>CM054060.1:282431792-283759292 GCA_028641055.1 Alopecurus myosuroides | reverse complement strand
CAAAACTAAAATGAAAACTAAAATAAAATATGCAAGACAAAACAAAAACAAGAACAAAAACAAAAACAAGACAAGAAACAAAACAATCTACTTGAAAGAAGGTGGAGATAGAAAGGACGGTACTCACGTAGGTGCAACCTCCCCAAGATTAGGTGTTTGCACACCTTATTGGTGATGAAGACTTCTTGTGAGCTCCCTTGGACAACTCCTTCACCTATGGTTCCCCGGCAACGTCGCCAGAAAAACGCTTGATGGCTAGGTTGAGACTCCAAGTGCAGAGTGTGTAGCTAGTGGCAAGCCTTCTTCCCCACGAGGGTGACTCGAGGGTTTATATCGAACTCTTGGGGAGCCAGTATTTCAGCAGTTGTCTTCCAAGCTTCCTCCAGGATCCTGCAAACAAGTAGAGAATTTTGTGCCCTCAACCTCACCAAGTGGTTGTCAAGCACAAGGTGTGAGACTTTTAAATTGCAATGCAAAACTGAAAGTAAATGTGCAATAATTAAATCTACTACTAAATGCAAATGAGAAAATAAATATGCAATGGATTGTTTTTGTATTTTTGTGATGCAAGTGGTGATGGAGATAATGTAAATTCGAATTGGAGATGCAAGTAAAGTAAAGTGCAAGTAAAGTAAATTGCAGCAAAGTAACTAGAGTGTTTTCTTATATTTAAAATAGGACCGGGGTTCATGGTTTCACACTTGCATTCTCTCAAATAAAGTGGTAGACGGTGGACATAAAGAATTACATGTGAGATTACAATAACATGTTTAACATTGAGTACTTTCATATGGGCATCACATCCTAGCATAGAGATCTCTACGGTCATATTGATCCCTCTTATACTCCACCAAGATGCGAAATAAATCATAACACCTCGATAATTAAGGAAAAACCAGAGTATAGCTTTAAGCAATGTGACATGAAGTTGAAGTAAGAACTTGCTAGATCTAGTCATGGAGATTGATTAGTGTCACTTAAAATCCCCGGTAACAAGGTACTCCTTTTTATCCCTAGTGAGGTAACTAAGAAAGGTTTAACAAAACCTAAGTGGATCGCTGAACTTCTGTCACTTTTACAGCACTAGCCACCCCCCCGTTACTCCAATTAATGCACCCATCACCCCACACACGCTCTCAAGAACTAGATTGATCAAAGTTAGCAAATAAGAACGGGGTACATAAGATACATCTACTCAAATAACTCAAGAGAAACAATTGCAATCTCAGATTCAATAACTCATAGAAAAGATCCACCACATAGGAATTACAACGGTGCCCGTAATCATGTGAGGCAGCTCATACGGATACAATTAGTGAAGCACATAGAGAGAGAGATAAAAGTGCTACTTCCACAAACCGATAGCCCTGGGGTGGACTACTCCCTCTTCATGGAGATGTCGATGGAGATGACGTTGGAGGGGTAGGAGATCACACCGCCGACGCCCCGCCGGAGTTTTCCCCCTCCACTCTGGAACTTCTGGTGTCTGTTTCGGTGTTTCGGCGGCGCTCGTCTCCGTAAGGGTACGGGGGACCCTTTTTATAGTCAGTTTTAGGTCAAGACGGAGTCGGTAAGTCGAAGATGGAAGGAATTGGGGCCACAGGGGCCAAAAGGGGGCTTCTCACGCGGCCAAGGAATCTGGCCGCATGGAGGGTCCTCTTTTGGGCCTCCTTGCCCAATTCTCGTGGATCCTTCGCCCGCAAGTCTTCTCCTTCCAAGAAAATGACCCCCGTAGATTTTCAGGTGATTTCACGGAAGTCTGCCCCCTGAAACGTCAAAAATATAGAAAACGGGGTTTCTGACAGGCAGGATTAATTCCATAAAAGTTGGGGGACTTTGTAATTTAACCCCAAAATACTATAAAACATTGAATTATACCCTTATATGATGCAATTTGTAATAGAAAACCATGTGAAAATATGCAAAATTCTTCTATGCATTTTACATGCATCAGGGGCGCCTAGATATCCATCATGAGGGGTGGAATCAGGGGTTCAACCTGCTGGTGGAAATGGGTGGGCATGCGTTGTGCGAACAAGCACGGTTTGTCTTGTACCAACAACCGGGCCCCACACCTGATTGGGAGTGTACAGGAATGTACACTTGGTTGTGCAACATGGTCTTGGTCGCCCATGGGTAAAGTAACGCACCTCTGCAGAGTGTAAAAGGATGTGGCATGTCCCCCCTGTTCCGGGAAGGACTCGCGAACGCCGCAGGAAAGACAACTCCATGAAGTTCTAGTCCTGTGAAGATCTGGCGAGCATAGTTTTCAGAGTTAAAAGCAACCTCTTGAAGAAAGATTTACAAAAATTTGCATTAGCTTATGAATCTTTTGAGTCTAAAGCTGTAGTTAGTGCATAAAACTACCCACTATATATTATGAATTTGCCGAGTAACACTCGTTACTCATTCGTTCCCGTTTGACCCCCTGCTTAGACTTTAAGCCTGTTGGAAGTTGTCACCGTGAAGCCATCGCTACCTCCTGAGGTTAGGTGGAGTAATATATTACTTAGCCAGTAAAGCATCATCATCAACAACGCTGGTGGAGGAGAATCTATCAAGTTGACGGTGGAGTCCATTCTTGGACTTAGATGTTTGAAGCCATAGATTAGGGTTGACATCAGCCGTGGTGGACTAGGTTCTGAGCTAGAGTTAGTCTCGAGTTTGGATCTTTAAATTGCTTCTTCTGATATTTCATTTGCAGGAGATCTTCTTGAGTCATCAAAGAGATTCTCAAGATTTTGTAATGAAGTTTATATCCTATGGCTTTGCTTGGACCGGGTGTGTTTCTCTTGTATCACTCTGAGGGATGTAATATTCACGGATAAGTCCTTATGTGAGTATTATGTCACCGACTTGCGCACTACACATGCAGTGGTGTGCTAGGTCACCACACAGACCTAGGCACGCCGGTCGGGTCAATATGTTCCATATAATCAATGCAGAACTCAACAACCTCTTCGGTCACATCACCCTCGACAATGCTTCCTTCTGGATGTGCTCGATTCTTTACGTAGTGCTTAAGAATACCCATGAAGCGCTCAAACATGTACATGCTTCGGAGATATACAGGTTCGCACATCTTTATTTCATGCACAATGTGTACAATAAGATGTACCATGATATCGAAAAACGACGGAGGAAATATCATCTCCAAATTGTATAATTTTTTCACCACCTTTTTTTGTCGGTCATCCAACTACAAGGGATAAATCACCTTCCGAGAAATTTTGTTGAAAAATTCGCACAACTTCGTTAGACTCTCCCGGACAAAGACATTTCTGATCAGGACACGGAGCGTCTGTGTTATCATAACATAGGAAATCATGGGACTTCATGCCCATTACTTTGGTTTCTTTCTTGAAAAAAATCCGTTTGTAGTTGGCGGCGTACCCCGTTGGGAATGAAATGTCATATAGAGGTTAACACACTTCTTTTGCTTCTCTTTGCTCAAGACATAACTCATAGAGCTTAGGTTTTTATTTTGTTCATCAACTTCAGTTGGGATTTCACATGTTTTCAACTAAATGGCTCCAAGCCATGCGTTGGCACTATCTTTTGTTTTATCCTTCATGTTCACCAATGTTCACAGTATGATATCGCACGGATTCTTCTCTGCGTGCATCACATTGATCGAATGGAGAACCTGGAGAAACTTCCAAAAGGTTAACTGCTCCCAAAATATCGATTTCCTCTTCCACACGGGACTCTTCTTGGATGCTGCATGTTCATTTTCATTTTATGTTCCTCTTTCTCCTTTTTTTTTCTTTGGCTTTGACTTTTGGTTTGGCCTTACCTTTCCCTTTTCCGCAGAATTTTCCTTTTATGTGTACAACTTTATAGTGTTTAAGTTGAGCATAGATGTGGGTTCCCGATAAAATTGGAGGAACCATATCGTTCACAACGGTATTAACAAAAATTTCTTTTATCCTGCGATAAGGATGCCTTTTTGGCAAAAACCTCCGATGTCGCATGTACACAATTTTATTGCCGCACCTTCTCAATAAAAAACTTGCGGTGTTATCTAGGCACTGGAACATGCATTGTATCCTTTTATAGCCTGGACCGAGGTGTTTCCAAAAGCTGGATAATCATTGATGGTTATGAATAAAATGGGCCATCATGAACACATCACATACACTTCACTCCTTCTTCCCATAGAAGTTTCAAATCATCCACCAAAGGTGCAAAGTATACATCAATGTCGTCTCCGGGCTGTTTCGGGCTCTGTATTAGTATCGTAGGCATGATATACTTCCTCTACATGCACAACCATGGAGGAAGGTTGTAAATGCTCAGATTCATGGGCCAGGTGTTGCGCATCATACTAATGCTGTCGAACGGGTTCATTCCAATAGTGCTCAGTGCAAACCTCACATTCCTAAGTTCATTTACGAACTGGTCAAAAAAATCCTATCAATGTTCCTCCACCGCAGAGAGTCGGTCGACTTTCTTAGCTTGTCATCATCAATGCGCTCATCTGCTTGCCAACACTTAAGTTTTGCCGGGTTTGCAAATAACTGTTTCAAATGAGGAACAATCAGCAAATACGAACATACTTTAACCGGGAAGTCCTTCCTACCCGTCCTTTTATTATTTTTGCTTGCCTGATCAACATCCATTTCATCATCGTCACTGATCTGCATTTCAATCATATGTTGATGCTTCAGAACCTGGAACCTTGGAGCTTTGCACTCTGGGCATTCACACAGATACTTATTTTCACGACGGTACAATATACAATCATTGCGACAAGCATGTATGCACTGAAACTTCATTCCAAATAGAAACACAATCTTCTTAGCTTTGTAAGTATTCTGAGGCATGTGGTACCCTTCTTGAAGAAGGTCACTAACAACACAGTTACACTCTTTTCTGACCAGCCATACTTTCCCTTCATCTACAAAAGTTCTAGCACAATTTTCAACTTTGTGTAGTGCGACTTGCACCTGGTGTACATTGGTTTTTGTGAGTCATCTATCATGCCAAGATATTTCTGGTATATCTTATGATCCTTATAGTCTTCTTCAAATTCCAGCAACATCTGACTTATACGGTCTCTTTCTGCATGTCCTGGATTCTCCCCTTCCTATGCGTGGTCTGATTTCAACCTCCCATTAACATGGTGGTGATCAAAATCCGGCGGGAATTCTGAACATAATCATCCATTCACTGGTAGAAAAGAGGCCTCTAGTCCCGGACTGTAATGGGCTATAGTCCCGGATTCCTATCCGGGACTACTCAACCGGGACTAGAGCCCCCCCTTTTGTCTCGGTGCGCCATGAACCGGAACTACATGCCACACGACGGGGCTGCTCCCGGTGCAGTACTTTTAGTCCCGGGTGGTAATACAACCCGGGACTAGATATTTTTTTTATTATCCGATTTTCCTTTTCATTTAGTCTCTATTATTTCTAACTCTAATCATTCTATCTTTATCAATTATATTTTTAACTTTAATCAGTCTTCTTTCACTCTGAACTAACACTTCCCAGTAGGTCACCCATCCTCGGACTACTCCACTCTCAGCACGCTTAACTTTTGTGTTCCTTCCCTCTCAGCTTTCAAAAAATAGATCCTATTTTACTAACAATTGTACGATGTCAATCATGTTAACCTTTGAACTATGATGTCGCACATCTTTATTTTGTGAATCCAAAAAATTGTTTAGGTAAACAAAAATAAATAAATAATAATAATCTTGAATTCAAATAATCATTAATTAATTTAAATAATAATTAATTTTGTTGCTTTTTGATATTGAATATTCGTAAAATCGAAAATTAGCAACCGATTTTGTCTAAGTAGATTAGAAAAAATAGAGAAGTTCAAATATATGATCGACCTTCCATATCATATTTTTCATCATTATATATTGATCGATATGTACAAAATTTACTCCAAATCGTTAGTCATTTCAACATATCTTCAGATATATATTTTTCTCTTTCTACATTTCAACATAGCTCGGGTGTCAATTAAAATTTTGAAATTTTATGACATATACGTCAATTGATTCATTAAGCTTGCTCGGATCATATGTAATTAAACATGGACATAATTAATATAGACATCATATATAGTACCACATAAAGTCTTCTAGTGTGTGTATGTATATATATATATATATATATATATATATATATATATATATATATATATATATATATATATATATATATAGGCAAAATGGTTTCTACTCCCGGGTGTAGTTACACCCACGTCTCATATACTGCTTTTCGGAGGTATATGTCATACTTTTTTGGTATGGGTATGTTCACATACTATATATAAGATACTCCAAAAAAAGTTCCGTGAAAATTATAAAATTTAACATGTAGTTTTCACTATATATTTGAAAAACCGGTATATATGTACGTATAAAAGGAGTATGTAGAAAAATTACACATACTACATAAAAAGTAGTATCTATGCTGCCAAAATAGTAGTATATACTGCATACAAGTTGTACATACTCTTCGGTATACATCATACTAAACACCTATGGGTGTAGCTACACCCGGGAGTAGCATAAATATATATATATATATATATATATATATATATATATATATATATATAAATAAACTTCACGTCATGAGAGGCTCGACACCAAAAACTACATAATATATATAGTGACGATACACACGCGGTACTAGTAATAATGGAAACTAGGTGTGGCACAACGTCACGAGAGGATCTCCCATCTACTTGAGATGCTCGTCCTCTGAATCCCAAACAGTGCTAGGAGACCGGGGCACTAGGTGACGCTGCCCATAGCCGAAGATACTAATACTGTACAACTCGTCGGCAATGTACCCATCGATGCTTGCATAATCAATGTTGACCTGGTCAAGTGGGCTCTTCTCCCAAAAATTGTGCCCCCAACTCTGGAAATCTTTCTTCCACAATATTTCTCGTCGATCAATGCGTTTGCCATATCAGCCATCGAAGTCCTTTCATACTTACGATGGAATAGGTCCTGGAGATCAATATGACACTGAGATGGTATCTCAATACCCCAGGTGTTCCTCATCTTCGACTTGTCATTCCTTATATCAATGCTAGCAAAACATATGCCGCTGTTGACATCGAAATCAGGAGTGTTGGACAATTTCTATCACTACTGCAACATAAAATGGAACAAATGTTAATACCTCTGCAACAAGTATATTGTTTCAAATACAACAACAAATGGAGAAAATGTTAATACCGATGCAAAAAGTATTATTTCAAATGCAACAACAAATGGACAAATGTTAATACTGTTGCAACAAGTATATTGTTTGAATGCAACAATAAATTGAACAAATGTTAAACACCGCTCCAACAAATTTATTTTTCCAATCCACATATAGGATTCAAATGGGAACAAAGTAAATGGAATTTCCAATACATTGCTATATGAATACACATGGATACACGTACACATTGATATCCTATGAAATACATTGCTATATGAATACACATGGATACACATGTTGCTGTCCTATGCAATTTTGGATCCTATATATAGAATCAAAATAAGAGGATAAAATGGGAAAAGAAAAAGAGGAGAAGATCGATCCGAGAAGTTTGTATTTACCTTGCCAATTGGAAGACATGGACACGCCTATTGTGATCAATTTGGATGACGGCCACATCTTTTTGATCGACTGTTTACTCGAGAACAAGGCCAAGAAAATCCCCACCATCCTAGCAAAGCCATTTCTTCAAGAGGTTAAGAAGACCCGGAATCCGGGAGCTCTCGTTCATGTAGGCGACTTCGAGAATCCTACCATGTGTGGTCATATTCAACAACTCAATTCCCATGGTGGAGAATGGGGAAGATGAAGAGAGCAGAGCAAGAGGAAGAAGAGAGTGGCCGTGGTTACTGTAATTAGATATTTCTCTGTTTTTAAGCCTCTCCGCCGACGGTGGAACAAATTCCGAAGTGCGTGAGGCAAACGGTTTGGGCAGTCCCGGGTCGTATTACGACCAGAGACTAAATATTCTCAGGCTAGGCGGCAGAGGACTAAAAGTCTTCGAGGCGATGTGAACGGTTGCCCCACCCCCCTCTGGTCCCGGTTTGTAAGCTATATGGGGCTAGAGGTAAAAAGTTATAGGGTTTTTTCTACTAGTGATTACGATATCCCTATTTCCATGGCATTGATCGCCTGGACTCCGCTCTTCATCTGTTATCTCTATAATTCGTTATTCGCCATGATTGGTCCAACATTATACCTGACCACAAATCACCTTTTGATTAGGTGTGTTTGGATTTGGATCATGTTTGTAGAACATTTGACATCTTTGCAAGCAACACGGCCAAGGTACCCATCTGTCGACCACATTAACTTCGGTCCCTTTCAAAAACTCTGCCACATCCTCTGTGTTTTCATTGCTCGTCCGATTTTTGAGCTACATCCATGCTCGGTCCATCTGCAAAAGAATGCACAATAATATTTGGAACTAATAAAATACGAACGTCTTTTAAGTTTAGAGAGATATACTTCTATTCTATAGATTAGTAAGTGTTTATGAAAAACATATCTGGTACCCACTGCTTAAAACCCGGACAATCCAAATATTCTTTGTTTTATCTATGAGCGCGTATATCCTTTGCACAAATAATCCCCTGCTCGTATCTAGCTACGAATATCCGCTTGCGCGCGCCTCCCCTCTCCCTCAAGATCGTCCGTCGGCTGCTCGACCCCCACCCAAAGCCGGCTTCTACCTACCTGGCGTCAGCCGCCTCCCTTCCGTCTAAGCGCCTCAAATCGCTACCGTGCCATCCGTCTCACACCATGGTTACAAATCACGATGGTGACCTCGTAGACACCGCTGTGATCTACACCTCCTCGTCGTTGAGGTAATCAAACTTGTAGAGCTACTTTTAATTTGAATTTCGTATGAGTTCTTTTTTGGATTACATATGTTCAAAATCCTTTAGGAATCAACTTATGAATATGGTATTAAGAATGGATGCGCCCAATTTCAACATTGTCTAGAAGAAAAAAAAACTATTTTAGGAGAATTAAACATTACAAAGGTAGAGAAGAGAAAATATGACAAAGAGAGAAACAAGGCCAAACAGAAGTTAAGGTTAGCCGAACAAAAGATTTATAAAACGGAGAAAATGATGTAGATAAAAAAATGGAACTAGAGTTACAATTGTCCTATATTAAGGATAGACAAAACATTAGGACACAATCAGCTAGGATGAAGATGAAGAAGATAGAAAAATATGCTCTCCAACAAGAAACAAATATAAGATATGCCTTCGGTGCTATTATTATCTTAGTCGCGATTATAATCTCTATGTTAGGATTTGTTAGATGCGCGAAGTAGTTTGTAATTAAGTCAAAATTTGTACGTAAGTATTATTCTGGATAAGAGATTTGATGAACGGAAGCGTAACTTGATTTGTTGAATGTCAAGAGATTTATCGAATGTGAAGGGAAGCGCCCGCGTATAGCCTCTCCTTTCGGCCAACTATAGATTTGGTGAACGGAACGAAGCGGCGGCATCCAATTTGTTGTGCCGACTATTGATTAGGGTCGGTCTATACTAGAAACCGCCTCTAATCAGATAAATTAAGAGACGGTTTTTAAAATGGGTTGTCTAACAAATCATTCGAGAAAGTCAAATCTAACACCCGAATCTAATGTAATATTATTGGAGACGGCTACTACGCGCGACCGGCTCTAATATTTGCTGAGACGGATCTCAATTATTATCCGTCTGAGGTATAGCATTACATGCGTTTATATTTTCTTCTGCTCGAACCGGCTCTAGGTACCGTCTTGGATGCTTTGTTTTGTACTAGTGCATGATCACACTCGAACACTTGGGGACCGCAACGAAAATTCTAACAGAAAATCATGGGTGACTCCTAGACGTGGTCGCACTCGAAACACTCGGGGATACACATCGAAAAGTCTAACAAAAAATCAGGGATGACTTCCAGTCGTGGTCACACTCGATACACTTGGGGGTTGCGCAGCGAAAATTCTAACAGAAAAATAAGGGGTGACTCCCAGCCGTACTCGTCAATGGAGATGGCGTCGTCTGCAATAAGTAACCTTTGGCCTACTATTCGACCGTGCGATCTTCTCGATGTCAACGATTTCGAGGTATAGTCCGTCAAATCTTTTTTTGCCGGATCGGTTTTGGATCTCTTCTCTTGGTTGCCGCGAGGAGGATTGTTCTCGCAATATTTGCCCCGGCTGTTGCATCCTCGACAACGGTGATTCGTATTCTTGGCTCCCAGCGACGTGGACCAGGATGTTTGATTCCTTTTTCCTGCAGTATTGTTGTTGGTACTCTCGCCGGTGTTGATTGATTGCTTGAATGGTTGATTTCCCGCTCGCACCTTTGACACTACGGCTAAAAATTAAAATTATGGGAGAACTCTCGTTGCTATTTATAGATTTATGGTTTTGAATCCACGTTTTACAGTTGCCTTCAGAAAGTGCATGATTATGTTTTTTAAGAACCAGCGCAAGCAGCGCATGTCTTTTTCATTAAGACAGGAAAGAAGTTGATTACAAATTCATCGGAAACCCGACCCAAGCAAGTTCAGGCGATGACAGACTCCACACACATACCCGACAGCGAAAGAACACTAGGCGATATTCTCAGGGCTATGTTTTCTACTCCACGCTAACGTCCAAAGCTCGAACTCCGCTTTGATCTTGCGGCAAAGTTCCAAAGGGACCACGGCCTCCCGGTCGAAGACCCTGGCATTCCTCTCTAACCACAGGCTCCTCGCCACCAGGGTGATCATGGCATTTACTTTCGGCTTGCTCTTTGATGACACTACCGTACTGATGGCCGACCAACACTCGGCGAGCACAGAGCTGGGGGTGGGGGTGAAGCGATGTAATCTCAACGGCAGCAGCATGTGGTACCACACCTCACGAGAGAAGGAGCATTGCAGGGTCAAGTGTTGGATGGTTTCTGCTTCCTGACAGCAAGAGGGGGCAGTGTGGTGGATGCTGAAGTCCGCGAGGTTCGAGCCTGTCCGCTGTCCATAGCCGGTTCTGTAGCACTAGCCACATGTGTAGTTTGTTCTTAAGGAGTTCTTTCGCTCTCCACAGTTCCTTTGCGCCCGCCATGCCCACTCGGCCTAGGAAGAACAGATTATACGCTGAATTGGCAGAGGCACGCCAAGAGATGGAATCGTCTTCATCCGACAGCACCGTGGCGTGAATATGCAGCCAGAGTTGGATGAATTCCACCATGGCCGGGAGTGGGAGGTTTCTTTTGAGTGCATGTACCCAACCGTCATCACGGATCGCGTCCGCCACCGTAGCCCGACGAGCAGCCGGCTTGGTAGCCTTCCAAAGATTTGGAGCGAGTTGCTTGATGCTCTGTCCATTGATCCAGCTGTCGCACCAACATTTCAGTTTTTTGCCATTCGCCAAATGACAGCAAGCGGCCGTCAAGAATATCTCCTCCGCCTCCGTGGGAATGTCCACCGGGAGCCCATGCCATGGCTTGTCCTGGTTGGCTACCTTGAGCCAGCGCCAACGCATATGGAGGGCCAAGTTTAGGAGCTTAAGATTCTTCAGCCCCAGGCCTCCCAACGGCTTCGGAGAGCAGACAGTGTTCCAAGCAACGATGCACCGTCCCCTGCGCGCCTCCGTCGCAGCCGACCAGAAGAACCCGCGCAGCAACTTGTTACACAGTCGAAGAACCAAGCCGGGAGATCCAGTGACATCATATGGTAGATCGGGGTCGCTGTGAGGGTGGAGTCCACCAGGATCATCCTGCCGCTGCGCTCTAGCGTCCGTTTGGTTGGTGACCTAACCGTGTATCGGATGGAACCATCCCTCCTAGGTACCCGTTTGGTTGTAAATTATAGAGGATGGATCGAACCACACGAGGGAATATTCCTGAGAAAAGGTGGATCAACCCACCCGTCAAAATCGGTCGAACCTGTTGGTCCACGGTTTCTTAATCGAGATTTCCTTTGCTAATCTCTGGTACAGCGCCCTCGTCGGCCCAACACGCAACACCAGCCTCACCACCGGCCGACTGCCCGCCTCCGGATGACCGGCGAGCTCCCGCACCAGACCCCTAAGTCCAGAAGCTAGCCTCGCCACCGGCCGGCGAGCTCCCGCACCTGCCTGAGTAGACGCCGGACCGGTCGTTGAACGCCTCGCCGCCCCCTATCCAGCCCCGTCGCGCCGCCGCACCCCAGCTAGCCCCGCCGAAGCAGCTCCGGCGAGCGCATCCGGGCTTGGCTCGACGTCATCGCTTGAGCAGTACGCTCCCAAGTAGCAGTCGACGCTGGCCTGTTCCGGCCTCCGGGCGTGCGGTCTCCCTACATCCTGCTCTGTAGCGGGCGACAGGGACGCGTTTCCGGCCGGCGGTGACACACACCGTGGCTAATTGCCTCTAACCAGATCTTAACCACCTGTTAACCCGCTGCTATTAACCATTAGAAACTAATCCCATGTGATCCCACCCACCTCGTATCCCTGAAAGCAAACAAAACGTGGAATCACCAAATTCGGACCATTCCGTCTCTAAAATCTGGGCCATCCCATCCCATACATATTGGTCCATGAACCAAACACACGCCTAGTAAGCCGGCCTTCCACGTCGGGACGTGACCTGCGACTTTGTCCACTAACGGCTGCAAGTCCGTTTTCTGACAGCCTGAATGGGGACAAGGATTATGTTAGGAAAGAAGAAACAGTTTAAAGATTTTGAAGATTTGATCTCTTAGAGCTTATTTTATAATCGGTGTAGCCAGTTCATGTATCTATCTCCAACAATAATATAACATGATATTGATTGCCATTTTTTTTTCAACATACTCGTGATGGGCCACCGCCTTGCTCAGCCTGATGATTCCAAAGCTGGTGCCGCTGCTGCGCGATGTTCCGACGCTCCCGTGAGGGACGTGCACGGATCTCGTTAAGGCAGAACATCACGGACGGTGGAAGGTCAGACTTTGAGAGTTAACGAAAATCAGTCAAACCGAGGATTAGTGATCCGATAGTGATCCGATTGACGATAAAGAAGCATCGGTATAAGACAAACTAGAGTGGTCTTATGACAACGAGGATGTCTTTGAAACAAGAATTCAATCCCACACCAATGAACATATCATGATCCTTGGATTTCATCCTTACAAAGAAGTTATCTTTTTGAGTGAATATTCCGAGAGAGGATACGCCTATCATCTCGATCAATCAAAGCTCGAATAATTGGGAAGCATGCGCCCCAAAGAATTTGAGTTCTGTTATACCAAGAACATAGACCAGTCTTTTCCATATACACCTTGTAGATTTGAGTTCCTTGATAACAATTAATTATCAAGCTTGTAAGGGATTTCCCATGGATGCTATCCATAAACATGACGCATTTGTTGAATATATGTCTGTCCGAATCTCTTCTTCATTTCCCATACTACTCCATGAACGAATTCAGTTCCGTGTCTTAACCGACCGTTGTTTAGTTGTTCCTATTTATCAGTTCTACCATGAGCTTTTATTACCATAGCTAGGGCTGTGGACTGTGGGTTCAATTGTAAACATGTTTGAGAAATATTGCAGATCCTAGATGTGCTTCTTGCATTTAAGGCGTAACTCCAGATATCTCTGAAACGTTTTTTTTATGAATAATGTAAATTAATTAAGTAGGGTAGAACATAGGGATTCTGTGCAACCCAAATATGATATAGCACGCGCTAGGCGCCAGTCGGGTGTACCTAGCATTTTTACCGCCGCGTTCCGCACCGTCCGATCAGATGAATCCCGGCCGTCGATCAACACCCGCGCGCGACGCGCATGCATGTCTCCTCCCCGGACACATTAATGATGCACGGACGTTGCGACACGCCCAATTAATGTAACAATTTTGTTCCGACATGGATCTGGCGAGCGCGAGGCGACCAAGCGGCGACGCGTCCCGACCTTCCTTCTCCGGCCGCCGCCGGCGTCCCCGCGCGCTCCTCCTGCTAGCCATGGCCCACATCATTCAGCAACTCCTCGCTAGGACTCGGAGCCACCCATTAGCCACGCTGCCATCCATCGTGGAACGTGCTGCCTGCTCGCCGGCGTCGGGACCTCGTCGAAGTACGTCCGCCCCGGCTCACATCGACCAGCTGCTGCTTCCAGAAGTTCGCTTCCGCAACCCTAATTTCTTCTTCCCCGAATCCAGCAGAGAGGAGCAGGATGACCTGGTATGTTATAGATTATGCAAATAGAGCAATTGTTGATGGCTATCTGTTTTATTGAGTTTAAAATTCTACCAACAAAAGAACAATTATGGAGTAGATACATCTGCTTCCGGAATTTGTTACAAATTATGGAAATAGATCAATTTTTTATGGTTATCTGTTTCAGTGAGTTCAAATTGTATAAAAAATAATGGTATAAAAAATTCATTGTTTGCGCGGGGGGCGGGGAACCAATGTCAAATGTTATGGTTAAAAAATGCATGATGTAGCCTTTTAAGCCGGTAGCAAAAAAATACTAACAATTATGGTGTAGAAAATTCATTTGTTAGGACTGTATCATTTCAATTAAATAAACACAGAAATGTCTCATGTAGCTGCATCATTTAAATCTACTAGTGGTGCATGATGCATTTTTTTATTTTCTACTATACTTCTGCAAGTTAGAAAATGCTACTTGTAGTAACATTGCTACTATTTTACTGCTTCATGTTGCAAACAGAAAGTGTACAATTAATTTGAACATGATGTGTGTTGTTTATGCAAGAAATCTAAAATTGCATCATGTAGGAATCTTTTACCGATGGAGGAATGGAAGGAAACTACTATGGAGGAGGTGGATATAGCCCTGGTGCTGATGATAGAGTATGGTCCAAAGACGAACGAGGTAAAAGAGTTTCTGAACCGGATGTAGCTGAAGAACCATTTGTTGATGTACATGGTGAATTGAGTCCAATGGGGGTGAAGCAGATCATGTTGGTGTTGAAGAACAAGTGACAACCGATGGGGTAGACGAAATTGATGCTAAAATACAAATAGATGATGTTGAACATGATGTATCATCACAACCTGTTGTTCCATATGTAGTTATGATTTTCGACGATGTCTTAGACGCACAAAAGTTCTACAATGAGTATGCCAGGAACAAGGGGTTTGGAACAAGGATTGCTGGGTCTAAGAACAACCAACGAAAGGGTCATGTTACATTGATAAAGACGGTGTTTGAGTGTGTGCATTCAAGGAAAACAGCTGACAACACCAAGAAGGAAATCAATGATGAAATTATAGTGGGATAAAGCACATTAGGTAGCAAGCAAGCTGGAGTGGAGCAGGGTGAGAGCGGTACAAGAAAGCATAACAAATTGGTAAGGCATCAGTTCAAGGCACACATGATTGTTGGAATAGGGATGGGAAGTGGATTGTTACATGCTTTGTACAGGAACATACTCACCCAATGATGGAGTAGAAAGATCATGTCAGATATTATCGGTCACACAAAAGCGTACCGGAGGAAGACTACCAAATGATTGTGATGCTCCATAACCGCAACATTTCAACAAGTAATGTCATGGGCTTTCTTGCTGATGAGCATGGTGGTAACCCCAAGAACCTTTATTATGTCAAGAGAGATGTGACAAAGATACGGTCGAATCTACGGGAAGGCATAATTCTGAGAGACATGGCACTAACCATGGAGTATTTTCAGAGGAGACAAGCCGAAAGCCCAAGCTTATTTTATGCAACATTGGTGGACAAACAAACAAATTCACTTGATTCTTTGTTCAGGGTAGATGGAAGGAATAGGGCCTTGTATCCTAAATACAAGGACTGTGTTTTCTTTGATAAAACATTCTGCACAAACCAATACAACATGCCATTTGTGCCAATTGTCGGTGTAAATAACCACCTGCACACAGTAGTCCTAAGCTGTGCATTGTTGCCCAATGAGATAATTGAGACATTTGAATGGGTTTTCAATCAATGGCTGCTGGCCATGGACAATTTGCCTCTAGATAACATGATGACTGATCAAGAACAAGCTATGGCGACATCGATAAAAAAATATGTTCAAATTGGCGGTACATAGTTGTTTCTTCTGGCATGTGACACGAATGGCCCGAGAGAAGATACCAAGGTTGCTGAGTAATGACCAGTTCAACGAAGCCTTCTATGCATGCATCAATAACTCGCAATCCTCGGCTGAGTAATGACCAGTTCAACGAAGCCTTCTATGCTATGATTGTGCTATTCAATGTTGCGGAAAACAATCACCTTAAGAACATGTAGGAGTCACGGAAGACCTGGGCACTAGCTTATTTCATGAACAATTTCTTCCCATTCACAACAACTATGGACATATCAGAGGGTCTAAATTCCTATTTCAAGAGATTGGTGAACCCACATGACTCAGTGTGGAGTTTTGTTCGCCGGTACGAGTTATGCTAGGAGACGATGCTTGACCGGGAAGATAATGTAGTATTGCGGGGGATAACAACTACAACGGGGCTTTGGGGGCGGTAAGTCATCACTCTGTTTGTGTGATGTTGAAAACAACAAACTAGATCAATTAGTGTAGCTTTTTTTGCACTTACCACAACATTTTTTACCCGTAGGTACAATATTGAGAAACAGGCAGTTGTGTTCTACACACGAGCCATATTCAGCAAGTTCCAGAAGATGGTAACTGCTTCCACAAGTTACATGTTCAACCAGGTTCAGTGTGCTCAAACTGAGGTGATGGTGTTCAAGCTTGTTTCATCGATGAACCCTAATGCAAGGGTTTATATGGTTAATGTGGTGTTGGGGGAGGACAACTATGAATGCACCTGCCAATACTTTAATAAAAATGGCATAATCTGTTCACACATAATCAGGATAGTGGTTTACTTAAATGTTCAAGAAATACCACACAGGTACCTCCTTGAAAGGTGGTCTGAGAGAGCAACAACAAGCCTTGGAGGAAGTGGATTCCGACTAGACTTTGGTCTACCGACAACAAACACTCTTAGGTACAATGCATTATGCCGGAAGCTCACATGGTTAGCATCAGACGCTTGCTTCAGTGATGTAACCTACAAGCTACTGTGGGATGTTGTTGATTAGGTTGCACCATTGATTGCTGCTGCAAGAAGAGCAAATGCACATCAAGCAAACCCCAATGCAGCACAAGAGCAAGAAGCAGCATCACCGGATGCTCCAATTTATGCTGGTGAGCAACCAATTCTGCAAAATCTAGTGAGGCCGAAAAAGAAAGGAAGACCCTCGGAGAAGACAAAAAGAAAGAAGCCGCTGCTAGAGGAACGAGAGGAAAAACATGCAAAGAAGCAAAAGAAAAAGAAGGCTAAAGTTGGTGCAACTACAGAGGACTCTATTGCAGAGGAGAAGCCAACAAAAGAAAGCAAATTCTCCATGTAAAGAACCTGGGTACAATGCAACAACCTGCAAATGCCCCATATGTAAAGAACCTGGCCACACTGCAACAAATTGCAAATGATTGAAATTAGCAAAAGAACTCGAGGACGAAAGTGTTCCAATTGACTTGTGTAAACCAATGTGGCCAGTGAAGCCAGCCATCTTTGTCACTTGTTTTTTTCTCTCTCTTTTTATAATGTGTACAACTTGCGTAACAGATGTGTATGTATCTAACACACTAATCAAAAAATTATGTTGTATTTCGTGGAGGGGGGGGGGTGGGTAGTTTCCCTCCCTTTGGCCGAGGGTGTCGGCGGAGGAAACCCAGCAGAGAGTATGGGCAAGAGGCTTAACGAGAATTTCCACAGAGGGACGACCCCTCGCCAATTCCGACTCGCTGGCTTGGCCGCTGCCACCGACAACTTCTCCGATGATAAGAAGCTTGGCCGGGGAGGTTTCATATCAGTCTACATAGGGTTCATCCATGATCTGAACTATGAGGTGGCCATAAAAAAACTTCCTAAGCAATTAAACCAGGGGGAGAAGGAGTATGTGGCCGAGGTGACCATCATCAACAACCTTCATAAAACTGGGTTCGACTACTCGGATGGTGTCACCAACGAACAAATATCCTACTGGTGTATGAGCTCATGCATTTTATTATTACAAATTCAGATTTCATTGCGAGGGATTAGCCTAGTAGAAGTAGCATTCCACTTTGGGAAAAAGCTGAGGAGGCTGTTCTGGCCAACCAAATCAGTTTTTTTTTTACTTTGCCTCAACTGGTCTTTTTCACATATTTTATCTCTTGTTTTGATCATATGTACAAATTTGATTTGAGATCACTCTAGATGGTGTAACAGAGATGTATGTAAATAACACACTAATAAAAAAATTATCTTGCAATGGTGGGGTGGGGGGGGGGGGCATGGCCCTCCCCCGACTTCAACATAGTTGCGCTGTTGCTACCTGCCGACAACATAGAATAGCATGGAATTTTATTCTAAAATAAGATTGTAAGTGAAACTCACACTTAAACTTATAGTATTTTAATGTTATTCCCCTCCTTGAGATTTTTCATGCGGTAACTTCTTAACATCCTTTCCATCGTTTCACGCAAAACATGTAACATGGATTCAGAAAACTGTAACAAATGGTAGGTTTTAAACTATTCCAAGTTTGTACTTGGATATCAACATCCTTTGGAACCAACAGCTCGAGATACACTTTTCTGAAGATCGGTCCTACCAAGAATACAAACAATACATAAATCAACCAAGTCTCCAGCCTCCATCAGCCAACCATTTCATGGCGGACTCACCATTAAGGATAATACAACAAGAAGACGTGGAATGATGATGTTGTATAGATATATACCTGACAACACAGACATTAGTGTTTTAGATATGATCTAGAGACAATAATATTCATTTATTATTTTATCTCCAAGTTCAAAATTAAGTTCATTTCATTATGCACAACCGTTATAACACTTGAAAAATGAGTTCTTAAAGGAAATCTTTGTGCGGGTGTGAAGACATACACAAATAAGAGTTCCTAATCTTGTCTCTAGGATTATCTTATGGTTTTTGAGATGACCACATTTTACACAGGAGACAATAAAACATATCTTCCTACACAGTAAATTTTATCAATGGGTGTACCAAACACTAGGTCTTCTGCAAATTGAAGAGGATATAAACCAGGTCACAGACTTTTAAATTAGAAAATTAACTACCAGAAACTTCCTCTAAGACTTGGCCTATCTGCTTTGTAGGATGTGCACTAGTTCTTCGGAAAACTAGTAATAACTGAATATTAATTTGAGGATGAAAAGAGCATAAGACGAGTGATCTACGAATTCATAACCAAAGAGTTTCAATTATATGTAGGATGTTGTTCTATCATACAAAATGACGCGTCAGCTTGGCGGCAAATTCCACAACTAGAATTTTTTAGCTTTCTCTTTTTTCCTAGGATACGCTATTCTATAAATATCATGCAAAACTCTCTACCTTCTTACTCTGAAAAAAAAATCAATTTTTCGATATATTAACAAACGACAAGCTATCGTCGGTATCTAGATGCATAGGCGGTGTATTATTAGCATGACATTTTATTTTGCAATAACACTATTAATGAAATGCAAACTTAGATTTACAATCTTTTAATTTTATTCCCCTCCTTGATATTATTTGTGTGGTACTTCTCATAGAACTTATGAATCACCTTTTCATCGTTTGATGCAAGCTTTTGGTTTGTATCTTGTTCATCCTGCCAATTAAACATGTAACCTTCTCCAATGCGGCAACACAACATTGATGAGCAGGAAGTATCGAGAATTCATGATAGATCTTCGAGGAGTAAATTACAAAACAATTCTACTTACGTGAATAATCATTTTAATTAGTACTAGCATGAAATGAGCCTTGGGACTAAGTAGATATAGACGTATGCATCGCGAGAATTTTGCTCTAGTCCTCCTTCACGAAGTGGAGAATGGGGGTAACGATGTGTGTGAGGATAGATGACAGGATATCACCCGCCTCATCACCGACGAATCCCTGGTGAACATGGACCGTACGCTGCCCCATAGGGAGTTGCAGCCTCGAAGGGTCGACCCCACGGATCATCTCCAAAGGCCCACACACAATCGAGTGTGGATGAAACATAATGAACATGTTAGCATAAGGTACGGAGAAGCCATGTGAATGAAGTGAGGAGCCAATTAAAACAAAGCTACCTATGTGATAAAAGTAATTTAGTAGTATGAAGTAAATTGGTGAGTGATTAAATACCGCGCGAGTTGTTCTCTTCGATGTTGTTGGCCAGCCAGAGAATGCGGGTGCTGGACGCGTTAGTGTCGCTGGAGAAACTGGTTTAAGGTTCCGAATTCCGTCGTCGGGCTCATGGTGGTGGTAATGAGCTCATGGCATCTTTAAAAATACTTGAGAGCCGAGGGAAGTACCGAGTCATCTTATTTCCACAAACAGAATAGACATACGATCACGACTTTCTCCCCGTGAAGTTGAAGAAGGAAACATGATTCCATGTTGACATGAAAGAGTTCGCCCGGTGTGGCTCCCATTGTTTGTATGCTCCACTTATCATCCGTGTGGGTCCGTTGTTTTATCCAATCGATGTGAAAAAAAAGTGAGTTGGCTTGAGCTTTCCATCACACAATCATAAGTGGCCAGCAACAACGGGCCGGTGAATGTGGATTGTCTCTATGGAAATTCACAAACCGCGGGGCCTTTTAGCATTATGAATTCGGCTTTCACTGCGAGGGATTATCCTCCTAGAAGTAGAGTTCCAATTTGAACAAAAGCTGAGCTAGGTATTTTGGCGAGCCAAATTGGTTTTCTATTTTGTCTTGGGTGATCTTTGTCACTTTTTTTTCTCTCCTTTTATCATGCGTACAACTTTTGTAACAAAGGTGTATGTATGTAACACACCAATCAAAAAATTATGTTGCATTGGGGGGGGGGGGGGTTAGTTGCCCTCCCTTGGCCGAGCCGAGAATGTAGCTGGTGGGCACAAGGGTGTCGGAGGAGGAAACCCAACATAGGGTTTGGGCAGGAGGCTTAACGAGAACTTCCAGAGAGGGACGGGCCCTCGCCAGTTCCGACTACTGACTTGGCCGCCGCCACCGACAACTTTGCCGATGACACGAAGCTTGGCCGAGGAGTTTTCAGTTCACTCTACAGAGGGTTCATCCATGATCTGCACTATGGGGTGGCCATAAACAAACTTCCTGAGCAATTAAACTAGGGAGAGAAGGAGTAGTATGCGGCCAAGGTGACCATCATCAGCAACCTTCGGCACTACTCGGATGGTGTCACCAACGAACAAATACCCTGCCGGTGTATGAGCTCATGAATTTTAGCATTATGAATTCAGATTTCATTGCGAGATATTATCCTCCTAGAAGTAGCATTCCATTGCGGGAAAATATCGGGGAGGGTGTTTTGACCAACCAAATCATTTTTTTTACTTTTCCTCAACTGGTCTTTGTTACCTATTTTATCTTTTTTATCATATTACAACTTTGATTCGAGATCACTCTAGATGATGTAACAGAGGTGTATGTATCTAACACACTAATAAAAAATTATCTTGCCTTGGGGTGTGTGTGTGTGTGTGGGGGGGGGGGGGGCAATGGCCCTTCCCCCGACTTCAACATAGTTGCACTGTTGCTACCAGCCGACGACATAGAATAGCATGTAATTTTATTCTAAAATAGTTGCACTATTGCTACCTGCCGTCGAAGCGCCTCAAATCGCTACCGTGCCAGCTGTCTCACACCATGGTTAGGAATCACGAAGGTGACCTCGTCTACACCGCCGTGATCTACACCTCCTCGTCGATGAGGTAATCAAACTTCTAGAGCTACTTTAAATTTGAAATTCCGTATGAGTTTTTTTATTACATATGTTCAAAATCCTTTAGGAATCAACTTGTGAATACGGTACTAAGAATGTATGCTCCCAGTTTCAACATTGTCTAGAAGGCAAAATAGCTATTTTAGAAGAATTAAACATTACAAAGGTAGAGAGGAGGAAATCTGGAGGAGAGAGAAACAAGGTCAAAGAGAAGTTAAGGAAGATTTAGAAAATGGAGAAAATGATGCAGATAAAAAAATGGAACTTGAGTTATAATTGTCCTATATTGTGGATGGATAAAACATCAAAACACAATCAGCTAGGATGAAGATGAAGAAGATAGAAAAATATGCTCTCCAACAAGAAACAAATATCAGATATGCCTTCGGTGCTATTATTAGGAATCAACTTGTGAATACGGCGACCAAGTGGCGACGCGTCCCGACCTTCCTTCTCCGGACGCCGCCGGCGTCCCCGCGCGCTCCTCCTGCTAGTTATGTCCCACATCATTCAGCAACTCCTCGCTAGGACTCGGAGCCACCCATTAGCCACGCTGCCATCCATCGTGGAAGGTGCTGCCTGCTCGCCGGCGTCGGGACCTCGACGAAGTACGTCCGCCCCAGCTCACATCGACCAGCAGCTGCTTCCAGAAGTTTGCTTCCGCAACCCTAATTTCTTCTTCCCCGAATCCAGCAGAGAGCAGCAGGATGACCTGGTATGTAGCATAGAAACTGATACATCTGCTTCTTGAATTTGTTATAGATTATGCAAATAGAGCAATTGTTGATGGCTATCTGTTTTATTGAGGTTAAAATTCTGCCAACAAAAGAACAATTATGGTATAGACACATCTGCTTCCGGAATTTGACAAAGTATGGAAATAGATCAATTGTTGATGGTTATCTGTTTCATTGAGTTCAAATTGTACCAAAAATAATGGTATAGAAAATTCATTGTTTGCGGGGGTGTCGAATATGCATCTCAACAAGTCCCTCGAGTGAACCGATAGGGTTTCGATTAGGAGAACGTGTAGACGCTGGTGACAATCGTCGGCTAACAAGGGGCACGATTTACCCAGGTTCGGGGCCCTCGTAGAGGTAAAACCCTTACTCATGCTTCTGTCGATCTGTATTAACGAATAGATCGGTTACAGTGGGGGTGCTCGAGTTGAGAGTATATCTCAATCTCAAGACTTTGATGGTGCGTTATTGCTTGGTCGCCCTCCTGGTGGTTCTCCTGGCCTTATATAGGTGGACATGTCTCAAACCGTACCCAGGGGGATACAAACCCTAACCTAAATTCGGTTACAGGTTTCCTAACTTGACCCGCAAGTCCTTGCGGGTGGGCGTTAACTGGGCCTTCTAGAATAGTCCATGGCGTCTCCCCTTGGGCTTGGGTCTTGGGCCTTGGACCGGGTAGTCTCACCCGATAGGTCCATGATTCATCCCTTCGTCAGTAGCCCCCGAGCGTTTACTCGGTTGATAATTATGTCGGGTAGACGCTCAAAATCTTGTCTTGAATTCTTTCGACTGGTTGCTTCAACCGCTTGTCTTCTCGAGGGCGCATACCCTGTATGTGATGAGTTTTTTTTGTAATCAAGCATCGAGCGATGAAAGTGCCTGTATTTTTTGCTGTTTTCGTGGAAGGATATGGCTCAGTTGCTTGGCTCTCCCGAAAGCTCAGGGCCAATTAACTGCATCTAGGGCAAAAAACAGTTCTGGCCTACGTAGATTCGATACCTCCGACTCGAATCCGATGAGGTGATCATTGCGACTGGGCCGTGGAGGTCTTATCGAGTCAAACTTAACCTATAGGGGTACCCGGCGCGTCCGCTAGGATTTTTCTTTGTGTTGTTGACACGGCATTTTTCCTGAGGACGCATCTTGAGTGCGATTGCAGGCCCATAAGAGAGATCTTTTGGGTCTTACCTTCGTATTCGAGAGAATATGGCATCCGGATGTGCCTAGTCGGCCGAACGATCCAGGGTAAGGATGTGTATACATCGTGTAACCGAGTGGCAGGAGCTGCGCACTCGTGAATTTTGTCTCGAGATATTCTGAGTAAAGAAATCTTCCTTGTTTTTACGTACAAGGATTTTTGCATTTGTAGTTTTCTGTCCATACGAGAGAATTTTCGTGTATGGAAGCCTTGTTATGCTCATACGAAAGAAATTTCGTGTTTGGAGATTTTATGCGAAAAAGTTTTTGCGTCTTGATATGCCCATACGAAGAAAAGTTCGTGTCTGGGGCTCCTACCCGAGGAACCTTCTCGGGTTTGATGAGGTACGCAATGATGTCATTGCGCACTTGTTCGTTCTGACTCCTCTCGATGGGACGTGATGAAGTGAAAACAGAGCACGCTGGCCCACCTTGTCAGCTTTTTTGACCGAAAACGAGAGGTCGCTTCCGGTTTTCTTGTGAGCCACACGCATTAAATGCGCACAATCTGTTGTAAAGATCGTGGCAGAAAACAGCTTTTCACCGCCGCTTTGTTTCCACTTCATGCGTGGCAGCCGCGATGGGCGCCACGTTGCTAAATCTACGGTCCAGATTAGCCTGCCCCGTGTATAAATAATTGTCCTTAGGCGGAAAGTAATGTTCCCGGCCATTTGCTATCTTTCTTCTTCCTCGCGCACACCTCCTTCTCTGCAAGCACCCACTAGCTCTCATAGCTGGAGGAAAGAAGCGCGGCGCTGCCGCATCGTCGTCGAAGGCGGCTGAGGACGCCCCCGCGCCACCCGCCGTGAGGACGGGCGACTGGCGTTCTGCCAGCACCACCAACAAGAGCATCAAGGAGATGCAGAGGGAGGGGCTGCTGCCCCCCCCCCCCCCCGAGGGCGACAAGCGCGTTCGCTTGGGCAATAAGGAGGAGGTACCGAATCCCTGCGCGAACGAGCGCGTGATCTTCGCGGATCACGTCTCGCGCGGCCTCTCCCTTCCTCTTCATCCTTTCCTTCTTGGATTGTTGTATGTCTATGGCATACAACTCCATGACCCGCCTCCAAATGCGATTCAGCACATCTCGTGCTTTATCGTACTTTGCGAGTGCTTCTTAGGAATTCGCCCGCACTGGGGCCTTTGGAAGGCCCTATTTAAAGTGCGGGTCTTCCGTGTGAAGTCGCGAGTAGGCGACCAGCTTGGAGAAACGCTGCGTACCGGCGGCTTCGGGATCCAGGCGAAGACGGACAACTCCTATCTGGAGATGCACTTCGTCGACTCCGCGCAAGGATGGCGGAGGAAGTGGTTCTATGTCGTCGATGATAGCGCGGGTGGGGCCCACGAATTCCACCCGTTCGTTGTTTTGAAGCGAAGGAAGTCCTGGGCGCACTAGCTCACAGTCGAAGATAGCCGGATCGTCTCTCCGCTACTCCCGAAAGTGGCGATCCTTCGCGATTAGACAACGGGGGCCGCGTTGAATGGTTTGCACCTGGCGAGCGTCTTCCTTCGGCGTAGGATCCAGCCTCTTCAAGAGAGGCCATCAACCATGTGGGAGTACCAGGGCGTTCAAGACCCTAGCCGCGTCTGTCAAGATATCCTCTCGAATTCCGAATTCGAGAAGGAGATTGCGGCTATCACCAAGCTGAAGGTAGGCGAGACCTTCGCCACCTGCTCTCTTGAGCCGTTCGTGGCTTCGAAGCCCCTTCCAGTCGAGGTAAGTTTTCTTCTCGTCTCTGTTTTATTATTTTTTCCATCCAAAACTTTATCGACTGAGGTTTCTCTTCTTCTTCTTCTTTCATAGAGTCTGAAAGTAGCAACATGCTACCCGCCAGTCTCGGCCGAAGATGCCTCGGACCTCCTAGCGAGCAACGTTGAGACCCCTCTCGACACCAGCGTCGCCGAAGCCGACTCGAGCTCCGAGAACGTCTCTTCAGACGACGCGGAAGAGTTGGGTAGCAATCAGCTCCATCACCGCAAACGTCGCAGGCATAGGGATGATGAAGCTACTTCCAAAGACAACTCCTTGGGTGGAAGATCCGTCAAGGCGACTGAGCCTCTCCAGGTGGCGCCTCTAAACGTGCTTCCTCCCCTGAGCTTCAAGCCAAGCAGTCCTACTGCCTGGAACGTGGACATGCTGGATGATGACGACGATGAAGAGTAAGTTTTTCGCGTTATCCTTTAGTCGAGAATCTTCTTCCTTTTCCTTATGCCTTCGCTTGATTTTTTTCTTCCATAGCAGCCTTAAAACCATCAGCCCCAGCCAGTACGCTTCTTCTGTTCCTTTTGTGATGAGAAAGAAGCGGCTGCGGGTGAAACTCCAGTTGTCAAGGCCACCCAAAAGTCTCCGAGTCCAGCACAGGCAGCTGCAGCTCTAGATTACAGGTTGCCCAGCTTCACTGGTGGAGCTTCGACGAGCAAAGAAGTTTCGGGTAGCTCGTCGGATCCTCTGTCCACCGCCCAAGGCCAGGTAAATCCTGTCGCCTCTTCCGTATCTTCTGTTTAGTTTGATCATGATTTCTATTAGGTGCACGACAGTGGTCCCGATGGGAGTAGCTCCCGAGGCCGTGGTTAATCGCTTGCGATTGGCCACAGACTCAAGTTTAAGATGTTTCCTTTCTTACTTTCCTTGATTTTATCGGGTGCACGGCAGTGCTCCCGATGGGAGTATCTCCCGAGGCTATACTCGACTTTGTACAGTCATGAATAGGCTCAAGAGATTTTGCCTATAACTCGAACTTTTGTTTCACGCTTTTGCAGTCTCTTCTCGACTCTCTTGCTGCCATCGGTCGCCGAGTGCTCTAGGCTGAGGCGGATTGCGTTTTCCTTCGGGTGGATCGTGATCGACTCGTCAAGGACGGACAATCTCTCCAAGGTAGGTTAACCCGCTCCATTTTACTGTTTCCATTGATCTTGAAAATTTCCTTAAGCTGTATCCATTTCTCTGTAGATAAAGTCAACCTCATGAGGGACGAGAAAGCTGAAGATGATGCTCGGGTGAAAACCCTTGAGACCGAGTTGGAGTCCACCCAAAAGGAGCTGGAGTCCTCTCGCAAGCATTTAGCTGATTTTGAGGGGAAACTTGCCGAGGCCCAAGAGGCGCTAAAGCAATTGGAGGAGGCTGGTGCCAAACATGACAGCGATCTTGTTAGCATCATCCGCCCTTTGGCCCAGAAATTTGCGGGTAAGGTGCACTTGATTGTTCTTCTGTTGCAATACATTTTAATTGGCTTTATCGCAAATTTACGGTGCCCTTTTTGTAGATGTCCTTGGGGTTGCACTAGAGCTGACTGGGAGCCAGCGATTGGACGCCCTGATGGATTCCTGCGCCCAGCTCCATAAGCATGCGAGTGGGATTTGCTCCTTCGTTGGTGCTCGAGTGTTGACGCAGTTCCACGAGCGCCTACTGGTGGATGTGGCGGTTCCGCCTACGCTAGGAGGACTTCTGAAAGTTTTCCTAGACGATGAAAATCTTCTCCAGAATTATTCAGTCGCCCAGTCTGAGTGCGGAGCTAGGACGGCTATCCAATTCGCGCTGGCGCACGGAGTCACGGACCCGGAGAAGGTGTTCTCGAGCCTTCCCTACGACGCCTTGGGCAAAAAGGTAGTGCTTCATCCCTTTGGCGCTCAGGCTGAAGCCCTTGCCAAGAAGCTTTCTGAAGTGCTTGCCCGTGCTGGTCGCGAGGGGCAGCCTGCTGCGAGTGGCAATACTTCTGCAGCCCCTTAGGCTAGTTTAAATTTGTTTTTGGTCTGTCGATGTAATGAACCTTGGGATGTATTCCCGTATTTGCTTAATCGAAGTGTTCGTTGACATCTTTAATTTCCGATTGTTGTGTTTCACTGTTATGTGCTCCCAATGGGAGTAGCCCCCGAGCACCCGATAGATGGGTGGTGTGTTTTGTCGAGTGGGGTCTCGTTGTTTTCTTGAACTTGCTTCTGCTTCTTTTCGAGGTACTTGATCCTAGCGTAGGGTCTTCGAGTGGCTCTACTGCGCAGGTGAATTCCCTAGTTGCTGCCACCAGCACATTAGCCTCGCTCCGTGACCGTGTTGCGGATGGAGAACGCAAACTAAAGGCTTTGCGGGGAGTGGAGGATGTGGCTAAATCAAAGAAGAAACTAGCGGCTGAGCGCGAGCAGTTCGTGATGGAGCCCCCTTGATGGAGGGATGATAACCCGGTAGCCCAATTCCAAGGTGTAATTCAGCCCAAAGGACGCTGCGCAAGACCCGGCTAAGGATAAAAGAACTTCTAGAAGGCCCAAGATTGTAGGCCTCGTAACCCGGATTGTGGGTTACGATAAGGAAAGTTAGGGTTTCGTACATAGTGTCCGGGTAGGATTCAGGGTGCGCCTTGGAGGGCAAGCCAGGGGGTCGGGTGCTTTATAAACCGGCCCCTAAGTTAGGTTGATCGAGATCTAAGAGCCCTAGCAGTATCGCTTGCTATCGAGCATCCAGTGTAACACGAGAGTTGAGTTAATATCTTGAGATCGGAGACTCGGCGACTTGATTGCCGGCTACCAGATCGAGTTCCATCATGTTTTCCTCTGAGCTAAACCCTCTCCCAAATGCCTGTGTCGTCTTGCCCCAGGATCAGTTACCCCCGGTAACGTCTGCCGTGATTATCCCACGACAGTTGGCGCCCACCTTGCGGCCTGCGTCCAAAGGTGTTTACATCACGGGAGAAGCTCGGAAGAATATGGAGAAACTAGTCATCGGCGAGATCTACATCGACCACGAAGGAGAGAAGATGGTGGACGATTCCGGCTGGGGACCAGAGTCGGATCACCTCGAATCCGGATCTATTGTGACAATCGGCCAAATCAGCATCTTCATCGGTATGGTACGTACATCTGGTTTTAAAGGACAATATCATGTGCATACTACAGGAACTTCTAATAAAGACAAGAAGATACTGAAGCAAGCGGTAAATTCGGTTTCCTCGGCCGTTCCGAGATATCTGAGGTGGTCAGAACGAGATGTAACATGGAGCAGAAGAGATCATCCGGAAAGGATAGAGCACCCGGGAGTTTTAGCATTGGTAGTTGCACCATAGGTTAATGGTTATGAGTTGAAAAGGGTCCCGATGGACGGTGGAAGTAGTATCAATATCTTATATTGGGAAACTTTTTTACGCATGGATCTCAAGGAGTCTCAGCTACAGAAAAGCTCAACAATTTTTCATGGGATAGTGCCGGGTCACTCAGCATGCCCCGAGGGGAAAATCGCGTTGGAAATAGCTTTTGGAGAATCAAAGGATAATTATCGAATCGAGTGGCTCACTTTCGAGGTGGTCAAATTGCGCAGTCCTTATCACGCGCTGTTCGAAAGGCCGGCTTATGCTAAATTCATGGCTAGGCCGTGTTATGTATATTTACAGCTAAAAATCCCGGGTCCCAAACAAACCATCACCATACATGGGAGCCGGGATATAGCAGCTGAGTGCGATGAAGGAGATTCGGTAATGGCCGAGCAGGCTTGCAGAAAGGAGGAACTCAAGTACTATCGGTCTCAAGTAGACCCGGATGACAGGACATCATTGAAAAGGCCGAATACTGAAGACGAAAGAGAAAAATTCAAGGCAGCGCAGGATACCAAGATGATAGCTTTTGTTGAAGGTGATCCCTCTAAGCAATTTACTATAGGATCTAACTTGGACAGCGAGCAGGAGAAAGCACTTGTGGAGTTTATTCGCTCTAACGCGGACGTATTCGCCTGGACGCCTAGCGATATGCCGGGTATCCCCACAGAATTGGCAGAACACAGTTTGCACGTAGACCCTAAGTCCAGGACTGTGAAGCAGGGCCTGTGGAAGATGAACGAGGAAAGAAGGAAAGCTATAGGAGAAGAAATCGCGAGGCTGCTGACAGCCGGCTTCATTATGGAAGTATTTCACCCGGATTGGTTAGCAAATCCGGTTCTTGTGATGAAAAAGACCAATGAGTGGAGGATGTGCATTGATTTTACGAGTCTCAACAAGCATTGCCCAAAGGATCCGTTTGCGTTACCAAGGATAGATCAGATCATCGACGCGGTAGCTGGAAGTGACCTATTATGTTTTCTGGACGCATATTCCGGGTATCATCAGATTAAGCTCAAGAGGGAGGATTGGGAGAAAACATCATTTATAACCCCTTTTGGGGCCTTTTGTTACAAAACTATGACGTTTGGTTTGAAGAACGCTGGCGCAACTTATCAACGGTGTATACAGAAGTGCTTTGAGGACCAAATTGGGCGCAATGTCCAGGCTTATGTGGATGATGTGGTTATCAAGACCAGGAAGGCAGAGACATTTATCGACGATCTAAAGGAGACGTTCAAGAACTTGAGGAGATATCAGATGAAGCTTAACCCAACGAAGTGTGTATTTGGAGTTCCAGCTGGGAAGTTACTTGGGTTTATCGTTTCCGAGAGAGGAATTGAGGCAAACCCAGATAAAATAAAAGCTATCCAGAATCTGAAAAAGCCGGAAAATTTGAAGCATGTTCAAAAGCTCACGGGCTGCATAGCAGCCTTGAGCCGATTTATATCCAGACTCGGAGAAAAAGCAATACCCTTGTACCGGCTCTTGAGGAAATCCGATAAATTCGTGTGGGATCAAGAGGCAGATGAGGCGTTCGAGGCACTAAAGAAGCAGTTGTCCGAAGCGCCAGTCCTAGCGGCCCCGGGTCCTAAAGAGCCCATGTTGCTGTATGTAGCAGCGGGCCCCCGAGCCGTTAGTGCAGTAGTTGTTGTGGAGCGTAAAGAGGATGGGAAAGGTTACCCGGTCCAGAGACCGGTTTATTACGTCAGCGAGGTATTATCAGAGGCAAAGCAGCGCTATTCGCACTGGCAAAAGCTGGTCTTCGGGGTCTTTATGGCCAGCCGGAAACTGAAGCCGTATTTTCAGGAACACCCCATAACAATGGTAAGTTTGATACCAATGTCGGATATCATCAGAAACTCAGATGCAACAGGAAGAATAGCCAAGTGGGCGATAGAGATGGGGGATTATCACATCAACTACGAGCCCAGGTCAGCAATCAAATCTCAGGCTTTGGTCGATTTCGTTAATGACTGGACACACACATGCATGACCACCATGGTTCCAAACTCCGACTCTTGGATTATGCACTTCGATGGATCCAAGCAATACGAGGGATCAGGAGCTGGAGTGGTGCTAACATCACCCAAAGGAGACAAACTGAGTTACGTGCTACAGATTCATTTTGATTGTTCCAACAACGTGGCCGAATATGAGGCACTATTGCACGGCTTAAAGGTAGCCAAGGAGATGAACATTAAGAGGATACGATGCTTTGGAGATTCGGACCTTGTAGTACATCAGGTATCAGGAACTTGGGATAGAAAGGACGCAACTATGGCAGCATATCGCAGAGAGGTTGATAGGGTCGCAGGATGTTTCTCCGGATATGAGGTGGAGCACATAGACAGAAGAAAGAATGAGGCAGCAGACGCCTCGCTAGACTCGGCTCGCGCAGAGAGCCGGTTCCACCTAACGTCTTCCTGGATGAATTATGGCGACCATCAGTTAAAATCGAGTCTGAGGAAGAACTGGCAAATCAAGACCCGGATTTGGAGCTCGTGGCCACGGTACGCGCTGTTCCCGAGTGGACAGAACCGTTTTTGGCCTACCTATCACGAGGCGAGTTACCACAGCAGGAGGTGTTAGCAAGGCAAATTTTGAGGAGAGCAAAGGGATATTCTATCATCAATGGGGAGTTATACAAGAGAAGTGCAGCAGGAGTCTTTTTGCGCTGTGTAGCACCAGAAGAAGGCCGACAGATTCTTAAGGAAATCCATGAAGGTGATTGTGGGCATCATGCATCCACAAGATCCCTTGTGGCCAAAGCTTATCGACACGGATTTTTCTGGCTCACGGCTCTAGCAGATGCGGAGCGCTTAGTGGCAAGGTGTGACGGATGTCAAAGGTACGCTCGCCAAACCCACGTGCCGGCTATGGAATTACGGACTATTCCGTTAACTTGGCCGTTCGCGGTTTGGGGTATGGACATGGTTGGTCCCTTTCACATGTCACCTTGCAAGAAGACACATCTTTTGGTGGCTATTGATAATTTTACCAAGTGGGTTGAGGTTATGCCAGTCACCAATTGTGAAGCAGTTACAGCAGTCAAGTTCCTGAAAAGAATTATCTATCGGTTCGGGTATCCCCACAGTATAATTACCGACAATGGAACCAACATGTCCCTTGGCGCAATGGAAAAGTTTTGTGGTAACAATGGAATCCGGCTTGACGTAGCATCAGTGGCTCATCCGCAGGCCAATGGACAAGTGGAGAGGGCAAACCAAGAATTACTTCGTGGACTAAAACCACGACTGCGAGTCCCTTGCATTAGGGCTGCGGGTGCATGGGTCGAAGAACTACCTTCCGTGGTCTGGGGTATCAACACTACACCTAACAGATCTACTCAGATGACACCATTCTTCATGGTTTATGGTGCGGAAGCAGTGCTGCCGAGTGATATTATTCATGATTCACCTCGAGTATCAGCTTACATCGAGGTAGAGAACGAGAAGACCCGACAGGACGCCATAGATATGTTAGAAGAACAAAGGAAACAAGCCCTGGAAAGATCAGCCATATATCAGCAAGATCTACGGAGGTATCATAGCCGGCGCGTGAAAACCCGGGTATTCCAGGAAGGAGACTTGGTTCTGCGCCTGGTACAGTCAAACGAAGGAAAACACAAGTTATCACCACCATGGGAAGGGCCGTTTATCATAAGCCGGAATCTGCACAACGGATCGTATTACCTGATAGATGCAAGGGAAGAGTCGGCTACAGTTAATGACACCGCTCACTCCACTTCGTCTATGCAGGAAAGAGACAGACCATGGAACGTGGCTCAGCTACGTCCCTACTATACTTAGTATAGACTATGTTGGCAAGTGGAGTTGCACGATGTAACAGGCGGCAGGTTTCAGACGTACTCTTTTCCTATCCAGGGCACCCTTGGGGACTGGGTGGGTTTTTAATGAGGCGGCTTGCTGACCTAACGTTCTCATATCAAGAAAAGAAGTGGCTATTCTCATGTTCTTTAATCTCAGTATGTTGCATATATATAGGTCTTGGGGGCTGATTGCTTGAATAGCACAGTTGCAAACTCAATGACCCGGCCTTGATGCCTATGAGTTATAAGGGCCGATTACTCGCAAACGAGTACGGCTGCAATCTTATAACCGGACAAAGGAGCCAAACTTTCTTGACTTTTCTTACTTAAGCTCGATGTGAATCGCAATAAAAGTGGCATGATTTGCTCGCTTACGATTACAATCAGCCATGAATCCCAATGGGACTTGCCTGACCCTGTTTTCGTATAGATGTAACAACATGATATCCACGCGAAAGCCGGCTTATAGTACAAGATTGTCAAAAGGGTCATCTAAACCACAAGTTATGCAGAGTATAAGGCTAATGGCTGGAAGCTCAACGTTTATCAAGCATAACTTCATTACCTATGTGAAACGGCTCCGGGTTTGGGCTTAGCAAACAACAAACTCGTTCTCTTCGAAAAGACCACATATCCCAGACTCGGAAATTCGGGTCTTGACGATTCGGGATTTTGGAAAAGAAAAAGTAGCTTAGTTGCTAAGGCTCAAAAAAAAAACCCAAACATCCGAGTCTTGGGGACTTGGGGACTTAGAAGCAAGTCCGCTCGTCAACACCCATGAAACTCGGAAACCGAGTCTCACAAAAGGAATCGTAAAGAAATTCGGATATCAAGAACAAGTTGACTCAAAAGTGGATAAATTTAAACGATCAGAAGAAGCACGAAGTGTATCAAGAACTTAGAGTGCATTACAAACTCCGGTAAATAGTATCAAAGGTGCACAGGCGCACCATTCAAAAATAGTTGTTTTAACGACACATCGACCAACTGACGCGTATGAAGTAGCATCAGGTATCAGGTATCACTCGGCGTTCTAGGCTGCGGTGTCCATCTTTGCCTTGCCCTTGCCATCACTTGGAGTAACAGCAACACCTGGATCAGTAGTACCGGCTCGCGCAGGAGGAGGAACGACTGGTGTGGAGGTAGCGGGCGCAGAGTCGGCTTCAGCCTTCTTTTTGGCAGCCTCCTCCCTCAACTTAGCAGCTTCCTCCTTCCAGCGGGCCAGCATGTCATACGGCTCGGGAAGATCCGACTTAACCGCTTCACCAGCAGCATCATATGCAGGAACGATGGAATCGACATCCAGGCCGTCAGCAATCACGCTGGCCGGGTAACAGACCTCCTTCTGGACGGCCTGGAAATCCTTCACGGAGAACTTGGACCCATCAAGCTTGAATTCCGGGAAACCTCCCATAAGCTTGCCTAGCTCAAGCTTAGGGAAGTAAGCCTTAGCAAGCGCAAGCCCTCGGGTTACTCCAACCCGGCAGGACGAGCGTTTCCAGTGCCAAATCCACTCGGGGATAGTGGAGTAGGCGTCCAGCATTCTCTTCAGGTCGACATGCCCCTTACCCGGCCACCGTATTTCTTGAAGGATCCATTTGGTTCCGGCGCATAGCTGCCGGATAACGCTCTTGATAGTTTTCAGCCTGGCAATGTCATCCTCGTCCGGCATCACTTCATCCGGACCTGCAGAAATGGAAACATGAGTCAGGAAACTCCGGCTATTTATCAGAAGGATAACCCGGATGAAGAAACGTACCAAGCAAAGCACGATACGTATCAGCAATTTGAACAGAAAGACTCGTTAGATCATCTTCTGCTGTGTGAGCCCTCCTCCTATACTTCTTCATTATCGTCCCACTCCTCCTGGCCTCAGCCTCGGCCGCCTCACGCAGGGCCACCTCCTTCTCAATGAGCTTGGTGGCCTTTGCCAGTTTCTCCTCAGATTGAGTCACGAAGGACTGCATGGATGCAAGGAAGGGGCAAGCTATCAGTCGGTTATACCGTAAAGTTCCAAGCAAATTGTGAGTCAACTCACTCGGAACTTGGGGACTAGATAAGGACACAAGCAATATTATTCGGGTTTACCTCGTGTTTGGCTATTAAAGCCTCCAAGATATTTTCTTCATCAGCCCTCAAAGTGCGCAGGGCTTCGAGCATCTGGGCAAACGTCATGTCTTCGGGTCGGACACCAGAAGAGCCGGCAGCCTGGTCGCCTGGTTGGGGAGCTTTCCCCGCTCTTGGGGTCGAGACCCGGACAGTCTGGGTATCCGGGTTGGGAGAACCCATCCTCGTGTCCGGAACCTCGATCTCCTCGTCCACTGGTTCGGATGACTCAGGAGACCCGGCGGCTTGATGAAGTGGATCGCCCAAGGGGCCTTGTTCCTGGTTGTTCTCAGTATCACCGCCAGTCGCGGCGTTTACGTTCTCAGTCGGCTCCTCTGTCTGACGGTTATCCGCCTCCCGGTTATCCATCTCCACATTCTCCGGGTCACTAACGGTGACTTGAGCGCTAAAGAAAGATGAGAAGAGGCAGTTAGCAATGGTGATTGAAAATTGTCAGGTATCAAAGGATGTCATATAGCAAAAACTTACCCGGTATTTACGGCGTAATCCGGCGGGAGCTCGCTGCTGGAAGCAGACGAAGATGTCAAAGGGACCGATAGCGGAACCCGGAATTGCCCGACACGAGGATGGTTCGGAGAAGGGTGGCGCCGAGGAGAATTGGAAGGACGAGGCGGAGGAGCACGGGCATGATGGACGGGGGAGGTGGAGATGCCCGGGTTAAGGGGATCCTCACCCGGGGAACTCCGAGTAACTCTGCGCTTGGCTGGAAGAGAATCCTTCAAGTACGACGAGTTCGATATTTGATGGTTAATTTGTCGCATGGAATCGAAGGAGTAAGGTTCAGAAGATATAGAAGAGAAAGGAACCTTGGACACTGCCCCTCTGGTATTCCTCTTGGCTCCAACTGTTGCCTCTTGATCAGATTCGGTAGCCTCCGGGTCATCCTCGTCCTTCTCATCTTCGTCCTCCAGCCCTGCGAACCGAGTGTGTGTCCGTGGGAAAAAGTTAAATGGGAGGAAAATGATGCAAGTAAAGATAATACAGGATCCGGGCAAATACCTTCATCACCGTCAGCCGGCTCATCTTCTTCTTCCGGGTCTCTGGAAGGGGGGGAGGTTTCAACGGTCCAGAAAGGATCATCGGCATGAGACAGAAAGATGAAAATAAGAACTAGGAGCAGTATCGAGTCAAGATGAGGAAATAAACTTATGAGTATCGGGTCTTACCGCTGGGGCCGGGTTTTCCCGAGTAAACGGAGGTAACCCGACGATGTTCTCTATCACCTCCAGCTTCTCCGTCAAGAAACCCTTGATGGTTTTGTTGGTATCCCCGGCTGCAAAGCTCTTGGTGGAATATCGAAGTGCGTCTGTGGTGTGCCCCGAGTATTCGCACATCAATTTGGAGCGGATAGAATTGGGTTGGATCCGGAAGTCGACCCAAGTTTTCACTAAGTTGAGCCCAAGAAGGCCTTGGGCTGAGAGAACGGCTATCTTAGCTAGCAAAGGTATGATTGCCTCCCTGTCCGAGTCAGGGGCAAAAGCGTTGAAATTCTCGGAAGCATTGAGGAGGCCCTCCGAGTAACCGAGCAGTCTCTTCTCGCCGGGTGAAGAGGTGTCGTGGCAGTAGAAGAAGTACAGTTGCCAGTGTTTAACATGGGAGTTCAGATTAAGGGTTGGCATTGGGGAGTTTTTGCGGCGTTGGATGGATGCCCCGCCGCAAGTGAGAAGTGCTCCGTCACCGCTTTCGCGGCACGGCTTGCACTGGAAAAGTTCAATAAAAAGAGCCAAACTTGGCGGAGTGCACAAGTACGACTCGGATAGGACTATGAAGTGAGTAATATTCAACATAGAGTTAGGCCCTATGTCCAATGTCCTGAGGCCATAATGGCTCAGGACCTCACGAAAGAAAGGGTGACCCGGAGGACGGAATCCCCGGGTCACGTGCTCTAAGAAGCAGATTACCTCGCCGTCGGTGGGTGTGGGCCGGGTCTCGTCGCCCGGCGCCCTCCAGTGAATGTCCTTCTGAGGGGGGAGAACCCCCAACTCGGCCAATTCTTCCAGCTTGGCCTTTGTGACAGTGGATCGCCCCCAATTGGCGGATATGGATTGGGTTGTCTTCGCCTGGGCCGGCTATTTCCCTTGCCTTTTGGGAGCCATGGGATCAACCTGCAAAACACAAGGAAAAAAGATACAGGAAATGAAACCCGGAAATATTGGGTTACCCAAATATATGCGCGAAGTATCGAGAAGATATGAAAACTAAGAATTATCCGGGTGTCACGCCATGAGGTGAAGATTACAGGGTATCCGGGTATCAAGTGCAATTATAGAAACTATTGGTTACTTACGTATTGAAAGGTGTTTGAGGAAGACGGATGATTGCCCATGTATCTACTGCAAGCAAAAGAACCGGAGAAGAAGGATTTTCCGGGTATCAATGACATGCGCGGAAAATTAGGATGAAATGGATCCAGATTGGAAAACTTGTGGATGATTCTATGAAGAAATTGGTGACTAATGATGATAGGGGAATGGTGTGTAATCACTAATCAGGCTACTGGGGGGAGTTAGCAAGCATCTGAACAATTCTAACCGGCGCGACAAGAAAAACTTCCCGCGGGTTGACCTAGATCCAATCTAGAGGAAATCGGAAAATTACGGGAGTAAATCAGTGGATGCGAAGAACTTACTGGATAAGATGGGAGCGGCGCGCGGTGGCGGGAGGCCGCGTGGTTTGAATATCTCTTCAAAAGCTTCCGGCGGGCAAAGTGAGGGCGTGGCGGCGGAGCTCAGCGGCGGCGCGGGGTGGTTTGAAGACGAACGCAGCCGGCGGTGATCTTGCTTCGACGACGAGCTTGGGATTCCCTTGGTGGTGTTGCGCGAGTGCGAGAGATAAGGAAGGGGTTGAAGTGAGCCGTTGGGATTAGGGTTACTCCTAAGTGCCTATTTATAAGGGTGTGAGCGGATAAACCCAGTTCAACGGGTGGGAGCCGGGGATTTCGGGATAACGGCTGCCTGCACGGATTTCGTGATATATGCTTTAAGTGTTGACCGAGATATCCGGCCAGAGATAAGAAGGAGATCTTCTCCGCAATACTAGGGGCAATTATCGAGTAAAGTGAGTCAGGTCTTTGAACATTCTTGTTAGGGTGTTGACCCGGAAAAACTGAGCAAAGGACTTGGAGAAAGCCGGGTTACTATATGGCCACCGTGGAGTTAGGCCTAGCTGTTTATCAAAGCAATTTAACCCGGCCTCCATTGAACTTGTAAGTTTGATAGTTTTGCAGGGAATAGCATGCGCTTCAAAGAGGATCTTGTGAAGCCCAAGCTATTCTGGGGACTACTGATGGAGGGATGATAACCCGGTAGCCCAATTCCAAGGTGTAATTCGGCCCAAAGGACGCTGCGCAAGACCCGGCTAAGGATAAAAGAACTTCTAGAAGGCCCAAGATTGTAGGCCTCGTAACCCGGATTGTGGGTTACGATAAGGAAAGTTAGGGTTTCGTACATAGTGTCCGGGTAGGATTCAGGGTGCGCCTTGGAGGGCAAGCCAGGGGGTCGGGTGCTTTATAAACCGGCCCCTAAGTTAGGTTGATCGAGATCTAAGAGCCCTAGCAGTATCGCTTGGTATCGAGCATCCAGTGTAACACGAGAGTTGAGTTAATATCTTGAGATCGGAGACTCGGCGACTTGATTGCCGGCTACCAGATCGAGTTCCATCATGTTTTCCTCTGAGCTAAACCCTCTCCCAAACGCCTGTGTCGTCTTGCCCCAGGATCAGTTACCCCCGGTAACGTCTGCCGTGATTATCCCACGACACCCCTAGCACCTTGCTGTTTGCTTCCTTTTAAATTTTGACCCATTGTGCTGATTTTGCAGTTGTTGAGCCTGACGGTCCTTGTGAGACTCATTGGGTGGATAATCATAATTCTCATGAAGCGGGTAGCTTGAAGCCACATGCGAACATTTTCTGGTCTGACCGCAGTCGAGGCTTTATTTTGGCTACCTTGAATTATCGGGCTGGCAAGGCGAAGATTCTTGTCGAAGCTTGTCGCGAAGCCCTGACTTCTGTGCACAAGACGTTCTATCTGCTGGGTACAGTTCGAGAAGGGTTGAGGAATCTGCTAAGGATCTTTGGTCGAGTAGGAGAAGTGCGCGAGTGTGTCCGCCAGCAACTTATCTGCGGATCTCAAGTAGCGCTCGCCTTTGTTCGGGTGTGGCATCCCGATATCAATTTTAACTCTGTGGCTAGGCTTCCTGGCACTCCAATCGATTTTTCTCTTCATTATGTAGTCGTTCATCCTGCAGCGGAGGAGATCATTCGACTGACTTCTGAGGAGTTTGATCGGATGCTTGCCGAGACGACTTTTTATCGCCATATGTAATTATAGGATGTAGATATCCTGTTATTCTGATTGTGATGTCTTTGAAGGCATAGCCTTGTAAACTTTGTATAGTTCACTCGATGTATTTTTAAAGTGTTTATAAGGTGTGTACCTTGTTGAACCCTGTGTTCTGAGATGATTATTTTTTATGCTGGTTAGGCGTAGCCCCCGTGTGTTTGGGGTGTATACCTATTGTTTATAGCATGTAAAAAATCGAAGATGCGAATAGCTATGGTTTAGAAACCATGTTTTCATTGATATGGCTGAGAAGCCATGTATTTGATCGAGCTACAGAGTGGCTAGTAGAGCCTTATTTTTTCCGAGTAGAATAATCCTAAGGGTAGAATTTGCGGAGAGGCGCAACGTTCCACGGGTTGGAGTAGATGCGGCCAGTCTTCGGGTTCTTCAATCGGTACGCGCCACTTGGGACAATGTCGTGTATTATGAAGGGTCCTTCCCACGGTGGTTCTAGCTTGTGTTCTTCCTTCTACTTGAGCCACAACACCAAATCTCCGACCACGAAAGCTCTGTGGCGTATATGGCGACCGTGGTAGTTGCGCATCGATTGTTGGTATACTGCGGATCTTGCGAGTGTAATATCGCGTATCTCATCCGGTTCGTCCACATATTCAGCGAGTGCCTTATTTGAAGTTTCTTCGCTGTATGCGACGACTCATGGAGCGCTGAATTTGACATCTTCGGGATAGACAGCTTCAGCTCCGTATACCATGAAAAATGGTGTGTAATTTGTTGATCGATTTGGAGTTGTTCGCAGACTGCATGGTACCGATGGTAATTCTTCGGCCCAGTGCCCTGCTACGGGGCGCAGTCTGTCGAGTAGTCATTTCTTCAGGCCAGCGCAAACTAACCCGTTGGATTGCTCAACTTGGTCGTTTGTTTGCGGGTGGGCGACCGAAGCGAAGCTGAGGGTAATTCCTTTTTCCTCACAGAAGTCCTGCGTTTCCTTTGCCGTAAAGTTTCTCCCATTGTCTGTGATGATGTTGTGTTGAATGCCAAACCTGCACAGAATGGAGTTGAGGAATCTCACGGCGCACTCGGCGTGTGCGGAGGTGACTGGCATGGCTTCTATCCGCTTCGTAAATTTGTCGACTGCCACGAGCAGGTGGGTGTATCTACCAGATGTAGATTTGAGCAAGGGTCCTACCATGTATAGCCTCCATTGAGCGAAGGGCCAGGCGATAGGGATCATGTAGAGCTCGGTGGCGGGGGCGTGTGGTTTGGGCGCGAATCTTTGGCAAGCATTGCATTTGTCGACTAGGTCTTTTGCATCTCTGGCTGCTGTGAGCCAGTAGAATCCTGCCCGGAAAGCTTTGCCCACGATTACCTTCCACCTGACGTGGTGTCCATAATCTCCTTGGTGTATGTCTCACAGCAGTTCCTTGCCATCCTCGGGTGCTATACATCTTTGCAATATTCCTGATATGCTCTGTTTGTATAGCTCTCCGTTGAGCACCCGAAAGGTTTTGCTGCGTCGTACTATTTGTCGGGCCTCGCAAACGTATGCTGGAAGCTGTTTGTTGGACAAGTAGTCGAGGTATTTCTGCGTCCAAACTGGCTCGACCAGAAAAACTTGTCTTGAAATATTGTGGCTGAGCTCGATGACAGCGATTTGCGGGCTGACGTCCGTCTCCAATGCTGCGGGTGCTCCCGCTGGCTTTTTGACCTTGACCGAACGCTTGATCATTCGCTCGAAGTATATTCCTGGTGGTATGGGCGTGTTTGTAGACCCCATGTTTGCCAGTTTATCTGCTTTCTCGTTGCTGGATCGCGCGATGTGTTTTAGTTCGCACCCCTTGAAACTTCCTTCAAGTAGGTTATACATGTCTCGATAAGCGACAATGTTATCCGCGATAGCGCCACACTCCTTCATCGTCTGCTGTACGATGAGGTTTGAGTCTCCAAAGATCATCAATCGGGTGGCTCCGCAGGCGATCGCCATTTTCATGCCGTGAAGGAGGGCCTCGTACTCTGTGTCGTTGTTGGATGTCGGGTCATCGGGTGGCAAGTCCAATCTCAGGACATACTGCACTTGTCTCCCCTGGGGGATATGAGGACGACCCCGGCTCCAGCTCCTTCGTTCCTCTTCGACCCGTCGAAGTACATGATCCAGTTACTCGTGTATTCTGGCGCTCCTGGTGTTTGCAGTTCTATCCACTCGCTTAGGAATTCCACGAGTACATGTGATTTCACAGAGTTACGCCCTGCATATATGATGTCCCAGGCGCGTAGCTCGATGCTCCACTTTGCAATTCTTCTGGATGCCATGGGATTGTTCGTGATAGTACCGAGTGATGCGTCGTTTAGCACCGTGACGGTATGCTCTTGGAAGTAGTGCTTGAGTTTTTGAGCCGTGAGTACCACGCCATACGCGAGTTTCTGGTAATGAGGGTATCGATGCTTGCATGGCGAAAGCACCTCACTGATGTAATATATTGGCCTTTGGACGTCGTACGCCTTCCCTTCTTCTGGCCGCTCGACTACGATGACCTTGCTGATGACTTGGTTAGTTGCGGCTAGATAGAGGTATAAGGGCTTCTTCTCTTGTGGCGTTGCCAGGACGCGCTTGCTCTGCAGTAGTTGCTTCAAATCTAGGAACGCCTTTTTTTTCCTCGGGTGTCCATTCGAACTTATCTGTCTTCTTCAATAGCTTGTAGAAGGGCAAAGCTTGCTCGCCTAATCTCGCAATGAATCTGCTCAGGGCGGCTAGTCGTCCTGCGAGCTGCTGCATACCACGAAGATTAGTTGGCTCCTTCATTGTCAAGATCGCTTGTATTTTCTCCAGGTTGGCTTCGATTCCTTGAGCAGACACCAGATACCGAGAAGTTGTCCTGCAGGGACGCCGAATACGCACTTGGTCGGGTTGAGCTTGATCCTGTATGCATTCAGAGCGTCAAATGTTTATCGGATGTCCTCGAGGAGTGTGTCCTCCACTCGAGTCTTGATGACGATGTCGTCAACGTACACCTGTATGTTCTTGCCAATGAGCTTGGCGAGGCATTTTTGCATGCAGCGCTGATATGTTGCGCCTGCGTTTTTTAGCCCGAAGGGCATTGTCGTGTAGCAGTAGACACCGTGAGGTGTGATGAATGATGTCTTTTCCTCGTCTTCCTTCTTCATCCTGATCTGATTATATCCCGAGTAGGCATCTAAGAAGGAGAGGCGCTGGCAGCCTACAGTGGAGTCCATGATCTGGTCGATACGTGGTAGGGGAAAATTATCCTTGGGTTGTGTTTGTTCAACGACGTGTAGTCGATGCAGACGCGAAGGATGTCAGTGTTTTTCTTCGGGACCAGCACTGGGTTTGCTAACCAGGTGGATATCTTTATTTCTCTGATGAACTTTTCTGCGAGTAGTCTGTTTACTTCGTCTCCAAGTCCCTTTTGCTTTGGCTCTGAAAACCGTCGGGTTGTCTCCTTGATAGGCTTGGCGTCTTTGTAGACTTCGAGTGAGTGCTCGACGAACTCCCTGGGTATCCCTGGCATATCTGAAGGCTGCCAAGCGAAGATTTCCCAGTACTCACGGAGGAGTTCGACGAGCGCGCCTTCCTATGCTGGCTAGAGGGTAGTGGACACCATCGCCGTCTTTGAAGGCTCCATCGGGTGCACTTGATGCTTGCGAGTATCACTGTTTACGCTGAACTCGAGCTCTGGGGTGTTCTTTTTGGTGAGAGGCATCACAGAATGGTCCGTGGTTTTTGCTATCTCTTCTAGCTCCTCCTGCGTCCAGAAAGATTTGGCGATCTCGTTGAACTCGATGTCGCACTTGTTGGATTTTTGAAAATCTCCGTCGATGGTGATGGTGCCATGTTCCCTAGGTAGCTTGAGCTTCAGGTAGGCGTAGTGTGGTACCGCCATGAATCTAGCGAACGTTGTTCGGCCAAGAATAGCGTGGTACTATGAGGGCCAGTCGACTACTTCAAAGTCGAGGAATTCTCGTCTGTAATTGCTTCGGTTGCCGAGCACCATCTCCAAGTTGATTGTTCCGAGTGGGCGGACTGCCATCCCTGGTACTATCCCGTGAAAAGATGTCTCTGATTCTGCGAGTCCGTCCAGGTTCCTGTTCATCCTACGGAGTGTGTCCGCGTAAATGATGTTCATTTTGCTGCCTCCGTCCATGAACACTCGGGCAACTTCGTAGTTGCCAATCTGCGCTTGGATGACGAGCGCGGCATGTCCTGGCCGATAGACTCGCGGGGGATGGTCTTCTTTGGAGAAAATTATCGGTTGGTCAGCCATCTTCAAATACTCGGGTTTGGTCGGCAGAGTTTGTACAACCATGCATATTTGTCGGTTGTTTGTTTTCTGGGCCCTGCGGGACGGGCAGACTTTCTGTATCATCCCCAAAAGTTCGGCGGGGTTTGGGTACGCATTTCCTCCCTGGTTTGCGGCTGGTGGCGCTGGTAGTGCGGCTAGCACCGCGTTTTGGTTTCCTGGTGGAGGCAGGGGTTGCGGCGGGTGGAATCCCTTGTTTCCTCCTCCCTGGAGCTGTGGGTAGCCCTGATTGACCGCCGCTCTGTTTTTCTTCGAGAAGGCCTCGTGTATGTCAAGGAACTTTCGGCAATCCTTGAGAAGGTGAGTTGCCTTGGTTTTTCCAGTGCGCTTATTTGTAAATAGTTTTATCCTCTGGCTTTGGCTTCCATTCGCGATTTTCATGATGCCCGCTATCGCAATTTCTCGTGAACTCTGCCGCTACCAGTTCTTCTCGATCGTCATGATCGTAATTCTTTCTCTTTTTCTTTCGGCCATGACGGTCGTCTTCGGGTGCTGGCGAAGATGTCTTTTTATTGTGCACCGAGTCCTCTCCGTTGGCCCATATGTCGGCTATAGCCATCAGCTCTCCGATGGTTTTGGGTGCGGCTCGTCCCAGTTCTTCTCTGAAGGCGGTTCACCGAGCTCCTTTGGCAAAAGCTTCGACTGCAACCTCTTCTGATATGTTTCTCGCCGTATTCCTAAGTGTGGTCCATCACTGGATATATTCGCGAGTAGACTCGCCACTCTTCTGCTTGCAAGCTTGGAGCTCCTCGATGGTCGCGGGTCTTTTATATGTCGCCTGGAAGTTCTTGCAGAAGTCAAAGTTTAGATCGTCCCATGATCCGTAGCATTCCTTCGGTCTTCCTTCGAGCCAGCAGCGCGCTGCTCCTACAAGATGTAAGTTAATGTACTGCATAGATGTGGTCTTGTTCCCACGTTGGCATTTTACTGTCGTGAGGTAATCCGACAGCCAGGATTGTGGCTCCAGCGAACCGTCGTATTTTGGCACTTCCGTAGTAAGCTTAAACCTCCTTGGCATTGGCGCCTCGCGGATGTTGCTAGTGAAGCATAATGCGCCGCAGGCCTCTTCGTCAGAAGAGGTGGATGGGGAGCGTGCGCGGTTCCTGGCTGCTCGGGCCTTGTTGACCTTATTTTGCATGATGTCAGATCGCGCGTTGTATCCAGGCTAGTCGCGATCGATCTCCTTCCGCGGCTCCTTGTTGCGGCTGTGATGTCGCGAGCTTCGATCTCGATCCCTCGGGCTGCCATCACTGCTACTGGGGCTATCACCGCGTCGACGGGCTTCTTTTCCTCGGGCGCGACGATGTGACTTATCCTTCCTGGGAGATGTACTCCAATGTCTGCGGGGTGCTTCTTTGTCTTTCCGTGCAGTCGCTTTCTTGCGGTCGTAGGCGGCGAGTCTTGCGGCTGCCATGCCTAGCCCTTTCTGGACTTGCCTGTATTGCTCCGCGCGGGGGTCGTTCTCCCCTAGCTGGTTCGTCTGCAGATAAGTGGCTGCAGCCAGGACTGCGGCGGCAGGAGTTGTCGGGTGTACGTTGTCGTCCTCGTCGATGCACATAAGGGAGGCTTCGAGTGGTCTACTGATCCCGGTCAGAGATTCGCCATCCATGGTCGTGGTCTTCGAGATCTATCTCTTTCTCCCGGGATGGTTCCCTACAGAATGTGTCTTGGAGAGCGCCGCACGACGCTGACTGGATTCATCCGCTAGTTTTCTCCGCTCAGCTAGATCTTTGCGAGCTTCTTTGATCAAAGTTGCCACTCTCACTAGGTGGTAGTGGTATGCGGTCAGATCTTCTTGAGGGGCTCCTGCTTCGATCGGCTTGCTTGAGTGGACGGTCGCTTTTGCCCTGACCCAGGCTTCTCATGGTACGTTGATGGCTTCGCGTTCCTTTGCGCTATCTTCCATTTCTTCGGGTGGGTCACTCGATCCTGCCATGGAGACCTGAGCCAGATATGGCTCGTGGGTCCTAGGCGTAGTTTGGAGAGCTTTCCTGACCCGAGAAGGTTCCTCTGCGGAGAGGGTGTGGAACTTGCGGGTGCTGAGGCGGATGGATTCGCCGCTCTTTGCTAGGTCGCGATCCGCGTAGTTGGGCAGCGAGTAGACAACTCTTGGGCTCGAGATCGACTCAGAGTGTGATCCTTCGAGATTGGTTTGCTCGCGAAAGTCCAGGATTCCCTCTTTGTTAGCGTAGAACTGGAAGCTCCCGAACGTCAGGGTGACGCTTTTCTCCAATCCGCTGAACACCGGGCGTGATTCCGGCGAGTGAGGCGCGACGATGACCGACCCGATTCAGACCAGATTGGTTGGAGTCGATGTTCGGGGCTCCAGCTGAAGTTTGGTGTCGATGAGGCCGAAGATGCCGTAGATCCAGCGCCCGCCGTTCCCACAGACGGCGCCAATTGTCGAATATGCATCTCAACAAGTCCCTTGGGTGAACTGATATAGTTTCGATTAGGATAACGTGTAGACACTGGTGACAATCATCGGCTAACAGGGGCACGATTTACCCAGGTTCGGGGCCCTCGTAGAGGTAAAACCCTTACTCCTGCTTCTGTCGATCTGTATTAACGAATAGATCGATTACAGTGGGGGTGCTCGAGTCGAGAGTAGATCTCAATCTCAAGGGTTTGGTGGTGCGGTATTGCTTGGTCCCCCTCCTGGTGGTTCTCCTGGCCTTATATAGGTGGCCAGGTCTCAAACCGTGGGAGGGATACAAATCCTAACCTAAAGTCGGTTACAAGTTTCAAACTTGACCCGCAAGGCCTTGCGGGTGGGCGTTAACTGGGCCTTCTAGAATAGTCCATGGCGTCTCCCCTTGGGCTTGGGACTTCGGCCTTGGACCGGGTAGCCTCACCCGATAGGTCCATGATTCATCCCTTGGTCAGGGGGCAGGGAACCAATGTCAAATGTTATGGTTAAAAAATGCATGATGTAGCCTTTTAAGCCAGTAGCAAAAAAATACTAACAATTATGGTGTAGAAAATGCATTTGTTTGGGCTGTATCATTTCAATTAAATAAAAACAAAATTGTCTCATGTAGCTGCATCATTTAAATCTACTAGTGGTGCATGATGCATTTTTTTTATTTGCTACTATACTTCTGCAAGTTAGAAAATGCTACTTGTAGTAACATTGCTACTATTTTACTGCTTCATGTTGCAAACAGAAAGTGTACAATTAATTTGAACATGATGTGTGTTGCTTATGGAAGAAATCTAAAATTGCATCATGTAGGAATCTTGTCGTGGGATAATCACGGCAGACGTTACCTGGGGTAACTTATTTTGGGGAAAATCGGCCCTGGTGTTTGGGAGAGGGTTTAGCTCAAGGGAAATCATGTTATCAGGTGATCTGGTAGCTCGGACTGCAATGTCGCCGAGTCTCTGATCTAGGGTTACAACTATCAGCTCTCGTACAACAAGAATACTCGAATATCTGGTAAACTCTTCTGGCCTCTCTGCCCCAGGAGCCGGTTTATATATTACCCGGCTCCCTGACTTCTTATACAAGGCATACCCGGAATCCTACCCGGAATCCGCACACAACCCTAGGTTCCTAATCGTGACCCCCAAGATACGATTTACAAGACCTACGCTCCCTTTTGGGCCTTCTAGAAACTCCTCCACCTTGGGCCGGGTCTTGTGCGATTCCCTTCGGGCCGAGTTTCACCTAGGCATGAGCCTACCGGGTTACCATCCCTCCAACAGTAGTACCCAGAATAGCTTGGGCATCTTGGGATCAACCATGAAGCGCACGCTATTCCTTGCAAAACAATAAACATTCTAATTCATAATATACCAGGTTAGAATGCTTTTAACTATAGCCAGGCCTGCTCTTTGGGCGGTCCATATAATAACCCGGTTTTCCCCGAGTCAGGGCATCATTTCCCGGGTCAACACTCCAAAGAAACGTGACAAGACCCGGCATTCGTATCCCTATCCGTTCAATCCGAGTAGTACGCCTAAAATCTATCTCAATCTTTATCAGGATATCACGCAACGATTACCTTGATGCCTATCCCCAAATATCGGGCCGGATCAATCTCTTCCGAAAATTTCTCACTCACTACCCAAACCCTAGTTTTTTCCCCGCGCCTATAAATTGGCCCCAGGGGTCAACCCTAAATCTCAACGGCCATTTCCTCTTCTCCTTCTTCCTCTCGCTCCACCCCCGTCGCCCACGAGCTCAAAATCAAGCCTGCGTCCGCCAGAGCTGCGCCAGTACCCGCAGGGTCGCCGCTGGTCGCCGCCCGTGCCTCCGTCAACGCTCGCACTCACACCTTCATCCGCGCCGCCGGAGCTCTCGAGAAGGGCCGCCTCCACCAGCGAATCGCCGCCGCCGCGCTCGCCGTCATTCCCGGATCGCCGCCGCTACGCATCTCCTTAAACAAATCGTCTCGGTAAGTTTCTCCAACCATTAGGTCTAGATTTCCCTTCTTATTCAATCTCGCGCTAGTATTTTGGCTCGAATTTTATTTATAGTCATCCTCCATTACTCCATTAGCTAGGCACGCTTTCACAATCTCCAATCTTATATTTCTCCACAATTGTGTTCTTAGCTAGATTCATTTCCCGTATCCCTCGCAAGTACTTAGTCGTTTATCTCTCTCTTTTCCTGCTGTATCAATTAGTTGCGCTCCTCAAATTCTTCGGCCTTTACTTACTCGCATTTTACCTCCATTTAGATTTACACTCCATGGCTCCCAAGGCTAGTGCTAAGCTGAAGGGGAAAAACCCGGCTGGAAAGCAAAAGCCGGGTCAGTCGATTTCCGCCAATTGGGCGAAATCGACTGTCACCAAAGCAAAACTTCGCGAGCTAGCGAGTCTGGTGTCCTTCCCGCTCGGTCGGAAATCCATTGGAGGACACCGGGTGAGGAGACCCGGCCTTCACCAGGCCCGGATGAAGTAGTTGTCTTCGACGAGCACGTGATCCGGGGTTTCTGCCCCCCGGGTCACCCTTTCTTCCGGGATCTTTTAGATCATTATAAACTCCGGGTATTTGATATCGGCCCAAACTCCATGCTAAATATTTGCCACTTCATAGTCCTCTGTGAAGCTTATCTATGCATTTCTCCAAACTTGGCTTTATTCTTAGAATTGTTCCAATGCAAACCCTGCCGGGAGAGCACAGACGGGGCCCTCCTAGTTTGTGGAGGGGTCTCGATTCAGAGACATAAAAACTCTCTGATGCCGACTCCCAGTCTTCACACTCATGTGAAGCGCTGGCAGAAAACATATTTCTACTGCCAAGACACATCTTTACCCGGCGAAAAGCCTTTGAAGGGTTTCTCTGATGATATCCTTTCTCTCTCCGATAATCTAAATTCTTTCGCACCCGAGGCCGATAGACAATCTATCCAGCCTCTTCTCCACAAACTTGTTGTGCTTTCGGCCCAAGGACTCATTGGGCTTAACCTAATAAAGACCTGGGTCAGCTGCCGGATCCAGCCAAACAGCATCCGGCCCAAGCTTATGTGCGATTACTCTGGGCACGTCACCGACTCTCTCCGATACTCGGAGAAAACTTACCCGGCCGCGGACGTAAATAAAGCCATGAAGAACTTCTTGGCTGAAAAGCTTGACGTCATCAGGAGCATATCCGGGCTTAGCCCTTTTACACGCTCTAACCCGGCTCCTCCAGTAAGAACCGGCTATCACCCTTTGATCCAACTAATATTTCTTATGTACACATACTAACTTTTGTCTCTGTGTTTCTTACTCAGGAAACTGACGAATTCTGGAAAATAGTCACCCCTCCCCCTTCTGAAAACTCGGAACAAGAGGAAGAGCCGGCTGATAGTGATGAAGGTAAATCCAGGTCTCTGCTCAATAATTACTTCATTAGCTTATTGGACCAAACCTCTCCTCTTTCCAACAATGCTCCTTATTCACCAGCGCTAGAGGACAAGGACGACACTCAGTCGGAAGAAAGTGAAGCAGAGCCGGAGGCTGAGGTTGGGGCCAAGAGGAAGACCAGGAGAGTTGTTTTCAAGGTGCCCTATTCTTCCATGACCTCCAAGACATACTCCTATGCCAATATGTGCGATCTTAACAAGCATCTAACCAGTTCATCATCTCTGAAGGAATCGACTCCAGCCAAACGACGGGCAACCCGGACTTCTCCGGGTGACGATCCTCTTCACTCGGGTATCCCTATGTCACCCGCTCGCCGAGCCGGTACTTCCCCAACTTGTCAATCCCATATTCCTCAAAAATATCCTTCTCTGAATCATCCATTAGCCGGACAACTCCGGGTCTCACTTTCCGATTCTTTATCAGCACCTTCCGGGTCCAGCAACGTTCTCCCGGTGGACTTCGTCGTGAATACCGGGTAATTCGCTTCCCTTATTAGCCAATATACCTCTCTTTTCCGCGTCTTTCGTCTGTTACTTACTAACTTTTCCCTTTTCTTTCTCAGAGCCAAGGTTACACTTAGTGACCCGGAGGACATGCACGTCGATAACCCGGCCTTGGAAGACCCGGAGAGCATTGTCAAGCTCGCATCTGGCGGTGAAGAAGAAGAAAAGCTGGATGACCCTGTTGTCCAAGAAACCGAGTTTCCCCTGCCAACACATCAGTCGCCTGACGCTGATGTCGAGTTTCTGGGAACACAGAGGGGTGCCACTGCTCCTAACACCCAGGCCACCAGGATCAGCCCGCTGAAACAGGAAAGGACCCCGCCACCGGGTAACCAGAACCCTAGATCCTCCAGGCCGAATCTCAGCAACCTTGACTTTGAGGGGATGCTAGATGAACTTTATTCCCTGAAGTCCAGTGAAAAAGATATCCTCGAGTCCCTAGCAGCTGAGCATCAGGTAACTTAACCAATATTGCTTACATACTCATCTAGTCCACAAGTTCCGAATTAACTGTATAAGTTTGCTCGGTACTTCCATAACTGTATAATCTTCCATACTCGGTTTTTATAGTGCAACCGACTAATCTTTCCTTGTCTGCTTTTGCAGGCTTACGTGACCCGGTCGGAGGAGATGTTGGCGAAAACTAACGAACTTCTCCAGGCTGAGACCAAACTGCGGGAGGATCTGGAGGCCGAGGTGAAGGACCTTTCCAAAGATTGCAAAAAGTACAAGAAAAGGCTCCATAACGGTGAGGGATTACTGAAGAAAATATCAGCCTCTGTTGCCGACACTTACAGCTCCCTAATTGGTAAAGGACCCTAACTTCCTGATTATAACCTGGGTTTCTCATTTTGTGGGGTCTATAACCCGATTCTTATAACTTTACTTTCCCTTTTACTCTGCAGGTCTGGGTGAAAAAGTTAAAGATGAAGATGATATAGAAAAGCTAAAGACCCTGAAGGCAGTGATCCGGCAATTTTCTGTGGGGACCAAGTGGACCCTTGAAGCCGTGAAGTGGCCTGGCGGTTATGGCGGTGTGTCCCAAATGCTTGATGCGTGCTCGACGGTCCCTTCCTGGATCGATCACTGGAAGCGCTCAGCATGCCAGGTTGGGGTGACCCATGGCCTTGCCTTGGCCAAAGCCTATTTTCCTAGGCTTGAGCCGGCAACGCTCGTGAATGGGTTCCCCGAGTTCAACACTGATGGCTCACGATTCTCGGGTAAGGACTACAAATCTATCCACGCTCAGGTGCGTCACTCGGCAAGCTTGAGAGACGATAAACTGGACGTGAACAAGCTCACCCGCCGTACAATGCTGAGGATAAGCCGGTACCGTCTGCTCTCCCTGCTCGCTTTGACATGCTAGCCCGGTGGAAGGAGGAGGTTGCTAAGAAGAAGGCCAAGGCCGACTTTGTGCCATCCTCGTCCACTCCAGTTGTCCCTCCTCTAGCTCGTGCTGATACCGTGAATGACCCGGACGCGGAGGCAGGGAAAACTACAGAAGGGCATGCCGAAGACCCGGCCGCCAAGAACACTACTGATGACTCGGCTATGGATGTCGAGTGAAGTTTTACTGTTTTTCGCCCAAAAACACTTATTCGGCCAATAGGCATTATGTAATATGTCTGATACAGTTATTTATTTGATAGTGCGCCTGTGCACTTTTGATACTATTTCCTTGGTTTGTAACCCACTTAAACTTTTATGGCTTTGGTGGCCCTTTTGGTCATCCACCTTGATATGCATTTTCCAGTCTTAAGCTTTTTGTCGCTTTTCTGATCTTTATTCTTTTTCCAAATCTATGAGACTCGGTTTCCGGGTCTCAGGATTTTTGACCGGGTGAACTTTTGCTTCTTAAGTCCCCAAGTCCCCAAGACTCGGATTTTTGGGTTTTAAGCTCGATAGCTAAACAGTTTGTTTTTTTTTCTCAAATTCCCAAGTCCCCAAGACCCAAATTTCTGAGTCTAGGATTTGCGGTTTTAAGAAAGAGCTCCCTGTTTTTGCCAAGGCTCAAAATATATAGCTACACATATAAATTTTAAAGCTATGCTTAATACATTGTGTGTTTACGGCTGTAGCCTTTTACTCCGCATAACTTGTGGTTTGGATGACCCTTTTGATCCTCTTTGTTGTAAGCCGGCTTTCGCGTGGATATTTAGTGCTGCTATAACTTTATAAAAACAGGGTCAGGCAAGTCCCAGTGGGCATCATGACTGATTGTGATTATGCATTAGCAAAACACGCCACATTATTGCGAGTCACATCAAGCTTAAACAGGAGAAATCAAGAAAGTTTGGCTCTATTGTCCGGTTATAAGATTGTAACCGTACTTATTGCAAGTAATCGGTCCACATAACTTAATGGCATCGTGGCCGGGTCTGAGATTTAACTGTGATATTCAAGCAACCAGCCCCCAAGCCCTATATATGCAATCGATGAAAATTTTAAACCTAGTATACTATGACTAAACAATTAATACTTACCTGATATGGAGTAAAGTAAAACAGAAAAATTAAAAACAAACTAACAGAAAGAAATAAGAAAGAAACAATATCATAGTTTAACCATCTCTTTATTGATATGAGAAAGGTTAGGTCAGCAAGCCGCCTCATTAAAAACCCTCCAGTCCCCTTAGGTACCCTGGATAGGAAAAGAGTGCGTCTGAAACCTGCTGCCTGTTACATCGTGCAATTCAACTTGTAAACCTAGTCTATGCTAAGTAGTAGGGATGTAGCTGAGCCACGTTCCATGGTCTTTCCCGTTCTTGCATAGATGAAGTGGTATGGGTAGTGTCATTGACAGTATCCGACTCTTCCCTTGCATCTATTATGTAGTATGATACATTATGCAAATTCCAGCTTATGATGAACGGGCCTTCCCATGGTGGAGATAACTTGTGCTTTCCTTCCTTTGATTGTGCTAGGCGTAATACCAGGTCTCCTTCCTGGAAGACCCGGGTTTTGACTCGCCGACTGTGATATCGCCTCAAATCCTGTTGATATATAGCTGATCTCTCCAAAGCTTGCTCCCTGTACTCTTATAACATGTCCACGGCATCTTATCGGGTCTTCTCGTTCTCCACCTCAACAAAATTGTCTCATGTAGCTGCATCATTTAAATCTACTAGTGGTGCATGATGCATTTTTTTTTATTTGCTACTATACTTCTGCAAGTTAGAAAATGCTACTTGTAGTAACATTGCTACTATTTTACTGCTTCATGTTGCAAACAGAAAGTGTACAATTAATTTGAACATGATGTGTGTTGCTTATGGAAGAAATCTAAAATTGCATCATGTAGGAATCTTTTACCGATGGAGGAATGGAAGGAAACTACTATGGAGGAGGTGGATATAGCCCTGGTGTTGATGATAGAGTATGGTCCGAAGACGAACGGGGTTAAAGAGATTCTGAACCGGATGTAGCTGAAGAACCATTTTTTGATGTACATGGTGAATTTGAGTCGAATGGGGGTGAAGCAGATCATGTTGGTGTTGAAGAACAAGTGACAGCCGATGGGGTAGACGAAATTGATGCTAAAATACAAATAGATGATGTTGAACAAGATGTATCATCACAACCTATTGTTGCATATGTAGGTATGATTTTTGACGATGTCTTAGACGCACAAAAGTTCTTCAATGAGTATGCCAGGAACAAGGGGTTTGGAACAAGGATTGCTGGGTCTAAGAACATCCAAAGAAAGGGTCATGTTACACTGATAAATACGGTGTTTGAGTGTGTGCATTCAAGGAAAACAGCTGACAACACCAAGAAGGAAATCGGTGATGAAATTATAGTGGTATAAAGCACATTAGGTAGCAAGCAAGCTAGAGTGGAGCAGGGTGAGAGCGGAATAAGATAGCATAACAAATTGGTAAGGCATCAGTGCAAGGCACATATGATTGTTGGAATAGGGATGGGAAGTGGATTGTTACATGCTTTGTAGAGGAACATACTCACCCAATGATGGAGCAGAAAGATCATGTCAGATATTATCGGTCACACAAAAGCGTACCGGAGGAAGACTACCAAATGATTGTGGCGCTCCATAACCGCAACATTTCAACAAGTAATGTCATGGGCTTGCTTGCTGATGAGCATGGTGGTAACCCTAGGAACCTTCTTATGTCAAGAGAGATGTGACAAATATACAGTCGAATTGACGGGAAGGCATAATTCTGAGAGACATGGCACTAACCATGGAGTATTTTCAGAGGAGACAAGCCAAAAGCACAAGCTTCTTTTATGCAGCATTGGTCGACAAACAAACAAATTCACTTGATGCTTTGTTCAGGGTAGATGGAAGGACTAGGGCCTTGTACCCTAGATACAAGGACTGTGTTTTCTTTGATACAACATTCTGCACAAACCAATACGACATGCCATTTGTGCCAATTGTCGGTGTAAATAACCACCTGCACACAGTAGTCCTAAGTTGTGCATTGTTGCCCAATGAGACAATTGAGAAATTTGAATGGGTTTTCAATCAATGGCTGTTGGCCATGGACAATTTTCCTCTAGATAACATCACAACTGATCAAGAACAAGCTATAGCGACATCGATAAAAAAATGTGTTCAAATTGGCGGTACATCGTTGTTGCTTCTGGCATGTGACACGAATGGTCCGAGAGAAGATACCAAGGTTGCTGAGTAATGACCAGTTCAACGAAGCCTTCTATGCATGCATCAACAACTCGCAATCCTCGGCTGGATTTGAGAAGTCTTGGAATGCCATGATTGTGCTATTCAATGTTGCGGAAAACAATCACCTTAAGAACATGTAGAAGTCACGGAAGACCTAGGCACTAGCTTATTTCATGAACAATTTCTTCCCATTCACAACAACTATGGACATATCAGAGGGTCTAAATTTCTATTTCAAGAGATTGGTGAACCCACATGACTCATTGTGGAGTTTTGTTCGCCAGTACGAGTTATGCTAGGAGATGATGCTTGACCGGGAAGATAATGTAGTATTCCAGGGGATAACAACTACAACGGGGCTTTGGGGGCGGTAAGTCATTACTCTGTTTGTGTGATGCTGAAAACAACAAACTAGATCAATTAGTGTAGCTTTTTTTGGCACTTACCACAACATTTTTGACCCGTAGGTACAATATTGAGAAACAGGCAGTTGTGTTCTACACACGAGCCATATTCAGCAAGTTCCAGAAGATGGTAAGTGCTTCCACAAGTTACATGTTCAACCAGGTTCAGTGTGCTCAAGCTGAGGTGATGGTGTTCGAGCTTGTTTCATCAGTGAACCCTAATGCAAGGGTTTATATGGTTAATGTGGTGTTGGGGGAGGACAACTATGAATGCACCTGCCGATACTTCAAGAAAAATGGCATAATCTGTTCACACATAATCAGGATAGTGGTTTACTTAAATGTTCAAGAAATACCACACAGGTACCTCCTTGAAAGGTGGTTTGAGAGAGCAACAACAAGCCTTGGCGGAAGTGGATTCCGACTAGACTATGGTCTACCGACAACAAACACTCTTAGGTACAATGCATTATGCCGGAAGCTCACATGGTTAGCATCAGACGCTTGCTTCAGTGATGTAACCTACAAGCTACTGTGGGATGTTGTTGATTAGGTTGCACCACTGATTGCTGCTGCAAGAAGAGAAAATGCACATCAAGCAGACCCCAAAGCAGTACAAGAGAAAGAAGCAGCATCACCGGATGCTCTAATTTATGCTGGTGAGCGAACAATGCTGCAAAAACTAGTGAGGCAGAAAAAGAAAGGAAGACCCTCGGAGAAGACAAAGAGAAAGAAGCCGCTGCTAGAGGAACGAGAGGAAAAACATGCAAAGAAGAAAAAGAAAAAGAAGGCTAAAGTTGGTGCAACTACAGAGGACTCTATTGCAGAGGAGAAGCCAAGAAAAGAAAGCAAATGATCCATATGTAAAGAACCTGGGTACAATGCAACAACCTGCAAATGCCCCAGATGTAAAGAACCTGGACACACTGCAACAAACTGCAAATGGTTGAAACTAGCAAAAGAACTCGAGGCCGAAGGTGTTCCAATTGACTTGGGTAAAACCAATGTGGCCAGTGAAGCCAGCCATCTTTGTCACTTGTTTTTTCTCTCTCTTTTTATCATGTGTACAACTTGTGTAACAGATGTGTATGTATCTAACACACTAATCAAAAAATTATGTTGTATTGCGTGGGGGGTGGGGTGGGGTAGTTTCCCTCCCTTTGGCCGAGGGTGTCGGCGGAAGAAACCCAGCAGAGAATATGGGCAAGAGGCTTAACAATAATTTCCAGAGAGGGACGGCCTGTTGCCAGTTCCGACTCGCTGACTTGGCCGCTGCCACCGACAACTTCTCCGATGACAAGAAGCTTGGCCGAGGAGGTTTCGTATCAGTCTACATAGGGTTCATCCATGATCTGAACTATGAGGGGCCATAAAAAAAACTTCCTAAGCAATTAAACCAGGGGGAGAAGGAGTATGCGGCCGAGGTGACCATCATCAACAACCTTCATAAAAACTGGGTTCAGCTACTCGGATGGTGTCACCAACGAACAAATCTCCTACTGGTGTATGAGCTCATGCATTTACCATTACAAATTCAGCTTTCATTGCGAGGGATTACCCTAGTAGAAGTAGCATTCCACTTTGGGAAAAAGCTGAGGAGGGTGTTCTGGCCAACCAAATCAGTTTTTTTTTTACTTTGCCTCAACTGGTCTTTTTCACATATTTTATCTCTTGTTTTGATCATATGTACAACTTTTATTTGAGATCACTCTAGATGGTGTAACCGAGATGTATGTAAATAACACACTAGTAAAAAAATTTATCTTGCATTGGTGGGGTGGGGGGCATGGCCCTCCCCCGACTTCAACATAGTTGCGCTGTTGCTACCTGCCGACAACATAGAATAGAATGGAATTTTATTCTAAAATAAGATTGTAAGTGAAACTCACACTTAAACTTATAGTATTTTAATGTTATTCCCCTCCTTGATATTCTTCATGCGGTAACTTCTTAACATCCTTTTCATCGTTTCACGCAAAACATGTAACAACTGGTAGGTTTTAAACTATTCCAAGTTTGTACTTGGATATCAACATCCTTTGGAACCAACAACTCGAGATACACTTTTCTGAATATCGGTCCTACCAAGAATACAAACAATACATAAAGCAACCAAGTCTCTAGCCTCCATCAGCCAACCATTTCATGGCAGACTCACCATTAAGGATAATACAACAAGAAGACGTGGAATGATGATGTTGTATTTATATATACCTGACAACATAGACAATAGTGTTTTAGATATGATCTAGAGACAATAATATTCATTTATTATTTTATCTCCAAGTTCAAAATTAAGTTCATTTCATTATGCACAACCGTTATAACACTTGAAAAGTGAGTTCTCAAAGAAAAATCTTTGTGCGGGTGTGAAGTCATACACAAATAAGAGTTCCTAATCTTGTCTCTAGGATTATCTTATGGTTTGTGAGATGACCACATTTTACACTGGAGACGATAAAACATATCTTCCTACACAGTAAATTTTATCAATGGGTGTACCAAACACTAGATCTTCCGCAAATCGAAGAGGATATAAACTAGGTCACAAACTTTTCAATTAGAAAATTAACTACCAGAAACTTCCTCTAAGACTTGGCCTATCTGCTTTGTAGGACGTGCACTAGTTCTTCGGAAAACTAGGAATAACTGAATATTAATTTGAGAATGAAAAGAGCACAATACGAGTGATCTACGAATTCATAACCAAAGAGTTTCGATTATATGTAGGATGCTGTTCTATCATACAAAACGACGCGTCAGCTTGGCGGCAAATTCCAAAACTAGAATTTTTTAGCTTTATCTTTTTTCCTAGGATATACTATTCTATAAATGTCATGCAAAACTCTCTACCTTCTTACTCTAAAAAAAATCCAATTTTTTGATATATTAACAAACGACAAGCTATCGTCGGTATCTAGGTGCATAGACGGTGTGTTATTAGCATGACATTTTATTTTGCAGTAACACTATTAATGAAATACAATCTTAGATTTACAATCTTTTAATTTTATTCCCCTCCTCGATATTATTTGTGTGATACTTCTCATAGAACTTATGAATCACCTTTTCATCGTTTGATGCAAGCTTTTGGTTTGTATCTTGTTCATCCTGCCAATTAAACATGTAACCTTCTCCAATGCGGCAACACAACATTGATGAGCAGGAAGTATCGAGAATTCATGATAGATCTTCGAGGAGTAAATTACAAAACAATTCTACTTACGTGAATAATCAGTTTAATTAGTACTAGCATGAAATGAGCCTCGGGAGTAAGTAGATATAGAGGTATGCATCCCGAGAATTTTGCTCTAGTCCTCCTTCACGACGTGGAGAATGGGGGTAACGATGTGTGTGAGGATAGATGACAGGATATCACCCGCCTCATCACCGACGAAACCCTGGTGAACATGGGCCATACGCTGCCCCATAGGGCGTTGCAGTTTCGAAGGGTCGACCCCACGGATCAACTCCAAAGGCCCACACACAATTGAGTGCGGATGAAACATAATGACCATGTTAGCATAAGGTACGGAGAAGCCATGTGCATGAAGTGAGGAGCCAATTAAAACAAAGCTACCTATGTGAAAAAAGTAATTTAGTAGTATGAAGTAAATTGGTGAGTGATTAAATACCGCGCGAGTTCTTATCTTCGATGTTGTTGGCCGGCCAGGGAAAGCGGATGGTGGACGCGTGAGTGTCGCTGGAGAAACTGGTTGAAGGTTCCAAATTCCGTCGTCAGGCTCATGGTGGTGGTAGTGGTGGTAATGAGCTCATTTCATCTTTAAAAATACTTGAGAGCCGAGGGAAGTATTGAGTCATCTTATTTCCACAAACAGAATAGACATACGATCACGACTTTCCCCCCGTGAAGCTGAAGAAGGAAACATGATTCCATGTTGACATGAAAGAGGTCGCCCGGTGTGGCTCCCATTGTTTGTATGCTCCACATATCATCCGTATGGGTCTGTTGTTTTATCCAATCGATGTGCAAAAAAATTGAGTTGGCTTGAGCTTTCCATCACAAAATCATAAGTGGTCAGCAACAACGGGCCGGTGAGTGTGGATTGTCTCCTTGGAAATTCACGAAGGGGGGGCCTTTTAGCATTATGAATTCGTCTTTCACTGCGAGGGATTATCCTCCTAGAAGTAGAGTTCCAATTTGAACAAAAGCTGAGCTGGGTGTTTTGGCGAGCCAAATTGGTTTTTTATTTTGTCTTGGCTGACCATTGTCACTTTTTTCTCTCTTTTTTATCAGGTCGTGCAACTTTTATAACAATTACACACCAATCAAAAAATTATGTTGCATTGGGGGGGGGGTGTCAGTTGCCCTCCCTTGGCCGAGCCGAGAATGCAGCTGGTGGGCACAAGGGTGTCGGCGGAGGAAACCCAACATAGGGTTTGGGCATGAGGCTTAACGAGAACTTCCAGAGAGGGACGGGCCCTCGCCAGTTCCGACTCCTGACTTGGCCGCCGCCACCGACAACTTTGCCGATGACAAGAAGCTTGGCCGAGGAGTTTTCAGTTCACTCTACAGAGGGTTCATCCATGATCTGCACTATGAGGTGGCCATAAACAAACTTCCTGACCAATTAAACTAGGGAGAGAAGGAGTAGTATGCGGCCAAGGTGACCATCATCAGCAACCTTCGGCATAAATATTTGGTTCGACTACTCGGATGGAGTCACCAACGAACAAATCTCCTGCTGGTGTATGAGCTCATGCATTTTAGCATTATGAATTCAGATTTCATTGCGAGGGATTAGCCTCCTAGAAGTAGCATTCCATTACGGGAAAAAATCGGGGAGGGTGTTTTGACCAACCAAATCATTTTTTTTTACTTTGCCTCAACTGGTCTTTGTTACCTATTTTATCTTTTTTTTATCATATGTATAACTTTGATTCGAGATCACTCTAGATGATCTATGTATCTAACACACTAATAAAAAAATTATCTTGCCTTGGTGTGTGTGTGTTGGGGGGGGGGGGGGCAATGGCCCTTCCCCCGACTTCAACATAGTTGCACTATTGCTACCAGCCGACGACATAGAATAGCATGTAATTCTATTTTAAAATAAGATTGTAAGTGAAATTCACACTTAAGCTTATCCTCCTAGAAGTACAATTCCAATTTTAACAAAAGCTAAGCTGGGTGTTTTGGCGAGCAAACTTGGTTTTTTATTTTGCCTTGTTCGATCTTTGTCACTTGTTTTTTCTCTCTTTTTTATCATGCGTAGAACTTGTGTAACAAAGGTGTATAACTGCCCCCTTGGCCGAGCCGAGACTGCAGGTGGTGGGCACGTGCATGTCGGCTTGAGGCTTACCGAGAATTTCCAGAGAGGGACGGGCCCTCTCCATTTCCGGCTCTTGACTTGTCCACCGCCACTAACAACTTTGCCGATAACAAGAAGCTTGGCCAAGAAGGTTTCAGATTAGTCTACAGAGGGTTCATGCATGATCTAAACTATGAGGTGGCCATAAAGAAACTTCCTAAAAAATTAAACTAGGGGGAGAAGGAGTATCCGAGTATGCGACCGATATGACCATCATCAGCAACCTTCGGCATGAAAATTTTGGTTTGACTACTCGGATGGTGTCACCAATGAACAAATCTTCTGCTGGTGTATGAGCTCATGCATTTTAGCATTATGAATTCAGCTTTCATTGCGATAGATTAGCCTCCTAGAAGTAGCATTCCATTTTGGTAAAAAGTCGAGGGTGTTTGGCCAACCAAATAATTGTTTTTTTTTACTTTGCCTCAACCGGTCTTTGTTACCTATTTTATCTTTTCTTTTATCATGCGTACAACTTTGATTTGAGATCACTCTAGATGGTGTAACTGAGGTGTATGTATCTAACACACTAATTAAAAAATTATCTTGCCTTGGGGTGGGGTGTGGGGGAGGGGGGGGGGGGGGGGCAATGGCCCTTCCCCCGACTTCAACATAGTTGCGCTGTTGCTACCAGCCGGCGACATAGAACAGCATGGAATTTTATTTAAATAAGATTGTAAGTGAAATTCACACTTAAGCTTACAATATTTAAATGTACTATGGATTAGTGTACTGCACCGTGCCATCTGTTTTGCGTGTTTGCATGTTGTGGTTAGCGATTCGAACGTGTCCCCATTTTGATTTAGTTGTAACGTGTTGCTAGAAACTTCGATTGTTGTTTTTAATTAGGGGTACGATTGGCTCTAGCCTTGTCTGCAAGGATTCATGGCGATGCACACTGGGTGTTTTGGTCGTCCTAGACTGGATGTACATTCTATCTACACATGTTTGTAGGCCTATGTCTTTTCTACACACGGTGTGGAACTGCACAGCTGTTGTCCGTTAGATAAATGGTGGCTCTTAAAGATGGTCTCGTTACTTGAATAAACAAACTAGATTAAAGGGAAAATTTCAAATATAAGTAGGCAGTTCAGTTCCATGGAATCTAATAATTCTCGAGCACCCAAATTAGTTTCCAAGCCGAAAAATGAATCAAAAAATATTTGTTATTTCTAGATGAATGTCCATCGACGATGTTAGTTAGTCATTCGTGCGAGAATTTTATATTGTTGTTGTTAATTTTAAAATATACCGGTTTAGCCCATGGTACTTGTAACCAAATTCTCTGAATTTTTGTATCTTCTTAATTGCATCATACTCTTTGCCCTACAAATACATAGAAGTATTTTCTCGGACAAAGGCATGGAAACAGAGGTGTTGCAAAGAAAGAGTAATCTTTTTCATGTCTCAAATGAGCCATCGGGTTCCACTTACAAAACCGAACACTTACTCTTTCAACCTAGGCACATGAACCATCGGGTTGCAGTTGCAAAGAACTCTGCCTCAAACATGGAAATCGTTCTCAACATGAACCATCTGAGCTGCAGCTACAAATAGTTTTCGTTTTCATATCAAATACCGATTTTTTTTAGAAATGGGAGCCTCGCCCCAGCGTCTGCATCTGAACGATGCACATAGCCGGATTTTATTAAAAAGAAGAAAGCATTCCAAATCGTACATATTACAGTTCACGGGTCACTTAAGGTGGCTACAAAAATCAGCCAATCGAAAATAACAAGTTCATGCATCTAGTCGTCTAGCATGAAGCCACCCAGCCTGGCTGTAGATAACCAAAACGACCGCCATTAGCCGGGCACAGCCTGAATCCATAAGTCATCGCTGATCGACAGGGAGGAGAAAGGACCACATCTGAATAAAATAGACCGTCTTGTTTACAACCTGCAAAAAGTGAACATTGGTCCGTTTTTTAAAAACCACATCATTTCGACAATTCCAAATACTCCAGAAGAAAGCAGCGACACCAATTCGAATCCGTGTCTTCCTTTTCCTATCAATACCATTTAGCAAACTACCGAAATTCGTAATGCTAGTCGATGGATAAATGCTAAATGTAAAATGAAGAAGACACCAAATATCACGAGCGAAAGGACATGATATAGAGAGGTGCTCGACTATCTCATCGTTTTCACAGAAAACACAAGTTTTAGACCCATTCTATCTTCTTTTAATCAAATTATCTTTTGTTAATATCACCTTTCTGTTTAAAAATCATAAAAATATCTTAATCTTTAGTGGTATCTTTAATTTCCACGAGTACTTACGTAAAAATACCGTGGATCTATGAAGTAAATCGGCATAAAAGGTTGAGTGAACATGAACATGGAGTAGAAAATAATCTCTTTACAATGCTCCAAGCATATCTTGGCGAATTGAGAAATTTTACCTAGCTTCTATCACAATTCACCAATCATCACTCTCTTCAGAGAAGTTTGGGCAATTGAGAAGTTTGGGCAATTGACTGCTCGAGTTCTTCAAGGTGAATCAAAACAATTAAGAGACGTCAATGTTCTTCCTTTATAGAGGACTAGATTCATCACAAACCAAACTGGTAACATGAGCGAAACCCATTTTTTCACCTTTTACTGGAATCGAGCAAATATTCTATTGAGGAAAGATTTCTCACCTTCCAAATTAAACTTTCCTGAGTGTTCTTTTGCAACACTTCAATAACGTCTATATCAGAGAGCCTCTGTGCCATTTTTTTAGATTATGTTGGCATATTTAAATAGACTATGCACAATATGGGATCGCATCGCCAACCTTGGATGCTAACTCAAAGACCAAACATATGTAGAAGTTTGTAGAATTGAATTAAGGTAATTACCATTGACAGCAAATAACGATTGATAACAACTTTCGTGTGCAATCCAACATATACGTATTTACCATTGAGTGAACATGAACATGGAGTAGAAAAGACTCATTACAATGCTCCAAGCATATCTTGGTGAATTCAGAAATTTTACCTAGCTGCTATCACATTTCAAGGTTGGTCAATCATCTGCCCAAGTCTCTTTCAGAGAAGGTTGGGCAGAAATCAGCTCGTCATTAGCTCGTTTGATGCCTCTGCTAACACTACTTGTTGCTGCGGTTGTAGGCATAGTTTAGAAAAGGACACTGCTGTTTGACCCAGCCACATGTGAATCAAAAGATGCAGCGATGTTTTCGTACTTTTCCATTCCGAACTGCGTGCACGACTGTCTAGGAGAAAATGTTAATGCTCGCTTTCATTCGACTATGTCCACCATACATCTACTTCCTCTTCTCCGCCATAGCGGACGGCGACAACATTGCGATGGGACCTTCCCATCAACACATATGTGCTACTTTTCTCTCTGTTTGCACTATTAATTGCTCTACGTATATATCTGCTAGATATGTCAGCTTGTTGTGATTAGACCTACTAGTGCATCAGCGTTGATGTGTTTGTTAATTAAACTCGGTCAAAATTTGCTCATGTTTCAACCACACAGTACACAAATGCCGTGTCTAGTAGTATCTGCACCATGGCCAGGCTCTAATTACGAATGTGTTGATAGACAATTAGCCACCAACGCCACGGTTTAGTCACAAAGAGCATAGCTACGTACGTTCCAGTACCCACGTCCTCGTTCCAACCTGCTTGCCAAACGTTAATTTCTGATGAACACATACTCGGCTTGAAGGTGGTTAAAAAGAGCGTAGCTATGAACACAACTCCACCAAAACGCTTCATGGATCACCATCAGATTTTGTACAGAAAAGAATGCTGGATATTCAACCAGACATTGAAAAACCTTTGGGACGTTCTCCTGGAATCCTTCACCCCAAAAAGATTGAGCATATACGCTATTAAATCTAGCGCAATGACGTCTCACAAGAATCTAGCGCAGCAAGATTGCATCTTTGCCTCAGAACTGGCCCATCTATTTTCTACCATATGCAAAATCTTAGCTTTTCATTCGCTGCACACCGAGTTGTACTTCTCAGCAAGTGAAGGGGGTGGCCGTTATCTTCTTCATCAGATTCTTGAACTTCATGCTGTAGTCGCTGCCACTGCAGATGAAAGTAAGAGAAGAAAAGGTTAAGGTCAGAAGTAGGACGGGAATTGTATTTTCAGAAGAAGGATAAAAAGGCTACGCCATATGGATTGCATATAGTGCAACTAAAAAAGCCCAAACATCCTAATGGTGACTCTAAACAGGTAAGGGGAAGGATGGACCCATCGTGAACTAGTAGGGTCGGACCAGACTTTACCTTATGCGGATTAGAGCAGCAACTGCTCGAAGAGCACAGCGAATCATGTCTTCGTTGCGATCGATCTCCTGCTTCACTACATTGCCCTTGGGTTTGTGACTAATAGTTTTCTCAATAGGTTCGACTACCGAGTCCAGAACTGAAACAGGACAGTAATAAACATTAGAAAGGGCATTTGTGACATAGTATAAAACTTCCCTTACAGGTCCTCGGGTACAACACACCTGCAAGAACAGCCGAAGGGCACTTGTCTGCAATCTTTGAGAGAATCAGATGACAAGGAATTTTTACATCATAGTGATCTACAACAAGCAGTACAATAAGAACTGATCAGCATACCTCACATTGAGAAAACATATGCTGTGATTTAAGTCTTTTATAAAGAGAAGAAAAGAAAACTACATAGAGATGATTAATGTGGGGATATGTGAAGTAGGATAATCAGAAACTGAGCAACAAAAATATGTCCAAGATACGTGGTGACATAAACTAGATAGACAGATTGCCCAATGGTAATACAATTAATGATGTGAATCTATGCAGTCCAGGGCTATATCACTATATTGAAATAGAGATGGAGTGCCATGATGAAATATATAATGCCCAATTGTACTTACCAAACTAATTTTGTGTGTTTTCAAGTAAGAAAAAAATGTAAACTAATATTTTTGGGTTTTCAAATAAGCTAAGCAAGTAATAAAGTAGTAACAAGAAATAAACTAAAGCAAAAATTAACAAAACTAGAAGGGAATCTATGACCTCACCGAGGTAGCAGAAATAGTTCCCCGGCAACGGCGTCAGAAAAAGGGTTGATACCTTCAATCCGGATTACCGAATGTAGTACGCAACTGTTTCCCTTGAGACCCAAGGTTTTATCGAATCGACAAGTAGGTGCTTGATGATACATATTGTTGAATCCACACAAAGCTTGCTAACTCCTGTTTTACTGGAGAAATTCTTGTAATGCAAAAGAGGGTTCTTATCAGTGATTAAAATATGCATGGGCTTAAGGTTTCACATGTAACAGTGCATTTGTAGTATGGGACAAATAAGATAAAGTTAAAGCAGTTTAGTATAATTAATACATATGCTATTTAGATGTGTGTAGGCAATGCATTCATAGTCCACTATACCTCCGAGCACAGGTTAACATAGAGTAATTCGTCCAACCTTGGCCCTGTATTATTTCTGTCTCGTGGAGTTGCCTCGGTTTTTAGTTCTAAAAATAAAGACGAAAGCATTAAGCACAGTGATTTCATTGTTAGTTCCTGAGAGATCCGCTTCTAGCAATCTTACTTATCCTCCCGTCATAGACGTTCCCGATCAACCTTTCACGTAACTCTCACTGTACCTTTGCCTTGATCACTCTTCAGAGTCTTGGTTACCTGACAAGTCCTAGGAGTGAGGCGCGTATAGTAAAACAGACACAAAAAACATAGACAAACTCATTAGACTAATTATCCCATTGGTTAGATCAAGCATGTAGCTGCAAGCTTATGCCTCAGCCCATAGCCCGAGGGGGACTACTCACACATAGCGATCATATCGGCAATACAAAACATTGAAACTAAAATAGTATTTGGATTGAATAGATTGATAGTTTTTACAATGTTGCCAATCGCGACAGGATCTAGATTACAAAGTAGAAGTATGGCTATGACTATGGTAGTGGTGTAGATGATGTGGTGGAGATGCGACAGCACTTCGTGGTCTTGCGTGGAGAGGACGGTGATGACCGAGTTGGAGATGGTATGGTGTCTCTTCTCTAGGGGTTGTTTCTTCTCCTTATATGGGTTTCCAGCGAATGGACTAGGGTTTCAGGGGTCTTCCTTCACGAATTGGCTCTCGGTCTTTTGATGACTTTTGGTCGGTTTGATCTGACGTGTCTTCTGACACCATCATGGTGGGTGCTACGGTCGGTACTGACTGTACCATGGTCGTTAAGTGTATTGCGAGGACAACTTTCAATGAGCTTCTGATATTTATCTTTTCCTTCCTTTTAGCCTTGATTTCCCTTGATTTGCAATAAAAATAATGACATGGAGATTTGCAAATAAATTGCACATTAGTGATTAGTGGCAGGTGTAGAGTGATATCTCTATCATTTTCATGATAAAGCTATAGTTTAAATATAGATAAAGATGTGTCATTTTTGTACGTGTCACGACTTTCTCCTCCGACTACCTTAAATAGGTAGGAGAGGGGACGAGCGACGCACGGTTCCCAAAGGAAATGAAGAAACACGACTAGCTCCCCGCCCGAGGCGTGGAGGCAGTACACGGGGCAGTTTCGGCAGGCACGTGGCATGCAAGCCACTAGCACAACGACGCTCCCACGCAACCGTCTGGCTGTTGGGCGTGGCCCAGCAGCCAAGGTCCAGTGCTGCTGTATCACGCCTGGGGGCTACTGTCGGAACTAAAATAAAGCATTAAGTAGTTGGAATATTCACCTAGATGAAATGATCAAAGTTTTTGATATCATCAAGGACGGTGAAAATTCTTGTGGACTCAAGAAATTCGGTGGGAGCGATAAGGAATATTTCTAATACTTTACGTGAACAATGTGTTGTTGATAGGAAATATTTGTGACATAGTAAAATGTTTTGTTGAAATAGTATTTCAGTGAAATGACTAAAGACAATGTCGTATAAGTAGTGCCACTTTGCAAGTGGGAAAGTAATAACTTTTGCATGGAAAGTTCATGATAGAACTTGCCTGCATGGAATAGAATATGGTTCTCGTTTTTCATTACTTACCTGTATTTGACCAAACTTGTTGAAATCATGAAGTTGAATTATTGGAAACAACAATTAGCATCTTGGTGCAAACCCGAGGAATTTCTTTAGAAATCAAAATACTTATACAAATAATATCTATTTCCTTATGAATGAATAGTAAATGATACATTTTATGGGCTATACGTATGAATGATTAGATCAATAATGTATGCCATAATATGTATATAAAACAGATAAGACTTATGCTCTAAGGGTTATGAGAATAAACCAAAGATGATTATATGTATGATGAAGGAGAAGATAACCTTATGTGCTCTAGGAGGACTAAAATGTATACTTCATGTTTGTCATAAAATGCCAAACAACTTAGTATAAAGTGTTACACTAATAAATGATTTGTTTCATAGTCGCAAAAACAATCAACTTAGTGTTAATAAGGCGGAACATTGGGATGGAAGAAATTCCTTGTTACACTTGGAGAAAAATTCTAAAGTTTGACACTATGATAGATACACTTTGGAAGTGTAAAGATTGAATGTTTGGATCAAATGTCTATACTGAACTAGGTGTGGTACTTTACGAAATATACAACCATGTTGTGAAAACAACAAATTGTCTTCTTAGTTAAAGCACCGAGGGTTTTACCACAAAGCCAAACATTTAAACTCGAAGGATCATTTAGATCGAGGAGAGAAGTAATTCTCCAAGTTACGGAAATACACACGGACATGAAGTTCCATATCCGAGAACGAAGTCTATACCACGAGCAACACCACAATGCCATTCGATGTTGATCTAAGAAACTGGATTATTGTTTCTTGTGCAAGTGGGAGACTGTTTGATGTATGTCCAAGTGACAATAAAATACATTTGTTTCATGATTAATATATTATATTTTATGCTATAACTATTATTGTCACTGAATATGAGAGTCAGAGGAAAACCCATACGCATGTGTAGATACATAAACAAACCTATTGTCCCTTTGTCACGTATCTTAGACAAACTCATTAATATTAGATGACCATGTTTTCCTGGTCATGGACATTTGTTATGTCAATATTAATGGGAGCACAGTGTTGTTTCAACATTGTGGCTAGGTAGACCCAAGTATTTGAGATATTACGAGATCTAATTTTAGGATTTCTATAAATAGTATCATCACATTTTGGGTAAGTTGTTTGCTTCCTTTGACCATGAGAATATTAGGTGGTACATTCCGGAAAGTTTGCTTTGGTGTAGTCAAGTATCACACCGTAACTAGGTGATCAAAACAAATTTTACTGGGTAATATCGAAGGTATGTATTTCACCATGATAGTTCAATACTCATAATTAGTCCTCTAGACAATATAGAGATACATCTAGGATCCACTCGGTGTGATAGTATGCACTAATAAGTTTGTGTGGACAAAGGCATGATGTAAGTCATGGGGATACTATAACACGGTAACGAGTAAAGGGAATCATATCGGATATCAAGGATAATGTGAGATGATGATTAAATAGTTTAGTAATGGTCATGGAATTCATCTCGCCTTGAGGTATTGATTGGTATCGTGAAGTAATGGGACCATACTTCATAATCAACAAGTTCAACAGAGTTCCTTCGTATAACTTGTAGGAGTTAATATGGACTTCCACAAACCCAATGTTGTTTATTGATTGCGAAAGGATTTTTCTGATCATGACTACTTGTTATTGAACCTCTAGGTGTTCACACACCTAAGGCGTCAAAGTCAGTTGTTCACATTGGATAGTTCAGAGAAGAGAGCGGGTATGACCCGGATAGTTCCAGAGTATTATATACAAATAGATATTACGAGCAGTCATGAGATGTCCCACGATGTTGTAAAGTGTTTCTAACATCAGTGAATATATTCGACGATTTTATCCAAAGGGTATATAGGGTTACAGAAGAGTTTTGGAGAAAACCAGAGAAGGGGGACTGCAAAGAGGGGGCAGAAATGCCGAGCTGCACCCCAATTTGTTTTTGGGGGGAGGGAGCTATGTGGGCCCAAGGGCACATATACAAGGCGCATTGATCCTTGCAGAACCTTCCTTATTCATGTTTTTGGTAAAAGATAGAATTCCCAAAAATGAGAAAAAAGGGGGAAAGGAAAAAATATTGTAGGAAGGGAAAGGACTCCGAACTAGGGAGTCCAATCCCAATTGGAGAGGGGGCCATGGTGGGGCCAAGTTTGGGCCCTCCCAAACCGACCTACCAACAAGGAAGTTGCCTCCTGCCTCCTCACTATATATACCCACCCTCCCTTAAGGGAAGACACACAATTGGGAAACAAATCACAAAGGGGTTTTGAGGTGTCATCTCCGTGTAGATTAGATCCAATATCTAAATAGCTCCCCCCTCTCTCTCACTCATGTATTGGGATCTCTCCACCTCAATATGCACATGTGGTTACTAGTTTTGGATAGCGAAGCGATGCAGGACTTTGATGGACGTATGTGTGCGATCTCTCAAAGGGGTAACACGTGTGACCCTCCTACTGGATCCGAAGGCTCGATACGGGGAGAAAGTAACAGTCCCACCGCTAGGCTTAGTCGTGAGACTCTTCATCATTCATCACCAACATCGGCATCAACACATGTTCCGTATCTTTGTGTTGGTACTGATCAGATCTATCTTCGCATGTACCTTCATAGTAGAGTCTATGTGTTGTGTAAGACGAAAAAATTTAAATTCCTACACGCGACCCAATAAGCGGCGCATCTCGAGATGGGTGATGCGGTGGAGTATGCTGGCGTGATGTAGCCTCTCGAGTATGCTGTTGCAGAGACTCATGGCTTCACGTGATGTGTGTGCTCCTAGCCACCAACTTCTTCTTAGGCGCAATGCTCGGACTTGATGACGAGGCCGACAAACATGGGCGGATCTACCACCCCTCCAGCCCGGGCGGCCGCCCGGGCTTGCCGGCACGCGCTCCTTTGTATTTTCTTACTTTGTACAACAATTTTACCCATAAAAATGGCGTTTTATACATGCTTGCCCGGGCTTCCGGAACCTTCACTACAGGAATCGGCCGATATGCCGACGGCCAAATTCTATGCCGACGGCAATTTGTCGGGGCCGTTGGCATAGATCCAGTGAGGAAATCTAAAACTGCGAAAAAAAATTGCTATGCCGACGGCAATGCCGTCAGCCTTTTGTTTTTTGTTTTTTCTTCTTTAGCTACGCCGACGGCTACCGTCGGCATCGACCCTAAGAGGGAATTCCGAATTCCGAAAAAAAAAATTGAGCTATGCCGACGGCAAAGCCGTAGGCATAGCCAAGCTCAAATTTTTTTTTTGACTTAATCACCGTTTTGGTCATAACTTTTGCATTCCAACTCGGATTTTGACGTTCTTTAGCTCGTTTCGAAGAGGAGAAACATATCTAAATTATCATGCATATTGTTAAAGCTAAATAATTAGAAAAAAATTATGAGAAATAACGCAACTAACAATAATGGGTTAACAGTTTCGTGTGAGAGGGTTGTGGGGCGTCTGAATCCAACCAAAATCTAGGTGGACCTAAAAATCATGATAAATAGGTAGTTGTGTACCTAAAAATTATTTTTTCCAAAAATCATGAGAAAACTAGGAGGCACCTGTAGTTCAAATTTGCCCCGTTTCCAGCTGAATCGGCAGAAACTTGTGTTCTTCAAAAGAGGTGGATGAAAACCTTTTTAGAGGAAAATAATTGGTTATTTGTGCATATAACATGGTCTAGTATATTCAAAAAATGCAGCTCCCAGGTTTTGCAACATATTTGTGGTTGATGCTTCACAAAAAAAAAGCCATTTTTCACACTCGGAGAATGGAAAATGGTTTTTTTATTCAATGAAAAGGAAAACTTTCTTCGGGAACATTGTCCGTGCTTCCAATATGCATGTTTGTGTGGAATATGGGCATATTTAAACAAACTATGCCATGGATTTGGCCATTACACCCGTCATTTGGCCCGAAACCCTAAAATGTTCGTAGGAGATAGCTCATTTATGTGAACATATTTTCAACACAACTGTCGTATTCCAAGTTTATTATTTTTGGTGGATACAAGGACATATATAATGACACCACGTGAAGTTCTTACATCATTTTGGGGTTTTTTAAATTTTCTGGAATTTTCTAAGTTGGTTTCGTGAAAAAGTCAAGACGGCGGGCATGACCGTTCGTATCTAGGGCTTGAATATTGAGAAACTCTTGGTGTATCTCTGATGAAATAGGTAGTTGTGTACCTAAAAATTATTTTTGCCAAAAATCATGAGAAAACTAGGAGGCACCTGTAGTTCAAATTTGCCCCGTTTCCAGCTGAATCGGCAGAAACTTGTGTTCTTCAAAAGAGGTGGATGAAAACCTTTTCAGAGGAAAATAATTGGTTATTTGTGCATATAACATGGTCTAGTATATTCAAAAAATGCAGCTCCCAGGTTTTGCAACATATTTGTGGTTGATGCTTCACAAAAAAAGGCCATTTTTCACACTCAGAGAATGGAAAATGGTTTTTTAATTCAATGAAAAGGAAAACTTTCTTCGGAAACATTGTCCGTACTTCCAATATGCATGTTTGGGAATATAGACATATTTAAACAAACTATGCCATGGATTTGGCCATTACACCCGTCATTTGGCCCGAAACCCTAGAATGTTCGTAGGAGATAGCTCATTTATGTGAGCATATTTTCAACACAACTGTCGTATTCCAAGTTTATTATTTTTTTGTGGATACTAGGACATATATAATGACACCACGCGAAGGTCTTGCATCATTTTGGGGTTTTTAAAATTTTCTGAAATTTTCTAAGTCGGTTTCGTGAAAAAGTCAAGACGGCGTGCATGACCGTTCGTATCTAGGGCTTGAATATTGAGAAACTCTTGGTGTATCTCTGATGAAATAGGTAGTTGTGTAGCTAAAAATGATTTTTTCCAAAAATCATGAGAAAACTAGGAGGCACCTGTAGTTCAAATTTGCCCCGTTTCCATCTGAATCGGCAGAAACTTGTGTTCTTCAAAAGAGGTGGATGAAAACCTTTTCAGAGGAAAATAATTGGTTATTTGTACATATAACATGGTCTAGTATATTCAAAAAATACAGCTCCCAGGTTTTGCAACATATTTGTGGTTGATGCTTCACAAAAAAAGCCATTTTTCACACTCGGAGAATGGAAAATGGTTTTTTTATTCAATGAAAAGGAAAGCTTTCTTCGGGAACATTGTCCGTGCTTCCAATATGCATGTTTGTGTGGAATATGGGCATATTTAAACAAACTATGCCATGGATTTGGCCATTACACCCGTCATTTGGCCCGAAACCCTAGAATGTTCGTAGGAGATAGCTCATTTATGTGAACATATTTTCAACACAACTGCCGTATTCCAAGTTTATTATTTTTGGTGGATACTAGGACATATATAATGACACCACGCGAAGGTCTTGCATCATTTTGGCGTTTTTTAAATTTTCTGGAATTTTCTAAGTCGGTTTCGTGAAAAAGTCAAGACGGCGGGCATGACCGTTCGTATCTAGGGCTTGAATATTGAGAAAATCTTGGTGTATCTCTGATGAAATAGTTAGTTGTGTACCTAAAAATGATTTTTTCCAAAAATCATGAGCAAACTAGGAGGCACCTGTAGTTCAAATTTTCCCCGTTTCCAACTGAATCTGCAGAAACTTGTGTTCTTCAAAAGAGGTGGATGAAAACCTTTTAAGAGGAAAATAATTGGTTATTTGTGCATATAACATGGTCTAGTATATTCAAAAAATGCAGCTCCCAGGTTTGCAACATATTTGTGGTGGATGCTTCACAAAAAAAGCCATTTTTCACACTCGAAGAATGGAAAATGGTTTTTTTATTCAATGAAAAGGAAAACTTTCTTCGGGAACATTGTCCGTGCTTCAAATATGCATGTTTGTGTGGAATATGGGCATATTTAAACAAACTATGCCATGGATTTGGCAATTACACCCGTCATTTGGCCCGAAACCCTAGAATGTTCGTAGAAGATAGCTCATTTATGTGAACACTAGTAAACATGCCCGTGCGTTGCAACGGGAGAACAAAAACTAAACTTTTTAATGGAATTTTTTGCCACAATTACTTTCAGTTTTTTCTACAATCCTTGGGTTATCCAACCCTAGGCCCACCTCGCCTATTTTTCATTTTCTACTCCAATAGAGCACGAATGACAGTGGAAGTCTAACACAAGCACCACCTTGGAGAGATTCATGAAAGTTTAGCTATTCGGTTTGCATCGACGTTTCAAGGACTGTCCAATTCTCACTCTTCAAATTCCATCAATCGTATTTATTGATATTTTTGTAATTACGATACAACACATATATGAGTGGTACAATGGACTAAAAGTACACATAATAATAAAAGTACACATAATAATATTAAATATGTTTTATTCGATATACTATTGATTAACTCTTTAATTTTATTTGATTTACTCTTTTGTTATAAATTTTCTATTTAATATAGTAATAGTTTAGACTTTTAAAATTTAAATATTTTTCAATCTTTGTAAGTATGAATCCTTTTATTAGAACTAAAAATCTGGACACATCGTCTAGTTTCGTGTAGGGTAAACAACTTTGCACATGCTTTACATAAAATTAAACTAAAAATAAATAAAAAAAATCTGCAAAATGCAATTCAATTTATGGCACCTCTCTATATATACCAACACAAAAGTACAAAGGAAATAAAAACAACAAAGATGAATCCGTTCTTTTTTGTCGTTTCTGTAAGCATACCTTCCACGCATGTCAAAGAAATCACTCCACATCATGCAACGCAAACAGCCACACACATGAGCAAATTCACTTGTTTTATTTTCGCAGCAGAATAAGTCTAAAAATCAAATCGATTTTATAGACTATGTGGACAGCAGGGACCTGCTCGACATGGAACTTCAGCACATCGATCTTCGGCATGGCCTTGCACATGCGCCAGTCCCTACTCAGTATCAACATGTTTTTTCACATCTTCAGCATGGACGACCACCGGTTCGACACGAACGTAGGGCAGCAGCTCCTCGTCATGGATGTGGACCGCGTGCAAGCCAAGGACGCCATGCTCGATCATGCTGCCAGTGCCGAGCTCCTCCCGTGCGACCGGCATCAGTTCTATGCCTTAGTCCTTTGCCGCTCCTACACCGTGGACGTCGACATGGTCCTCGCCATGGACGGTCTGGTTGCCCTAGCTACCGGAGCCAAGCTCACCGTGCATGAGCAGACCTTCCTCCAGCACCAACGGCCGAAGTTCCATGTCCATGTCCTTCACCGCGTCCGGACCATTGATATCGACCATGTACTGGCCATGGACGCGAGGGTCGAACTGGCTACCGGCGCCGAGCATGTAATGCAAGACTGGTTCTTCCTTCTGCGCCAATGGCAGAAGTTGTATGTCCTGCTCCTTAATCGCACCCGGACCATGGTCGTTGACCACGTCTCGCCATCACTGTGCATGACCGTCATCTCCTCCGGCGTGAACGACAACAGCTCCTCGTCCCAGTCCAATCAATCATCATTGCTTCATTGGTCGGCGATTCGGCGGCCGCCAAGAAGGATCCACGTGGCCCACGATTACCTTGATCCACGCTCAGGAGTTGTTGCCTTGCTGGGCTCCATCCCTCATGGACCTGATCCCGTATGTCTTTGATTGCACCTGGATATGATTAAGCTTAGCACGTTCCATACGAATCCCCTGAAGTTATCTATCTCGGGGGTCAGCGCAGAGCCTTCGAGCTTATAAGGAATCTAACGACAACATCCTGCATCTCATATGCTAGCTCATCGAGCTGGTCAGGCCGCTCCTTCGCCAGCTTGCGGACAGCGGCATCCATGCTGCTCATGTCCCTCTTGGCAACTCGACGTCTTTCCTTAGCCCCGTCCTGCAGCTTGTACTCCGCCTTTAGAAACTCCACCAGCTCTAGCACCAGTGCGCCCATATGGCTCCCATCGCGAGCTCCATGGGATACATCGCTATCGGTTGTTGTCGTGTATTCCCTAGGTAGTTATTTATAGATGCAAATTACGGCTGGCAAGAGGACTCTGTGTCCCTTTCCTCTCTTGACTCCGGCCAAGGGCTGAGTTCGATCCAGAACCGAGAAAGCGGTGAAACGATGGACCCCCAATTCAGGTTTGGGAACGTATACGCCACAGACAACGTACCAACCAAAAGATCAAACAAAGGAAAGAGACGGACGAATATTTTGGTGGAAGGGCAAAACAGTAAAACACCAGGTTGGACCGGAAGAAGTCTTCCTCTCTTTATTATTAGCTAAAGATATTTTCAACACAACTGTCGTATTCCAAGTTTATTATTTTTGGTGGATACGAGGACATATATAATGACACCACGCGAAGGTCTTGCATCATTTTGGGGTTTTTAAAATTTTCTGGAATTTTCTAAGTCGGTTTGGTGAAAAAGTCAAGACGACGCGCATGACCGTTCGTATCTAGGGCTTGAATATTGATAAACTCTTGGTGTATCTCTGATGAAATAGGTAGTTGTGTACCTAAAAATGATTTTTTCCAAAAATCATGAGCAAACTAGGAGGCACCTGTAGTTCAAATTTGCCCCGTTTCCACCTGAATCGGCAGAAACTTGTGTTCTTCAAAAGAGGTGGATGAAAACCTTTTAAGAGGAAAATAATTGGTTATTTGTGCATATAACATGGTCTAGTATATTCAAAAAATGCAGCTCCCAGGTTTTGCAACATATTTGTGGTGGATGCTTCACAAAAAAAGCCATTTTTCACACTCGGAGAATAGAAAATGGTTTTTTTATTCAATGAAAAGGAAAACTTTCTTCGGGAATATTGTCCGTGCTTCCAATATGCATGTTTGTGTGGAATATGGGCATATTTAAACAAACTATGCCATGGATTTGACCATTACACCCGTCATTTGGCCTGTTTCCAGCTGAATCGGCAAAAACTGTCAAAATGGACACCATGGCTATTCATCAAAAGAGTTTAATTTTTTTTAAACTATCGATGTTTTTATGATATGGATGTCATATTTGAATTTCTCTAATTTTTCTAATCGATTTAGACATTTTATTTGTCCAATTTCGATTTACGGATTTAAAGATATAAATTATTGTATATTAAATAATTTATTCACAAAATAAAGTAATTTCTAACTTTATATTGTTATTTAGTCAATAAAGATAATTATATAATCATTGTTATTTGTTCAAATATTTTTTTTAATTTAAACAATAGAAAAGTTTAACATCATTCCCACAGGTTAATATGATTGATATGATAGTAATATCAGTAAGTTCTAACATCTCATATGGAATCTAGTTTGGAAGGAACTCAAAGGTTAAGCGTGCTTGGACTGGAGGAATTTCAGGATGGGTGACCGAACGGGAAGTTTGACTAAGTTAAGTATGTTGACTAGATTAATTGTGTAATCTAGAGATTAGAGATTAAATATGTGGCTAAGTGAAAAATTCTAAAATAGAATGTCAAAAAAGTTCAAAAAAAAAATTCAAAAAACTTCGAATTTTTTCTTGAATTTTTTTTTCCAATTATTATGGAAATATTGTGCCGATGGCTTTGCCGTCGGCATAGAGCTGGGTGTGCCGACGGCTTCTAGTGTGCCGACGGTCATTTGACCTCTGCCGACGGCGACCGTCGGCACAGCCTGTGCCGACGGCTTTTTAGCCTGTGCCGACGGCTTATGGCCGTCGGCATATAGGGCGATTCCTGTAGTGCTTCTAGGTCTGCCACTACCGACAAAGACGAATGCGGAGACAAACTTGAAGCAGATCAAAGTGCTAGCGCCCCTACCTGGTGTGCTAGATGTCGTCTCCAAGATCCGCGAACGCCAGAGGTTTGGGAACCCCCTTTTGAGTTTTGGCGCTAAGAGGGATCAAAAGAGGCGGAAGCCTATGGAAATGTGTGGCAGCATGTAGTCATCTCCGTCTTCCAGCCAAAAAAATCTGCCGTGGGACTTAGAGCTCTAGAGCTCTGAGTGGGCGAGAGGGAACATTGCCCGACAACTCACGTCACTTCCATGTGCTCGGCCTTGACCTGATCCTCCATCTTCTTGTCCTTCATGCCACGCCTGGATCTTATCCTCATGCCTTGGTGCACAGCGTATGCTCCTTCCAGGATACCTTAGCTGGCCCACATGTTGTGGGTCATTGCGGCTAAGTACCCGAAAATAAGGTCTTGATGGGAATTCCTGGGAAGGACCGTGGGGCATTTAACGGGATGGCGCCTTGCGGTCTTGGCTTGACGATGCTCCTGCCTTCGCTGGGCCTTAAGCGCGCGGTCGCTTTCGCGTGAACTTTGGGTTGGAACCCCATGTATGGACGGTCCCACTTATCACCGATGAAGTTGAAGTTGCATTGCGGCCTTGGTGACCCGCTTTAGTAGCAACTACGGGGACCCCTAGTTCCAGAGTTGCAACAACGGCTACGCCTAGTCCTGGCTGTAGCCGACACTAGGAGTTCACCATCGCAGACCGAACGTAAGAGACATTGAAGTGGGTAGAGAGAGTGTGCGGCTAGCTAGGGTTACTGGGCTTTCAAATTGGTAAAGGTCATTCGTGATTGTCTATTTGCGATGGAGAAAATATCGACAAGAGAGGTGTTTTTTCTCTATTGCCAATATATTGGCAATGGAGGTGAAAAAAAGCCATTGTTGCTACTGTGTTAGGCTCATCGACGACCTAGCACGCACACCCTCATGCGAGAACGTGGAAAACTCATTTTTTCGTCGCCTAACTCGTGTTGTTTACATAGAGGGGTGTTCTAAACGTCCTTTCGTGGCATTGTGATCTACAAATCTGGGGAGACTATTTTCTCGATGTGCTGATGATGGTTGTCGCTATTCACAGCAACGCTGGCGGCCAGGGCGAGATGGATGTTCCAGAGCGAGAATGTTGGTCAAAAAGTGGTGGATCTATCGTTCTTTCCCGACTTCGTCGATAGGATGCGGCCCTTTGGGTCCAAGATAGCATGTGAACGTCCGGCGGTCGACGTGCCACAACGACATGTCTCTTGTTGCTTGCAGCATGTCTGTTTATCGACACAAATATTTTTTAGCGGTGCTGCTTCTTTGGTTCCGACAATCCTGGAGGTCCAGTGTCCTTTCCGGCGTGCGTCTCGACGGCGCTGGTTTTATGGGGCGGAAGTTGGATATACCGTGTAGGAAACTCTAGGGGTAGTTAATTATTTTGCTACTCCCTCTGTTCCAAAATGTAACCCTTTTTAGCAAACTGTTTTAACACACTAAAAAGGCTTACATTTTGACGTTAGATTTCTCCGTGCAAAGTCTTCAGGACAATCTTGTTTTCCTGTTCAATTTTTTTTTCATGTTCAGCTCGTTAGTTTCCAGGTGTGTTCATATAATTTATTTTTTCACTAATGAAATAGTTTTTTTTTTGAAATAGTGGGAGTACACGGTTGCTCTTAAAAAACAGCAGTTACTCCCCCACTGTCCCTCGTCTCGGTCCTAGGGCATGGAGTCATGGCGCTCTTTAAATACCGCAGCTGTGGCGGCTGTACCATCAGCTGCCTACTCCGCAACATGACTCATTTCTGCCCTAACCTACTTGGCTCGTTGTTCCTGGCAGTCTTGATTGCCACCACGGCGGCGGCAGGATGTCCATCGGACAAATCCTCGGTCACCAAAGCAGCAACAAAGTGTGTCGATGTGAGACCCCGCTACATCGGGGGATGCTGCGCGGCGCTGAATTCATCCATTCCAAGCACGGGATGTGTGCTCGTTAAGTCAAGAGCCCGTCATGAAGTCCAGTTCCCTCGATGTCTTTCAATTGTTTCAGCTCCCTTCTGTGCGGGGTAATTCCAGCAAACAGCATCATGCCCAAGTGTAAGAACCGTAGTATTTTTTCTGTGCGAAATTTCAAAAAAAAATTCCCCACAGTTCACCAATCTACTGCATATTTCTTTTTGGCAGGTCCTATCAATGATGTTGTGGCACCGCGCCCAGCAGCAAAAGGAGGGTTTTTGGAGCCGCCGCCTTCCACCACCTCCCAGGCCCGTTCCAACTAAAATTTGGACCTGGGGCGAGTTATTTAGAAATATAATTGTACTAAAATTTTATACTTTGTTAGTTTTAACAAGCATACATTTTATACAACTTGATTTGCATTACTAACAATATAACAATATTCCAATTATTATTTTTTTACATGGTTGTAATGCATACGAAAATATATTTGAGGTGCACGTTTTTCTTTTCTTTGCGAGGTATTTTCGTTAACAAAATAAAATACATCTTAAATGTGAAAAAATAAGGGAAAACGTATGACGCATTTTCATTTTTATAACCGATGAATTATATATGTATATTTTTTGTGAATGTTCTTCTCTACTTCGATTATTATTATATATATGGGTATAAAGTAAAAAAAATCATACACCCTAACAAATATCTTCATATAGCTTCGTAGTGTATGGTTATGTAACTAAATATATAGAAACTTCTCGAGTATAAATTGATAAATTGGCGTAATCATTTTTTTGTGTGTTATAAGTTAAAGTGGATTCGAAAATAAGTTTATAAGATGTGGATGATCCATATTTTTTACTAAAATAGCATTGCTTATTGTAATCATCGTAAACATTAAATGTTATGGCTTCTACTAATTTTGTACACACAAAATTTAGTTATCATATACGCTCGCCACAATATGCTCTATGTCACATGGTTTAAAGAATTTCTTCTCTTAGTTTCTCAAATAAGAAAACTAGCTACCAATTAATGAAAAGTCATTCATATGAAAACTAGCTACCAATTAAAACATGTCAACGCTGGTCGTACATTATAATGTTTTATATTTTGCAATTGTTTATATAAACTAAGTTTGAATTTCTAATGTTTATAAATAGTCAATAACAAATACATAATTGGTACATGATAGTATAAGAGTAACAATGTATTTTAGTATTTGACACCGTCCCCCTCTTTTGGCCCAGGGCGGTAGCCCCTTTTGCCCGGCCTATGGACCGGCCCTGTCACCTCCCCTGGCCACCACCGCCGCACATCGCCAGCATCCTCCCCTACCGAGACCGCGCCCTCGCCACCTGTGGGAGGTGTGGAGCCGCCGCCACCGCCCTCCGTGACCCACCGCCGCCACCGCCGCCCGTCATCGTCCGCGGCCATCAAATCACCGTCATCACTTGCTGGAGGCATGGATCCGCACTCGGAGGCGGAGGCAGAGGCAATGCTCGCCCTCACGAACGAGCACTCCACGGCTATATCTGCAATGGAAATGGTGTTTCGGTTGGTTTTATATATTGGTCGTCGCCGCCGTCCTGTTTGTCGTGGTGATTTGCATACTTCATAGCCGAGGAGTCAACTTCGTGTGCAAACTGCCCTGTTGCGAATTTTCGTTGAGGGAGCAGTCCACCGCAAATCCGGCCATCAACATGGAGCTGCCGAGGTCAGTCGCTCTGACTATTGGCCCCCTCCACTGGCCATGGCACCCCCGTTCTGGGCATCTCACACCCCTTCACCAGCACCATCGGCAGTATGCCGCGGGTAGAAGACGTCGGAGTGGAGGCAGATGATGTCGGAATGCCGGCGCAGCACACCAGGGTGTCGGATGCGGCGACACTCCCTGCTGCTGTGCCGCCCCCTGCATACTGCGGCAAGAGTCATGGAGACTGAAGCCAATTCTGCCAACTCGCCGGAGGCGGCTCCAATCACGGAAATCGAGGTGGCGCTCCCTGATACCTCTGGTGTGCCGCTCGCATCGGCGGTCACGGGAACAGCGGGTGATGGGTACTCATCGAGGGCGGCAGCTGACGAAATCGTCGAGGACGCTTCGGCCGGTGCCATCGCCACTGGTCTAATGAAGAGAAAGGAGGCAGCGCAAGATCAAGAAGGGGAATAAGAAGCAGACAAGTGAATCGTCCTCATCCACAGAAGAAATGGATGCGTCCCTACTGAGAAGAACCGCAAGAAAACATGGTAATTTGATTGTTCGGTATGGTATTAATGACTTCGTGTCTTTCCGTCCGTGCTTCAAACGAACAAGGAAGAGGTAATTTACCTTTGACATTAGTCGTGTAGGAAGAGGGGATTGATCCTTGGTCTATTCTGGTTCTGTAAGTTGAGAAGTTGTACTAGTACTATTCGTGTAGGGAGAGGTGAATTATCAGTTTAAAGATTGGTCTGTCTGTAACTGGAGATGCCGTCGTGGCTTAAAGATTGGTCTGAGTATTTACCTATCTAACTTAAAACTGGTGTGTGGAGTAGTTTGAAATGAATAATTTTTGAAGTGATCTACTGTGCTTCACGTCTCCGTAGCTAATTGAATTGAGCAGAAGTTTTTTCTGCTTTCGTTTTTTGGGGAATAGATGTCAATGCCAAATACACGGAAATAGAAACTGTTATATGGACTGTTTGTCACCAAATACAACTATATCGACTCCTGGTTCAAGAGCATAAAGAACGGAGCTTGGAAGAAAATTGCACAGTTTGAGCCACCGTAAGCTCATGGACAAGACAGGTACCACGAAATTGTAGAAAATGTTGCTAATCGAAGGCATCCAGACAGCCTCAGCTGCCGATCCATTGACGGTGAACGTTGTCTCTTCGTTTTTTTTTTAGGGGGAATCAGCACTTTATTTTTGAACTAGTATACTACATTCTAGAGATCGTCGGCCACCAGACGGAATACATCGTTCGGGTAGTCCGATAACCACAACACATGATCAGTTGTCGACTCCCTCATACCCATAGATGCCAACAAATGTGTTGGCTTGTTACACGTCCATGGGCAATACTCAACGGCATAATCATGAAACTTCATGATGAGATGATACTTGATGTTAAGGAAGACATGTCCCAGTTTGGCCTGATCATATGAGGAAGAAGTAAAATAACTAATCCGAACCGACCGGTCCTCGAGGAACCGAAAAAACTCCTCGCTCCTGGTCGCTCCCCCGTTGGCGACTTAGGGGCGCACCCTCGATCCCCCGTCCCGGGCCCTCTCTCCCAGTCACCCCTGTCGCCGCCGCCGGCGAGAGCCGCCGGGAAAATCCCGGCCGGTGCCGACGGCGGCGGCCTTCTTTTACCCGGCGCGTGGCCCTCCTGTGCGGGGCAGGGTGGTCGGCGACGGTGCGGTTGGGCGGCGGTTACCTCTTCCCCGGGGGCGGTTCGTTCCGGCGGCGGCTCTCTGGCGCGGGGCGCGCTTCGGGGGTGGCCGGCAGGCCGCGCATCGGCGTTCTGGTGCGGGAAGACCGAGCTCCAGGGCGGGCCCGATCTGGGCCAGCGGGCCCCGATCTGGGCCGAGCCTCCAGCTACTGCAACGCGGCTCCCTCCGGTTGGGTGCGGGGGCTGGAGGGCAAGGCGGCTCTTCGACAGTTCGATTGCTGCTCATCGCAACCCCACCATGACCAGACCTGGATTGGTTCCCTGGCTGCATCGGTGCGGACCGGCTCCTGGCTGGCATGGCTGGCCACGCTGTGCCCCTACTGCTCGCATAGGGGTCGGTGCAGGCTCCGAGTGGTGTCAGCCCTCATCGACAGACAACGCATGCCCGACGAGGATGGTGATGGTAGGGGTGACGGTGGACCTGTAGGTGGATGGTGATGGCGGCCTTGGCGCTGCAACGCGACAGCGGGGCTAGTCGGGCCTGATCTGGACGGATCTTCGATATGGCTGATCTTGGGCCTGACATGCCCTGCTGCTGCGTCTGGTCGGCGACCGTCTTTGACGGTGGAGGTTGGCAGATCGCCTCCGATTGGCTGCTAACACCGGACACGAGGTTGCTTGCTTTCTACCTCACCCGATTCGTCGACCTCACGGTGTTGTGTTTCCATCCCCGCGGGTTGAGGTCGTGGAAGCCGGGGCGGCGGCCCTGGAAGGTGGACTGCGCGGGCGTCTCTACGGCGAGCGACGTGGCGGTGGTGATGGTCTTTCCCCTTGGCCGTGTGGATGGCGAGGAGTGGGCAGCGGGGGTTACTGGCGTTGGTGACAGCAACTCACAGATCGTTGTTGGGAGGCCATTCTTGAGGTTGGCGGGCGTTTCGACCTTCCGGACGTTGTGCGTAGGTCTTTCGAGCGAAAGCTCAGCGCTCCGGCGCCAATGGCGGCGATGCCTGAGGGTATCGTTACCCTCTTGGGGGCGATGTTGTGTTACCTTCGTCGCGTTAGGGCTCCGGGTGAAAACCCTTGACCAGTTGGTCTCGACGATGGCGACGTACTACGTCGTTACCCTCGTGGGGGCGTTGTCATGGAGCCCCGGGCTTCGAAATCGTTCCGGTAACCTTGGTGGCAAGTTTGGCTCTTCTTGTTTTTTCTTTTTTCTTATCTTTGATCTGCCTTGTAAGGGTTACCCCTCATCACATTGTATCGGTTCGGCCGTTGTGCTTTATTTATAAAGCGGGGCGAAAGCCTATTTCGTCATATGAGGAATAAGTAAGTGCATGCTTCAGGTTCACTGAGTCCGTCTCGACAATGATACGACCTATGCCAGCTTGGTCCGTGTGGCGTATGGCATATTCCACAGCTAGTGCTTCAGCATGCAAGGCATCACTGACGTGTGTGAGACTGCCCGCAACTGAATACTTCCACGACTGTCCCTTGCAATTTCTCCCCAACCACCACTCTTTCCCTCCTTACAGAAAGCAGCATCCGTATTAATCTTGATGTATTCATCAGGAGGAGGCTGCCAGCATGGTGCTGCCCCTCGTGTCACATGTGGCTTGGGTTTGTAGAATTGCCCCCACTCCAGGACAGGGCGATTTATCAGGAACTGGTTATCAACCACTGAGTGACGAGCATCATGATGGTTTTCCTTGTTCCGTTCGTTCCACCAGGTCCACAACAGTGCAACTGTCATCATCTTCTTTTCATAGGGTAGAGTCCATAGATGTTGAAGGATTCTCATTGGTCCATTACACTCCATGAGAGTAGTTCTCACGTCCTCCAGCTGCAAAGCTCGCCACACTGGCTTCACGTGCTTGCACCGCAGAAACAAGTGACCCCCCATCTTTGAAGAAACATTGGCAGACCACGCATCTTGTATCAAGCTCCACCCCCTTCCGGGCTATGTTCATGTGGAGTGGGTGGCTATTGTGACTGAAACGCCAAAGGAAATGATGCACTTTTTCCGGACAATGTAGATTCCGGAGGCCCCTCCAAGTGTCCTCCATCCAGGAACCGCCATGAGATGATGACCCCGCTCCCATGTGGCTTCGTATGTCAAGACAAGTAAGTTGTACACGATACGCTGACTTCACCGAGAAAATGCCCTTAGTGTCGAAGTGTCGGGCAATCCAGTCCTCCGTATCATCTCGGATTGAGATCTGTAGTATGTTGTCTACGTCGATCGAGCAAAAGTTTTAACGCAGCATGTGCTCATTCCAACAAACATTCTCGTGGTCAATCAGTTGCGCAACCCAGGTCACCTCAGAATCACCTTTTGGAGAGATTGGTCGTCTGGTTGATCCGCATGGTATCCAGGGGTGTTCCCACGCCTTAATCCTTGCACCATCCCCAACACGCCAAATTTATCCCTCCTTGAACACCGAAGCGCCATGGAGGATACTCCTCCACACATAGCTGCACCCCTTAGTCGGTGTTGCGTGGACAATATCATCGTCCGGGAAGTACAGGCCCCGCAGAACTCTAGCACAAAGTGACTCCAAAGATTGAATTATACGCCACACTTGCTTAGCCAGCAAGGACATGTTGAACGGGTGTAGATCTCAGAACCCCAAGCCTCCATCCTTCTTGTGCTTCATCATTTTATCCCATCATACCCAATGCATCGATTTGTCCTTGACATTCTATGCCCACCAGTATCTACAGATCATCTGGCTTATGCTTTCACACAACCCCTTCGTTAGGTCGAAGCATGCCATTGCATAGGTCGGAATGGCCTGGGAAACCGCCTTTAGCAGAATTTCCTTGCCAGCCTTGGAAAAGCATTTCTCCTTCCACCCCTGTATCCTCTTCCATATTCTCTCTTTTAGATATTCAAAACATGCAATCTTATTTCGGCCGACATATGTTGTTAGTCCTAGGTATTTACCACCAAATGCCTCTGATGTGAGTCCCAAGGTATTCATGATTGCATCCTTCACTTGCCTCTTTGTGTTTCGGCTGAATATGATGGATGATTTCTCACGGTTGATAACCTCTCCCAAGCAGGCCTCATACAGCTGCAAGATCCCATTGGTTGTTGCGGCACTTTTCTCAGTTGCTTCAAGCAGAAGTAATGAGTCGTCTACAAACAAGAGATGAGTCACCGCAGGTGCTCCGTTAGCAAGTTTGATGTCTTCCAATTCACCCCTGCCTTCGGCTTGATGTAACATAGCCGAGAAGCCCTCAGCACACAGGAGGAAGAGGTACAGAGAGATAGGGTCTCCTTGGCGAATTCCTCTTCCTGGCACAATCTCCTCCATGAGACTCCCATTAACCCTAAATATGTAGATGACCGATTGCACACACTTCATAATGAGCTTCACAAATACCTCATCAAATCCCAGCTTGCGCATCACTCCTTGGAGGAAAGGCCACTCTACTCGGTCGTAAGCTTTACTCATGTCTAACTTGAGAGCCATATAACCTTGTCTTTCTGCGCTTTTCCTCCTCGTAAAGTGGGACATCTCATAAGCCAAGATACGCACTCTGGTTAGGCGAGATAATCTCCCCCAAAATGCATTTCAGCCGTTTGGCCAGGACTTTAGACACGAGTTTGTAAACCACATTGCAGAGGTTAATAGGGCGTAAGTATTTCATACAATTGGGGTTCTGCACCTTTGGGATGAGAAAAACCACAGTTTCATTACATCCCTCTGGTATACTGCCGCCTCGCAATACTTCCAACACCTCGTGAATAATCCTGTCTCCCACCATGTCCCAGTATTTCTTGTAGAACACAGCCAGCATGCCATCGATCCTTAGGGCTTTCAGATCACCGATGCTATCCAGAGCCACTTTTACCTCCTCAGCTGTAAACTCAGCAGTGAGGTGCTCATTTATATTTGGACTGACACTGGGAGGAACGTGACGGAACACTTCCTCAATGTGTGTAGCTTCCACGAGGTAAACCAGGAAGAGAAACAATTAGATATGAGGGCCTTCAAGCCCTCCCCTCCTTCCACCTCCACTCCATCTTATCCTTTCAGTTTTTTTGATCGTGTTCTTTTGCTTTCTGGACGAGGCAAAGGCGTGGAAATACGCTGTATTCCGATCTCCCTTCTCCAACCATTACACATGGGCACGCTGCTTCCAAAAGAGGTCATTTTGTTCCTCCAGTCGCTCCAGCTTGAAGCGCAATACTTGTTCATTGTTTCTCATAACCTCAGAGATTACCCCCTCTTCGGCATTCCTCGAGATCCTTCTTTAGATTTTTTATGCGCCTTTGTAGGTCACCCAACACCTCCTTATTCCATGTACACAGGTCTCCGGACACTGATTTCAACAGGTCTAAAATAGATGTCTCCCCTCTTGCATGTGCTAGATTCCGTGCATTTTCAACCACTTCGTCACACCCCTCCTCCAAGAGCCATCTTGCTTTGAATCTTTTGTTCCCGCGCTGGTGTGAGGATCGAGTCCTACCCTCTGAACCACAAACGTGCAAGATAATTGGGTGATGGTCTGAATGCCCTTGAACTCCATTTACTACCATGTACCCAGGAAATCTGTTCCGCCATGCAGGGTTGGCCACGGCACGGTCCAGCCGCTCTCTAATATACCCGTCCACCATGTAGTTATTGTTTCTCCAGGTGAACACATCCCCCTCAAATCCTAGGTCATTGAGGTTGCAGAAGCTCAGCACATCACGGAAGGCATCCAAGTATCGCTGAGGTCGTCGCACTCCACCCTGCTTTTCATGCTTGTAGAGGATCTCATTAAAGTCACCCACGCAGACCCTTCGGAGATCATCTTGGAGGTGAAAAGTGCGAAGCAGCCGCCAGGTGTTCTCCCTCTGATCCACTGGTGGCTCCCCATAGATACCGGTCATACGCCACTTGAAACCATCCTTCTCTGTGACTATGACATCAATATGCATATGTCCTTGCCATCTGAGAGTTATATCCACATCTCTCTTCCAAAATAAAGCCAGTCCACTGCTTCCTCCCTTGCAATCTTGGACAATCAAATGGGGCATGTCCAGTAGGTATTTAAACTTTTCCATCCTCCTCCTACCCAATTTGGTTTCAGGCAGGAAGGGGACATCGGGGTTCTCCCTCTTCTAGAGGTCTAGAAGACTATTAACTGCCAGGACATTACCCAATCCCCGGAAGTTGGAAGCTGATATTCTCATTGGGCACTGCAGAGCTGACCCGGCAGCCCTGCTTCAATGTTTGTGTTGGAAAGATCCCCCTGCACACTCCCCTCATTCTCCTTAGCTTTCTTGGCTACCGTTTGTTTCACCCCTTTGTATTCCTCTAGAGGCCTCTTCTTCGTGGCTTAAAGATTGTTCTGAGTATGTGCCGATCTAACTTTATTGATTAAATAAAATCAACACAAAGTTTGTCCCAGATAAAATCCGGAACAATTGTTCGAAAAGTAACACTATCAAACTGTTCAGATCTATGACCTAGTGTATGTGCTGAAACATTACGCAAGAAATAAACGGTGAAGACAGGTTTTGATGTCCTCCACCGCTACACCGACCAGGGAACGATCTCGAAGAGTTGATTGAACCCGCTGGTTGACAAAAAGGCAGTCCGATACCAGGATGATCTTATTCACGCATTCCTCCTTGACAAGGATGATTGCACTCAAGATAGCAAGTGCTTCAATATTTATGGTGTCGTAACCTCATCCAGCACCCGAGCGGTCAGGAAATTGCCGTTGTTGTCCCTGATCACGACACCTACCCCCATCGGAGAAGAAGGTGAGAACAACGCTGCATCAACACGAACGACAACCAAACATTCCGGCTCCATAGACCAAGCAAGAGCTGGCGGAGTCTCACGACTATGGATGACCGGGAGCTTGAAACAATGCAGCAGAAGCATCTCAATATACGAAGTAATCTGCAAAGCAAAGCTGCAAGGGTGTTTTAGTTTATGTCCGTTACGAAAATCATTGCGTGCTTTCCAAAGATGCCCCCACCAATCTCAACAAAAAATCAAGGAGCCAAGTTTTTGGATTAGTAAATTGCTTCCCATAGAGATGGACCTCGAACTTCTTCACCTCGCGCCACACCTCACGCGCGTAGGCACATAAGAGTAGAGTGTGCTCCACCCTCTCCTCACTTGCACATAAATAGCAAGTTTCCGAGGCTGGGATCTGACGGTGTCGTAGTTGGTGGCCGCTGGGTAAACAGTCATGAGAAAACCTCCATACATTGACGGTCATTATACCTGGTGCCTTAGACCTCCAAAGCTTCTTCCACAATTTCATAGCATCACCATTAGTGGACGAAATGGCACGAACGTTTGAACTTTGTTTTGACAGAAACATCAGCTCCCTTGCCATATTATACGCAGAATGCACAGTATACACACCATGCCGGTCAGCGGGGTCCATGACGGAAAATCATATCCTCCATGTGGGCTTAAAGGAACCAACATAATCTTCCTTGTCGTCTTGTCCTCAAAGAAGTGACACACAGTATCACTATCTGATGTTCTAGTGTCATGGTTCAGTAGAAGGTCCACAATTTCGCTGTTTGGCACGGGAATCAAGGTTGATGCAGCGCAACCCATCCCAATGTGCATTTTCTCACACTCCATCATATGTCAATTCACCATGGATTCAAAAGGTGAACTCATTATTCTTCTATAACCCACTTCGTACCCCTTTGGATGGTATACTACTTGACCATCTACCCCCACGCTTTGCTAGGTATGAGTCGACAAGTACGGATGCGAGGGGTGATGCCGAGGACTTAAGGCCGTCCAAGGTGTACGCATGGAAGAGGAGGAAGAAGCGAGAATAATTCGAGTGAGAAGAAGTTCGAGAAGAAGGAGGGAGGAGAAGCGCGGGAAACCCGACCTCTATGCCGGAACCCCTTCAGAGGCAACCGGCCTCCACTCCGGCCTCAGGCCGGGCTCCCTGCATCTCAGGCCGGGTGGGCACCAGAACGGCCCGGCCTCCACCCCGTCCCTAGGCCGGCTCCCCTGAGACGACAGGTCGAGCGCCCTGCGCCCACCCCGGCCTCATTGGCCGGCCAGGCCGGCCTCCTAGACCGGTTGCCCTACAGCTGTGGGATTTGGGGGCTTTCTCCCCCTTTTCCACCCCACCTACTCCCCTTGGCTAAAATATGTATCCCTTGGACCAGATCTAGGTAAGGGTTGACTTGATATAGAATTGGGCCTTGTGCTCCCCCTCCCATGGGATCCATGGCTACTCCTTAGATTCATCTATTGGATTGTATCAAGATCTCTCCAATTAGCTACTCTTTTGCCTCGTGATTCCGATAGTTCTCGCTAACCTTCCCTTTGCAGCTTTTGTTAGATCGATGGACTGGCCGGTGAGAGGAATCGGCTCCAATTAGCGTGTTGTTTACTTGGGTTTGCGATCCCTCATAGGCTCCATGAGTTATCTCACCTTTTATGTGCGTGAGTTCATCGTGTTCGTCCCAATCTCCCCACCTCTCGTGCGTCAATCCGTGAAGACCGGGTTACCCTATAGGCCTAGCCTATATCATTTGGTATCAAGAGCAAGGTTGCCACGGATTTGACACCCTCTTTCTCCCAAAAACACCTCTCGTTCTTGCCTAAATTCGAAAATTTACACCAAAAATAGCCCCAATTTTCTTTTGGATCGATCTGTGATTTGAGTGTGTTTTGGTAGGTTTTAATCTGTGGATCTATTGCTAAACTTGTTGATCTATCTTCCCTTGCGTTTCCATGGCTAAATTCCACCTATTTCCCTCTCGATTTGGTGATTTTCGGAGCCGTTTTCCGCCCCCAAAAAGTCCAAATCGCGTGCGTAGGAAGACCGGCCTCAAAGCCCGGCCAGGCCGGCCTCCCAAGCCCCCAGGACGGACCCTAACAGACCAGCCCGCCCTCATAGCCCGGCCAGGTCGGCCTCCTAGAAAACTGTCGCGTACGATCATCATTTTGGCCATAACTTTTGACTCGGAACTCCGTTTTGAGTGATCTTTAGCTCATTTTATAGGCAATTACATCATATACATCATAATTGCAGGAAATACATCGTCCATTGAAGTCCAATTTCGTGATGAAGCACGAAACTTTCCAGCCTATATGGTGAAGATCGTCAGAGAGAGGTATAATCATCCCGAATCTTCTCCCTCTTGTCATTCCTTTGTGAGCCAACCTACCTTGTGATTACCTTACCTATTGAGGCTAGTTCATCTATAATTGTTTGGGATTTGCACACTTGTACCGTGTAGTTTATGAACAACCGTTGTATGCGCTAATTTATATAGTTTCGTGTGTTGGCACAAAGTGAGTGAGCAAAAAGAGCAAAAAGCAAATAAAAAAGAGAGAAGAGAAAAGAGAGAAGATAAATAAGAAGAGAGAAAAAGAAGACCACCACTTGTAGCAAGCACGCAAGCTCGATGAACATCTTGTAGGTGGTGCATTGTGTGCAAATCTTGTAGCCCACCAATAAATTGCAATCGAACTAGCGGCTCTCCTTGTACTTGTGCAACACGAGCTTTATAGTCTTCACTATGATCATTTGGTTCCTTAGCTCACATTTTGGTTGCATTAGTCCCATTTATCTCCGTGCGTGCGTTTGCATATATCTTTCGGAGATTTACTTGTTGTTGCTCTGTGATCTTTGTGGTTCTGTACTTGCCATTACAATATATTGGTTTCCGGTTGTTCCATTTTCTTTCCACTTTCCATACCTATCCATCCATAAGCCGTGTGTGTTTTGGAGCTTTTTTTTATCTTTCGAACTCAAATCACTTCATTCTTTTTGTTATCGGTTTCTCTTTCCATGGTCCACTAGTTCCAATACTTGCTAAAAGGTGAGGTTTGAGCTCTTAGGTCTTCACACTCTATATATACATTTGTGCTTGTGAGTAAAAATGTGTAGAGAGAGCGGAGCATATGGAGGCCATGATGACTATGATGTGTACATGATTGACCACTACAACTAGAACAACGACAACGAGCTTCACATGGGTGACCTCTACCACGACATGGTGGATCATCACTCCTACGAGCACGACATGGTGGATGACTACTACTACGAGCATGACATGGTGGATCACCACCACTACTACGACCACGACATTGAGCTCTACACTGACTATTCCTCCCCAAGAATCATTGACATGGCGGATCACCACACCAACCACAACAACTTAGACTCCATGAGCTCCAACGACATGAACCACTACTACAACTACGACACCGCGAGCTTGGATGAAGAGATGGAGCCGTGCTACACCGACTACGCATCCACAAAGATGGCGGAGTACTACACCGACAATGACTCCATAAGCACGAGGAAAAAGATGGAGATCTACAACTTCTCCGACTCCGACATGGATGAGCTCGCCGACAAAAACTTCCTCTCCAAGCTTCGAGGGCCAAGATATCAAATGTCCTATGGTTCATGCTCAAGACCGAGAACCTTCAAGGAGAATGCCAAGGACAACACAAGACAACGCCCTTCAACCTCAAGATGGTGCCACAACGAGAAATCCGACAAGTTGGCAAAGTCAAGATTAGCTCCTTAAACATCAAGATGGCGCCACAAGAAGGACATCATCGAGGCTCCATCAAGAAAGGAGGACAAGAAGCCAAGGCATCCAAATGACTTTCACGTCATCCCACACATGAAGAGAGGGAACGCCGCAAGCTTCGTTGTCTACAAACGTCAACCTCCAAGTTGACGCGCACACCAGCTACAAGACGACAACACAACAAGATAACATCTACACCAACACTCCAAGTGCGCGATGACTTCCCCACAATAATGGCGGCGAGCGCACATCACAAGGTGTCTCCTTCAAGTGCTACCACAATATTTACAACATATATGGAAGCCATGAAGGATCTATTCCAGGCCATGGATATGACCTTCGACAAATACGAGCATGCTACTTCTCAATGGGTACAAGATCTCAAGACCTCCATCAACAAGATCTCCAAGCGTCTAGCAAGTTCAAGACGGAGACACAAGAAACAAGATCACACATGCAAGGCCAAGACCACCATGGCGCCCTCAACAACTATACATCATGTCTTATCTACATCAAGTGCCACCACCACAAGGGCTCCCAATGGCAAGAGGAAGACCTACACCAAGATGGAGGAACCCTCCCATATATAATGCTGATGTTGGTTCGAGCACTGCTCCCAACAACACCATGAGCCTACTTCAAGATGAAGTACTCTTATGATCCATATGCAATGGACATGGCCATGTGATGTGGGATTGCCAAGGAGACGACTAAGATGGTGCGTCAAGTGGAGAAGCCAAACATGGGAGTTTTACCTTCGGCAATGGAGGCGAGAGTTGATGCCAATCCTATGGCTCACACATTTGGAGGAGACATGGATGATGCGGTTGAGCATGAGATTATCCTTTCAACCAAGGAGGGGTATGGAGTTGAGGATGTCGAGCCTACCCCTATGTGCATGTGTTATGAGATGGTAGCAATCCCATGTGAGCATGAGAGCCACTTAGCCCACATGAGTGAGAGAGCATGTGAGATGAGTGACTCCACCATATGTGAGATTGAATGCATCCACATTGAGAGCATGAGTGATACATCACATGAGTTGATAGAGGTAGTTGATAGGTCATGCAAAGCCATTTTAAATTCTAACAACTTACCCTCTACCTCTAGTGTGTTTTCCCATGATGTGCTAGGTTCCATGGATGATGAGACGCCACTCCTAAAGATGGTGCTTCCTATGGAAAAAAATATGTACATGGTGGATGAAGGTGATGCCACCCTATTTCTACATCAAGATGGACAACTCGGCCACTTGAAGGCCCCTACTACCACAACACCTACTTCATATGAGAAGGACGACAAAGGTATGGGTGTTGATGTGACCATGTTCCCACTAGTGGACATGATGAATGATGATTTCTTGCATGTGATGGATGATGTTATTTTTTATGATATTTCCTTTGACATGTTTTCCCTAAGTGTTTAAATTTTTCTTCCATTGTTGCAACCAAAATTTTGAACAATTTTTCTTTCAAATGCTTGGTTTGCAACAATATTGATATGATTTCAAATGAGTTTTCCCCCATAGCATCCTCACTTTATGGAGAATTTTCGCTTTCGCTTGTTGAGCTTGCTCAACCCTTCATCTTGCATTTTGACCATCCACACATTTCATACTTCATATTTGATTTTGATGTTTTTGGTCATGTGCGAATGAAGAGACATTCATGATGTATGGAGTGCTCATTTAGCACAAACAAAATTTCTTCATTTGGTCTTTTGTGTGTTTGAGTACCCACATGCTAAGTCAACCTCAATTAAACATGAGTTGACAAAACAAGCGCTTGAGAGCATAATAAAATTGTGTTGCGGATCGAACCCGGCTCTAATACCTTTCTCATGTTTTGCATCAAACACATTGAGAAATTGCTCTTTCCTTTGGTTTGTTTGCAAACATGTTTGTGCTATTGTTCTTTGTGACAAGAATGCTTACTTGATCTTTCATATAGATGATTTGTGTGTTGCAACAAGTATGATGAACAATTGTTCTTTCACGATGACTTGCTTGCAACCACGATGATATTTCGAGCATGTATTGTCATGAGTGTTTTAGTCTCCCTTCCATTGGTGTTTCAACAAAAATGTCGAAAAATTGCTCTTTCCTATGCTTTGCTTGCACCCATGATGATAATATTTGTGACATTCTTCATCTTGTGTTTTTGCCAATGTCTTCTCTTATTGCACCAAGGATTTTGACAAACTTCCATTTCCAATGCTTTGTGTGCAACCCCTCAAAGTTTCATGGAGATTTTATGTTCTCACATTTTAGAGATGTTTCAATGAATTTCTTGCACATTGACCTTGCATATGCAATAGATTCCATATATTTGTGTTGTGCTAACGGTGCTATGAACATGAACGGACATGTTATCAATGATGTGCTCCTCTATCTCGCACACACATGGTTTGCTTAGTCTTTGGAGTGTAGGTTCTACCTTTGGATGATATGGCATGCGTGGCTACATCACCATCTTTCTATGACGGAGGATCTTACAAGACAACTACATCGACATCTTGCTAAGATGCCTTCCCTCTACTTAAAAACCCATGCTATGAACTTCAAGTATTGGCTACTCTTTGAGTGTTGTTTTGTCTTTCTTGTGAGCTTGGTAGGTTACATGAAAGCCAAAGGAACATTGAAGAGCTGACATTCTCTTTCCAACAAGGACAACCATATGGTGACTTCGACTTCTATGACAATCCATCTACCTTCTCTACACGTTCATGATGAGTTAGCGTCGAGGACGACTCTTTTTCAAGTGGGGGTGGGGGGAGAGATGATGCAGCGCGACCCATCCCACTCGGCATGTCTCACACTCCATCATATGTCAAGTCACCATGGATTCAAAAGGTGAACTCATTCCTCTTCTATAACCCACTTCGTACCCCTTTGGATAGTATACTACTTGACCATCTACCCCCACGCTTTGCTAGGTATGAGTCGACGAGTACAGATGCAAGGGGTGATGCCGAGGAAGCCGAGGACTTAAGGCCGTCCAAGGTGTACGCATGGAAGAGGAGGAAGAAGTGAGAAGAATTCGAGGGAGAAGAAGTCCGAGAAGAAGGACGGAGGAGAAGCGCAGGAAATCCGGCCACCAGGCCAGAACCCCTCTAGAGGCAGCATGCCTCCATCCCGGCCTCGGGCCGGGCTCCCTGCGTCTCAGGCCGGGTGGGCACCTGAATAGCCCGGCCTCCGCCCCGGCTCCCCTACGACGACAGGCCAGGCGCCCTGCGCCCACCCTGGCTCACTGGCCGGCCATGCCGGCCTCCTAGACCGGTTGCCCTACAACTGCGGGATTTGGGGGCTTTCTCCCCCTTTTCCATCCCCACCTACCCCCTTGGCTATAAATATGTACCCCTTGGACCAGATCTAAGTAAGGGTTGACTTGAGATAGAATTGGGCCTTGTGCTCCCCCTCCCATGTGGAGAACCTCCCCCATGGGATCCATGGCTACTCCATAGATACATCTATTGGATTGTATCAAGATCTCTCCAAGTAGATGCTCTTTCACCTCATCATTACTTTAGTTCTTCCTAACCTTCCCTTTGCGGCTTTTGTTGGATCGATGGACCGGCCGGTGAGAGGAATCAGCTCCAATTAGCGCGTTGTTGACTTGGATTTGCGATCCCTCGTAGGCTCCACGAGTTATCTCCCCTTTTGTGTGCGTGAGTTCATCGTGTTCTTCGTGTTCTTCCCAATCTCCCCACCTCTCGTGCGCCAATCTGTGATGACCGGGTCAACCTAGAGGCCTAGCCTATATCAAAGGTGAATAAATTCTCCGGAGTAATCTCATCAATTATCTCGCAGAATCTCTGTGTTCTGGCCATCGCCAATACGCCACCTAAGGCCTTGCTGCACCAAATTTCTTGCCGAATAGAATGCTGCGCAAGGTAAACGGGGATGTCCGTGGTCTTGAAGCATGCCAAAAGTTAGATTCAGGAAAATAGCGCACATTCAAAACTCGGTCACAGAGTGAATCCGGGGTCGCAAGAGCCACCAAGCTTGGCGTTCCAACATTGCCTTATTGAACAACACTTGGTCACGAAATCCCATGCCGCCATAGCATTTAGGAGTAGATAACCACTCCCATGATCTCCAATGCATCTTCTTCTGTCCATTCTCAATACCCCATGATCTCCATTTCCTTATTTGCATTTAGGGGTAGCGGTCCATGACGGAAAATCATCTACTCCATGTCGGCTAAGAGGAACCGACATAATCTTCCTTGCCGTCTTCTCCTCAAAGAAGTGACGCACAGTATCACTATCCCATGTTCTAGTGTCCTGGTTCAGTAGAAGGTCCACATTTGCGTTGTTTGGCAGGGGAACCAAGGTGGATAAATTCTCCGCAGTAATCCCAGGTATCCAATTATCTCGCAGAATCTGCGTGTTTTGGCCATCGCCAATACCCCACATAAGGCCTTGTTGCACCAAATTCCTTTCCAAATAGAATGTTGCGCCGGGTAAATAAGGACGCCTGGTCTTGAAGCATGCCAAAAGTCAGATTCAGGAAAATAGCGCCCCTTCAAAACTCGGGCACAAAGCGAATCCGGGGTCGCAAGAGCCGCCAAGCTTGGCGTCCCAACATTGCCTTATTGAACAACACTAGGTCACGAAGTCGATGCCGCCATAGCATTTAGGAGTAGATAACCACTCCCACGATCTCCAATGCAACTTCTTTTGTCCATTTTCAATACCCCACCATAAATTTGCAATGGACCGACGGAGAGAAGTGTATGTCGCCACCGAACCTGAAAACACTCATAAGGTAGGTTGGTATAGCTTGAATGGCAGATTTCAAAAATGTTTCCTTACCTACGCGGGATAGTGGACGACCCGTCACATTATTCATTGTTTTCCATGCCCTATCCCGAAGAAAACCAAAGGAGCCAATAGGGGAACGTCCAATCTCAGTGGGGATTCCGAGATAAGAATAGTGGATTATTTCACTTTGAACACCCAATTGGATCTTCACTCTTTTCTTAATCCCTGTAGCACGATTATTGCCAAACAAGATGGATGATTTCTGGAGTTAACTTCCTGACACTGACCATCACAGTAAAGCTAAAGTGTAGATTTGAGGGACTCCGCACTTTACTTCTCACTTCTTGCAAAAAATATACTATCATCTGCAAATAGGAGATGAGATATAGAAGGTCCCAACTAACCATTCCTAATTCCCAGAAGTTCACCAGACTCCTCCTTCAGAAGTAAGCGGCTAGACAATCCTTCGCTGTAACAAAGGAATAAGTAAGGACCGATGGGGTCTCCTTGTCTAATGCCACGAGTAGGCACTACAGGATTTGTGAGTTCACAATTAACTTTCACTACTGATGGCGCGTCTGCGTTTGGTCAATCCCGCTCTGTCGGCTCCCGGGCCCGCTAGACAGCGACACAGTGCCATACATCCCAGCCCAAACGCCCCACATCCCACTACCGTACATCATGGCTAGAGCTCCCTGGGTAGTCGCGGTGGAGGCGCATTTCGTGGCGGTGGACGTGGTCGTGGTGCTCGAGATGGCCATGGAGCCCGTGGTGGCCGTGGTGCTCGCGGTAGTTGCGGAGCGCGGGGAGGGCGCGTTGGTGGCGACATCGCAAAGCCGTCGTCGTTGTCTTCGTACTCCTCGGGGTACACCGATGACCATCCCATCACTCTGTGGTGGAGGCTTTTCGGCGTTGAGTTCGTCGAAATCCTCCATGACAACATTCAACCACGGTTGAGGGTCCCGGAGGTGCCCGCACGCCGTCTTGACGACATAGCACTCCGCGAGCTCGAACTGCAGATGGAGAACTGCCCCAACAACGTCGTGGTCGTAGAGGTCCACTTCGACAACCATGAACATATGTTCTTTATGAACCAGTGAATGCAGTTCGCCAGCGCGTACCAGTTGGAGGGTGGACACATCTTGCATTTCAGGTACAACGGGACCAACAGATTTGTAGTGAAGGTGTTTGACGACACTTGGTGTTGCATGTTGTATTCCGAGGACATCGACTCACACTAGAGGTCCATGCGGCGCCCTCGACCACCTCCGGCCACCGTAAATCCGCGTTCCTGAAGTTATATATTTGTATTGTAAACATGCCACTTCTAGCCCACAACTTTAATCTATGCAGAAGATTCGACTTTATACTTATCATCAAAACCTATCAGATGTGAAGAAAAGCCAAAATGGGTCAAGTGCGTTGGGTGCATCCTGCTCCGTGCCGGACCGGAACGGACCACTCTAGGACAGAAATAGATAAAATCCGGATCTGAAATGCGTCAGCGCGTTGGAGATGCTCTAATGTCGCCGCTGCCAGCGGATCAGGCCAAGCAGGGCGGTGGCGGACGCCTGTGGCCACGTAACTTTTTTTTTATGTGGCACGTTAGCGATGTGACCGTCTGTCAAATCTAACGAAGAGGCTTTCTCCATCCCACAAGATGACGGTTCCTCCCGAACTCGATTCCGCAAACAAATCAAAATTCAGATTTTTTGCCCCTCCCCACCACGTTCCCTAGCTTTTTTTTTTTTTTTTTTTGACTCCAACCACGTTCCCTAGCTGCCTTTCCCGTGCACAGGGGTGGGCGGCCCACTACGTCGCCCTCCCTCAAGGCCTCAACTCGGTGTGTTGCCGGCCGTGGACCTCCGCGCCTTCCCCTGCCCGATGCGTGTTCGCGCCGTACTCCCAAGTCGGCCACGAGCCACCGACGGAGCGGCGACCGCTGCCATGAAGCCGACTGTGTCGTCGCTGCAGCCGCAGGGGAACCCACTTCGTGGACGCGACCGCTGGAACTCAAACAGGTGGCTCTCGTCTCGCACCCCGGGCGTCGTGACGTAGCTGCTGCGCCGCAGCTGTCGCAAACCTTCTTCGACGCAGGCCCCGATCTCACCCGGCTGCTTCAGCGAGGCTGTCTTCGAGAGCAAGATAACTCCCACATTCGGGGGGCACGAGATGTGACGGTGCGATGGGCGCGGTAGTTATTGCTGGCGACACATGCTCAGCTTGAAGGTGGTTAAAAAGAGCATAGTTACGAACACAACTCCACCAAAATGCTTCATGGATCACCATCAGATTTTGTACAGAAAAGAATGCTGGATGACATTGAAAACCCTTTGGGTCGTTCTCCCGGAATCTTTCACCCCAAAAAGATTGAGCATATACGCTATTATATCTAGCGCAATGACGTCTCACAAGAATCTAGCGCAGCAAGATTGCATCTTTGCCTCAGAACTGGCCCATCTATTTTCTACCATATGCAAAATCTTAGCTTTTCATTCGCTGCACACCGAGTTGTACTTCTCAGCAAGTGAAGGGGGTGGCCGTTATCTTCTTCATCAGATTCTTGAACTTCATGCTGTAGTCGCTGCCACTGCAGATGAAAGTAAGAGAAGAAAAGGTTAAGGTCAGAAGTAGGACGGGAATTGTATTTTCAGAACAAGGATAAAAAGGCTACGCCATATGGATTGCATATAGTGCAACTAAAAAAGCCCAAACATCCTAATGGTGACTCTAAACAGGTAAGGGGAAGGATGGACCCATCGTGAACTAGTAGGGTCGGACCAGACTTTACCTTATGCAAATTAGAGCAGCAACTGCTCGAAGAGCACAGCGAATCATGTCTTCGTTGCGATCGATCTCCTGCTTCACTACATTGCCCTTGGGTTTGTGACTAATAGTTTTCTCAATAGGTTCGACTACCGAGTCCAGAACTGAAACAGGACAGTAATAAACATTAGAAAGGGCATTTGTGACATAGTATAAAACTTCCCTTACAGGTCCTCGGGTACAACACACCTGCAAGAACAGCCGAAGGGCACTTGTCTGCAATCTTTGAGAGAATCAGATGACAAGGAATTTTTACATCATAGTGATCTACAACAAGCAGTACAATAAGAACTGATCAGCATGTTGGAAATAGCCCAGGCCGTCGAGTTCTTTCCGACGTAGACGACGATATTCCGGCAAGACGCGCGCACCTCAAGCTAGCTAGCTGATCGTTACTTTGATCACACCAGTACTACTCACGTACGCTACTCGCCGGGACAAGAAAAATAGAGATTGGATTGCTACACGTGCGTGTCGCCCGTGTTGTGTTTATTGCTTTCTAACTTGTGATTACAGGGGGTCTATTACACATGTATATATAGTACCAAAGTTAGGACCGACTTGGTACGTTCTACTCCTAGTCGTACACGGCATCCTAGTCCTAGTCGGAGACTACTACTAGTCCGTGCTTAATCCTAACAATCACCCCCCTAAGCACGACGTGCTCACTTCACAGCTTGGACGCCGATCCTCTCGCGCATCTCCAAGAACTTCAGTCGCCCCAAAGACTTGGTCAGAATATCTGCAAGCTGATCATTGGTGCAAACATAATTGACTTCAATCTTCCCAGTTTCAATGCACTCCCTAATGTAGTGATACCTTGTATCAATGTGTTTGCTCCTGTCATGAAACACCGGGTTTTTGCACAAAGAAATTGCTGATTTGTTGTCTATGTTCAACACCACTTTGTCTGGATCACGGTTGAGAAAATCGCCGAGGAGACTCCCCAACCAGACTGCTTGACTTGCTGCCGTCGCTGCTGCAATGTATTCTGCTTCGCATGACGAGAGTGCAACTACCTTCTGCTTCTGTGACTGCCAAGACACTAAACTAGTGCCGAGGAAAAATGCCATGCCGGTGGTGCTTCTGCGATCATCAACATCACCGGCCATATCACTGTCACTATATCCTGTCAAGCGAAGTTCTCCTTCCTCCTTCTTCTTTTTGTAGCAGCAGCCGTGACCCATAGTCCCTTTGACATACCGCAAAATATGTTTCACGGCAGCCATGTGTTCGGTCGTGGGGGCTTCCATGTACCTGCTCACAATCCCAACCGAATATGCAAGATCCGGCCTTGTGCTGACTAGGTACCTTAGACTTCCCACGATACTCCTGTACGTTGTTTTATCAACAAGCGGTGATGCACTCTGCTTACTCAACTTGAGCCTAGCTTCCATCGGCGTTTGAGTTGGATTACAATCATCCATCCCATGTTCCTCAAGGATCTTTCTTGCATAGGCTTCCTGGCAAAGTGTAGTATAACCTGGCATTTGATGTACTTCGATGCCCAGATAATAACTCAACAATCCAAGGTCGCTCATCTTGAACAAATCCTTCATCTGAGACTTGAACTTCTCAATCTCGAGTACTTCAGCTCCTGTGATCACCAAATCATCCACGTACACTCCTACTAACAAGCTGGATTTACCTTTACCGCGCTTGTACATTGCATGCTCCAGAGGGCTCCTCTCGAAACCGAGCGATAACATTGTGTTATCTAGCTTAGCATACCATGCTCTCGGTGCTTGACGCAGTCCATACAACGCCTTCCGCAACTTCAAGACCTTGTGCTCATCACCTTTCACTACTAGAGAAAAGATTATTGGAGGCTCGTTTTTTTGTTATTCGAGGCGCATATGGAATGAGCCTCGAACGCCAAGCCTCGCATATTTTGGCTTATTGGAGGCGCATTTTGAAATGCGCCTCCTATATATTCAAGTATACAAGGCGCATTCCAGTATGCGCCTCCTATAAGTTATAGAAGGCGCATTTAATAATGAGCCTCCTATAAGTTATAGGAGGCGCATTCCAGAATGCGCCTCGTATAAGTTATAGGAGGCTCATTTCAGAATGCGCCTCCTATAAGTTATAGGAGGCTCACTATTAAATGCGCCTTCTATAAGTTATAGGAGGCGCATTCTGGAATGCGCCTCCTATAACTTATAGGAGGCGCATTTAATATGCGCCTTGTATAACATTTTCGAATTTTCCTCACATTGAGAAAACATATGCTGTGATGTAAGTCTTTTATAAAGAGAAGAAGAAAAGAAAACTACATAGAGATGATTAATGTGGGGATATGTGAAGTAGGATAATCGGAAACTGAGCAACAAAAATATTTCCAAGATACGTGGTGACATAAACTAGATAGACATGATTTATGCAAGTCAAAGATTGCCCAATGGCAATACAATTAATGATGTGAATCTATGCAGTCCAGGGCTATATCACTATATTGAAATAGAGATGGAGTGCCATGATGAAATATATAATGCCCAACTGTACTTACCATCTAAGCCAGATAAGAGGAAAGGAGAGATAAAGGACGACAGATTCACTTGACCAAGACAACTATCCAGCAATGTGTCCACACATTCAAAGGCAGCTTTCCTAAGTTCAAGCCCGTCATCGATAACATGCTTGAACGGGCCTAGATCAACCGTCCTGATCAATTCTTCCTGCAGGGAAGGAAATAGTTACTTCCAAGATGGATAAGATGAGGATTTATTGCAACTACTTGACATGGGATGTAAATTATATGTAACATCCGCAGGTCCTAACTAAGAAAAATAATAAGAAACCAATTAAAAAAAACTATACCTTCACAACAGTTTGGTCATACAGAAGAGGCAACAAATCAGAAAGAAGACCCTTAATCAAACTTGGCTTGTTATGGGCAGCTGTACTCAAGGTCAGGACAGCTGCACGTCTCACATGCTGCAAAGTGCAAACAACAAATGCAGTTATCAGCTTCACATCCTTCTATTGCTGGTATTAGTTAGTTATAAGATGTTGAACTATGTCAACAAGTATTATTACCCTGTCACTATCTCTAATTAACATCAGGAAAGTAGATATCTCGGAGTACATGATTTCATCAATTTTTGCAGGCCGTTCAAGGATTGAATACTTTATAGCAATGGCAACAGTAGCCCTTGTGTTTGCTGCTGGGTTAGATGTGCGCTCCTACAAAATATAAATGAAATGCCCCATTAGATCACATCATAAAATATTAAAATGAACGCAATGTGGAATAACTGTGCTAGTTTGTCCACACTTCACACCTTCAGAGCAGGGATTAATATTTTAGGTTCAATAAGAGCAATCTTGCCTAAACACTCAGCAACTACATTCCGAACTCCTTCCTCCTCACTTTCACAGTGATTAAAGAGCAACGCCAATATCTTCACAATATTTGAATCCTGAAGCTCATGCTGACCAGTATGATCAACAGACTGCCGCACAATTACCTGATAGGTTTTGCATATGAGCAAAAATTAAGTAACAATTATATGGGAAGTCTGTTTTGCAAACATAATTCCAACAGATACTAACCTCTTTCAGTGAAAGAAGTAAGAGATACTGCTTCTTCTGTTGATTATCAATCTGATCCAAGATAAATGGTAAATACTTGGATAGATTGCCAACAGCAATATTTCCAAGAGCATATGATGCTGCAGACTTTATCTCCTCGAAAGGTGACTGAAATGATTCAATGACAATATTCTCAATTCGAGCATGATTGCTGAGGTCCTTCCTTCTTCCAATTTCTCCCAAACATAACAAGGCCATGTGTTGTTTAGCCTGGATACACAGATTATAAGCATTTAACAACTGACAGAGATAATTGCATGTACATTTCAAGATAAACACAAATGTTTTGCAATCGACCAATAACAAATGATAATAATTTGTAAATGCCCATCATGATTAAGCACTAATCCTACCACCGAGACTTCAAGATATGCCCGACTACCATTCAATGATTAACGGATTAAGGTCATTAGACAAAAGGGCACCAATTGATAAGTATACTCTACATGACAAACAAGTGCAAAATTGAAAGACTGGATTATGAGCAGCAGCAATTAATCAATTTTGAGATCAGTAGAACGTATATGAAACAAACAAAGATAATTTCACAATGCTATATTAGACAAATAATGCCCAGGAATTCTGTAAATCGTAACCTACATTTATTACCAATACACGGCATGTTATGCCAAAGATCACAAGTATGACATATAGAAGTGTATATTAACAGATTTCTATGATAGGGAACAAGCAAGCCTTACAGAACTACTGTCATCCTTCAGAATGCCTTTAAGCATTTTAACAGTTGACACACACTTTTGATCACCAGCTGCTAAGCATAGCCCAGCAACACACTGTGCAATGGATGACAGCGCCTGCTTGGAAAGACCAGCTGACTGTGATGGTTTGGCAGTGGAAATAAGGGAGTCCAACAAAGTGTCAAAGCTTGTATTTGCAGACTGGGTCAGGGAAGCAAAAAACTTCTGTAGCACCTGGAACAGAAACAATGTCTTTGTCAGTTGCAGCGCAGGAAAATCAAGTACCTATATAAGTATATTCAAACTGAAAATGTACCTGTAATGGTTGACCTTGCAACAGAGGACTACTGATCAAAATAAGGGCCTGAGGCAAAACTTTAGATCTCACAGCTAAACCAACATTTTGAGTGGATTTTTTGTTGGCCAGTACTGTGCAACAGAGTTCCAATGCAAGAGCAGCCATATGCAAATCCATGTCACTGCCACAATAGATAAGCCAATATCAGTTGTGCAAACAGAAAATGGAGGATCGTTGAAGAATGCTACTCCCTCCGTCCACTTTTATAAGGCTCACTTCTTAGCACTCAATAGTAAGAAGTGAGCCTTATAAAAGTGGACGGAGGGAGTAGCTGGGAAAAACCTTATAAGGATGGAAAGTTCTGTGACAATAGTTTCATAAGAGGATGGGCTAATTTGACCCCCAGATGCGACAACCAACGAATTTAGGGCTCCCAACGTTGCCTGCCTAAGAGCTCTATTGGCCTGTCGAAGAGGGACAAGTAAAACTTTAAACTTCACGTTCGATGCAATGTTTACAAATTTAAACCACAATTTTTCAAGACAACAAAATCAAAACTAACGATGTGCAAAATATATCTCTACCTTTCGAAGGAAACCTGTTAGCTCAGAAATGACATGGTCCAGGACACATGATAGATCAATCCGAAGAGGTGAATCTGCGATCACTGCAAATGCCTGTAAAGAGATGAACAATTCAAATACCACAGCAGAATAGCAAAAACAATGAATAGTCATACAATCGACTGGTACGAGGTAACATAGAGCATAGAAAAAAAATCTCTATCAATGAAGGGCATGCAATCCAGGGAAATAAATCGGTACATTGTGCTTTGCATAACAAGGAACCCGCTACAAAACTATCTCTCACATGCAACTCAGCAAGATGGAAAGTCTTGCTCAGCACTGATCAGAAAGTTTAGATTTGATTTTGTATCTTTGCTTTATGATAGACAAACGTTAACTCAGAACCCTATATTTTAAAACCTTCAGATAATTATTTCAAACTGGGAATAACCAATATATACAAAATAAATATGGAAGCAGAGCTCGCGAGAACTTGGTTGACAATAATAGCAAGTTTGATGGATCTCAGGTGATTATTAATTCAGAAGGTGCGGCTGGTTGCTTTTACCTTGACTGCTGTAAGTCGTGTTATTTCATTGCCCATCCTATCAACAAGTATGGGAAGGCACTTCTTTAATTCCCTTTGAAGGCCATCACCAAAAGTGGATATCACAAGGCTCATGCAAGATATGGCACACTCTTTAATTTCCTGGCAATAGAATAACATCAGAGAGAGAGGGAGAGGGAGAGAGAGAGAGAGAGAGGGAGGGAGAAGGGGAGAGAGAGAGAGAGAGAGAGGTCTAAACCTGGTCTTGATCTTGTTTCGCCAACCGGGTAAATATAGCATTATATATTGGCCCAATGTAGGGCTTGAAATCTAGAGAACTTGCCTGTATTAACAGCAGAACGAAAAACTTAAAAAATCGAAACAACTGGGCACTTTTGTCATCAGCACGTGTAGTACAATGCAAACCTCAAAATTTGGACGAAGGACATGGACAAGCTCCCCACACACTCGTAAAGCCTCCGAGGTGACTTTGTAATATCTGTCTCCCATAGAAGATAATATTGGGCCAGAAAGTGCCTGGAAAATTAATTATGCATTTAGTAGTAAGTAACTACCACAACCACAAGTATCTCAAGTGCCTTATTAAAAGTAGTAGCTACAATACCTGGACATATGGATGACAGACAGAGGGTGAATGTGAAGCCATAACAATCCTCGTAAATGCAAGGGCTTCAATCTTCAGGTTGGAGGTAGATGATTTATCCTATCAAATAGATGGAAAGTTAAAAACAAATAGAAGTCCTGTGTACGAAATTTTTCAGGAAATGGAAACCACTAACATTCAAAGCTTTCTCAATCCCAGGAACAAGTGACCCAAATTGATCAGCAAGACAATCTGGTAATACAACAACAAGCTCCTTCAATACCGAGAATGCTCCAGTCTGCAAATGCCAGTAAAACCATATAAAATCATAACTAAGGAGTCCATTGACAAGATTTCAAGATAGTTGAGGAGCAAACCTTTGTCTTGATTGATTTTCCACGCAACTGCCTATTGATAGACTTGACAACTTTGGGTACCTCTTGTTTCAGTAGATATAGAGGGCTGCAAAGCAAACATATTGCCAACACGAGCTCAGTACATAGAAACTGCAATCACCATACCGAAACACTTCCCCCCTATGCATAATAGCAAGATCAAGTTGTACATTCATATCTGCAGACCAGATCACTATAGTTACATGCTAAGCCATAGCAAGTTCTAAACAAAATAGGCTCGACTTCAAGTTATTAATAATCTGAACCGAAAAGCAACTACATAATATACTACTTATGGTAAATTCAACAAGAATCTGGTAAGTATGCGCAGAAAGTAATGAAACAGATAGTGTGTTTACCTAGACTTCTCAGAGTCACCTTGTCCTTTTGTCATATTACCAGTTTGGCGTAACAACTCAATAAACGTGATGAAGATGTCCATCTAAAATCACCGAGAAGCTTCATACCATATTGATAAACAATGACAACTCAAATATGACTTAGCAATGAAATACCATGCACTTACCTTTACATTCTCCTCTCTTTCCCTAAAGCGCTCGATTAACTTTGGACAAGCCTACATACAACCAAATAAATTTACAGGAAGGCACATGAAGGCACTCAATTGAGTAGCTATTTTTAAAAACAGGTAATAAACAGTTAAAATTAACATAATAACATTGTTAGAAATATGGCCGAAATGTAATCATATCACCATGAAGAACAAATTCCAAACTACAGTATGTTGCGCTAACTTGCTTTTGTCAACCTACCTCCTGATACATCTTAGACAACATTTGAGGACAAGATACTATAATTGCAGACAGGCACTTTGCTGATGCCTGACGAACTTTCCAGCTTGCATCCTCATCATCCGTGTATTCATTTGAACTCTCACTGGGGAAATGTTAAAAATGTTTCAGTTACATCAATACGAGCAAATTTCTGTGCATTGTAAGGATATAAGTAACATACTCATCGTATTCCTCATCCTGTCCTTCATCATCACTATCCTCATCCATGCTATCAGTGAAATTTGGATCATAGCTTACATATTCCAGAGCAAGATCCAAAATAACCTCACAATATGGGGATATATCTCTTGGACATCTGAGCACAAAACTCTCGAGGGCCTACAAGATGGAGATAATTTAAAGCCACAGAGAAGTGCAGACTCCAGTAATCTCACGCGGGAATGAACATAAATTCCCACCTGCAAGCTGTATTCACGGAGCTCTTCATCATTTTCTGATGCATTTGTACAATAGCTTATGAGCAAAGGAACAGCTTCGCCGAGGTGTGGTCCAAAACGGTATCCAACTGAGCGACTACAAATTAGAACAAATTATGTTAGAAGATGAGTTGCAGTAATCACAAAATCCCATGAATAGAACCTCTACCGAATCTCGTTTTCATTTCAGAACAATTTCTCCAATGGGCATATTATCCAAACTAGATTCATGTTTTCTAAATACTTTAGGAAAAACCAAATTTAAGTTCAAAAATTTATCTCATACAGGCTATTATTAACAAACGAGCATGTACTGTTCCTTACATACTTATCAAGGCTTGAGGGCTACATGCATGGTGTTGAAGGTTGAAGCATATATACCTTAGAGCACCAATCATCTGGATATTTGTTCGGGTTCTTTCAGACTTTGTACTTCTATTTTTCAGCAGTTGGACAACCTCCAAAGTTCCCTTGGCTAATAGATCGTCCGACAAACATGGACCAAGTGATGCTGTAATGTAGACCAACACACTAATAATTATAAAGCACTATGACAGCAAAATCATTTTCAAGCAATAAAAATAACTGCAAAATGCAGCCAGGCATGAGTACTTACCAATGCATGAAACTGACTTTTTTCTGACAATAGCCTGAGTGGAGCTCAGCTGGGTGAGAAGTGCAGTGAGCATATGCGCATGAAATTTTGTGATCAAATTGCCAAATCTGTGAAGTACATCACTTAATATATCAAGACAATCACATTTAATTTCAGCACTTTTTCCCTGTCAACAAAAGAAGAAATTGCATCAAGACGTTTGCAGTCAAGTTACCATCTCCATGACAATGCACAGAACAAGTAAAACCATTTGCATCAAGTAAAATAATTTGTATGCTACACACACTTGAAACATGCAAACAAATTAACAGTAGTTCCAGATATAATGTCACAAGTACGCAGCAGAATATACTGCAAATATGGTAGAACTACAATAAACAAGAAGCAACAGACACAAACAAAGCTGTCAAAACTGCCGCAATTAATGGATATATTTAACGTTCCCAACTAGAAAACAGTGTACATATTTTCTTGCTGATTTTCCAGCTAAAGTCTTTCTGTGTCAAAAAGTGTAGTTTCATACTTGTTCCTCGAAAGCTATAACAGATGTCTTTTTCTCATTGGCAAATAAATCTCCTTTTGCGCAGTGGCCAACTACAGTATAATACATAACTTATAATATTCTGCTCCTGCATGTACGGCGTATTAGATTTCGTTAAGACAGAGGTTTGAACCAATAAGTGGTTTGCTCCCTCCGTTTCACAAAATAAGACTAGTCACAATGGGGAGTATCATATACTAGTATATTTATTAGCTTATAGACTCATCTTGTCTTGGAAAGCGTTATGTTACGGTATCTACCTATGATACCACTAACACCTCTCTCCTCATTAAATGAGTGCTACCTCATCTTTTTTGCCTATGTGGCACTTATGATACCACCTATGTTACTCCCATTGTGGCTAGTCTAAGGCATATAAAATTAGTAAAACATAGCAATCTTTGACCTTTGACCAAAATTATGGGCCTTACTTATGAAACTGAGGAAGTACACGATATAAAATCACAATTATCAATAAGTACTTCAAAATAAATCTAGTGACACCAATTTCATGTCATATAAACCACATATTAGCGAAATAGTCATTGGTCAAAGCCTTGTCTTAACGAAACCTAATACACCCTAAATATGGGAAAAGAGGGACTACAGAAATCACTATTTACCGAAATGCACATATCTTGGGTTGCAGTACGCCTGCCAACTCTAGGTTGAGTTAAGAGTGCTAAGCACAAAAAACTATAATAACTTCAACATCATGGTAAACATATCTGCAGTCACATTGCAGGCCCAAATTAACACAGTTCACACATGGGTCATCTCCAGTAAGACTGAAAAGACGGGTGAGATACAATATGAATACATAGAATGTTACTCCCAGCTTGCACATATGTACACTTTTCCATATTTGAAGGCTATATCACAAGCATCAAACCTTAACTAGCAAACACTGAACAATTCAATTACTACGGCAAGCTAGAATATGGGAATAAGTACATACAAATATGGAAATATCTCGCAATCAAGAATCAGACTAAAAACTTACACTTGTGACACCGTTGATTAGCTGTGGGGCAAGAGAAACCAAAATCTTTTCAGCAACTGATGTAATAGTAACTTCCACAATGATCGTCCTCAGAGCTATACTAGCAGTATCACGATGCTGGTCCTTTCCATTGAGCAATTTATCGCAAAGCTTGATGGTCATCTCGACTGCTCTATCCTCGCTAACCTTCTTGACAAGTGGACCCAAGCTAACCAAGAAAAGAACTAATAAGAGAAAATAAACAAACGGATGTACAGAATAACCACAAGACCAACATGGAATAAAATTTCTCTTCGAGTCCCATGTAAAGAAGTGATTCACAATTTCAGACAAGATAATTTCAACAGTCAACACAATTATGAGTAACACAACGATGCCAAAAGGGACAGAAGGGCAGAGTATTATACTGTATCGATATACCAAAAATGTATTTCAAGGGGGATGTTACCATTTCACAGCTAAACCAGAAACATCTCCTGAAGCATCCTCAAGTTGTTGAATGACAATATTTGTCAACTTTGGTTCGAGGTCTTGATCTGCTCTGAAACTCTCTTTCTTCAATTCACCAAGCAGATCTGATGTTGCCATATATCTGAAATCTTTATCTTTCGCTATCATCTAGAAGCACACAGAAGATACAAGTAGTAATGTCATAAAGCATGAATAAAGAGCAAAAGAAAGGGATTCCTTATCCAAAAATGAAAAATAGTGTAAATAGAGATACCTTCTCCAAGATGCCGGTTATGTTCATATTTGTCATTGCAGCAAATCTGTGTTCCAGTCCTCTTCACAAAGTTATTCAGTAGTATCCTGCCAAAAAAAAGCAAGTTAACAACGAGACATGTTCAATTTCTAACAGCCTAACAGGATATGTGTTGCTGAGTGCATAGATTTCAAAGCTGGGCCGAACCAACAGAACCAGTGGTGGGTGCAGTAAGGTAGGATAAGTAAAGCTAGATGGGGGAAATCGAGCATAATAAAAAGTAACATAATGTGGTAATCAAGCACCTGACGACTCACTTCAGACAAAAGGGCCACCCCCCTATACTATGCTTATGTTGTGTTAGTAACGAATATAAGTTGCCTATTCCCATTATTGTGTAAAAAATTCAAGATATTAGCAAATTGATCAGAGAGGAGGTTCTAACACATGAAGTTTGGCTGAGGTGAGCACCCTTTTGGTCAAAAAATATATCAGCTCCTTCAAAATGGATAAACTGAACTATGGTTCTGGTTGAACAAGCAGTCAGACCATAGAACTAGTGTCCCCGCAAAGAAGAAAGGACCATAGAACTAGTGTGACAGGGAGCACGAGAGGGCAATATACGATCCAGTTTACAAAATTACCGAACATTACTATATGGCAGCAAGCGAGATTTCAAGTAAAAACATAACTAAGCTGCAGGGGAAAACAAAACAGGAACCGCCTAAACCACTAGCATGAAGTGGTTTCGCCTACCGGATACATGCCAAATCGCCAAAAACTAAAGGTTAAACCCATATCTATCACAAAGGCAATGCGCTGAGGATCCAATCTCGCAGGCTGCAGTTCGACACTGACCACAAGCAAGCACCGATTTGCCGCCGCCCACGAGCCGATTCCGAAGCAGAGCACCCGTGCAAAACCCTCTAAACCCCACACCCGAAACACGAGCACACAAGCATTACGTCAGCACGGCTACGGAAGTCGATTCGGCACCGGAGATCATACCGCGAGCGAATCACTGCGACGGGGAGGCGTTCGGGAGTCCGAGACGCGCCACCACCGAAAGCTCTGATCAGCGGAGCGGTCCAAAGCAAACCCTACACCGCCGCAGCAAGGGCGAACGAGCGCGCGGCGGAGGAGAGCGGGGTGAACCGGAGCGAAGCTTGCTGGTGCTGCGCCGTCGCCGGGAGAGAGGCGATCGCTCGCCGGAGAGGTGGGGGATGGGAGGCGGCAGCGAAGCAGCAGAAACCCTCTCCTCTCTCTCTCTCTCTCTCTCTCTCTCTCTCTAAACGAATCGGAACGGGGTTTTTTTTCTGAGGCTTGAGGGATGCGGAAGTGGTATTTATCGATGGGAGGGGATTAGTAGTGGGCCGGACATGGATAGTGGGCCGACGATAAGCGAAACGTCGAGCCCATGAGATCGCAGCTCTTCTCGTTGACCCCTCCCTCTCTCTGAACCTGCCTCATCCACCCCATCGAACCGAGCCGATCGTTGAGTGTTCGACCAAGTGCCAGCGCGGAGCGGCGTCGATGGGTTCATCGCACAAAGCATAAGGCTACCTGCCTCGCGGAGTGCAGCAGGGATTAGCCGGAGCTTTGACGCACAAAGGTATGCCTGGTTTTGCTCCGCTCTTCAGTTATGCAGTTGACCGAGATATGCAGCCTGCTTGCTTCTGACCAACGCCCTTAGGGTGTTCGATGGAATGCCAAGCTGGAAGTTTCATCTTGTTTGGATCTTTGGACGTCTAGTGTTACGAATTCATCTTGTTTGGATCGATGGAGATCCAAAGAATCAATAGCTAGGAGTAGTTTATATATAAACTAGTATGTTTACGTGTTAATTCCCTGCGTTTGTGTGATCTTGTGTTGTTCTGTGGCTATGTACGTTTGGTTCACAAATGTTGACTCATTTCAGTACTGTAGATTGGTCCATCGTCCTGGTCTGATACCAATGGAACAAGACCACTCGGCTTTGAAGAAAATAAGGTTGGACGATGCAGCGGATTCTGTGATGAGTGAAGTGCCTGCCACCGGATCAAGTATGAATCAGCAACTGTTCTGGAGCCAGTGGCAGCTACTGGACTCCATTCTTCCCACCGGGGGTTTCGCCCACTCCTATGGTCTCGAAGCCGCTATGCAATCGCGCATAGTGAACAACCAGGAGGACCTGAGGTTGTTTCTCATCCAAGCTTTGGAGAACGTTGGCAGCCTGCTGCTTCCATTTGTGTATTGCACCAGCAAGTCTCCGGATGCTGCGACATGGGTCAAGCTAGATCAGCTGCTGGAAGCTACGTTAACGAATGAAGTCAGCAGGAAGGCGTCGACCTCGCAAGGCTCCGCTCTGTTGAGGGTGGCCGCGTCTGTCTTCACTGAGATTCAGCCACTGCAGGATCTCCGGAAGATGTTCCTCGGCTCCACGAGCATGTCATTTCACCATGCGCCGATATTCGGGTTGGTATGCGGGTTGGTTGGATTCGACAGTGAGACTACGCAGCGTGCTTACATGTTCGTGACGATGAGGGATGTGATCTCCGCGGCGACGAGGCTCAATCTGATCGGACCGCTTGCTGCTTCGGTGCTGCAGCACCAGGTTGCGCCAGATGCTGAGAGGATGGTGCAGAAGTGGAGGGACCGTGATGTCTCTGAAGCATCACAGACCGCGCCGCTGCTTGACGCCTTACAGGGCTGCCATGCTTACATGTTCTCTAGGCTGTTCTGCTCCTGACAATGAGGTGCACTTCCATATCTTCTTTTATCTCTTTGTACATAGTCTTCAAGCATATACAGCACTGGGTTTAATTTTTTTGATAAATCTACCGTTCATGCTTTCGTATTGTTCTGATGTAGAATGCCATTGAGGCATATCTGCTTTTTTCCTGAATGAATCAGTTAACCGGTTCATAGAGAAATAGCATGGCATATCTCCTTTTGTGTGATGTTCTTGTGTTACTTTTGTATAAAGCATCATCTATAACATGGCATATGGTTGAGCAATGACTTGTGCAGCACAATTGAACACGGACCCAGACAAAATATTCATATTTCTTGCAAGTTCATAAAATATTAACATGTTTCTTCAAAATTCTAAATGTTTTTCGGAATTGGAATGGGAGTCTAGGCCTTCCTGCAGCTCTATGTCCGCTACACATCTTCTTCCTGACAAGAAGCAGTTTATTCTACTATCCTCTAGTAATGAGATTTTAAAATAGATAGAGACTTTACAGGTCCATTAAAGGTTCCAAAAACAATATGATATGTCATACGCCCACTTGCATCTCTAGATGACCTTATTCTGTTTTTCCTTTGTTTCTTTCAGGTTGCTGAATGCAATCCGGTGTAATTATGCCCACAGTTTTACCTCGGAGTACAGGACCACTGGCTTTTGCTAAAGAAAAAAGGTATCCGGAGATAACAAACATCACAAGGAACAGATCCTCAGTATGATTCTTTATTTTACTCGCAAGCAAGATAATACAACAATGTCAACAGTACATTATGTTCATGTATCTAAGCCCTCTCTAACCATCTATTACATTCATCATACATAGGATACATCTGTGTTCAGCTTCACCAATTAGAACATCGGTGTAATTGTGCTGGCATGTTACAAAGAACAGTGTTTGCTTTTGCTCCATGATACAAAGCACTGAATCTGTTGCTCCAGCTCCAGCTTCTATCCTAGGATTGCTGAGCTACAGCAGATTGCTTGGCTTCAAGGGACTTCTCGTAGTCCTCAATGGACTTGAACAGCTCGGAGAAGTTGCCCTTGCCAAACCCGCCGCAGCCACCCTTCTGGTACTCTTGCCCGATCTCGTCCTTCTCCATGCACCCGATTCTTTGAATCATCTCCAGGAAAAACGTTGGCCTGAACAAAAAAGCCGATGCAGTTAGATTTGGAATTGCAGATACTACATAGAGTTAGCAACTAGAGTTTTGAACCTCAAGTTACTGGATGCATCATAGCATGAATACCACCCTCTGAACCTAAATTTATGCAAATAACTGTCTATGCTCTTGTATGCCACGAATTGGGAGCTTTAATCCCCTTTTGGCTGTCACAATCTTCATAAAGATGCATCATGCATGGATGCTCTAGAAAGAGTTTCAGTAGCACCCACTATCCTGATACTGAACCTAAGTCTGATGCCTTTCTGCATCAGGAAATGTATAGAACTTGCTCAGTGCAAAGGCTGAAAAGATTTTGCTTTTACCTGTCCCCCACTGGCTTGGTGAAGATTTGGAGCAACACTCCTTGGTCATCCCTGTCGACGAGCACCCCCAGCTCCTGGCATTCCTTGATCTGCGCCTCGGAGAGCACATCGCCTGCGAGGCGCCGCACGCCCTCGTAGTACTTTGCCTGCGGCGGCGCCATGAACTCGAAGCCGCCCATGGCGGAGCGCGCCCGCATCTCCCTGAGCGTCCTGAGCACGTCGCTGCTGGCGAGCGCGATGTGCTGCACGCCAGGCCCGCCATGGTAGTCCAGGTAGGTCTGTATCTGGCTGCGTCGCTTGGTGCCGTGCACGGGCTCGTTGAGCGGCAGCAGCACGGCCTCTGAGTTGTTGGCGAGCACCACCGAGTTGAGCCCGCTCTCGGCCGTGCCGACGTCCTCGGCGGTGAACTCGGCGAACTCGTGGAACCCAGTGAAGCCCTTCATGTAGGCGGCCACCGGGGCCATCTCCGGGACGTTGCCGACGACGTGGTCGAACCGCGTGAGGCCGTAGTCCACGGCGCCGGGTCTGCTCACGCCCTCGAACCCCGGCAGGAAGGGCACGTCGTCGCCGTCCGGGTGGCTGACGAAGCGGAGCACGACGTCTCCGTAGAGCTCGACCTCGGCGAGGCCGAAGCCGCTGCCGAGGTCGGCGGGGGCGAAGGCCGGGCGCGCGCCGCCGGCGACGCTGGTGCGGAATGCCTCGGCGGCGTCGGCGACGCGGATCGCGACGGAGCGCACCGCGAGGCCGTGGGCGGCGGAGAAGGTCCGCGCGGCGTCGGCGGAGAAGGAGGGGATGGAGGCGGTGGCTGCGGCGTCGGCGGCGTCCTGCGGCGGGGGCGCGTAGGGCGCGGTGAAGAGGAAGGCGAGGGCGCCCGAGCGGAGCAGGTGGGAGGCGTGCGAGGAGTTCCCCGTGGAGAGGTCGGACCGGGCTGCGAGCGGCGCGCCGAGCGCGAAGGAGAAGCGGCCGGCGGCGGAGGCGGCGTCGGCGCACCAGAACTCGACGTGGTGGAAGGCGAGCACGGGGAAGCGGTCGCTGCGCGGGTTGACGCGGACCACGCGGGGAAAGCGTCGCGCCGCGTGCTCCGGCGTCACGGCGGCCGCGGCGGCGCCGGTTGCAGTGGCGGTGGTGGGCGGCATGGTGTGTCGGCTTCTTGGCCGCGCGTCCTTGGAAGGAAGGAAGGAGGCAGCGGTAGTGGCTCGGGGTTATGGGGGGAGTGGGGGGTAATAAAGGGAGGGGATGGCGCCACGTGGGCGCGGGTTTTAGTGGTGGCGGGTGGGATTTGTCGTTTGGTTTGGTGGTGCGGATGTGATGAGATGTGGGGGCTGGAGCTTGTGAAGGGGATGAGTTGCTGACTCGTCTAGCCGTCTTCTTCTTCTAGTCTACTAGTCTAGGGAAGGGGAACTAGAGATGTTTTGACAAAATTGTGATGTTCGATTTTTTTCGGCTTTTTCCTACGTCACTGTTAATTAATGTTCAACGGATCTTTTTGCTGCGTCCAAAACAGAAGGTGATGGCCAAAATTAGTGCGGTTTCCCATATGCCACATCTGGACGGATCACTTTTGTTGACGCTCCCCTCTGCTGCTATCGTACCTTGTAGTCTTTCAAAAGGGTAGTATATCGTCCTACCTCCCGCCGTTCCCAGCTCACGTGTCCCTCCGATCTTTTCGGTGCTGATCTAGTTGAACCCGAAAAAAGAAACGAAGAGATAGACGTAAGAACCCGTGGCTGATAGATTTCACGTAGCTGACTAAGCGACACGTGATATCGACTGCAATTGTTAGTAGTAGTAGTATCTTTCATAGAGCTGCATTCCTGAACGTACGTACTCTGCGTCTCTGCCTGGCCACCATGCGAAGGAGATCTGAACGTGCAGCAATGCTTCTCTCCTCGGGAGCAGTAGCGTTTTCGGTTTGTCCTTCGCCGTTCCAATCCAGCCCACTCATCGGCTGGATGGTCCAGACTCTCCAAACAGGATATGCATTGCATCCGGGCTTGCTGATCACTACTACTGTACAAATCTCTTGTTTGACTCGTCTTTTTTTCCTGTTCACGTACAGTATCGCGACGTCTCCTGCTCAACTCATCCGATGTAGCGTGTGTGGACGAATCACCGTCGTCCAGCTGCTGCCGGTAAGGCCATGTACAACGGGCCTCTTGCTAGGGAAGAAAATCCCGGCCGTTTTCTTCGATTCCCGTCTCCGACGAGCGCTTCGTAGGAATAGGAATAGGTACGGGTGGAGAGAATAAATCAGTCGCGAACGCATGTGAATAAAGAGCCTAAGCAAGCGCTTTCCTTCTTCCTGCAAAAAAAAAAAAGAAAAAAAAACAAGCGCTTTCTGTTGGAGGTATGAACGCTACCGCAAATCCAACGTAATAAATAATTGATTTCTTTTTTCTAAGCGTCCGCGTAAGCGCTTTGCGCTGTACAGAGCATGTACAATGGAGACACTTAAGCCAGACGTTAGGATTATAATCCTGATAGTTATGCTCTAATCCCGGTCGGTCCTAGAATTTTGCCTCGCGCCGACGTGAGATGGCGCTAGGCTTTTATTTCCCTGCAATATTCTTATCAAAGCGGGCGCTAACCTGAGCCCTATGAAAACAGAATTGCTAAGTCTCGGGTGCCTGATTTTTTGTTAAGTCTCGGTCGACATCGACGACCGTTCATTTGCGCGCCAAGATTCGTGCTCGTTAGGCGCAGCGAAGCGTTTTCTCGCCTGGGCCTTTTCCCGTTTCTATCGCTGTGTGGGCCTTTTCTTTTCCGTTTCGATGGACTGCGCGTTGTTCCGACAAGGTGTTGCCGCATTTACTTCGAGTGGAACGTTCGGTTCATTCCAGACAAGGGAAAGGGGAAAAGGCAGAGGTGAAGCTTGGCGACGAGTTCGTCGTCGCTGCCCGGGGGGTGTGGCGGGGGTCCTCTCGATCAATCCCGTCTCCGACGAGTTGCCGCAAGGTATGTTCGCTGCTTACCCCCTTGCCATGCTTCTACTATGTGGGAGTTTGGGTTTCCGTTGTAGCGAGGGAGGGAGATCGAGCGCTGCGATTTGGGGATCCTGTTCTAGGTTTTGCTCAATCGAGGGGCGGTTTTCGTGTGGTACTTGTGGCTCTATGGTTTGTTTGTTGTGTGTGAATCGTATCAGATCCAACCGTACGCCTGTGCCCCTGTCTGATTTTCGTGTGTAGCTGCAATGAGCAGATGAGCATGTAGAGATGCGACGCCGGGGTGGAGCGAGCACGCTCAACGAGTTGCACGGATGATTCTGGTTACGAGTGTTATGGATGTGTTGCAGCATGTAGTTGCTTTATTTAGTTTTTTTATGCTTTTCGTACAGCATGATAGATCCCTTTCTGTTGGCACAAACTTTGCTTCAGATACGAACGCTTGTTGCAAAGATGCGATTGAGTGTGTTTGCCTAATATCGTATAACGATTTTTTTCGAGTTTTTATGTTATTGTTTTCATGTAGCCGGAGCTTGTCTGATGCTTCCACATGATGTTTTTTATGCAGTTTATATGTTCTATTTTTTATGTAGCAGGGAGCTTGTCTGATGCTTGTCTGTAACTATACTTGTTTGTATGCACATAGAGGTTCATGAGTGTTACTCTATATAGGTTTATGAATGGGTTTTTGATTCAAGGGATGTCAATGGATATCATCTGATTTTTTAGAGGGAAGATTCATGTCTAACTTTTTTCAGAAACAATGTTGTTGTTGATGCACCACTTGGGGAAATTTAAATCCATGTTTTGGGGAATGTAGCATTGTTTGTTTTGTGTGCTTGTACATCTGTGTATCAGTTTTTTGTTAGGTGTGCAGTAGTCATATTGCTCTTTAAAAGATTTTTGCAATTTAAACATTTTTTCTGTATATAGTATAGTTGAATCAAGTATAGAGCGCGTAGCGTGTAGTGACTTGTTGAGCTTAGCGTGAAGTAGTATCTATAGGCCACGGTTACGTCTCGGAGGTGTCAGTGTTGTTCACCACGCACGGGTGTTTTACTATCTGGAGTTTAATTACAATCTCCTTTTTTCTGTTGTTTTGTAGTGGGTTTTTTTTTACTGAGAAGAACCCATGGAGAAGGGTAAAGGTCATGCTGACAGCAATGATGAAGTAAGTGTCTGTCTAGTTTGTATTTTTCTATATGCTTTTGTTATGTGTTCATTTTCTTTCCTGATTTAAATTCATTCTGCTCCATTTTCTTTCTTTTAAGGGGTTGTCTGAAACAGAAGATGACATTGAGTTACTACAGAGAATGAGCAGAATTGTAAGTGTCAACACAGTACGGACCAAACTTCATGTTTCTTTTGTTTATGCCTAAGTAACACTTTTTATAGTTTTTGTTAGGTTACAAGGAGCTTGAAGCGTTCTCGTGCACGCAGCAAGTTGGATAATGTCCAACAGAAGGTGAAATAATTTATGATGCACTGCACATTTTTAATGTTTTTTTTTGTCATTTGTCTGATTTTATTTTCTGTTTTCAACAGAAAATTGTACGTGACCGCAGGCAAGGCATGCAGGTGGTTGATAAAGATGTTGCAATTGCTAAAAGTAGATATAACTCCAACTACCTGATTGAAATCATGAAGGACCTTGACGATGAACAAAGGCAATTCATCTGGGACGCAGATTTCGGAATTCTTCTTGAGTTAGATATCGGAGGTGTACTGTTGGGGGAATAGGTAAGGGGGAGCCTTACCGGCCTCTGCCATGAACCGGGAATCACCTCATCCGGTTCATGGTGAGTAACCCGGGTTCTTCTAGGCAGAGCCGGGTTAAGCTAGGAAGAGTCGGGTTACAATGAGCGTGATCCGGCAGAGTGAAGAACCGGCCCAAGGCCCAGGTCAGACGACGCGGAAGCCCAGGAGTAGCCGGGTCATAAGAAGAGCCGGACCAAGATGATCAAGAACCGGAGGGAGATAGGACTCCGAGGACGGGCGTAACCCGGACTCCTTTGTAACCCGGAGGTCTCGTCCACAATATAAGGCGAGACCCCGGGACGTAGAAAGACAAGTTATAAGTCGATAGCAAAGTAACTCGAGACATCGAGAGCCGGAATCACCCTTTGTAATTGAGACTTGGTTCCCTGATAGTAAGAAAGGAGGAGTAGGTTTTACCTTCAATCGAGGGGCCGAACCTGGGTAAAGTCGCGTCTCTCGTTTCCAGCTCAACCCTTTCGAAGTTTTGCTTAGTAGCAATGGCCTCGCAATCTAGTTCTCGCATGAGGACACTTGCCGTGACAAAACCACGACACTTGGCGCCCACCGTGGGGCTGGCTCGCGAAAGCGTCGTCTTTTCGGAAGGAGCGCTACCTGGGATCGAGAAGCTCGCGATAGGCCGGCTCAGGAGGAGCCGACGCGGAAACTATTACAATCATGACACGTGGGGCCCCGAGTTCGCCTCCGTGGATTCAGGACTTCACGTCCCCTTCGGCAAGATTCATGTCTTCATTGGATACGTTGGGACAGCAGCTTTAGAACCGGACCAACTTTCAGATTCGGTGTCTGAGAAAACCATGGAAGTGGACTCCGACGGCGAGTCCTCAGTTGGGAACAATGACGATCACGATGACACAGGCTCGATCCACCAGCTCTTTGGAGACCGATTAGGAGGAGACCTGAAATTGGACGCGCCAAGTTTCGATGAGAAAACTCACCACGCTGTTGTTTACATGGCTGGTCCCACGCGTCCAACCGAGCCCAGGTATGTCTCGGAAGGAATCTTAATTACTAACGAGGCTTCGACCTCAAATCCGGTTCTTGGAGCACCGGGTGTTACAGTCACAGCACCAACTGGACCAGCGGCTACCCTAGGAGCACCAGAGATGACGCCCTCGACAGGACCTGGAGCAACAAGACTAGGGGAAGCCGTGATTGACTTGACCGGGTGAAAGGACATAGTTCCTAAATCTTATTTTTGGTGTTTGATCACAACATATGGAAGGCCTAATGTTTACCCTAAGTTTACTCAGAGCATATCATGAATAAAATGCAACCATACATCCCCGTAGACACTCATACGATGGACAACAAAAATGGAGAAAAGTCTAAGAAAAGAGAGGAGAAGAAAGAAGAACAAAAGGAGAAAGTGGGGGGAGCCGGCCTCCCTGGCCGGCCTGGCCGGGCCCCTAGGCCGGGCTGATCAGGCTGTGCCCCGGCCTTGCTCCTCTCCACGCTGGCCCCAGGCCGGTCCCTAGGCCGGGTAACACAGGCGGGTGCCCGGCCCCAGCTGCCTCTCCATGCCGGCCCCAGGTCGGTCCCTAGGCCGGGTCGCACGGGCGGGTGCCCGGCCCCAGGTGCCTCTCCATGTCGGCCTAGGCCGTCCTCCCAGGTCGGGCCAGCGCCACGCCGGCCTCCCCTCGTCGCCCACGCCGGCCCCAGGCCGAGGTGGGAAGGTCCTTCCGGCCCGTCCCCTGTCCACGCCGGCCCCAGGCCGGGCCCCTAGGCCGGGGTGGGATTGGCCCCTGCCCTGGTCACCCCAGGCCGGGGTGGGCTGCAGAGTGGGGGAACACCCCCAACGACCGTTTTCTCGCCCCCGGGTATAAAAGAGATGGTTCTTCTACCTTTAGACTTGTCAATCCCACTCACTCTCTCTCCACCATTGATTGACCAAGCTCAAGCTCAAGCATCTCCTCAAATCCCCAACCAAAGCTCGTGATACTTTGGGATTTGAAGGAGACACCACCAATCTACAACTCCACCAAGTCGATTAGAAATCCACCCACTCATCCCTTTGGGATCTTGTCATTGTTAGTTCATTGGAGCCAAGAATCTTGTTGCTCTTAGCTCATCGGAGCTCGGATCCTTGTTGATATCCCCGGTGCTCTTGTGCTCGTGGATCTTGCTTCTCGGAGTCTTGGCGGCTCTCGGGATTTGGTGAGGACCCTCCAATCTTGTGGAGTGTGCCCCATCCTTGTAAAGGTTCTATTTGTCAACCTCAACGGCAACATAGTGATTCGATCCTATCCACATCGGTGGAAGGACTCGAAGGAGATACGGTGTGCCATTTGAGGGCTACTCGATGTACCACTTTGGTGGCACCGCACCGCTCAAACGGAGATTAGCTTCCATTGGGAAGTGAACTTCGAGATAAATCTCTGCATCATTATGTTCGGTTATTCCTCAACTTACCTTTACTATTTACTACTAGCTTAGTCATATATTCACCTTGTGCTAGTTGTACTTGCTCAACATATAGGATTGTTCACCTAGTTGCATAATCTAGATAATCTATATTTGATCATTACCTTGTCAACTTGAAAAAGAAGCTAAAATTTGTAGTTAACCTATTCACCCCCCCTCTAGTTAACCTCTCGATCATTCAATTGGTATCAAAGAATCGTCTCTTTATATAGGGATTTACCGCCTAAAGAGGAGGAAAGGATGGCTAATGATCCCGTCACCATGGAGGGGATTCAAAAGCTAATCCAAGCTATGATTGATAGTTTCGAGAAAAAGATGGAGGGACTAATAAAATAATTGACATCCCCATCTAATCAATCTAGAGATAATGTTATCTTAGATGAACATGGAAACCCCATTCCAACTAAGGAAGGAACCGCAACATCTTCACCTTTAAATGGTAGTGGTGGAAATTCCTTTGGATTTACTTATAACAATGCTTCTAATGTTCAACATCCACATGTTAATCATCTTGGTCCACCTCCTATGGTGGATCAACATTGTTTTACTAATTTGAAAGCTTCCATGAAGTCTTACATGTGCAGCTCTTCAATGCAAATATGGAGAATTGTTGAAAAAGGATATGAGCCAAAGGATCCCACGAACTTAAGCTCAAGTGACATCATAGATGAGCAACTCAACGCTCATGCTTTGCACATGTTAGAGAGGGAAATGGAAAAGGAAGGAGTTGAGCACATCCGGTCCTTCACAAGTGCAAAGAAAGCTAATGATTGCTTTGTTGATATGTTTGAAGGCAATGTCAACCTCCAAAGATCCAAGAAGTCAATCATTCAAAGACAAGTTGAACACTTTCACTTGAGTGATGGAGAGAACATAGAAGACATGTTTAGAAGACTCAAGGGTCTCGTAAATGATATGAGAGATTGTGGATTCACGGATTGTACGGAGAATTGGGTCAAGGGTAAATTTCTACTCACCTTGATGCCATACAATGAAAACATGGTGATGAATGTACAAGCAAGGGCCGATTACTTGGACCTATCCCCCAATGATGTTTTGGGTCTCTTTATCACCCTAAAAGTCATGAAACAAACCTAGAATGATGTCATGGCCTGTGTAAACAGAATGAAGAGACCATATCTTGCCTTGAAGGCCAATGCCATTCCCCATGAAGATAATGACTCAAGTGATGATGGTGGATCCACTCATGAGGTCTCCAAGAAAGAGATGAAGACATCACATGAAGAATTCTTGGCTCTTGCTCAACACAAGTGGTGGAAGAAGGGAGACTTTAGATCCAATGACACCAAGAAGGAAGTCTCAAGAATAAAGAAAGCAAGAACTTGCTTCAATTGTGGAGATTCCGAGAACTTTGTTGCCGAGTGCACCTTCAAGAGTAGAATTGAAAATGGTGGAAGACTCATCAAGAAATCCACTTTCATTCCCAAGTCCAAGAACTTCATCAAGAGAGGCCCTCCTAGGGCATTGATTGCAAAAGAAGTTGAGTACACATGTGGTGGTGAAGAGAGCGACGGTGAAGGCGAACAAGTAGGTATGGCGTCCATGGCTAGGGGCGTCGTACCTCCTAACTTAAGCTCTCTCTTCTCCAACCCAAATGACAACAAGGGTCCTTCGAGTTACAAGTGCTTAGTGGCCAAGGGTATATCCCCAAAGTTGACTCCTACACTCAAACTTGCAAACTCTTCTACTCCTTCACTATTAAATTGTGTCGAGGAAGACCCCTTGGTAAACTTTGTGGAAAAACTAGAAGGAGAAACTAAATCTATCTTTGTCTCTCTCATGGATCAATTAAGTGAGGCACATGGCCTCATTGATGAACATGAGGAGAGAATAATGTTACTTGAAAAGTTTGCTCGTGATGATGCTAGTAAAATTGAGGAGCTTGAGAAAGCTCTAGATGAATCACATTGCTTTAGAGAAAACATAGAGGAAAACTTTGCAAATGACATAGCTAAAGTAAAACTTGATTGTGAACATGCTTTTGCTAAGGTAACAGAATTCATGGCCTTAAATGATGCAACTAACCAAGGTTACAATGAACTCATTAAGGATTTTGATAAGCTTAAAATTGATTATCGAACAATGTCAAATGATCTCAAGACCTTAAAAGGGGTAAAAATTGTGAATGAAAACTCTTGTGGTACTAACCCTTTGTGTGTCAAGGCAACTCTAATTGAGGAGAACAATAGATTGAAGGCACAACTCAACAAAGGTCTTGCCACATGCATTCAAGGGCAAACGAACCTTAATGATCTTTTGAGTAATCATAAGAGAGTTATTGGCAAGGAAGGCCTTGGTTTCGGCTCCACTTCCAAGGTGGCTTACAAGAAGAAGTCAAATCTCTCCACTAACTCTATTATTTTTGTGAAGGAGGGGGAGTTGGCTAATGATGAAGATGAGTTTGATATTATTGCTAAGAGTATTGTTCCTAGGAACACTACTACTCACAACAACTTTTCAGGAAAGTATAACCCATCTTATGTGCTTCTTAAATCCATTGATGGTCATGTTTATGCAAAATATGTTGGCACCTCATATGGTGATGATTACAAGCATGCTATTTGGGTTCCTAAGACCCTTGTGACTAACAAAAAAGGACCCATCCAAAAATGGGTACCTAAGGCAAGAAGTTGATTCATTGTAGGGGTGTATTTCTGGTGGAACATCATGGATGATTGATAGTGGTTGTTTCGCTCACATGACCGGAAGCAAGGAAGTGTTAGATGATTTGAAACTCCAACTTCTCAAATTTTCTCATGTAACTATTGGTGATCGCTCACAACTTAAGGTATTGGGACATGGCAAGGTGGTCATTTCTCCGGATTCATCCATTGAGAAAGTCCTCCTTGTTGAGTCCCTTGGCTATAATCTTCTTTCCGTCTTGCAACTCTGTGAATGCAATTTTACATTTGTATTTGGGCGTCATCATGTTCTTGTCCTTCACACTATTTCTCTTAAAGTATCATTTGTTGGATTTTTGGAAAATGGTATGTACATAGTGGATTTCTCGAAAGAAACTACACATATCGCCACATGTCTAATGGCTAAATCCAACGTGGGGTGGCTTTGGCATCGCCGCGTAGGCCACGTTGGTATGAGAAATCTACAAACTCTTGTGAAGGGTGAGCATGTGGTAGGATTAACAAGTGTGAATTTTTCGAAAGATCGTCCTTGTAGCTCTTGTATTGCTGGAAAGATGCATGAGAAGAATCACCCCAAGAAATCAATCATCTCCACAACAAGGCCCTTTGAGCTTATTCATTTGGATCTATTTGGGCCTCCAACATATGATAGTCGTGGGGGCAAGAAGTATTGTTTGGTGATTGTTGATGATTATACAAGATACACTTGGGTTTTCTATATCAAGAAGAAGAGTGAGACCCAAGTAATATTCATAACTTGTGCCACCGAAGTGCAACGCCAATATGACACCAAGATCTTATCTATTAGGAGTGACAATGGGTACGAGTTCAAGAACTAAACCATGGATGAATTCTTGAGTGAAGAGGGGATAAGACATCAATATTCCGCTGTGTACACCCCTCAACAAAATGGTGTACAGGAGAGGAACAATCGCACCCTTATTGATATGGCAAGAACTATGATGGCCGAGTTCAAATCCCCATATAACTTTTGGGCCGAAGCCATCAACACCGCTTGTCATTTATCTAACCGACTCTTCCTTCGTCTGATGATTGGCATGACTCCATATGAGCTCCTAACCGGTAACAAACCCAACCTCAAATATCTTCGAGTTTTTAGGTACAAATGCCAAGTCTACATAAAGGGAACTAGATTGTCTAAGTTTGATTCTAGAACTTTTGAAGGCATTTTTGTTGGTTATGCCACGAACTCCCACACTTATAGAGTCTACAACATATCCACCGGGTGTGTTGAAAAATCTATGAATGTGGAATTTCATGAGGATAATGGCTCCCAAGTGGAGAAAATTGATTGTGATGATGTAGGTGATGAACCGTCCTCCATAGCCATAGGAAGAATGGGTATAGGTCCACTTATACCCTTTGAGGGACACCTTGTGGCAAATGAGGATGGGACTATCTCTATGCAAGTGGATCCCTCTACATCAACCACCAATCAAATGGTAGACCAAAACAAGAACAAGACCTTCAAGTGGATACCACTCATCAAGAAAGTGATCAAGGTCCACCCAATGATAATGGTGGAAATGATCTTGGTGATTTGTCACCAAGAACTCCACTCTGGATGGACAATGGTCTTGATGAAGGAAATGATGAGGATATTCCCCCCAATGAGAATCCCGATGATGCACTAGTTCGTATCATGACTCGTCAAGCATCAAGATTGCAACAAAATTCCACTTTACCAAAAGAATACCATTGGTGGCTTGGGAAGAAGTGTCTCCACTCGTGGACAAGTCCCAAGTTTTGTGGTATTCATTCATATGTCTCTCTTGTTGAGCTCCAAAATTTTGAGAGAAACAAAGTATGGTCACTAGTGGAAAGACCCAAGGATCATAATATCATTGGAACTAAATGGGTGTTCAAAAACAAGCAAGATTCTCATGGGAAAGTGATTCGCAATAAGGCTCGATTGATTGCTCAAAGCTACTCTCAAGTCGAAGGACTTGACTACGGTGAAACTTTCGCTCCCGTAGCTAGACTTGAATCCATTCGTATACTACTTGCATTTTACACTAGTCATAACTTCATCTTGCATCAAATGGATGTTAAAAGTGTTTTTATAAATGATCCTCTAAATGAAATGGTATATGTTAAACAACCTCCAGGGTTCGAGGATCCCAAGTATCCTAACCATGTCTACTTCCTCCAGAAGGCTTTGTATGGCCTCAAACAAGCCCCACGTGCTTGGTATGATCATTTAAAGGAGTTCTTAGTGGATTGTGGTTTCGTACTTGGGGTAATTGATCCCACACTCTTTACCAAAAGTGTAGATGGACATTTCTTTGTATGTCAAGTATATGTTGATGATATTATATTTGGATCTTCTAACGTGAGTTTTGTAGACCAATTTGCCAAACTAATGACAAGTGAATTTGAGATGTCTATGATGGGAGAATTGAAGTTCTTTATAGGTTTTGAGATCAAGCAATATAATGTAGGGACTTTTATTTGTCAAGCAAAATATATTAAAGACATGCTCAAGAAATTTGATATGAAAAATGCCAAACCATTACCTTATCCAATGTCAACAACTCTGAATCTTACTATAGATCACGAAGGTATACCGGTAGATCCAAAACTTTATCGCTCTATCATTGGATCCTTGCTTTATCTTTGTGCATCTAGACCGGATATTATGTTTAGTGTGAGTTTGTGTGCAAGATTTCAATCTAACCCCAAGGAAAGCCATATGATTGCGGTCAAGAGGATTCTTAGGTATTTGGTTGATACTCCCACACATGGTCTTTGGTATCCATCAAACACAACTTTTGATCTTGTGGGATATTCGGATGCGGATTGGGGAGGTGACAAAGTGGATAGAAAATCAACCTCGGGTGCTTGCCAATTCCTTGGTAGGTCCCTTGTGTGTTGGTCTTCCAAGAAGAAAAATTGCATTGCCACCTCCTCCATGGAAGCGGAGTATATTTCCGCCGCAAGTTGTTGCTCTCAAGTCTTATGGATGAGGAAAGTCTTAAGGATTTTGGAATTAAGATCAATACAATGCCTCTTTTATGTGACAATGAGAGTGCTATAAAGATTGGTCACAATCCGGTACTTCATGGAAAGACCAAGCATATTGAGATTCGGTATCATTTTATTCGGGATCATGGGGCCAATGGAGATATCTCGCTTTCCTATGTCAACACCAAAGATCAACTTGCCGACATCCTTACCAAGCATCTAGATGTGAAGAGATTCAAGCAATTAAGGAGTGAGCTCAATATCATATGTGCAATCAATTTTAGTTGATTGACAATCTGGCATACAGACCCCTATTAGACTCTTACTTGGATTCTAGATGTACGCATAGACATAGGGGGAGTGGAGCTCAATCAATGAGCCAACACTACCTCTATAATGCATAAATAAACAAATCATGCATAACGATCATTTTAAATGACATAATGTGCTTCAATGATGAGTCTCAACAATGCACCCAAGACATATCTTCGCGGTGTCATATCGAACATACTCATACATGGTGGCTAAGGCCACCGCCCAAAATTTGGTCGGTTTTATATTGATGAGACATTTTTTTGTGCTTCACTCATTTGCATTTTCGTTCTTCGCATTTCATATTGCATCCAATGTTGCTTAATTCACCCTTTTATTCTTTCTCCATTGGATGCAAATGATAAACATCATACTCATGTCATCATACTCATTTTATTTGTGCACATGGTCAAGTAAAAAATTGCTACATAAAAATATGGTGTGCTAGAAAGAAACATATGAAAATTTGTTGTTATAACACTAGTCTAAATTATTTAAAAAAAAGGGAAAGAAAAATTCTTGTTATAACACTAGTCTTTTTTTTTTAAAAAAAGGGGGAAACAATTTTTTTTTTAAAACAACCCGTCCTGGCCGGCACCCTAAGCCGGCTGCGCCCGGCCCCGCTCTCTCACCCATGCCGGCCCCGGGCCGGGGGTCAGGCCGGCCAACTCGGCCACGTGCCCAGCCTCGCGCCACCGCCTCGCCAGGCCCATGCCGGGGGTCAGGCCGGCCCCTTCAGCCACCCACCCAGCCTCGCCCCTCCCCCACGCCGGCCTGGCCGGCACCCCAGGCCGGGGCGCGCCACACACACACGCACCACACGCACGCCCACACAGCCACACCCCCATCCCCCCCACACGAACCCACCCCCCACTTCCCCTTCTTCCTCCCACCAACCACCTCCATTAGAGCCCCTCTTGGATCTCTTCTCCCCCCTACACCCTAGCCCACCCCTACCACTCAAATTCACGGATCCGCAAGCCCTCGTCCTTCTCCACACTCTCCTCCCCATGGATTCATCTTTGGTACACTATTGGGTGAGATCGGTCCACTTGATTTTTGGGTGATTTTTTGGAAGATGGCCACCAACTCGGGTAATATCTTGGGCCTATCCTATCTACCGTGTGTATGTGCTTCCTCTCTATCGGTGTACTAGTGTGCTTCATTAATTTAGGGTGTAAATTTTTTTTTCCTCATGTTCATGCTAGATTTCCTATTGTTCATATGCCACTAGCTATACACTAGATTCGTTACTATGCCATGATATTTTTACCTAGTGTGCTCCTCACGATGTAGTCTCGTGGTACCATGATTTCCTTTACTATGCCATGATAATTGTGCTCCCATGTCATACTATGCCATAGTTCACAATTAAGCACTCTCGTGGTATCATGCAAAATAAAAATTTATAATATCTATCATCATAAGAAAACAAAAACAACCCCATCCTACAACCATTCTCTACCTCCTACACCATGCTATGATGTAGTTATGTTGTCCTCACTAGTTGTTTTTTTGTTTTTTCAACCGTGTCGCTATCACTCATATTCATGGAATAATTTTTTAATTCACACAACGACCATGTGCACTCATTATCATTGTCCATATCTATGCATCATTTGTCTCAGGTGATTCCGATACCCACCGCTCTCTCCGTCCTCGCAAGAAGAGTGTTGCTGATGTTGTTGGGTCTACTCCCTCTCGGAGACAGGGTTCTTCTATTCCGATCAATCGAGATGAACCCGTGGTCAAGACCTGGGGTGGTATCAGTACCACTGACTTTTAGAATGCTAGGCTGAAGTTCAACCCCTATGGTTTTGGTCAGAGTACTAGTGCCGACCCTCGGTTTTATTGCAAGATGCATCAGGTCATGTATGATTTCATTCTTGGCAAACTCCAGAACAACTATGTGGACCAACACTTCTTTGATGTGGAGACAGCTCGCACTCATTGTCATGTGTCATGGAACTCATGGATTTTCACGGTATCACTCCTCTCATGGGTACCAATAATGCCCATCCATTTGCCCCTAATTTTCTCAAGGAGTTCTATGCCAGTGTTTTCTTCTCATCTGGAGAGGGCACAAGGAATCCTCGTACATTTACTTGGATGAGTGGTGGTGTTATGTGTGTTTCTACCATGGAGGAGTTTGGTTCCCTTCTTGGCATTCAATTGGTCAAATATGATGGTATGAACAACATTCGCATTCATGGTGATCCCAAGAATATTATGAAGGCCAAAGATGGTCTCCATCATTGCTATCCAGAAGGTACCGGCTCTATGCACATCCCCAAAGTCAAGTACTTCTCTGAATATTGCTACATTGTGCACACTATTCTCCGCAATACCATCAATGTCAATTTTTGTGAGAAGGGTGAGGTTCGCAAATGGTTGAGCAATCTTCTCTTTCACATTGACACTGTTATGAGGAACAAGAAGCCATTGGACATTCTGGATTTCATGTGGCATGAGATGAGGACCGTGGTTCGTGACAGGAGGGTACCCATCTATGGCTCTATCTTCAGATTCTTATTGAGTCCAAGATCCCAGTTGGTCTCTTCAACAACTATGACAAGGTGACTCCCAAGATGTATGTCCTTATCATTGAGGCCGAGGCTGAGTTAGCTGCTTCTCAACGACCTAAGCGTACCCGCACACTGTCCTCAGTGCCTAGTACCTCTTAGGGTGTCCGCCGCTCTCCTTCTCCTGCTCCTACTGGCCCTGCTCCTGACACTTTCAGCATTAAGAGGGCACTCCAGAAGATGAACTGCTTTTTCATTGACAAGCAGCAACGGTACTATGAGGCATATCGCAAGGGCAAGGCCTCTCGTCGCCATCAGCGAGCCATCATGCCAACTCTTAAGGTCCCCCTCAGCCCTCCTAGCTCAGATGAAATTCCAGAGGATCAGTGGAAGTCCCAGCACACATACTGGCTTGGCGATGATGCTAGCTCTGTCGGCTCTTTTGCGTCCCACTACACTACTACTGCTAGCTCTAGTCAGGCTCCTCCCGAGGACTTCACCGCGGAGGATGATGAGATGAAGGTGACGAGTGATTGTCCATGCATCATCTTTCTCCCTTTTTGGTGTCTGATGCCAAGGGGGAGAAACACTCACGCATTGCATTGCATTTCATGCATCCATTTTCGTTTTATCCTCGCTATTGTTTTCTTTGATCTTAGTTGATGCTACTATTTGTGTGGTTTGTTGAACCTTGGTACTATTGTAAGACTATGTCTTTATTTACTCATCGTACTATCTATCTATCTATTATGCGATGTGATATTTGATATGTTGAAGATCATAGCAAGGCTATTATGTTATCTATCTACTCACTATTTGATGTGATGAAGCCATAATGAGGGTAGTCTTTATCCATATACCACTATGAGAAGAATGCCATGGTGAGATCTATCTTGTGTACAATACTATCACTCATCTAAACAAATAATACTTTGCCTATACATGTGCATCTATAATGCTAAATCAATTTTGGATAATCCTCACACTCTACATAGGTATATCATGGTTACATCACATATCCTATTATCCTATAAAACATAGTGTGAAAATGGAATTATGTTCATTGCACTCCATATGATAATAAAATTTATGTCTCATGTTTGGGCACACAAATAGGGGGAATACCACTATAATTTTTGTCTCTTCGCAAATAGCCATGATAAATTTTTCTTTATGCAAATCCGTATGTTGTCATCAAACATCAAAAAGGGGGAGATTGACATGACATAGTTCCTAAATCCTATTTTCGGTGTTTGATCACAACATATGGAAGGTCTAATGTTTACCCTTGGTTTACTCAGAGCATATCATGGATAAAATGCAACCATACATCCCTGTAGACACTCATACGATGGACAGCAAAAATGGAGAAAAGTCTAGGAAAAGAGAGGAGAATAAAGAAGAAGAAAAGGAGAAAGTGGGGGGAGCCGGCCTCCCTGGACGGGCCCCTAGGCCGGGCTGGTCAGGTTGTGCCCCGGCCTTGCTCCTCTCCACGCTGGCCCCAGGCCGGTCCCTGGGCCGGGTCACACGGGCGGGTGCCCGGCCCCAGCTGCCTCTCCACGCCGGCCCCAGGCCGGGTCACACGGGCGGGTGCCCGGCCCCAGCTGCCTCTCCACGCCGGCCCCAGGTCGGTCCCTAGGCCAGGTCGCACGGGAGGGTGCCCGGCCCCAGCGGCCTCTGCACGCCGGCCTAGGCCGGCCTCCCAGGCCGGGCCAGCGCCACGCCAGCCTCCCCTCGTCGCCCACGCCGGCCCCAAGCCGGGCTGCACCAGGCCGGGGTGGGAAGGTCCCTCCGGCCCGTCCCCTGTCCACGCCGGCCCCAGGCCGGGGTGGGATTGGCCGCTGCCCTGGTCGCCCCAGGCCGGCCTGGTCGGCTCCCCAAGCTGGGATGGGCTGCAGAGTGGGGGGAACACCCCCAACAACCGTTTTCTAGCCCCCGGGTATAAAATAGATGGTTCTTCTACCTTTAGACTTGTCAATCCCACTCACTCTCTCTCCACCATTTATTGACCAAGCTCAAGCTCAAGAACCTCCTCAAATCCCCAACCAAAGCTCGTGAGACTTTGGGATTTGAAGGAGACACCACTGATCTACAACTCCACCAAGTCGATTAGAAATCCACCCACTCATCCCTTTGGGATCTTGTCATTCTTTGTTCATTGGAGCCAAGAATCTTGTTGCTCTTAGATCATCGGAGCTCGGAGCCTTGTTGATATCCCCGGTGCTCTTGTGCTCGTGGATCTTGCTTCTCAGAGTCTTGGTGGCTCTCGGGATTCGGTGAGGACCCTCCAATCTTGTGGAGTGTGCCTCATCCTTGTAAAGGTTCTAGTTGTCAACCTCAACGGCAACATAGTGATTTGAGTCTATCCACATCGGTGGAAGGACTCGAAGGAGATACGGTGTGCCATTTGAGGGCTACTCGGTGTTCCACTTTGGTGACACCGCACCGCTCCAACAGAGATTAACTTCCATTGGGAAGTGAACTTTGGGATAAATCTCCGCGTCATTATGTTCGGTTATTCCTCAACTGACCTTTACTAGTCACTACTAGCTTAGTCATATATTCACCTTGTGCTAGTTGTACTTGCTCAACATATAGGATTGTTCACCTAGTTGCATAGTCTAGATAATCTATATTTGAGTATTACCTTGTCAACTTGAAAAAGAAGCTAAAATTTGTAGTTAACCTATTCACACCCCCTCTAGTTAACCTCTCGATTATTCAATTAGTATGCGTCGTACAACCCAAGACCGGAGCTGATGGCTGCAATGGATTCTTTAAACGAAATCCTGGCAACACCGATCACCCCGGAAAACCTGGAGCAACGTAACACAGAGATAGCGAGACTCCGGCAGGAAATAACTCACGCTCATCAAGAGATTGAGAAAGAAGCCACTTACATAAACAAAGCCCGTTTAGAAGTTCTTGAAGAGGCCACACGTCTGGAGAGGGAAGGAATTCACCCGACCTTCAGGCAAAGAGAGCTAGCATCAATACAGAACAAACGTCATCATACTCGCCTGAATAATGAGTTTGGGGTAGGACTCGAGCCTACTAATCTACACAATTTGTTCACAACTCCGACAGGCAACCCCGCAGCTCATAACCCGACAGGTCCAGGTTATAATACGAACCCGCCGGTTATCCCTGCTCTAGTCCTTCCAGCACGTTTCCAGCCACCCGTTCAACCGCTTGGGAGCCCAAATCCAGTACCAGCCCCAGCACAGCCTGTGCAAGAAACGTTTCATACGCCGCCAGGTCACTTCAATAATCCGATGGATAACATTTGGGCAGCAACCACCAGTCTGGCATAGATTCCGATTGACCCTAATAACCCTATGGTGGTTGAAGCTTGAAGGGCCATTGAGATTCTACAAACAGCGGTGGTACAGCAGTTAAACTACAGTAATCAGGACAGGATACACTCAACACCTTATCATGGCAGGACATGTTTTTCCCGGAGTCATCATGGAAATTCTCCAGCCCCAGCAGGATCCAGCAATGCTAACCGACATCCCAACCCACCCAGGCAAGCAGTATCGTATGCACCTGGAGTTTTAAATAGAGGACATAGAACCGCAGAACCTGAAAACAGGAATCCAGGTCATGTCCAGAACCCAGTGCAAGCCACGGTCTCAAACCCATCTCAAGCCGGGTCTCGTAGGATTGGAATCCAGTGCCTCAGTCCTGCAATTAGGAACGAGAGAATACCAGCTGATTTTAAAGGACCTCGCAGAGTTGTGAATTATACGCCTGACATGGAGCCTGCAGACTGGATAGAGGGTTATGAGATGGCCATGGAAATATTGGAAGTAAGTGACGCGGTGTGTGCACGCTACTTAAGCGTGATGTTAGATGGGCCAGCAAAGTCTTGGTTAAAGAACTTACCCGCCAATTCAATCAACAGCTGGCAGGAGTTGAAGGACCAGTTTATCAAGAACTTTCAGGGCACATGTAAACGGCCAACGACGATCACATACCTGGAAAATTGTGTTCAGAAAGAAGGGAAGTCCGCTCAACATTTGTCTCGGCGGGTGGCAGAGATCATCCACTCGTCTGTCGGACTCACCGCACAACAAGCGGTGATAGCACTGGAAAGAAATTGCAGGTTTGACCCTTTGAAGCATAAGCTGGGACGCATTAAGCGGTACGTAAGTGACATGAGCGAGCTGATGGATGCCATGACCAAGTATGCGGAGTCTGACAAAACCAAAGATGCAGACTCAGATGACGAGAAGTCCGCCAAAGGAAAGAAAACTGGAACTAAAGGTAGTCAGAACCCGAGTCAGAGCAACAACAATCCTCAGAATCAGAACAATAACAAACGGAAAAACAGAGAGGGGACTTCATATTTGGTGGCTAACACAAATACAGGTTACAGAAACCAACGTAAGGGAAACCACTTCAGGGGAAATCAAAATTTCAGGCCAAACAGCTTTGCACAAGCTCAACAAGCCCTGAAAGGTTCGTGCCCCCGACATAGTAAAAATGGAAAGGTAGTAAATCATTCTTGGGAAAATTGCTTCATCATGCAGGGCTTCAGACCTAGTGGAAATAATAATTACGGACCAGGAAACGGTGGAGGCGGCAATCCAGGAAATATGGGAGGTGGACATCCGGGACCTGGTAGCTCGGGACCCGGCAATCATAATCTGGGTCATCCTAATCAGAGTCACCAGGGAACTAACCAGGACAATAGTCACCAAGGAGGAAATTCCGGTTTTCAAACAAATCTGAAGCAGTTAAGTTCAGGTCAATACCATGTATTAACCACTAGTTCCTGCAGGAGAGAGCGCAAGGTACAGAAGTGCGCTGTCAACGCCGTGGCTCCTGCTGTTCCTAGATGGCTTAACTGGTCAGAACAACCCATAACCAGGAGTAGGGCTGATCATCCTCCACGAGTTGATAATCCAGGGGGGCGGCTCTGGTCGTTGCTCCACAAGTTGGAAGATATAAGTTAGATAAAGTATTGATGGATGGAGGAAGCAGCATTAACATACTTTACTACGACACGTTCAAAAGGATGAACCTGCAAGAGAAACAGCTTCGGCCATCATCGACTATGTTTCATGGCATCGTACCCGGTAAGTCTGTACAACCTATCGAAAAAATATTCCTTGAAGTTGCTTTTGGGGTATTTGAAAATTAGAGGACAAAGATGCTAGCCTTTGAAGTGGTCAAATTCAAAAGTCTGTACCATGCCCTGTGCGAAAGGCCAGCTTATGCCAAATTCATGGCCAGACCTTGCTATGTTTACCTAAAACTAAAGAAACATTACTATTAATGGAGATAGAGACATAGCTCTAGCATGTGAGGAAGGTGATGCAACCTATGGAGATAGCTTGCGCTGAAGAGGTGCTGAAATTGTATAAACTGCAGGTTGATCCAGAAGATATGACCTCGCTCAAAAAACCATCAGCTGAGTCCAAGTTAAAATTTAAGTCTGCTCAAGACACCAACCTGGTGGACTTTACCCCCGGTGACTCATCTAAGCAGTTCAGCGTGGGGGCTCACGTGACAGAGAAATAGGAAAGCACGCTCATCAAGTTCCTCCGTGAGAATTGGGGATATCTTTGCATGGAAACCTTCTGACATGCCAGGTGTACCAAGGGAACTTGCTGAGCACAGTTTAAATGTGAATCCTGATTTGAAACCTATTCGTCAGTTCCTCCGTCGTTTCAATGATGAGAGAAGAAAAGCAATAGGAGAAGAGATTGCCAGGTTACTTGCAGCAGGGTTTATCGTAGAAGTGTTTCACCCGAAGTGGTTAGCTAATCCAGTTCTCGTTCTCAAGAAAAACAGAACCTGGAGAATGTGCATAGACTACACAGATTTGAATAAAGCATGTCCTAAAGACCCGTTCGCGTTACCCCGTATTGACCAAGTTATAGACTCTACGGCCGGTTGTGAGCTGCTATGTATCCTGGACGCTTATTCAGGTTATCACTAAATAAAAATGAAGGAAGAGGATCAATAGAAGACATCGTTCATTACTCCCTTTGGAGCGTTTTGTTATACGTCAATGCCTTTTGGTTTGAAAAATGCAGGGGCCACTTATCAAAGGTGTATCCAGAAGTGCTTGGAAAGTCAAATTGGGCGGAACGTGCACGCTTATGTGGATGACATAGTAATCAAATCACAGAAAGATGACACTTTGATCTCAGACTTAGAAGAGACGTTTGCCAATCTGCGCAAGTACCAAATGAAACTTAATCCAACAAAGTGTGTCTTTGGCGTGCCAGCTGGGAAGTTATTGCGTTTCATTATTTCCGAGAGAGGCATTGAAGCAAACCCCGGAAAAAATTCAGGCCATATATAACCTGAAAAAACCCGTTTGCCTGAAGGACGTTCAGAAGCTGACAGGTTGTGTTGCCGCCCTGAGCCGGTTTATAAGCAGGCTAGCTGAAAAGGCCATACCCTTGTACCGATTGCTAAAGAAAACAAACACCTTTGTGTGGAATCAGGAGGCTGATGAGGCATTGGAGGCCTTAAAAAAACAACTTTCCTATGCACCTATATTAGCTGCGCCTGAGGACAAAGAACCCATGTTGCTATACATAGCAGCAAATAACAGGGCAGTGAGTGCGGTGATAGTTGTGGAGCATAAGCTGGAAGATAAAGAAGGTCTTGTTCAGCGGCCGGTTTACTACGTCAGCGAGGTCTTGACAGAGTCTAAACAACGTTAACCTCATTGACATAAGCTTGTCTTTGGAGTATTCATGGCCATTCGCAAACTGAAACATTACTTTCAGGAACATCCTATCACTGTGGTTAGTTCAGTGTCTCTGTTTGACATTATTCAAAATAGAGAAGCAACAGGAAGAGTTGCCAAGTGGGCTATCGAGATGGGACCTTATCATATCAAATACGAGCTAAGGACTGCAATAAAATCCCAAGCTTTGATCGAGTTTATAAATGACTGGACATAGTTACAGGTTCCACCGGATAAACCAAACACTAACTATTGGACTATGCACTTTGATGGGTCTCGACAACTGGAAGGCTCAGGAGCTGGTGTGGTTTTAACATCCCCACGAGGAGATAAGTTTCGCTGTGTCTTGCAAATCTCATTCAAATGCACTAATAATGCAGCAGAGTATGAAGCTTTGCTCCATGGGCTTCGCATTGCGAAAGAAATGAGCATAACCCGGATTCGATGTCTGGGTGATTTTGATATGGTATCTCAACAAGTTACGGGAACCTGAGATTCTAAAGACCCGGTCATGGCAGCTTATAGACGGGAGTTACCCAGCTGGCTGGACATTTTCAGGGATATCAGATGGATCATATCGATCGACATCACAATAAAGCAGCTGATGCACTGGCACGTTTAGGTTCTCAGAAAAAGCAGGTCCCACCAAATGTTTTTCTGGATGAAATTCATAGTCCGTCTGTTAAAATCCCAACAGAAGAAGACTTATCAAATCCAGACCCAGAATCATAATTAGTAGCTGCTCTGCACATAATACCATAGTGGACTGAGCCATATTTGGCATACCTTACGAGAGGTGAGCTCCCGCAGGATGAGGTTATAGCTTGCCAGGTTACTAGAAGATCCAAGTCATATACAATTATAAATGGTGAGTTACACAAGAGAAGCGCGACTAGAATTTTTCAAAGATGTGTTTCTCGAGAAGAAGGATGTCAAATTCTCAGAGAAATTCATTCAGGAGACTGTGGCCATCACGCAAGATCTAGACAGACATGGATTTTTCTGGTTAACCGCGAATGCTGATGCAGAACATATTGTGAAAACATGTGAAGGCTGTCAAAGATATGCAAGACAAGATCATGTGCCAGCTCAGGACTTGCGTATGATTCCCATAACCCGGCCTTTTGCAGTTTGGGGACTTGACATGGTAGGACCTTTCAAAAGGTCAACTGATAAAAAGACTCATCTACTAGTGGCAGTTGATAAGTTTACAAAGTGGGTAGAAGCGGAACCAATCAGTAAATGTGACGCGGTTACATCAGTCAAGTACTTAAAAAAGCTGATTTTCAGGTTTGGATACCCACATAGCATTATTACAGATAACGGGGCAAATTTATCAGAAGGAGCAATGCAGAAGTTTTGTGAACAGAACCATATAAGGCTAGACCTTGCTTCTGTGGCCCATCCACAGTCTAACGGACATGCAGAGAGGGCTAACCAGGAATTACTCAAAGGTATAAAACCCAGACTTCAGGTTGCATTGGAGAAAACTGCTGGCTGCTGGGTCGAAGAATTGCTTGCTGTTTTATGGAGCATACGAACTACTCCAAATAGGTAAATAGGTTATAACCCTTTCTTTCTGGTCTATGGAGCAGAGGCAGTTTTGCCAAGTGATATTCGTCACAATTCACCACGAGTGACTGCTTATGTGGAAACCAATAATGAGTTAGATCGTCAAGACTCATTAGATGCTTTAGAATAAGCACGTGACCTCGCAGCATCTCGGTCAGCTATATATCAGCAGGACCTGCGTCGCTATCATAGCCGCAGAGTTAAGACTCGGAGTTTCCAAGAAGGAGATTTGGTTTTAAGACTAATTCAGAAGAAGGATGGGATGCATAAGCTAAGTCCTCCATGGGAAGGACCCTTTGTAGTAAGTAAAAAGCTACACAATGGGTCCTATTACCTCATTGATATGCGTGATGCTGATAAATCCCGCACATCTGAGGAAGAAACTAGAATACCATGGAACATAGCCCAGTTGAGGCCATATTATACATAGGATTATTGTAATCATTATGTTATCTTTTGAAAATGAAAGGCAATGTTAGCAACATCTAAGTTATTGAAATTTGTTAGTCTATCCCTATCAAATTGAGCTACAATGTTATTTCTATATGATTACTTGGGGGCTGATGCTAGAGCACAGTCTATATCTCAAGAATCTGGCATATGCCAAAATATATTGGTTATACTTGCCTGCCAGTCAGTGGTTACACACGTTTTTATGACCTAGATGTTTAAGCCTGGTTGAGTCAATCATAATATAACCCGACGGTACCGGTTTATTATAACCCGGCAAACCAGGTTACTATGACCCTGAACTCCCAGAGTTGTACACACTAGAATAAGTCATGCGAAAAATCGACTGAGCTTGAAAGCAGAGAAAAACCAAGTCAAGGGAATTTTCATCTTCAAGTAAAAGGAAACCCGGATATGATTTGCATAACCTCAAAGGAAATCTGGTTTATTACACACCAAATTGTAGCATAGGTGCACACATGCACCTTCAAAAAATAGGACTAGAAATAAAACAATTTATCTAGCCTATTACAGACCCAACAGGGTCAAATTATTCCATTTGCAAAAATTCACGTAATCAAACTGCAGCAGATTTTCCCTTCTGCTGGGACGGATCCTTATCTTTCGGGTCTTGAGGAGCTTGGTCTTCAGTCTCCGGGTCAGCTGGGGCCTGGATCGCTCCTTCGACTTCATCCGCAGGGACGTATTTCCAATCTAGTTGAGCCAGAGCATCAGTAACATTCTCCGGTTCATATAAGGGGCGTGGTGGAGCAGAAACAGAAGGAGTAACCGACTGAGGCGCACCAGATGAGGAGGCTATGGAGAGCCGGCTCTTGGGAGGGGCTTGTCAAACAGCAGCCATGTCCAGAGGAGTAAAAGGAATTTTTCGTTCACCAGAAGAATTATAACCCGAGCACATGTCCTTCAGTTTTAGTTTCTCAGCAATGGTGCAAGCATAGAACCTACACTCTTTTTCTATCCTGGCGAAGTCCTTCTTCTCATACTTTTACATATCTGCCTTGTATTCTGGGAAACCTCCCACAAGAAGATCCGGCTTCAGTTCTGGATGATATGCTTTCGCCAGTGACATGACCTTGATAGCTCCACGGCGACAGGATGATAGCTTATGCTCTTCTATCCATTGAGGGACATGAGTTAGCTCCACAAGCATTTCGCTAAGCCTTCTAGGTGGAGCATCCCAGTTCCGGATAGCTTTAATACATTCTCCACCTCCAATGTATAGCTGCCGGATCAGGGTGAACAAGGCCTTGAGTTTCAGGTCTGGGAGTTTCAGGTTATTCCCATGCATCCTGCCTACAGGTTACAAAAAATTTCTGATCTGAGCCAAGCTGATTGATAAAAAGGCAAAGGAAATACATCATTAGACATACAATAAATTGAAGGGGATGATAAGCTGGATAAACTCACCAAAAACACTGCAAGTGATATCTCTCAGCAGATCTGTGACCTTAGTGAAATGGGTCTGGGTCTCCTCTAGTTCCTTCTCCGCAGTCTCTGCTCTGGTTACGAGAGTTTTCTCCCGGGTTTCAAAATCCCGCTGCAGATCAGACCAAGTCTTGGCTGCCTCACTGATTTGTTCTTCTAGTTCTTTTTGCCGGGTCCTGGCCTCCTCAGTTTTCTTGGCCTCTTGTGCAAGTAGGTTCTTCAAGTTTGAAACCTCTTTTTGAGACGAGGACTCAAGACTCTACAAAAGATTCAAGTTATTCAAAGGTTTAGTAGTAACTTGATAAATATACGGCTTATACAACCACAACTGGGATACTGGTGAACTTATTGCATTTAAAAAAAATCAAGTCCTAGGTAGATACAGGTACGCAACCAGGCACTTGGGGGCTACAGTATTTCAATTTCAAGAGTTGGGTTATAACCTATGCTTAAGTCCCGGCTAGCTGCAGGCTCGCAACCCGGCACTTGGGGGCTACATTGCTTCAATTTTATTTAAAACAATTAAGAACAAAAGCATAGCAAGTCCCGGCTTATAATGCCATTATAAACCGGTCCTTGGGGGCTACAGCTACCCAGGTTACAGCTATACAGGTTACAGTTATTCAGATTACAAGCCATTGAGTCTATGAACTATTCAGTAACATGTTTCCATGTATATATTACGAATATAAACTAGAAGATTGAGGGCTACAGGTTATGAATATCGAGGTTACCTCATATTTCTGTTTCAGAAATTCTATGATACCATCAGCATGGCGCCGGTTCTCAGAGAGTTCTTGAACAAGTGTGTCAAAGCTCTGGCCTTCAATGTTCAGGCTAGGAGTAGATCTCTTGTCTTTCGGCTTTACTTTCGGTTCTTCGATGATTTTGGAGAGAACAATGGATGGTCCAGTAACCTCAACAACCTGAGATCCGGTTATGACCACATCCGGGTCCTGAACATTTACCCCTTCAACCGAAGGATCATTACCCGGGATATCATCAACCGGGTTCACATCTTCATGTTCTTCAGCCATAACATTCATATGACCCGGCGAGGGAGCAGTCGGTTCATATTTTTCTTCCTCAAGGGTTTTCTCTTCAATGTTTACCAAGGGAGCAGCGGACGAAACATGGTTCACTTTTAATACAGCTTGAGTTCTGTTGCAAAAGGAATAGCTCTGAGTTACATTGCAAGATTAAGGTATTAGCAAATCAGGAAAGGAAAGTTAGCTTACCCAGAGTTAATGGACAACGAGCTAGCCCCGCTGAAATGGGACGAGTCTGAGTTCGGGGAATCTGAATGAAAAGGACAACTCAATTCTGGCCTCATTTGTCCGGCTAAGGGGTGTGAAGCAGTGGGTGAAACCCAGATTTTGGAGACTGTCGCACCCTGACTTCTAGAGGATACTCACCGGGCCGAACTGAATAGTAGATGATTGGATTACGGGGCTTATCTGCTCCCGCATCCTCTTACGAGTAGGCCAACACTTAAGTGTGACAACCACTCTCTACTATCCACCGTCGATGTAAACTATCCCATAGAGATCAGGATACTACCATTGACGTACTTCATACCATACACACATGGTACGTCAACAGCTTGTAACAGAATGATAGCACAACATATCTCTATGACACAAAAGATGGAAATAAGTTGCAAATGGCTCTCACTAGAGCAGAGATAGCAAATACAATCATCCAGAGGACACATGTCCCAACATAACATCATTACAACACAGCGGAAGCATTCAAAAGGTCTGAGTACAGACAAATCCAAATAGGCTTAAGAAGCCGGGAAAGAAAGGAAAACGGAGCCCATCCACGTAGTCTCGGATCCTGCCCGGGTCCGCTATCTACTCGTCAGCAGCCTCGTCAAACTCCACGTAGTAGCCATCACGGGGATCCTCGTAAGCGTAGTCTGCGGAAACCACAGCCCAAAGGGGTCAGTACAACAACGTACTGGCAAGCAAGACTCACAGTTCACCAAAGTGTAACCCGTCAACACCAAGCATAGATGCTTTGGATTCAACGGAAGAAAATGGGATACAAAAGATGCGGCAGCTGGCTGCACTAACCAACTACAGATACATACTACAACTGTAACATCCCAAGTATGAAAAATAGCCATTAGAATGTTTTGATCTCTGTTATTTTATGTTTTGCATCATGACATCATGTTCATTGCATTTGTTTTGCTTGTTTTCCTTTTGTTTTCCTCTGTTTTCATTTGTTTTCCAACTGTTTTCCTTTGTTTCCCTTTGTTTTCTATTTGAATTTCAAACCAAATTTCAAACCTTTTGTTTCATACTTGTGATGTTACAATTTCCAAAATGATATTTCAAATCAAATCAATCATTTGTTTCCATTAAGCTAAGGTTCAAACTAATTGAATAATTGCTTTCAATAATTCACTTAATTCAAATTCCTTTCCAAATTCAAATATTTCCAAACAGCACCCCTTTTGGAATTTATGAAAATAACCAAACAACTCAATCCTTTGTTTCACATAAACTTGAATTCTAAAGCTTTTAAATTGCTTAATGTCACCCTTATTCATCTATTATCAAAATTAATTAAATTCAATTAAATTTACCAACAACAATATAATTAAAAAATTTGGGAAAACAAAAGGTTGCACATGTTACTGTTACCAAAAATCCAACTATACAAAATTTTACCTAATGTTCTAAACCCTAAAAACCTCTCCTTTCTATCCTTATTCCAATCTGCCAAAAAAAAAATAAGGAAGAAAAGAAATAGAAACAGCAGAGAGAGAGAGAGGGCCCAACCCAACTTTTTTCCTTCAGGGCCCAAATACCCCTTCGCATTGTCTTCTTCCTCGTACGGATTACATCCAGAGCACCACGTATACAGAGATGCAGAAGCAACGGCCAAGCTCACTCCCCCTCCCTATAACTCCATGCCCTAGCCCTAGGGTTTCCCTTCCACCTCTCCTTCTCCCTCCTTCCTCTTCCGCCGCCTCCATCTTCCTTCCACCTCCCCTCCATCTCTCTTTTCTCTGTCTGTAACTGAACCTCCACAACCGAATTTTCCCCTCCTTTTGCTCCGGCGATCGCCGCCGTTGGGGCCCCCCTCCGGCCAGGGAGAGGCCGGGAATGGAAACGCCCCACCTCCAGCTCCCTCCTCCACCCCTCGGCTTGGGCCGGGAGTGCTCAGGTCGCCGCCGCCGTCAACGTTTGCCGCCACCGTCGCCCCCTGCATCACCCTGCTGCGTCGACCTGCTCCTCACCGACCGCTCGAGGTGAGCAGCACCTCCTCGCCTCCCCTTCCTCCCTCTCGCTACTCTTCTCCTCCTCCCCACAGCGCACGGCCCACCGCACCGCAACCTGCCACGGCGCCCCCACGGCGAGCGGGCAGCGAGCCGCCGGCGACCATCCCTCGTTTCTGTCCGCCCAGGTTCAGCTAACGAGCAGTTTTAGATTCAGAGAAAAAAATCCCGCGACCTCCACCTTATCCACCCCCGAGGCCCCTTCCTATCACCAAATCAAGCCCACCGCAGTGGCTAGCTGCCACAGCGCGCACAGCAAAGGGGAGGGGTTCGAGTCCCCCCTCCCTCAATTAAACCAAAACTTTTATTTTCCATTGTTTTGGTACAGCACTTCCCAGAAAATCACACACAGGTCCCTGTATTTCTTTTCTAGTCCCTGTTTAATTTTTCCTAAGTCCCTAGAGGTAATAAAAATGGCAGATTTGCACCCTAATCTTGTAAAATGCATAACTAATTCATCTTAACTCCAAATCCAACATTTTTAATATGTATTCTGTACCAAATTAAATGCTCTATCCAAATATAAAATTTGTTTACTGTTTTGAATATTTTAAATTGGTGAAAATATTTGAATCTTGTTTAATTCATTTAATTTTGCAAAAATCATACCTTGGGCATAAAAATTCCAAATTCAACAAACTAAATATGTTTTCCAATCAAATTTTCATGTACTTTCCAAATATAAATTTTGTTTGCTGTTTTGAATAATTTAAATTGCTGAAAACAACTGTTTCTTAATTAATGCAATTAAAATTGCCAAATTAATAACTTGCTCATTTTAAATCCAATTTCAACAAATGAAATATGTTTTCCATGCAAAATTAAACCACCTTTTCAAATATAAAATTTGTTTCATGTTTTGAATAATTAAAATTGGTTAAATAATTTAAACCTTATTTAATTCATTTAAAATTGCTAAATTCCTAACTTGATCAAATTAAATTCTTTTGGGACATATAAAATATGTTTTCAAACCCTAACAACATAAACTTTTCAAATATGAATCTCACTTAATGTTTTGCACAAATAAAAATTCAATTAAATTCAAACTTAAATTAAATTCATTTAAAATCTTGTTTAACTTGTTTAATTCCCAATTAATTCATTCTAAATCCTTTTTCAACAAGTGAAACATGTAATCCACCTAAAATTGTGTGAAATTTCCAAATATGAACTTGGTTATCTATTTTGAACAATTTAAAGTGGTGAAAACAACAAATGCTTGAGTGACACCTTTAAGTAACCAAAATTTCTTAACTTGATAAATAAAATCCTAAACTTGGTGAACCTTATTTCCAATTGCTCCTATTGTTGTTATTTTGTTGTTTCCTTCATCCATGCATCATGCTAATCCACTTCCACCTATTGATTAGTTGTAGAACAATTAATTCAACCATAATTCATGGGCTTTCCATATGCAATCCTATTGCATATGGGTCCATTTAAACATGTTATCTTGTCAACTAGTTTATTTCTGATGCATCAATTAAATTGACATGCATCATCCCATGTTTGTGCATTATACCATGTTATTGATTGTTTATCTCTCTGCGATGTTTGTTTGCTTCTTCTCGGATAAACGACGACGTTGAGACCGACGATACTTACGACACCCCTTCTAAGGATTTAGCTCAGTACCAGGCTACTGGGTTCGCAGGCAAGTATTCACTCACATGAACCACTGTGTTCCTTTCAACATTGGTTACCGATACTTTCCGTTGTCTATTCTGCTAGCCCTATGAATAGTTGCTTCTGTTACGAACCTATCACATGTATCCTTTAACCCTGATATTGCCTCACCTCCACACCTATGACCCCATTGTTGGTTGCCCGTGTCTTACTAGCATGCTTAGGGTTGTTTTGCTCGAGTCTGTTACCCGTTACTTTCTGTTACTATTTCTATTATGTTCTGGGGGCTCGATGTTTAATCAATCAATCATGCTAATGTTGTTATTAATAATAATTTGATGATAAGGCACCGGCAGGAGGCCCTGTGTGGTTTTGAGGCGTGCTAGTGTCGACCCTAATTAGGAAAAGGGTCTTGTCTACTGATCCATGATGAGCGCACTACCCGCATGTGGGAAGCGTGTATGGGCGCCCCCCTCAATTTTACTCGATTCGCATCTCGTCCAAATCGCCTCATTTAGTTCGGGTTTTCCATTTGCCGCATGCATGTTTTTGCGAGCCCAGGCCAGGGTGGAACTTTTGTAGTCGGCATATAGGGGGACACGTTCTTAGAGTGATATGAGGGTCCCTTTTCTTCGGGGCTCGATTAGCCGTGCGCCCAAGGTGCTTTGGGCTTGATGCAAAGAAGAGTTGGGTTGTGTTGAGTGCCTCGCTTGGTGGAAGTGCATTTCCTATCTGGCGGGGTATTCTTACGTGTACGGCTAAATTGGTGCATCCCTGCAGGGTTAGATCTTCTCGAGAAGCCGTGTTTTCCGCAGTTATGGACTACTTGGTGAAAGTACTGGCTAACAAGTACTCAGGACAACTTACACCTAATGATTAATAACCTTACACCCAATGATTAACAACTTGACTAGTAATAGGCTTATTGACACAACAATCTGAACCATCATTAATTCAACTGTGTGAGTTATCCTCGGACTGCTTCTTTGGATAAGAGGTGAGATCCAGGATGGGTTTGTTTGGAGTTAGTTATAGTTGGTTACGATATGCGATCTTATCTCCTTTCTGTTAGCCGGAAGTTGTAGTAATTTTGTAGTTGGTTAGAGCAGCCCGCTGCAGCATCTTTTATATCACCCCTTCCTTCCGTTGAACCCAAAGCATCTGTGCTTGGTGTTGACGGGTTACACTTTGGTGAACTGTGAGTCTTGCTTGCCACTACTTGGATGTACTGACCCCTTTGGGGCTGTGGTTTCCGTAGACTACGTTTCCGAGGATCACCATGGTGGCTACTACGTGGAGTATGACGAGACTGCTGACGAGTAGATAGCGGACCCGGGCAGGATCCGAGACTTCGTGGATGGGCTCCGTCTTTTCGTTTCCGGCCTCTTAGGCCTATTTGGATCTTGTCTGTACTCAGACATGTTGAATGCTTCCGCTGTGATGTAATGATGTTATGTTGGGACATGTGTCCTCTGGATGATTGTATTTGCTATCTCTGCTCTAATGAGGGCTATTTGCAACTTATTTCCATCTTTTGTGTCGTAGAGATATGTTGTGTTATCATTTTGTTCAACGCCGTTGACGTACCATGTGTGTATGGTATGAAGTACGTCAATGGTAGTATCCTGATTTCTACCGGATAGTTTACATCGACGGTGGATAGTAGAGATTGGTTGTCACACATAAGTGTTGGCCTACTCGTAAGAGGACGCGGGAGACGGTAAGCCCCGTAATCCAATCATCTACTATTCAGTTCGGACCGGTGAGTATCCCCTAGAAGTTAGGGTGCGACAAATGGTATCAGAGCTTGTCTGCCTGTAGGATCCCTTTTTACTGGTCGCAGTTGAGTCTAGAAACTATTTTGTAGCTATATAGGAAAAATGAAACGTGAGAGTAGGAATTCTGTTCTTTTTCTTCTTTCCCCACCCACCCTCCCTTTTCTGGTAAGGAAGTGCAACGTTGTTTTTCTATTCTCATCTAAACTTTCAAGTTAGGATTTCACGAATCCTGGTTTCTCTAGGATAGTTATATCTACTAGACCATAGGAATGGAGGTGGTTGTGACATGATTTATCATGTTGCCTACTCATGATTGAGAACGGAGGCGTGTAAGCCCCGGAAGCAGATCCTCTATTCCTTAAGCAGTAGATATTGATCCTTTAGAAGCCCGGATGGGTTTTCCGTAGTACCTCAGGAGTGTTTTGATCTCATTTTCCGATGTTGCTTCGTTATCCTGTTCTTCTCAACATCCTTTTCGTCCGTTGAAACCTTGTTGTTGCTTTCCACTTCAGTTCTGCTACCGGCGTCTAATCAATAACTCTGTTCCACCTTTCTGGCCAGATAGTCTATTATCCAAATGAATCAAGTTCTATCCAACTATACACCCTCGAAGCAAAACCTCTACCTTTATTTGAAAATGTTCCGGTGGTTTGCAAATTCCCTGACGTCTTTCCAGAAGAGTTGCCAGGAATGCCTATCGTCTTGAACTTCCAGAAAAACTATCCAAGGTGCACGATGTGTTTCACGTGTCACAGCTCAAGAGGATCTTCGCAAGAAGTATCCGGACCTTTTCTTTTCTCAGTAGGAATCTCGGGGCGCGATTCCTTCAAGGGGGGCGTTTTGTAACATCCCAAGTATGAAAAATAGCCATTAGAATGTTTTGCTCTCTGTTATTTTATGTTTTGCATCATGACATCATGTTCATTGCATTTGTTTTGCTTGTTTTCCTTTTGTTTTCCTCTGTTTTCATTTGTTTTCCAACTGTTTTCCTTTGTTTCCCTTTGTTTTATATTTGAATTTCAAACCAAATTTCAAACCTTTTGTTTCATACTTGTGATGTTACAATTTCCAAAATGATATTTCAAATCAAATCAATCATTTGTTTCCATTAAGCTAAGGTTCAAACTAATTGAATAATTGCTTTCAATAATTCACTTAATTCAAATTCCTTTCCAAATTCAAATATTTCCAAACAGCACCCCTTTTGGAATTTATGAAAATAACCAAACAACTCAATCCTTTGTTTCACATAAACTTGAATTCTAAAGCTTTTAAATTGCTTAATGTCACCCTTATTCATCTATTATCAAAATTAATTAAATTCAATTAAATTTACCAACAACAATATAATTAAATTTTTTGGGAAAACAAAAGGTTGCACATGTTACTGTTACCAAAAATCCAACTATACAAAATTTTACCTAATGTTCTAAACCCTAAAAACCTCTCCTTTCTATCCTTATTCCAATCTGCCAAAAAAAAATAATAAGGAAGAAAAGAAATAGAAACAGCAGAGAGAGAGAGGGCCCAACCCAACTTTTTTCCTTCAGGGCCCAAATACCCCTTCGCATTGTCTTCTTCCTCGTACGGGTTACATCCAGAGCACCACGTATACAGAGATGCAGAAGCAACGGCCAAGCTCACTCCCCCCTCCCTATAACTCCATGCCCTAGCCCTAGGGTTTCCCTTCCACCTCTCCTTCTCCCTCCTTCCTCTTCCGCCGCCTCCATCTTCCTTCCACCTCCCCTCCATCTCTCTTTTCTCTGTCTGTAACTAAACCTCCACAACCGAATTTTCCCCTCCTTTTGCTCCGGCGATCGCCACCGTTGGGGGCCCCCTCCGGCCAGGGAGAGGCCGGGAATGGAAATGCCCCACCTCCAGCTCCCTCCTCCACCCCTCGGCTTGGGCCGGGAGTGCTCAGGTCGCCGCCGCCGTCAACGTTTGCCGCCACCGTCGCCCCCTGCATCACCCTGCTGCGTCGACCTGCTCCTCACCGACCGCTCGAGGTGAGCAGCACCTCCTCGCCTCCCCTTCCTCCCTCTCGCTACTCTTCTCCTCCTCCCCACAGCGCACGGCCCACCGCGCCGCAACCTGCCACGGCGCCCCCACAGCGAGCGGGCAGCGAGCCGCCGGCGACCATCCCTCGTTTCTGTCCGCCCAGGTTCAGCTAACGAGCAGTTTTAGATTCAGAGAAAAAAATCCCGCGACCTCCACCTTATCCACCCCCGAGGCCCCTTCCTATCCCCAAATCAAGCCCACCGCAGTGGCTAGCTGCCACAGCGCGCACAGCAAAGGGGAGGGGTTCGAGTCCCCCCTCCCTCAATTAAACCAAAACTTTTATTTTCCATTGTTTTGGTACAGCACTTCCCAGAAAATCACACACAGGTCCCTGTATTTCTTTTCTAGTCCCTGTTTAATTTTTCCTAAGTCCCTAGAGGTAATAAAAATGGCAGATTTGCACCCTAATCTTGTAAAATGCATAACTAATTCATCTTAACTCCAAATCCAACATTTTTAATATGTATTCTGTACCAACTTAAATGCTATATCCAAATATAAAATTTGTTTACTGTTTTGAATATTTTAAATTGGTGAAAATATTTGAATCTTGTTTAATTCATTTAATTTTGCAAAAATCATAACTTGGGCATAAAAATTCCAAATTCAACAAACTAAATATGTTTTCCAATCAACTTTTCATGTACTTTCTAAATATAATATTTTTTTGCTGTTTTAAATAATTTAAATTGCTGAAAACAACTGTTTCTTAATTAATGCAATTAAAATTGCCAAATTAATAACTTGCTCATTTTAAATCCAATTTCAACAAATGAAATATGTTTTCCATGCAAAATTAAACCACCTTTTCAAATATAAAATTTGTTTCATGTTTTGAATAAGTAAAATTGGTTAAATAATTTAAACCTTATTTAATTCATTTAAAATTGCTAAATTCCTAACTTGATCAAATTAAATTCTTTTGGGACATATAAAATATGTTTTCAAACCCTAACAACATAAACTTTTCAAATATGAATCTCACTTAATGTTTTGCACAAATAAAAATTCAATTAAATTCAAACTTAAATTAAATTCATTTAAAATCTTGTTTAACTTGTTTAATTCCCAATTAATTCATTCTAAATCCTTTTTCAACAAGTGAAACATGTAATCCACCTAAAATTGTGTGAACTTTCCAAATATGAACTTGGTTATCTATTTTGAACAATTTAAAGTGGTGAAAACAACAAATGCTTGAGTGACACCTTTAAGTAACCAAAATTTCTTAACTTGATAAATAAAATCCTAAACTTGGTGAACCTTATTTCCAATTGCTCCTATTGTTGTTATTTTGTTGTTTCCTTCATCCATGCATCATGCTAATCCACTTCCACCTATTGATTAGTTGTAGAACAATTAATTCAACCATAATTCATGGGCTTTCCATATGCAATCCTGTTGCATATGGGTCCATTTAAACATGTTATCTTGTCAACTAGTTTATTTCTGATGCATCAATTAAATTGACATGCATCATCCCATGTTTGTGCATTATACCATGTTATTGATTGTTTATCTCTCTGTGATTTTTGTTTGCTTCTTCTCGGATAAACGACGACGTTGAGACCGACGATACTTACGACACCCCTTCTAAGGATTTAGCTCAGTACCAGGCTACTGGGTTTGCAGGAAAGTATTCACTCACATGAACCACTGTGTTCCTTTCAACATTGGTTACCGATACTTTCCGTTGTCTATTCTGCTAGCCCTATGAATAGTTGCTTCTGTTACGAACCTATCACATGTATCCTTTAACCCTGATATTGCCTCACCTCCACACCTATGACCCCATTGTTGGTTGCCCGTGTCTTACTAGCATGCTTAGGGTTGTTTTGCTCGAGTCTGTTACCCGTTACTTTCTGTTACTATTTCTATTATGTTCTGGGGGCTCGATGTTTAATCAATCAATCATGCTAATGTTGTTATTAATAATAATTTGATGATAAGGCACCGGCAGGAGGCCCTGTGTGGTTTTGAGGCGTGCTAGTGTCGACCCTAATTAGGAAAAGGGTCTTGTCTACTGATCCATGATGAGCGCACTACCCGCATGTGGAAAGCGTGTATGGGCGCCCCCCTCAATTTGACTCGATTCGCATCTCGTCCAAATCGCCTCATTTAGTTCGGGTTTTCCATTTGCCGCATGCATGTTTTTGCGAGCCCAGGCCAGGGTGGAACTTTTGTAGTCGGCATATAGGGGGACACGTTCTTAGAGTGATATGAGGGTCCCTTTTCTTCGGGGCTCGATTAGCCGTGCGCCCAAGGTGCTTTGGGCTTGATGCGAAGAAGAGTTGGGTTGTGTTGAGTGCCTCGCTTGGTGGAAGTGCATTTCCTATCTGGCGGGGTATTCTTACGTGTACGGCTAAATTGGTGCATCCCTGCAGGGTTAAATCTTCTCGAGAAGCCGTGTTTTCCGCGGTTATGGACTACTTGGTGAAAGTACTGGCTAACAAGTACTCAGGACAACTTACACCTAATGATTAATAACCTTACACCCAATGATTAACAACTTGACTAGTAATAGGCTTATTGACACAACAATCTGAACCATCATTAATTCAACTGTGTGAGTTATCCTCGGACTGCTTCTTTGGATAAGAGGTGAGATCCAGGATGGGTTTGTTTGGAGTTAGTTATAGTTGGTTACGATACGCGATCTTATCTCCTTTCTGTTAGCCGGAAGTTGTAGTAATTCTGTAGTTGGTTAGAGCAGCCCGCTGCAGCATCTTTTATATCACCCCTTCCTTCCGTTGAACCCAAAGCATCTGTGCTTGGTGTTGACGGGTTACACTTTGGTGAACTGTGAGTCTTGCTTGCCAGTACTTGGATGTACTGACCCCTTTGGGGCTGTGGTTTCCGCAGACTACGTTTCCGAGGATCACCATGGTGGCTACTACGTGGAGTATGACGAGACTGCTGACGAGTAGATAGCGGACCCGGGCAGGATCCGAGACTTCGTGGATGGGCTCCGTCTTTTCGTTTTCGGCCTCTTAGGCCTATTTGGATCTTGTCTGTACTCAGACATGTTGAATGCTTCCGCTGTGATGTAATGATGTTATGTTGGGACATGTGTCCTCTGGATGATTGTATTTGCTATCTCTGCTCTAATGAGGGCTATTTGCAACTTATTTCCATCTTTTGTGTCGTAGAGATATGTTGTGTTATCATTTTGTTCAACGCCGTTGACGTACCATGTGTGTATGGTATGAAGTACGTCAATGATAGTATCCTGATTTCTACGGGATAGTTTACATCGACGGTGGATAGTAGAGATTGGTTGTCACACATAAGTGTTGGCCTACTCGTAAGAGGACGCGGGAGCCGGTAAGCCCCGTAATCCAATCATCTACTATTCAGTTCGGACCGGTGAGTATCCCCTAGAAGTCAGGGTGCGACAACAACTTCCGGCTAACAGAAAGGAGATAAGATAGCGTATCGTAACCAACTATAACTAACCACCAAACAAACCCATCCTGGATCTCGCCCCTTATCCAAAGAAGCAATCCGAGGATAACTCACACAGTTGGATTAATGATGGACCAAGTTATTGTGGCAATAAGACTGTTACTAGTCAAGTTATCATTAGTTAGGTGTAAGTTGTTCTGAGTACTTGTTAGCCAGTACTTTCACCAAGTCAACCATAACCGCGGAAAACACGGCTTCTCGAGAAGATTTATCCCTGCAGGGGTGCACCAATTTGGCCGTACACGTAAGAATATCCCGCCAGACGGGAATCAAACCCACCAAGCGAGGCACTCTACACAACTCAACTCTTCTTCACATCAAGCCCAAAGAACCACGTGTTGTGCGTGCGCGGCTAATCGAGCCCCACGAAGAAAAGGGGACCCTCATAGCACTCTAAGACCATGCCCCCTAAATGCCGACTATAAAAGTTCCACCCTGGCCTCGGGTTCGTACCTGCATATGCGTGCATCAAATGGAAAGCCCGAACTAAGTGTGGCGATTTGGACGAGATGCGAATCGAATCAAATTGAGGGGGGCGCCCATACACGCTTCCCACATGCGGATAGTGCGCTCATCATGGATCAGTAGACAAGACCCTTTTCCTAATTAGGGTCGACACTAGCAGGCCTCAAAACCACGCCGGGCCTCCTGCCGGTGCCTTATCATCAAGTTATTATCGACAAACTTAGCAGGTTGATTGTTTAACATCGGGCCCCAGAACATAATAGAAATATAATAACAGAAAGTAATTGACAGCAGACTCGAGCAAAAACAACCCTAAGCATGCTAGTAAGACACGGGCTCAAACAACGGGGTTATAGGAGTGGAGGTGAGGCAATATCAGGGTTAAAGGATACATGTAATAGGTTCGGAGAACAAGCAACGATACATAAGGCTAGCAGAATCGACAACGGAAAGTATCGGTATCCAATGTTGAAAGGAACACAATGGTTCATGTGAGTGAATACTTGCCTGCAAACTCAGCAGCCTGGTACTGAGCTAGATCCTCAGAAGGGGTGTCGTAAGTATCGTCTGTCTCAACGTCGTCGTCTATTCGAGAAGAAGCAAACAAACAACACAGAGAGATAAACAATCAATAACATGGCATAGTGCACAATCATGGGATGATGCATGTCAATTTAATTGATGCATAAAAATAAACTAGTTGACATGGTAACATAACATGATTAAATGGACCCACATGCAACTTGGATTGCATATGGAAAGCCCAAGAATTATGGTTGAAATAATTGTTTTACAACTAAACAACATGTGAAAGTGGATTAGCATGATGCATGGATGAGGAAAACAAAAAGAAAACAACAATAGAATCAATTTGAAATAAGGTTTACCAAGTTGGGAATTTTATTTATTAAGTTTTGGACTTTTGGTTACTTCAAGGTGTTACACAAGCATTTGTTATTTTCACCAATTTAAATTGTTCAAAATAGATAACAAAGTTCATATTTGAAAAGATCACACAATGTTAGGTGGATTACATGTTTCAATTATTGAAAAAGGAATTACAATGATTTAATTATGAATTAAACAAGTTTAAACAAGATTTAAATGAATTTAAAACAAGTATGTATTTATTTGAATTTTTTATTTGTTCAAAACATTAATTCAAATTCATATTTGAAAAGTTTATACTTTTCTAGTTTGAAAACATATTTTATATGTTCAAAAATAATTTAATTTGATCAAGTTATGAATTTAGCAAATTTAAATGATTTAAACAAGGTTTAAAGTACTTAACCAACTTTAATTATTCAAAACATGAACCAAAATTTATATTTGAAAAGGTGGATTAAAATAGCATGGAAAACATATTTTATTTGTGTTATTTGAATTAAGTTTGAATTAGTTATGCATTTAATCAAATTTAAAAAGAGTGGTTTGAATTTGAAATTTGAATGCATTTGAATTGTTCAAAACAGGAAACAAATGATGTAAACATGTAGAGAATTTAATTTGGTTCAGCAAACATATTTTATTTGCATTATTTGGATTTAGGAAATAAAAGTTATTAGCATTTTAAGTGCAGGGACCAATCTGTAAAGAAATGGACTTAAACTGAAAAAAGAAAAAGCTGAAATATTTCTACACCGTGCAGTGACCTAGCCTAGGTCACTGCCAGTGGGCCCTGGGGCCAACGTGGCAGCAGTGGTCACTGACAGGGGGGCATGCCTGTCAGCACCCTAGCGAAAAAAGGGTGGAAATTTATCTGCGGGAGGCAGGGCTCGAACCCTGGCCTCCTGCGCGCGCTCGCTGTTGCGCTACCACTGCGCTGTTGATCGTTCGCTTGTCAGTAGAGGCTACGCAGCGAGGTTAACGTTCAGGTTCGCGTTAACTGAACTTTGCGGTTCAGTTGCTGCACTTCCTGACGGCGACAGCACGGGCACGCCGACGGCGAGCTGCTGCATCGTGTGCGTGCACGGGTGAGTGTGCTAGGGTGTGCGCGTGTTGGTGTTGAGACGCGGAGAGGGAACAGGGAGGTGGACACGGGGTGGTGCTCACCGGCGAGGAAGGCGAGGCAGAGGCTCGGGGAAGAAACGGCGCCGGCGACAGGAACGAGGACGGAGGCGTGGAAGCAGACGGTCCCGGGTACCGCTGGGGTGTCGATGAGCTCGAGGAGGCTACGGTGGTCTGATCCCCGTGGTCAGCCAGGGAGGAGGAGCGTGGCAACGGCGGCGATCGCCATGGATTCAGAAGAGGGCTCGTCGGGGTGAGGTTCAGAGAGGGAAATGCGACGGCAGAGAGAGGAAAACGACGGCGGGAGAGAGGGAGAGGGTGGAGCTAGGGTTAGGGCTAGCTCGGGGTCTAGGGGGTAGGTTTATAGGGGCTAGGGGCGCGCGGTGGCCGTCGGCTGCGCGCGCCGTCGACGTGGCCTGCCGGATCGCCCTGCCGTACAGGAGAGAGACGATCGCGAAGGGGTACCGGGCCGCGGGGAAAGAAATGGTGGGCTGGGCCTGCGTGGGGGCACAGCCCACTGCCCCTCTCTCTCTCGTTTTGTTTTATTTTTTGCTGTTTTTTTTTGCTGATTTGAAATAGGGAAGAAAAGCTAGGGTTTTTGGGTTAGAAATTTTTAGGGAAATTTTTGTAACAATCCTTTATTGTAACAGCAACATGTGTATGCTTTGGTTTTCAAATATTTCAAAATATTTTGATGTTTGTAAATTGGTTGAACTTTGAATGAATTTTGAGATTAAGTGATTTATTAAAAGAAACATCTAATTACTTTTGGACACTCAAGTTTATTTGAAACAAATTGAGTGGAAAAAATGTTTTGTAATTCTCATAAATTCAACATGGTTGCTGTTTGGGAGATGTAATTGAATTTTGAATAACATTTGAATTAAGTGAATTATTAAAAGCCATACTTTTAAATAGTTTGAACCTTATGGTTTAAATGGAAACAATTGATGTTTTGAGTTGAACTTTTTATTTGAAAAATTGTAACATAACAAGTATGAAACAAAGGTTTGAATATTGTTTGAATTTCAATTGTGAAAACAAAGGAAAACAGATGGGAACAAAAATGAAAACAAATGCAATGATTAAGATGCCATGATGCAAAACAATAAATAAACAAGAAGCAAACATGCTAGGGTGGTTTTTTCATACTTGGGATGTTACAGAGACCCGGTGAGTGGGAGTTTTCTTAGGCAAACCTGTTTCTGCGAGGATTTTGCAGACCCAGGTCCTTCTTCTCTTGCCGCCCTCCTCATCCTCCTGCGTTTTCTGAGTGTGTGAGGATGTTTTCAAAGGATTTTTTGACAGTCTAGAGATAGGCACTGATGGAGGGATGATAACCCGGTAGGCCAATGCCAAGGTGTAACTCGGCCCAAAGGGAACCGCGCAAGACCCGGCTCAAGGAAGAGGAGTTTCTAGAAGGCCCAAGAAGTAGTGTAGGCCTTGTAACCCGGCTTTGGGGTTACGATAAGGAAACTTAGGGTTTGTATGCGGTGACTGGGTAGGACTCCGAGTATGCCTTGGATAGGAAGCCAGGGGGCCGAGTAAGATATAAACCGGTTCCTAGGGTTAGAAAGAGGACGAGCTTCACCAGATATTCGAGTATCCTTGTAATACGAGAGCTGATATTGTAACCCTAGATCGGAGACTCGGCGACTTGATTGCTAGAGCTACCAGATCGATTGATAACATGGTTTCCCTTGAGCTAAACCCTCTCCCAAACACCAGAGTCGAATTGCCCCAAGATAAGTTACCCCCGGTAACGTCTGCCATGATTATCCCACGACAGTTGGCGCCCACCGTGGGGCCTACGTCCGAGGGTGTTTACATCATGGGAGAAGCTCAGGAGAGCATGAAGAACCTCGTCATCGGCGAGATCTACACCAACCCCGAAGGAGAGAAGACGGTGGACGACTTTGGCTGGGGGCCAGAGTCGGATCTGCAGGAAACCGGATTTGTCGTCACAATCGGCCGGGTCAACGTCTTCGTCGGCATGGTACGTACGTCCGGCTCTATTCCTGATGATGTTGGATATGATTCCGTGTCAGGAGGAGCGACCTGCGTCCAGTCGGATGGGGAAGAGTCGGTCAGGACGATCGATCCGATAGAAGAGCCCACCACGAAGAGGGAACAACCGGAGGAGCCGGCATGGACCCCGCGTGGCCGGGTCATGAGAGAAGATGATACCGATTCTATCCTGCACCTGCTGGAGGACCGGTACGAAGAGGATAGTTGTGACGAGGAAGAATACGAATCTTCACCAGGCATCGCGCGCCAGGTCGCGGTCTACACGGCCCCTGCAACCAATCTCAATCAGGGGGACGTGACTACGGCCGCGGTCGGAGCGGCGCGAGCGCTGGCCCAGCAGCAAAATCCGGTTGACGGAAACCCGGTTATAGCCCGGGTTGACGGAGAGTCGGCTTCAGTCACCAGCCATACCCCAGAAAGTGAGCTACGGAGAAACATGTTCGGATTCATGGCAAACAGAACGCCAGGTGCGGGTCCTTCAAACCCACCAAATCCGGCTTTGTTCAACAACAACCCGATCTTGGATCCTACGGTGTTGGCGACGGTGATAACCCCAGAAAACGCGGTGGCACGCGCTGTGGATCTGGATGTGGCCCGCCGTGCATTGGAGCAGCAGAGGAAAGATGTGGAAGCTGAGAGACAGGGGATAGCCGCGCGCCAGCGCGAGCTGGAAGCATTGGAGAACCGGCTCCAGGTTCAGTCGACCAGGATGCACAATCAAAGATATCAGTCGAGATTACCAGCAACAGGAGGAACTATAAACCCGAACGCACTATTTATTACACCTCAGGATCAACCAATTCCAGCTGCAAATCAGGAAACCGGACGTCAGCCTGCGACAGTGGGAGGACAACCGGTAAACGCACCAGCCGGGTTACCCACGTTGCAGACAAGGGCTGCTGTTGGCAACACAGTACCACCACCACCATCACGATTTCATACTCCACCAGGTCACTTCAATAATCCCATGGACAATGTATATGCAGCAACATTGGCATTGGATCGTATCCCCGTAAGAGAGTCACCCCATGCGGAGGAGACCCGGCGGGTGATAGATCTATTGCGCACAGCAGTGGCACAACAGGCCAATTACCCGGATAACAGGAGTGGAATGCACGGAACACCACATGTCAGCACGGCGGAGGGCAGAGCAGCAGAAAATGCCGCCTCCTCCCCGTAGACCAGCAACACCTGCAGTATCAGCAGCGCAAGCCATTGTGGATAGTTCCCGAGCCAGGCGCGCAGCGGCCGGATCTCCGGTACGAGGGCCGGTAGCGGTTGCACCCCCCGCCGTGCCCGCAACAGGATCACACGTTTCCCGGGTGAGGCCAGTACCGGCAAATTTAGCCGGGCCCAAGTGTTTGTCGGATATCATCAGAGCTGAACCTTACCCGGATAAATTCAAGGAACCGGGTAAAGTGGTTAACTATGAGCCGACCATGGATCCTGAAATCTGGTTGAGCAGTTATGAGATGGCCATGTCGATTCGAAACGCTTCTGAGAACCTTCAAGCCAAGTTTATGTACTTAATGATGTCAGAAGGAGCAGCAAAGTTGTGGTTCAATAATTTACCGGAAAGGTCTATCAATTCATGGAGTGAGCTGAAAACTGTGTTTATCAACACTTTCATGGGACGTGCAGGAAGTTATTTACAATCGATGATCTAGAACGATGTGTCCAGAAGAAGGGTGAGTCGGCGCGTAGTTGGGTGCGCCGGGTTATGGAAATACTCCACTCGTCCACGGATATTCAACCAAAGGATGCGTTACAGGCTATGGCAAAAACATGCAAGTATATACCCTTAGTGCAAAAGCTAACGCGCATGAAATCTAGTCGGAACGCTTCAGAGGTTACGATGGGAGAGTTGATGGACGCGTGTAACAAGCACGCCGCCACGGATACCACAGAGGAGGATGTTGATGATAAGAAAGCAAAAGCAAATGCGAGCAACAGCGGAAGACCCGGTAATGGATCTGCGTCGGGTAACAATGGAGGAAATAACGGAAACAACCAGAACAAGCGTCCTTATGAGGGAAGTTCCGAGTTTGTCGCTAATAGAGAAGCCGGGTTTTCGAGACCCAGAGCGGAAGGAAATTTCAACGGAGGAAACTTTAATGGAGGAAATTATCAAGGACCACCGAGGCCGGCTAATCATCTAGAGGCTTTCCGGATGCCGTGTCCGCGACATAGCAGGAACGGTAGGCCGACTAATCACTCATTGGAGCAGTGTGTAGATTTACAGAGATGGAAGAACGAAGAAATACAGAAGGCAATGCGAGGTGCAGGTCGGGGAGGAGGACCGGGTCCGGGTGGAAACCCGGGCAATGGCTAACCCCAAGAAGTTGGGGCAGTACCACGTTCATACTACAGGAACTTCTAACAAAGACAAAAAGATACTTAAGAAAGCAGTAAACTCGGTTTCTTCAGCTGTTCATTTGAGATGGTCGGATCAAGAGGTAACATGGAGCAGAAGGGATCACCCGGAAAGACTAGAGCATCCGGGTGTGTTAGCTTTAGTGGTTGCGCCACAGGTCAATGGTTACGAGCTAAAAAAGTTTCTGATGGATGGCGGAAGTAGCATTAATATCTTATATTGGGAAACCTTCTTACGCATGGGTCTCAAGGAATCCCAGCTACAGAAAAGTTCTACAGTTTTTCATGGGATTGTGCCGGGTCACTCGGCGTACCCCGAAGGAAAGATCACATTGGAGGTCGCTTTTGGAGAATCAAAGGACAATTTTCGAGTAGAGTGGCTCACGTTCGAAGTGGTGAAATTGCGCAGCCCTTATCACGCGCTGTTTGGAAGGCCGGCTTACGCCAAGTTCATGGCCAGGCCTTGTTACGTATACCTACAGCTAAAGATCCCGGGTCCCAAGCAAACCATCACAATACATGGGAACCGGGTTATAGCAGCTGAGTGTGACGAAGGAGACGCGGCGATGGCAGAACAGACTTGCAGAAAGGAGGAGCTCAAGTATTACCGGTCCCAAGTAGACCCGGATGACAGAACAACATTGAAGAGGCCGAATACAGAGGATGAGAGAGCAAAGTTCGAAGCAGCACAGGATGCCAAGATGGTGGCTTTTGTCGAAGGTGATCCCTCCAAGCAATTTGCTATAGGATCTAACCTACACGGTAAACAGGAAGAGGCACTCATTGAGTTCATTCGCGGAAATCAGGATGTTTTCGCTTGGACGCCCAGCGATATGCCGGGTATCCCGACTGAGTTAGCTGAGCACAGTTTGCATGTTGATCCTAAGTCCCGGCCTGTGAAGCAGGGCCTGAGAAAAATGAATGAGGAAAGAAGAAAAGCTATAGGAGAAGAAATTGCTCGGCTATTGACAGCCGGCTTTATCATGGAAGTTTTTTCACCCGGATTGGTTGGCAAATCCGGTTCTAGTAATGAAAAAGAGTAACGAGTGGAGGATGTGCATTGATTACACGAGTCTCAACAAGCATTGCCCAAAGGATTCGTTTGCTCTTCCAAGGATAGATCAGATTATAGACGGAGTGGCTGGAAGCGACCTATTATGTTTCCTGGATGCATATTCCGGGTACCATCAGATCAAGATCAAGAAGGAAGATTGGGAGAAAACATCGTTCATAACCCCCTTTGGGGCTTTCTGTTACAAAACCATGACCTTTGGATTGAAGAACGCCGGTGCAACTTACTAGCGGTGCATTCAGAAGTGCTTGAGGATCAGATTGGACGCAATGTTCAAGCTTATCTTGATGATGTGGTGATCAAGACCAGGAAGGCAGAAACATTCATCGATGACCTAAAGGAAACATTCAGGAATCTGAGAAGGTATCAGATGAAACTCAACCCCACAAAGTGCATATTTGGAGTTCCAGCTGGAAAATTACTCGGTTTCATTGTTTCCGAGAGAGGAATTGAGGCAAACCCGGACAAAATCAAAGCCATCCAGTGTCTGAAAAAGCCGGAAAGCCTGAAGCATGTTAAAAAACTTACAGGATGTGTAGCAGCATTAAGCCGGTTTATATCCAGGCTCGGAGAGAAGGCGACACCCTTATACGGGCTCTTGAGGAAATCCGACAAATTCGTTTGGGACCAAGAAGCGGATGAGGCGTTCGAGGCACTAAAAAAGCAATTGTCTGAGGCACCGGTCTTAGCAGCCCTGGGTCCTAAAGAGCCCATGTTATTATATGTTGCGGCCGGGCCCCGGGCGGTCAGTGCAGTGGTTGTTGTTGAGCGTAAAGAGGATGGAAAAGATCACCCGGTTCAGAGGCCGGTTTATTACATAAGTGAGGTACTATCGGATGCAAAGCAGCGTTACCCACATTGGCAGAAGTTGGTTTTCGGGGTCTTTATGGCCAGCCGGAAATTGAAACCCTATTTTCAGGAGCACCCCATAACAGTGGTTAGCTCTATACCAATGTCGGATATTATCAGAAACTCAGATGCAACAGGTAGAATAGCCAAGTGGGCCATTGAGATGGGAGATTACCACATCAACTACGAGCCCAGGTCAGCAATCAAATCTCAAGCTTTAGTTGATTTTATCAATGATTGGACTCACACTAGCATGCCCACAATGACACCAAGTTCTGAGTCTTGGGTGATGCACTTCGATGGTTCTAAGCAGTACGAGGGATCAGGAGCTGGGGTGGTACTTACATCACCCAAAGGAGACAAACTGAGCTACGTGCTGCAAATTCACTTCGATTTCTCCAACAACGTGGCCGAGTATGAGGCATTGTTACACGGATTGAGAATAGCAAAGGAGATGAACATTAGGCGAATAAGGTGCTATGGAGACTCAGATCTTGTGGTACAACAGGTCTCAGAAACTTGGGATAGAAAGGATGCAACTATGGCAGCATATCGCAGAGAGGTGGACAGGGTTGCCGGGTGTTTTTCCGGGTATGAGGTGGAGCATATTGACACGCGAAAGAACGAGGCAGCAGATGCGCTCGCAAGACTCGGCTCGCGCAGAGAGCCGATTCCACCCAATGTTTTCCTGGACGAATTATGGCGGCCATCTGTTAAAAACGAGTCTGAGGAAGAGGTGGCTAACCAAGACCCGGATTTAGAGCTCGTGGCCACAGTACGTGCTGTTCCCGAGTGGACAGAGCCGTTCTTGGCTTACCTATCACGGGGTGAGTTACCACCGTAGGAAGTTTTAGCAAGGCAAATTCTAAGACGAGCAAAGGGCTATTCTATCATCAATGTAGAGTTATATAAAAGGAGTGCAACAGGAGTCTTTTTACGATGTGTAGCATCATAAGAAGGCCGGCAGATTCTGAAGGAGATTGTGGGCATCACGCATCCACAAGATCCCTTGTGGCCAAAGCATATCGACACGGTTTCTTCTGGCTCACGGCCTTAGCAGATGCAGAGCGCTTGGTGGCAAGGTGCGATGGATGTCAAAGGTACGCTCGCCAAACCCATGTGCCGGCTATGGAGTTGCAAACAATCCCGCTAACCTGGACGTTTGCTGTTTGGGGTATGGATATGGTCGGTCCCTTTCACATGTCACCTTGCAAAAAGACCCACCTCTTGGTGGCTACTGATAAGTTTACTAACTGGGTTGAAGTTATGCCAGTTACCAATTGTGAAGCAGTTACAACAGTCAAGTTCCTGAAAAGGATTATCTATCGGTTTGGGTATCCTCACAGCATAATAACAGACAATGGAACCAACATGTCCTTAGGTGAGATGGAGAAATTCTACGGGAACAATGGTATCCGGCTTGACATAGCCTCATTAGCCCATCCACAAGCTAATGGACAGGTGGAGAGAGCAAATCAGGAGTTACTTCGTGGACTAAAACCACGGCTGCGAGTCCCATGCATCAGAGCTGCTGGAGTATGGGTTGAGGAGTTACCATCAGTGGTTTGGGGAATTAACACTACACCTAACAGATCTACTCAGATGACCCCGTTTTTCATGGTTTATGGTGCAGAAGCAGTATTGCCGAGTGACATTATTCACGACTCACCTCGAGTGTCGGCTTACGTCGAGGTGGAGAATGAGAAGACCCGGCAGGATGCTGTGGACATGCTAGAAGAGCACAGAGAACAAGCCTTGGAGAGATCAGCCATATATCAGCAGGATCTGAGGAGATATCATACTCGGCGAGTCAAAACCCGGATCTTCCAGGAAGGAGACCTGGTGTTGCAATTGGTACAATCAAAGGAAGGAAAACATAAGTTGTCTCCACCATGGGAAGGACCGTTCATCATAAGCCGGAATTTGCACAATGGATCATATTACTTGATAGATGCAAGGGAAGAGTCAGATACTGTCAATGACACCGCTCACACCACTTCATCTATGCAAGAGAGGGAAAGACCATGGAACGTGGCTCAGCTACGTCCCTACTACACCTCAGACTTGCCTTACAAGTGGAACTACACGATGTAACATGCATCAGGTTTCAGACGCACTCTTTTCCTATCCAGGGTACCTAAGGGGACTGGAGGGTTTTGAATTAGGCGGCCTGCTGACCTAACCTTTCTCATATCAATAAAGAGATGGTTAAACCATGATATTATTTCTTTCTTATGCGTTTTTGTTGAGTTTTTATATTCCTGATATTTACTTTATGTTTTCTTATTTTTGTCAGGTAAGTGTTATTTGTTTGCAGTATATTAGTTTCTTTAAAGGTTATATATATGTCTTGGGGGCTGATTGCTTGAATAGCACAGTTGCAAACTCAAAGACCCGGCCACGATGCCATTAAGTTATAAGGACCGATTACTTGTAATAAGTACGGTTACAATCTTATAACCGGAAAATAGAGCCAAATTTTCTTGATTTCTCTTGTTTAAGCTTGACGTGACTCGCAAAAACGTGGCATGCTTTGCTAGCGTGTAATGACAATCAGTCATGATGCCCAAAGGGGACTTGCCTGACCCTGTTTTTATACAGTTATAGCAGCATTGAATATCCACGCGAAAGCCGGCTTACAACAAAGAGGATCAAAAGGGTCATCTAAACCAAAAGTTATGCAGAGTACAAGGTTAACAGCCGGAAACTCCCAAATATATTAAGCATAACTTCAAACCTATGTGAGTAACTCTAGGTTTTGGGCCTTAGCAGAAACAATTTGTTCTTTTCAAACCACCAACCCTTAGACTCGGAAATTCGGTCCTTGGGGACTTGGGAATTTGAGAAAAGCAACAAATTGTCTAGCTACTAAGCTTAAAAACCCGAAAATCCGAGTCTTGGGGACTTGGGGACTTAGAAAAAATCCACTTGTCAAAACCCCCGAGACCCGGAAACCGAGTCTCACAAGAAGGAAAAACAGCGTAAGTCGGAAAGCCAGCAACGAAAAGTTCAAAGCTAGGAAATAACAAATCCATGCGAAAGGCCAGAAGGGCCACACAAGCTATTAAGGTTTTAGTGTATTACAAACCGAGGGAGTAGTATCGAAAAGTGCACAGGCGCACTATTAAATGAATAATTGTTTTAGATGCCCATTGGCCGAATAAAGTGTTTGAGGCAGTAAAAGGCGAAACTTCACTCGGCATCCATGGCCGAGTCATCGACGTTGTCCTTGGCAGCCGGGTCTTGGTCTTGCTCTTCGGTGGTCTTCGACATCGTACGGTGGAACGATCTTGCTTAAGTCCAGACTGTCGGCGATCAAGCTCGCCGAGTGACGCACCTCAGTATGAATGGCTTTATAGTTCTTGGCTGAAAACTTGGAGCCGTCGTTGTTGAATTCCGGAAACCCGCCAACGAGCTTTGCCGGCTCAAGCTTGGTAAAGTAGGCCTTGGCCAGAGCAAGCCCCCGGGTTACTCCAACCCGGCACGACGAGCGCTTCCAGTGGTCGATCCACTCGGGGATGGTGGAACATGCGTCAAGCAAGGTGTCCAAACCACAATGCCCTATACCCGGCCGCTTCGCAGCTTCCAAAATCCACTTGGTGCCAGCACAGAGTTGCCGGATTACGGCCTTTAGGGTCTTTAACTTCTCGATATCATCTTCATCTGGAGCCGCTTCACCCGGCCCTGCAGAGAAGCAGAAAGGTTAAAGCAATAAATTCCGAGTATTTTGCAGAATGAGAAATCCGGGTTATAGTTAATCAGTTAGAAATTATTAACAAGCAAGGTGCGATAAGTGTCGGCAATTTGGGCTGAAAGCCTCTTCAGCTCACCCTCAGCAGTGTGGGACCTCTTCCTATACTTTCTCACATTTTTCTCAAGTTTCTCCATATCAGCTTCCAGCGCTTCACGTAGCTTTGTCTCTACCTCGAGGAGCTTGTTGGTTTTAACCAACATCTCCTCAGATTGGGCCACGTACGCCTGCGAGAAAAGAAAAGGCAATGTTAGTCGGACAAAAGACATATCCGGATATGATAAATCATAGCGTTATAAAGTACCAAGCAAACTATGCATAGTTCACTCGGAACTTGGGGACTAAGTGAATATACAAGCAGTGTTGGTTAATTTACCTGGTGCTTAGCTGCTATGGCTTCCAGAATGCCCTTTTCATCAGTTTTGAAGGTATAGAGAGCACCTAGCATTTCTTCAAAGTTCAGGTCATCAAGTTTCACCCCGGAGGAGCTGGGGGCCTGGTTCCTCGGAGGCGGAGTCCTTTCCTGCTTGGGGGGGGGGGGACACCCGGGTCGCCTGGGTGTTAGGAGTGGGATCACCCCTCCTCGAGCCTAGGACCTCGACGTCATCACCTCCGGATCTGTGTGAGGGAATAGGATACTCGGCCTCCTGCTCGGCCGGGTCTTTCAGCACGTCTTCCTCTTTTTCTTCTTCTTCAGCGCCGCCAGCCGCGGCCTTCACAATGTCTTCCGGATCCTTCATCGCCGGGTCATCCACATCCATATCGTCCGGGTCACTGTTTGTGACCTTGGCTCTAAGGAAAATGAGAAGAATAGTTAGTACATGACGAATGGAAAATATGGAAAGAGATAGCGCATCAAGTAGCAAGAGAGGTAACTTACCCGGTATTCACCACAAAGTCAGGTGGAAGATCGTTGCTAGACCCGGACGAGGCTGATAAAGATTGGGAAAGTGAGACCCGGATTTGTAAGGCTAGTGGATGGTTTGGAGATGGAAATCTTCGAGGAAAATGGGAAGAATGAGTTTGGGGAATACCGGCTTTGCGAACGGGGGACGAAGGGATGCCCGAGTTAAGAGGATCATCACCCGGAGAGTTCCGAGTTACCCTATGTTTGACTGGGGAGGGTTCCTTCAAACGCGACGATTCGATCAAGTGTTGGTTAAGCTTGCACATGTTAGCGTATGAATACGGTTTGGAGGCAATAGAGGAGTAAGGAACCTTGAATACGACTGCCCGGGCCTTCCTCTTCGTCCCAACGTCAGCTTCCGGCTCAGCCTCGCTTGCATCGGACTGGGTCTCCTCCTTATCCTCCAATCCTGGAAAGCATAATGTATTGTCGGAAAAAGTTGGAAAACAAGTTAACGGAAAGAGAAAAGATTGAGACTCGAGTGTTACCCTCATCGGTGTCAACCGGCTCTTCGTGCTCTTCCAGGTTTTCGGAAGGAGGGGGGGTCTCGATCTTCTAGAAAGCGCTATCTTCCTGAGATAAAAGTACAGTGATAAAAAGTTAGTGATTATACCAGAAAAATGTCAAGTGTTGGTTAAGCTTTCACATGTTAGCGTATGAATACGGTTTGGAGGCAATAGAGGAGTAAGGAACCTTGAATACGACTGCCCGGGCCTTCCTCTTCGTCCCAACGTCAGCTTCCGGCTCAGCCTCGCTTTCATCGGACTGGGTCTCCTCCTTATCCTCCAATCCTGGAAAGCATAATGTATTCTCGGAAAAAGTTGGAAAACAAGTTAACGGAAAGAGAAAAGATTGAGACTCGAGTGTTACCCTCATCGGTGTCAACCGGCTCTTCGTGCTCTTCCAGGTTTTCGGAAGGAGGGGGGTCTCGATCTTCCAGAAAGCGCTATCTTCCTGAGATAAAAGTACAGTGATAAAAAGCTAGTGATTATACAAGAAAAATGTCAGTCGGATAAAGAGTAATGGCCGGATCTTACCGCTGGAGCCGGGTTATCCCGCGTGTAGGGGTCCAGGCCGGCTATTGTCCGGATCACCTCCAGTTTCTCGGTCAAGAAGTTTTTCATTATCTTGTTCGCGTCCGCGGCCGAATAATTTCTTAGTGAATAGCAAAGGGAATCAGTGACGTGCCCAGAGTAGCTGCACATGAGCTTGGGCCGGATAGCATTGGGTTGGATTCGGAAAGTTACCAAAGTTTTCACTAGGTTGAGCCCAAGAAGGCCTTGGGCCGAGAGTACAACAAGCTAGGTAAGGAGGGGCTGGATGGTTTGCCTGTCCGACTCAGAAGCAAAGGAGCTGAGATTGTCGGAAAGGTTGAGGAGATCTTCGGTGAAACCCGGCAATGGTTTTCACCGGCTGGGGAGGTGTCTTGGCAATAGAAATAGGTCTTTTGCCAGTGTTTGACATGGGAGTTAAGACTCAGAGTCGGCATTAAGCAATTCTTCCGTCTCTCGATAGAAACCCCTCCGCAAAATAGGAGGGCCCCGTCGCCGCTCTCGCGGCACGGTTTGCATTGGAATAGTTTAAGGAAGAGTGCAAGATTCGGAGGAATGCATAAATATGACTCACACAATACAATAAAGTGAGTAATGTTCAGCAGAGAATTAGGGCCAATATCAAATACTCTGAGCCCGTAGTGGTCAAGCAGCTCGCGGAAAAAAGGGTGACCCGGGAGGCGGAAACCCCGGATCACATGCTCTACAAAGACTACTACCTCGTCGAGACCCGGAGAAGGCCGAGTCTCATCTCCAGGTACACGCCAGTGAATATCCTCCCGAGCGGGCAAGACCCCCGACTCTGCGAGTTCATCTAGCTTGGCCTTGGTTATGGTTGATCTTGCCCAATTGGCAGAGATCGAGTGACTCGGCTTCGCCTTGTTGGCCGGCTGTTTGCCCTTTGTTTTTGCGCTGGCCTTAGGTGCCATGGGTGTAATCTAAGAAAAAAGACAAAGTGCAGGGTATAAGTAACTTGAGACCCAAAAAATGATCGTTATCCGACTCAGTGAAGAACACTTGCAAGAAATCTTGGCAGATTGGATCTAGACGGAAAAATTTGTGGGAAGAATTTTGACTACAAGTGATGGAGATGCGCTGTGAGGTGTGCTATTGAATCTAGATCAAGCATTGGTTGTGGAAGAACGAGGTGTGGAGTATTCAACTAACAAGAAACAAGAAAGGCATCTAGGAGTGGAACCAAGTCCAATCTAATCGAGCAAAATTAAAGGTGAAATCCATGGAGTAAAGTGGCTTACCGGCGGGATCGGGGAGGAGAACGCGGCGACGGTAGATAGCGCGACGGCAACGGTCCCTAGGGCTCTCCTGTGAGCAGCTCGAGGGCGCGGCGGCGGAGGTCAACGGCGGCATCACGGGGACGGGTGCGGCGCGCGGGCGGCGGCGGCTCGTCTCCGGTGACGTACTCGTGGACGGCGCGGCGGCGCGGGCTCGAGCTCGAAGGAGAAGGCGCCGAGAGGAAGTGGAGATGAAGAGATGGGGGGAAATGAAGTGTTGTAACACCTGGGGTGTTACCCTAATAGAGAGTTGTTTGTTTTCTTTTTTGCTTGCATCATATGCATCACATGAGCATTGCATTCTGTTTTTCAAAACAACTCAAATTCAAAACAATTTAAACTTTCACACCTTGTTTCAAAATTTCCAATTTCAAAATTCCAACCCAAACCCTATTTGAAAATCACCTAACAATTTAATATCACCTTAATAATTCAAGTTGTTGAAAGTAATTTTTGCAACTACCTTGTTGTTGTTTTGCAAATTCATAAAATTTAATTATCAAATAAATACCCCAAACTCTATTGGGAAAATTTAACTAAAAACTTCAAATCAAATTAAATTTTCAAATTTGTGAAATAATGTTAACTCTTGCTTTAATTGTTGTTTTGGAAAATTAACACCCACAATTCCTAAAAGAAAAACCCCAAATCCTTTCTCTCTCTCCCTTTCATTCCTTTAGAAAAAAAATCAAAAGGAAAAAAAATAACAAAGGAGAGAGGCAGCCCACCCCTTTCTTTTCCCACAGCCCATCTCTCTTCTTTTCTCCCCCAGCCCATTACCCCTTCTGGCCCATACCCCCCTCCTTTCTGTCGTCTTCCCCCTCGTTGCTGTCGTCACCTGTACGACTCCATCTCCTCCGTGTGATCTTTCTGCAACTCCTCCGATGGACTGCCGTACCAGGTCTCCCCCCATAAAACAGCCACCCCTCTACCCTAGACCCCCTAGCCCTACTCCTTCCCCCTCCTAGCGCCGCCAACTTCCACTGTCTCCCCTATCTTCTGTTCCTCTGAACCTCTCTGCTCCTGTTCCCCCCAACATCCACCACTGCCTCCTCGTCGCGAGGACGGCATGGTCACCTCGAGGAGCAACGGGTCCCGGGAATGGAACCGCGGCGTTCCCCGGTGTCTCCCCGTCCCCTCGCCACTTGCTGGGAGCCACGGTGTTGCCCGCGCCGTCGCCGACAAGTCCCAGCCGTGGCTGCACGTCGGAGCAGCCCCGCCTCCTCGACGACCACCCGGTGAGCGCCTCCCCTGTCTTTTCCCCTCTCCCTCTGTTCCCTCGAGCACACCTCACCCCACCGCACGCACACCGCGAGCCGCCACCACCCCGTCGTGCCCCGCCGGAGAATCGCCGTCGCTCGCTGCCTGTAGATCGCAGAATGTTTCGTCCGTCAGTTTCGTCAGAAGAACATCCGGATCCTACACCTCAAGCTGGCTCGACCTGTAACCCATCACGAACCCAGCCGAGGCGCAGCGGTCACGGACGCGCGCGCTCCCGTCCCAGCTCGCGGGATCGAACCCTGGGGAAGGCAAAAAACCCCACCTTTTGATCCTTTTTCCGCGCGCCCGCAGCTGGCCCCACCGGTCAGCGACCGTGGTGGCCAGCGTGGTCTCCCCACGCCTCGTCAGCGCCCGCGTGGCGCTGGGGCCCGCAGGTCAGCCGCTGTGGCTGGCTCTGCCCTCGGTGAAACCCGTCCCAGATCCAGATCTGGATCCGGATCTTTGCACCGAGGCCCCTGCCTTCTATCTTTTTGCACCTAAGCCCCCCTTTTCTCTGTTTTCATCACAGCCAAGTCCCTATCTTTTGCAAATAAACCCTAAACTTCAAATGCTCCTAATTTTCAAACCACAAATCCAAATGACACAAATTTTATATGTATTCCAATCAAAATTTCATGAACTTTTCAAATATAACATTTGTTATCTGTTTTGCCCATTTCAAATTGTTTCAAATTTCAAATTCAAACAATTCTTTTCCAATTTGGTTAATTCCATAATTAATTCAAATTACACAAATCAAATATGTTTTTCAGCCCAAATTCAATGTACTTTCTGTTTATCAACTTTGTTTTGCAATTTGGACAATTAAAATTAATGTTATTTAATAATCCTTAAATTGGTTAGTTAAATGGCAAAATTAATAACTTTCAAATGGTTGCTCCAAATTAAATACCCAAAACATGTTTTTCATCCAAAATCAAATGCCACACTTGGATATCAACTTTGTTTTCTGGTTTGCAACAATTAATTTGAATAATTGTTTCACCTCTTATTTAATGCAATTTAAATTACCAAAATTCATAACTAATTCATTTTAATTCCAAATCAAACAAATAAAATATGTTTTCCAATCAGAAATTGCAAGGAATATGTTCATGCCATCCATATCTCTTTTTGCATCTTATCTTGTGCATTTTAGATCTTGTTATGCATGTTCACCTATATGACAACATATGGAATGTGTGGGCTAATTATTTCCAGCTGTTGCCCCCTTCCATTTAAATTGCCTAACTCATCTACCTCATTGTTTTCCATGCTAAACAACATTTAATTTGATGGTTAGATAAACAACTTGAACCAATTCCTCTTTCTCCGGACTCCGGTTCCGATTAAATTGCTTAAGTTGTTTTCCTCCCCGTTGCATCTTGCCATGTCATGCATATAAAATAGGATCATGCTGGATCTTTTGCCGTAGTAGTAATTGTTGCATCCGGTGTTTGTTCGAGGTTCGTTGCTTCTTCCCGGATAGGACGTTGAGATGATGTGAGCAACGACAAGTTCTGCTACCTTGCTGGATTCAAGGCAAGTATACTCACTTGCTGCCAAATGGCTGCCTTTCATCACTTGTTACCGATTCTTTCCGTTGTTCTTATTCTAGCCTTTGTTTCGATGCTTGTGTCTCGATCCTATTATATGTTCACCTTGCAGCCATGATATAGCTTTTCCTTCCACTTCCTATTAACTGTTGATTGTTTACCTCGTTGGCCTTCGTGTCGTAGCTGCATCCTTAGGGTTGCTTTTGCTCGAGTCTGTTGTCGGTTACTTCTTTTACTATCTTTTATTATCGTTCTGGGGGGCTCGATGTTAATCAATCAATCCTGTTAATGCTAATGGTAATAATAATTGGATGATAAGGCACCGGCAGGAGGCCCTTGTGGTTTTGAGGCCTGCTAGTGTCGACCCTAATAGGAAAAGGGTCTTGTCTACTGATCCATGATGAGCGCGCTACCCGCATGTGGGAAGCGAGTATGGGCGCCCCCCTCAATTTGACTCGATTCGCATCTCGTCCAAATCGCCTCATTTAGTTCGGGTTTTCCATTTGCTGCATGCATGATCTTGCGAGCCCTTGGTACCCGGGTGGAACTTTCGTAGTCGGCATATAGGGGGACACGTTCTTAGAGTGCTATGAGGGTCCATTTTCTTCTGGGCTCGATTAGCCGTGCGCCCAAGGTGCTTTGGGCTTGATGCGAAGAAGGGTTGGATTGTGTAGAGTACCTCGCTTGGTGGGGTGATCTCCCATCTGGCGGGTTATTCTTGCGTGTACGGCTAAATTGGTGCAACCCTGCAGGGATAATCTTCTCGAGAAGCCGTGTTTTCCGCGGTTATGGATTACTTGGTGAAAGTACTGGCTAACAAGTACTCAGGACAACTTAAACCTAATGATTAACAATCTTTCACCCAATGTTTAACAACTTGACTAGTAATAGGCTTATTGACACAATAATCTGAACCATCATTAATCCAACTGTGTGAGTTATCCTTGGATTTCTTCTTCGGATAAGGGGCGAGATCCAGGATGGGTTTGTTTGGATTTACTTTCAGTTGGTTACAATACTCGATCTTATCTCCTATCTGTTAGCCGGAAGTTGTAGTATCTCTCTGTAGTTGGTTAGTGCAGCCCGCTGTCGCTTATTTGCAATAACCCCTTCCGTTCCGTTGATACCAAAGTATTTGTATCTTGTGATGACTGGCTACGCCGGTATCTTGTGAGTATGGGTTTTATCCCCCTTGCCAGTACTTAACCGTACTGACCCACGAATTCATTTTCGTGGCTGCATATTCAACATTGCAGTCAACAGGTTTGAAGTCTGACGACGTTAGCTTGGGAATCCCTCCGGCTTGGCCTGGGCAGGGATTGGACGCTCTCGGTTATCTTCAGGACTCTTAGTCCAATTTGTATCTTGTCCGTAGACGGACGATATGTTGTTTCTTCCGCTGTTATTTGGATCTTTGTATCGTATCAGTTGTATCCTTGGCTCGTTTGAGTCCTCTTGTATATATCTTTTCTGTTGTTGTTGTGGATTATTCGTGAACTGTTGTAATGTTATCACAAGTGGCAACCTGGAATCGGTTATTATGTGGATTTTGGCGGGAATGCTGAAATCTGCATAGTGCCCGATCTCGGGGCGTCACAAGTGAGGATATGGAAAATGGCGTTTAGACGCTTATTTATAGGCGCAGAGTGGGAAAGTGCCCTAGTGTTGGGCGGCAAGGCCAAAAATTTCGGAAAAAGATACTCAACTGGATTTTTTGGGATAAGCATTGAAGGCGCCCGTTACGAGATATCCGGAAAAGATTGAAACAGATTGCAAGCGCGATATTTGGACTGACTGGCGAGCGATGCGAGTCCGGGTCTTGTGTGCTTTCTCGAAGTGTTGACCCGGGAAAGTAATGCTGGACTCGGGGAAAACCGGGTTACAATATGGACCACCTATAGAGTTAGGCCTAGCTATTATCAAAGAATTCTAACTCGGTATTTTATGAACTTGTATGTTTATTATTTTGCAGGGAATAGCGTGCGCTTCACGATTGATCCCGCGAAGCCCAAGCTATTATGGGGACTACTGATGGAGGGATGATAACCCGGTAGGCCAATGCCAAGGTGTAACTCGGCCCAAAGGGAACCGCGCAAGACCCGGCTCAAGGAAGAGGAGTTTCTAGAAGGCCCAAGAAGTAGTGTAGGCCTTGTAACCCGGCTTTTGGGGTTACGATAAGGAAACTTAGGGTTTGTATGCGGTGACTGGGTAGGACTCCGAGTATGCCTTGGATAGGAAGCCAGGGGGCCGGGTAAGATATAAACCGGTTCCTAGGGTTAGAAAGAGGACGAGCTTCACCAGATATTCGAGTATCCTTGTAATACGAGAGCTGATATTGTAACCCTAGATTGGAGACTCGGCGACTTGATTGCCAGAGATACCAGATCGATTGATAACATGGTTTCCGTTGAGATAAACCCTCTCCTAAACACCAGAGTCGAATTTCCCCAAGATAAGTTACCCCCGGTAACGTCTGCTGTGATTATCCCACGACAGTTGGCGCCCACCGTGGGGCCTACGTCCAAGGGTGTTCACATCATGGGAGAAGCTCGGGAGAGCATGAAGAACCTCGTCATCGGCGAGATCTACACCAACCCCGAAGGAGAGAAGACGGTGGACGACTTTGGCTGGGGGCCAGAGTCGGATCTGCTGGAAACCGGATCTGTCGTCACAATCGGCCGGGTCAATGTCTTCGTCGGCATGGTACGTACGTCCGGCTCTATTCCTGATGATGTTGGATATGATTCTGTGTCAGGAGGAGCGTCCTGCGTCCATTCGGATGGGGAAGAGTCGGTCGGGACGATCGATCCGATAGAAGAGCCCACCACGAAGAGGGAACAACCGGAGGACCGGTACGAAGAGGATAATTGTGACGAGAAAGAATATGAATCTTCACGAGGCATCGCGCGTCAGGTCGCGGTCTACACGGCCCCTGCAACCAATCTCAATCAGGGGGACGTGACTACGGCCGCGGTCGGAGCGGCACGAGCGCTGGCCCAGCAGCAAAATCCGGTTGAAGGAAACCCGGTTATAGCCCGGGTTGACGGAGAGTCGGCTTCAGTCACCAGCCATACCCCAGAAAGCGAGCTACGGAGAAACATGTTCGGATTCATGGCAAACAGAACGCCAGGTGTGGGTCCTTCAACCCACCAAATCCGGCTTTGTTCAACAACAACCCGATTTTGGATCCTACGGTTTTGGCAACGGTGATAACCCCAGAAAACGCGGCGGCACGCGCTGCGAATCTGGATGTGGCCCGCCGTGCATTGGAGCAGCAGAGGAGAGATGTGGAAGCTGAGAGACAGGGCATAGCCGCGCGCCAGCGCGAGCTGGAAGCATTGGAGAACCAGCTCCAGGTTCAGTCGACCAGGATGCACAATCAAAGATATCATTCGAGATTACCGGCAACGGGAGGAACTATAAACCCGGACGCACTATTTATTACACCTCAGGATCAACCAATTCCAGCTGCAAATCAGGAAACCGGACGTCAGCCTACGACAGTGGGAGGACAACCGGTAAATGCACGAGCCGGGTTACCCACGTTGCAGACAGGGGCTGCTGTTGGCAACACAGTACCAGCACCACCATCACGATTTCATACTCCGCCAGGTCACTTCAATAATCCCATGGAAAATGTATATGCAGAAACATTGGCATTGGATCGTATCCCCGTAAGAGAGTCACCCCATGCGGAGGAGACCCGGCGGGCGATAGATCTATTGCGCACAGCAGTGGCACAGCAGGCCAATTACCCGGATAACAGGAGTGGAATGCACAGAACACCATATGTTAGCCGGTATAATGGAAATACCGGCAATATTCAAACAAATTCAGCACGGCGGAGGGCAGAGCAGCAGCAAATGCCGCCTCCTCCCCGTAGACCAGCAACACCTGCAGTATCAGCAGCGCAAGCCATTGTGGATAGTTCCCGAGCCAGGCGCGCAGCCGCCGGATCTGCGGTACGAGGGCCGGTAGCGGTTGCACCCCCCGCCGTGCCCGCAGCAGGATCGCACGTTTCCCGGGTGAGGCCAGTACCGACAAATTTAGCCATGCCCAAGTGTTTGTCGGATATCATCAGAGCTGAACCTTACCCGGATAAATTCAAGGAACCGGGTAAAGTGGTTAACTATGAGCCGACCATAGATCCTGAAACCTGGTTGAGCAGTTATGAGATGGCTATGTCGATTCGAAACGCTTCTGAGAACCTTCAAGCCAAGTTTATGTACTTAATGATGTCAGAAGGAGAAGCAAAGTTGTGGTTCAATAATTTACCGAAAAGGTCTATCAATTCATGGAGTGAGCTGAAAACTGTGTTTATCAACACTTTCATGGGACGTGCAGGAAGTTATTTACAATCGATGATCTAGAACGATGTGTCCAGAAGAAGGGTGAGTCGGCGCGCAGTTGGGTGCGCCGGGTTATGGAAATACTCCACTCGTCCACGGATATTCAACCAAAGGATGCGTTACAGGCTATGGCAAAAACATGCAAGTATATACCCTTAGTGCAAAAGCTAACGCGCATGAAATCTAGTCGGAACGCTTCAGAGGTTACGATTGGAGAGTTGATGGACGCGTGCAACAAGCACGCCGCCACGGATACCACAGAAGAGGATGTTGATGATAAGAAAGCAAAAGCAAACGCGAGCAACAGCGGAAGACCCGGTAATGGATCTGCGCCGGGTAACAATGGAGGAAATAACGGAAACAACCATAACAAGCGTCCTTATGAGGGAAGTTCTGAGTTTCTCGCTAATACATAAGCCAAGTTTTCGAGACCCAGAGCGGAAGGAAATTTCAACGGAGGAAACTTTAATGGAGGAAATTATCAAGGACCACTGAGGCCGGCTATTCACTAGAGTTGAATTGCCCCAAGATAAGTTACCCCCGGTAACGTCTGCCGTGATTATCCCACGACAGGCACCTTTGCGACAGCCTGCCGGGTCCTCTTCTGGCCTGCGGGTGACTCTTTTTCGGCCACCAGGTTGGAACCAGTGATAGGAGTAGAGGGGTTGAAATCCGGCATGGCTTGATCCGGAACTTCATGACCCGGTTCTTCTTCAGCATCTTGGCCACCGCCTAACCCGGCAACTTCTTGTTCCTCTTGCTCATCCTGCGAGTAATCAGCGTCAGCGAATTGGTTGTGCAACTGGCCGAGGGAGTCAAATTCAGAAACCCCTTCCTCGTCGTCGCTTGGCTCTTCTGATTCTTCGTCTTCAGGTGGTGAAACCAGTTCTTCGGTAGTAGCCCAGAAAGGGTCATTAGCCTGTGAACTGGAACAATAGCGAAGTTAGAACTTATGCAGTTAAAAAGAAAAATGAAAGAGGAAAAAATACAAAAATATGAAAACTTACGGGAGGAGCCGGGTTAGAGGAGCTAAAGGGTTCCAGACCAACTTCGAAGAATTTGTCTTGCTTCACTCCAACCAGGAGTTTCAGGGAGGTTATCATCTCAGACTTAGAAACTATGGACTCAGAATATCGCATAGAATCTAATGAACCAGAATACTCATGGAATAACCGGCTCCTGATACTGAGTGGTTGAACACGCCAGTCTACCCAGGTTTTTGTCAAATCTAAACCTGTAAGCCCGTGAACTATCAACGAGGTTACACGTTTTAGGAGAGGCCGGATCTTGATTCGATCGGCAGGTTTGGCATAGGACTTCATCGTGCCAGTGTAAACTAAGCGTTCAGGACGGTAACCCCGAAGAGCCGGTTCACCTTCAGGAGTGGTACTTTTGAAGTAAAAGTAGGATTTCTGCCACAACTTGGGATGGCTTGCAACAGGAATACCTGGGTAGGCGATGTCCTTTCGTCTCTGGAACGAGACCCCCCCCCACAGTGTATAAGTTCACCCCCAGCTACCTCAGGGTGTTTGTTACAGTAAAAGTATTCGAGGAAAAGGTCTAGGTTTGGTTCTACTTGGAGGTAGTCCTCACAAAGGACTACGAAGTTTCTAACGTTTAATATGGAATTTGGTGGGAGGTCTTGAGGATGAAGGCCATAGTAATCCAAGAGCCGGCGAAAAAAGAGAGAACTGGGTGGACGAAACCCACGGATAATATGGGCTTTGAAAATTATTACCTCACCCGGCCCAGGTTCGGGCCGGATCTCATTTCCCGGAGCTCGCCAAGATAAACCGGAAGGCAGAAGCCCGGATTCCTCCTTTTCCGTGAGCTGGCCTTGGGTCATCTCGGATTTGCACCAGTTCACTTGCATTTTGTTCCTCCCAGAACCGGCAGCGCCAGAACCGGAAGCTCCTCCGGACTTCTTCTTTTTCCCCGCTCCGCTAGCTTTGGACGCCAAAGTTTTCTCTTTTCCCATCTTGAGTTGGACGCCGGTGAAGCTCCGGCTGCGGCGGCGCTGGAAGAAAAGCGGAGCTCTGGAGCTCAGAGCGGAGGAGGAAGATGAAGTGGGAAGAGCAGGGTGCTAATGAGCCCTGGGGGCTGTACGCCTGCTATTTATAAGCGGGGTCAAAACCCTAGGGTTGAGCGGTAACTTTTGCACAAAAACCCCTCAAGACTACATTATTTATGGAAAGGTACATCAAGATTGGATCACAAAAAACGATCTTTTCCAAAGAAATGGAACGATTACGTGGAGAAGAATCCGGGCTAGGTTAAGATCCTTTTTGTTTTGGAGATTTGGGAGATAAAAATATGGGAGTTATCTTTACAAGAAACGGAAAGATATGATCCTGGAGATAAAGAGCTCGACCCGCGAGATCCAGAACAGATATCTTGGGAGGTTATTTTCCTTGGATTGAAAGATTGGTATTCAAAGTTTCTGGATAAAGCTTAACGGGAACATCTTAAGTTTGAGGCTTAAAACGTTCATGCTAACCTGGGGGCTAATGTTGGGGGAATAGGTAAGGGGGAGCCTTACCGGCCTCTCCAATGAACCGAGAATCACCTCATCCGGTTCATGGTGAGTAACCCGGGTTCTGCTAGGCAGAGCCGGGTTAAGCTAGGAAGAGCCGGGTTACGGTGATCGTGATCCGGCAGAGTGAAGAACCGGCCCAAGGACCAGGTCAGACGACGCGGAAGCCCAGGAGTAGCCGGATCATAAGAAGAGCCGGACCAAGATGATCAAGAACCGGAGGGAGATAGGACTCCGAGGACGGGCGTAACCCGGACTCCTTTGTAACCCGGAGGTCTCGTCCACTATATAAGGCGAGACCCCGGGACGTAGAAAGACAAGTTCTAAGTCGATAGCAAAGTAACTCGAGACATCGAGAGCCGGAATCGCCCTTTGTAATCGAGACTTGGTTCCCTGATAGTAAGAAAGCAGGAGTAGGTGTTACCTTCAATCGAGGGGCCGAACCTGGGCAAACTCGCGCCTCTCGTTTCCACCTCAACCCTTTCAAAGTTTCGCTTAGTAGAAATGGCCTCGCAATCTAGTTCTCGCATGAGGACACATGCCGTGACAAAACCACGACATGTACCTTGGTCATTTGTACCGTGGATTGCAGATCACGTCGACATCGACAATGAAGAGATTTCTTTTGATCAGAGATCTGTCCCTATAAGTGTTGATTCATTTGGGCATGTGCTAGGCATAACAACCCCAGGAGATCCTGTCCCGGCTGAAACTAAGACTTCAACAATGGAGTTTCTTCAGCTTTTTGGTTTGACTGAGATGCCATCTGTCAAGTACTTTGGAGACAAGATCAAGAGAAAGGGCTAGCAAAAGGACGAGTTCCTAAGATGTTTCTTCATAGTGGCATTTGCTTCATTCTATTGCCCAACATAATGTACAAAACTCAGCACGTCGTACCTACCTGGATTCATGAATGTTGACAAAATGAATTCCTTCAATTGGGGCAAGTATGTCCATAACTGGAATTTGTTCTATATAAAGAAGTACCAAAGATCCTCATCTACACTTGCTATCTACAACTACTACTTTGCGGTATTGTTCTGAATCTTTTTTTTTCTTTCCCTTCAGCTGATTTCTTTTTTTATTATTTTATCCTGGGGGGTGGGGGTGGTGTCTTCTTTTCGATTTAGTGTATTTATTCTTTTCGTATACCCAGGTTCGTTACTTGTATTTTCTAGATTTTGGAGCTGGCATTATTGAAGCAACATTACCAAGAATCCTTGTTTGGAAGGGCGAAATGATTAAAAATTATATCAACCAAGATATGGATGAAGACAATTTCTATGGCAGGCGGGTGGTAAGTTATTTTTGTGTTCCTGTTTTTGCTTTCTGTTTTTGATAAAGACGGGTACTTTTGAACTTTAACATAGATCAAACATGTCAGTGAAACATGCTATGCAACAGTCATTCAATCAACGTGTTTTGATTGAGAAGGTCAATATCTCCTGCAATTTTTTGTTTTCTATTTTTATTGTTGTTTTTACATTTTTTATCATTATGTACTTAATTCTATGTAACACAACAGGTCTCAAACGACATATGTGCAATTTTTGAGAAATGTAATGTCGATGAAACGCAAACAAGTGTTTTGAAGATGCAGGAGCTAGTGATAAGTTTTATTGGGTGTTTGGTAGACAACAAGTGTGTAGCAAGTGGGTCACAAAGTACTGAAAAAATAAATTCTTCATTACAAGATCAAAGCAAATCGAATGGAAGCACATTGAAACTACAATCTAGTGATATGAGCAGCAATTCGAATGAAAAGACAGGTACATTTTTTTTGTAGAAATATATGTGTACCTATTTTCTAGATTACTTTAATTTATGCAAATCTATCCATTGGGATTTTTTGAATGTTCTATTTATTTTTTTCTGTCTTCCAATTACTTTCATTCATCTTTACCCAAAATTTCGACGCATAAGGAACAACCTGAAACTGTGTGTGGTAGCCAGCAATCTACTAATTCAGCTCCCTTAGCAACAGGTGGTCAACAAAAAAACATCCAAACAACTGAGCAGGTATATCTATCTATTTATTTCTGATCTATAAACCCATCCTATCCTTACGCAAAACTAAGAAATGAATTTTTTAATTTGTTTACCTGCATGTAAGATCATTGCACTCCTTGTGCAACCCAAAAACCTTCAATCTTCTGACTGTGGAGGTGATGATAGAATTATGCACGTCAATAGTGCTTTGTGCAACCTAAAAATTAATGAGAATGCACAGCAAGGCAAGAAACCAAGTACCGACAACAACGAGGTTTGCACATGTCTTTGTTTCACTTTCTTGTTTTGTTGTTGTAAACATTTCCTATCGTATATTTTTTTTGTTACTAATTTTTTCATTTCTTTTATTGATATATAGATCAAAATCACAGAAATAGTTCAAGACACCCACTCAGCAAGTAACACTAGTGCAAGTTTTGAACACATGTTGATAAACAACATCGAAAACACATGTGTTAAGTGTGATGCTGAATCATGCAAAGGTAATACCGTCTGAGTAGTATTTTTCATAGACCATTTGATTATTTTTTTGCCCGACAATTTTTGAATCAATGTACATATACATGTGTTTTATAAGGTCCCAAGAAGCAAGAGTTGGAAAAAGATTTTGCAGAAGATGTGTACAGGACACCCCAGAAAACCCATGATATGTTTGCAGGGATTGAAACATTGAGTAAGTTGCAGTGTGATTCAATTATTCTTTTTTCATTACCATCCTTTTGAATATGTAAGTTCATTTTATTTTCCCCTTTTTTCTGATCTGTATGTGACATCTATTGTTTGTAGACAATTGTTTTCCAAATTCAATCAATATTATCAACAGCAGTTCAATTCAATGTACCCAGAAACACCATACTACAAGTAGACAACTCTCGCTAGTGATCAACTCGATCTACGTACCCGCTTCATCAGATGGTTTTCCTGAATTGAGTTCAGAAACAAGAATTGGGAATTTCTCAAGTGAATCGAAAGGCACACATCTTGACAACATGAACATTGCTGATTTTGAGGTACGTTTTTTGTAATTTGTAGCCTCATATCTTTCTTTTCTCTTCCAGTTTGCTGCACATACCTTCTATTCACAGCAAATCATCTGTTTCATTTTGCATGTCCTTCTCTGCACCTACATACGAGGTGAACTTTTTTTCAGCTCTGCAATGTGCAACTACTTACTAGTTGCACTTTTCCGCTTCGAAATGTGCAACTAGGAGATACTTGCATGTTCCGTCTCGGGTTATTGCAACTTGGCCTAATTGCACTATCATGCTCCGGAATGTGCAACCACTTTCTAGTTGTACTATTCTGCTCCGGAACATGCAACTAGGAGCTAGTTGCATGTTTTGGCTCGGTTTTACTGCAAGTTGGGCTAATTGCATCTCCCCTGGCTAGGAACGTGCAACTACTTCATAGTTGCACTGTTCCGTCCATATATGTGCAACTAGTAGCTTCTTGGATGTTCCGGTCGGGTTATTTGCAACCATGATAATTGTATGTTTCTGTTTCGGATTGTGCAACTACTTCCTAGTTACAGTTTTCCACTTAGGAAGACGCAACTAGAAGCTAGTCGCATCTTTCGGATCTGGTTATTGCAACTAGCATATTTTTTTCATGTTTCTGTTTGGGTTTGTGCAACTAGTTCCTAGTTGCAATTTTCCGCTCTGATATGTGGAACTAGGAACTAGTTGCACCTTCCACCTCGGGTTATTGCAACCAGGGATAATTGCATGTTTTCGTTTCTGATTGTGCAACTATTTCCTAGTTGCAATTTTCCGCTTAGGAAGGTGCAACTAGAAGCTAGTTGCATCTTCCGGATCAGGTCATAGCAACTAGGCCTAATTGCATGTTTCTGTTTGGGTTTGTGCAACTAGTTCCTAGTTGCAATTTACCACTCTAATATGTGCAACTAGGAGCTAGTTGCATGTTCCGCCTCGGGTTATTGCAACCAGGGTTAATTGTATGTTTCTATTTTGGATAGTGCAACTACTTCCTAGTTGAAATTTTCAGCTTAGGAAGGAGCAACTAGAAGCTAGTTGCATATTTTGGCTTGGGTTATTGCAACTAGGCCTAATTGCATGTTTCTGTTTTGGGTTTGGGCAAGTAGTTCCTAGTTGCAATTTTCCGCTTAGCAATGCGCAAGTAGGCCTAATTGCAAGTTTCTTTTTTGGAATGCGCAACTACTTCCTTTTTGCACCTTTTTCCACTCCGGAAATGTGGATTTTGTTTTGCCTCTATGTTTTTACTTGTACCTAATTTGTTTGTTTAGTCTACTACCTATCCAAATGTTTTTAACGCTCTATTCTAATTCTCATTTATTAATAAATAGATTGATGATGGTCAGCCATCGATTCTTTTTGAAGTAAGTTATCTTGCAAACCCAAGGAACCAGGTGAATGAAAATTAATTTGGTTGTTTCCATATCAAAACTCGTCGAGCTGAGCAATGTTACTTCTTTTAAATTTTATACTTTTGCTTGCCTCTTAATTGGATTGGATTGTGATTATATATATATATATTTTTTCTTTTTTTTTACATAGGCATTGAGAAGTCTGAAGATGCGAGAGATGATCAAGGCAACTAATATAGAACAGTCTGACCATTATGAGGAAGAAACATCAAACAAACTAAGTTCACAGGGAAGTCCTAGATCACCTATTCATTCACCGGAGAGACAAGAAAAGAATGATACTATAGTTATAGTAAGTAATTAGATTTTTTGTACTAATTCTCTGTTTATTTTTTGATTTTCTCCACATGTATTTTTTGATGTATTTGTTTTTTGTTGAAGCTATTTATTTATTTAACTTGTACTGACAGTTTAGTTTTTTTTTTCAAAATTAGAGTTCACAGGAGTCGCTTGAAGTTGTCTGTGTCAGCCAAAAACAAGTAAGCCAAACTAATATTTCACAAGAGTCTGAAGAAGAACTTTTCATTGGCGAACATCGGTTGAGCCCCATCAGGAAGAACAAGTGAGAAAAAATCGACAATATGTACAACCAACTCTTGTGTCAAACCAGATTCCTTCAACCAGCTCGTCATCAATGAGCCAATACAAAACACCTCTGCCTCCAAGGAGGTTTCCGCAGCCAAGTAAATATGTAACATCTCCATTCAATGTAAAGGTGTGCAGTTGTGAACCTACAGACCTCGAGACCAAACACTATCAATCAATTGTTCGTCTTGCAAACATGGAAGATTACAAGCAGTAAGTGCACTTTTTAATTCTGTTTTTTTTTAATTTCCATAGTTGTTCATGTTTCTATTCCTTTTTGTGTTTTATAACATGCTTCTTTTGATAATAATTTTTCTTTTTCTTTTTCTAGTGAAAAGGCTATCGAGTTTGATAATTGCAGAGTAACCATGGAAACATTTGGGAGTTCAGTGAAATTAAGGGGAATGGTAGAATCATGGGTCGTAAACTTGTTCTCTCGAGTACTTTTAAGAGAAAAGCATCCAAAGGGTTCTAACTGGCATACCTTCTTTCACACTTCAAGTGTATGCAACTAAACTTTATCTTTTCAACATTTTTGCTAACTTTTTCTTTTAGTTCAACTGTGTTTTTTAAGAGTTCAAACTAATGGTAACACCTCAATATAGGAATACTTCCTAGAGAAAGGGCAGAATGAGGGAAGAAAATTACATTATAAAAAGGAAGCAATGAAAGCATTTGAAGGTGCTGGGAAGGCTAAGAACCTGCATTTGGCTGAATCGGTAAATCTTTTTAAGTTATTAGTCTTTCTTTTTCAATTTCCCAATTCTATGTATTACTAGTCCTTTTTACTATGAGGCATTTTCTGTTTTTGTTTACATGCAGCTCCATTTCCCATCACTATATTACGATCACTGGTTTTTGTTCACTGTTGCCATAAGAGATAAGAAGTTTATTTTTATGGATTCATATTTTGATAAAGATTCAAAACTACAGAAAGAAGTAGACAAGAGAATGGTAAATGTTCTAAAAATAATTCCTTTAACAATTTTTATCATTTTTTCTTAGTGTCAGCTGTGCTTCCCTACTCACTTGCAAAAAAAGCATGGAATATGTTTGCTTATTTATTTTCTTTCCTTTTTCACATAATCCACAATTCATTGTTTATGTGTAGTAGTTTTTAGCTGTAGGTAAATGGACTGTTTTTACAGATGGACTAGATGTTTTTTCATTATGACTGTAAGTAGTGTTTTTACAGATGGACTAGATGTTTTTACTTGTTGAATTCGTTCGAAACATTTTTTTTGTCCATCAACTATAATGTTTTCTTTGTGTCAACTGCCGGAACAACACGGATTTCTAGTGTTTTATGGAAAGTCATTGAAGTAGATAATACTTTTCTTCTTATACAATGTAAGCTGGCATCCTCTTGTAACTTTTATGAATCGGTTTCTCTTCTTTTCATTTTCAGATTAAAAACTTTAAAGAAATTTGGAGTGAAACCGGTCAAAAGGAGGTTGATTTTACTAAATTTGAATTGGTGTATCCAAAAGTACCTCAACAAGATAACAAGTACAATTTTTATTACTCAACTCTGATTTTTTATTTATTTTTTATGTCTGAGATGTATGTTTTTGGGATAACTAGCTAATCATATGACTATGTCACTTGTCACATGCATAAAATAGCAAAAACTGCGGCATTTTTGTAATGAAGAACATGGAGCTTTTCTCTCCAAGAAGGAGCTTGATGGGATTGTACTCAATCAAAGATATTCCTAACATCTGTATCCAAATAGCGAACCACATGATGTTCTGCAAGTACAATGAAGCAAACGACATGAAGGGGGCTATTCTAGCATTCGATCCAACCGTAAGAGTTGTCTATTTTCTAGTATATATCATTTTTGTATCTCGTATGTACTATGGAACTTTTATGTACTTTAAGCTCTCTGTCTATTTTTATTTTTTCCAGAAAATAACCTTCTAAGGTTTCTTCTGGATTTCAGGTACATGGAAAATACGCCAGGCAGAAATGAGCTGAAAAGGATGGCAAACAATATTTTTTTACGAGAAGATTCTGAACATGTGTTTGTAAGTTAGTTCATAGAATGGAATATATGTATATCATTATTCAGTTAAAGAAAACTTGGTTGGCAATTGGTAGCAAGTCAAACAACTGATGGAATATAAACTCAAGTGTTCGCTGAATGCTCAAGAGATGGAAGTGTATATATATATATATATATGTCAGTTTTTCATGTTTATATTTTTTTTATGCTTTCTTTTTTGTAAAGTAAAAGTACTCATGGGGAAGTGAACTAACTAGTATATTTTTACTTATGATAACAACTGTTGTCTGCTCTTTTCTCTTCACCCGAAATAACAAGTCCCTGATGGCAGACTGTGTTGTTCATTTTAATTCTATTATGTTCTTTTTTTTGCCTATAACTTTAGCTCTATGTTATACAAATTTTGTTACCATTTTTTCTTTTTGTCTGCTTTTTCACTACTAGTTCAAAATACTCATAACGAACACATGTTTAACAATATGTAATACTGCCGCCCGACCTGAATCATTTGCCGAAACTATATCTTTTCTTTGTCATATTAATTTTTTCTGGTCACGATGTAACTACAGAAGAGTGCTTTTTTGCAGATCATTTTGAAATTTATGAACTATCTTTTTTGTGAAGTACAGCAAGAAGATGCATAATTTTGTGTGTGACTGTCATTTTGCGAGGATTTGTTCTTTGATTTTATTAGTGCCCCCTGAAGATGTAAACAGAGCTCAAGTAACGACTTCAGAATGACCACACTTTTTTTTTGTACCAGTAAGTACTTTTCTTAATCTTATGAAATTCATTACAATTTTCCTTACAAGGCAATACAAAAAGTTTGGTCTAAATGATAAAAGGAGACAATAGACTTGCTATTTTATTACATACACAAATAGTACTGATATTTCTTCGCGGTCGGAAGAACATTTGGCAAAAGAAATATCAGTAGAAATGTATGAATTTTTCTCCTTTTCCTGTTTTGCTCTTTTCTTCATGCTTCACCTTCAGATTTCAGTACATATCTGTTGCATATTTTTAGACGTGCCCATCGCCTCCAGCCTGATGCTCATTCCATGACATTATTCGTTGAATTTTTATTGAGTAAGAAAAGATTGCTTTCGGTTTGAGTATATGTAAAGATAAAATAAAGAAGATCAGGCTTTTCCACTGTAAATTGCTGAAACTATACAATAAAAGAGCAAACAGAAGTTTTTACCTTAAGTTTTCTTCTTAGTTTTTTGTTTCTTTGGGAAGAGAGACTGATCCAGATGTAAATTTGTACATGTTTGAATTTTGTGTTCATTTGAACCACAATGGCTACATGTAATTTTATTCCTTGTAAACATTTTCTCAGCAAATGTTTTATACCTATTGTCAGATTTTTCGCCTTTTTTTCCATGCATATGTTGGTATACCTTTTGATTTCACAACGGTTGGAATACTCAGGTGACCATACTGAACTCCACTCTCATGAATTAGCTCATCTTCATCAGTTTTTCCATTTATTTCTTGCTTTGCTTCCTCATCCACTGTCATATCATCTAACTTTTCTGCAATCTTCTTAACTTCCCCAGTAACGAATATATATTTCTCATTGCTTTTGGACCCATCTGAAGCAACATTTAGGAAAACTTTCGATAGGACATTAAATCTCAGTTGGCTGTAATCTGATGTCAATTGCAAAGGCCCATTGTAAATTATATCCCTGACTTCTTTTTTATCCCTGGGCTTCCATCTATCAATGAAATACTTTTCTGGTATCTCTTGAAAGTTTAAATGGACAAGCACTTTTAGCACATGAGAACACAACAGTCCATCTTTGTTGAACTTCGAACATATGCATGTGAAATCTTCTCTGGGAAAATCAACAAGCACTACGTATCGTCTTGTCCTGAAATCATTTGCGGCAGCCAACTTTGATTTGAAAACATCACACCGAGCATTTATTTGAACCTCCTCAACAAGAAGTTTCCAAGTAAACTTTAGCTGTTTCTGAAACCTATAAAAATTCTTACGATTATATCTTTTGCCTGCATGAACTTCCATATCATTTCCACACCAGTATGACGGAGTAGTCGTTCTTGGAACTGAGTCTTGTTCCTTTTCATTTTCATCAATATTTTCAACAATTTTCTCACACTCCAAAAGAAAACTGCTAACCCTGAACATGGAACCAACATTGTCCTTGAAAATGGCATTTGTCCCTTCATTTCTAGATGTTGAATGGATAAAGGGGAAGAAATAATTTTTCAAATAGACAGGGACAAATCTGTACCTCATTTCCCACATTGTTTTTAAGTACTTGAGGCCACCAACTTGATATTTCTCAATCATTTCTGTCCAAGCACTTTCAAACTCTGATTCAGTCAAAGAAAAATGAATGACATCCCGAAACTCATAGTGAAAGTTTGGGATTTTTCCAAAGCTTCTTGCATGTTTCTCTTCAGCTTTCCTTACAACATGGAACAGACAATTTCTGTGAACTTCATTAGGAAAGATAGCAGGGATAGCATTTTTCATTGCAACATCTTGATCAGTGATGATAGTCAATGGACTCTTCCCACCCATGCAGTGTAGAAAAGTTTCAAACAACCATTTGAATGTATCTACTGTCTCATTTTGAAGAATTCCACACCCAAACAAACAGTTGTCACCATGACCTGTTACACCGACAAATGGAGCAAAGGGCATATTGTATCGATTGGTCTTGAAAGTTGTGTCAAAGCTTATGCACTCCCAAAACATCTCGTACATTCTCCTAGATGAGCCATCACACCAAAATATGACCTCAACGGTATTATTCTTGTCAACGTTGAAAGCGTAGTAGAACCTTGGATCTTCTAACTGTTTTTTCTTGAAATAGTCAAGAGCTTGCATCATGTCATTAAGCCCGCTTTCTCTTCTCATTGCACTCCTAAGGTTGCTAACAAATTTGTTTGTATATGGCATTGCCTTCAAAGAACCTCCTCTCAAATAAGATAGAATCGCCATGATTTTGCGAGTTGGTAGTTTTACTGAGTTGAAAGTGCGGATAAAGAGCTTCTCCTCATCCGTCATATGTTTGTGCCTTCGCAAGAACCTAGACTCCTCATGTGGGCTCAACTCATGGTTGTGATCGACCTGAAGGCTAGTCACCACCCATTTGTCTGATTTAAGTGTCACAATCATTTCAGCTCGACAGTCTATGATGTCTATCTTGTTCCTCTTTGTCTTCTTCGGTGCATGTCCATTTAGTAGCATTGGTTCCTCTTCTCCATTATCAAGTGCCTTTTTTCCTTCTATTCTCTTGCCTCTTTAAATCTCTATGTCTTTTCCTTTCTTCAAGAGTTTCTTCATCTACAACTTTACCAGCACAGTTGCACTTGAAAGTATATCTTGTTGCACCTTTTGACTTCCTAGTCTGCCTGCTATGATAATTCGACGCCTTTTTAGCAGAAAACCCTAGTATTTTTGAATAAGTGCTATAAAATTCAAAAGCAGCATCCAGGGTATCAAAAAATTGATTAGTGTGCGGACATGGTGACTCCGTACTTCTTGACTGCAAGTCTGCGCAGCTACAACACTTTCATTCTGCAAAAAAAATCAATATCTTCTTCTGACAGTTCTTGAGCATCTGCATCATCGTGCATTGCATCTGATTCATGGCAATGACCTGTTGTTGTTTCTATATTGCAATCCTTGTTATGTTCATCAGTTGGAAAACCCTCATCAACATTTGCTTGTTCCTCACCAAAACTTTTTTCTGAACTGGTTGCAGACTGTGGAGAAGTACCATTTGTGTCATTGAACCTGAAACCAATGTCTTCAAGAGTTTCATCAGCATCATCTTCTTCTATGTCAGGAACATGGGCACTTCTCAAGGTAATCATAAACATCTCCTTCTGATTTTTTTTGCAAACAGAACCATTAAATATGTATTATATCAAAATGTCTACAAAGTTTGTACAAGGCGTTACTTTATACTTCAGAAAAAGAAAAAATGTGTAACTAACCTCATCATCCATTGGTCCATTCAATAAATCCAAAAAACTGACACGCCCAAACTAGATAACACAAACAGAAACAAAAATCAATAAACGTATTTGTGTTTTTCTATAATTTTTTTGTTTTTAATATGGCAACATGCTTTTCCTGTTTTGACATCATTTGGTTTTCAGAAACCAAAAGCAAACAATTCACATGTGTATCATGCACTGATTGAATGCCTTCCAACAGTTTTGTATATGACATGTTAGCACCTTGGGATTGACTAAACTGCAAAGTAGTAGAAACTAGTCAGCCAAAAATACTCCATAATTCACTTCTCTGTTTCCCAATAATTATGTTTTTCTTTTTAATGTCGAAACATTTGATACTTACAAAATTATCATCAAATCTTCTGTCAACAGACTGGACATTCGGTGAGGAAATTGTTGTATTCTACATAAAAATGGATACAATTTGAAACACAAGATATGTCAATCAACTAGATTTTTCAGTGCAAGTATGCTACCTGTTGGAATATACCAGTAGCACAAGTATTTTGAGCATTTTCATTCAAATTTTGACCAACCATTCTAGCAACCGCATTGTGTCCATTTGACGGAATTTGAGTACCAAATAGATCTTCAGGTGGTTCAGGACCAATAGCTTGATTGTGACAAGAAGCAAACTGCACAACACCCAAAGGGGAAAGATAAAAACTTGTTACAATCAAATTGGGTCATGTCTTTTTTTCTGGTTCACAATTTGAATAGCTGTCATATTTTTTCAAAGTTGCTATATTAATGTTCACCCAGAATTGGTACAAGCATATGTTTTTGTTTTTCCAATTCTGTTAGACTTAAAAAACTACAATTACCTCTTCGGTGTTAGTGAGAAAGGACCCATAAGACTGAAAAATATCCCCCAATGTGTCATCTGATTTGGCACCTGAAAATAACAAGTAAAAAGATTAGTTCATTCCTCTGTTTTTGCTCATGTTCTTCTTTTTTCAAACATATACTCATTCAGACAATTCTTGGGAGAATACCAGGGCAGCTTGTTTGAAAAGGTTGAAAAATATCTCCCACTTTACCTACTTCTTTGTTACCGATAAAATCAAGCAAAGACATGAGTAATTTAGTTCATTCCCCCTGTTTTCTTTTCACATAGTCACACATACAGCAGATAGGAATAGATTTCGAAAATTCAGCTAAGTTAATCAACTATTTTTTTTGTACATGCCTGGGTAATCTGCATAACCACCTTCCATTCTACTGCATCTGATCTTGTTGAGATTCTGTTTTAGATCTACGAATTAGGGGAGAAACTCATGGTCATGTATTTTCTCTGCTCATGGATTTTGTACTGTAGGGGGAGAGGGGGAGGGGGAGAATATCTGGCAGTGATTTCTAGCCTTCCCTCCTCACCAATGTCAGCTTCTATCTATGCAGATTGATCTTCCCCTCCCGTGTAGCAGTGAAAGGAAGAAGAGGAGAGAAGGAAGATGGGGAAGAAAGAGAACCAGGGTTTTTGCTTGCTCAAGGGGAAAGCTTCTCCTGGTCGTTTGTCCCCTGCCATCTGTTTTCTTATGTATGTATGTGAGAAAAGGCCAGAAAGAAAGGTCAGTCAAAGGCAAAAAAAAGAGCCCATACTTTGGACACAGCTACAGGCCAAAGAGACAGGAGAAAGGAAAAGGGACAGAGAAAGAAGACCACAGTCAGATAGGCAGGGAAAAGTTGCACAGGAAAAAGCCCACGAAGCGCTCATCTTCTTTTGCGCTGACGAAAAGGTGATGTCACAGGTCGACCGAGACTTAAGAAAAAATCGATCACCTGAGACATAGGCACTCCCCTATGAAAAAGGAGTGCAGGGGAGTAGTATGACTCCTTTCTTATAGAGTCCAGCCGAAATTTAGCGCCTTCCGTTGGAGAGAGGAGTGACATAGTGTTGGCTATTTTCCTTCTTTCAGTTCGCCTAGCAACCGTCGAAGCGTTCCAAGTTGCTAAACATGACGCTTTAGCTTTATATTTTTTTCTTTTTTCACACAAGCGCTTGTTTAGATGTCTAGCGTTGTACATGCTCTAGCTAAACATGCTACGCTTCCCAAAATCAAATTCTTTGGTCGGTTTGCTCTCCAGAATCGTTCTTGGACGACCAACCACATGGCTAAAAGAGGTTGACCAAATTATGGGCTTAATCCCCTATGTAAAAGAGTTCCGGAGTCTATTGATCATCTTCTACTAGCGGATTGCCGCTAGCACATCAGGCTACGAGGCTCCATTTGGAATCTATTGATCATCTTCTACTAGCGGATTGCCGCTAGCACATCAAGATACGAGGCTCCATTTGGAATTGATTAAGAATCCATGCTCTAAACCCTCAACATTGGACGGGCCTTAGCACTAAGGACAGGTGCTCCCACATAGTGTTTTTTTTAACAGGTGAGGCACCGAAGTGCTATTTCATGAAGCTCGTAGACAGTGTACAGCTTGAATCGGATAGCCTTAATGCCCGTAAGGCCTGAACCTCGCAAATTATCGGTCACAAGGAGTCGTTATGAGCCCTCAGATGAGATCTGATTGCCTGATGAGTTTTAGATACAAATACGAGTTGAAAATAGATTAGGACTCCTCGAACTACTTGTAGTTCAAGTCTACCGCCTCCATGTACACTCTTTATATAGCTCATACGAGAGCCAAATAAAATACACATAAAATATGTAGGGTTCTAATTTTTTCACATGGTATCAGAGCAGATAGCCTCAAGTCGTTGATCCTGGGGTTCTAAATCTCTTCCGCAGCGCCGCTCCCGGGGAGGTTAATCTCTTCTCCTCGCGGGCGCGACACCCGATCTCAGTGGGGGAGCTTGACGAAGAGTGCAGGGGTGAAAGACAAAAAAGGAATGTTTCGGTAGGGGGAGGGGAGGGCGAAATACTATATTTCTTCTCATTTAACCCTTCCCAAAAAATATTCTTTAGGATTTGGTAAAAAACTTGGGGGAGGGGGCGGTGGCCCCTCGGCCTCAACTAAGCTCTGCCTCTGCCCGGTCTCGATCAAATATCAGATCGTTCCTTTAGATTAGATTACACAATTTTCGAAATTTCTAATTAGCGTAGATTAGATCCAATTAGCCAAATAAATTTCCAGTTCGTTCTTCCTCGGTGAAAAGCAGAGCAAACGGCGATTACCATTCCTGCCAACCCAGCAGTCAAGATCTACATCAACTCCATGCCGTCCGATTGTACACGAGTTTCGACAAGACGCGAGCAAGGTCTCCGCAGCAGCTGCCACGCACGGTGGACGTTACACAGTGTAAGAGCATGAGCAATGGTGGCATATGAAACTGGGCGCCTCAAGTAAAATAGCTGTCAGTAGCATCGTCGCTACATTTATCTCTCCAAGGGAAGCTACGCTCCACCTCTCGCCTCATACAGAAAAAAGATACGTGGGGCCCCGTTGAGAGGACACCAAATGCATGTGTTTATCTCTTCCTCTCTCCATCTTTTGCATCGGGACCATCTCGTTTTGCTCTTGGGATCCCGCCTCCTGCAGAAGCCACACTGACAAGCTGCGGAGCAGCACCTCTGACAATTCGAGCCTAGGTGTCCTGCGGGGCAGTAGGTTGAGGCTACGCGTTGGGCCTGCCCTAAGCTAGAGGGAGCAAGCCGGCAACACGTCCATGCAGCAGGCAGCACCGTAGGAGGACATGTTGCGGGTCCCATGGAACGCCCGATGGCACCATGCAAGGCTACTTTTGTCTGGCCTATGCAGACATCCAACAAGCCCATAAAAGTAAAACCTGATCTTTCTGTTTCCCAGGTGAAAAGCTAAGAGACACGAAAACCACGACTCTAATGCATCGGCCGGCCCGCGCGTCTGCGGCACACACCACGGGAGGACCACGCATCGTATACGGCAGCACAAGAGGATGGACCTGCTGTGGGCTGCTTTCGTCCCGCAGAAGGTTAAGATCTTTGTTTGGCTGCTCTTGTTGGATCGCCTCAGCACCAGAGCAAACCTGATTAAGAAACACATAGTCGAATCCATGGTGTGCCTTCGTTGCTATGCCTTCTCTGAAGATAGAGACCATCTCTTCTTCACCTGTCGTGTTGCCTCTATGGTCTGGCGCCGACTGCAGATCACCGCTCGCTTCGACGAACTTGCCAATATTTGGTCTCCTCACGAGATTTTGAGCTTACATGTGGAAAATCTGGGACTCCAGAAACGCTATGATGTTTAGGAAGGTTTCCACCCTAGTGCTACTACCATCTCCAACATTGTAGACAACTCAACTATTTGGGCTCACCGGTGCAAGACACTGGTGCATAAGGAGCAGACCGGCCTGTGGCGTGACTTCATCTCTTCACGACGTTCGTGATTGTACCTTTGCTCTGTGCTTTGAAGTAATATATTCAATTGGGATCGTCTCCCCCCCCCCGGTGGCTGTTTCAAAAAAAAACATCGTCTACATCGACTCCATCACAATGATCTGCACTTCGTCGAGCCAGACTACATCGAGCCAATAATCTGCAAGTTGTACGACTACGCCAGACTACGAGTTTAACATCTTCGCCGTAATTTCGACGTGCACTGATGCGTGTGAACACATGTTCGTTGGGAGACCCCAAGAGGAAGGCATGAAGAGTGCAACAAAATGTTTTTCCTCAGAAAGAAACCAAGGTTGAATTGACCAGTAGGAGGAATGAGTAACTTCAGAATGTTGATGCAGCTGAGATGGCAAGACGCACTACCGGTTCAGCAACAACGTGGAAACTACACAACACAATCTAATCACTCCCCAACGAAGCAGTGAGGTTATGAATCTCACCGGTTTTTGCTGAACACAAAGAGGTTCAACGTATGGTGTGAAAAATAGTATGAGAACAATAGTAGCAGTGTCAAAGTAGTGGAAACAGTGTGTGTATTATCAGTATGAGAAAATGGACCGGGGTCCACAGTTCACTAGTGGTGTCTCTCATAGAAGATAAATAACACGTGTGGTGAACAAATTACAACTAGACAATTGACAGAAATGAAGGCTGCACCGTAGTACATATGCAAGACATAAAGATTACTATGTGATTCATGCGGACATTACAAGAAGATACATAGACCTTCATCCAACTGCATCTATGACTAATAATCCACCCTCCGAATATCATCCGAACAAACGTTGGGTATTAAGTTGCAAGCAACAGATAATCGCAGTAAGCAAAGTGTGTAATGTAAACAATGAAAACTAAGTAAACACCATTGTTTTCTCCCTAATGGCAACAACACATCCTCCATGTGTCACGTTTCTGTCACTCGAGCACAGATGCAAAGGAGACATGAACCCACTATCAAGCATAAACACTCCCTCTTGGAGTTACTAGCATCTATTTGGCCAGAGCATCTACTAATAACGGAGAGCATGCAAAATCATAAATAACATATGCATGAAGACAATATGATAGATTGATAATCAGAAGACATAGCATTCAACATTCATTGGATCCCAACAAACACAACATGTAGCATTACATAAAGATGATCTCGATCATGTAGGGCAGCTCACGAGATCTAAACATGAGGCACAAAGTGGAGAAGACAACCATTTAGCTACTGCTATGGACCCGTAGTCCAGGGATGAACTACTCACGCATCACTTCAGAGGAGGTCATGGTGGTGTAGACCCCTGCGGTGATGAATTCCCCTCCCGGCAGGGTGCCGGGGAGAGCTCTAGAACCCTCCTGATCTCGGGATGACGATGATAGCGGACCCGGGTGTTTCTCGGGAAAAGGTGGTATATCCTTAGGGTTGATGTATCGGGGGGAATAAATAGGCAGAAGGGCGATGGCGGTGGACGCCCGAGGGGCCCACACCACCCCTAGGCGCGGCCAGGGGCGCGCCGCCCTATGGTGTGGCCCACCTCCAGGCCTCTTCGGGACTCTGTGGAACCTTCGGGAATTCTAATACTTCCGGTCTTCGAATTTTGCAATTCCGAGAATATTTCGCGAACAACTTTTCTGAAACTAAAAACAGCAGAAAACATGAAACTGGCTCTATGGCATCTTGTCAATAGGTCAGTCTCGGAAATTGATAAAAATGACATAAAGTGTATACCTGGCATGTAGGAAATAACATGAAAACAACATGAAACGTCAGAAATTAAGGATACGTTTATGACGTATCATGCACCATCAACACGTCAGGCCGGTGTGGAAAGAGATGTACTTCGTCATCGACTCCTTCAATAGCAGGGCATCAACATCACCATCACCACGAGGGACGCCTCCAAGCGACGGACTACATCATGCCTACTACCGTCTCGCCGGCACATAATTGCCAATGTCTACATCAGCGTGGTCTTCATCGACAACCTCGTCAACACATCGCGGCCGCTACAACTACGACGTCCATAAGGCTGGACACACGTTCTCTAACGGTACAACCGCAAGACGCCACGACACCGGTGTCAACATCGACCGCGTCGGCTAAGACTGCATCAACACACCCCCGGCCCCACGATTGTGAAAGCCCCTACAACCGCGGGCACGGTTCTGGCAAAACCGTTGTGTGCTTAGTGAGCTTCTCCCGGTCCTCGCAAAACTGGTGAACTCACTTATGACCTACGACCGCGTCCTTTGACAACCGCAAAACGCCCACGACGGTACCTCTCAAGGTGCAAAACGTCGCAAAGAAAAACACAATTCCAATACCATTATACACATCACGCAATTTTTTTTGCGCCTCCGGCATTGCTGCTACAACGACTATGACGAGTACACATCGACCACTACTACCTCGACTACGGTTACATCACGATTGGCTACCTCGACATCGACATCACGGGCTACGTCTAGATAAACACATTGGCAACAACTCCAGTCATCAGCGTACGTGTAATCACTTGCGTCCACGCCACTCCCGCTGTGACCGCAGGAGGGAAGAGAGGAGACAGACCACCAGAGACACGATTGATGATGGCAGAGAGGAGGACAAGACGGTAGAAGCACAAGATATAAAAATCCAGTCGCAAGCGTCCGCTTCACTCCCACTACGACTGAGGAGAATGTTAGATACAAATACGGATATGAATTGGAAATAGATTATGACTCTTCGACCTACTTGTAGTCCAAGTCTACCACCTTCATGTACCCCCTTTATATACCTCATATAAGGGCCAAATCAATACACATAAAATATTTAGGGTTCCAATACTTTTTACAATGAGCATAGGCGTGTGCAAATATATTGTGGTCCCTACAAAGATGGAGGACAAAAGAGTTGAGGGATTGTTTCAAGTTCCTGATAACGTATTGCCTGATCTCCCACGGGATCGAAGCATGAGAGACTCCATGTGCCTCGGCAGCTCCAGCTAGAGTGAGATTGTTTGTAAAGAAAATCACATTCCTAAGCTATAGTTGCACTGCCAGTTTTTCCGCTAAAAGGACTATGTACGCTTCACCTTGGATAGACGATGAAACTGCTAGGGAATGGGCCTGCACGAAAACATCGAAGTGGTGATCCTCTTCCTACCAGGTGGCGTAGATCCCTAACCACGATGTTGATGGAGAACCATCGTGACTGTCCTTCCAGCCCGCATCAACAAAACAATGAGGTTTTGTAGCGAAATTAGCGTTTGCATGATCCTGGTGGATAGATGTAGAATATTCAGTTTTGCAGGTTGGCTTTGCGGTGTTTGTTTTGCAGGTCGGCTTTACGGTGTCTGTTCTGCCGCAGCCGAAAACTGCCCTTCAAACATATGATTTTTATGGATATAAAATAAAATTATGATATAAATATAAAATAAAATATGAATATTTATTTATCGTATATTACAGCAATAGTAACCTCACAAGAATGGTTCAAATACAGTAATCAAATCAAATAGTCCGAAATGGAAAGAATGGTTTGAATCATACAACAATCAAATCAAATAAATGAACATAGAAATCTCTACTGGCCATGCCTTTGCCATATGTGCTCAATGAGATCATGTTGGAGCTGGATGTAGCCATGGGCGTCCTCTATGTGTTGGTAGGTATCCAGGAAAACTTGAATGCGGTCAGGATTTCTAGTTGGCTTCACACGGCTACCAACATTGTCATAGAAGAACTCCAAGTTCAAGTTCCTCTTATCTTCGATGATCATGTTGTGAAGAATCACTCAACATGTCATGATATTGCCAAGGGTTTTCTTATCCCAAAAAAGGGGCTGGTCTATGAACAATAGCATATCTAGATTGCAAAATACCAAAGGCCCTCTCAATATCCTTTCTGCATACCTCTTATTTCTTAGCAAATTCAGATTGTTTCCTATTGATGGGATTTGAGATAGTTTTCACAAATGTAGTCCAAGGTGGACAAATACCGTCGGCAAGATAGTAACCTTCGGTGTAGGCATGACAATTGAGAATTTAGTTGCAAGCAGGAGCACCAACACTAGAAAGCCTTGCAAAAACGTGTGACTGTTGCAACACATTGATGTCGTTGAGGGTTCCTGACAAACCAAAATAGCAATGCCATATCCATAAATCCTCGGACGCTAAAGCCTCAGGCACAATTGTTGCATCTCTACTTTGGCCACAATATTGTTCGTGACAAGCCTTTGGGAAATTTTTCTAAGTCCAATACATGCAGTCAATACTGCCTAGCATACTCGGCCAACTTCGCCTTTCATTTGTCGTCATCAACTTCTTCGTATCTTCTACTTTCGATGCTCGAAGATAAGTTGGATCAAACACACGAATCATCATCTTCGCGAACCTATGCACAGACTCTATAGTAGTATCTTCACCTATACAAATATACTTATCGGCGTAGTCTGCCGAGATTTCATATGCAATTACCCTCATCGCCGTTAATATATTTTGAAACGGACTAAATCCAATTAATTCGGTGGCGTTCCTCCGTCAGGTTAAAAAGTGAGAATTGGTCTTGCAGCCTCCACTATTTTTACGAACAGAGATTAACGTTGAATGGATAGTATGGATACCTAGATGGGGTGAATAGGTGCTAATTTCAAATTTTAATTCTTTTTCGATTTAGGCTTGACATATAGGTAAATTTTCTAGATATGCAACTACGGTGAATTTACCTATCTTACAAGAGCAACACTAAGCAAGATAGAAACACGAAGTAAAGGAGAGGGAACGAGGTAACCAATAACGGAAGCACGCGGAGAAAAGGATGTATTCCCGAGTTTGTCTTTTTGAGGGGAGTACGTCTTGTTGGAGGGGTGCGAGTTTCTCCATGAAGGCCTACTCAACGCCACAAAGATCTCACCCTATTCTCCGATGAACTTCGCCACAAAGGCCTAGTTCACCTTCCACTATTGATTCCCTTCGAGACGGAAATCAGTGCCTTTAAAATGAGCTTGAGGCATGATATGTCTCCAACGTATCTATAATTTCTGATGTTCCATGATGTTATTATGCCAATTGCTATATGTTTTCTATACACTTTATATCATTTTTATGGATTTTCTAGGACTAACCTATTGACAAGATGCTAGAGCGCCAGTTTCTGTTTTCTGCTGTTTTTGGTTTCAGAAAAGTTGTTCTGGAAATATTCCTGGAATTGGATGAAACAAAATCCCAGGGTCCTGTTTTTCTGTCACGTACACGGAGTCCAAACGAGACCCGGAGGGGGGATTCGAGGCGGCCACACCATAGGATGACGCACCCCCTTGGCCGCGCTACCAGGTGGTGTGGGCCCCTCGGGCGCCCACCGACATCGCCCTTTTGCCTATATATTGATATCCTCTGGAAAACCCTAAATACCCGAGCCTCCATCCACGAAAAGTTACGTAGCCGCCGTCATCGTCAACCCTAGTTCGGGAGGGTTCTGAAGCTCTTCCTAGCAACCTGCCGGGAGGGGAAATCATCACCGGAGGGCTCTACATCACCATGCTTGCCTCCGGAGTGATGCGTGAGTAGTTCATCCTTGGACTACAGGTCCATAGCAGTAGCTATATGGTTGTCTTCTCCTTTTTATGCCACCATGTTTAGATCTTGTGAACAGCCTAACATGATCAAGATCATCTTATTGTAATGCTATGTCAAGTTGATTATAGATCTATCTTTTATATGTTATTTATGTTTTTGCATGCTCTCTGTTAATAGTAGATGATCTGCCCAAGTTGGTGCTTGTGACTCCAAGAGGGAGTATTTATGCTCGATAGTGGGTTCATGCCTCCAATTATCTGGGAGAGTGACAATAACTTTTAGGATTGTGGATGTGCTATTGCCACTAGGGATAAAACAACAATGTTTTGTCTAAGGATAATTCTATTGTTTACATTACGCACTTTACTTAATGCAATAATTTGTTTCTTGCAAATTAATACCCAATGTTTAATCGGATGACGTCATATGGGTAGATTATTAGTAATAGATGTAGTTGGATTACGGTCTATGTATCTTGTTGCAATGCCCAAATATATATATCATAGTAATCATCATGTCATGCATATGCACTACGGTGCAACCTCTATTTCTGTCAATTGCCCAACTATAATTTGTTTACCCAATATGGAGAGACACCACTAGTGAACTCTGGAGCCCGGTCCATTCTTTTACACTGATAATACAACCTACTTCAAGCACTATTCTTTTCACTTCAACCATTGTTCTCATTTCATTCACTACAAATAAACACCATATTCCACACTATACGTCTAATCCTTTGTATTCAGCAAAAATCGGTGAGACTGACAACCTCACTATTTCGTTGGGGCAAAGTATTTTCGTTGTGTTGTGTGTAGATTCCACGTTGCTGCTGAGCCTGGTAGTGCGCCCTGCCAACATGAGCTGTCAACAACCTTCAAAAGTGATTTCTTTCTCCTACTGGTCGATTAAAGTATGGTTTCTTTTTGAGGGAAAATTTACTGTTGTACTCATCATACCTTACTCTGGGGTCTCCCAACGAACGTGTGTTCACACGCATCAAGGCACACACCCATAATCGAATTGGGGGCTCCCAAGACACCAACAATCTTGCTACAATCAACAAGTGAGAAACAATGGAGCCTAGGTTTTCCACAAGGAAACCCTAGACTTGAATCCCTCAAGTGAATGAGGGGGAAATGAAGAACGGGTTGGTGAAAATGTCGATTTGGACCTTCTCCTTCAATCCTCCATTAATTTGGTGTAGGGATTGGGAGCAATCTAGAATTTGGTGAGCTCCATTAATGGGGACTTGAATGTTGGATGAGCTAACCCTTTGGAGAAGAAGGGGTCTTCTATTTATAGGCTAAAAACCAGTGTTTCTGCATCTCGCGAACAATTTGGAATCAATCTGGAATTTTCGGAATCATTCCGGCCAGCCGGAATATTCCCGGGCATTCCGGATGCTAGCAGAGGTTTTCACGTTCATTCCGGAATGGATCTGGAATGATACCAACAACCCAGAATAGCTCGAAATGACTCCGGATGCTAACAAAGGTTTTCATAAAAAATCCGGAATCATTCCGGAATTTCTGGAATGAATTCGGATGCCAACAAAAACTTCTGCCTGCAGGGAAAACTGGCCATGATCCTTTTATCCTTCACCATAATTTTGACACCGCTTTGTGCTGGTAATAGGTGTACCTTAAACATGCACACACGGTGATATATCACTTATGTTGTTAACAAACACAGAAAACCAAAGGGATTAAGAAATGTTCTTTCAATCTCCCCTTTTTTGGTGTTTGATGGTAACATAAGGATTCACAAGGATTTCATATAGTGAACAAATGAAATGGTCTCCAAAAAATAGATGGGCTCCCCCTAGATGTGTGCACCGGTTGAGGCACAAAACAATTAGGCTTTGATCCCCCTATATTTTAGAAACCAAGCAATTTAAACAAGTTCACAATTGCAATTGCATAAAGGATAATACAAGATAACAATGCAAGAATATTGTCTAAAGAAAATAACTTATCACGAGCAAGGGTGACACACACGAGTCACCTAAAAGTTCCACACACATAAAGAAAATGTTTTCAGTGAAAAGATAAACTAGAGCGCAAGCCTATAAGATCAAATCGAAAAGGCAAGAAACTTGTGCCCCAACCCTTGCAAATCCCTTGATATCCTAAATAGAGAACTCCTTCTCCCCCTTTGGTATCAAGACGCCAAAAAGGAGAAAAAGAGCTCAACTAGCATCCCAAGAGATCACTTGATTTCCTCTTCATAATATTTTGCTCTTCTTCCTGTTCTGTCGAGACATCGTAGTAGTTTTCATAGACTGGGGTGCCATGAGACTACGGTAGAGACGTGGGGTAACGGGATAGCGTAGTAACACAGAACACGGGATTTTACCCAGGATCGGTACGTCGCGACAGTACGGCGTACCTACTCCTGCACTTCTCACTAATTGGGACTAAAGCCCGTGAATCTGGGTTACAATGTGAGGGTGTAGATCTAGCTACTCGACGAGGATGAGCTTCTCGGCGAGTTGTGTAGAGCTTGAACTTGTGTCTAACTTGAACCTATCAATCTATCTCCCGTCCGGCTTTATATAATAGCCGGATTAGGGCTTACAGAATAGGAAACCTAGAAGACTACGTTTAACTTGTAACTTGGAAAGTAAGGAATCCGTCTTCTCCTCCAAGCCAGATCACGTGGGCCGTGATCCGAGTTCTTCTAGAATCCGGCTTCTGCGCGTCGGACTACTGGGCCGCCCAATGGACCTAAGCCCATTACCATGTAGGCCACCCTGGTAGTCCGGCTCTTTGTCTACCATCTTCTATACCCCTATTCAGTATATATCTGACAGTAGCCCCCAGGAAGGATCAAAACTCTGATTCTCCGCCTTTCGTCAAATACATTTTGTCCGGGAAAACTTGATTCAGCAGTCTTGATTCTTTCTTCTTTCCTTTTGAAGGAGATGGTAACATAAAACTCGGAACTTTGAAAATCCGGCTTCTCTTCTCGCGATCCTTCGCGGAAAAGGAACTCATGACGTCAGCGCTTTAATCATGCTGACGCAAGCGCCGCTTGGTTTCACGCGGGAAACCCTGCAACGTATCTCTGACAGGTTCTCACGAGAAACGAGGAGATAGCCATCATTCCTCTGTCGTTTCGTTTCCCGGATTTTCCGGCGAGCGACACGCGTCGAACATCCAACGGTCGAAAGAGCCGTTGGCACGTATCTAAACGGTTTTCCGGCTATAAATAGCCATCATCGTCTTCACCAGAAACTTTCCTCACTCCCTCGCTGCCTACGCCATTGACGCAACCGCGAGCTCGAGAGCAAGTCCTTGTCCCAGGCGCACTTAGCACCCAAACGCACCGAAACGCGCCACCAAAAGATGGCCTCCTCGCCGTCGTCACCGACCCGCGCCGCCATCGACGAGCTCGTCGACGATCTGGATCCGCAATCGGGAGCGCAAAAGCACACCGGCGGCGAGCCGGAGAAGACCACGGCTTCTGCGGCGGGCGGAGAAAACACTTCCGCCGCCGCGGACATTGCGGGATCGAGCTCCGCAGCAACCCCACCGTCTGCACCCGAAACGGTGGAGGAGAAGATCGAGCTCCTCGGCGACGAACTCGCCGCCGCGGAGGCCGCCGCCAACGCCACCGCCGGAGCGGACGAGGAAGCTGAGTCTGCAGGCAACTGGATTGCCTGCAGTATTCCTCCGGCTCTCCTTCCCAACTTGGAGAAGGAGGGCCTGGTACTTAAGAAGAAATGGCGGCTCCCGGAGGAAGAAGCCGAACCAACGCCGCAGAACGGCGAAAGGGTACTCCTCTCCTCCCACCTTTTACGAGGTATGGGGCTTCCACCTTCTTCCTTCTTCCTCCAGGTTCTTTCACACTACAACATCCAGCCCCACAATCTTCCCCCCAATTCCATTCTATACATGGCCGGCTTTCAGGCCTTGTTTGAAGGCTACTTAGGGATAGAACCTAGGTTAGACTTCTGGATGTACTGCTTTGGAGTTAAGCGGAACTCTTCGGAGGGCGCACTCCCAACTTGCGGGACCATATCCTTTACTCTTCGGAGATTCCGAGAGGATTGGTTCCCCAAGATCAAAACCTCAGAATCCGTCAAATTTTGGACGGGTTCTTTCTTCTATCATCCCGACGTGCCTTTTCCTAAAAAAGCCGTCGGGGTTCCACCTTTTGTGAACTCCGCCGCCGTTCCCCAAGACAACTGGGGAACAGAAGCCGTCCAAGTTCTGCCGCCAGATCTACTGAAGATCAAGCGGCGCATCGCCAAGCTCACCTCCATGGATCCGCCTCTAACCGGCATGGACACGGTTCTATGCTGGCTGATTAGGCGGATCCAGCCACTAGCCAACCACAGCGGCCGTCTCCTGTGCGAATACACGGGAGTCAAGGATCCAATGCGGACAACCGACAAGGATTGGCCCGCAAAGGAACTTAGGCGGCGCATCAATCAGTTGGTCGCATCGCGCGACCAATACACAGAGAGTCGGCCAATGTATACAGCCGAAAATCCGGTTCCCAAGGTAAATTCTCAGTCATTTGGGTATAGTTCTATTTTTTCTCGGATTTCCTGGCTTCTGATTTTGGTCTTTGTTTGTCCGACAGTTCGCGGATCTTTCAGATTCGGACTTGGTATCCGAGGCTGAGCTGGACGCGCTGCGCACCGCCGCTACCGGTGGACGCAAGCGCAAGAAGATAACTTCTTCGGACGAAATTATCGATCTTGACGGAATCCCCGTCGCCACCTCCAGGTTACTTCTTCTGGGATTTTCTTTCATGGGAACTTTTTTCCTCTATCTTCGGTGTTTTAAGATTTTCCGGGTTTTTATGTTTTCAGCCTGCCACCTTCCACCCTGAAGCCGAAGAAGCTGAAGAAACACCGGGTTTCTTCTAGCCGAGGCAGCCAACCTTCCCCCGCCGTTGCCCCGGACACGCCAAGCACAATGGCGGAAGAGCCTACTGCAGCCCCCACCACCAAGCCCCCAGAGCCCAGCCAGCCCATTGTGTCCGACACGGACACGAGGGAAAGGGCGGCTCCAGAGGTGGGAAAATTACCTCGGACTTTCGACGAGGAAATTCCCACCTTTGACAAGGATTTCAAAGCTATCAATGACGGCTTGGACGCAGCCGGGAATCTCTTCGCGGAATACGCGAAAGAGTTCAAAGAAAACTTGGCAGGTTTGCAGCGCATGAGCCAGGTATATAACTCTAGCCCCCAAGCATTAATCAAAATGCGTGCTTTTTGCTTTGATGTTTTTTGTGCTCATTCTTTTCCCTGCTATGTTTCAGCAAACCTCCGAGGCCATCAACAGGGAAGTTTTCAAAAAGCTTACCATCAAGAATAAAGAAGTTAGAAGTCTTCTCTCTATTCTTGAAGAAAGGGAAGCAGAGCTGGAATCAGCTAAGCTCGCACTGTCGGAAACACAAGGTAAGCATTTTCCTTCTGAAATTTCCGAGTCAATCATTTGCCTAAGTTTTTTCCGAGAAGCTGGCTTAACTCGGATTTTTTCCTTGCTTTTCAGCTGCGTTAGCCAAGGCTAAACAAGCAGCGGAAGATTCTGGCAATGCCGAAATTCTCCGCAAGGAGAATGTTGAGCTTCACAAGGATCTTGTGAAAGCACAACAAGACTTGGAAGCCAGTAATCTGGCCCTTGGAGTTTCTAATTCCAAGGCTTCCGAGCAGGCTGAGAAGGACAAATCCACCATTCAGGATTTGACCGATGCTCTGAACCTTCGCCTGGAGGAAGTTTCCGAGATCGACAAGCTCATCGGTAAATTTCTAACGTATTTACCTTCTTTCCATGCTTTACTTTCTCTGTTTTTCTGTCTAACCCTTTTTGGGTGTTTTATTGGAAAAAACCAGGAGATACCCCAGATGGCACTCGGGTTGCGGGCATCCGAGCTTTCGGGGAAACATGGACTTTGATGAAGGCTGCTGCAACGCAGCTGGTAAACAAGTTTCTTCCCGAAAAATCTGGGGAATGCTCGGAGGTTGAAAAACTTCCGGGTGCCATCATGGAGGTGGCGGAGGCCAAAGAATCTCTCCTTCGCTCCGCTGCACGGGGTGGTGCGCGCATGGCTCTTGGCCTCATGCACATGCACTACCCTAGTGCTAAATCCTGGCGCGTGGCGTCCGGTGTCCCTCAAGGATACACGGATGTGCAGCGAAACACCATCTTTGGTGAAGTCAAGGGCCACGCCACCCAGATTGCCTCCATGGTAAATATCTCCGTCAACTATCCAGAAGCGGAAATCCCTCCAATCCCTCAAGACGAAAGCAGCGAAGAGGAATCAGATGCTTGAAGGGTCACCTGGAACCTGGATAGAAAAAGTAGACAATAGGAGCATTACTATTCTTTCAATGTAATCCAAAATGTAATGCTTCTTTTTGTATGAATGAAACTTCCATCTTTTGCAGTTTAAATTATGAAATTCTTTGCAAGTTTTTCATATTTTATCATTCCTTTATCTTCTAAGTTCTCTGGTGTATATGCTTTAACTGTCCTTAGTGTTTGAAATGGCTCAAATAGCAATATGGATCTTCATGCCGAGTAACTGGGGACGAACCAAGCAGTTTTTTGAAACTCGGAATCATGGACCATGCTAAAGGCATTTTTACTAACTAGCTCCAGTAACCCAACACATACACAATCAGATAAGACTTAGAGAAACCAAGGAAAGTTTTAAGTGAAACTTGGGCACGCAGGCAATTCAAGTTTCCCTTAGCCGTTAACAGGCTGAAAAATCATTCAGTTTTGTAACGCCGAGTACGCAAGCACAATTCGGGTTAACATTGAGAAATTTGTAAGATCATTGGGAAATAGATGAGGCGGAAACACTTTGCACTTATAAAGAATATGGACGACAGCATTCCGACAACTTTATTTCATGATCTCAAAAGATGTTTACATAGAATTGAACTAAGTACGGAAAGGTACATAACTTTCTAGACGTTCCCAGGCTTCCGCGATCCACTTGACTTTGTCGAATTTTTTCAGCAGCTTGTGGAGTGGTAAGGTTTTATCCCCCAGCCAACTAATAAATCTGCTGACGGCTGCAGCGGAACCCGTCAATCTTTGGACATCTTTTACACATGTAGGTTTTGAGATATTCAAGATTGCCTTGATCTTTTCCGGGTTAACTTCTATTCCTCTGTGGGAAACGATGAAACCCAGAAGTTTTCCTGAGGGAACCCCGAATACGCACTTAGATGGATTCAACTTCATCTTGTAAGTGCGCAAATTCTCGAAGGTTTCTCGCAGATCCTCAAGGAGTGTATCTTTTTCCTTGGTTACGACGGCGATATCGTCCATGTAAACATGGACGTTTCTGCCAATTTGACTATGCAAACATCGTTGCATGCAACGCTGGTAGGTTGCACCTGCGTTCTTCAGGCCAAAAGGCATGGTTACGTAATAGTACGTCCCATACGGGGTTATAAAAGAAGTCTTGATTTGATCTTCCTTTTTCATGCGTATTTGGTGGTACCCGGAGTATGCATCCAAAAAGCATAAAAGCTCGGAGCCTGCAGTGGCATCTATTATTTGATCGATTCGCGGTAACGCGAACCTATCTTTCGGACACAACTTGTTCAATCCTGTGTAATCTATACACATTCTAAGAGCAGTGGTGTCTTTCTTCGGCACTAATACCGGATTTGCGGACCAATCAGTATGTATTACTTCCTTGATGAAATCCGCTGCTAAAAGCCGGATAATTTCCTTGCCAATAGCCTTCCGTCTTCTTCCGTCAAATCGACGGAGACCTTGTTTGACGGGTTTTTATCCGGGAATAACCTTGAGTTGGTGCTCAGCAAGTTCCCTGGGTACGCCTGGCATGTCAGCTGGACACCAGGCAAAAATATCCCAGTTCTCACGGAGGAACTTGATGTGCTCGCCTTCCTATTTGTCGGTCATCCCAGTCCCTACGACGACAAATTTTGTCGGATCTTTGGGATCTAGGATTACCTGTCTTGTATTCTCGGACGCCTTGAAGCTATCTGTTGGCTTCCGAGTTTTTTTCCTGCCGGCATTTCTTTCGGCGATACCTCCTTGGCTAATTCCTTCAGTTCCTCCTTTGCTATAACTCTCTGAGCGCAAAGGGCGTTTTCTTTCTCCAACTCGTTTGCCAGCTTGAAATCACCGGCAATGGTGATTACTCCTCCTTTGGGTCCTGGCATCTTCAGCTTTTTGTAGATATAGCAAGATCTTGCCATAAATTTGGCGAAATCCGGACGTCCGGGTATTGCGTGATACACGCTTTCGAACGGCACTACTTCGAAGGATACTTTTTCCTGCCGGAAGTGATCTTTATCTCCAAAGGTGACGTCTAGGGAAATTTCTCCTAGGGATCGTGCTTGCCTGCCAGGAACAATGCCGTGGAAGCGTATATTGCTGTAATTGAGCTGGGACTCGGAGATCTTCAAGTGCTTCAGTGTATCCAGGTACATTATATTGATGCTGGATCCTCCATCCATCAGCACTCTTCTTAGCCTGGTGTTTTGAACAATAGGGCTTACAACAAGAGCTTGCGTGCCGGGTTCAGGGATATTTCCGGGATGATCAGACTGATCCCAGATTATTGGTGTGTTGGAGTACTTCAAGAATTTCGGGGTTGCAGGGATAACTGTGTTTATCTCCCGAAGTGTTCTTTTGGCCACCTTTGCTGACGGGGTTGCTAGGAAAGTTAGCATTGCTTCTCCATCAACTCTCGGAAATTTGGGTTCGCCCTTTCGCTGTTGTTCCTGGATTTTGTCATCAGTGTCCGATTCACTGTCTTCTTTATCAGCTTCTGGCTTTTGTTTGGCAGGTTTCCTCTTGGAACCCTTCCCCTTGTTTCCGGATCCTGCATTGCCTTTCATATGCTTATTTAGCCGACATTGCGCATTTGTGTGAGTTGGTTTCCCAAATTGCGAGTGGTGGACGCAGGGTTCCGACTTAATTCTCTCCCATTCTTCGGGAGTATAATTGATTGGATCTGGACTGCGGCCTTTCCACTTATTCACCTTTTCTCCTCCAAAGGCTATGTTGACCTCCTTGGGCTTTGTCGTTGCCTCCGGAGTTCCTTTTTTGTCAGAACGAGGGGTTTTCTTGGCGAGTATTAGTGACTCAATATTTCCTCCTCTTGCTCTGATATCATCTTCGGCTGCAGCGTGTTCATTGGCGGTTGTGAGCATAGATCCGAGATCTTTGTGCTGTTTAGAACCAACCATGAACGGTACGAGTCCGGGTTTTAGGCCATTGACGAAAGCATGCATTACTTGTACGTCAGTTACTCCAGAACAACTATTCTTCATTGCAGTCCATCTGGAGATGAAATCCACGTATGGTTCATCCTCAAATTGGGTGCAACGGTTCAGCTGGTTGATTCTATTTGGGCGTTTGTATGTTCCCCGAAAATGCTGAGTGAATACTCTAGCCATATCATCCCAACTGTCGACGGTTCTTGATGGTAAACCATTGATCCAATCTCTGGCTCCATCTAGCAACATTAGGGGAAGAAACTTGACAGCTTCCAGGTCTGTCCCATTGTTGATCTGGACGGCTGTGTAATAGTCTGAGAGCCAGGTATCCGGGTTTGTGCTGCCGGTATACTTTTGATAGGTTGGACCAACTTTGGCGAAGCCAGAGTGCAGGGTTATCCTTCGGATCCTGTCAGTAAAACACTTAGGACCAAAGTATAGATCATCCTTTTCTGCTCTATCAATGTGTGCAGAATATCTTCCGGCTGAATGGACAGAAGGGGATCTACTCCTCTCTTTTCCATTGTTGCGCGGATGCGCTTTTCCGGGGTTGTTTCTATCTCTTCCATTGTCACGCCCCTTGGGATTAGGTGGAGTTCTGCTCCTGTACCTTTCCTTATCCTTAGGCGGTGTCCGAGATCTTTCACGTCTGTGAGGTATATCATATCTTCCAGCCTTCTCAGCTGGGTTTCTCGGAGGTGGCATTATTTTGCCGTCATTCTGGTGTTTGTCTTCCCGATCGCATGGTTTATATCCATCTTTCGGGAGATGAGGTCCGGTTCTAGACGCTGCGTCCCGGTTGTCGGGGTTTTTCTTGTCTTTTCTCGGATCCTCTTTTTTATCCGAATCTCCGGGTCCTTCCGGTCCAGGTGCTCCAGCAGCGCAAGTAGCTGTTTTGCAGAGGGCGGAATTATCATGCAGCCTCCCTGATCGTTCTTGGCCTCGCTGTTGCTGCTGTAATGCTTTTCCTAAGAAAGCATACACCCCTTGGAGTTTTCCCCGTTGGAGTACAGATCATTGTTTAGTATGGCGAACGCTGCTTCCGCGTTTTCAGCTGCGGTTTTGTATATTGGTTCGCCCTTGGCATCTTTGCCGTTTAGCTGCTTTTGCCAAGATGGGTTATAGAACCTTTCTTTCGGCGGCAGTTCTTCCGGTCTTGCGATTCCGGGTAACCTAGTAGGCTTTAATGCAGATCTATTCTTTCTCTCGTACTCCTCTATTTCCTCCTTCATGATTTTGATATCATGCTGGGTTTGTTGAAGATGTTGCCGAGATCGGAGTAGATGTTGCTGTTGTCGTTGGAAAGCTTGTCTCCTGGCTTCCAGCATCTCAGGGGGTTCATTAGGTCCCACTTGAGTTTGTAATAGATCCTGTTCTTCTTGCTCTGTCATTGGCACAACAAGGATTTCCTTTTTCTTCTCCGCTGGTTTTTCTCTGCTTGCTTCTCCTATTTCCGGGTTTTCTTCAGCTGCATAAGCTAGCTTTTTCTTCCGGAGTTTTTTAGCAGATTTGTGCCTTTTCTTGGAAGAGGGAGGGTTTTTGACAGGCTCATCTTCTGTCATCTCCTTGACACTAGGGAATATCGGAGAAGTTTCTCCGTCTTCTCTCTCTTCCTCTGGCGGAGGGGTTTTAGGGCTTTCCTGGCTGCCGGCGTCCGTTTTATCAGCTGGTTTTGCCATTAGCACTTCATGGAATCCCTCTTGAAAGGACTTAACCTTTCTTACGAAGGCATCATCGTCTTCGTCTTCGGAGTCGAAATTATCCGATCCGGTTTCCGACTCCAATCTCGCCTCAATGGCGGCAAGCACGGACTCTGCTTCCGAGCTCATCGTCTTGTTGACGGATGCCGGATCTTCCGCCTCTGTGACGGGTGTTTGTTCTTCCGTCTCTATGACGGGAACGTTGTTATCTGCCTCTTGCACGGGATTTCCGTCATCCGTGTTTTCAGCGATTTCGGATTGCACCATGCCGATAAAGTGTGTATTACTTTTTTGTCGGCGATCTGAGCAGAATCCGACATCATAGTCATCTTCGACTGGGTATAGGGCGGGTGGGATAAATTTACTTCCACCGCAAAACCCCATTGCCTCTGCAGTTAGTCCGATAAAGATGTTAGCAGATCCGATCGGTAACACGCAGGCACTTACCAGGTGGTTTTGCGCCGGTATGTAGGATCCGTTGTCGAGGAAGCGCCCGACGTCGTCGTCGAACTCCAAGCTTCCGACAGTGATCGATCTTCCAATTCCGCCGAGTATCCCAGATCGGAATTTCACGCCTGACGTCGTTTGCCCCACGGTGGGCGCCAACTGTCGAGACATCGTAGTAGTTTTCATAGACTGGGGTGCCATGAGACTACGGTAGAGACGTGGGGTAACGGGATAGCGTAGTAACACAGAACACGGGATTTTACCCAGGTTCGGTACGTCGCGACAGTACGGCGTACCTACTCCTGCACTTCTCACTAATTGGGACTAAAGCCCGTAAATCTGGGTTACAATGTGAGGGTTTAGATCTAGCTACTCGACGAGGATGAGCTTCTCGGCGAGTTGCGTAGAGCTTGAACTTGTGTCTAACTTGAACCTATCAATCTATCTCCCGTCCGGCTTTATATAATAGCCGGATTAGGGCTTACAGAATAGGAAACCTAGAAGACTACGTTTAACTTGTAACTTGGAAAGTAAGGAATCCGTCTTCTCCTCCAAGCCAGATCACGTGGGCCGTGATCCGGGTTCTTCTAGAATCCGGCTTCTGCGCGTCGGACTACTGGGCCGCCCAATGGACCTAAGCCCATTACCATGTAGGCCACCCTGGTAGTCCGGCTCTTTGTCTACCATCTTCTATACCCCTATTCAGTATATATCCGACATGCTCTTCTCCACCTTGGTTGCCAGCATCATCAAAGTCATCGTCATCTTCATACTCTTCATCATCATCCCCATCATCCGGAGGCACCCCAAAGTAGAAGTCATCATCACAGATCTCGGGCATAGTAAAGGGAACAAGATCAGTAGCAACAAGTGAAGGAGGATCAACATGCACATCAATCCTAGCATTCCTCATGTCGGCGTTCTGAATACGCATATTTTCCTTAGCTAGCTCCCTAGCCTCATGAGCAATAGCTCTAGTGTCACTACACATGTTGATCATTGCCTTGAAGAACTTGGCAATGCCACTAAAGGACTGACGCTGAGAACCACCGCTAGAAGATCTAGAAGGATTGTGAGACATATTGGCTTTAGCCCTTGCAAATTATGAGATCTCTGGACCACGGATAAGATAGGGAGTGAAATTATTTTTCCTAACAACCGGATAATGCTCCATGATTTCTTCCCCAACCTTGGAGTTGATGAATCTCTGAATATAAGGACCATATGTATGCTTCCTCTTTTTCCATAACTCCCATGCAAATCTCATGATAGAGAAATCCTATCACATTAATCTTCTTCTGGTTCTTGGGCTTGGTGATGACCATGAGGTTGACCATGAAAGCCTTGATAGCTGAGTAGTCTCGAGATTTGACCATGAGAGTGGAGCGGAAGATCTTGGACATCACATTATAGTATGGATACATGTTGGAGTTGAATACAATGTTCTTATTCGGGATGTCAAGAGGATAGAAAAACTCCAAGATGGAAGAATCATACACAGAAGCAGCATGAATGCGGTAACCATGGACTCCCACAGGTTGCCTGCCAAGAATAACCCAGAGTTGTATCAAACTTAGCAAGATTGTTGCAAATCTTCTGATCACCAGTCATCTAAGTCATAGACCGCACTGCTTCAGCCTTGTAGTGCAAAGTGTAGTAAAATGAGATATAAGATCATGACACAATACTCATGCTCGATCTAAAGAAGAAGTGCAATGTCCATATTTACCAAACACTCATGAACATGACGAAGCTCTCCAGACTTGTGTTGATTGTAGAAATCCATATCAACTGGGGTTTGCACACAAACATGAGAAGTAAGAGTGGGGTAAAAATCATCCAAAGCCTTGAGCTGAAGGTTGGTCCAAAATCTGGGGTCCTCACAGGTGGACTCGGGAAAGCAGTATGGATTCTTCTTCTTCACTTCCTTCCACAGCCCTACATAGTACAACTTCATATCTCCCTCAGGAAAATGCTCAACTAGACCATCATCATGAGCTGCGGTAGGACGGCCTCCTGGAACACGACCCCTTTGATCATGAGATACACCAGAGTAGTCTCGACGAGAGACAATGGTCTTCCTCTTGCTAACTGTACAACCATGAGAGCCTTGACCTGTGAATAAATGGCAGAGATAGGTAGCAGGGGTAAGTTCACATGCCATAAAAAGATAAGATCAACCCTAAGTTGGATGAAGTGCAAGTTTCAGGAAATTCTGGGCCTAGTCGGATTCAATCCAGAATTTCTTGATTTATTCCGGAATGTCGGATTACTCCGGCTGCCCGCAATGGTTCCGACATTTCTGGAATGATTCCAAAAACTTCGAATTGAATCAGATCTGCCACAAATTCATCAAAACTTGACTCAAAACTTCACCAAATCTAGGATTTCAAATGATAGATCCTAAGGGGTGTTAGTGGCAGTGACTACTGTGCAAGGAACCACAGATTTTAACAAGAGAAATCAGATCTAGTACATGGTTGCAAGTGGGGGTCTACATCTCTAGGAACATGGAATTTGAACCGGTACATGGATTAGCCAAGCATAACAAGATGGATTGAACTCAAAAAGTAGATGAACCCTAGGTCAAGATGCATCTATATTGAAATCCAACCAAAAAACAAGAGAGGGAGAGGGGCCAATCTAAAATACTTTCCAAGGAGGAGTTCCTTGTCATGGAGAGGATCAAAAATCCCTTCCTAGGGCAACGAGGAGCCTTGGGGCGATTTTTGGTGGCTAGGGGCGGAGAGGAGATGATGCATAGATGGAAATAGCCCTCACCCGGCCGTGCAACTGCCTTTTATAGGCGGAAACTGTTATTTCCGAAATGCCCTGGAGAGAATCCGGTTGGCCCAAAATTATTCCGTAAATTCCGGATGTATTCTGGCAGAGTCGGAAAAATCCTAGGATTTCCGGATTAATTCTGGCCTACTCGGAATTGTTCTGACAATTTCGGATTTGATCCGAAACATGCCAGAAATAACAGGAAAGGACTTCTTAGGATGAAAGTGAATTGTGGGGAGTATGTCATATGATTTTAGATGAAGAGACAAGACAGATAAGCACCATAGACACAATATGGGATGATATTTTCTAGTCATACTTCTTGGAGAGAAAAAAACTCCAAAAAAATCAAATAGCAACAAGGATCATTGTTCGGAATAAGCCAAAAGATTCAAAAGATAAGAACAATCCAACTAAGAACCAAATCTTCACAAAGAAGAGGTTGGTGGCATAGACCCCTATGTAAGAGAGTATGGTATGCCACCGCGAAGATGTATCTTGGGCGCATTGCCAATTCTCAACGTTTTAGTTCACAATTCAACATTAGACAAGAGAGATATAAATAAATTTTTACTTTGGGCATAATGGGGGACGGAGAGCCCAATGTGTCAGGAACAACACTCCCCTTATATCCATGCCTACTCCTAAAACCAAACACGTAGTCAATTATAGGTGTGTGTGCAAAATCCTCAAGTCAAACTCCTTGAATCGATGATATTTAGCTCAATCCTCAGGAACATAAATCTTGCATCATCAAGGGGCGTCATGAATATATCCTCAAGTTGATCCTTGGTTGGCACATAGGCTAGAGAAATATCCTCATGGGCAACATGGTCTGTAATGAAATTATGCCGAATCTCAATATGCTTGGTTCTTGTATGTTGCATCGGGTTGTATGCGATCTTGATGGCACTCCCGTTATCACATAAGAGAGGAACTTTGTCACAATAGAGATCATACTATTTGAGGGTTTGCCTCACCCATAACAACTGAGTGCAGGCACTAGCCGCCGCCACATACTCGGCTTTGGTGGTGGAGAGAGATATGCAATTTTTTTCTTAGAAGACCAACTCACCAAGGACCTACCAAGGAATTAGCAAGCCCCTGAAGTTGATTTCCTATCATCTTGATCACCAGCCCAATCCGAGTCTTTGTACCCACATAGAGAGAAATGTGCCCCCTTTGGGTTCCACAACCTAAATCTTGAGGTATGAACCAAATACCGAAAGATTCTATGGACCGTGATACGTCATAAACGTATCTATAATTTCTGATGTTCCATGTTGTTTTCATGCCATATGATACATGTTTTCCTTACACTTTATGTCATTTTTATCGATTTAACGGACTAACCTATTAACAAGATAGTACATAGCCAGTTCCCTGTTTTTAGCTGTTTTTAGTTTAAGAAAAGTTGTTCTGGAAATGTTCTCGAAATTGGAAAATTCGAAGCCCGGAAGTCTTAAATTCCCGAAGGTTCCACAGAGCCCCAAAGAGGCCCGGAGGGGGGCCACACCATAGGGCGGCACCCCACCCCTCGACCGCGCCGGGGGGTGGTGTGGGCCCCTCGGGCATCCAGCGCCATCGCCCTTTCACCTATTTATTGCCCCCGATACGTCAGCCGAGGCCACCGTCATTGTCAACCCGAGACCGGGAGGGTTCTGGAGCTCTCCCCGGCACCCTGCCGAGAGAGGAATTCGTCACCGGAGCGGTCTACACCACCATGCCCGCCTCCGGAGTGATGCGTAAGTAGTTCATCCTTGTACTACGGGTCCATAACAGTAGCTAGATGGTTGTACTCTCCACCTTATGCCTCATGTTTAGATCTCGTGAGCTGCCTCACCTGATCGAGATCATCTATTTGTAATGTTACATGTTGTGTTTGCTGGGATCCGATGATTATTGAATGCTACGTTTGTTGATTATCAATATATCATGTTATCTTCATGTGTATGTTATTTATGATCTTGCATGCTCTGGCCAAGTAGATGCTAGTGACCCCAAGAGGGAGTATTTATGCTCGATAGTGGGTTCATGCCTCCTTTGCATCTGTGCTCGAGTGACAAAAACGTGACGGATGGAGGATGTGTTGTTGCCATTAGGGAGAAAACAACTATGTTTACTTAATTTACATTGTTTACATTACACACTTTGCTTACAACGATAATATGTTGCTTGCAACTTAATACCCAATGTTTGTTCGGATGATATTCGAAGGGTGGATTATTAGTCATAGATGCAGTTGGATGACGATCTATGTATTTTGTTGTAATGCCCGCATGAATCTCATAGTAATATTTATTTCATGCATGTTCTTTATCTCTCAATTGCCCAGCTGTAATTTTTTCACCACGCATGTTAGCTATCTTTTATGGAGAGACACCTCTAGTGAACTGTGGACCCCGTTCCATTTTATCATTCTGATAATACACACACTGCTTCAACTATTTTCACATTGCTGCTCCTATTTTCATACTGTTCTCAAATTGTTTTCCACACCATACGTTTAACCTCTTTGTCATCAGCAAAACCGGTGAGATTGACAACCTCACTGCGTCGTTGGGGCAAAGTGAATTGTTTGTGTTGTGTAGGTTCCACGTTGCTGTTGAACCGGTAGTGCGCCCTTCCATCTCATCCGCATCAACCTTCTGAAGTTACTTCTTTCTCCTACTGGTCGATTCAACCTTCGTTTCTTTACTGAGGTAAACTTGTTGTTGTGCTCTTCAAACCTTCCTCTTTGGGTTTCCCAATGATGGTGCAGATCTTGCACTCATTGGGATACCCCCAAGAGGAGGGTGTGAAGAGCACAGCGGTAGGAAGTTTCCCCCTTAGTTAAGAACCAGGGTTATCAATCCAGTAGGAGAAGGAGGACCTTCGGAAGGTTAATGCCACTGACGGTGGTGCTGGCGTTTCACCGGTTCAGCAACAACGTGGAACCTACACACAACACAATCAAAATACTTTGCCCCAACGGTACAGTGAGGTTGTCAATCTCACCGGTCTTGCTGAAAACAAAGATTAGACGTATAGTGTGGAAAAACATTGTATGCTTGCAGAAAGTAAAGAAAGCAGGAAACTGTTGTGGGTTTTTTAACAGTGTGGAAAATGGACCGGGTTCGTAGTTTCACTAGTGGTGTCTCTTCATAAAAGATAGCATGTTGGGTGAACAAATTACAGCTGGGCAATTGGCAAATAAAGGTTGCACCATAGTGCACAATATGACATGAAGATTACTATGCTATTTAGTGAGGGCATTACAACAAGATACATAGACCGACATCCATCTGCATCTATGACTAATAATCCACCCTCAGGTTATCATCCGAACCCCCTCAGGTATTAAGTTGCAAGCAACAGATAATGGCATTAAACAAAGTGTGTAATGTAAGAAATTATTATGCACACGGGCACTCTCACATATGTTTTCTCCCTAATGGCAACAACACGTCCTCCCCCTTCACGTTTCTGTCACTCGAGCAAGGCAACAAGGAGGCATGAACCCACTATCGAGCATAAATACTCCCTCTTGGAGTCACTAACAATTACTTGGCCAGAATAACCACTAGCAACGGAGAGCAAGCAAGATCACAAATAACACATGCAAATAAACACTATAATCAACTTGGCATAAGGTCAATATTCATCGGATCCCAGTAAACACAGCACAAAGAATTACATAAGATCAATCTTGATCATGATAGGCAGCTCATGAGATCTAAACATGGAGGCATATGAGGAGAACACAACCATCTAGCAACAGCTACGAACCCGTAGTTCAAGGATGAACTACTCACGCATCACTCCGGTGGCAGGCATGGTGATGAAGAAGCCTTCGATGATGATATCCTCTCCGGCAGGGTGCCCGAAACAGCTTCAGAACCCCCCTGATCTGGGGTTGACGGTGACGGCGGCTACAGAACTTTTTCGGGGATTTTGATGAGGTGTTTAGGGTTTTCCATCCGGGGGGCTTAAATAGGCGAAAGGGCGAAGGTGGTGGCGCTCCAGGTGTCCGCTCCACCCTATGGTGTGGCCCCCTGCTGCCCCTCTCCGGCTCCTCTTCGGTCTTCTGGATGCTTCTGGGGAAAATAGGACTTCTGGGCTTCGAATTTTCTAATTCCGAGAATATTTCCAGAACAACTTTTCTGAAACTAAAAAAACAGCAGAAAACAGGGAACTGGTTCTATGGCATCTTGTTAATAGGTTAGTCCGTAAAACGTATAAAAATGCTATAAATAAGGGAGAAAACATGTAGCAATTGGCCTAATATGATCATGGAGCATCAAAAATTAGGGATACGTTTATGACGTATCACCCAACGAGTGCACGACCTGCACCATCAAAGCATCTTCTGGCGCCATTGTCAGGGAATTTCAAAGTCATCATAAGCAAGAAGTCTCCCGTCAAGGCTCCATCAAATTTTCTGACGCTGTTGCCGGGGAGGAAGAGAATTTCTACAAGGGGAGTCTCTCACTTCAAATCTCTTTAATTTTGCTTAGTTTATTTTATTTTGTCTTGTTTGCTTCTCTTTATGAAAAACACAAAAAAATAGTTATTATTCTAGCTGTTGTTTTTATCCTGTTTTTAGTCTTGCTAAAATGACTAGTCCTGAGAACACTAAGTTGTGTGACTTTACTATCACCAACAACAATGATTTCATTAGCACACCTATTGCTCGACCTGCTCCTACTGCTGATTTTTATGAGATAAAGTCTGCCCTGTTAAACCTTGTTATGAGAGAGCAATTTTCTGGTGTTAGTACTGATGATGTTGCTGCCCATCTTAATAATTTTGTTGAACTATGTGAGATGCAAAAATATAAAGATGTAGATGGAGATATTATTAAAATGATTTTTTTTCCTTTCTCTTTGAGAGGAAGAGCTAAAGAATGGTTGTTATATTTGCCTATAAATAGTATTGATTCTTGGATAAAGTGTAAAGATGCTTTCAGTGGAAAATATTATCCTCCTGCTAAGATTATATCTTTAAAAAATAGCATTATGAATTTTAAGAAACTTGATAATGAGCATGTTGCTAAACCTTGGGAAAGAATGAAATCTTTAGTAAATAATTGTCCCACTCATGGACTGACTACTTGGATGATCATCCAAACCTTTTATGCAGGTCTGAATTTTTCTTCAAGAAATCTTCTGGATTCAGCTGCTGGAGGAACCTTTATGTCCATTACTTTCGGGTCAGCAACAAAGCTTCTTGATGATATGATGGTAAATTATTCTGAATGGCACACTAAGAGGGATACAACTAGTAAGAAGGTAAATTATGTTGAAGAAACTTCCTCTTTGAGTGGTAGACTTGATGCTATTATGTCTATGCTTGTGAATGACCATGCTCCTGTTGATCCAAATAATGTTCCTTTGGCCTCTTTGGTTGCTCAAGAAGAGCATGTTGATGTGAGCTTCATTAAAAATAATAATTTCAAACCAATGCTTATAGTAATAATTTTGGTAGCAACAATTATAGGCCATATCCTTTTAATAGTGGTAATAATGAGAACTAGAATATCTAATAAAAGAATTTCAGAAGTTGAAAGAGCCACTAAAGATTTTATGCAAAAAAAATATGAGAAAAATAAACTATTTAATAAGACTATGGGGAAACAATCTGTTATGCTAAGAAATATCAAGTATCAACTTGAGAGTTTAAATAGAGAAATATCTGGTTTGCAAGTTAAAATTGCTCATACTAAAACTTCTATTTAATCCATGTCTGAAGCTCAGTCTTCTTTGATCAATAGAATGACTGCTAAAACTGAAACCATAGATGAGAATCCTTTTGCTGCTACAAATGCCGTCCAAATTTGAATTATCATAATGTTAGGATGTTAGCTGAATTGCATGCTAGATGGGAAAGAGAAGATGAAATAGCTAGAAAGAACAATATAGCTAATGTTTGCACCATTACCACCACTAGTAAAACTGAATCTTTTCATGCTAGTAAACCTTCTACTATCGATGGTAAAATAATTGGTGTTGGAAATACTCCCACTTCTGCTATTAAAAATGCAAAATTGACTGAAACTGCTAAAAATGTTCCTGATAAAAGTGCTGAAATTTTGAGAAACATGGGAGACAATGGTCCCATTACCTTTGATAAAAACGATCTTGACTTTGATGATTGCAACATAACTGAAGTGATTAAGTTCCTATAAAACCTTGCTAGTTGTCCAAATGCTAGTACTATGAATATGGCTTTCACAAAACATATTACAAATGCTCTCATGCAAATTAGAGAGGATGAATTAAGATGTGAAGCCTCTATCCCTAGGAATGTAGATGATGGTTGGGAACCCATCATCATAATGAAAGTGAATGATTTTGATTGCAATTATTTATGTGATCTTGGTGCTAGTATCTCTGTTATGCCCAATAAACTTTATGATATTCTTGATTTGCTACCTTTGGAGCACTGTTATTTGGATATTCGTCTTATTGATAATGTTAGAAAGAAACCTTTGGGGAGAAGTGATGATGTTCTTATCATTGTTAATAATAATATTGTCCCCGTTGATTTTGTTGTTATGAATATATAATCCAATGCTTCTTGTCCAATTGTTTTGGGAAGACCTTTTCTTAGAACTGTTGGTGCTATTATTGATATGAAAGAGGGGAATATTAAATTTCAGTTACCACTCAAGAAAGGTATGGAATACTTTACTAGAAATATAATGAAGTTACCTTTTGATTCCATTATTTGAACAAATTGCAATTTGGATGCTTCTTCACTTGAAAACACTTAATTCCATTTTTCTGGCCTAGCTAAAAGGCGTTAAAGAAAAGCACTTCTTGGGAGATAACCCATGGTTTTATTTTTGCTTTGTTTTTCTCTGTTTTATTTGAGTCAAGGGGTTTTATACTTCTGTAGCAACTCCTTTGTATCTTTATTTTCATTTTTTTTGTGCCAAGTAAAGTTTCTGACGAGAGTTGGAGTTGGTTTTGGATTTCTGCGAAGGAAACATATTTCGTCTCTGCACTGTAAAAAATCGTATAAAATCCGAAAAGATCAGAATGATCTGCAATATTTTGTGCATATTCCTCAGCTAATTCCACATCTTTTCAGTTCTTTAAGTTTTTCGATCTGAGCAACAAAAGTGTCCCAAAAAAATCGTCTTTAGAGACTATTCTGGTTTTGGCAGATTCTGCCATTTTTCTTGCATTTGCTCTTTTACGATGTCAAGTGGATTTATTTGCTTCACGAAACACCAGTGGCTGTAGCTAATGTTTAAAATTATCAAAAGCACTTGTGCCCTTTCAGAAACCATGAATTTTTGTTTGTTTCACTAACCCTCTAATGTGAATTACTCTTTGAGTGTGGTGTGAAGGAAGTTTTCATGGGTCAAGAGAAGGGAGTGATATGATGTGATCAAGAAGAGTGCAACGACAAAGCTTGGAGATGCCCCTGTGGTTCATCCCAGAAAATTCTAAGAAGACTCAAGCATCTAAGCTTGGGGATGCCCAAGGCATCCCCTTCTTCATCAACAAATTTGTTGGGGGAATAGGTAAGGGGGAGCCTTACCGGCCTCCGACATAAACCGGGAATCACTAGATCCGGTTTTAGAATGAGTGATCCGGGTTATGCTGAGCCAGGCCGGGTTAAGCCAAAGAGAGCTGCGTTACAACAACTATGACCCGGCTGAATGAAGAATCGGCCCAAGGGCTTGGGCAGAAGACAAGAAGCCCAAGAGCACGGAGAGCAGTTCAAAGGCTGGCGCAGAAGTAGCCGGATCCTGGGAAGAGCCGGACCAAGGTGATCAAGAACTGGAGGGAGATAGGACTCGGAGGACGGGCGTAATCCGGACTCCCTTGTAACCCGGAGGTCTCGCCCGCTATATAAGGCGAGACCTCAGGACGTAGAAAGACAAGTTCTAAGTTGATAGCAAAGTAACTCGAGACATCGAGAGCCGGAATCGCCATTTGTAATCGAGACTTGGTCCTCTGATAAGTAAGAAAGCAGGAGTAGGTTTTACCCTCAATCGAGGGGCCGAACTTGGGTAAACTCGCGTCTCTCATTTCCACCTCAACCCTTTCGAAGTTTCGCTTAGTAACAATGGCCTCGCAATCTAGTTCTCGCATGAGGACACTTGCCGCGACAATACCACGACAGTTGGCATCCACCATGGGGCCTGCTCGCAGAAGCGTCGTCTTTTCGGAAGGAGCACTACCTGGGATCGAGAAGCTCGCGATAGGCCGGCTCGGTAGGATCCGGCGCGGAAACTATTACAATCATGACACGTGGGGCCCCAAGTTCACCGCCATGGATTCAGGACTTTACGTCCCCTTCGGCAAGATCCATGTCTTCATCGGATACGTCGGGACAGCAGCTTCAGAACCGAACCAATTTTCAGATTCGGTGTCTGAGAAAACCATGGCAGTGGATTCCGATGGCGAGTCCTCAGTTCGGAATAATTATGATCACGATGAAACAGGTTTGATCCACCAGCTCTTTAGAGATCGGTTAGGAGGAGACCTAAAATTGGACACACCAGGTTTCGATGAGACAACTCACCATGATGTTGTTTACATGGCTGGTCCCACGCGACCAACGGAGCCCAGGTATGACTCGGAGGGAAACTTGATTACTAACGAGGCTTCAACCTCAAACCCGGTTCTTAGAGTGCCAGGTGTTACATTGACGGCACTAACCGGGCCAACGGTTGCCCCAGGAGCACCAGAGGAGACACCCTCGACAGGACATGGAACAACTAGATCAGGGGAGGCAGTGATCGACTTGACCGAGCCTGCGTCGTACAACTTGAGACATGAGCTGATGGTTGCAATGGATTCTTTAAACGAAATTCTGGCAACACCGATCACCCCAGAAAACCTGGAGCAACGTAACACGGAGATAGCGAGACTCCGATGGGAAATAACTCATGCTCGTCGAGAGATTGAGAAAGAAGCCACTTGCATAAACAAAGCCCGGTTAGAAGTTCTGGAAGAGGCCACACGTCTGGAGAGGGAAGGAATTCACCTAACTTTCAGGCAAAGAGGGCTAACGCCAATACAGAACAGACGTCATCATACTCGCCTGAATAATGAGTTCGGTGTAGGACTCGAGCCTACTAATCTCCATAATTTGTTTACATCTTCGACGGGGAACCCCGCAGCTCGTAACCCGGCAGGCCCAGGTTATTTCACGAACCCGCCGGTTATCCCTGCTCCAGTCCATCCAGCACGTTTCCAGCCACCCGTTCAACCGCTTGGGAGTCCAAATCCAGTGCCAACCCCAGCACATCTTGTGCAAGAAAATTTCATACGCCTCCGGGTCACTTCAATAATCCGATGGATAACATTTGGGCAGCAACCACTAGTCTGGCACAGATCCCGATGGACCCTAATAACCCTATGGTAGTTGAAACTTGAAGGGCCATTGAGATGCTACAAACAACGGTGGTTTAGCAGTTAAATTACATTAACCAGGACAGGATACACTCAACACCTTATCATAGTAGGACAGCTATGCCGCGGAGTCATCATGGGAATTCTCCAGCCCCAGCAGGATCCAGCAATGCTAACCGACAGCCCAACCCACCCAGGCAAGCAGTATCTTATGCGCCCCGGAGTTTTAAATACAGGAAATAGAACTGCAGAACCTGAAAACATGAATCCAGGTCATGTCCAGAACCCAGTGCAAGCCACGGTCTCAAACCCAGCTCAAGCCGGGTCTCGTAGGATTGGAATCCATTGCCTCCGTCCTGCAATTAGGAACGAGAGAATACCAGCTGATTTTAAAGGACCTCGCAGAGTTGTGAATTATACGCCTGACATGGAGCCTGCAGACTGGATAGAGGGTTATGAGATGGCCATGGAAATATTGGAAGTAAGCGACGCGGTGTGCGCATGCTATTTAAGTGTGATGTTAGAAGGGCCAGCAAAGTCTTGGTTGAAGAACTTCCCCGCCAATTCGATCAACAACTGGCAAGATTTGAAGGACCAATTTATCAAGAATTCTCAGGGCACATGTAAACGACCAACGACGATCACAGACCTGGAAAATTGTATTCAGAAAGAAGGGGAGTCCGCCCAACATTGGTCTTGGCTTGTGGCAGAGATGATACACTCGTCTGTCGGACTCACCGCTCAACAAGCTATGATAGCACTGGAAATAAATTGCAGGTTTGACCATTTGAAGCATAAGCTGGGACGCGTTAAGCGGTAAGTAAGCGACATGAGCGAGTTGATGGATTTCATGACCAAGTATACGGAGTCTGACAAAACCAAAGATGCAGACTCAGATGACGAGAAGTCCGCCAAAGGAAAGAAAACTGGAACCAAGGGTAGCCAGAACCCGAGTCAGAGCAACAACAATCCTCAGAACCAGAACAATAACAAGCGGAAAAACGGAGAGGGGACTTCAGATTTGGTGGCTAACACGAATACAGGTTACAAAAACCAACGTCAGGGCAACAACTTCATAGGAAATCAAAATTTTAGGCCAAACAGCTCCGCACAGGCTCATCAAGCCCTGAAAGGCCCGTGCCCCAGACATAGTAAAAATGGAAAGGTAGCAAATCATTCTTTGGAAAATTGCTTCATCATGCAGAGTTTAACACCTAGTGGAAATAATAATTACGAACCAAGAAACGGTGGAGGAGGCAACAAAGGAAATATGGGAGGTGGACATTTGGGAGCTGGCAGCTCCGGACCCGAAAATCAAAATCCGGGTCATCACAGTCAGAGTCACCAGGGAACTAACCTGGGCGGCAGTCACCAAGGCGGAAACACTGGTTTTCAAACAAACCCGAAGCAGCTAAGCTCAGGCCAATATCATGTGTTCACCACCAGTTCCTGCAGAAGAGAACGAAAGGTGCAGAAGCGTGTCGTTAACACGGTCACCCCAGCTGTTCCTAGATGGCTTAACTGGTCAGAACAACCCATAACTTGGAGTCAGGCTGATCATCCCCCACGAGTCGATAATCCCGGTGGAGTGGCCCTGGTTGTGGCTCCACAAGTTGGAGGATATAAGTTAGATAAGGAACTGATGGACGGAGGCAGTAGTATAAACATACTTTACTATGACACGTTCAAAAGGATGAACTTGCAAGAGAAACAGCTTCAGCAATCATCAACCGTGTTTCATGGGATCGTAACTGGTAGGTCTGCACAACCTATCGAAAAATATTTCTTAAAGTTGCTTTTGGAATATTTGAAAATTACAGGACAGATAAGCTAGCGTTCGAAGTGGTAAAGTTCAAAAGTGTGTACCATGCTCTGTTCGGACGGCCAGCTTATGCCAAGTTCATGGCCAGACCTTGCTATGTTTACCTCAAGCTAAAGATGCCAGGTCCCAATGGAAACATTACTGTTAATGGAGATAGAGACATAGCTCTGGAATTTGAGGAAGGCGATGCAACTTACGCAGAGACAGTTTGCGCTGAAAAGGAGTTGAAATTGTATAAACTGCAGGTTGATCCAGAAGATATGACCTTGCTCAAAAAGCCATCAGCTGAGTCCAAGTTAAAATTTAAGTCTGCTCAAGACACCAAGCAAGTGGACTTTACTCCCGGGGACTCATCTAAGCAGTTCAGCGTGGGGTCTCATATGATAGAAAAATAGGAAAGCGCGCTCATCAAGTTCCTCCGTGAGAATTGGGATATCTTCGCATGGAAACCTTCTGACATGCCAGGTGTACCAAGGGAACTTGCTGAGCACAACTTAAATGTGAATCCTGATTTGAAACCTATTCGCCAGTTCCTCCGTCGTTTCAATGATGAAAGAAGGAAAGCAATAGGAGAAGAGATTGCCGGGTTACTTGCAGCAGGGTTTATTGTCGAGGTGTTTCATCCAAAGTGGTTAGCTAATCCAATTCTCGTTCTCAAGAAAAACGGAACCTCGAGAATGTGCATAGACTACACAGATCTGAACAAAGCATGTCCTAAAGACCCGTTCGCGTTACTCCGTATTGACCAGATTATAGACTCTATGGCCGGTTGCGAACTGCTATGTTTCCTGGACGCTTATTCACGTTATCACCAAATCAAAATCAAGGAAGAGGATCAAGAGAAGACATCGTTCATCACTCCCTTTGGAGCGTTTTTTATACGTCAATGCCTTTTGGTTGGAAAAATGCAGGGGCAACTTATCAAAGGTGTATCCAGAAGTGCTTGGAAAGTCAAATTGGGCGGAACGTGCATGCTTATGTGGATGACATAGTAATCAAATCACAGAAAGGTGACACTTTGATCTCAGACCTGGAAGAGACGTTCACCAATCTGCGCAAGTACCAAATGAAACTTAACCCAACAAAGTGTGTCTTTGGCGTGCCAGCTGGGAAGTTATTGGGTTTCATTATTTCCGAGAGAGGCATTGAAGCAAACCCGGAAAAAATTCAGGCCATACATAAACTGAAAAGGCCGGTTTTCCTGAAGGACGTTCAGAAGTTGATAGGTTGTGTTGCCGCTCTGAGCCGGTTTATAAGCAGGCTAGGAGAAAGAGCCATACCCTTATACCGGTTGCTGAAGAAAACATGCACCTTTGTGTGGAATCAGGAGGCTGATGAGGCATTGGAGGCCTTGAAAAAACAAATTTCCAATGCACCTATATTAGCTGCGCCTAAGGAAAAAGAACCCATGTTGCTATATATAGCGGCAAATAACAGAGCAGTGAGTGCGGTGGTGTCGGGGGGTTACCCCCGAGTAGGGGTAAGGCCAGTGCTAAAGGCAAGGTCAAAGGTGATGTTTGACTAAGTAGCTGGCTACCCGGTAGGCTGCTATCCGGTCGTACCAACCAATGGCCAGAAGGAAGAATCAAGGAAGTTATGTTCCTCCGAGTAGAAGAGTTAGTCCAAGTAGAGGGAGTGGTTTCCTACTCGGGCCAGAAGTCAATGGAGCCGTTCTGACAAAGGATCCCGCGTATCCTGCGGCCGTACGGCGTGTGGTTCAACTTACGGAGCGCGTGATTACCCGCGCTACGGCGTGGCTACAGTACGGTAGGCGCCTGTCAAGTCCTGTCACTCACAGAGGGGACAGGACAGTGCTAGGGGCCTACCCTATCTCACTGACAAGGGTGGACAGGTCCCATCTCCGAACGGCGCGGCGACTTACGGTGCTAGTGTCAGCGAGAACCCGGAGGCGTGCTTTGTTCTGCAGTGTGCCTGTCCAGTCAGTTGTACCTTATAGTCTTTTTCTATTCGGCTGGGCACCAGTATATAAGGTGCCCTGCCTCCTCCTGTGAGAGGTTCGCTCGCTTAGTTCGCACACATTCGGATCTCAACCCTAGACATTCACATAGAGAGAACTAGAGAGCTAGAGTGGCTACTCGGCTGAAGGCCTGAACTTTACTGTGGCTACTCGGTAAACACTCATATAAAGAGAGAGGCAGGAGTAGGGGTGTTACCTCCACAGGAGGGCCCTGAACCTGAGTAAGATCCTGTTGTTTGAAGTGGTTGATACATCCTACACGCGGCTACTCGACGTGTGATCCCTCCCCGAGCACCTCCAGCGTCCATCGGCCCCAACATTAAGCCATCCCATGGCGTCTGCCGTGATACAACCACGACAGTTGGCGCCCACCGTGGGGCTACCAGCGGCGCTGGCTGGAGTCCATGTTCGGACGGGACTCATTTCTGCTACTGGGGAGCGCGTGGTCTGTGGCCTTGTCCACAGATTCGGCTCCTTCGACTTCGTCACCGACAACGCCGGAGATTTCGGCGGTAGGCCCATGCCGGCAGGCGGCTCGGTGCTCTCCTTCGGCTTGCACCTCGTCTACGTTGCCACCACCGTCATCCGCGAGTTCCCTGAGGAGGTGCTCATCGCGGAAGATCCTCTTGATGTCCTCGCTGACCGCGGAAAGCCAACCGGCTGTTCTGCGGACAGCGTGGAGGTGATGATGACCGGCCCGACTATCGATGCCGGGAAGGGCGCGGCTGCTACCGCGGGAGTCATCGAGGAACCTGCTGGCCCAAGTGGTGCCCAGAGGGTCCACAAGCCCTACGAGAGGGACTCAACCTGCCTCCTTCCACAACACCGACGATACCGGCATCCGCCATGCGGATGGGCATGCCGACTCCCACCGAGCTTGAGCTCATGACCATGAGGGCGCAGATCGACCAGCAGCGTCAGGCGCTACTCGCTGAGCACCTGGAGCTGGAGAAGGTTAGGCTCGAGCTTATCCTAGACCAAAACGAGTACAACAAGGCCCACGGCTTTACACCTGTTGTTAGGAAGCCTATTAAGCTAGGTGCTACTCGTCGCAACTTGGGCGCCGAGATGGCAGTAGTTGGTGAGGCTCCTAGCCAGTCTGCCACCGTAAACACTGCTACTAGGCCCAGATACAACACCCCCGCCAAAACACTTAGAGCTGCAGAGGCTGTAGCTGCTGAGTTGCCGAACCTTGCCGGCGACGCGCGTGCTAGGCAGCAGGAGAGGCTCAATGAGCTAGTGCTAGAGGCTGCTAGGCAGAATGAGGAGTTCCGGAAAGCCAATCCGAGTGCCGGTGCTTCTCAGGTTGTGCACTCGTATGCGGTCAGATCTACGGATCAGGCCTCATCACCGCTTCCCAACTGCGATAGGGACCAGAGTGTGCGCTCTGGAAAGAGTAGACAGATGCAGGTGTACGACCCATCTCTCGCCGCAAAACAGCACGCTCTGCCGCGAGAGTCCGGTCAGAAACACACTACTGCAGGAGCGGGCTATCAAGCCCATAAAGGTCACAGCAAGAGGCAAGATGGAGATCATGCAAGCCCTTCTCGGCATCCTGTCGCTCAGCCTACTCGGCAGAGGGTGCAGCAGCCAGCTGCAGCACAGCCGCGTGCGGCTGCGCAGCAGCCAACCCGGTGGTGCAGCCCGCAGCGGTGCATCAAGACCGCTACGATGATGGTTACTCGGCCATGGGGCTGGCCGGGTATGCTGACCCAAGAAACATTGTTGATCGCGTGTGTGAACGCGTCTTGGAGCCCAGTGATGCAAGGTACAAGTTGGACCGGATCAACATGTCCGCGCAGCTCGAGAACAAGGGACCACCTGGCCCCGAGTGCTTTGGTCATCACATCATGGATGAGCCATCTGTGAGCCACTTTCAGCTGGCCAGGGGAACCAAGTGCTACAATGGCAGCACCAAGCCAGAAGACTGACTGAATGACTATGTCACGGCTATGCACATTGCAGGTGGCAACCGAAGATGGGCTGTGCGGTATGTGCCGCAGATGCTAGAAGGTCCTGCAAGAACTTGGCTTAACAACTTGCCCAAGCACAGCATCAAATGCTGGCTAGAATTCTCGGAAGCCTTCGTCAGCAACTTCAGCACGTACCAGAGGCCGAATAGGCCGCAGCAACTGTCCGCTTGCAAGCCGCGGAAAGAGGAGACAGACCGCGAGTATCTTACTCGGTGGAGCACCTTGAGGAACACCTGTGAAGGTGTGAATGAGGCCCAGGCCATCACTTGGTTTGCTCAGGGATGCAAGCATGGCAGCATGTTGTGGCAAAAGCTGCAGCGAGAGATGCCGAGTACTCTCGCCGAGACAATCAAGATTGCATATATGTATGCACTTGGCGATCTTACTCAGCCTCTGGTTGACTCTGCTGAGCCGAGAAGGAACTACAACAACAACAAGCGCAATGATTTCCGCAACAAGCGCAGGGGTGACCGGATTGATACTCGATACGATCCTGAGGAAGTGAATGCTGTGACTACGGCTACTCGGAGTAGCCAAAGGCAAAAAACAGCTGGAGCCCAGTACGGGCAAAACCAGAATCAGGGCCAAGGCATCAAAAAGCCGTACAATGCTCCCCAGCAGGGTAGCGGCAACTCGGGTCCTGCTCCAAACTTCTTCTTTACGGACATGAAGGATGGGTCGTGCAGCTTCCATACTCGGCATCCGGGTAGACCAGCCAACCACACTACTCGGCAATGCAGCTGGTGGGAGCAAATCAAGAATGAGGGCCTGCCCCCTCCTCCTCCTCTGCCAGCTGGGAATGACAATGTGCAGCCTACTCGGGCAGCTGCTCCCAGGCCTGCAGTGTTTCCGAGAAGAGAGAATGTGAACCAGGTGGCTTTAGGAGCCAACCGCTACTTCAACAATGACGGCTACCGCAACTACAACAACAACGACCGCAACCGCAACTTCTACACCCGCAACAACAACAGAGGCAACAACAACAACAACAACAACCAAGGCAACAACAACAACGGCAACAATGGTGGTGGAGACCGCAACTAGTACCAGGAACACCACGAGAGCTACATGATCTTCACCTCTGAGCCCGCCGACAAGCAGTCTCTGCACAGGCGTGCGATGGAGGTCAATGTTGTGATCCCTGCTGTGCCACATTACCTGCACTGGTGCAACCAAGAGATCACGTGGTCCAGAGCTGATCATCCTAAGGTGATGCCCAGCCCGGGTAGCTATGCTTTGGTGGTGGATCCCACCTTCTTGGGTACTCAGAAGAATGTCAGGTTCAGCAAGGTCCTGATTGACAACGGCAGCAGCATCAACATCGTGTACCGAGACACGCTCGAGAAGCTCGGAATGGCCGAGAACATGCTGCTACCCAGCAGGACCACTTTCCATGGCATTGTACCGGGAGTTTCTTGCTCTCTAATCGGCCGCGTCTGGATAGACGTCCTATTCGGTACCAGGGAGAACTGCCGCACAGAGAGCCTGTCGTTCGAGGTAGTTGATCATCAGAGCCCCTACCATGCTCTACTCGGTAGGCCTGCTCTGAGCAAGTTCATGGCCTCTACCCATGCTGCCTACCTGAAGATGAAGATCCCTGGTCCCAATGGAGTGATCACCATCTCAGGTGATTACAAGAGGTCTTTGGAGTGTGCCTCTGCTGGTTCTCAATTGGCGGAGTCCATGGTCATTGCTGCCGAGAAAAAGAAGATACATGAGGTGGTGGCTATGGCGCAAGAAGCGCAAGGTGGTGCGCCTGGGATGCTGAGTTCCCAGTACGGGACTGCGTTCCAGGCGTCCCAGGAGACGAAGAAGGTCCAGGTCGACCCTGAGTTCCCAGACCGTGTTGTCATCATTGGCGCCGGGTTGGGAGAGAAATAGGAAAGCGAGCTCATCCACTTCCTCCGTGAGAATCGGGACGTCTTTGCCTGGTCCAACGAGGATTTACCAGGTGTCCCGAGGGAGTTGGTTGAGCACTCGCTGCATGTGCGGCATGACACCAAGCCGGTTAAGCAGGCTATGCGCCACTTTGGTGATGAGAGGAGGAAGGCTACCGGTGATCAGATCACCAAGTTGCTGATAAGCAACTTTATCATGGAGGTGTTGCATCCGGACTGGCTAGCCAACCCGGTTATGGTTGAGAAGAAGAAGGAGGACCCCAAGGCTGACACCGCGTGGCGCATGTGCGTCGACTACACCGACTTGAACAAGGCCTGCCCCAAGGATCCATTCCCGCTACCCCGCATAGATCAGGTGACGATTCCACTGCTAGTTGTGAGCTTTTGTCTTTCATAGATGCCTACTCTGGTTTTCATCAGATAGCTATCAACCCTGCTGATCAAATAAAGACTGCTTTCATTACCCCGTATGGGGCTTATTGCTATCGTGTCATGTGCTTTGGGTTGCGGAATGTTGGGGCTACCTATCAGACATGCATGCAGAAATGCTTGCATGATCAAATTGGCAAAAATGTGCAGGTGTACGTAGATGACATTGTCATCAAAACGAATAAAACACATACTCTGCTTAGTGACATTGAGGAAACATTTGCCAACTTGCGCGAGTACAAGATGAAGTTGAACCCGACTAAATGCACCTTTGGCGTCCCGGCTGGCAAGCTACTCGGCTTCTTGGTATCCAGTCGGGGCATTGAGGCCAATCCTTCAAAGATAAAAGATATAGAGAGCATGTCTTTGCCGAGATCCCTGAAGGATGTGCAGAAGTTCACTGGTTGCTTGGCTTCTCCGAGTCACTTCCTGGGCAGAATGGGTGAGAAGGCCTTGCCTCTGTATCAATTGATGAAGAAGAGTGACAAGTTTGTCTGGACACCGCAAGCTGATGTAGCATTCAAAGAGTTGAAAGCAATGCTGGGTAGCGCTCCCATCTTGGCTAGTCCGCTACCCAAAGAGCCAATGCTGCTGTACATTGCTGCAACTAACAGAGTGGTCAGTGTTGTGATTGTGGTGGAAAGAGAAGAGGAAGGCAAGACTGTGCAGCGGCCAGTGTACTATCTCAGTGAGGTGTTGTCCAGCTCCAAGCAGAACTACCCGCATTACCAGGAAATGACTTACGGCGGGTACCTGGGCGCCAAGAAGCTGAAACACTATTTCCAAGAGCATCCCATCACTGTGGTGAGTTCTGTTCCCATCTCGGATATCATGGGCAACAAGGAAGCAAGTGGCAGAGTAGCCAAGTGAGCGATTGAGCTGGCCGCGTATGCTCCTGCGTACGCGAGAAGAGAAGCCATCAAGTCGGAGATTCTGGCGGAATTTCTGGTGGATTGGGCTTAGGTGCAGTATGAGCCTCCTTCACCAGTAGACAATTACTGGAAGATGCATTTTGATGGCTCCAAAGTGAAGGAAGCCCTTGGTGCTGGCGTTGTGCTCACGTCACCCAAGCGGGATCAACTCAAGTATGTGCTGCAGATTCATTTCAAGGCATCCAACAATGTAGCAGAGTACGAGGCTGTGGTACATGGCTTGAAGGTGGCCAAGGAGGTTGGCGTGCAACGCATCATCTGTTATGGCGACTCAGATCTGGTGGTGCAGCAAGTTTCAGGCACCTGGGATGCTCTGGATGCAAACATGGCCTCATACCGATTTCTGGTGCAAACCATGACTGGATTCTTTGAGGGATGCGAGTTCCAACACATACACAGAGCAGAGAATGAAGCAGCTGATGAGCTGTCCAAGTTGGGGTCTTCTCGGCAATACATCCATGCTGGGATTGCCTTGGAGCATTTGAGAAAGCCATCTATCAAGCCATCCCCCAACTCGGAATCTATATTCGTTCCTTCTCTGCCAGGCGAGGAAGCTGTTCCAATGGAGATTGACTGGGAGGCTGCAAAAGAGAACCCGGCGACTGCCGTCTCCATCCCGGGGACTGCCGTCTCCATCCCGGGCACTAGCGCCTGCAACCCGGGGATTGTCCCTTCTTACTCGGGGACTGCCCCTCCCAACTCAGGGACTGTCGCTTTCATCGAGGGGTCCTTGCTGAGTGCTAGGGGACTCGTGACCTCGTCCTTAACTATGAAGAGGCAGAGGTGGTTGTTCCAATGGAACTGGACGAACCAGTGTTTCGCATCCGGGAGACACCGAGTTGGGCTCTGCCCATATTATCCTTTCTAAAGGACGATACCTTGCCGAATGATGAGGTCACCGCAAGGAAAATCCAGAGAAGATCCAAAGGATATACTATCTTCAAAGATGTGCTGCATAGAAGGAGTCCCACTGGCGTGCTGCAACGCTGTGTGGAGCCAGAGGAAGGAGAAGAAATTCTGGTGGAGATACATCAAGGGGAATGCGGTCATCACGCCTCTTCTCGGGCTCTAGTTAACAAGGCTTTTCGGCATGGATTATTTTGGCTCACTGCCTTGAAGGAAGCTGAAGATATCGTGAGGAAGTGCAACGGCTGCCAGAGATTTGCAAGTAAGATTCATATGCTAGCTTCCAAGTTGAAGACCATCCCCATTACTTGGCCGTTTGCAGTTTGGTGTTTGGATATGGTGGGTCCTTTCAAGCCGGCTAGAGGCAACATGACTCACATCCTAGTCATGGTTGACAAGTTCACCAAGTGGATTGAGGTGAAGCCTATTCGGAAGTGCGATGGAGCCACAGCTGTGAGTTTCCTGAAGGATATAATCCTGAGATATGGCTACCCGCACAGCATCATCACAGACATGGCACAAATTTTGCTGAGGGTGTTTTTGCGAGATTCTGCAGAGAGAAGCGAATCAGGCTAGATGTTGCATCTGTTGCGCATCCCGCCTCCAATGGGCAAGTGGAAAGAGCAAATGGCATGGTGCTATCCGGCATAAAGACAAGGCTGATTGAGCCATTGCTGAAAACACCTAGGTGTTGGCTAGACGAGTTGCCAGCGGTGTTGTGGAGTCTAAGGACTACCCTTAACCGGTCAACCGGCTAAACACCATTCTTCCTGGTATATGGAGCTGAGGTCGTTTTGCCCACTAACCTAGAGCATGACTCGCCCCGAGTAACCCTCTACACTGAGGCGGAGGCGAGAGAAGCTCGAGAAAATGACGTTGACCTGCTAGAAGAAGCAAGAGAGCTAACTCTGTCACATTCAGCTGTTTACCAGCAAAACTTGAGGCATTATCATAGCCGGAAAGTGAACCCAAGGGTTTTCAGAGAGGAGACATGGTCCTTAGGCTCGTGCAGCGCACAGCCGGGATGCACAAGCTATCCCCTCCGTGGGAAGGGCCCTTCATTGTGAGCAACGCTTTGCACAATGATGCCTATTATCTAGTGGACGCACAACCACCTCAGAAGAACAGGCCGGATAGAGCAGGAGAGGAATCTAAGCGCCCCTGGAATGTAGCTCTACTCCGACATTTTCACTCATGAGCAAACTGTGTATGTACTTGTTTATCCGAGTTAAACTTCTATTCGGCAATCTGAAATTGAACTCGGGGACTGCCCTCGTCCAAATCGCTCCTTGTGTCTATTTTTGTTCTTACTTTGTCTATTTGGTTGAACCACTTAGAATTTCAAAAGCACGTAAAGTAGTGTGTTCAAACTCACGGGCTAACTCTGCGACTCTGCTGCTGTCCGCAACCCGGCTTCATGGCAAGCTACAGAACAAGCCAAAGGTCAATGAACACACGAAAAGCTGCTAAGGAAAGGAAGCGTGTGGCAACCGAATAGTGTGTTCTTTACTGTTTTTTGTTGTCTTTTTTCGGCTAAGTGGTGGGCAGCGTTACTACGATTTTTCTAAGTGGCTAAGTATTTGAAACTCCAACTCTTAAATCTTGTGACTCGACTACCAAAAAAGCCACAAGTGGCAGGTAAGAGCTGAGACGGGAAGAAAGAGTGGATAAAAAATGCAACTCGGGGACTTGCATAATAACGCAACCCGGCATTGAGCCAGAGTTGCTAAAATATCAAACTTCAACTGAAATAAAACTGAGTAGCAACAAAGACTTAATAGTTTGATACATGTGCACCCGGCATCCCGGGGATCTGATAAAAGTTTAAGGAAATAGTTTTTCAGGCATTCACTAGTTGGAGGTAGCGGTGTTGTCCACGTTGGCGTTGGAAGCATCAGCTTCAGCGTTGGTGTTGGCAGCATCAGCTTCAGTGTTGGCGTTGGCAGCTTCCGAAGTTGCAGTGGCAACCGAGATGGGATCGGTGGCAGAGGTGGATGCAGTGGACTGAGTCCTGAGTAGCGCCTCGGCGTCATGTGCCGCGCCAGCAGTCGAGCCCAACTCGGGAGCATCTTGCTGGATCACCATCTCGGTGGTAATGGTGGCCTCCTGACCGCTGCCTTCCGGCTCCTCGGCTTCTGCATCAATCTTGGCCTTCCCCTTCCCGGTAGCTCGCTTCGCGGCATCCTGCTCGAACACGCTCAAGTCCTCCGACTCGGTGTCCTCATCTTCATCATCGTCCTCTTCCTCAGCCTTGGTATCTGGCTCGGGGAGGCCGTCGATGAAAGTGGCGGTGTCCGCGTAGGAAGCGATCTCGTAGGCTACTGCCTTCCGGTGAGCAACGCAGTCGGGATCCTTGGTCCATTTGGAGTGTTGGCGTATCTCAAGGATCCTGTCGAGGTCGAGGTTCTCATACCAACTGCAGATGAAATGAAGAAGCTCATCCGCTCCTGCCCGAGCTGCCGAACCGTGCCACTTCTTCAACTCGGCCTTCACGCCGTCCAGCTTCTCGGTGATATCAACTAATCTGTCTGGTGCAGATTGGTCTGGCCAGAACAGATCATGTAGCTTATATGCGGTGGACACCATGGTGGTGCCCAGGCCCCTGAGTTGGCGGAGTTGAGTCTTGATGCTCGGGAGGTTGTCGTTGATAGTGGACTTGGTATTGACAGGCATCCCGGAATCAGCTCGGAGTTGATGTGCCTTTGCTAGAGCAGGCGTGCTAGCGGCACGAAGATCAGGGAAGATATCTGAAAGAGAAACTAATAAGAGTTGGAAATGGAGGCAGAGAAGAGATAAAACCAAGAAGAAAGAGTGAGAGGAAAAGCAAGCCAAATAGCGGAGAAGAGAAACAGCTAAGTGCAGAGAAGAGGAAACTTACGTTGGACATCCACCAGCAGCGCATCCAGCTTGATCTTCCAATCCTCCTCGTCAGCAATGTGCCTGTCTTCAATCTTGCGTGCGTTGGCGATCTGGAGCATGAGTTGATCGTTATGCTTCTTCACCACCGAGAGATCCATCTCGGGCGTATTTTCTCGGGCAGCTGCTGTCTTCTTGATTTCCTCCTTCTCGGCAGCTTGATCCAAGGCAGCCTGGAGGGAAGTCTTGAGCTGGACCTGCATCTGCTCGAACTCGGCGCGCTCCGCGTCGCGTTCATTCTTGAGCTCTGCATCTCGGGTGGCCAGCTACTGCTGCACCTCGGCAGGCATCAAGCAGTTGAGATGCTTCTCCCGGACTGTCTTGTATTCTTCTGCGAGAGGAACAGTAGTTTTAGCAGAGTAACCAAGAAAAGGAAGATGCAATGGTAGAGTAGCTGGTAACTCACCTTCCAGTTGCTTGATTTTTCTTTCGGCGGAGGAAGAGAAGACATGGCAGTGTTCATGCTGCTCCTTCAGCTTGTTGAATTTGCCTACAGAGTAAACAGAGTTAGAGCAAAAAGCAAACGCGGGCGTAAACACAAAACACACAAACCGAATAGCTGAAAGCTTACTGTCTAGCTCAGAAATTTGGAGGGCGCGGTCCAGTGCCGCCTGCTCCATCGCGGCATCATCTTTGCGTTCGGCTTCAAGAGCCGCGAGGCAGTTCTTGGCGACGCTGTGGTTCTAGAGCAGCCGGCGGAACACATTGGTCCTCTTCAGAAGGCTATTCTGTGGAAGAGAAGAAAAAGAGTTAGAAATTCTTTGAAGATTTGGCCCGAGTAGACGGCAACTCGGTTGAGTACCCGTCTACTCGGCCCGAATCTCGGGGACTGGGGAGTAGCTAAGAGGAAAAGAAGAGAAGAAGGAAAGAAAAACTGCAACTCGGAAAAACAAGAAAAGCAAGACAAACATACAGCATATGTTTGCTCGATGTCCTCGACGGCTTTGCGGAGGCAGAACAGCTTCCCGGCTAGTGTGCAGGTGTTGGAGGCAATGGTCATTGGAACAGAGCCGATGTCGGCCTTGTTCCAATCGACGCGGTAGTGGTCAACTGCGCCCAGAGTGCTGTCGTTCCACTTCTCGATGCCGTGAGCGTCGCTCTCCCAGACCTTCTCAACAAAGCCTACCCGGTCCAGGACCAAGGTTAGCCCTTCTGATTCAATCTCGTCCTCACTGGCTTCGCACGAGTGGAACTCAAGAGGTTTCTTGGCCTTGGACTGGGCAGACACAGCCTTGGCCTGGCCTTCCTTCAAGGCGGAAAGCCGCTTCTCGCCCTTGGCCAGGGAGATGCTGTGTTGCTGGGACACCTCCAGCAGGTATGATGGCCAGCTGCCTTGTGCGCGGGCAGCACCTCCGGCACTCGACCCTTCGCTTGGACCAGCAGATCCAGCAGCGGCGCCAATGGTGAGTTGTGTGCTCCTTGGTACCTTGGGTGGTGGCATCAGATCCCCGTACTGCGCAACCTTGCGCGGTGGATTCTTCCGAACAGCTGTAGCTTCAGGCTTGGCGGCCTTCTTGGGAGAAGTGTCCACCCGAGAAGCGGACGGAGCCACTTGGCGTGAGGCGGGTGGAGGCATCAGCTGAGATGCAGTCTTGGATGTATTCTGTTTTGGTGGAGGGCTTGGTGCAGTTGGTGGAGTGGCCTGCTGGGTAGGCGGCACAAGGGGCCGGCTACCCTGCGCAACTTCTGGCTGCGCTTGGCTCTGGAGCACGGGCTCCACCACGGTCTTCTCAACCCGCTGCTCGGTAGCGGGATCAGGTCTTATGTCAACATGTTCTTCTACCCGCGGCCTAGCCGTGGGGTCATCTTGAGCTGCAGCTTGTTCTTCCTGCTGCTCGGTGTTGTCATCTGGCCGCTCAAGGGCGGCACGGTCTTGGTTCTCAACATCTTGTTCAGCATTCTCCCCAACTGAGGTAGCTAGGGAGAGGGAGGCGTCTCGTTGTGAGCAACATCCCGTGCACTCTGGTACGCGTAGGTCTGCTGCTCCAAGTTCTCGTCATCTTGGTCACCAGCGCCCGTGTTCTCGGCGCCCGTGTCTTCTTCTTCCAGCTTTACGGGAGAGTGCGCGCGCGTCCTATCCTGCTGCACTGGCTCATCTTCATAGTCGGAGAGGTCGACGAGTAACTCAAGGTCCACGACGGCCTTCCTCTTGGTGCGAGTGGGAGCCGCGGCAGCGTCGGCATCTAAGTAGTTCTACTCGGGATAACATGCAAACACAAAGCATATTCAGCTAAGGATTTCTATTCGACATGGCATGCAAACACAAAGCATAAAAAGCCAACAGGATGTTTGTGGTATTCTACTTGGTGCAACATGCAAATACTAAGCATACAAAGCTGAGAAGCCATCTACTCGGTATCAAAGTGCATAAGTAAAACACAAAGTACTAACCTGTCCGATAGGCTTGGTGCGGCTATACGGCTCGAAGCCATACAACCAATTGTCATTGAGCGTAGTATGCATGATGGACCTGGCCCAGACTGCCACCTCAGCTTTGGTGAGCTCGAAAGTTGTGGTCCTTGTGCAGTCACGGGCTCCTCCCATGTAGCACATCTTGTGCGAGCGGCACTGAAGCGGGAGTACTCAGCGTGAGATCCAACATGCAATTGGATCGTCCTGGCGAAGCCCCTCCTCGCGCAACTCGGCCAGGCGTCGCTCAACCTGGATGGCATCCTCGACGGTGGTCTTCGGGTGGTAGCCCCAATTCTGCTGAGTTGGCAGGGCTTCTTGAACTTTGGAAGGCCTATCCGGTCCTGGATCGGCTTCCCGTCTTCAGTGGCCACATTCTTCACGTAGAGGAAGCTGCGCTGCCACTTGCGCACAGATTCCAGTCCCTTAGCCCGTGGGTGACTGCCAGTGGAGCGATGCAGCATCATAGCGCATCCCGTGTGGGTCATGGCGCGGGCGCCATCGGTCTTTCCCGGGTTGGGGATACTCCGTTTACGGAGGAAGAAGTAGCGAGCCCAAGTGTGGATAGTTGGGTACACGCGCAGAAAGGCCTCGCACACCATGGCGTGGGTGGAGAGCATGATGATAGAGTTGGGTGGAAGATGGTGTGGCTGAAGGCCAAAATGGTTGAGGAATTTGGAGAAGAAATCGGAAATCGGAAGGCCGAAGCCGCGCTTGAAGTGCGCAAGGAAAACGACATACTCATCCTTCTCAGGCTTAGGAACAATCTCAGTACTTGGATGGAGGCACATCACGCCGGGAGGCACGCGGCGCGTGTTCACGAGCCACTGGCAATCCTCGACGGTGACCTCAGAGCCTTCCCAGCCGGCGCGGGTGGCGGCATCGTCATCTCCGTGGGCAGCCATGGCGACGGAGATGCGCGGGGGAGATTGGAGGCGATGGCGCTAGTGGGAGATGCAAATCGGAGTTGGGAGGCAGAAGAAATCTCTCTTTGTCTCTCCGGCGGCGCGTGGAGCAGCGACGCGGCAAGCGGTTGCGGTGGCGGTGTGCTCGATGGCGGCGGAGAGACGAAGGGGCAGGAGATTGGAATGAGCAGGAAAGAGAAGAAGAGGGCGTCGAGGGGGTATTTATTTCTCCCCCTCGAGTTGCCGCTACCAGCGGATTATTCGCAGATGGATCGTGCATAGAGATCGTGTGGCGTGGGTTGCGCAACCGTTAGAAACGCACACAGCGCATATCGCGCGCGTAATGGGCGCAGTTAATCCCACGTCGAGGTCGTGGACACTTAAGTGCGGTTGAAGTGACTTAACGGGCTAGTGGGCCCAGGTTGCAGTTATTGGCGCGTGGCCTGCTGTATCCCAGGCACCGAGGCATCGGGGGTACGGGGGTGTGACACGTGCCCTGTAGCGACATGGAGAAGGGGATTCGCTCTGATTCAGCGGGAATGAGTTCGAAATTTCTCTAAGTCATTTTACTCGGCATTAGAGAAGAAAGACAGTGCTACTCGGAGAAGAGGAGGTTCGAGCAAGAGTTAAGGGCTACACGGAGGTGCTACTCGACCCTTTCCAGTTATAGAGACAAGGTTTGTTTTTAAGCTGGCAGGGCCCACTGAACAAGTTCGCAGGACTCTACCAGCTTCGGGGACTAATGTCGGGGGGTTACCCCCGAGTAGGGGTAAGGCAAGTGCTAAAGGCAAGGTCAAAGGTGATGTTTGACTAAGTAGCTGGCTACCCGGCAGGCTGCTATCCGGTCGTACCCACCAATGGCCAGAAGGAAGAATCAAGGAAGTTATGTTCCTCCGAGTAGAAGAGTTGGTCCGAGTAGAGGGAGTGGTTTCCTACTCGGGCCAGAAGTCAATGGAGCCGTTCTGACAAAGGATCCCGCGTATCCTGCGTCCGTACGGCGTGCGGTTCAACTTACAGAGCGCGTGATTATCCGCGCTACGGCGTGGCTACAGTACGGTAGGCGTCTGTCAAGTCCTGTCACTCACAGAGGGGACAGGACAGTGCTAGGGGCCTACCCTATCTCACTGACAAGGGTGGACAGGTCCCATCTCCGAACGGCGCGACGACTTACGGTGCCAGCGTCAGCGAGAACCCGGAGGCGTGCTCTGTTCTGCAGTGTGCCTGTCCAGTCAGTTTGACCTTATAGTCTTTTTCTATTCGGCTGGACACCAGTATATAAGGTGCCCTGCCTCCTCCTGTGAGAGGTTCGCTCGCTTAGTTCGCACACATTCGGATCTCAACCCTATACATTCACATAGAGAGAACTAGAGAGCTAGAGTGGCTACTCGGCTGAAGGCCTGAACTGTACTGTGGCTACTCGGTAAACACTCATATAAAGAGAGAGGCAGGAGTAGGGGTGTTACCTCCACACGAGGGCCCTGAACCTGGGTAAGATACTGTTGTTTGTAGTGGTTGATACATCCTACACGCGGCTACTCGCCGTGTGATCCCTCCCCGAGCACCTCCAGCGTCCATCGGCCCCAACATTAATCCATCCCATGGCGTCTGCCGTGATACCACCACGACAGGTGGTAGTTGTGGAGCGTAAGCTGGAAGATAAAGAAGGTCTTGTCCAGCGGCCGGTTTACTACGTCAGCGAGGTCTTGACAAAGTCTAAACAACGTTACCCCCATTGGCAGAAGCTTGTCTTCGGAGTATTCATGGCTAGTCGCAAACTGAAACATTACTTTCAGAAACATCCTATCACTGTGGTTAGTTCAGCGCCTCTGTCTGACATTATTCAAAATAGAGAAGCAACAGGAAGAGTTGCCAAGTGGACTATCGATATGGGACCTTATCATATCAAATATGAGCCAAGGACTGCAATAAATCCCAAGCTTTGATCGAGTTTATAAATGACTGGACACAGTTACAGGTTCCACCGGATAAACCAGATACTAACTATTGGACTATGCACTTTGATGGATCTCGACAACTAGAAGGTTCAGGAGCTGGTGTGGTTTTAACATCCCCACGAGGAGCTAAGTTTCGCTATGTCTTGCAAATCTCATTCAAATTAACTAATAATGCAGTAGAGTATGAAGCCTTGCTCCATGGGCTTTGCATTGCGAAAGAAATGAGCATAACCCGGATTCGATGTTTCGGCGATTCTGATCTGGTATCTCAGCAAGTTACAGAACCTGGGATTCTAAAGACCCGGTCATGGCAGCTTATAGACGGGCAGTTACCCAGTTGGCTGGACATTTTCAGGGATATCAGGTGGATCATATCATCGACGTCACACCGAAGCAGCTGATGCACTGGCACGTTTAGGTTCTCAGAAAAAGCAGGTCCCACCAAACGTTTTTCTGGATGAAATTCATAGCCCGTCTGTTAAAATCCCAACAGAAGGAGACTTAGCAAATCCAGATCCAGAGTCAGAATTAGTAGCTGCCCTGCACATAATCCCAGAGTGGACTGAGCCATATCTGGCATACCTTACGAGAGGTGACCTCCCGCAGGACGAGGTTATAGCTCGCCAGGTTACCAGAAGATCCAAGTCATATACAATTATAAATGGTGAGTTACATAAAAGAAGTGCGAATGGAATTTTTCAAAGATGTGTTTCTCCATAAGAAGGATGTCAGATTCTCAGAGAAATTCATTCAGGAGACTGCGGCCATCACGCAAGCTCTAGATCTTTAGTTAATAAAGCTTTCAGACATGGATTTTTCTGGTTAACCGCGAATACTGATGCAGAACATATAGTGAAAACAAGTGAAGGTTGTCAAAGATATGCAAGACAGGATCACGTGCCAGCTCAGGACTTGCGTATGATTCCCATAACCTGGCCTTTTGCAGTTTGGGGACTTGACATGGTAGGACCTTTCAAAATGTCAACTGATAAAAAGACTCATCTACTGGTGGCAGTTGATAAGTTTACAAAGTGGGTGGAAGCGGAACCAGTTAGTAAATGTGACGCGGTTACAGCAGTCAAGTTCTTAAAAAAGCTGATTTTCAGATTTGGGTACCCGCATAGCATTAATACAGATAATGGGACGAATTTATCGGAAGGAGCAATGCAGAAGTTTTGTGAACATAATCATATAAGGCTAGACGTTGCTTCTATGGCCCATCCATAGTCTAATGCAGAGAGGTCTAACCATGAATTACTCAAAGGTTTCAAACCCAGACTTCAGGTTCCATTGGAGAAAACTGTTGGTTTCTGGGTCGAAGAACTGCCTGCTGTTTTATGGAGCATACGAACTACTCCAAATAGGTCAACAAGTTATACCCCTTTCTTTCTGGTCTATGGAGCAGAGGCAGTTTTGCCAAGTGATATTCGTCACGATTCACCACGAGTGACTGCTTATGTGGATACCAATAATAAGTTAGCTCGTCAAGACTCATTAGATGCTTTAGAAGAAGCACGTGACCTCGCAGCATCTCGCTCAGCTATATATCAGCAGGACCTGCGTCGCTATCATAGCCGCAGAGTTAAGACTCGGAGTTTTCAAGAAGGGGATTTGGTTTTAAGACTAATTCAGAAGAAGGATGGGATGCATAAGCTAAGTCCTCCATGGGAAGGACCCTTTGTAGTAAGTAAAAAGCTACACAACGGGTCCTATTACCTTATTGATATGCGTGATGTTGATAAATCCCTCACATCTGAGGAAGAAACTGGAAGACTATGGAACATAGCCCAGTTGAGGCCATATTATACATAGGATCATTGTAATCACTATGTTATCTTTTGACAATAAGAGGCAATGTTAGCAATATCTGAGTTATTGAAATTTATTGGCCTATCCCTATGACATAAAGCTATAACATTATTTTTATATGATTACTTGGGGGATGATGCTAGAGCACAGTCTATATCTCAAGAATCTGGCGTATGCCAAGATATATTGGTTATACTTGCCTGCCAGTCAGTGGTTACATGCACTTCTATGACCTGGATGTTTAAACCTGGTTGAGTCAATCATTATATAACCCGGTAACACCAGTTTATTATAACCCGGCAAACCGGGTTACTATGACCCTAAACTCCCAGAGTTGTACACACTAGAATAAGTCATGCGAAAAACCGGCTGAGCTAGAAAGCAAATAAAAACCAAGTAAAGGAAATTCTCAACTTCAGGTAAAAGAAAACGCAAGAAATATTAAACCGGATATGATTTGCATAACCTCAAAAGAAATCCGGGTTATTACAGACCAAATTGTAGCATAAGTGCACACATGCACCTTTAAAAAATAGTACTAGAAATAAAGCAGTTTATCTAGCCTATTACAGACCCAACAGGGTCAAAATATTGTTCTTCCTCGTCGTCGCTTGGCTCTTCTGATTCTTCTTCTTCAGGTGGTGAGGCAGGCTCTTCGGTAGTAGTCCAGAAAGGGTCATTAGCCTGTGAACTGGAACACCGGCAAGATTAGAACTTATACAGCTAAAAAGGTAAATGAAAGATGCAAAAATACAAAGATATGAAAACTTACGGGAGGGGCCGGGTTAAAGGAGCTAAAGGGCTCCAGACCAACTTCGAAGAATTTGTCTTGCTTCACTCCAACAAGGAGTTTCAGGGAGGTTATCATCTCAGAATTATAAACTATGGACTCAGAATATCGCATAGAATCTAATGAACCGGAATACTCATGGAATAACCGGTTCCTGATACTGAGTGGTTGAACACACCAGTCTACCAAGGTTTTGGTCAAATCTAAACCTGTAAGCCCATGAACTATCAGCGAGGTTACACGTTTTTGGAGAGGCCGGATCTTGATTCGATCGGCAGGCTTGGCATAGGAGTTCATCGTGCTAGTGTAAACTAAGCGTTCAGGACGGTAACACGGAAGAGACGGTTCACCTTCAGGAGTGGTACTTTTGATGTAGAAGTAGGATTTCTGCCACAAGTTGGGGTGGCTTGCAAGAGGAATACCTGGGTAGGCGATGTCCTTTCGTCTCTGGAACGAGACCCCCCCACAATGTATAAGTTCACCCCCAGCTACCTCTGGGTGTTTGTTACAATAAAAGTATTCGAGGAAAAGGTCTAGGTTTGGCTCTACTTGGAGGTAGTCCTCACAAAGGACTACGAAGTTGCTAACGTTTAAGATGGAATTTGGTGGGAGGTCTTGAGGATGGAGGCCATTGTAAGCCAAGAGCCGACAAAAAAAGAGAGAACCGGGTGGACAAAACCCACGGAGAATATGGGCTTCAAAAATTATTACCTCACCCGGCCCAGGTTCGGGCCGGATCTCATTTCCTGGAGCTCGCGAGGATAAACCTTTAGACAGAAGCCCGGAATCCTCCATCTCCGTGAGCCGGCCTTTGGTCATCTCAGACTTGCACCAGTTCACTTGCATTTTGTTCCTCCCAGAACTGGTAGTGCCAGAGCCGGAAGCTCCTCCAGATTTCTTCTTTTTCCCCGCTCTGCCGGCCTTGGACGCCAAGGTTTTCTCCTTTCCCATCTTGAGGTGGACGCCGGTGAAGCTCCGGCCGCGGCGGCGCTGTAAGAAAAGCAGAGCTCTGGAGCTCATTTCGGAGGAGGAAGATGAAGTGGGGAGAGCAGGGTGCGAATAAGCCCTAGGGGCCGTACACCTGCTATTTATAGGCGGAGTCAAAACCCTAGGGTAAAGCGGTGATTTTTACTTAAAAACACCTCCAGATTTATTATTTACGAAAAGGTACAAGCAAGATCGGATCACAGAAAAAGATTTTTTCCAAATAAATGGAGCAATTTTACGGAGAATAATCCGGGCTAGGTTAAGATCTTTTCATTCCGTAGATTTGGGAGATAAAAATATGAGATTTATCTTTACGAGAAACGGAAAGATATGATCCTGGAGATAAAGAGTTCGGCCCGCGAGATCCGGAAAAGATGTTCCGGGGGGTTATTTTTCTTGTACTAGAGGATTAGTGTTTAAAGTTTTTGGATAAATTTTAACGTGAACTTCTTAAGTTCGAAACTTAAATGTTCATGTTAATCTGGGAGCTAATGTTGGGGGAATAGGTAAGGGGGAGGTTTACGGGCCTCCGACATAAACCGGGAATCACTAGATCCGGTTTTAGAATGAATGATTCTGGTTATGCTGAGCCGGGCCGGGTTAAGCCAAAGAGAGCCGCGTTACAACAACTATGACCCGGCTGAATGAAGAACCGGACCAAGGCCTTGGGCGGAAGACAAGAAGCCCAGGAGCACGGAGAGCAGTTCAAAGGCCGTCCCACAAGTAGCCGGATCATGGGAAGAGCCGGACCAAGGTGATCAAGAACCGGAGGGAGATAGGACTCCGAGGACGGGCTTAATCCGAACTCCCTTGTAACCCGGAGGTCTCGCCCGCTATATAAGGCGAGACCTCGGGACGTAGAAAGACAAGTTCTAAGTTGATAGAAAAGTAACTCGAGACATCGAGAGCCGGAATCGCCCTTTGTAATCGAGACTTGGTCCTTGATGCATGTAAAATGCATACATGAACTTTGCATGTTATTAATTGTTTTTCCTACATATTAGCAACTTATATTCATGTTTTATAATGATTTGGGGTATTTTCTAAACAATCCCCCTTCTTTTGGTTCTAACCTTGTTTTTCCAGAAAACGTACTTTTTACTGTTTCAGACTTTCCGGGAGCTTCGGGACTCCAAAAATGGAAAGGCCATAGAGCACGGTTTAGAATTTTCGAGACGAAGACCATGGGCCAAAGTAGAGGGCCAAAAGGCCAACCAGGTGGAAAAGAGGACCCTCCACGCGGCCAGATTCCTTGGCCGCGTGTGGGGCCCTCTTTTTGCCCCCGTGGCTCCGATGCCGTCGATCTTTCTTCTCCCGGGTGTCTCGTTACCTAAAAACGACTATATAAAGGGTCCCCTGGCCTTTTCGAGAAGGAGGCGGCGCCGAGAGACAAAACCACAAAACAGAGAGACAGAAGGCTGTCGCCGGAGAAGATCGGAGGGGGGGAACGCCGCCGAGATCACCCCGGAGGGCTCCACCCCCCTCCGGCGTGTTCATCATCAACATCTACAGCAAGATCAGCTCCATCTCTCCACTGTAATCTCTTGGAAAACACGATGTATGATGCAATACTATATTCCCTTGATGTATTGTGTCTCCCCGTCTATGTTTGAGTAGTGAATCGTTCTTGGCAATGGTGAAATAGTTCGTTGATTGGTTGCATACAAGTTTGTTATCTTCTATGATTGTCTTTATGTACAATATATGAGTGCACGCATATGTTGGGGAATGCATGTAAGGTGATCACCGGTAGCATAATGCAGTGGTGGTGACTTGGGAGTGACAGTAACCTGAGACCGAGCCACAAAGTTAAGTTATTGGGGGATATATATAGGGGACCTTAGAACGTAAGGCTATGGTGGGACTTTATGTCTTAATCAATCTTGTGCAGTCATTTACTTGGCCACATGATCCATCATAAGGGGTTGTAGATCATTTACTTGACTATACCTATTCATGGCTCCTTCCTAGAAGAAACAACTAAGACTAAAACATGTGCTTCACTAATTGTGACAACCACACGAACGAAACACCTATTGCTAGAACACTTGCTCCCTTGAGATACTTGAGATATTTGCTGCTTGCTACTTGTGAAACTTGCTTAGAAACTTGCATTTTAAACTTGCTTCACTAGTTACTAGACAAACCACACTCCACGTCACTTGCTTTTAATTAGTTAGTTCCTTTTAGTCAAACTTATTGCTTTGCATAAACAACCATATAAGAGGGTTATAGGGCTTTAGAGAATAGAGAGATTACCTTCAGCTCCTCGTGGGTTCGACACTCAAATACTTATCTAAAGGTACTACAATTGATCTCCTGCACTTGGGAGTCATCAAGCACTTTTCTGGCGCCGTTGCCGGGGAGCGTTGTGCTAAGCTTTTATTCTTGTTTGCATTGCATACTAACATATAAACCTAAAACACAAAAAAAATTATAAAATGGAAAATAACCAAACAATTTTAGAACTGTATAATATCTACCTTGAATTAGGACATGAAGTGTTTGAGGAGAAATTGAAAAATTATTTGCACAACAATCATATTTGTGGTAGTACTAATTCTTTGAACACCTTTATTGCTAAGGAAAACCTTGAGCTTGGGGAAGTTTGTCTTGATTAATATGATATTTTTAGCCCCCCTACTATTGAGGATAAAAATGACATACTTGCTGATTCTATGGAAAGTTTTAAGCTTGGGGAAGATGGTTTTGATGAGCATGATATTTCTAGTTCCCCAAGCTTGGAGGAGAAAATTCACTTTGATGATACTATGCCTCCTATATATGATGATTGCAATGAAAATTATGAATGTTTAACTCCCACTATCACTAATGAGGATTTTACTTATGTGGAGAGTAGTGATTCTCGTATGCATGTGGCTCATGATAAGAATGTTTTATGTGATATTCATATTGTTGAATCTATTCATGATGCTACTGAAAATTATTATGAGAGAGGGAAACATGGTTACACATATTTCAACAATATTAAGTTTCCCCTCTTTATGCTGAAAGTATTGAAGTTGCACTTGATCTACCTTTCTATGTTTGCTATTATGTGCTTCTTTTATTTGTTTCATTACAAAATGCCAATGCATAGGAAATGGGTTAGACTTAAAAATAAATTGTTTAATATTTTTTGGTGTGTTCCTTATGCTTTAATTTCCTATTCGGTTTGAGCACACATTTATGTCTTTACAACATGTAAAATTCCTTTACCTACTGTTATGTATCATTTAGTTTAAGATTTTCATTTTATAAAAAATTTGGGAAAGTAAATGAGAAGGATGAGTAATGGAGAAGTTGGGGTCGACCTTGAACATGTGTTGTTCATGCCAATGAAACCATTGCACAGTCTCTATCATTAAAACTTTTTCCAAAGCTAAAAACAATAAAAATATTAGTTCACTACTGTAACATCACATTTTTGTCTTATTTCTCATCTTAAATGGCAAGAATAATCTTATATGAGAGATAGGATTAAACAATAGTAATTAGCAGTCAAGAAAACAGATTCCTGAACTTCACTGCGAAAAATGTTTAAAATCACAGAAGTGGAATTTTGACCTGGTAATTTACGACAGAAATATTTAGTTATCACTACATATTTCATTAATTTTAAGTTTTCTTATTTGAGCAACTTAAGTGCCTCTAAAAATTCACACTTTACGGGCTGTTCAGTTTTTGGCAGATTATGTCTTTATTTTGCATTGCTCTCATTACTTGTGTTTTGTGAGGTTCTTTTGATCAAGGAGAAATTCATAACTGTAGTAACAGTAGTTAATATTTAGAATCAACTCATGATGTGTCTTTGCTGTACCTATGTGGATTTTATTTATGGAGACACTAACCCCTCTAATCAAGTTTTATGTTGAGATTTGTGTAAGAAGAATTTTTCAGGAGGAAGAGTTGAGTGAGATGAACAAAGATCAAGAGGGACAACCAATCAAGCTTGGGGATGTACCCCTGGGCTCACCCTACATGTATCAAATAATTACAAGAATCCAAGCTTGGGGATGCCGATCCACCTCACTCCAACCATCATGATGTTAAGTAAGTAAAGCCTAGCTATATGGCTATAAAGAAAGCGATTTACGGGAGGCAACCCGGTAGTTTTTGTTTGGATTTTCCTATTGTCCTCTTGCTGTCTCAAGATATTAGTTTTTTTTGTTTTAATTCTGTAGTTTTCAATAAAGAGTCAAGTCAAACCCATTTGGACTTATAAGTTGCTATCCTAGTGCATGAAATTTCTGTTTCAGCACAAGTCTGCTCACCGTATGATTTTACGTTTTTTATTGGTATGTCGGATTGAGCTAATTTTCTAGTATGTTCTGCCAATTTTCGTCCTCTGTAAGAAAAAAAATTGGCTTAATTTTTTGACGAGTCTAGCTTAGAGAAAAACGTTCGTTTTGTTGTTGTTGCTGTTCTGGACAGATTCTGGCTTCTTTTGTTTTATGCACTCTTTGGGCTTGGGAAACAAATTTCCATGATTCTTTCAAGCAAGAGAGTGAAAATACAACATAATGAACCTTATTGTCTATCTAGTGGAGCATTTGATTTGGAATTTTGCACATCAAGCATGTGATTTGTTTGTCCTTGCTAATCTTACCCCACAGAAAAAGAATGGGAGAAACATGTTTTGTGAAGTTTTTTCACAGGGAATAGAGGAGCTGCGCCTCAAGACATCCAAGAATGGTGAAATCCATAAGCTTGGGGATGTGATTAACACCCCACTGGAGGTACACTATTTTGGTTAGCACACGTCTACTTTCTGTTTTTCTAAGCAAAGCATTTATCGTAGAGACTTGAAGCGTCTAGTTTTTTTTTTTTTTTTTTTGATAAGACCACACCCATCATTTTATATGAGATTGAGCTACTGGAGTTTGGGGTTGGAATGTATTGGATGATAGTATTATGACTTGGAATAGGGATGCCATGGTTGATTTGAAGAGCTACATATGTTTGCATGATTTATAGGCTTTTTATGTGTAGAAATTTGCAATAATGTTGTCTTGAGCTATCTCTTATTCATGTCCTTGATGTTAATTGCTGGTTTATTTAGTTTGTCATGAAATGAGTAGTTATATGGACATATGCATGCATAGTAGCTGGTCAACTATCTCCCTCTTGCTAGCCAAAAATTTAAAAATTCCAACAAGTAAAAACTTGTTTCCAACACTCCTTAGCCAAGTATTTCCTGTGAGTCCACCATATCTTCCCATTAGCTTCATTGCTATTCCGAGTATGTTCACCATGTTATTGTGTTATTTATGTTCTAAATTAAGATATTCACTTTATTAATTGTCATGGGTTGAACTTGGGATAGGACTCTCACAAACTTTTGAAGGCACACTTTACTTTTTATGCATCTAATAAACATGACCCAATAATGGGAGCCACAAGTTTTGCGTTTGACAAGTGTGTGGTTGGGAGCTAGCTATAAACGTGTATCACTGGAAAGCTTTCAACATTGCACAAAAATTTACATTTGGTTGATATCATATACTTTTGTTTTTGGACTCCTTCCATGCCGAAATGAAATAGAGGAATAGTAAGTTTTGATGAGTAAGTATCTATATGACTAGAGAAACGCATTGGGCCGCTAACCCAAGCCATGCTTTATCATGGTGGAAATTTACTTACAGCTTGAGTGACTCTACAACACATCCTACAATAAAATAAGAAGCTATGCATAATAGTGAATGAAAATAAAAAGGATGATGAGTCTACTCCGTTTGTTTGTCTTGTCATTGTGACATGGGCTTGTTTCCATGTCATGGGGCAAGAGGTACCTCTTTGCGGTTCTCTATGATGTCATTAATACTTATTATGATTGTACAAAGATTATTAGGAATCTTAAGTTGAGTAATCATGGAGTAGGTTTTCACACTCACGGGGCATGAGGCTTTCAACCACCTTGTCATTCACATTACTTCAACATTCACCATTTAAGATGCTAGTGATAAAGGGGCAATGAGAGTCCTAGATCAATGGATACCACATTTCAATTAGTAATTTTAGTTGAATAATTTAGAGGCTAAATAAGACTTGATCATGTTTTACCTCTACTCAATTTTCTCCAAAGTGTCCACCATATTTTCTATTTTCCATTATGCTATTCTTTGACCAATATAGGATTTTATTTTTCATTTTGTGTATGCATTTGGTCCACAGTGCTTTTATTTCATTATACACTTTGTGAACTTTCATGAAGCATCTTTGCTTGCATATTTGATATTTCTTACAACATTAATTGTATATTGCTACTCATTTCTAGTATTAATCATTTGAATATATGTAGCATTAATAATCCTCCTTGATATCCCATGATTGTTTCAATATGCAAAGTCCATGTTAGTTTTATCACCTTCATACTCGAGGACGAGCATAGGTTAAGCTTGGGGATGTTGATGCATATAAAATGCATACATGAACTTTGCATGTTATTACTTGTTTTTCCTACATATTAGCAACTTATATTCATGTTTTATAATGATTTGGGGGATTTTCTAAACAATCCCCCTTCTTTTGGTTCTAACCCTGTTTTTCCAGAAAACGTACTTTTTAGTGTTTCAGACTTTCCGGGAGCTTCGGGATTCCGAAAAGGGCAAGGCCAAAGAGCACGGTTTAGAATTTTTGAGACAAAGACCATGGGCCAAAGTAGAGGGCCAGAAGGCCAACCAGGTGGAAAAGAGGACCCTCCACGCGGCCAGATTCCTTGGCCGCGTGTGGGGCCCCTTTTTGCCCTCGTGGCTCCGATGCCGTCGATCTTTCTTCTCCCGAGTGTCTCGTGACCTAAAAACAACTATATAAAGGTTCCCCTGGCCTTTTCAAGAAGGAGGCGGCGCCGAGAGACGAAACCACGAAACAGAGAGACAGAAGGATGCCGCCGGAGAAGATCAGAGGGGGGAAACGCCGCCGGGATCACCCCTGGAGGGCTCCACCCCCCTCCGGCGTGTTCATCATCAACATCTAAAGCAAGATCAGCTCCATCTCTCCACTGTAATCTCTTGGCAAACACGATGTATGATGCAATACTATATTCCCTTGATGTATTGTGTCTCCCCATCTATGTTTGAGTAGTGAATTGTTCTTGGCAATGGTGAAATAGTTCGTTGATTGGTTGCATACAAGTTTGTTATCTTCTATGATTGTCTTTATGTACAATATATGAGTGCACGCATATGTTGGGAAATGCATGTAAGGTGATCACCGGTAGCATAATGGAGTGGTGGTGACTTGGGAGTGACAGTAACCTGAGACCGAGCCACAAAGTTAAGTTATTGGGGGATATATATAGAGGGACCTTAGAACGTAAGGATATGGTGGGACTTTATGTCTTAATCAATCTTGTGCAGTCATTTACTTGGCCACATGATCCATCATAAGGGGTTGTAGATCATTTACTTGACTATACCTATTCATGGCTCCTTCCTAGAAGAAACAACTAAGACTAAAACATGTGCTTCACTAATTGTGACAACCACACGAACGAAACACCTATTGCTAGAACACTTTATCCCTTGAGATACTTGAGATATTTGCTGCTTGCTACTTGTGAAACTTGCTTAGAAACTTGCATTTTAAACTTGCTTCACTAGTTACTAGACAAACCACACTCCACGTCACTTGCTTTTAATTAGTTAGTTCCTTTTAGTCAAACTTAATGCTTTGAATAAACAGCCGTATAAGAGGGTTATAGGGCTTTAGAGAATAGATAGATTACCTTCAGCTCCTCGTGGGTTCGACACTCAAATACTTATCGAAAGGTACTACAATTGATCTCCTGCACTTGGGAGTCATCAGTCCTCTGATAAGTAAGAAAGCAGGAGTAGGTTTTACCCTCAATCGAGGGGCCGAACCTGGGTAAACTCGCGTATCTAGTTTCCACCTCAACCCTTCTGAAGTTTCACTTAGTAGAAATGGCCTCGCAATCTAGTTCTCTCATGAGGACACTTTCCGTGACAATACAACGACAAATTTATCAGTTCACTTCTACTGAAACTATATTTTTATTTGGTCACATCATATGAAGTTTACTTTGAGCGTTTGTTTGTTTTTCTTTTGTTTTCCTTTGTTTTCTTTTGTTTTCCTTTCTTCAATAATATAGTTGGACCCTAGAATTCTTTGTGTTAGAGAGAGAGACACACGCTCCGCTTTTTCGTTTGAATACTTGCTATGCTCGTATTCTTAGTTTTTCTTCTAGTTGTTGCAAAATTCCTGTTTAGCTCCTGTTTTTCTTGCATCTCTTATTTAGAGCTGTTAGTTTTAGTAGATTTGTGTTAGTACTCTTTTTTTTTATTGTTGCATCTCTTTGAGAGTTTTTGTTTATTATGAAATGCTTGGTGTTGGAAAGCAGTTGTAAAGTTTTCATGCTTATAACGGTGCAAATAGAAGCTTGTATAGACTGTGGCTAGACTTCTTCATGTCATGCTATATGTTATTTTAATTCTAAAGCCTAGTGGTTATTTTTGTAGCATGATTTGTCTCAAAATATATGAGAGTGTTTAACATGCCTTAGAAAGAATCATGAGTTGTTCTTGACATATTGAAGCATAAATTTGTGGTGATCTCCTTTGAATATTTTATTTGGTTGATTTGGCACATGCTTACACCATGTTTATGACTATGAACTAGTCACTTATAGCCTCTATGATCATTTAGCTTTTGAACTTGTAGTACCACTTATGCTTTGATTAATGATGTTTTTGTCGCTATGCATGATTATGGCCATTATTGCTCTCTTGATTTTTCGCTCCCAGTCTTTTGCTAGCCTCCACCTGTACTAAGTATGATCTCTACTCGTGCATCCAACTCCCAAAAACCAAAGTTTGCCAAATTTGTCCACCATACCTACCTACATGTCGTATTTAACTGCCACTCCAAAGTAAATTTCTCATGTGTTACCTTTAAAACCTTCAAAATTACTCCTGTTTTGTGCTCTTATTTTAGCTCACGAGGACGTAAATAGAGAATATTTATCTCATTTGTTGATTGGACTTTCATACCCTGGACTAGTGGCTTCATCCTCTTATCCAATTGATAGAAGAGCTGGCAGGCGGGTGCCCAGCTCCAAATTAATACTCCCTCCGTTCCTGAATGTAAGGTCTATAGTTTTCTGCACGAATATTAAGACGTGGGTATTTGGCATACGATAGACTCATTTTCACTTACAAAAAATCACGAGAGGGAGTCCCTACTAGTCACAAATTGAACAAAATATATCAAATCCCTATGAAACTCATTTGTGGATGGCTAGTATTGTCCGTAAATCGTAATAAGCCATATATTTTGGAAATTTTCTCAAAAAACTAGAGGCCTTACATTCAGGAAAAGAGGGAGTACAACAAATTCTCTTCACTATTTTTGCCCCTGATTTATCAGTCAAAGTATAATTGTGTAAACAAAAGAGAAAAGGGTACCTTCTACCCAGATGCGTCCTTCTATGGGAGCCTCTCTTGTGAAGTCTAGTTGTCTTGTGACGTACTGTATTTTCTGTTTACCATTCGTTGACATAAGCATGAACCTCTCTAAAAATGTTTTCAATACCTCTGTTTAACAAAATAAAAAGCTCTATCACATGAGTGATCCCCGCTTCCCTCTATGAAGGGCATTTCTTTTACTTTTATATTGAGTCTCCATCTTCTAACTTTATGCACAGTTGAGAGAGCATGGTTTCCATTATGATTCATAATGTGTTATTGTTTTTTCTCTAATCATTTTTTATAGTCTTCCTCGTGAACTTTGAAGGTGTCTTGACATTTATGTTTTGCCCTACTCTTAAGGACAAGCGAAATATCACTTTTCCATGGTATCTCTATGCTTGAAACAAACATATATCTTTCAAGTGCATTAGTATTCATGGTATTTTATTTGTGTTATTTCTCATGATACAAGTTGATTTCTATGCTTTATTATTAGAATTTTATTTATCATGCTTGTGTTTAAGTTCTATGGTCTCAGCTATGCTTATGCTTTTACAATTTAGATGATCAAGTTCATGTTAGTAGCATGTCACTTGAGAAATTATGTGTTTTTATCGTTTACCTACTCGAGGACGAGTAGGAACTAAGCTTGGGGATGTTGATACATCATAAACGTATCTCTAAAATCTTATGTTCCATGTTGTTTTCATGCCATATCCTACATGTTTTCCTTACACTTTATGTCATTTTTATCATTTTTTGGACTAACCTATTGACAAGATGCCACAGAGCAAGTTCCCTGTTTTCAGCTGTTCTTAGTTTCAGAAAAGTTGTTCTGGAAATATTCTCGGAATCGGAAAATTCAAAGCCCAGAAGTCTTAGAATTCCCGAAGGTTCTACGGAGTCCCGAAGAGACCCGGAGGGGGGCCACACCATAGGGCGGCGTGCCCCCTGGCCGCGCCGGGGGGTGGTGTGGGCCCCTCGGGCGTCCACCGGCATCGCCCTTTCGCCTATTTATTCCCCCCGGTACGTCAACCCTAAAAATATACCACTTCGTCCCGAGAAACACCCGAGTCCACCGTCATCGTCAACCCGAGATCGGGAGGGTTCTGAAGCTCTCCCTGGCACCCTGTCGGGAGGGGAATTCATTACCGGAGGGGTCTACACCACCATGCCCGCCTCTGGAGTGATGTGTGAGTAGTTCATTCTTGGACTAAGGGTCCATAGAAGAAGCTAGATGGTTGTACTCTCCACGTTATGCCTCATGTCTAGATCTCGTGAGCTGCCTCACATGATCGAGATCATCGATTTGTAATGCTACATGTTGTGTTTTCTGGGATCCGATGATTATTGAAGGTTATGTATGTTGATTATCAATCTATCATGTAATCTTCATTTGTATGTTATTTATGATCTTGCATGCTCTCCGTTGTTAGTAGATGCTCTGGCCAAGTAGATGCTAGTGACTCCAAGAGGGAGTATTTATGCTCGATATTGGTTTCATGCCTCCTTTGCATCTGTGCTTGAGTGACAAAAACATGACGGATGGAGGATGTGTTGTTGCCATTAGGGAGAAAACAACGATGTTTACTTAGTTTGGATTGTTTACATTACACACTTTTCTTACTGCGATAATCTCTTGCTTGCAACTTAATACCCAACGTTTGTTCGGATGATATTCGAAGAGTGGATTATTAGTCATAGATGTAGTTGGATGACTTTCTATGTATTTTGTTGTAAATCCCTCATGACCCACAAGTATAGGGGGTGCATCGTAGTACTTTCGATACATAATAGTGTCGAACCCAACAAGGAGTATAAGGTGTTGACAAGAAGGTTGGATAGAGGATTCACTGTAAACACTAGCAAACGGGTTTTTGGAGGTTTTTGATATAGCAGATAAATAAAGTGCGGGTAAATAAAATGCAGTAGATAGTATTGCAGCGAGTGGCCCAATACTTTTGAGAGCAAATGACAAGCCGGTTGTATTACTTATGACTACCAAAAGTTTTCGTGGACACATGGGAATTTCGTCAAGTGCTTTCGCTTCGTTATGGTTGATTAATATCCACTGGTTCGTGAAGTATTGTGTGGGTGAACCTATGCTAATGCACCTCCCAACTAGGACTAATACATACTTGTGATTATACCCCTCGCAAGCATACGCAAATACTAGAAACTAATTAAGATAAATCTAACCCCAGTCTTAAAATTCCGGGATTCTACACTCCCTCGTACATTGGTTTCCTAACGGGGGTTTAGGTTTCTGTCACTCCGGCAACCCCACAATTAGTGGCCAAATACACAATGCATCCTCCTAGGCCCATGAAGGTGAAGTATCATGTAGTCGACGTTCACATGACACCACTAGAAGAATAGCACCACAACTTAAATACCGAACCACGAGATACTACTTCAACATAACTTCACTACTAACATCATGACTTCTCCCATGTCCTGAAGAACTAAACGAACTACTCACAAGACATCATATGGATCATAATTAGAGGTGATATAATAGATAATAACAATCTGGTCATAAAGTGCTAACACCGACAAATCTCACAAGCATCAACTACTAACAAGTAAACCACACCGGGAGAGAGATCTAATGTAAAACAACGATAGAGGCCCCTAATTGTTACAGCGGGATGACAGTGGATGATGAGGGTGATGGTGCTGGTGGTGATGATGATGACGATGAAGATCTTGATGATGCCCGGAGCGATGACGATGATGATGGTGATGATTCCTCCACTCCGGAGTGGAATTTCCCGGGCAGATTTCTCCCTGCCGGAGAGCTTTTCTCTCTCTGGTGTTTTCCGCCCCGAGGCGGTGGCGGAATAATTCTTCGATGATAGTATGGGGCTTAGGGTTCCCTGGGGGGAAAGTACGCGAAAGGGGTTGACCAGAGGTGGGCACCTGGCAGCGCGGCCAAGGGGGCGCCACCACATGGTGTGGGCCCCTCGTGACCCCCATCTGGTCCCCCTTCTGGCTAGCCTCCTCCTATGAACTTCTAAGACATCTCCGGTGTCCCCCCTTTTCTTATGAACTTCTGAAATAGAATATCTCGATGGTGCTTTTTCCATCAGATTCTGGTCCCGGTGTTTATTCTCCAAAAATTATGAAACATGCAAAATAAGATAAAATAACGTAAGTGATGCATCATAACATGAAATATATCAACGAATAACAAAAAGTAACAATATAAAACGGTGATGAAAAATGGAAGTATCAACTCCCCCAAGCGAAATTGAACTCAGTAAACATGACCACAGGTTTATGGAGTGAGGTGTTGATAAATAAAATACGGACAAGAGGCATCACATCTACAAAGAACTAGTCATTTTAGACAAAAACTTCCTTTCATATAATCAAAATTGAAACAAGTAGAAGAAAAATAAAGGTGCAAAAAGTAAATCAAAATTGGTAAAGGAAAACTTTGTTCTTGGTCAGAGAACAATTAATAGTGTACTCATGTTTCGATCAGAGTCTTTATACTAGAGCATATAATGCACAGCTTATCATGCTCAATTATAACGGTCTCTTTGCAAACATTGGTAAATTTCAAAGTGGTATTCAAATAGATAAAAGCATTTGTAGAAACAAGGAAGAATAAAGAACATGATTGAGTAAATCAACATATAGTTGGATGAATCACAACAAATCAAATGCTCTCTTAAGACAAAAACAAGTAGGTTTACTGACTCAACATAAAGGTAAAAGATAGGCCCTTCGCAGAGGGAAGCATGGATCACTCATGTGCGAGAGCTTTTATTTTGTAAAATAGAGGTATAAAATGGTTGACACTCCTTCCAACCTTTCTTAAACAAACCATGGCTAACCGAATCCTCGGGTGCCTGCCAACAATCACAAACCATGGAGGATTGTCTAATTTTGAGAGGTGTATGTTTATGTCAACGAATGGCAAACAGAAAATACAGCACGTCACAAGCCAACTAGACTTCACAAGAGCGGCTCCCATTGAAGGACGCAGCTGGTATAGAAGGTCATCCCTCTTTCTCTTTTGTTTACACAATTATGCTTTGACCGATAAATCAGGGGCAAAAATTGTGAAGAGAATTTGTATTATTATTTGGGGATGGTAACCCCGCTGCCACCTCTTCTAGCTTTTGGATAAGCGGATGAAGCCACTAGTCTAGGGTGTGAAATCCAATCAACAAGTGAGATAAAGATTCTCTATTTGCGTCCTCATGAGCTAAAACAGGGGCACAAAACAGGTGTAATTTTGAAGGTTTAAAGGTAGCACACAAGCAATTTACTTGGAGTGGCGGTGAAATACCAGATATAGGTAGGTATGGTGGACACAAATAGCAAGGTTTTGGGCTCAAGGTTTGGATGCACGAGAAGCATTCCCTCTCAGTACGGGCTTTTGGCTAGCAAGGTTGGGTAGCAAGCATAAAAATTGAAGTAAAACCAACATAAATATATATGATAAAATCAATCGTGCAATCTTCCTTGAAGGTGCAAACAAACTTATTTGAGAATACTAAGCTTATGAGCTAACAAGAAAGAAAGATCATGGAATAATATATCTACATGCAACTCCCTCTTTTCTACTTAAGTCTCAACGTATTGTTGCTACTGACCAATGCTAAGTTTGCCAAAACCAACTAGATTAACTTGAAACTCCAACATTGATACCAATACTAATAACATGATCAATCATATAAGAAAAATTGCAAACTAAAATAGAGTAGAACAAGTAGATGATGAAACTTCTCATTAATATTTCATTAGGGCAACTCAAACCAAGGGATACATCGATAACCAACTAAGGAGTGACACTTCCATACTGCAAACCATCCAATATGATATTTCCTGTACTCACGATATGACTCTACTAAAAAGGTAAAAGGGTGAAAGATAAAGGTTTGATACCGCGACACTCCCCCAAGCTTAGAACAAGCCAAGGGGGTGCCAATACCAATGATGAATCAATTCTTTGGTGGTGTTGGTGAATCCTTCTCGATGAGCTTATCAATTTATTTCTTCAGATCTTCAATTGCGAACATAAGCATACACATCATCTCCGTATTGTGATCAATACGGTTTGCATGCTTGTCAGACGGTGAATTCCAGCCATCAAGATTTTTCCCTCACACTTCCTTAGGTTGAGAGCTTTCTCTATCTGCATGGTTAGAACAATCCATATCCCAGCAAGAAGGAAAATCTGCCTCGGGTACCCTCCTAGATTGATACTCATGAGTTAAAGTACGGAAAAGTTTCTTTATGCCTGAAAGTGGTGTCCTTGAAGCTAAGCAGTGACGTGGGGCCTTCCCTCCGGTGCTCATCCTTGTCGTTTGCTTGGAAGGTTTTGCAACCACTCCAATGCTTGCGATGGTGGCGCGTGGACGCACTCGTGGGTTTTCTTCTACATCCCCTTCATCTCCACTCCCGATCTCCTCCTCCGGCTTCCGGTCTTGGAGATCATCTTCCTTCGGTCCCTTCCCCTTGTTATTTGTTGGCGGAGACCATGCTACTTCTAAAACTGAAAACATATACTGGCAAAAACAACTCGAAACAGAAACACGACGAGAAAACGATATGCGGACCTCGGGGGGTTTGGGGGGTTATATAGAAAAAATATGCATAACGAAAGGAAAGTCCAGGTCGAAAACGAGTCGAAGAGGGGCTCAAGGGCGCCCACACCATAGGGTGGCGCGGCGAGAGGTGGTCCCGCGCCCCCAGGTGCTGTGGTGCCTCCGGGCACCTTCTCCAACTCCTCCTCGGCTCGGTATTTTTCATATTTTCCAAAAACCAATAAATTAGAACTTGGAAGGTAATCCGCAAACTTTTTCTTAACAGAACGGTTACCTATTCCAAAACAGACTCTGCAGATTCTAGAATCTTCCCTCTAATGAACTTCTCCGTTGTCGTTACTTGAATAACATCAACATCTTCATCATAGGAATCCCCATAAATATAATGTTTGAATATTTGCCCATTTACCACTTGTGTAGTGTTATCTTTGATGGAAGCAATTTTAATTGCACCTGAACGATACAGTTCTTCAATAATATAAGATCCTTCCCATCTGGAGAGTAATTTTCCTACAAAAAATCTGAGACGAGACCGATACAATAGAACTTTCTCACCAACATGAAACTATCTATTAAGGATTCTTTTATCATGCCATTGTTTAACTTTCTCTTTAAAGAGCTTAGCATTTTCATAAGCTTCACATCTCCGTTCATCTAGATGATTAAAATCAAGCATTCTTTTCTTACCAACAAGTTTAAAATCTTTATTTAATTCTTTCACTGCCCAATATGATTTGTGTTCTAATTTTAAAGGCAAGTGAAAAGCTTTTCCATAAACCATTTTATAAGGAGACATACCCATAGGGTTTTTATAAGTAGTTCTATAAGCCCATAAAGCATCATTCAACTTATCAAACCAATTCTACCTAGATTTATTAACAATCTTTTGCAAGATAGTTTTAATTTCTCTATTTGATAATTCTACTTGCCCACTGGTTTGAGGATGATAAGCTGAGGCAATTCTATGATTAACATCATATTTAGCAAGGGTTTTTCTAAAACCACCATGAATAAAATGAGAACCTCCATCAGTCATAAGATATATATGCACACCAAACCTAGGGAAAATAACATCTTTAAGCATTTTCAAAGAGGTCTAAGCATCAGCACTTTTAGTAGGTATAGCTTCTACCCACTTAGTAACATAATCAACATCAACAAGAATATGAGTGTAACCATTCGAAGGAGGAAAATGACCCATAAATTCAAATCCCCAACAATCAAAAGGTTCAATAACAAGAGAATAACTCATAGGCATTTCATTATGTCTAGAAATATTTCCTACTCTTTGACATTCATCACAAGATAAAATAAATTTACGTGCATCTTTAAAGAGAGTAGGCCAATAGAAACCTGATTGTAGAACCTTGTGTGCGGTTCTATCTCCAGCGTGATGTCCTCCATAAGAGCTACCATGGCACTTCATCAATATTTCACGTTGTTCATGATCTGGAACACATCTTCTCATAATACCATCTACTCCTTCTTTATACAAATGTGGGTCATCCCAAAAATAATGCCTCAACTCATAGAAGAATTTTCTTCTTTGTTGAGATGTAAATGTTGGAGGCAAATACTTTGAAACAATAAAGTTTGCAAAATCAGCATACCATGGGCTATCTTGGGGTTACCTTTATTACAACCAATTGTTCATTTGGAAAACTACCATTAACAGGAATAGGATCAAAAGTAATGTTTTCCGATCTAGACAAGTTATCAGCAATAGGATTTTCTGCACCCTTTCTATCCACAATATGCGAATCAAACTCTTGTAAAAGCAACACCCACCTAATAAGTCTAGGATTAGCATCTTTATTTTCCATAAGGTATCTAATAGCAGCATGATTTGTATGAATAGTAACATTTGATTCAACAATATAAGTCCTAAACTTATCACATGCAAAAACTACAGCTAAGAACTCTTTTTCAGTAGTAGCATAATTCTTTTGAGCAGCATCAAGAGTCTTACTAGCATAATGAATAACATTCAACTTCTTACCTATGCGCTGTCCAAGAATAGCACCTGCAGCAAAATCACTAGCATCACACATGATTTCAAAAGCTAAATTCTAATCAGGTGGTTGAACAATAGGAGCAGTAGTTAAAGCCTTCTTTAAAGTTTCGAAAGCTTCCTTACAATCAGCATCAAAAACAAATGGTACATCTTTTTGAAGAAGATTAGTAAGAGGCTTTGATAGTTTAGAGAAATCTTTAATAAACCTCCTATAAAAACCAGCATGACCAAGAACACTACGAATACCTTTAACATCCCTAAGACAGGGCATTTTCTCTATTGCTTCCACTTTAGCTCTGTCAACTTCAATACCTCTTTTGGAAATTTTATGTCCAAGAACAATTCCTTCATTCACCATAAAGTGGCATTTCTCCCAATTAAGAACAAGATTAGTTTCCTCACATCTCTGCAAAACTTTATCAAGGTTGTGCAAACAGTTATCAAAAGAAGTTCCATAGACGGAGAAATCGTCCATGAATACTTCCACAATCTCTTCACAAAAACCATGAAAAATAGCATACATGCATCTTTGAAAAGTAGCAGGAGCATTACACAAACCAAAGGGCATACATCTATAAGCATAAGTACCATTATGAAAAGTAAAGGTTGTTTTCTCTTGATCTTACTTCCTAACAGCAATCTGAAAAAACCTAGAATAACAATCAAGAAAGCAAAAAATGAGTTTTCCTAGACAACCTCTCTAACATTTGATCAATAAAAGGGTAAAGAATAATGATCTTTCTTAGTAACTTTATTAACCTTTCTAAAATCAAGACACATTCTATAACCAACTACTACTCTTTGTGGAATGAGATCATTGTTTTCATTAGGCACAACAGTCATTCCTCCCTTCTTAGGGACACAATGCACAGGGCTCACCCATCTACTATCCTCAATAGGAAAAATAATACCAGCATCAAGAAGTTTTAATACTTCATTTCTTACCACTTACTTCATCTTAGGAATTAAACAACGTTGATGTTCAACTACTTTCTTTGCATCAGGTTTAGTATTAATAGCATGTTGACATATAGTAGGAGAAATCCGCTTCAAATCATCAAGAGTATATCCAATAGCTCCACGGTGTTTCTTCAGAATTACCGATAATCTTTCCTCTTCTTCACCTAAAAGTTTACCACTAACAATAACAGGATATATTTTCTTATCATCAATATAAGCATATTTAAGATCATCAGGAAAAGGTTTTAAATCAAAAAACAGGATCCTCCTTGGGTGGTAATGTGGTACACAAGTCTTCCATAGGTAAATTATGTTTCAGTATCACCGATTGACGAAGAAGAATATCGTCAATCTCATTTCTCTCTTCCATAAAGACCTCACTCTCATGGTCCTCCATATATTGCTGCAAAGCATTGTTAGGAGCAAGAGCAATAGAAGCAAGTTGTTCAACTTTAAAATTCTCATCAGGCAATTTAGATTCATAAGGTGCTCTAGCAAATTTGGAGAAATTGAAGTCATAAGATTTTCCATCGAATTTAGTCAATATCTTCTCCCTCTTAAAATCTATAATAGCAACACAAGTGTTCAAGAAAGGTCTACCAAAAATAATAGGACAAGTTTTACTAGCAGACTTACGAAGTACTAGAATCATTGGGATATTTAGTCTTAGCACATAAAACTTCCACATCTTTAACAATACCAATCGGAAAGACAGTTTCTCTATTAGCAAGCTGAATAACCACACCAATATCTTCAAGCTCACAAGAACCAATTTCATGCATAATTTCTCTATAAATCTCATAAGGTATAGCACTAGAACTAGCACCAATATCACACAAACCATAATAGCAATGATCACCAATCTTAACAGAAAGCACATGAATACTAGTTTTCTTAGGTCTATGAGGACGGGAAACAATATTAGAAGCATCCTCACAGAAGAGAATGTGTTCATCCTCCACATTTCCACAAACAAGATCTTTTACTATTGCTACAACAGGTTCAACAGTTATGTGTTCATCAGGTTCAATATATTTCTTATTACTCTTATTAACCACACTAGCCACAATAGAGTGTTCTTTCACCTTAGCAGGGAAAGGAATTTTTCAACATAAGGCTCTGGAACAACAGGATTAACAGCATGCGCTTCTACATTACTAGCAGGAACAATATCTTTATGAGGTGCATGCTACTTGTGATAATCCTTTTTAGGAATATCAAGATAGGAGGCAAAAGCTTTAAGACAGTTTCCAAAAATTTGAGAATCAAGAACACAAACATCAATAACATCATAGAAATCATTGGTTCCCATAAAATATTTAATGCATTCATAATCATAATTTATACCTGACTTTCTACCTTTGTCATTCTCCCATCCTTGAGTGTTCTCTTGAATACGGTCAAGAAGATCCCATTTAGCTTCTTCCTTCATACGTGTGAATGATCCAAAACAAGAAGCATCCAATAAATCATTATCATGAAGAGAAAGCCTTGCATAAAAATTATTGATAACAATATTACGCGGGAGTTCATGAACGAGACATTTGAGCATTAATAACTTCATTCTCCCCCACGCTTGGGAAATACTCTCTCCATCATGAGGCCAGAAATTATAGATTTGATTCTCGTCTTTATGAATCTCACTAGAAATTTAGAATAAAAGAGAGGAACCATTTCCTCTCATCCAATAGATTCACCATTCTTCAGTAATTTGAACCATTCAGCGGCTCTTCCTTTCAGCGATAAAGAAAATAATTTCCTTTTAACTTAATCCATTGTAATGCCTACACACCTGAATAACTCGCATAATTCATGTATAAAGAGCAAATAATCACCGGGATGGACAGTTCCATCACCGTAATAGCAGTTATCCATAACACGTCCAACAATTTTCATATGTATTTTATAAGGATCTAATTCAGCAGATAACGGGTTACCTACTACCACAGTAGTAACGTTAGAAGTACCCCTAAACAGAGAACCAAAAGTATTCTCCATAATGAAATAAAAAAGCAGACAAAAATAAAAACATCACTCACAGTAAAAGTTTCTCTTACCAATAGCGCTTCACTCCCCGGAAACGGCGCCAGAAAATAGTCTTGATGACCCACAAGTATAGGGGTGTATCGTAGTACTTTCGACAAATAAGAGTGTCGAACCCAACGAGGAGCAGAAGGTGTTGACAAGCAGGTTGGATAGAGGATTCACTGTAAACACTAGTAAACGGGTTTCTAGAGGTTTTTGATATAACAGATAAATAAAGTGCGAGTAAATAATATTGCAGAGAGTGGCCCAATCCTTTTGAGAGCAAAGGACAATCTGGTTGTATTACTTATGACTACCAAACGTTCTCGAGGACACTTGGGAATTTCGTCAAGTGCTTTCGCTTCGTTACGGTTGATTAATATCCATTGGTTCGGGAATTATTGTGTGGGTGAACCTATGCTAATGCACCTCCCAACTAGGACTAATACATACTTGTGATTATACCCCTCGCAAGCATACGCAAATACTAGAAACTAATTAAGATAAATCTAACCACAACCTTAAAACTCCTGGATTCTACTGTCGTACCCTGGTTTCTAGGGGATACTCATCGGGCCGAACTGGATAGCAGATGCTTGGATTATGGGGCATAACTGCTCCCACGTCCCAGCTTCCTGGTAGGCCTGCGCTTATGCGCGACAACACAAGCCCTGCTATTCCATCGTCGATGTAAACTATCCACTAGAGATCAAAGGCACTATTGTCGACGTACTTCATACCAATCACACATGGTACGTCAACAGCGTTAAACGAATGATAATCACAACATATCTCTACGACACAAAAGATTGAAATAAATTGGCTCTCATTAGAGCAGAGATAGCAAATACAATCATTCAGAGGGCACATGCCCCAACAATACATCATTACAATACAGCGGAAGCATTCAACATGCCTGAGTACAGACAAGAACCAAATAGGCCTAAGAGGCCGGAAACGAAAAGACGGAGCCCATCCACGAAGTCTCGGATCCTGCCCGGGTCCGCTATCTACTCGTCAGCAGTCTCGTCATACTCCACGTAGTTGCCACCATGTAGATCCTCGGAAACGTAGGTCTGCGGAAACCACAGCCCCAAAGGGGTCAGTACATAAACGTACTGGCAAGCAAGACTCACAATTCACCAAAGTGTAACCCGTCAACAACAAGCACAGATGCTTTGGGTTCAACGGAAGAGAGGGGATATAAAAGATGCGGCAACTGGCTGCACTAACCAACTACAGAGATTCTACCACTTCCGGCTAACAGAAAGGAGATAAGATCGAGTGTCGTAACCAACTGAAAGATAACTTCAAACAAACCCATCCTGGATCTCGCCCTTATCCAAAGAAGCAATCCGAGGATAACTCACACAGTTGTAAATAAAGGTGAATCAAGTTATTGTGTCATCATTCTATTACTAGTCAAGTTATTAATCATTGGGTGTAACATGTTTGATCATTATGTTTAAGTTGTCCTGAGTACTTGTTAGCCAGTACTTTCACCAAGTAATCCATAACCGCGGAAAACACGGCTTCTCGAGAAGATTATCCCTGCAGGGTTGCACCAATTTGGCCGTACACGCATGAATAACCCGCCAGATGGAAAGGCCCTTCCACCAAGCGGGGCACTCAACACAACTCGACTCTTCTTCGCATCAAGCCCAAAGAACCTTGGGCGCACGGCTAATCGAGCCCAGAAGAAAATGGACCCTCATAGCACTCTAAGAACGTGTCCCCCTATATGCCGACTACAAAAGTTCCACCCTGGCCTGGGCTCGCAAAAACATGCATGCGGCAAATGGAAAACACGAACTAAATGAGGCGATTTGGACGAGATGCGAATCGAATCAAATTGAGGGGGGCGCCCATACTCGCTTCCCACATGCGGTTAGTGCGCTCATCATGGATCAGTAGACAAGACCCTTTTCCTATTAGGGTCGACACTAGCAGGCCTCAAAACCACAAAGGGCCTCCTGCCGGTGCCTTATCATCAAATTATTATTTAACAATAACATTAGCATGATTGATTGATTGATTAAACATCGAGCCCCCAGAACATAAAAGTAATAGTAACAGAAAATACGGGTAATAGACTCGAGCAAAACAACCTAAGCATGCTAGTAAGACACTGGCTCAACCAAAGGGGTGATAGGAGTGGAGGTGAGGCAATATCAGGGTTAAGGGATTCATGTGATAGGTTCGTAACAGAACAACTACTACTAAGGCTAGCAGAAAGAACAACGGAAAGTATCGGTAACCAATGTTGAAAGGAACACAGTGGTTCATGTGAGTGATAACTTGCCTGCAAAACCCAGTAGCCTGGTACTGAGCTAGATCCTTAGAAGGGGTGTCGTAAGTATCGTCGGTCTCAACGTCGTCGTTTATCCGAGAAGAAGCAAACAAACAATGCAGAAAGATAAACAATCAATAACATGGCATAGTGCACAATCATGGAATGATGCATGACCATTTAATTGATGCATCAAAAAAAACTAGTTGACAAGATAACAACATGATTAAATGGACCCACATGCAATTTGGATTGCATATGGAAAGCCCATGAATTATGGTTGAATTAATTGTTTTACAACTAATCAAATTGTGTAAGTGAATTAGCATGATGCATGGATGAGGAAAACAGCAAAATAACAACAATAGAAGCAATTGGAAATAAGGTTTACCAAGTTTAGAAATTCATTCCTTAAGTTTTGGAATTTTGGGTTCTTAAAGGTGCCACACAAGCATTTGTTGTTTTCATCAAGTTAAATTTTTCAAAACATATAACAAAGTTTATATTTGAAAAGAACATCAAATTTTAGTTGGAGTACATGTTTCAAATATTGAAATAGGAGGTAGGATGAATTTATTATGATTTAAACAATATTAAACAAGTTTTAAATTGGAATTAATTCAAATAGGAATATTGATTGAATTTTAATTGTTCAAAATATTAACCCAAGTTCATATTTGAAAAGGTTATGTTTTTCTGGTTTGAAAACATATTTTACATGTTTAAAAATAAATTAAGTTGAGCAAGTTATGATTTTAGCAATTTTAATTGAATTAAACAAGATTTAAATTGTTTAGGCAATTTAAATTATTCAAACCATGAAACAAAAATTATATTTGCAAAGGTGAGATGAAATGGTATGGAAAACATATTTTATTTGCATTTATTGGATTAAAAATGAATTAGTTATTGATTTTAGCAAATTGCAATTGATTTGTTTGAATTCAAATTTAAATTGCATTTTGGAATTTCAAAACAGTGAACAAATTGCATATTTGAAAAGTTCATGAAATTTTGATGGGGATACATATAAAGTTTGTGCAATTTGGAGTTAATTTGCAATTTTTATAGATGTTGGAAGTTCAGGGACTGTTTTGGGCTTTTTCAGGGACTTAAATGTGGGGAAACGGTGTGGACTGGGCCTGTGTGCGAAAAACTGGGCAAGAAAGGGGGTTTGTACCGCGCAGCAGCCGCCCAGGGCCACTGACGCGTGGGCCAGGTGCCACACTGGCGGCCACGCGTGCGGGTGGAAGGTGACGGGGCGGTGGGGGTGTATGACGTGTGGGGCCAAGGGCGCGGGCGAATTCGCGAAAAAGATTTGGCCTTTGCGGCCGCGGGGGATCGATCCCGCGAGCTCGCGGTGCGGGGCAGGGGAACAGGGCCAGTGCGACTAGCATTTGTTTCGTGACAGGTTGGGATTGCGAGCAAGGTTAACCTGTCTGCTGTGCGTTAACTGCAATTGCTTCGACAGCACTTCTCTGAACCACGACGGGAAAACAGGCAGCGTTCGCCGGCGGTGCTGCTGCTTGATGCCGCACCGTGTGCGGGGGCTTGCAGGGTGGAGTCGGTGGTGCGTGCACGTGTGCTAGCGTGCTGCTGTGAGGAGGAAGGAAATAGGAGGGGACGGTGAGCGGAGGGAAAAAATCACCTCCGAATTGGAGTCGAGCAGAGGCTCGAGGTAGAGGGCCGGCGACGAACGGCGTTGATGGCGGCGGCGAAACGGACCTCCTCGGGCTCAACGGAGAGCTGGGACGTGGACTAGGAACCACGGCGGTTCCGTTCCCATGGCTCAACAGGGGCTAGGAAAGCATCACGGCGACGACACCTCGCCGGTTCAGAGAGGTACAGCGGCGGTGATCTTCAGAGGAGCGCGGGAGGTGGCAGAGGTAGCGAACGGCGGCGATGGAAGGGGGTAGCTAGGGTAGGAGGTCTAGGGTTCGAGGGAGGGAACCCTAGGGGGTTTTGTAGGGAGCTTGGGCATCGGGGGCCGTCCACGGATGCCTTCTGCCGACGTGGAGGCACCGATCTTCTGCCGTACGCGAGGAAGAGGGTGAACAGAGGAGTGAAGCGGTATGGGCTTGAGTTGGGCTGGGCTGCAGCGCGCGAGGGATAAGCTGCGGGCTGGCTGGGCTAGAGGTAGGCTGTTAGCTGCCGCTCGCTTCTTTTCTTTTTTATTATTTCTGCTTTGCTGTTTTTTTTTGTAGAATTAGGTTTTGGAAGAAAAACATGAGATTTAGGTTAGTAAAAATTCCAGGAAAAAATTAGGTTAAGTTATTTAGGTTAAAAGAAAACAATTTCCAAGATTTGTTTTCTAAAGTTTGAAAAATGAACTGCTGTTTGGAAAATAAACCAAATTTGAGTGATTTTGAATATTAAAAGGATTATTAAAACCAACACTTTAATAAGGTGACACAAAATGATTTAATTTGATTAAAATTAGCTGAGTGGCTTGTTAATGTTTATAAGTTTAAAAGTGGTTCTGTTTGATGCATTGGTTTGAATTTGAAAGTGATTTGAATTACTTCATTGAATAAAACCATTGATTTGATAAGTGAGCAATATGGAATAACAGGAAACAATTTGGTTGATTTTATTTGTGACTTTTATTTCAAAAGTTGTAACAGAGCAAGTATGAAAACAAAGCATTTGAAAATTGCTTGAGTTTCATTGTGAAAACAAAGAATAACAGATGCAAAACAAAAGAAACAAATGCAACAATATGATGACATGATGCAATACTTTAATAAACATGCAACAAACATTCTAAGGGGATGGTTTTCATACTTGGGCTGTTACAAAACGCCCCCCCTTGAAGGAATCGCGCCCCGAGATTCCTACTGAGAAAAGAAAAGGTCCGGATACTTCTTGGGAAGATCCACTTGAGCTGTGTCACGTGAAGCACATCGTGCACATTGGATAGTTATCTGGAAGTTCAAAACAATAGGAATTCCTGGCAACTCTTCTGGAAAACGTCAGGGAATTTGGAAACCACCGGAACAATATTAGTAGAGGTATAGGTTTTGTATGGAGGGTGTATAGCTGGATAGAATTTGATTCATTTGGAGAATAGACTATCTGTAATAAGGGTGGAACAGAGTTATTGACATCAATGCAACACCAAGAATGACATCAATGTCAGAATCAGCAACATGAGAGAAGCGAGGAATATGTGGCCTCCCATTAGCATTGGATTGTTCTTACTTATGTTGGAAGTCAACATTTGAGATTCCGGAGAGTGAACGGTGATTTGATTGCTTAGTGGAACAAGAATTAGGTAGTTTGTTCTGGCAAAGATTTTTGACACAAAAGAATGTGATGCTCCGGTATCAAACAACACTTTAGGTGGCATAGAGTTTAGCAGATGAACGGGGAAACTTTGATTAGACGCCGGTAGAAGAATTGAAGTGGAAACAACAACAAGATTTCAACGGACAAAATGTTCTTTAGAAGAACAGGTTAACGAAGCAACACCGGTGAAAACGAGAACAAAACTCCTGAGGTACTACGGAGAACCCAAAACACGTGAAATCCTAACTTGAAAGTTTAGATGAGAAGGGAAAAATCAACGTTGCACTTCCTTACCAGAAAAGGGAGGGAGGGTGGGGAAAGGAGAAAAAGAACAGAATTCCTACTCTCACGTTTCATTTTTCCTATATAGCTACAAAATAGTTTCTAGACTCAACTGCGACCAGTAAAAAGGGATCCTACAGGCAGACAGGCTCTCATACCATTTGTCGTACCCTGGTTTCTAGGGGATACTCATCGGGCCGAACTGGATAGCAGATGCTTGGATTATGGGGCATAACTGCTCCCACGTCCCAGCTTCCTGGTAGGCCTGCGCTTATGCGCGACAACACAAGCCCTGCTATTCCATCGTCGATGTAAACTATCCACTAGAGATCAAAGGCACTATTGTCGACGTACTTCATACCAATCACACATGGTACGTCAACAGCGTTAAACGAATGATAATCACAACATATCTCTACGACACAAAAGATTGAAATAAATTGGCTCTCATTAGAGCAGAGATAGCAAATACAATCATTCAGAGGGCACATGCCCCAACAATACATCATTACAATACAGCGGAAGCATTCAACATGTCTGAGTACAGACAAGAACCAAATAGGCCTAAGAGGCCGGAAACGAAAAGACGGAGCCCATCCACGAAGTCTCGGATCCTGCCCGGGTCCGCTATCTACTCGTCAGCAGTCTCGTCATACTCCACGTAGTTGCCACCATGTAGATCCTCGGAAACGTAGGTCTGCGGAAACCACAGCCCCAAAGGGGTCAGTACATAAACGTACTGGCAAGCAAGACTCATAATTCACCAAAGTGTAACCCGTCAACAACAAGCACAGATGCTTTGGGTTCAACGGAAGAGAGGGGATATAAAAGATGCGGCAACTGGCTGCACTAACCAACTACAGAGATTCTACCACTTCCGGCTAACAGAAAGGAGATAAGATCGAGTGTCGTAACCAACTGAAAGATAACTTCAAACAAACCCATCCTGGATCTCGCCCCTTATCCAAAGAAGCAATCCGAGGATAACTCACACAGTTGTAAATAAAGGTGAATCAAGTTATTGTGTCATCAACCTATTACTAGTCAAGTTATTAATCATTGGGTGTAACATGTTTGATCATTATGTTTAAGTTGTCCTGAGTACTTGTTAGCCAGTACTTTCACCAAGTAATCCATAACCGCGGAAAACACGGCTTCTCGAGAAGATTATCCCTGCAGGGTTGCACCAATTTGGCCGTACACGCATGAATAACCCGCCAGATGGAAAGGCCCTTCCACCAAGCGGGGCACTCAACACAACTCGACTCTTCTTCGCATCAAGCCCAAAGAACCTTGGGCGCACGGCTAATCGAGCCCAGAAGAAAATGGACCCTCATAGCACTCTAAGAACGTGTCCCCCTATATGCCGACTACAAAAGTTCCACCCTGGCCTGGGCTCGCAAAAACATGCATGCGGCAAATGGAAAACACGAACTAAATGAGGCGATTTGGACGAGATGCGAATCGAATCAAATTGAGGGGGGCGCCCATACTCGCTTCCCACATGCGGTTAGTGCGCTCATCATGGATCAGTAGACAAGACCCTTTTCCTATTAGGGTCGACACTAGCAGGCCTCAAAACCACAAAGGGCCTCCTGCCGGTGCCTTATCATCAAATTATTATTTAACAATAACATTAGCATGATTGATTGATTGATTAAACATCGAGCCCCCAGAACATAAAAGTAATAGTAACAGAAAATAACGGGTAACAGACTCGAGCAAAACAACCTAAGCATGCTAGTAAGACACTGGCTCAACCAAAGGGGTGATAGGAGTGGAGGTGAGGCAATATCAGGGTTAAGGGATTCATGTGATAGGTTCGTAACAGAACAACTACTACTAAGGCTAGCAGAAAGAACAACGGAAAGTATCGGTAACCAATGTTGAAAGGAACACAGTGGTTCATGTGAGTGATAACTTGCCTGCAAAACCCAGTAGCCTGGTACTGAGCTAGATCCTTAGAAGGGGTGTCGTAAGTATCGTCGGTCTCAACGTCGTCGTTTATCCGAGAAGAAGCAAACAAACAATGCAGAAAGATAAACAATCAATAACATGGCATAGTGCACAATCATGGAATGATGCATGACCATTTAATTGATGCATCAAAAAAAACTAGTTGACAAGATAACAACATGATTAAATGGACCCACATGCAATTTGGATTGCATATGGAAAGCCCATGAATTATGGTTGAATTAATTGTTTTACAACTAATCAAATTGTGTAAGTGAATTAGCATGATGCATGGATGAGGAAAACAGCAAAATAACAACAATAGAAGCAATTGGAAATAAGGTTTACCAAGTTTAGAAATTCATTCATTAAGTTTTGGAATTTTGGGTTCTTAAAGGTGCCACACAAGCATTTGTTGTTTTCATCAAGTTAAATTTTTCAAAACATATAACAAAGTTTATATTTGAAAAGAACATCAAATTTTAGTTGGAGTACATGTTTCAAATATTGAAATAGGAGGTAGGATGAATTTATTATGATTTAAACAATATTAAACAAGTTTTAAATTGGAATTAATTCAAATAGGAATATTAATTGAATTTTAATTGTTCAAAATATTAACCCAAGTTCATATTTGAAAAGGTTATGTTTTTCTGGTTTGAAAACATATTTTACATGTTTAAAATAAATTAAGTTGAGCAAGTTATGATTTTAGCAATTTTAATTGAATTAAACAAGATTTAAATTGTTTAGGCAATTTAAATTATTCAAACCATGAAACAAAAATTATATTTGCAAAGGTGAGATGAAATGGTATGGAAAACATATTTTATTTGCATTTATTGGATTAAAAATGAATTAGTTATTGATTTTAGCAAATTGCAATTGATTTGTTTGAATTCAAATTTAAATTGCATTTTGGAATTTCAAAACAGTGAACAAATTGCATATTTGAAAAGTTCATGAAATTTTGATGGGGATACATATGAAGTTTGTGCAATTTGGAGTTAATTTGCAATTTTTAGAGATGTTGGAAGTTCAGGGACTGTTTTGGGCTTTTTCAGGGACTTAAATGTGGGGAAGCGGTGTGGACTGGGCCTGTGTGCGAAAAACTGGGCAAGAAAGGGGGTTTGTACCGCGCAGCAGCCGCCCAGGGCCACTGACGCGTGGGCCAGGTGCCACACTGGCGGCCACGCGTGCGGGTGGAAGGTGACGGGGCGGTGGGGGTGTATGACGTGTGGGGCCAAGGGCGCGGGCGAATTCGCGAAAAAGATTTGGCCTTTGCGGCCGCGGGGGATCGATCCCGCGAGCTCGCGGTGCGGGGCAGGGGAACAGGGCCAGTGCGACTAGCATTTGTTTCGTGACAGGTTGGGATTGCGAGCAAGGTTAACCTGTCTGCTGTGCGTTAACTGCAATTGCTTCGACAGCACTTCTCTGAACCACGACGGGAAAACAGGCAGCGTTCGCCGGCGGTGCTGCTGCTCGATGCCGCACCGTGTGCGGGGGCTTGCAGGGTGGAGTCGGTGGTGCGTGCACGTGTGCTAGCGTGCTGCTGTGAGGAGGAAGGAAATAGGAGGGGACGGTGAGCGGAGGGAAAAAATCACCTCCGAATTGGAGTCGAGCGGAGGCTCGAGGTAGAGGGCCGGCGACGAACGGCGTTGATGGCGGCGGCGAAACGGACCTCCTCGGGCTCAACGGAGAGCTGGGACGTGGACTAGGAACCACGGCGGTTCCGTTCCCACGGCTCAACAGGGGCTAGGAAAGCATCACGGCGACGACACCTCGCCGGTTCAGAGAGGTACAGCGGCGGTGATCTTCAGAGGAGCGCGGGAGGTGGCAGAGGTAGCGAACGGCGGCGATGGAAGGGGGTAGCTAGGGTAGGAGGTCTAGGGTTCGAGGGAGGGAACCCTAGGGGGTTTTGTAGGGAGCTTGGGCGTCGGGGGCCGTCCACGGATGCCTTCCGCCGACGTGGAGGCACCGATCTTCTGCCGTACGCGAGGAAGAGGGTGAACAGAGGAGTGAAGCGGTATGGGCTTGAGTTGGGCTGGGCCGCAGCGCGCGAGGGATAAGCTGCGGGCTGGCTGGGCTAGAGGTAGGCTGTTAGCTGCCGCTCGCTTCTTTTCTTTTTTATTATTTCTGCTTTGCTGTTTTTTTTGTAGAATTAGGTTTTGGAAGAAAAACATGAGATTTAGGTTAGTAAAAATTCCAGGAAAAAATTAGGTTAAGTTATTTAGGTTAAAAGAAAACAATTTTCAAGATTTGTTTTCTAAAGTTTGAAAAATGAACTGCTGTTTGGAAAATAAACCAAATTTGAGTGATTTTGAATATTAAAAGGATTATTAAAACCAACACTTTAATAAGGTGACCCAAAATGATTTAATTTGATTAAAATTAGCTGAGTGGCTTGTTAATGTTTATAAGTTTAAAAGTGGTTCTGTTTGATGCATTGGTTTGAATTTGGAAGTGATTTGAATTACTTCATTGAATAAAACCATTGATTTGATAAGTGAGCAATATGGAATAACAGGAAACAATTTGGTTGATTTTATTTGTGACTTTTATTTCAAAAGTTGTAACAGAGCAAGTATGAAAACAAAGCATTTGAAAATTGCTGGAGTTTCATTGTGAAAACAGAGAATAACAGATGCAAAACAAAAGAAACAAATACAACACTATGATGACATGATGCAATACTTTAATAAACATGCAACAAACATTCTAAGGGGATGGTTTTCATACTTGGGCTGTTACATCTACACTCCCTCGTGCATTGGTTTCCTAACGGGGGTTTAGGTTTCTGTCACTCCGGAAACCCCACAATTAGTAGCCAAATACACAATGCATCCTCCTAGGCCCATAAAGGTGAAGTATCACGTAGTCGACGTTGATATGACACCACTAGTAGAATAGCACCACAACTTAAATACCAAACCACGAGATATTACTTCACATAACTTCACTACTAACATCATGACTTCTCCCATATCCTCAAGAACTAAACGAACTACTGACAAGACATCATATGGATCATAATCAGAGGTGATATAATGGATAATAACAATCTGGTCATAAAGTGCTAACACCGATAAATCTCACAAGCATCAACTACTAACAAGTAATCCATATAGGGAGAGAGCTCTAATGTAAAACAATTATAGAGGCCCCTAATTGTTACAGAGGGATGACGGTGGATGATGAGGGTGATGGTGCTGGTGGTGATGGCGATGATGATGCCAATCTTGATGATTCCTGGAGCGATGACGGTGACGATGACGATGATTCCCCCTCTCCGGAGAGGAATTTCCCCAGCAGATTTCTCCCTGCCAGAGAGCTTTTCTCTCTCTGATGTTTTTCGCCCCGAGGCGGCGGCAGGATAATTCTTCAATGATAGTATGGGGCTTAGGGTTTCCTGGGGGTCAAGTGCGCGAAAGGGGTCGACCAGAGGTGGGCCAGGGTGGCCACACCACCTGGCAGTGCGGCCAAGGGGGGCGCCACCACATGGTTTGGGCCCTTGGTGGCCCCCCTCTAGCCCCCCTTCTGGCTAGCCTCATCCTCTGAACTTCTAAGAAATCTCCGGTGTCCCCCCCCTCTTCTTCCGAACTTCTGAAATATGGTATCTCGGCGGTGCTTTTTCACTCAGATATGTGGTCCTAGTGTTTATTCTCCAATGATTATAAAACAGGCAAAATAACATAGAGTAACATAAGTGATGCATCATAACATGAAATATATCGATGAATAACAGAAAATAACAATATATAACGATGATGCAAAATGGACGTCTCATGCTTGCATGAATCTCATAGTAACCTTTATGTCGTGCATATTCTTTATCTGTCAATTGCCCGGCTGTAATTTGTTCACCACACATTTTAGCTATATTTTATGGAGAGACACCTCTAGTGAACTCTAGACCCCAGCCCATTTTCTCATTCTGATAATACACACACTGCTTCCACTGTTTTCAGACTGCTTCGACTGTTTTCACACTGATGCTCCTGTTTTCATACTGTTCTCATATTGTTTTACACACCATACATTTAACCTCTTTCTTATCAGCAAAACCGGTGAAATTGACAACCTCACTGCTTCGTTGGGGCAAAGTGAATTGTTTGTGTTGTGTAGGTTCCACATTGCTATTGAACCGGTAGTGCGCCCTGCCATCTCAGCTGCATCAACCTTCTGAAGTTACTCCTTCCTCCTACTGGTCGATTCAACCTTGGTTTCTTTACTGAGGGAAACTTGCTGCTGTGCTCTTCAAACCTTCCTCTTGGGGTTTCCCAACGAGTGCAAGACCTGCACCATCAGACCGCCGCCAAGTGGCTTTCCTTAGGATCTGCTTGATACCTTGCATACACCCCTACAGTCAACACAATATCTGGTCTAGAAGCACAAAGATAAAGCAAAGAACCAATCATAGAATGATACAACTTTTGGTCCACATCTTTACCGTACGGATTGCGCTTGAGATAACACTTGGTTTGCATTGGAGAGGCCTTGCCTTTAGCATCTTGGAAGTTGAACCTCTTGATGATGTTTTAGGTATACTTGGATTGAGAAATGAAAGTCCCACGAGCCAATTTCTTGATCTCAAAGCCAAGGAAGAACTTGAGCTCTCCCATCATAGACATCTCAGTCATAAGCTTTGAAAATTCATCATTGAAAGCTTGATTAATTGAGCCAAAGATAATATCGTCCATGTAGAGTTGGCATCTGAAAAGCTTCCCCTTAACCCTCTTTGTGAAAAGGGTGGGATCGATTTTCCCAAGTTCAAACTCACGGTCTTGCAACAACTCTCTAAGGTGTTCATACCATGCACGTGGTGCTTGTTTAAGTCCATAGAGCGCCTTATCGAGCTTGTAGACATGGTTAGGGAAGTTGGGGTCCTCAAACCCCGGAGGTTTATTAACATATACCTCCTCTTTCAATGGACCATTTAGAAAATCACTCTTGACATCCATTTGTTGCAATTTAAATTTATGCGAAGATGCATATGCAAGAAGGATACAGATGGACTCGAGGAGAGCCACGAGAGCATATGTCTCATCAAAGTCAATGCCTTCCACTTCAGAGAACCCTTTAGCCACCAATCTTTCCTTGTTCCTTATGACAATACCATGCTCATGTTGATTGTTAATGAATATCCACTTGGCGCCAGTAGCATTGCGGCACTCTTTAGGCTTCTCAACTAGCTTCCACACTTTGTTGCGCTCAAAGTTATTGAGTTCTTCATGCATAGCTTCCACCCAATCCGAATCCTCAAGAGCCTCAAACACCTTCTTTGGTTCCACCATGGATATGTGAGCTTGATGCTCATTAAATCTTGCCAATTGAGCTTTGTGGTTCTATTGCCTCTAAGGTCTCCCAACACTTTGTCATCCGAGAAATCAATGTTCTTCAAAACTCTTGCAATCCTTTTCTCACGACGGGTTTCGATCGCCTCATAGTTGCAAGGAGGGATCACTTGATAATCTTGATCATTTGGGTCCCCGTCTTGACCTTAAACTTGGCCTTGATCATCATTCTTGCTTGCTTCAACTTGAGACGAAGAAGGTTGATCTTGGCCTTGACCTTGACTAGCCTGAATGATATCAGAACTTGGTTCTTGCTAAGCAACTTGGTCAACAAGAGGAGGGTCTTGAAATTGTTCTTGGGCTGGTGCACTACTAGCTTCATTGGCATGTTCTTCTAATGTACATGAGGGCTCCACTTTAGTAGAGCATAGTCCTTCTCGATCCGCCACAAGGTGTCCCTCAAGGGGAAGAAAAATACCACAACCATTCTTCCTATGGCTTCTTGAGGAATTTCAACATCTACATTGGAAACATGAAATTGTGCCACTTGGGAGCCGTGATTTTCTTCAAACACCACACTACTAGATTCAATGACAATCCGTGAGGCCTTGTCAAAGACTCTATCAGTGTGGGATTCCGCACCATAACCAACAAATGTACCCATAATAGATTTAGCTTGGAATTTATACAAACGAACTCCTTTTACCAAATAGAAACACTTACAACCGAAGACATGGAAATAGGAGACATTTGGTTTGTTGCCGGTGAGTATCTCATATGGAGTCTTCATTAAGCCTTTGCGAACGTAGAGCCGGTCAGATGAGTGACAAGCCGTAGAGATGGCTTCGTCCCAAATATATTGGGGAGATTTGTACTCCGCCAACATGGACCTAGCCATATTTAAGAGGGTCTTATTCTTCCTTTCGGCTACACCGTTTTCTTGAGGGCTATATGCAGAGGAATATTGATGACGTGTAACATTCCAAGTATGAAAAATAGCCATTAGAATGTTTGCTCTTTGTTATTTTATGTTTTGCATCATGGCATCATGTTGATTGCAATTGTTTTGCTTGTTTTCCTTTTGTTTTCCTCTGTTTTCATTTGTTTTCCTTTGTTTTCTATTTGAATTTCAAACCAAAATTCAAACCTTTTTGTTTCATCCTTGTGATGTTACAATTTCCAAAATCATATTTCAAATAAAAACAACCAATTGTTTCCATTAAAGTGTGATTCCAAAACTATTGTTTTGTTTCTATCAAAAATTCATTTAATATCAAACCCTTCTCAAATTCAATTATGTTTTTCTTCCAAACAACAACCATGTTGAAAGTTATGAAAATTGCAAAACAAATCAATCATTTGTTTACAATTAAACCATAAGGTTCACACCATTAAAATTATGTCCTTTAATAATTTAATTAATACAAACTTAATCCAAATGTTATTTCAAATTCAACTGCAAACAGTACCCACTTTTGAAATTATGAAATAACCAAAACATTTGTGCTCAATTGTTTCCAGTTAAAATCATTTGATCACCATAATTAAAATAGTGTTTTCAATAACCACTTAACCACAAATTTCAATCAATTTCATTCCAAATTCAAATCACATTTACCAAACAGCCACCTTTTTGCAATAATGAAAATTACCACAACAATTTTAAGCAATTGTTTCCATCTTAAACTAAAGGTTCAAACTAATTAAATTTTTGTTTCCAATAATTCAATCAATAATCAAATTCCTCCAAATTTGACTTAAATTCCAAACCACCTTTTTATTTTGATCATTTTGAAAAACAGAACTTGCTAACTGTTGCTATTACTTAAATAAGCAACCTAAAAAATTTCCCCTAATTCTTTCTACCCTAAAACTTATCATTTGCTTCCATTTTTATTTCTGCAAAAAAAATAATAACAAAGCAAAAAAAAATAAAAGAAATCCAAAGTCAGGGAGGAGACAGCCTTTTATTTTTCCTCTCAGCCCATCATGTGACGCCCCGAGATCGGGCATTATGCAGAATTCAGCATTCCCGCCAACTCCGCATAATAACCGATTCCAGGTTGCCATTTATGATAACATTACAATAGTTCACGAATAATCCACAATTACAACAGCATCAGAAAGATACAAGATGACTCAACTAGCCAGGGATTACAACTGATACAATACAAAGATCCAAATAACAGCGGAAGAAACAACATATCGTCCGTCTACGGACAAAACCCAAATTGGACTAAGAGTCCTGAAGATAACCGAAGGCGTCCAATCCCTGCCCAGGCCAAGCCGGAGGGATTCCCAAGCTAACGTCGTCAGACTTCAAACCTGTTGACTGCAAGTTGGAATTTGCAGCCACGAAAGAGATTCGTGGGTCAGTACGGTTAAGTACTGGCAAGGGGATAAAGCCCATACTCACAAGTTACCGGCGTAGCCAGTCATCACAAGATACGAATACTTTAGGATCAACGGAGAAGAAGGGGTTATTGCAAATAAGCGACAACAGGCTGCACTAACCAACTACAGAGATTCTATTACTTCCAACTACCAGAAAGGAGATAAGATCGAGTGATAGTAACCAACTGAAAGATAACTTCAATCAAACCCATCCTGGATCTCGCCCCTTATCCGAAGAAGCAATCCGAGGATAACTCACACCGTGGTATTAAGATGAGTCATGTTATTGTGTGAATAACCTATTACTAGTCAAGTTATTAATCATTGGGTGAAACATGATTGATCATTATGTTGAAGTTGTCCTGAGTACTTGTTAGCCAGTACTTTCACCAAGTAATCCATAACCGCGGAAAACACGGCTTCTCGAGAAGATTTACCCTGCAGGGGTGCACCAAAGTAACCGACACTCATGAATATCCCGCCAGATGGAATGCCTCCCACCAAGCGGGGCACTCAACACAATCCAACCCTTCTTCGCATCAAGCCCAAAGCACCGCGTGCTGTGCGTGCGCGGCTAATCGAGCCCCACGAAGAAAAGGGGACCCTCATAGCACTGGAAGACCACGCCGCCCTAAATGCCGACTACGAAAGTTCCACCCGGGATCCAAGGGCTCGCAAGATCATGCATGCAGCAAATGGAAAGCCCGAACTAGTACGGCGATTTGGACGAGATGCGAATCGAGTCAAACTGAGGGGGAGCCCATACTCCCCAAATGCGGGTAGTGCGCTCATCATGGATCAGTAGACAAGACCCTTTTCCTAATTAGGGGGTCGACACTAGCGGGCCTCAAAACCACCCTGGGCCTCCCGCCGGTGCCTTATCATCAAGTTTATTATTACCATTAGCATTAACAGGATTGATTGATTAACATTCGAGCCCCCGGTACGATAATAAAAGAGCACGATAGTAAAAGAAGTAACCGATAACGAGCTCGAGCAAAAGCAACCCTAAGCAAGATAGTAAGACACAGGCTCAAGCAAAGGTTATAGGAGTGGAGGTGTGGCAATATCAGGGTTAAAGGATTCATGTGATAGGTTCGCAACAGAAACAACTACTACTAAGGCTAGCAGAAAAGAATCAACGGAAAGAATCGGTAACAAGTGATGAAAGGCAGCCATATGGCATGCAAGTGAGTATACTTGCATGAGATCCCGCAAGGTAGCAGAACTTGTCGTTGCTCACATCATCTCAACGTCCTATCCAGGAAGAAGCAACGAACTAAAAGAAACACCGGATGCAAAAGTTACTTCTACGGCAAAGATCCGGCATGATCCTATTTTATATGCATGGCATGGCAATATGCAAGAGGGGAAACAACTTAAGCAATTTAATCGGAACCGGAGTCCGGAGAAATAGGAATTGGTTCAAGTTGTTTAGCTAACCATCAAGTTAAATGTTGTTTAGCATGGCAAACAATAAAGTAGATGAGTTAGGCAAGTTAAATGGAATGGGGCAACAGCTGGAAAATATTAGCCCACACATTCCATATGTTGTCATATAGTTGAACATGCATAACAAGATCTAAAATGCACAAGACAAGATACAAACAGGAATATGCCTGGCATGAACATGTTAATGACATGAAACTGATTGGAAAACATATTTTATTTGTTTGGTTTGGAATTGAAAGGAATTAGTTATGAATTTTGGTAATTTGAATTGCATTAAATAAGAGGTGAAACAATTATTCAACTTAATTGTTGCAAACCAGAAAACAAAGTGGATATTCAAGTGTGGCATGTGATTTTGGATGGATTTCATGTTTTGAGTATTTAATTTGGAGCAAACATGTGAAAGTTATTAATTATGCCAATTAATTAACCAAATTAAGGATTATTAAATAACATTAATTTTAATTGCCCAAATTGCAAAACAAAATTCATAAACAGAAAGTGCATTGAATTTGGACTGAAAAACATATTTGAGTTGTGTGATTTGAGTTAGGTATGAATTAATTATGGAATTAACCAAATTGGAAAAGAATTGTTTGAATTTGAAATTTGAAACAATTTGAATTGTTCAAAACAGGAAACAAATTGCGTATTTGAAAAGTTCAGGAAAATTTGATTGGAGTACATATAAAATTGGTGGCATTTGGATTTGTGGTTTGAAAATTAGGAGCATTTGAAGTTTAGGGTGCATTTTGCAAAAAGACAGGGACCCCGGGGCGATTTCCAAAACCAGATCTGGATCTGGAAAACGAGATCCACCGAGCCTCTGTTGACACAAGGTCACTGACATGCGGGGCCGCGCCACGGTGGCGCCAGCGGGGCCTGGGTGCGCGCTGTGCTGGCGTCCAGTGCTGCTGCCATATGGGCCCAGCACCTCTGCGAAGAAAATTGGCAAAAAAAAGGAGGGGGCGAAGCGCGGCCGAGGGGATTCGAACCCGTGTGCCCGTGCTGTGCGGACGGAGAGCCAACCATTCGGCTAAAGCGTAGCTTGTGATAGATCTAGGCTAGGCTTCCTTTTGTAGTTGATTTCGGCGGAAAGTTTCTGACGAAACTGAATGTTTCTACAGGTGCCACGCGACGGAGAACAGGGGGCGATCGCCGGTGTCACGACGACGGCGCTCGAAGGCGGCGCGTCCAGAGCAAGTGGGGAGGGTACAGGGAGAGTCCGGAGTGGACGGGAGGCTCACCGTGCATGTCGAGGAAGGAGAAAGGCACCGCGGCGCCTGTCAGAGGAGGAGGCGCGGACTGCTCCGGCGAGGAGGAGAACGGCCTCGGCGGCGGCGTCCTGGAGGGCGAGGGAGGGTTCCGCGGGGCGCAGGGGGAAGACGGAGCTGCAAGGGTCCCATTCCCGTGCCCGGCCGTCCGTGCCCGCTGCTCAAGCTCCGCCGCCGTGCGCCTATTTCTCCGGCGAGGAAAGCTTCCGAATTCCTTCAGAGAAAGCAACACAGCGAGAGGGGAGAAAGGGTGCAGCGAGGAGGAACGGGTGGCGGCGGAGAGAAGGAGACTAGGAAAGGGAGACGGAGTGGTTAGGGTTTCAGGAGGGGAAGGTGGCGTCGTTTTATCCAGGAGGTGGAGGAACTCCGGCCGTCCCATCCGTCTAGGGTCTACGTGGATAAGCTCGATGCCTTGCCGTACAGGTAGGGGATGAAGTGAAAGGGGGGCTTGGGCTGGGGAGCGAGGGGAAAAAAGGTGTGGGCTTAGGTGGGTTGTAGGTGGGCTGCCCCTTGGGGCTGGCCTGCCTCCCCACTCCTCTCTTTCTATTTTTCTTTTTTTTTTTTTTTTTGCATTGAAAGAAAGGAATAGGAAGGAGAGAAGAAAGGGAAAAAGGATTTTGGGGAAGAAAAGATGGGGTTGGGCTGGCCCTTGTGCTTTGCTTTATTTTTATTTTCTAATAGTTGATTTTTTTTTTTGTAAAGAATAAAAGAGGGCAATTGAGAAGGGTTAGGTTTTTTTTTTCTTTTAGGCCTTAGGTGTGAAATCTTCCAAAACAAATAATTAAAGCAAGAATTAATCATTGTTTCATAATTTTGCATATTTAATTTGGTTTAAAGGTGTTAGGTGAAATTCAAACAAGGTTTGAATTGGGAAATTTTTGGAAATAGGCAAAGTTTTATTTAACAAATTCAAACAATCATACCAACATTATTTGATTTAATTTGTTTGCCAAATTTTTAATATTTAAACCCATATTGAGATATGATAAATAAGATTGATTGGATTTGAATGTTTGGAATTTGCAATTAGGGTTTTTTAATAACAGGGAAATTTGTATTAACAAACAATTTGATTTAGAACAACTGCAAACTATTTGAAAACAAAGGAGTTGTTATAGTTTGCAATTGCTAAATTGGAAATTTTGAGCAAGGTGTGAAAGTTTTAATTGATTTGAAATTTCCAGTTGTGATGCAAACATGGTGCAATGCAATGTGATGCATATGATGCAACCAAATCAAACAGGTAACACCCCAGGTGTTACACATCACCCCCAGGCCCAATTTCCCTTCTGACCCAGTACCCCTTCGAGGGGGCCTTTTCTTCCTCCCCCATGTCGTCATCTTTCTGTACGACTGCATCAGCGCCACTCGATCTCTCCCTCCCCTCTCCGATGGCCAGCCGTACCGAGCACCACTGCCCAGAAAACGTAGCCCTTCCCCTCTGCCCTAGCATAGCCCTCCTCACAGCCGCCCCATCTCTTCTTCCACCTCCATCCCTCTCCTCTCTCTGTCTCCTTTCTCTCTGAACTTTGCACCCTCTGAAACCCACCGAAAAAACAGCCCCTTGGCCCCCGGTGATCGCCGCCCTACGGTCACCTCGGAGCCTCGCCGTCGTTGGGAATGGAAACTCCGAGCCAAGGGCTCCCTCCCCCCCCCCCCTCGGCTTGGGCTGGGATGCAGCACGGCGCCGCTGCCGTCGACGTTTCCTCGCCGCCGGTCTCCCTGTCTGCCCCGACCGCCACCTGACTGGCTCGAGGTGAGCACCCCACCTCGCCTTCCCCTCGATCTCTTCTCTCCTCCCTCACCTCCTCTAACCCCCCCCGCAGCGCACCACGGCCCCCCTCCCGCGGGCGCGCCTCCCTATTTCCCTCCGGCGAGCAGCCCCGCTGCAGCGATCGACCAGCCCCGCTCCTGTCCGATTCAGTTACGCAATGTTCAGTAAAACAGCCCGCTTCAACACCTTATCCTCCACACCACCCCCCTTCTGTCACGAAACCGATCCCACCGCAGTGGTAGAGACCCTCTGCGCGCGCCAGGAGGGGTGAGGGTTCGATCCCCACCCCCTGCGGGATTAACACCTCATTTTCCCTTTTATTTTCCACATCCCAGCACAAATTTCTATTCACACCCAGGTTCCTGTATATTCTTTTTAAGTCCCTGTTAATTTTTCCTAAGCCCCTAGTGACTAAAAATGGCAGATTGCACCTCAATTTTGTAAATTGCATAACTAAATCATTTTCACTCCAAATCCAACATTTTTAGTATGTTTTTTGTACCAAATTAAATGTTCTACCCAAATATAAAATTTGTTTACTGTTTTGAATATTTTAAATTGGTGAAACATTTGAATTCTTGTTTAAATCACTTAATTTTGCAAAATTCATAACTTGGGCATAAAAATTCCAAATTCAACAAACTAAATATGTTTTCCAATCAACTTTTCATGTACTTTCCAAATATAAATTTTGTTTGCTGTTTTGAATAATTTAAATTGCTGAAAACAACTGTTTCTTGTTTATTGCATTTAAAATTGCCAAATTAATAACTTGCTCATTTTAAATCCAATTTCAACAAATGAAATATGTTTTCCATGCAAAATTAAACCACCTTTTCAAATATAAAATTTGTTTCATGTTTTGAATAATTAAAATTGGTTAAATGATTTAAACCTTGTTTAAATCATTTAATATTGTTAAATTCATAACTTGGTCAAATTAATTTCTTTTGGGACATATAAAATATGTTTTCCAACCACAAAAGTATAAAATTTTAAAATATGAATCTCACTTAATGTTTTGAACAAATAAAAATTCAAATAAGTTCATGTTTGAATTAAATTCAATTAAATCTTGTTTAACTTGTTTAATTCATAAATAATTCATCCTAAATCCTTTTCCAACAAGTGAAACATGTATTCCACCTAAAATTGTGTGTTCTTACCAAATATGAACTTTGTTATCTATGTTGAACAATTAAAATTGATGAAAACAACAAATGCTTGTGTGACCCCTTTAAGAAACCAAAATCTCTTAACTTAATAAATACATTCCAAACTTGTTACACTTCTTTTCAAATTGTTCCATTGTTGTTATTTTGCTGTTTTTCCTCATCCATGCATCATGCTAATCAACCTTCACATGATGATTAGTGGTAGAACAATTAATTCAACCATAATTCATGGGCTTTTCATATGCAATCCAAATTGCATGAGGGTCCATTTAATCCTGTTGTTACCATGTCAACTAGTTTATTTTGATGCATCTATTAAATTGTCATGCATCATCCCATGATTGTGCACTATGCCATGATATTGATTGTTTATATTTCTGTCTTGTTTGTTTGCTTCTTCTCGGATAAATGACGACGTTGAGACCGACGATACTTACGACACCCCTTCTAAGGAGTTAGCTCAGTACCAGGCTACTGGGTTTGCAGGCAAGTATTCACTCACATGAACCATCGTGTTCCTTTCAACCTTGGTTACCGATACTTTCTGTTGTCTATTTCTGCTAGCCTTAGTAATAGTTGCTTCTGTTACGAACCTATCACATGTATCCTTTAACCATGATATTGCCTCACCTCCATACCTATAACCATTGCTTGTTGCCCGTGTCTTACTAGCATGCTTAGGTTGTTTTGCTCGAGTCTGTTACCCGTTACTTTCAGTTACTATATTTTATTATGTTCTGGGGGCTCGATGTTTAATCAATCAATCATGCTAATGTTATTGCTAAATAATAATTTGATGATAAGGCACCGGCAGGAGGCCCTTTGTGGTTTTGAGGCCTGCTAGTGTCGACCCTAATAGGAAAAGGGTCTTGTCTACTGATCCATGATGAGCGCACTACCCGCATGTGGGAAGCGAGTATGGGCGCCCCCCTCAGTTTGATTCGATTCGCATCTCGTCCAAATCGCCTCATTTAGTTCGGGTTTTCCATTTGCTACATGCATGATCTTGCGAGCCCTTGGTACCCGGGTGGAACTTTCGTAGTCGGCATATAGGGGGACACGTTCTTAGAGTGCTATGAGGGTTCATTTTCTTCTGGGCTCGATTAGCCGTGCGCCCAAGGTGCTTTGGGCTTGATGCGAAGAAGAGTTGAGTTGTGTAGAGTGCCCCGCTTGGTGGGAGGCATCCCATCTGGCGGGTTATTCTTGCGTGTACGGCCAAATTGGTGCAACCCTGCAGGGATAAATCTTCTCGAGAAGCCGTGTTTTCCGCGGTTATGGTTAACTTGGTGAAAGTACTGGCTAACAAGTACTCAGGACAACTTAAACCTAATGATTCACAATCTCACACCCAATGACTAACAACTTGACTAGTAATAGAATTATTGACACAATAACTTGATTCATCTTTAATCCAACTGTGTGAGTTATCCTCGGATTGCTTCTTTGGATAAGGGGCGAGATCCAGGATGGGTTTGTTTGAAGTTATCTTTCAGTTGGTTACAATACTCGATCTTATCTTCTTTCTGTTAGCCGGAAGTGGTAGAATCTCTGTAGTTGGTTAGCGCCGCCAGTTGCAGCATCTTTTATATCCCCTTTCTTCCGTTGAACCCAAGGCATCTGTGCTTGGTGTTGACGGGCTACATTTTGGTGAACTGTGAGTCTTGCTTGCCAGTACGTTTATGTACTGACCCCTTTGGGGCTGTGGTTTCCGCAGACGACGTTTCCGAAGATCCCTTTGGTGGCTACTACGTGGAGTATGACGAGACTGCTGACGAGTAGATAGCGGACCCGGGCAGGATCCGAGACTTCGTGGATGGGCTCCGTCTGTTCGTTTCCGGCCTCTTAGGCCTATTTGGTTCTTGTCTGTACTCAGACATGTTGAATGCTTCCGCTGTGATGTAATGATGTATTGTTGGGACATGTGTCCTCTGGATGATTTTATTTGCTATCTCTGCTCTAATGAGAGCTATTTGCAACTTATTTCAATCTTTTGTGTCGTAGAGATCTGTTGTGATATCCCTTGTTCAAACGCCGTTGACGTACCATGTGTGTATGTTTTGAAGTACGTCAATGGAAGTATCCTGATTTCTATGGGATAGTTTACGTCGACGCTGAACAGATAGGGGTTGGTTGTCACACATACGTGTGTTGGCCTACTCGCAAGAGGACGCGGGTGCCGGTAAGCCCCGTAATCCAATCTACTACTGTTCAACGGAACGGCGAGTATCCTCTAGAAGTCCGGGTGCGACAAATGGTATCAGAGCCTGTCTGCCTGTAGGATCCCTTTTTACTGGTCGCAGTTGAGTCTAGAAAATATTTTGTAGCTATATAGGAAAAATGAAACGTGAGAGTAGGAATTCTGTTCTTTTTCTTCTTTCCCCACCCACCCTCCCTTTTTCTGGTAAGGAAGTGCAACGTTGTTTTCCCTTCTCATCTAAAGTTTCAAGTTAGGTTTTCATGTATTCTGGTTTCTCTAGGATGTTTATATCTACTAGACCATAGGAATGGAGGTGGTTGTGACATGATTTATCATGTTGCCTACTCACGATTGAGAACGGAAGTGTGTAAGCCCCGGAAGCAAATCCTCTATTCCTTAAGCAGTAGATATTGATCCTTTAGAAGCCTGGATGGGTTTTTTCGTAGTACCTCAGGAGTGTTTTGTTCTTGATGTTGCTTCGTTATCCTGTTCTTCTCAACATCCTTTTCGTCCGTTGAAATCTTGTTGTTGTTTTCCACTTCAATCCTTCTACCGGCGTCTAATCAAAACTTCCCAAATATCAAGTCTATCTGGCCAGAAAGGTTGTTGTTGTTTCAAAAACTACCAGGCTGTGAGAGCTAGAATTCCTATCACCTGGGATTGTTTCGAGGAAGCATTCCAGATAATCTATTCTCCAAATGAATCAAATTCTATTCAGCTATACACCCTCGATACAAAACCTCTCCCTTTACTTGAAAATGTTCCGGTGATTTCCAAATTCCCTGACATCTTTCCAGAAGAGTTGCCAGGAATTCCTATCGTTTTGAACTTCCAGAAAAACTATCCAATGTGCACGATGTGTTTCACGTGTCACAGTTCAAGAGGATCTTCGCAAGAAGTATCCGGACCTTTTCTTTTCTCAGTAGGAATCTCGGGGCGCGATTCCTTCAAGGGGGGCGTTTTGTAACATCCCAAGTATGAAAAATAGCCATTAGAATGTTTGCTCTTTGTTATTTTATGTTTTGCATCATGGCATCATGTTGATTGCAATTGTTTTGCTTGTTTTCCTTTTGTTTTCCTCTGTTTTCATTTGTTTTCCTTTATTTTCTATTTGAATTTCAAACCAAAATTCAAACCTTTTTGTTTCATCCTTGTGATGTTACAATTTCTAAAATCATATTTCAAATAAAAACAACCAATTGTTTCCATTAAAGTGTGATTCCAAAACTATTGTTTTGTTTCTATCAAAAATTCATTTAATATCAAACCCTTCTCAAATTCAATTATGTTTTTCTTCCAAACAACAACCATGTTGAAAGTTATGAAAATTGCAAAACAAATCAATCATTTGTTTACAATTAAACCATAAGGTTCACACCATTAAAATTATGTCCTTTAATAATTTAATTAATACAAACTTAATCCAAATGTTATTTCAAATTCAACTGCAAACAGTACCCACTTTTGAAATTATGAAATAACCAAAACATTTGTGCTCAATTGTTTCCAGTTAAAATCATTTGATCACCATAATTAAAATAGTGTTTTCAATAACCACTTAACCACAAATTTCAATCAATTTCATTCCAAATTCAAATCACATTTACCAAACAGCCACCTTTTTGCAATAATGAAAATTACCACAACAATTTTAAGCAATTGTTTCCATCTTAAACTAAAGGTTCAAACTAATTAAATTTTTGTTTCCAATAATTCAATCAATAATCAAATTCCTCCAAATTTGACTTAAATTCCAAACCACCTTTTTATTTTGATCATTTTGAAAAACAGAACTTGCTAACTGTTGCTATTACTTAAATAAGCAACCTAAAAAATTTCCCCTAATTCTTTCTACCCTAAAACTTATCATTTGCTTCCATTTTTATTTCTGCAAAAAAAATAATAACAAAGCAAAACAAAAATAAGAAATCCAAAGCCAGGGAGGAGACAGCCTTTTATTTTTCCTCTCAGCCCATCACCCCCAGGCCCAATTTCCCTTCTGACCCAGTACCCCTTCGAGGGGGCCTTTTCTTCCTCCCCCCTGTCGTCATCTTTCTGTACGACTGCATCAGCGCCACTCGATCTCTCCCTCCCCTCTCCGATGGCCAGCCGTACCGAGCACCACTGCCCAGAAAACGTAGCCCTTCCCCTCTGCCCTAGCATAGCCCTCCTCATAGCCGCCCCATCTCTTCTTCCACCTCCATCCCTCTCCTCTCTCTGTCTCCTTTCTCTCTGAACTTTGCACCCTCTGAAACCCACCGAAAAAACAGCCCCTTGGCCCCCGGTGATCGCCGCCCTACGGTCACCTCGGAGCCTCGCCATCGTTGGGAATGGAAACGCCGAGCCAAGGGCTCCCTCTCCCCCCTCGGCTTGGGCTGGGATGCAGCACGGCGCCGCTGCCGTCGATGTTTCCTCGCCGCCGGTCTCCCTGTCTGCCCCGACCGCCACCTGACTGGCTCGAGGTGAGCACCCCACCTCGCCTTCCCCTCGATCTCTTCTCTCCTCCCTCACCTCCTCTAACCCCCCCCCCCCCCCGCAGCGCACCACGGCCCCCCTCCCGCGGGCGCGCCTCCCTATTTCCCTCCGGCGAGCAGCCCCGCTGCAGCGATCGACCAGCCCCGCTCCTGTCCGATTCAGTTACGCAATGTTCAGTAAAACAGCCCGCTTCAACACCTTATCCTCCACACTACCCCCCTTCTGTCACGAAACCGATCCCACCGCAGTGGTAGAGACCCTCTGCGCGCGCCAGGAGGGGTGAGGGTTCGATCCCCACCCCCTGCGGGATTAACACCTCATTTTCCCTTTTATTTTCCACATCCCAGCACAAATTTCTATTCACACCCAGGTTCCTGTATATTCTTTTTAAGTCCCTGTTAATTTTTCCTAAGCCCCTAGTGACTAAAAAATGGCAGATTGCACCTCAATTTTGTAAATTGCATAACTAAATCATTTTCACTCCAAATCCAAAAAATTTAGTATGTTTTTTGTACCAAATTAAATGTTCTACCCAAATATAAAATTTGTTTACTGTTTTGAATATTTTAAATTGGTGAAACATTTGAATTCTTGTTTAAATCACTTAATTTTGCAAAATTCATAACTTGGGCATAAAAATTCCAAATTCAACAAACTAAATATGTTTTCCAATCAACTTTTCATGTACTTTCCAAATATAAATTTTGTTTGCTGTTTTGAATAATTTAAATTGCTGAAAACAACTGTTTCTTGTTTATTGCATTTAAAATTGCCAAATTAATAACTTGCTCATTTTAAATCCAATTTCAACAAATGAAATATGTTTTCCATGCAAAATTAAACCACCTTTTCAAATATAAAATTTGTTTCATGTTTTGAATAATTAAAATTGGTTAAATGATTTAAACCTTGTTTAAATCATTTAATATTGTTAAATTCATAACTTGGTCAAATTAATTTCTTTTGGGACATATAAAATATGTTTTCCAACCACAAAAGTATAAAATTTTAAAATATGAATCTCACTTAATGTTTTGAACAAATAAAAATTCAAATAAGTTCATGTTTGAATTAAATTCAATTAAATCTTGTTTAACTTGTTTAATTCATAAATAATTCATCCTAAATCCTTTTCCAACAAGTGAAACATGTATTCCACCTAAAATTGTGTGTTCTTACCAAATATGAACTTTGTTATCTATGTTGAACAATTAAAATTGATGAAAACAACAAATGCTTGTGTGACCCCTTTAAGAAACCAAAATCTCTTAACTTAATAAATACATTCCAAACTTGTTACACTTCTTTTCAAATTGTTCCATTGTTGTTATTTTGCTGTTTTTCCTCATCCATGCATCATGCTAATCAACCTTCACATGATGATTAGTGGTAGAACAATTAATTCAACCATAATTCATGGGCTTTTCATATGCAATCCAAATTGCATGAGGGTCCATTTAATCCTGTTGTTACCATGTCAACTAGTTTATTTTGATGCATCTATTAAATTGTCATGCATCATCCCATGATTGTGCACTATGCCATGATATTGATTGTTTATATTTCTGTCTTGTTTGTTTGCTTCTTCTCGGATAAATGACGACGTTGAGACCGACGATACTTACGACACCCCTTCTAAGGAGTTAGCTCAGTACCAGGCTACTGGGTTTGCAGGCAAGTATTCACTCACATGAACCATCGTGTTCCTTTCAACCTTGGTTACCGATACTTTCTGTTGTCTATTTCTGCTAGCCTTAGTAATAATTGCTTCTGTTACGAACCTATCACATGTATCCTTTAACCATGATATTGCCTCACCTCCATACCTATAACCATTGCTTGTTGCCCGTGTCTTACTAGCATGCTTAGGTTGTTTTGCTCGAGTCTGTTACCCGTTACTTTCAGTTACTATATTTTTATTATGTTCTGGGGGCTCGATGTTTAATCAATCAATCATGCTAATGTTATTGCTAAATAATAATTTGATGATAAGGCACCGGCAGGAGGCCCTTTGTGGTTTTGAGGCCTGCTAGTGTCGACCCTAATAGGAAAAGGGTCTTGTCTACTGATCCATGATGAGCGCACTACCCGCATGTGGGAAGCGAGTATAGGCGCCCCCCTCAGTTTGATTCGATTCGCATCTCGTCCAAATCGCCTCATTTAGTTCGGGTTTTCCATTTGCTGCATGCATGATCTTGCGAGCCCTTGGTACCCGGGTGGAACTTTCGTAGTCGGCATATAGGGGGACACGTTCTTAGAGTGCTATGAGGGTTCATTTTCTTCTGGGCTCGATTAGCCGTGCGCCCAAGGTGCTTTGGGCTTGATGCGAAGAAGAGTTGAGTTGTGTAGAGTGCCCCGCTTGGTGGGAGGCATCCCATCTGGCGGGTTATTCTTGTGTGTACGGCCAAATTGGTGCAACCCTGCAGGGATAAATCTTCTCGAGAAGCCGTGTTTTCCGCGGTTATGGTTAACTTGGTGAAAGTACTGGCTAACAAGTACTCAGGACAACTTAAACCTAATGATTCACAATCTCACACCCAATGACTAACAACTTGACTAGTAATAGAATTATTGACACAATAACTTGATTCATCTTTAATCCAACTGTGTGAGTTATCCTCGGATTGCTTCTTTGGATAAGGGGCGAGATCCAAGATGGGTTTGTTTGAAGTTATCTTTCAGTTGGTTACAATACTCGATCTTATCTTCTTTCTGTTAGCCGGAAGTGGTAGAACCTCTGTAGTTGGTTAGCGCCGCCAGTTGCAGCATCTTTTATATCCCCTTTCTTCCGTTGAACCCAAGGCATCTGTGCTTGGTGTTGACGGGCTACATTTTGGTGAACTGTGAGTCTTGCTTGCCAGTATGTTTATGTACTGACCCCTTTGGGGCTGTGGTTTCCGCAGACGACGTTTCCGAAGATCCCTTTGGTGGCTACTACGTGGAGTATGACGAGACTGCTGACGAGTAGATAGCGGACCCGGGCAGGATCCGAGACTTCGTGGATGGGCTCCGTCTGTTCGTTTCCGGCCTCTTAGGCCTATTTGGTTCTTGTCTGTACTCAGACATGTTGAATGCTTCCGCTGTGATGTAATGATGTATTGTTGGGACATGTGTCCTCTGGATGATTGTATTTGCTATCTCTGCTCTAATGAGAGCTATTTGCAACTTATTTCAATCTTTTGTGTCGTAGAGATCTGTTGTGATATCCCTTGTTCAAACGTCGTTGACGTACCATGTGTGTATGTTTTGAAGTACGTCAATGGAAGTATCCTGATTTCTATGGGATAGTTTACGTCGACGCTGAACAAATAGGGGTTGGTTGTCACACATACGTGTGTTGTCCTACTCGTAAGAGGACGCGGGTGCCGGTAAGCCCCGTAATCCAATCTACTCCTGTTCAACGGAACGGCGAGTATCCTCTAGAAGTCCGGGTGCGACATGACGGATACCCTCTTCACTAAGGAACTCATTAAGGGCGTAGTTCTTAAACTCTGATCCATTATCACTCCTAATAGCCATGATGGGTACATTGTGTTGGCATTGAACTTGATTGAAGAAGTTGATCATGGCTTGTTGAGTCTCACTCTTCAACTTGAAGAAATAGACCCATGTGTATCGTGAGTAGTCATCAACAATCACAAAGCAATACTTTTTGCCTCCAAGACTTGCCTCGGACACGGCACCAAAGAGATCCACATGAAGAAGTTCTAGAATCCTCTTTGATGAAATAACCGTCTTGCTTGGATGCGGAGAATCATGCACCTTTCCTTCAACACAAGCCCTACACACACGGTCTTTGGCAAAGGAAAAAATTTCTATTAGTTCAAGTATGTGGCCACCCTTGTGAAGGCTTTGCAAAGTTCTCATGTTGACATGGGATAAGCGGCAATTCCACCACCACCCCACGTCGTCCTTACCGAAGAGACACATCGTTTGAGTGCTGGTTTCCCCCAAAAAGTCTACCCCATACAACTCATCTTCGAATTCCCAACGTAAGCAACATCGAGAGTCTTGCTCCACAAGATGACTACGATGTCAGGTTCAAAGAAGACGGAAAAGCCCATCTTCCCTAAAGCACGAACTAAAATTAAATTGAAACCAAGGGATTCGACAAGCATGACATTTTCAAGGGTGATATTAGGAGCAATAACCACCTTGCCGAAACTCGTTACCTCATATTTTAACTTGTCTCCATAAGTGATGGTTGCTTGATTTATATTTGGTCTCATCTCCGTAATAAGAGCCTTTCTTCCGGTCATATGACTTGTACACCCACTATCGAGTATTCATTTTGACCCACCGATAGCATAATCCTACAAGAAATCATTGACTTGAGTTAGGACCCCGAGGAGGGTCCTCTCATGTTAGCAACAAGGGTCTTTGGAACCCAAATAGTGTAGTCAATGTAACCCTCAATAGGACCAACATATTTTGCTTGCACAACACCATAATAATCAACAAATAAGAAATGGTGTGGATTTTTATTTCCCGTGGAGTTGCTACGAGTGGTCTCATCCCTAATGACAATACCACTCGCACAAACATTCTTTGCTTGTGCAGGCTTGTCCTTGTTCTGTTCTTCTTCTTCTTGTTCTTGCTCTTGGAAACATAGCCAAGACCTTGCTTCTCATTTTGTGGTCTTGGGGCCACTAGTGAACTAGGAACCACAACCTTCTCAACACTAGGTCCATTTCCTTTGATTCTTGCTAGCTCTTCCTTTAACCTAGAATTATCCTCAATAACATTTGCATGATAACAAGAAGAAGTAGAAGTACTAGGCACATTGACTTGATCTAGTTGAGTTTGAAGTTTTTCATAACACTTGTTGATGGTAGAGTGTTCACCCTCCAAGGCCTTGTGAGCCTTGGTGAGCTTCTCTAGCTCCTCGGTTAGTTTCTCATGACTAACCCCAAACTCAACCTTCTTCTTTCTAACCCTTTTATATTTAGCAATTGCATGATAAATTTCTTTAGTGAGTTTAGACATTAACTCATTACACGACTCTTCAATAGTCTCAAGTTTCTCCTCAAGATATACTCGAAGTTCATGTTCTTCCTCAAGAGCATTTGAGAGGGAGCCCTATTCAATGGCATTTTACCTCTCGGTCTCACCTTTCTTCTCAAGAGTCTCTTGGGCCTCTCCCAATTGTCTCATGAGGAGATCAAAGTACCTTTTGGTCTCACCTTGCAAGTTAGACATAAATAGACCCAAAGAGGCGATTTCATCTTCAACACTAGGACTAGCATGGGTGTTCTTTTCATTTTGAGGATTAGAGTTGGAGGAAGATGATACTTCGGTGGCCTTTGCCATGAAGCACTTTGCGGAGGGTTGAGAAATATTCTCATTGAGGGATTCAAAGAGTGATGGAGGTGATGGACATGCAATAGCAATAGCGGCCAGTTCACTTGTGGTTTCTTCTTTTTCTTCTTCTTCATCACCAGAATCATACTCTTATTGAGTCACTAGCACATATCTTTATGAAGGTTTCTTGTTGAAAGGTTCCTTCTTAAAGAAAGACTTATTGTTGGGAAGCTTTGAATTATCCTTGAAACAAGTTTTCCTCCTTGACTTTCCCTGTTCTCAAAAGGACACTCTGCAATAAAATGATACTTGTCTTGACAATTGAAACAAGCCCTCGCTTTTTGAGTCCCTCCTTTTCCATAGATTGACTTGGTCTTCTCCTCAATATATTCCTTGGCCTTGGGAGGGTTCTTTCAAAACTTTTGAACCGCAAGAGAAATTAAGTCCTTAAGCACGGGATCATACTCTTGATCATTTAGTGGAGCCAAGTTTACCCTCAAAGCAACCTCTTCATGTTGATGCACCATCTTGGTCACAACCTTGGATTTAAAGGCAACGAAGGGACCTTTGTTCATTCCAATAGCACGAGCATGAGTGTCTTGAGAAAGCTTTGTTTGAACTTGAAAGGAGGTCATCTCTTGCATGACCTCACCTGAAGTCATGAGATGGTAGTTGTGTCTTCCTTGAAGGCTCTTCAAGTCCACGAGTTCAATGACATGAGGGCACTCACATACTTCCTCTTGATCCAAGCATCATCAAAATGAGTGGCACCAACACCACTAAATGTGGTAGCAAGGGTCTTGAGTCTTCGGTACATGTCCTCGTGTCTTTCAGCATCATGCATATAGAATCCTTCGGCCTCATTTCTCAAGGCATCAAACCTATTCCTCTTCATGCTTTCATTGACCTCAAACATGGCGATAAGAGCATTCCATGCTTCCTTGGCGGTGGAGTATTGTTGAATGTGTGGCATGATCTTCTCACCCGCAGCTTGTTGAATCATGTGCAACACGGTGTAGTTGAGTGGGAAATCTACTACTTCTCTTCTTGTCAAGTTCTTGGGGTCATGAGGCTTGTATCCATCTTCAATGACCCTCCAAATATCAATGCAAGAAGAGTTCAAGTGAGTTTCAATGAAATATTGCCATTGACCAAAAGAGTGTGCATCAATTTGAGGGGGGTCGTCACGATTATTTATATGAGGATGTGGGATAGGAGGGCCGGAAGAGTGCCGTCTGGGGACATTGTGGCAATCGTCATTTTCATCCTTTCCCTTAGAAGATGAGGTTTTCTTAGTGGAAGGAGCTTCACTTTTAGTTTCTTCATCGCCATCCTCATCATTCTTATCATCCGGAATTTCTTCCAGAGGAATCAAAGATGCGGATTCCGGGCCTTTGGCTTCCAAGAGTTGCATCATCAAATCACGCAACTCCGTCATTTTGGCATCCATGGATGAGTTAAAGGAAGCTTGCATTTCCTTAAGATCATTCATGGTGTCCGGTGCCACGGGTTCGGTGGTTTCCTCTTTGTTGACCATACTAAACTCTTAGTCGGTTAAGCCCAAAATAAGAGTCGAGGCTATGATACCAATTGAATGGATAGTATGGGCATCTAGAGGGGAGGGTGAATAGGTGCTAATTCCAAATTTTAATTATTTTTCGATTTAGGCTTAACACAGAGGTAAATTCTCTAGATATGCAACTATGGTGAATTTACCTAGATGAGAAGAGCAACACTAAGCAAGATACAAACAAAAATTAAAGGAGAGGGAACGACGTAAACGATAACGGAAGCACACAGAGACAAGGATGTATTCCCGAGTTCCTCCTATTGAGGGGAGTACGTCTTATTGGAGGGGTGCGAGTTTCGCCACGAAGTCCTACTCAACGCCACAAAGGCCTCAACCTATTATTCGATGAACTTTGCCACAAAGGCTAGTTCAACTTCCACTAATGATTCCCTTCGAGGCGGAAATTGGTGCCTTTACAATGAGCTTGAGGCACACATCCACAACCGAATCGGAGGCTCCCAAGAACACCAACAATCTTGCTACAACCAATAAGTGAGCAACAACGGATCCTAGGTTTTCCACAAGCAAACCCTAGAATTGAATCCCTCAAGTGAATGAGGGGGAAATGAAGAACAAGTTGGTGAAGATGTAGATCTGGGCCTTCTCCTTCATTCGTCCAAGAATCAACAAGTTTGGATGGAGTGATTGGGAGAAATTTAGAATTTGGTGAGATCCATTAATGGGGACTTGAATACTGGACGAGCTAACCCTTTGGAGAAGGAGGTGTCTTCTATTTATAGGTCCACTAAAAACCTAGCCGTTTTTCTGCATCTCGCGAACAATCCAGAATTTCCGGAATCATTCCGGTCAGTCGGAATATTCCGAGGCATTCCTGATGCTAGCAAAGGTTTTCACGTTCATCCGGAATGGGTCCGGAATGATTCCGACAGTCCGAAATAGCCCAAAATGACTCTAGATGCTAATGGAGGTTTTCACGGCAAATTCGGAATCATTACGGAATTTCCGGAATGAATCCGGATGCAAATAGAAACCTCTGCCTGCAGGGAAAACTGGCAACGATTTTTTTATCCTTCACCATAATTTTGACACCGCTTTGTGCTGGTAATAGGTGTACCTTAAACATGCAACACGCGGTGAGATATCACTTATGTTGTTAACAAACACACAAAACCAATGGGATTAAGAATTCTTTCAGGAGCATTCAGTACCTTTGAAGGAACATATGAGGGGGATAGGTTGGGTTCTCAGCGAAGTAGTCTTGCATCATCAGTGTGTTGCCGATGTGGCGATTGTGCGGGATGCAGATGTGACCGACCTTCGATCTGCGACGTCTCTTCCTCTGCCGGTCCTCGTACTCCTCGACCAAAACCAGCACCACCATCTGCTGCGGATGGGTCGCCAGGAGGCTCTCCACATCTGAGTCGTCGTCGGAGGCTTGCTCAAATCGATCTGCGTAAATGACTTTGAGCGGAGGAATCCGTCCGTAAATCACAAAGGACTAGGACCTAGCCGCACCCACCTGAGATTTTTGGGCCGGCGGCGCCTTGGTGGGAGTCGGCACGGACCGACGGCGCCTCGGTGGCAGATCCTGCAGCGGGCGAGCTCAATTTTGGGTGGAGGAGACAAGGGGCGGCTCCTCTGACGGGGCGTGGATGAGAAGGGGCGGTGGCGATGTCCGTGCAGGTTGCGACGACCGGGTAGGTAAGCGGCATTAGAAATCAAGGTTCTGCGGCCGGAATCTAGGGCGGCGGCTGGTGGACGGTGGTGGTGGCTGGATGGGGAAGTGGGGAGAGAACCAGCCCGCGCGCTGAAATTTCCCTTCCGCCAACTGCCTCCCCGCAAAAAAGGGCACTGACGGGTTGGGCGGCGAATCCTTGTTTTCCCAAGATTGGGAGATAAATCGGTCGTGACCCCAAAAAAAATTTGCAGCCCAACAGGGTTTACGGAGTCTGCTCTGCATGCGGTTTCCACCCAAAACCAAAAAAATAGCGGTTATTATAAAGTTCATGCCGATATGTGGTGTCTACTATGGCTAAAATCCATGCCACATGTCGCCGCGTGCAGAACCATACAGAGATGGACAATTAGATATCCCCGTTAAAGCCCCATCAAAAAGGAATGGAGAAAAGTGCGCAACTTCAATTTAGAAGACTATACGCCCTCCGTGTCGAGAAGTTGATAAATCAATGTTTGCATAAAGTTTTATTAGGCTGAATTCTAGGACCCTCCTCTAGAGATGGATCTCTTCAAAAACAGATGCACGCTCGAAATTCTGAACCTAACCCTTTCTTCAGGGAGAGAACCTCGGCATACGGCTTTCTTCAAGCCAGAAACAAGCTCGATCTTCTGACAACATTATGGTCAGTGTCTAATGGGCTGATATTTCATTGCAAAGTTACTCCCTCCGTTCATAAATAAGTGTACATTTTCTTATTTTTAGTGGTCAAATTTATTAAACTTTGACTAACTTTATTGGAAAATGTACTAGCATTTATGACGCTAAATTAGTATCAATAGATTTTTCTTGATATGAATTTTTAAAATATAACATTTTTATGTCATATATGTTGCTACAATTTCTTAGAAATTTGATCAAAATTTAAAATTTTGACTAAAAATAAATCTAGATGTACACTTATTGATAGACGGAGTGAGTATTTTTTTTTTAGGGGAAGTTAGGGCATCTATAATGCACCCTTTGAATCGAACACGGAAATGTCAGTTTTTATTAGTTCGGGGCTGACGGACACGACAGAGATTATGTCCGGGCCTTGTCCGTTTTGGGTGGGGCACCCAACAGCAGCCCAAATAAAAAAAATAACATTTTTTATAAAAATATTATAGATATAATAGTTTAGAAACACTAAAAAAAGAAGCTTTCCGGAAGGTCACCCGCATGTGCAGTGCGTGCGACAAGTGTCGCAATCTCCTTCCTCCCAGCCTCCCACGGGTGCTCGTATGTGCGCCAAGTGTCGGCACCAGAGAATTTTGGGAGGTTTTTCCTTTCCCACCCGCAGCATTTTTTTCTAGATTCGTTTTTTCAAAATGAAATATCTCGAGAACCGTATTTCGGAATTAAAAAACGATCTCATTCCTCGTGTCGAGATCTTCAAAACTAGATCCCATGTTGATAGGTTTTAAAAAACTTTTTTTAATGCTTCGGAGATGTACTATTTTATACTTTGGGTTTTCACTATTATATACTTACTGTTTTTGTACTTCGGGGCTATACTTGTTTTATACTTCCCGATTTTGTACTTCGGAGTTATACTACTTTATACTTCGTGGTTATACTTTTTTATACTTCCTGATGTTATACTTCGTGGTTATACTTTTTTGTACTTCCCGGTTTTTTGTACTTTGGGGTTGTACTTTTTGTACTTTCCGGTTTTATACTTCGTGATTATATTACTTTTTACTTTGGTTTTGAAAAAACGAATCTAAAAACAAATGCGTGCTCATCCATCTACCCTCCGTCCGGTGTGAAACCGAAAACCCACCAAAACTCTCTGGTGGTGACACTTGTCACGCATGCAAGCCCTCTCATTTCCCTCTCGGAAGGTTAGAAAATGCTTCCTTTTCCCTAAACGCACACAATAGTTTATCAACAAGGTGTGCACAATAAAAACCTAAAGATTCTTAGTGATGGCCTTAGTGACTCCTGATAATTTTGGTTGGACGAAGAGCCTCGGCGTGTGTTTGGTAGCCTGCCCAACTCAAAAAATCCCACCTCAACCAAGCTCCGATTGTTTGATAGCCTATGTTAGCCAACTTGCCAACTGGGCCATGCCTAACTCATACGAAAACGTCCCCTGATCCATGCCCGCCTATGAAGCACGAATCGAGCTTCACAACTTGGCCTGGCCGAGCTCATACAGAAAAATTTCCACGCGTGGGTCCCACCGAGCGTCGTGCCCCACAGCCCCTTGCGAATCCGGTCGTCATTTCCCCGTATGCTTCTCTCCCATCGAGCCTCCTGCATCGATGTCCCGCACGTCCACACAGCACCACCGGTACCGGACCAAACCGCCCGTCCTGCACCGCCCATCGCCGCCCCGCACTCAGCGCTTGTCCCCGCCCCCAGCTGCCCCGCAAACAGCACCTGTCGCCGCCCCGCAGTCGCCCATCACAGAGCGCCTATCGCCACCGCACACCTAAGGCCCATGGCCGTCGCACCTAGGGCTCGCGCCGCCGCCCATCACTCTATTACGCCGCTGCGCAGCACCTCGTCCTCGCCTGGCCTTGATGAACACGAACGCTGCCGTCGGCAAGCTGCTCCCAGCATAGGCTGGCCGAATCGGTTGTTAGGGGATCCGATTGCGTTTTTCTATTTTTGTTCATCAACTTTTTTTTTGGCGCACGCTCTGCGTAGGTCGCCCTACGCTTCACCAATCCTAGGTCCCCTCGTGTGCCATTAGATCGGCATCCAACGGTCACAAATCAGCAAAACGTATTTTTTGCATTTAACCCCTTCAGTTTTTTGGATATAGAACCCGCAGTCCACCGCAGCCTCACTTAAGCGAAGGGGTATATCGTGTTGCCCCCGGTCATCTCGATAATTACAGCAGAACTGCCATTACAACAAATTCACTTGTGTTGCAACAAAAATTATCGCTCTGTGTATAAAAAAAATATTGCAACAAATTTTTTCGAAACAAAATCGAAAATATAAGTAATGTTACAAAAGAATAGTTAAACAATGTGTTTATTTCATTGCAACAAAAAAGTTTAAGCAATTCAACAAAAATCACAACCTTTTGCAACAAAAAAAAATTATTTGCATCAACTAAAAAGTTGGTAAGCAACAAAATAATTTGTCACCGTTCCAGTTACAACAAAAAGTATCCCGTATTTCAACAAAAAATCAAAACGATAGCAACAACAAAATCACATGGTTACAACATGTGAAGAAACGCATAAAAACATATCATTCCCAATGAATTCTGAACACATATACGTATTTCTTACAAAATCATCCAGAAACACATTGCAATGTATCGCTTGTGATTTCTCAACAAAATGCGTGCAAATTTGTTACAAAATTTAAAGACGTACGCAACATCCATCAAAAATGACGAAGACACTTAGCGTATATAACCACGTGAAGTGGGTTGTTGAAAAAATATTTTGAGGCGAAAATTAGGCTAAAAAGTCAAATTGCAGCTAATTGGGCCTAGTTAAGCCGGCCCAAGTGGGTTGTCCACACACAAAAGAACCCAGGAAGCAAAGGGACCTACGTTTGGAAACGTTAGGTCCCCTAGAATAAGCATTTTCCTTTTAAAAAAAAAACTTTGGATCTGTGTGTAATTTTAATTTTTGTACTCTAGTCACAGTCTAACTCAACACAAACAACCAACCTACCAAACAACATCTTGGGTCAGCCTGGTTCAATACATATACCCTACCAAACACAGAGCAATATCTCATTCCAACACGTATGAACTCAGCTTGGCCCCGTTAAGACATGTTGAGGAGACCTAGGCTACCAAACATACATCCTAGTAACTCCTGAATCCCAATAACTTTGGTTGGACAAAGAGCCTTCTGCGGTCCAAGATCTGGAATATTCTAGGGGAGATTGATGATGCAGTTGAAAGTGATCCAAGAGAATTTTCACTACCTAAAGCATGTCCAGTTGTTGCTCCTCATGTTTGCACCTTGACTATTGCATGCAAAGAAGCCACACAAGATTTTTCTACCCCACGGGCTCCTAAAAGACATGAGGCGCCTAGGCATCCTCCATCTGCCTAATGGTATTTCATATCAAAAGAAGGGCCAAAATGGCTCCACTGGTTGTCTCTGAAGTCCGAAGGAGTGAAAGACGGCGGGCTCTTTTCAAAGGTTTTAAGGTCAAACCATGCTTTGACAAAAAAATCCTAGCTAGCTTGTGTGTCAGTAGGTAGGGATGGCAATATTATCCACGGATCCGGATATCCATGGATATCCAACCCGGTGGGTAAGGGTTTGGAGGGCATCTTCTACCCATGGATTTTTACGGGTGGATATCCACGAACTTACGGGTTGGGCACGGATCCAAAAATATCTCCATGGATACTCGTTGGATATCCATTTAAAAAATATGGCCCACATGTAGGTGACACATGTAATTTATTATGGTTTAAATCCTAAGTATAATTAATTAAAAAAACCCAACATACAATGCCCATTCGCCTAATTTTGTTCCTACTAAGGACTAACCCATTATTATGGATGGTGTTTTGTGTTATGTGATCTTTTATTTTGATCATTGATGTTGCCATGTCCAAATTGTTATAGATAGTTTTTTGATGTTTCATGGATCTGGATATCCATGGATAGATGGATATCCAACGGGTATGGGCATGGGTAGACCCAGTGACCCATGGATACTTTCATGGGTGGACAAAGAACAAGCTCATTATGGGCATGGATTTGGATCAGACCAACTCGCCCAAACCCGCCACGTTGCCATCCCTATCAGTAGGCAGTAGCTCCTCCTCTCAAGAAAAGTATATTCAAAATCTCTGTCACAAATTTGGTATCCCTGAACCTGCTGGTGTCTACGGGAGCAAGTTACATTGTTAAGAGATCATGTAGACACCAGTACACCAGGTGCTGCTGTCACTAATGTTTCATGTTATCCAAACTACTACAGGTGTTTCATGTTTGACATAGTACAATCCAGTTATAATTGAAGACTGTATCAAAAGAAAAAGTTAGAATTGAAGACATAATTAGCAATGCACGCATTAGGTGCTTAGCCTTGGATTGATCTGTTTACATTGAAGTTTACAGGTACATCATGCACACAGAAGTGGCGGAGAAACGTGGCAGCGGTTGAGCTCGTAGCGTACAGGGCGATCATGTGAGTGTGGGCAGCAGTGATGACCAAGTCTAGGTGCAGGCAGAGCAAGGTTGCCCTAAAACCCCTCCGCAACTTCTGTGCCCGATGATTGGCGCCACAAAGCATGTGCTCGGAGGCGTCTCTCCATATCGGTACAGAAGCCAGACTCTCCCATGCAAATATGTTCCTCGCCATGCCTATCAAGAATCCAGGCGGCGTTGCTTTGGGCAACCTCATACCCAAGATCCGCCATTCTGGAATACAAGAGCAACGCTTTCCCTATGTCACCTTTTAAATAAGATTCCAGAGCCCATCTAAACAGTGAGCTCCAGGGGCCCCTCTCAGCGACAGACCTGTACAGAACTGTTGCCTGAAACAAGAAACACTTAACGATTCAGTTCTTTGACAATTATCAATACGTGTCTATTTGTATCATAATAACAAGCTAATACTCATTGAACCAAATCAACAGCTTGATCTGTCACAGCAGAGCATGTTGTCTTCAATCTTGAAACTGGAAGCCATTTCTTTAGTTATTAGTAGACCCCATCAGTTACAAACAGAAAGGTGACAAAGGGAGGAAAATGCGCTATAAACCTAAACATGGTTGGCACAGTAATATGCACATGTCACGCTTTGTTTTTCAGAGAACTGCAGCTGCTCCACAGCATCTGCTACTGAAACTGCGGACTTTACAGTTATCACGCAGCATACATCGACACTTCCATACAAATATTTTTTAGGAGCCTTTGATTGCGTAGCATTTACATTTTAGATTTAGAACACACCATGCTATTAAAGGTGAAAGTGCAAAAACAAGTTCAAAATCCTCGGGAATCCAATCAATCAAGGAAGTTTCACAAGATTTATGATATATCGATTTTGGATGTGATGATTCAGAACAGAATTGGTAGCTAAAATTCATGAATTGACTTCCAGTAGCGGTATTTTAAAGGCACGTTGAGGGACAACACCAGTCTACGCATGGGCAAGTTAGGGGCTATGCTGATCTAATTACACATGAATCATCGGAACATCCCATTCTTATACACTGACGATGATCTGATCAAGGAATGCACATTGAAGCATACTATATACTTGTGACAACTGACAACGAACGATTTAATTAGACAACTGATACAACAAAATAAATGTCATTACCATATGGAGGTTCCTCTTAAGAACAATGCCTTTTTGGAATAGTTTTGCCACTTGATAAATAGCTTTTGGTTCCCCAGCATTTACTGCACGAAAAAAATAATTGCTTGCTGTCGTCACATCCCTCTTTACACCAATACCCTTTAGATACAACACACCAAGGTTATAATAACCCCCTTGCTCCTTATTCTCAGCTGCAATTTCAAAATACTCCTTTGCCTACAACAAGAATAAGTAAGATAAACATGTAAGTTCCTAAGCTTACGAGGACATCGATTATTGGGATACAGAACACTGTGTATTATTGAAAACCAGCAAGAAAGCAAAATATCTGATTTCATAATTTCTTCTATTAATAGCCAGGTGGACTATTTGAAGTTTTCATAGGTCTGACTTCCTCGTCCCTAAGGGCATCTCCAGCCGTCCCCCCCAGAGCCCCCCCCAAGGGGCTTTTTTCGCGGCGGAAGCGGCGAATAGCGCCGCTTCTTCACCACTCGCCCCCCCAGAGGCCCAAATAGCGCCGTTTCGGCGCTATTTGGCGCCGCGGCACCCAGGCCGAACCCAGCCCGCTGGGTTCGGCCTGGGGGGGCGAAACTGCGAGGCCGCGCGGGCGGGCCAACGCTGTCAGTGACGCGCCGGGAAAGCGCGGGAACGGAAACCCCCGCCCGTGACTTCCTTCTCGGCGCCCGCACCGTCAAAGGCTGCCGGAGGCGGCGGCCAGTGCATGCAGCGGCGACACGCGTGGCCAGTCAAAGTCCACCGGATTAATGGCGGTGCGGCAGCGGCGACACGCGCGGCGCGGCGACTGGCCCAGCCAGGCTATAAAAACGGTGGCCGCGCCCTCCCCGTACGCACATTCTCGACCCCTCCTCGCCGTTCTTTTCTCCACCTTCGAACCCCGCCGCAATGGACAACCACTGGGAGGCGTGGCCCGAGAGCGACGACGAGCTGCAGCCAGCGCAGCGAGCTGCACCGGAGCCGCAGGTGGTGGCGCCGGAGCAGCCGCCCGAGCACGACGAGGCGCGCGAAGCACGGCGGGCTGCCCGCCACTGGAGGCGCGAGGTGAGGAGGCAGCCGGTGTGGCCCGAGCAGCACGCCGGGCTGCACTCCTTCGAGACCTCGCAGAACGAGGACGCCTACCGCAAGGTGCGCGGCGTCCTCGAGCAGGCCGCGGCGGCGGCGGAGGCAGCCGCCGTTCGAGCCTCCCTGGAGACGCACCAGCGGGAGGAGGCGGCGCGAGCGGTGCGCCGCCAGATGGCCCGGCGGGCTGCCTCCGTCGAGCAGGAGGGCGTCATCGCCCTCTACGAGGCGCGGCGTGAGTTGGCGCTGCAGGGTGAGCGGCGGCGCAACCGCCCGCCCTCTGAGCAGGCGCAGCTGCACCGGCTGCGCCTGCAGGCCCGAGCGGAGCGGGCGGAGCAGCGCCGTCTCGCCGCGGCGAGCCAGGACGGAGCTGGACCCTCCAACCAGCACCGCCACGACGAAGACGACGAAGCGTAGACGTAGGCGTAGTCATCGCGTAGTATCCGATGTTTTTAGTTTAAATTTATCGTTTTAGCTTTAAATTCGCGCCGAATATGTACGCAGTTTCAAATTTCAATAAAATTTCGACTAGTTTTTCAACTGCGTTTGTTTGGGCCGATTTGTTGGGCTCGGGACGCGACTGGGAAACGAGCCCCCCCAGGTTCCAGAATAGCGCCGTTTAGCGCCGCGGCGGCACCAAAACGGCGGCGTTTTGGGCCCTGGGGGGGCGCAACGGCTGGAGATGCCCTAAATATAAGATGTTTTGGTAGGTTAAAAAAGGCTACCGAAACGTCTTATATATAGGGGCGTAGATAGTAATATTTATTAACTGATCATGCAGAACCTGAAAAATATTGTTACTCATATTCTTCTCCATCAGCAATTAGATGTGCCACAAGACCATCTTTAATAATATCCTAGTGAACGTGGTCTACTGGTTATTGTAACTACTAAAAGTATGTTCGAAAATAATCCAGTCATAATTCCGTCAATTTGAAAATTGATGTGAATGTTATACTAAATCATTGCCGTAGCTTACTAGTAGGTGTCTCCTTAGTTAGGTTACCAGACACATTCGCTGTTGACCAGTCTAAGCAATAACAAAAATAAATGTATAGACGTTATGTCCTACTTACAAAATGCAACTGTATTCCAAATTCTAAAAGACAAGAGTAATACTCCCTCCATCTCAAATTAATTGTCTCAAACTTTGACAAAAGTAGACGTATCTAGACATGATTTAGTGTTAGATACATCCACTTTTGTCAAACTTTGAGACAATTTGAGACGGAGGGAGTAATAATAAGACTTACTTTTGTCAAGTTTTTCTGCTCCACTCCATAGCCTTTCACATAAAGATAACCAAGTCCATTGTAAGCTGAGTATTGTTGCTGCTTTGCTGAAAGTTTCAACCATTTATATGCTTCAGTATAGTTTCTTTCCACTCCAGCGCCTCTACTGTAGATTTCCCCCAGAATCTCCATAGCACGTGTATCGCCTTTTTCCACAGCCTTAGAGAACCAATGATAAGCTTTGCCATAATCACGTCTGAGTCCTCGTAGACCATAATAAAACAAAAGCCCTAACTTGTACACTGCGGCAGCATTGCCTTGTTGGGCCTGGTACTCTGTGATTTGAAGATCTTCATCATCCTCAACACGGGACTTTCGCAAGGCCTCCTTGTTTTCTTCAGTTTCACCGTGTAGCCGGACTTGGTCAATCACCGGTGGCTCCTTACTGTTTAAGGAGCTTTTCAGAGATGCCTCTGCAAGTTCAGCATATAGTGTCACTGCCTCTTCATACATCTGCAAAAGCAAATCGTTCAAGCTGAAAAATAATCTAATATTTGCAATAGCATTGAGACAGCCATAACCATGTCCCAGGCAATCTGGAGTATGTCACCATAATTAGGCCCGGATCATTTATGGAGCATAGACCAAGACATAAGGGTAATAAAAAGTGTACTGCTAAAGATTACACATGGATCAGAATCAACCAAAGCACGAAATTTCAGACAACAAACTGATTATTCATGAGCATCATATGATGACTGACAACGAAAGATTGCACAACAAACACATGCAAACAAAAGGAATAACAAAACTCGGCATGCAGTTACATGAACACAGATTGTAAGCATATATTTGTTCGAACCTATGTCATTTTGCTTTACTTCATGCAAACAAAACACCAAAGCTGTTAAACAATAGTACAATAAGGCATCAACTGTCAACAACTCTACATAAGTAAAGACAAAGCTTTTTATATATAGCATGAATATTGAAATGATATAGATGTAATGTAAGTATGCAACTGACAGGAAACGAAGCTTGACATTCTTAATATTGGAAGCTGCTAGTATGTAACAGGCCACTGGCGTGTGAGCCTCTAGGCCCTCTACAGCCTTAATTACAAATCAGAGAACTGTACGAGCAATTAAAAGAATTACACAATCGGCAGAAGAAATACAACTAAATTTCAGCAACATGATTTATGCTATTTCGATCACCTCAACTTACAAGTTGAGTTGGACTGTTAGATATGAAGTAATTTACAGGAACGCATCGGCCCTAAAGAATATGATCCCATCAGTCCATCACTACAAGTCTACAACTCCCACGAACATCATGTCCGAACACAATTTTGCTGCAACATTGGAGGTTAACTTTGAAATGATGCTGAGAATTACATACACCAACGAACAATTCTATAAGCTACCACTTGATTTAATAAACCAAGCCAACAAAAGTACTCTATGGACACGAAAATTCACATGATTTTTGCTGTTAGCCATGCGAGGCTGATCTGTTCAATTGCAAGCAAACTAGCAAACCTAATAAAAAATCGCTCAATCACGGATTCCCCAATAGAACGAATGAATAAATTACACAAGTAAGCGAATAACTGAACTGAATCACCTCACCTCCTGGCGGAAATAAGAGTACGCGAGCGCCATCTTAGACTGAAGGTCTCCTGCGTCGGCGGCGAGTCTGTGCAGCAGGAAGGCGCGCGCGCGGGACACCGGTCGCGTCATACCTGCCCCGGAGAGGAACGCCAGCGCCGACTGCGCGCCGGGGTGCCCCCCATCTGCCGCAGCCTCGATCTGCGCGCACGCGGTGGAGAAAGCGGCGTCGTCCCCCGAGGACGCTGCGGAGATCATCGCGCGTGCACCCGCAACGAAGAGCGCGTCGTACGGTGAGTCCGGCTTATAATCCGATGAGGAGAAGGTGGTGGGTTCAAGGAGGGGCACCCAGGATGATGGGGAGAGGAGGGGGCCGGTCGCGGTGGAGTCGTCGGCGAAGTCATCCCACTCATCTGCATCGCCCTCCTCGGAGGGCAGTGAGGGGTGCGCGCCGGGGGCATCCTTGTGCACGGCGGAAGCGCGGGGAAGGAGGGCGGCGATAGCGACGACGGCGAGTAGGAGGAGCTGGCGGTGTATGGCGCCGGCCATCGGAGAAGGCAACGGACGTGGTCACCGATGCTACACTGACTATTCACACTGACTAATTTTCTGTACTGCCAGGAAGCCACGTCACCTTATTTTCTTCGGACTTCGATTACTTTTCTTCAGCTTCTTGTCATAGGATCGGCTACCAGCGTCTGGTCTCCTCGCCTCCCAAGTCCCAACCGACCGACTTTCCTGCTACTCCCTCCATTCAAATGTACTACTCCCTCCCTCACTTTTGTAAAATGTTTCAATTCTTTTTTAAGTAAAACAGGAGAAGCTCTCCTTTTGCATTATAGAAGAGGGAATACTGTACAATGGTCAAGGACCAGGAAAAGGCCACACAAAAGAAAAAGAAAAAGGACTACTCGTTAGTAGACATGGACATGTTAGAGAAGTCCGCTTGTATCTGAACCAACAGCCCCCGGGAGGACAGCTGCAGTTCTCAAAAATCCGACGCCCTCTTTCTTTCCAAAAGTGCCAAGCCGTGTAAGCACCAATAGAAGCTTGCTCCTTATGTTTGTTCTTCCTAAGTCTTGACAACTTCTTCCACCAACCGGCGATCGACGTGGATCGAAGGCTGATATCCGCAGCATGTCCATGGGTAGTGCGAAGGCTGTGCTAGACTTCCTTTGCATAGGGGCAAGAAAGAATCAGGTGGCAAAGCCAACTCCATGGATTGATCACAAAACGTGCATCTGTCGTTATGGGGCCAGCCTCTAGCAGCGAGGCGATCACTGGTCCACAAGCGATTTTGCAAAAGAAGCCGGAGGAAGAATCTCACTTTAGGCTCCGCAAGAACCTCCCAAGCAGAAGCAATATGGGGCATTGGAATTCTTCCTAGAAAACAAACCGAGTAGGCAGAGGTTGCCGAGTAGCACCCCTTGGCCGCAGGGGTCCAGGAGATTTTGTCTGCCTCCTCAGTGATCTGCAAGGTTTATACAATGTGCCACAACTCAATGAACTGATCAATGTTCTCAGTACCATTAATTTTTTGAAACCCTCTCATCCATTTCCCCAAGTCAAGAGCATTCTGCACCGATAGATTTTTCCGGCTAGCGATTTTGTAGAGCTCCTGAAATCTTTGTTGCAAAGGAACACCATCATACCATGGATCTTTCCAAAAACTTGCAGTGGCACCATTTCCCAGCTGAACAGAAGTGCAAGACAAAAACAAGGACCTGTCAGCTTATTTTATGGGGAGAGGCAAACCATGCCAAGGCCTCTTCTGATCATGCCAATTAAGCCATAACCATCTCAGGCGCAAAGATTTGCTGAAAATCTCAATATTTTTTATCCCCAGGCTACCATACATCTTTGGAGAGCAAACTTGGTTCTAATTGACAAGGCATTTGGATCCCGAGGCATTCTGTTCACCACACCACAAGAAGCTACGCCGAATTCTATCCACTTTCTTGATGAACCACTTTGGAGGATCGAAGACAGTAAGGAAGTATGTCAAAACAGTTGTGAGAGCAGAATTTATCAGAGCCAGCCGACCTGGCCTAGCCATCAACTTCCCTTTCCAAGGATTCAGCTTCCCTGCAATTTTGTCCAAGTAAGGCTGGGCAGTCCACTCTCCTTGGGTTCCTAAAGCTGAGAGGCGGTCCAAGGTAGACACAAGGGAGAGATCCTCTATTACCTCCAAAGGCGCGAAGCAGGCTCTGAACATCAAGACCTTCACATCTTATTGGGTAAGTCGTGCACTTGTTGAGGTTTATGCGGAGGCTCGAGACCTGGCCAAAGAACTCAAGAAGCTCAAAGATCACTTTCAACTCAGCTTGGAGGGGGTTGATGAAGAGGGTTGCGTCGTCAGCGTAGAAACTAGTGCGCATACGATCATCTCTCAGAGAGATGGAGGACAGCAGCCCAAGATCAGTGGCACGCGCGAAGAGACGCTGCAGTGGCTCCAGAGCCAGGATGAAGAGAAGCGGCGCAAGCGGGTCCCCCTGCCGCAGGCCACGCCGGTGCACAAAAGGAGGGACCGGAGCACCTTTCAGGAGCACACGCGAGGAGGCCGAGGAGAGCATGAGGAGAATGATCTTACGCCAAGGCTCCCCAAAACCATAAGTAGACAAAACCTCCAGGAGAATTTCCCAGTGAATCGAATCGAAAGCCTTAGCGAAGTCTAATTTGAGGAACAACAGAGGTTTTTTGTTGATATGAGCCTCCTTGATCACTCCCTGAACGAACACGAAGTTTTCATGAATAGATCGTTGTTTAATGAAAGCACTCTGGCTCTTGCTCACCATGCTGCCAATCTCATGGGCCAACCTCATAGCCATTAGCTTTCCGAAGATCTTAGCAAAACTGTGCATCAAACTGATGGCGCGAAAGTCCAGAGGGGTAGCAGCAGCCTCTTTTTTGGGGATCTACACAATGTTGGCAGATTTCAAAATGTTCCAGTTCTTGCACTGGGAGGAGAAGGCCTGGTTGACAGCAGCTAGCAGATCCAGGTGAATCAAGTCCCAACATAGTTTGAAGAAAGTGCCCATGAAACCATCGGGCCCCGGGGCTTTCTCGGAGTGCAACCCAAGAACCGCCTTCTTGACCTCCTCAATAGTGAAAGGAACATCCAAGTGATCCAAATTGCGCGGCTAGATATTAAGCTCATACCAATTTAACCCAAAAGGTCTCTGGTAGGTGGACCCGAGCGTGTCAGAGAAGTGCTTGTGCAGGATAGTAGCTTTGGGGACATGATAAACAACTTCTGCACCATTGACATCCAGGAGGGAGGGGATATGATTTTTACGGCGTCACCCATTAGCCCTCAGGTGGAAGAAACGAGTATTTGCATCCCCCGCTCTGATCCACGAAATTCTGGCCCTTTGCTTCCATCTCATGCGATCAATTGGAGCAATGCCAAGAAAACGAGCTTTGAGGAACTGACGCAACAACCTTTCATCGTTAGACAGAGCCCTTTCTTCTCGTGTCAGGTCGAGCTGAAAGATCACTTCATTGGCAACATCTTCCTAGAAACTAGCTTCAGCCTTGATCTTCTTGTACCATGCCTTGAGAGCGGAAGCAGTGCGAGATAGCTTCGTGTGCAGGCGACGGATAGCATCACTAGAAGTAACAGGTTTATTCCAAGCCGAAATGACAACATCCCTGAAGCCAGTATGTTTAACCTAGCAAGACTCGAATCTGAACGCATGGTAGTGCTTCGAATGCATTCTATTCAAGATCATTGGGCAATGATCAGAGATAGAGGTGGAGTCCGGAACTAACTTAAAGTCTAGGTGCCCAGCCTCCCACTCTTTGGTGATCCAAACACGGTCAATCTTGGTTTGAACAATGAGCTCTATTTCATTCGACCAGGTGAACCAACATCCGTGCAGATGCAATTCTCTTAGCTCCAGATCTTCTATCACTCGCCGGAATCTTCCCATCATCCTCAGGTTGAGGTTGGAGTTACTCTTCTAATTTGCACTTCTTATCAGGTTGAAATCCCCAAGATCATCCATTCGGCCAGAACAAGGGCGAAAGATCATCTTCCGTTTTGATAATTAAATGAAAACATACCTATTGGTCTAACATTTACTTGTTATACATGAAAATGCCCAGGTTCATCAAAGATACAATCTGTATGGGTTACAATTTTATTGGGATTGAAAAGAGCTCAAAATGACAAAGCTGGGAAGTGGTTTTTGCATGGAGCGGAGGCTCCGTTGAAACCACCGGAACCTCCGCCCCAGCCCTTTTTCCTGCACTGCCCATGCGTGGGCCTCCGGTGTGGGGTCCGCCAAAACTATGCTCGGGTGCATACGAGCGGAGGCCAAGGCGGAGCCTCCGGTGGACATCTAGTGGACGGAGCCTCCGGTGAAACCACCGGAGCCTCCGCCCTCTCCACTGGCTCACTGGGGGTCTAGCCTCCGGTGGCATCTCCGGTGGAGGGTCCGCCAAAATGGTGCTCTCTTGGATAAGAGCGGATCCTCCAGCAGAACCTCCGGTGCGCTTTCGGTTGGCGGAACCTCCCGTGAAACCACCCGAGCCTCCGCCCTCTCCAGTGACGCACTGGGGGTAGGCCTTCGGTGGCGCCTCTGGTGGTGGCTCCGCCAAAACGGGGCTCTGTTGGATAAGAGCGGAGGCTCCACCGGAACCTCCAGTGCGACTCCGGTGGGCGGAGACTCCGCCAAAGCCACCGGACCCTCCGCCCCTCTGGTATCAGCGCAAAGCGATTTGGGATGCGCGGCTGCGCGCATACGAAGACCACCGGAGCCTCCGGTGTTGCTGGGACTGCTCAAACGACCACTTTTGGGAAGGGCTATAAATACCTCTTCCCCTACCTCATAAATTCCAAGCTTTTCCCACTCTCTCTCCTAGCCATTAATGAAAGCTTCAACCTTCTAGATCTCCCTCTCCAACCACCCAAACACTCCCATACTTTGTGGAGAGCTAGAGGAGACCTATATCCACACTTTAACCAAAGGAATTTCAAATCCATTCACCACATCCTAGTAGATCTAGAATCCTACTTGAGGCCTAGAAACCTTTGTAGATCTTGTGCTTGTAGCTTCCACCTTGTTGCAAGAAGCTTCGGATTGCTTGAGAGCCTCCATCCATATTATGGAGTGACCTCGAGCTCATGTAAGGGTTTTGTCAACGCCTTCAAGTCATCCTCATAGTGGAAAAGAGAATCTCCCTCACCGGAGAAGCTCAAGGAGAATAAGGTGTGCACAACCGTGCTATTGAGGAGCGCCTAGGTGGCTCCCCACCTCTCCAACGTAGACGTACTTCTCTTGAGAAGGAACTACGGGAAACATATCCTTGTCTCCTTGTTTACACTTGTGGTTTATCTCGTTGCATTTCGTTTTACTTCCGTTGCGTATCTTATCTTGTATCACTTAGGTTGATCACCTAGTTGCACATCTAGAGAATCGTACTTTATCTTGCTTAGCCATAATTAAAAGGAAAAGAAGAAAAATTGGTAGTCAACCTATTCCCCCCCCCCCCTCTAGTTGACCATAGTGCACTTTAAATTGGTATCAGAGCCGCGGCTCTTGCTAAGGGCTTAACCGCCTAAGAGTATAATGGTCAATGAAAATGCGCCCGACGGTTCTAATGCGGAAATCGCCAAAATGACTGACACTATAACTAACCTACAAGAAACGGTTGGAACCCTCCAAACCGAATTGTCCAAGGTTAGCTCTAGTGTTGATTTGGAGGTTTCTAGCATAAAGAAAATGTTGGAGGACATGATGGGGAAAACCAAGGAGCTAGAGGAACCACCTCTCACCGCCGATGATGTTAGCTCGGATGAAGAGTCCATTCCGGACATCGCCGAAATGGAAGCTAACATTTTCTTAGCCAAGGCGAAAGCCAAGGCAAAGGCCGATAAAAAGGCCAAGAGCGGTGGGAGCTCCGAAGGCTCCAAGTCTCAATCGGCTAACAGTTTGGGGTCTAACTCAAAAGTACCACCACCTCACAATTATGACATTATCCATCCCATTTCCACAGTGCCACACATTCTAAATGTTGGACTTCCTCCCATGCTTAACACTAACGAATTCTCTTCTTGGAAGTTTGATATGGAGTCTCATATTTCAGGGTCTTGCACCGCCTTGTGGAGAAGTGTTCTCCATGGATTCCATCCCCACGATGCAAGCAACTAGACTCCAAGAGAAGATGTATAATTTCAACTCAACAAGACCGCTCTTGTCACTATCCCAGAAGGCTCTCCCAAGAGAACATCTTCAACACATCCGCGGTATCAAGACCGCCAAGGAGGCTTGGGATAAACTTGACACTTTGTTTCAAGGCAATGCTAGCATTCAATCCTCCAAGTATGATGTATCTCTCGACAAGTCCGAGAACTTCGTTATGCTTGAAGATGAGAGTCCCGAAGAACTATATAGAAGAGTTGTCACTCTTGGCAACCAATTGAGGGATTTTGGAAAAGAGGAGATCTCCGATGAGTGGATCAAGAGGAAGTTTGTCAAGGCCATCACTCTGTTTGAGAAGAACCTCTCTACGAGCATCCGTACAAGATTGGACCTCGTCAGAAAGAACAAAAGCTGGAGGAATGCGGTCCACAGTCAACAGAAACATTGCACAGAGTTTGGAACTACTTGAACAGGGAATCCACTACCAACTGACACGAGTTCAGCTGCCCCCGATTTCTCGAAGCCCTGAATGGGTTTGTGTCCCTCAACTCAATTGGTGTTCTTAGTGAGTTCATAGCCATATCCCTATCTCACAAGAGCGCGGATGATGCTATTGCTCGCTCAAGAGGAGGTGGAAAGTCTCCCAACCTCGCCTTGAAGTCCAAGGTGGTTGCTCGGATAGAAGAAGTGGATGAGGATGATGAGGATTATGAGGACTATGAATACACATACAAGGGGGCTCACAAGTGTATTGCTCTTTCCATGCATGGCTATTGGAAGAGATGGGAGGCTCACAAGGCCGGTGCTCCTAGACCTTCAAGAAACAAGATCTACAAGAAGAAGGGGGAGCGGCCAAGGACATGCTTAAATTGTGGAAGTGCAAATCACTTCGTCAAGGAGTGTCCTTTTGAGCCAAGAGAAGAGAATGAAGGGAAGCTTGTTCGCAAGGACAAGAACAAAGCTCCACAAAATAAGAATCTCGCGAGAGGAGTCCCAAGGGCTCTATATGTTCAAGAAGGCCCTACATTGGAAACATACTACTCCGGAGATGAAGGAGAATATGAAGTCGTAGGTGTGGCCCATGTCGCCATAGCTACTACTTCCTCTTCACCGGTCTCTCTATTCGAACCCCCCAATGAGAAGGCATTAGTTCAACCTACATGTCTCATGGAAAAATCCACCGCGGTAATATCTTCCACCTCCAAGTCTATTGCTACTAGTTCTCCCTCATTTTTGGATTGTGTTGAAACCATTGTGGATAGTGAGGAGACCAAAAATCTTAGCTCTTGGCTATGTAGTCTTGAAGGTGAAACCAAGGAAAAGGTAAAGGCCCTATTGAGGCAACTTGATGATGCTAACTCTCTCATAGATGAGAAGGAAGAGATCATCACGACCTTGGAAAGCTACGGTGGTGGTCATGAGAATCATGACAATGAGCTTGTAGAAGCTCTTGAGAAAGAAAGATCCTTGAGATCCTCTCTTGAAGAGAGACTATCTAGTCTAGAAGAGACTTATGCTATTAATGTTTTTCAAACTTAGGAAGGATAATGAAAAATCTCCTGTCTTACTTAAAATCTTTGAAGAAGAAGAGTTGAAGCTAGGGATAGCTCACGAGGAACTTGTTGAGCATCATGGAAAGCTAGAAAAGGAGTTCATGTCTCTTAAATAAATCCATGACAAGCTCACCACGTCCCGAAATAAGTTCCTAGCCCAACAGTCTAATAAGAAAGTGACTTCCTCCTCTAATAGTATTGTTATCATGCCTACCTCTTGTACTACTACTAACATTGTAGGAAGAGAGAAAATTCTCAATGACGCCATAAGATCTCAAGGAGCCAAGAAGGGAAAGGAAGGACTTGGATTTGTTGCCAAGTCAAAAAAGAAAACCAAGGAGGCCACCTCTCCCTCATGGAATGTTGTCTTTGTGAAAGAGGGATAGGTGACCAAGGAGAAGGATACCAACGCTGTGGTGGGTGATGATACCTCTAGGGGGAGCATCACTCACAACGACTCTTATGAAATCTAGAGATGGTCATGTTTATGCTAAATACGTTGGTACTTCTTATGGTGATGATTATCATTGGAATATTTGGGTTCCTAAGACCCTTGTGACTAACAAAAGAGGACCCATTAAAGGATGGGTACCTAAATCAAGAAATTGATCTCTTGTAGGGAAGTGCTTCCGGGTCGGGTAGATGGACGGTGGATAGTGGTGCATCTGTAACATCCCAAGTATGAAAAACCACCTCTAGAATGTTTGATTTCTTGTTTTATTAAAGTATTGCATCATGTCATCATATTCATTAAGTTGTTTGCATTTGTTTTACTTTGTTTTCATTTGGTTTGCATCTGTTTTACTCTGTTCTCACAATTCAAATTCAAACATTATCCAAACAATTATTTCATACTTGCTCTGTTACAATCTTTTTCAAATAATAATGTCAAATCAAACCCTTATTTGTTTCCATTTTATTCCATAATGCTCACTTATTAAAATGATGGTTTTAATCAATCATTTAAATTCCAAATCGCATTCAAAATTCAAATCAAAGCATCAAACAGCACCTAATTTGAATTTATGAATGTTATCAAAACAAATCAACTCATTTGTTCTAAATTAACATAGGGTTCACCCTATTAAAAGTTTGGTTTCATTTATAATCACTTAATAAGCAATTTAATTCAAATTTGAATTAAATACAAACAGCAAGTTAATTTCAAACCTTTTGAAAACAAAACTTGGCATTTGTTTGCTATTGACCTAAATAGCTCACCCTAATTTTTCTGAAATTTTTGCTAACTCAAAAATCAACTTTTTCTTCCATTTCCTTTTTCTGCAAAAAAAAAAAACAGAGGAGAAAATTTAAAAAAAAAGAAAAAAATGGCGCCAGGGGGCAGTGGGCTGCGCCCAGCCCACCCTTTCTTTCTCTCCGCGCAGCCCAGCCCATCTCCTTACGCGCGTACCGGTTCGTTTTTATTTTCTTCGTCGTCCTCGCGTACGGCAGGCCATCCGGCCATGCCACGGCGGCACAGCCGCGAGCAGACGGCCAGGAGCTCACCGTACCCCCTATAAAACCCCCCTAGGGCTCTGCGCCGCTGCCCTAAGCCCTAGGTTCCCCTTCTCCCTCGAGGGCGCCGCCGTTTTCCCTCTCCCCGTCGCTTTCCCCTCTCTCTGTCACCTCGCCGGAGAAACACCGCCTGAATCCGCCATGCTCCCCTCCACCTCGTTGCTCCACCACCCCACCTAGCTACTGAAATCGAGCCACCGCGTCACCCTCTTCCGTTTGGACACCGCGGCCACCCCGGAGATCCACCACACCGTCGCCGCCGTCCTCGACCTGCCGCCACCGGTTCTGCCCCGAGCCTCTGCTCGAAGACAATCGCCGGTGAGCACGCCACCGTGTCCTCCTCCTCCTCTATCTCTGTTGCGCTCGCATCCACGCACGACACACGCATCACTGCACCACCAGCAAGCCTCGCGAGCACGAGCAACCGCGGTGATCGCCGCCGGTAGCTGCTCTCTGTCAGAGTTCAGGCGCGCGCGTCAGTTAAATTCAGTTAACCAGGGAGCTGAAGCTCAACCTCTCTGCATCTCTGTATCTGTCAACAACTGAATCGCATCGCACTGGTTACAGCGTGTGTGCGCGGGCGCAGAGGGCGTGGGTTCGAGCCTTGGCTCCGCGATTAAAACCAAACCTTTTGCGTGGGGCGCTGACAGGCAGGCCCCACCTGTCTGTGGCACTGGTGCCACGCGTGCGTCCACGCTGGCCCAGAGCCCAGTGGCAGTGCCTAGGGTAGATGCCCACGCCGTATAAAAAGTTTTTAAACCTTTTCTGTTTTAATCAAAGTCCTTTTAAATTACAGAATGGTCCCTAGTTTTAAATTGCTTATAACTTTTATTTTATAACTCCAAATAATAAAAGTAAAATATGTGTGTTGATCCAAATTTAATTCTCTATCTAATTATAGCATTTGTTTTCTGTTTTGAATTTTCCAAATGCATTTCAAATTTGAATTCAAATAATTCAATTGAAATTTGATAAAATCCATAACTAATTCATACTTAATCCAAATAATGCAAATAAAATATGTTTTCCATGCTATTTCAAATAACCTTTTCAAATATAAATTTTGTTTCATGTTTTGAATAATTTAAATTGCCTAAATAATTTAAACCTTGTTTAAATCATTTAAATTTGATAAAATCATAACTTGCTCAAATTAAATTATTTTTGAACATGTGAAATATGTTTTCAAACTAGAAAAACATAACCTTTTCAAATATGAGTTTGAAGTTATGTTTTGAACAAATAAAATTCAAATAAAATTCATGCTTGTTTTAAATTCATTTAAAACTTGTTTAATTTTGTTTAAGTCATAATAAATTCATCTTAATTCCTTTTTCAATATTTGAAACATGTAATCCAACTAAAATTTTGTGTTCTTTTCAAATATGAATTTTGTTATTTATTTTGTGCAAGTTAAATTGGTGAAAACAACAACTATTTGTGTAACCCCTTTAAGGAACCAAAAATTCCCTAACTTAATACCTAAATTTCTAAATTGGTAAACCCTATTTTAAATTAGTTCTATTGTTGTTATTTTGTTGTTTTCCTCATCCATGCATCATACTAATCCACTTTCACCTATTGGTTAATTGGAAAACAATTGTTCAACCTAAAATTCATGGGCTATTCATATGCAACTCAAAATTGCATATGTGACCATTTAAATTGTGTTACCATGTCAACTAGGTTATTTTGATGCATCCATTAAATTGACATGCATCATCCCATGATTGTGCACTATGCCATGATATTGATTGTTTATCTTCATGTATTGTTTGTTTGCTTCTTCTCGGATAGACGACGACGTTGAGACCGACGATCTTTACGACACCCCTTCTGAGGATCTAGCCCAGTACCAGGCTACTGAGTTTGCAGGCAAGTTATCACTCACATGAACCATTGTGTTCCTTTCAACATTGGTTACCGATACTTTCCGTTGTCTATTTTTGCTAGCCATATGTATCGTTGTTTCTGTTACGAACCTATCACATGATACCCTGAACCCTGATATTGCCTCACCCCCAGTCCTATAACCCCCTTTGCTTGGGCCCGTGTCTTACTAGCATGCTTAGGGTTGTTTTGCTCGAGTCTGTTATCAGTTACTTTCTGTTATCATATCTGTTTATATTCTGGGGCTCGATGTTAAACAACAACCTGTTAATTTGAGGTAATAATAATTTGCTGATAAGGCACCGGCAGGAGGCCCGGCGTGGTTTTGAGGCCTGCTAGTGTCGACCCTAATAGGAAAAGGGTCTTGTCTACTGATCCATGATGAGCGCACTATCCGCATGTGGGAAGCGTGTATGGGCGCCCCCCTCAATTTGATTCGATCTGCATCTCGTCCAAATCACCACACTTAGTTCGGGCTTTCCATTTGATGCACGCATATGCAGGTACGAACCCGAGGCCAGGGTGGAACTTTCGTAGTCGGCATTTAGGGCGGCGTGGTCTTCCAGTGCTATGAGGGTCCCCTTTTCTTCGTGGGGCTCGATTAGCCGCGCACGCACAGCACGTGGTGCTTTGGGCTTGATGCGAAGAAGAGTTGAGTTGTGTAGAGTGCCTCGCTTGGTGGAAGTGCATTTCCATCCTGGCGGGATATTCTTACGTGTACGGCCAAATTGGTGCACCCCTGCAGGGATAAATCTTCTCGAGAAGCCGTGTTTTCCGCGGTTATGGTTGACTTGGTGAAAGTACTGGCTAACAAGTACTCAAAACAACTTACACCTAACTAAGGATAACTTGACTAGTAATAGGCTTATTGACACAACAATTTGATCCATCATTAATACAACTGCGTGAGTTATCCTCGGATTGCTTCTTTGGATAAGGGGCGAGATCCAGGATGGGTTTGTGTGGTGGTTAGTTGTAGTTGGTTACGATACGAGATCTTATCTTCTTTCTGTTAGCCGGAAGTTGTATTGTTCTATAGTTGGTTAGTGTAGCCAGTTGCAGCATCTGTTATACCCCTTTCTTCCGTTGAACCCAAGGCATCTGTGCTTGGTGTTGACGGGCTACATTTTGGTGAACTGTGAGTCTTGCTTGCCAGTACGTTTATGTACTGACCCCTTTGGGGCTGTGGTTTCCGCAGACTACGCTTACGAGGATCCCCGAGACGGCTACTACGTGGAGTTTGACGAGGCTGCTGACGAGTAGGTAGCGGACCCGGGCAGGATCCGAGACATCGTGGATGGGCTCCGTTTTCTTTTCATTCCCGGCTTCTTAAGCCTATTTGGATTTGTCTGTACTCAGACCCCTTTGAATGCTTCCGCTGAGTTGTAATTATGTTATGTTGGGACATGTGTCCTATGGATGATTGTATTTGCTATTCTCTGCCCTAGTGAGGGCCAGTTGCAACTTATTTCAATCTTTTGTGTCTTAGAGATATGGTGTGTTATCATCTTGTTCAAAGCCGTTGACGTACCATGTGTGTATGGTATGAATTACGTCAATGGTAGTGTCCTGATTTCTACGGGATAGTTTACATCGACGGTGAATAGTAAAGATTGGTTGTCACACATAAGTGTTGGCCTACTCGTAAGAGATGCGGGTGCCGGTAAGCCCCGTAATCCAATCAAAATACTGTTCAGTTCGTACGGTGAGTATCCTCTAGAAGTCCGGGTGCGACAGCATCCCAACATATGACGGGAACCAATGATGCAATGAGCAATATTGAACCTCCATTATATCATCTCAATTGCGTCACTATTGGTGATAATTCCGAACTTAAGGCATTGGGACGAGGCAAGGTCGCTATCTCAAATGATGTATCAATTGAGAATGTTCTCCTTGTTGAGTCCCTTGGTTATAACTCGATGTCCGTTCTTCAACTTCCAAATTGTGGTTTTACCTCTTTCTTTAATAAAGAGAATGTGATTGTCACTTGGGAAACAACTCTTTAAGTAGCCTTTGTTGGGTTTGTCGAGAACGACATGTATGTAGTGGACTTCTCTAAAGGATACACGTGTGCCGCGACATGCCTAATGGCTAATGTTGATGTGGGGTGGCTTTGGCATCGCCGGTTAGCCCACACCAATATGAGAATGTTGCATGACCTTCAAAGTGGAAATCATGTTCTGGGACTAACCAAGGCTAAGTTTGCTAAAGATCGTGTGTGTAGTTCTTGTACCTTTGGGAAGCAACATGGAGAATTCCGTCCAACCAAGACTAATATCTCCACCACAAGAATCCTTGAGATCATTCACTTAGATCTCTTTGGTCCACTATCTTATGATAGTCTCAGAGGCAAGAAGTATTGCTTGGTGATTATGGATGATTATTCAAGATATTGTTGGGTGTATTTCTTCAAGAGGAAGAGTGAGACTCAAAAGAGAGTCATCGAGTTTATCACTCTAGTGGAGCGCCAACACAATGCTTCCATATTGGCCATTCGGAGTGACAATGGTACGGAGTTCAAGAACTATACCGTTGAGGGATTTCTTAGTGAAGAGGGCATTTCTCACGAATACTCCTCTCCCTACACCCCTCAACAAAATGGTGTTACAGAAAGAAAGAACCGGACTTTGATGGATGCGGCGAGGACAATGATTGTGGAGTTCTCTTCTCCTTATAACTTTTGGACCGAAGCCGTCTCCACTGCTTGTCATGCTACCAAACGGTTATATGTCCACAAGATCTTGAACAAGACTCCCTATGAGATTCTCATGGGAAAGAAACCGGACGTATCTTACTTCAAGGTCTTTGGTTGCAAGTGCTTCATTCGCAAGAAAGGTAAACGTTTGTCAAAATTTGAGACCAAATCATATGAGGATATTTTTGTTGGCTATGCCACAAATGCTCACGCCTATAGAGTCTACAAAAAGTCCACCAGACAAGTTGAAGAAGCTATAAACGTGGTGTTTGATGAGGATAATGGCTCCCAAGGGGGGCGTATAGATCATGGTGTTGTAGGAGATGCAATTCCTCCCATCGTCATAAGAAGAATGGGGATTGGTGAAATAATTCCCATTGAGGGTTATCGGATGACGAAGGGAGAAGGACTATGCCCCACTCAAGTGGAGCCATTTACTACACCTATTGATACACAAGCTACCCAACAAGATGCACCAAGTCCTCAAGCTAATGATAAAGTTCAAGCAAGTGATCAAGGCCAAACTTCTCATCAAAGCCATGATCAAAGTCCCATCATTGTTGAGAGAGATCAACCTAGTGGTGATCCTTCACCCACTAATGATCAAGGCCGAGATGAAGATGGACATGTCTCCAATGAAGAAGGTTATTCTCAAGCAATATCCAAAGGATCTTTGGAGGACATACTAGCTCGTAGAGCAAAGAGAAGGCTAGAGAATCTTGAATGAGCGGGTCACACGGGGGACAAGACACTTGGGCAAGTTCGTGGAAGGGTTGTCACTAGGAAGAAATTGGCGGATTTTAGCAAGGATCATTCTTTTGTCTTTTTCATTGAACCCAAGAAGGTTTATGAAGCTCTCGAAGATCAAGATTGGCTTGAAGCCATGCATGATGAACTCAATAACTTCGAGCGGAACAAAGTGTGGAAGTTAATACCAAGGCCCAAGGATTGCAAGAATGTTATTGGCTCCAAATGGGTGTTTAAGAACAAGCAAGATAAAGATGGTATTGTCATTCGCAACAAGGCAAGGTTGATGGCTCAAGGGTTTTCTCAAGTCGAAGGTGTTGATTTCGGTGAAACCTTTGCCCCTGTAGCTCGTCTTGAATCCATCCGTATCTTACTTGCTTATGCATCTCATTATAATTTTAAATTGCAACAAATGGATGTTAAAAGTACTTTCCTAAATGGTCACATTAGTGAGTTAGTATATGTTAAGCAACCTCCGGGTTTCAAGGATCCCAACCACCCCGATCACGTCTATAAACTCGATAAGGCACTCTATGGACTTAAAACAAGATCCACGTGTGTGGTACGAGCACCTTAAAGAGTTTCTAGTGGATCGTGGGTTTAATGTTGGTTTAATCGATCCCACCCTCTTTACTAAGACGGTTGGAGGTGACTTATTCATATACCAACTATATGTGGATGACATCATTTTTTGCTCTGCTAACACTTTGTTCAATGAAGAGTTTTGCAAGCTTATGACCGATAGGTTTGAGATGCTACGATGGGAGAATTGGAGTTTTTACTTGGCTTTGAAGTGAATCAATATCATGAAGGAACCTTTATCAAACAAGCTAAATACACTCAAGACATGCTCAAGAGATTCAATATGCATGATGTCAATCCTATGAAGACCCCCATGTCCACAACCACTGACTTGAAACCTGACCTCAACGGTAAAGAGGTAGATCAAAAGGTATACCGCTCCATGATTGGCTCTTTGCTCTACCTTTGTGCATCTAGACCAGATATCATGTATAGCGTAGGTAAATGTGCAAGGTTTCAAGCCTCTTCGAGGCAAAGTCATTTGGAAGCGGTGAAACAAATCTTTCGATATTTATTTCATACCCCAATTTTGGTCTTTGGTATCCTAAGGGTTCAAGCTTTCAGCTCATTGGATATTCGGATGCGGATTATGCGGGAGAAAATACGGATAGGAAGTCCACATCCGGGGGTTGCCAATTCCTTGGCCGCTCCTTAGTATGTTGGTCTTCAAAGAAGCAAAAATGCATTGCTCTCTCCACTACCGAGGCCGAGTATATCTCCGCGGCAAGTTGTTGTGCCCAATTGCTTTGGATGAGGCAAACCTTGAAGGATTATGGTATTCATTTTGACAAGGTGCCTCTTCTTTGTGACAATGAGAGTGCTATCAAGATCGCCTACAACCCCGTTCTCCACTCCAAGACGAAGCACAATGATATACGTCATCATTTCATTCGGGATCATGTTGAGAAAGGTGATATTGATCTCTCATATGTGTCCACCAAGGATCAACTTGCCGATATCTTCACGAAGGCCCTTGATGAGCCAAGGTTTCGAGTTTCGAGGAATGAACAAAATGTCATCGATTCTTCCAACTTCACTTGAAACCTTGCATATGTACCTTCATTATACGTGCTATTAGGTTTGGATGTAGGCATGGACATAGGGGGAGCATCACTCAACTCATGAGTGTACACTCCTCTTATTATGCGAAAATCAATTCATCATTGCATATCTAGTCAATTTGTGGCTTATTGTGCTTAATTGTGAGTAGTACTCTTGGATCCAAGATATATCTTCGCGGTGCCAAAGTACACACTCAAACATGGTGGCTTCGGCCACCAACCTCCTCCTCTCGGAGTTGTTTTGTTTATGTTTCTCTTTGGATATTTTCCGAATATCTTATCCCCCTTGACAACTTGTGCGGGTTCGGCCTTTTATCTCTTTGCATCTTGCGAACCCCATCGAGCAATGTCTCTCGTACATCAGTTACTAGTTTCCAACCCAAGCCTCCCTTGCCCAAAACATTATTCCATTCGTAATGCTCTTGTTTTTTCTGATTTTGGCGTGTCGGATATATACCAACTAGGGGTATATCAGATGGTGGTCTAAAGTGTCGGCTTACCAGGGTGGCCCAAATGGTAGTGGGCTACGGTCCATTGGGCGGCCCAGTAAGCTGACGCACGGAAGCCGGATTCTAGAAGAACCCGGATCACGGCCCACGTGATACGGCTTGGAGTAGAAGGCGGATTCCTTACTTTCCAAGTTAGCACATACCGTAGTCTTCTAGGTTTCCTTCTCTGTATGCCCTAACCCGACTATTGTATAAAGCCGGACGGGAGATAAGATTGATAGACAAAAAGCTAAAGGCCAACTCGCCGAGAGGTGGATCCTTGACGAGTAGCTAATAGAACCTCACATTATACTCTGTATTCCCAGGCTTTAGTCCTGAATAGTGATATTGCAGGAGTAGGAACGTCGCATTACTGTGTCGTACCGAACCTGGGTAAAACCTTGTGTCATTTTCCATTGTACAATCACGTCCCCCCACTTCTCTATCGGTAGTCTCATGGCACACCCGTCTATGAATTCTACCACGATGTCTCGACAGTTGGCGCCCACCGTGGGGCCGGCGACGTCGGGCGTTAAGTTTCGATCGGGGATACTTGGCGGAATCGGCAGTACCATAACTATTGGAAGCTTGGAATTCGACAACGACGTCGGGCGCTTCCTCGACAATGGATCATACATGCCGGCGCAGAATCATCTGTAAGTGTCTGCGTTCTACCGATTGGATCTGCAAACATCTTTATCGGATTAACTGCAGAGGCAATGGGATTCTGCGGTGGAAGCAAATTTATCACACCCGCCCTATATCCAGTCGACGACGACTATGATGCCAGGTTTTGCTCAGATCGCCGACAAACAAGTGAATCACACTTTATCGGCATGATGCAATCCGAGATCGCCGAAAACACGGACGAAAGCAATCTCGTGCAAGAGGCAAAAAACAACAACCTCACAATGGAGGTGGAAGATCCGACATCCGTCAACACGACGATGAACTCGGAAGCTGATTCCGTATTAGCTGCCATTGAGGTAAGGTCGGAGTCAGAAACCGGATCAGATAATTTTGATTCCGAAGACGAGGACGAGGACGCTTTCGAAAGAAAAGTTAAATCTTTTCAAGAGGGATTCCACGAGGTACTGATGGCAAAACCGGCTGAAAACACGGATGCCGACAGTCAGGAAAGCCCTAGAACTCCTCCGCTAGAGGAAGAGAGAGAAGGAGAAACCTCTCGAACATACCCTAATGTCAAAGAGCTGACAGAGGAAGAACCTAGCAAAAAACCTCCCTCTTCCAAGAAGAAACACAAAGCTGCTAAAAAACTCCAGTATAAGATCCGAAAGAAGAAATTGGCCGATCCAGCCAATGAAACCCCAGAAGTAGGAGACGCAAGCGGAGTAAAACCTGCGGAGAAGAAAACAAAGGAAATCCCTGTTCCACCAATGACAGAACAGGACGAACAGGAGTTACTCCAAACACCAGTGGCACCACACGAGCCCCCTGAAGTGCTGGAAGCCCGGAGGAAAGCTCTCCAAAGGAAGCAGCAACATCTATTTCGAACTCGAGAACACCTCTAAAAAACCCAGGCTGACATCAAGCTCATGCGGGAAGAAATCGAGGAATATGAGAGAAAGAATAGATCTGGCATTAAACCTACACGGTTACCCGGAATACAAAACCGGAAGTACTGCCGCCAAAAGAAAAGTTCCACAACCCATCTTGGAAAAAGCAGATAAACGGCAAGGATGCCATAGGCGAACCAATATACAAAACCGCAGCGGAAAACGCGGAAGCAGCGTTCGCCATCCTCAACAACGATATGTACTCCAATGGTGAAAAACTCCAAGGGGTGTATGATTTCTTAGGAAAAGCATTGCAACAACAACAATGGGGGCAAGAGAGATCAGGGAAGTTACATGACAACTCTGCCCTATGCAAGACAGCTACATGCGCCGCTGGAGCACCTGGGCCGGAAGAACCCGGAGATTCAAACAATTCAAAAGAGAAGAAATCAGATCCGAGAAAGGACAAGAAGAAACCCGACAATAAGGATGAAGCGTCCAGAACCGGATCCCATCTCCCGAAAGATGGAACAAATCCCCGCGATCGGGAAGAGAAAAACCGGAAGGACGGAAAAGTAATGCCGCCTCCGAGACGCCCTGCAGAAAATGTTGGAAGACATGATATACTTCACAGACGTGAGAGATCCCGGACGCCCCCAGGAATAAGGAAAGACACAAGAGTAGAACTCCACCTTATCCTAAAGGGCAAGGTCACGGAGTAAATAGAAACAATCCCGGAAAAGCGCGTCCGCGCCACAATGGAAAAGAAAGGAGTAGACCCCCTTCTATCCATTCAGCCGGCAGATACTCCGCACACATAGACAGAGCGAAAAGAGACGATTTATACTTTGGACCCAAGTGTTTCACTGATAGGATCCGAAGAATAAGTCTACATTCTGGCTTTGCTAAAGTTGTTCCAACATACCAAAAGTACACCGGTAGTACAAACCCGGATACCTGGCTCTCAGACTACTATACAGCCGTTCAGATCAACAATGGGACAGACCTGGAGGCGGTAAAATTCCTCCCCCTAATGTTACTGGATGGAGCCAGAGATTGGATCAATGGATTACCATCAAGGACTGTTGACAGTTAGGATGATATGGCTGGAGTATTTACTCAGCATTTCCGGGGAACCTACAAGCGCCCGAACATCATCAGCCAGCTAAACCGCTGCACCCAGTTTGAGGATGAACCATACGTGGATTTCATCTCAAGATGGACATCAATGAAGAATAGCTGTTCTGGAGTAACTGACGTTCAAGCAATGCATGCTTTCGTCAATGGTCTAAAACCCGGACTCGTACCGTTCATGATCGGTTCCAAAAGCACAAAGATCTAGGATCTATGCTTACAACCGCCAATGAGCATGCAGCGGCAGAAGACGACATCAGAGCGAGAGGTGGCAATATCGATACTTTGATCCAAGCCAAAAAGACCCCTCGCACTGAGAAAAAAAGAAACTCCCGAAGCAACACAAAAGCCCAAAGAACTTAACATAGCCTTTGGAAGAGAAAATGGGAATAAGTGGAAAGGAAGAATCACAGAGCCGATAAATTACACCAAAGAAGAGTGGGAAAAAATAAAGTCGGAAAGCTGTGTCCACCACTCGCAATTTGGGAAACCCACCCATACTAACGCACAATGCCGACTGAACAAGCATATGAAAGGCAGTGCAGGATCCGGAAACAAAGGGAAGAACTCCAAGAGGAAATTCTCCAAGCAAAAGCCAGAAGCTGAAAAAGAAGACAGTGAAACAGACACTAACGAAAAAATTCAGGAACAACAGCGAAAAGGCGAGCCTAAGTTTTCGAGAGTTGACGGAGAATGCAACCTAACTTTCCTGGCAACTCCCTCAGCAAAGGTGGCAAAGAGAACGCTTCGAGAAATAAACGTGGTTGTCCCTGCAACCCCGAAATTCTTGAAGTACTCAAATACACCAATTACCTGGGATCAGTCTGATCATCCCGGAAATATCCCAGAACCCGGCATGCAAGCTCTAATTGTAAGTCCTATTGTTCAAAACACTAGGATAAAAAGAGTGCTGATGGATGGAGGATCCAGCATTAACATAATGTACCTAGATACACTAAAGCATATGCGAATCTCCGAGACACAGCTCAATCACAGCAACATACGTTTTCACGGCATCGTCCCTGGCAGACAAGCACGATCCCTAGGAGAAATTTCCCTAGATGTAACCTTCGGAGAGAAAGATCACTTCCGTCAGAAAAAGTATCCTTCGAGGTTGTGTCGTTCGAAAGCGTGTATCACGCAATACTCGGACGTCCGCTTTCGCCAAATTCATGGCAAGATCATGTTATATTTATAACAAGCTGAAAATGCCAGGGCCAAAAGGAGGAGTAATCACCATAACGGGGAGACTTCAAATTGGCAAAAGAGCTGGAAAAAGAAAACGCCCTTTGCGCAGAAAAAGTGATAGCAAAGGAAGAACTGAAGGAGCTGGCAAAAGAAGTATCGCCGACAGAAATGCCGACAGGAAAAGAAAGTCGGAAGCCAACAGATAGCTTCAAAGCTTCCGAGAACACAAGATAGGTAATCTTAGATCCTAAAGATCCGACAAAGTTTGTCGTAGTAGGAACAGGGATGACCGACAAATGTGAAAGAGAGCTCATCAAGTTCCTCCATGAGAACTGGGACATTTTCTCATGGTGCCCTGCGGACATGCCAGGCATACCCAGGGAACTTGCTGAGCATCAACTTCAGGTGATTCTAGGATCTAAACCCGTCAAACAAGGTCTCCATCGATTTGATGGAAGAAGACGGAAGGCTATTGGCAATGATATTATCCGGCTTTTGGCAGCAGATTTTATCCGCGAAGTTATACATAACGAATGGTCAGCAAACCCAGTATTAGTCCTGAAGAAAGACAATACTGCCCTTAGTATGTGTATAGATTATACTGGATTGAACAAGTTGTGTCCAAAAGATAGATTTGCGTTACCGCGAATCGATCAAATAATAGATGCCACTGCTGGCTCTGAGCTTTTATGTTTTTTGGATGCATATTCCGGGTATCATCAAATACGCATGAAGGAAGAAGATCAAATCAAAACCTCCTTCATAACCCCATATGGGGCGTACTATTACATAACCATGCCATTTGGCCTGAAGAACGCCGGTGCAACTTACCAGCGTTGTATGCAACGATGTATGCATAGTCAGATTGGCAAAAACGTCCATGTTTACGTGGACGACATTGTTGTCGTGTCCAAGGAAAAAGATACACTCCTTGAAGATTTGCGAGAAACCTTCGAAAATTTGCCCACTTACAAGATGAAGTTGAACCCATTAAAGTGCGTATTCGGGGTTCCCTCAGGAAAACTTCTGGGTTTCATCGTTTCTCATAGAGGAATAGAAGTAAATCCGGAAAAGATCAAAGCAATCTTAAACATCTCTAAGCCCACGTGCGTAAAAGATGTACAAAGATTGACGGGTTCTGCAGCAGCCGTTAGCAGGTTTATTAGACGTCTAGGGGACAAAGCTCTGCCATTATACAAATTGTTGAAGAAATCCGACAAGTTCGAGTGGACAGAAGAAGCAGATGCAGCATTAACCCGGTTGAAAGAAACTTTAATGAAAGCTCCAATTTTGGCATCCCCAAAAGACGAAGAACCTATGTTATTGTACCTTACGGCTACAAACTGGGTTATTAGCGCTGTGATAGTTGTGGAAAGGAAGAAAGACGAACAAAGCATACCAGATCAACATATGGTATACTATGTAAGCGAAGTTTTCTCCGAGTCCAAACAAAGGTACCCACATTATCAAAAACTGGCATATGGCATATTTTTCGCATCTCGGAAACTTCGTCATTACTTCCAATGACATTCCATAACAGTGGTATGTAAAGCACCGCTAGGGGATATAATAAACAATACGGAGGCAACTGGCCGAGTAGCCAAATGGGGCATCGAGCTAGCAGCATTCGACATTAAGTACCAACCTAGGACGGCAATAAAATCCCAGGTTTTGGCAGATTTTGTCGCCGACTGGACAGAAGCAATGGAAAAAACACCAATGCCGGAGTCAGAATACCGGATCATGCACTTTGACGGATCTAAGATGAAAGAAGGCGCAGGAGCTGGTGTAGTCCTAAAATCCCCTAAAGGAGATACAATGGAGTATGTATTGCAAATACACTTCAATGCCAGTAATAACGTGGCAGAATACGAAGCTCTGCTTCATGACTTGCATATTGCAAAGGAAATAGGTGTTAAACGTATCTTATGCTATGGCGACTCAGATTTGGTACAACACCAGCTCAACCAAACTTGGGACGCCAAAAGCCCCATCATGGCTGCATATCGGAGAACGGTGGACGTGTTTGCAATCTGTTTGTTGGATTTGAAGTGCTTCATGTCAAAAGGGAGGAAAATTGGAACGCGGACGCATTAGCCCGCATGGGATCAGAAAGGGTAAAAATCCTACCACCAGGTGTGTTCGTCCAACATTTGTATGAACCATCGATAAAAGGTGGAGATGTAGACTATCCTCTGGCTTCCGAGTCAATTGAAGTCATGCTCGTTAACTCGGAATGGACAATTCCATATTTAAACTTCTTAGTTGACCAGAAGTACCCGGATGGAGCAGACGAAGTCTTGCAGAGACGGATTCAGCGTCGATGCAAAGGATACACGGTAATTAATAGTTGCTTGTATAAACGCAGTACTACTGGAATTTTTCTGCGATGTATTTCACTAGAAGAAAGACGAGAGATCCTGCAAGAAATCCATGCCGGAGATTGCGGACATCATGCTCAATCAAAAAGCATAGTTAAAAAAGCATTTCGTGCAAGGTTTTTCTGGCTAACAGCCAAGACAGATGCTGAGCACATAGTTAATACTTGTGCTGGGTGTCAGTATTACGCCAAGCAGACAAATATGCCAGCCCAAGCACTCAAAAATATCCCTATTACATGGCCGTTTGCGGTCTGGGGGATAGATATGATGGGACCATTAAAAACTGCAAGAGGCGGACTTACACATCTACTCGTTATAGTAGATAAATATACCAAGTGGGTGGAGGCTAAGCCCATAAAAAAACTTGACGGTGTAACTGCCAGAAATTTCATCATTGACGTAGTCATGAGATATGTCGTTCCACATAGCATAATAACTGACAACGGGACAAATTTCTCTATTGGAGAGTTGGCAAAATATTGCCGACAAACGGGAATTCGCCTAGATCTCGCATCCGTGGCACACCCGCAACCCAATAGACAGATTGAAAGAATGAATAGCTCAATCTTGCAAGAAATACGCCCAAGACTCGAATCTCCTCTTCATAGAGCAGCTGGAGCATGGGTGGAAGAGTTACCCTCTGTGCTTTGGAGCATTCGAACAACACCAAATAGGTCAACAGGGCAAACCCCGTTTTTCCTAGTTTACGGTGCGGAAGCAATCCTTCCAATGGACATGATCCATGACAGCCCAAGAGTGCAGGATTTCGACGACTCAGATTCCCAAAGCGCACGAAAGGATGTCGTCGACCTCTTAGAAGAGGAACGAGAGCTTGTGCTTCAAAGATCCGCCATTTATCAGCAAGGTTTACGACGTTATCATGGTCGGAAAATCAGGCATCTTTCTTTTAAAGAAGGTGACCTAGTGCTAAGATTGGAGCAGCAAAGAAAGCACAAATTGGCCCCAGTACGGGAAGGACCATTCGTCATCAGTAAAGCCATGAAAAATGGACCAGACTATCTTGTAGACATTCGAGATACGGAGGATGATCCCGAGAAGCCGAATCGCAAAAGAAAGAGAAAGATAGATGATGAACTATAAGAAACAAAGAGGCCCTGGAGTATCCAGCAATTATGTCCCTTCTATACTTAGTTCAATTTCTATGTAAACATCTTTGAGATCATGAAATAAAGTTCTCGGAATTCATATTTCTATGTTTTTCATATTCCGCCTTTTCTATTTCCCAATGATCTTTCAAAATACTCAATGTTAACCCGATTTGTGCCTGCGTGCTCGAAGTTAAAAAACTGAACGATTTTCAGCCTAAAAATAAGGCTTAAGGAAACCCAGATTGTGCCTGCGTGCCTGAGTTTCATATAAAAAATTCCTTAGCTATTCTCTAAATATTATCTGATTGTTTTTGTGCTGGGTCACTGAAGCTAGTAAGCAAAAAATGTCTTTATCATGATCCATGTTTCCGAGTTTTAGACCGATCGGTCATTCCCAGTCACTCGGCGTGAAGATTAAAACGCTATCGAGCCATTTAAAACGCTAAGGACAGTTAAAGCATACAAACCAGAGAATTTAGAAGATAAAGGAATGATAACCCGAAAATACTTGCAAAGTAGTTATATAACATTAAACTGCAAAAGGCGGAGTACTTGTTCGTTCAAAAGGATGGAAGCATTACAATAATGTTTACAACATAAAGTTTGGTAATGCTCCTATTTTCTATTTACCCAAGACCCGGATTTATCCTTCAAGCATCTGAGTCATCTTCGCTGGAGGATTCTTCTGGAGTGTCCGGGATCACCTCCTCCGGGTAGACGATGGAGATGTTGATCATGGAAGCAATCTTGGTTGCGTGACCTTTGATCTGGTCAAAGATGTTGGTCCGCTGGGCTTTCGTATACCCTTGCGGGATGCCGGACGCCACGCGCCAAGATTTGGCAGTGGGGTAATGCATACGCATGAGCCCTAGAGCCATGCGTGCACCACCCCGTGCCGCGGAGCGCAAGGTGTATTCCTTGGACTTCGCCACCTCCAATATAGCCTCCGGAAGTTTCTCAACTCCCGAGAATTCCCCAGTTCTTGCGTGAAGGAACTTGTTGATCAGCTCCATACCCGCAGCCCTGAGCGCGGTGAAGACCTTCCCAAAAGCTCGAGTTTTTTCAATCCGAGTAGAAGTGGGGTCATCTCCTATTTTCAGACAAATAACCAAAGGGTTATCGAAAAAGCGGAGAAAGAATGTAAAACATCAAAAAACCGGTAAAAGGCAAAAAACTTACCAAGGATCTTATCCATCTCGAAGCCTTCTTCCAGACAAAGGGTCAAAGCATTCTCCAGATCTCGGATAGTTGCTTTTTCCTTATCAGCTTGGTTGGAGGCATTGGATTGAGCAATACCAACAGCCAGCTGGCTGACCTCCAGTTCTTTCTGAACCCTCATAAGTTCCTTATGAAGGTCCAGGTTCTCCCGTCGGAGGTTCTCAGCGTTGCCGGCATCTTCAACAACTTGCTTGGCTTTCGCCAAAGCAGCTGAAAAGCGAGAAAAAAATTCCGAGTGAGAACACTCAGAAAAATACTTAGGAAAGAGTTATTGACAAGAAACATCAGAGAACTAAAATACCAGTTGTTTCCTCCAGCTGGTGCTGAGATGATGCCAACTCCGCTTTCTTAACGTCAAGAATGGAAAGAAGGTTTCTAACCTCCTTGTTCTTGACGGTAAGTTTGCCTAAAACTTCCAGGTTTATGCTTTCAACGGTTTGCTCAAACACGGAAATGAAGAAGAACACTTAAGATAGAAACATGCATGATAATGATAAAAGCATTAAGTTAAAAGCATGCATTTTACTTATTTCTTGGGGGCTAGAGATGTTACCTGGCTCATCCGCTGTAAACCTGATAAGTTATCGTTGAATTCTTTTGCGTACTCAGCAAAAAAAATTCCAACGTGTTGCAGGCCGTCTTGAATGACCTGACGAGGTGAAAATACGAAGTTATTTCGGACAATTAGTCCGCCTTGTGGCCAAGGACGGATTAGAGGAGCAGGAGCGAAGAACTTCTTAGCTGCCGGACGAATGTATCTGAGATCGTCAAAAGGTTCTTCCTTTACCTTGAAGTCTTTGTCAAAAGTAGGGATGGGCTCGTCTTCTCCAGTTGTCCGAGAAGGTCCGCCTATCTCCGGCTCCGCCCTTTCCCTCACATCCACGTTAGATACAATAGGTTGGCTGGTCGGCCGGAATTGTTTGTCCAGGTTTGCGGTTTTATCTTCCCCACCGAGAGTTTTTGGAGTGGGTGAAGCTTCAACTGAAGATGGCATTTCCTTGCCAGTAGTAGCTTTATGTTTCTTCAGTTTCTTTGACTTCAAAGGAGCTGGTGCAAGGCTGAAAAAGGGAAAGAGGAAGGAAAAATCCGAGAAGTAAAATACCTCGAAGAACCAGAATGGAATGAGAAGTTAAAAACCCCAGAAAAATACCTCGACGTGGCGATGGGAACTCCATCGAGATTTATCACCTCCTCTGTGATCACTTTCCTCTTGCGTTTTCTACCGCCATAAAAGCTGGCGTGCAATTCGTCAAGTTCGGTATCGGATCCAAGATCTGCTTCCGTGAGATCGTCGAACTACGGAGAAGGCAAAAGATCTGGCTAAGTTGGAGAAATCTGGGAAAGGTAAAAATCCGAGAAAATACCAAATCAGGGAAAAATAAGAATACCTTAGGAACTCGGTTTTCCTCGTGATACATTCCCAAACTCTCCTCATATTGGTCGCGAGTAGCGACCAATTGCTTAACTCGCTTCTTGAAATCCCTCTTAGTAAAAGCTTTGTCCGTCCCTCTCATTTCATCTTCTGGCCCCTCGTATTGGCAGAGAAGTCGGGGGCGGAAGGCGAGAGGTTGAATACGGCGACCGAACCAACACAGAATTGTATCTGTTTCGGTCAGAGGAAGTTGTGAGGAGGTAAGTTTGGCGATACGCCGTTTAATTTTCATCAGATCCTCCAGCAAAGTTTGCACCGCTTGGGTTGCCCAACTATCCCGAGGTGTGGCAGCAGAATTGGTGAATGGAGGAACCTTGTTGTCCTTTTTAGGGAATGGGACATCGTGGTGATAAAAGAAAGAACCCATCCAAAATTTGAGGGATTCTGATGTCTTTATCTTAGGGTACCAATCTCCCCTAAATCTCCGAAGAGTGAAAGAAATGGTCCCGCAGATGGGAAGAACGCCCTCTGTAGGGTTCCGCTTCACTCCGAAGAAATATTGCCAAAAGTCTAACCTAGGCGCTATTCCCAAATATCCCTCGAAAAGGGCCTGGAAGCCGGCTAGGTAAAGAATGGAGTTTGGGGGAAGATTATGAGGCTGAACACCGCAATGTTCGAGAACCTCGAGCAAGAAGGCGGATGAAGGAATTCCCATACCTCTCGCGATGTGGGAGGTAAGGAGAACGCGTTCCCCGTCTTTTGGCATTGGCTCGGGCTCGTCTTCCGGGCTCCGCCATTTCCCCTTGAGCAGCAACCCTTCCTTTTCCATTGTCGGAAGGAGGGAGGGAGGGATACTGCTTTGGCTCCAGTTGCCGGCGGTTTCCCCTTCGTCTTCTGCCCCGGCGGGGGCGGATGACGCAGCCGACGCGGCCGCGAGCTCCTCTCCGACGAGGACTATCTTTTCCTCCACCGTCTCGGGCACGAATGGCGGGGATTGCACGGAGGAGGACCCGGCAAGATTGGTGGCGGCGAGAGGAGTTTCCTCGCTAGCTGCGCCGCCGACGGTTTTCTCCGGCTCGTCTCCGGTCGCGTGGAGAGGAGAATCCACCATGGGATCCATGGTGTTAATGATTTCGTCAATCTCTGCCGCGACGAAGCGGGCCGGAGAAGAGTTCGGAGAGGTCATTTTTTGGCAGCGCGGTGGAGAATCCGTGTGCTCCAGCAAGGTCGCGGACGTTGTTGGTTCGTGCGTTCGCCGGAAGTTCGCTCTGCTCGCAGTGTGCTTGGGCGCTAAGAGAGGCGTGAAGAACTGAGAACAGAAGGTTTGCCGGAGGGGATGGAGACGGCTATTTATAGCCGGAAACCCGTCGCGATACGTGCTAACGGCTCTTTTGACCGTTGGATGATCAACGCGTGTCACTCGCCGGAAATTCCTGGAAATGAAACGACGGGTGATTATTGCTATCTCCTCGTTTCCCGCGAGAATCTGTCAGAGATACGTTTCAGGGTTTCCCGCTCGAAACCCAAACGTCCCTTACGTCAGCATGATTAGAGTGCTGCCGTAGTTAGTTCCTTCTCCATGAAGGTTCGTGGAAGAAAAGCCGGATTTTCCGGAATCCGAGTTTGACGTTATGACATCCCTTTGAGGAAAAGAAGAATCAAGACTGTGAGCCAGTATTTCTCGGAAAGAATGCACATTTGACGCAAGACGGTGAATCAGAGTCTTAATCCTTCTTGGGGCTACTGTCGGATATATACCAACTAGGGGTATATCAGATGGTGGTCTAAAGTGCCGGATTACCAGGGTGGCCCAAATGGTAGTGGGCTACGGTCCATTTGGCGGCCTAGTAAGCTGACGCACGGAAGCCGGATTCTAGAAGAACCCGGATCACGGCCCACGTGATACGGCTTGGAGTAGAAGGCGGATTCCTTACTTTCCAAGTTAGCACATACCATAGTCTTCTAGGTTTCCTTCTCTGTATGCCCTAACCCGGCTATTATATAAAGCCGGACGGGAGATAAGATTGATAGACAAGAAGCTAAAGGCCAACTCGCCGAGAGGTGGATCCTTGACGAGTAGCTAATAGAACCTCACGGTGTACTCTGTATTCCCAGGCTTTAGTCCTGAATAGTGAGATTGCGGGAGTAGGAACGTCGCATTACTGCGTCGTACCGAACCTGGGTAAAACCTTGTGTAATTGTCCATCGTACAATCACGTCCCCCCACTTCTCTATCGGTAGTCTCATGGCACCGCCGTCTATGAATTCTACCACGATGTCTCGACATGGCGCGCGTAAACTTGGTCTAGTGGAGGCTCCAGTGGAACCACTAGAGGCTCCGCTGCTCATGTCCACCGGATCCCACCGGAACCTCCGCTGGTGAAAATTGCCCAGCGGGCCGCATAGTGGGGTACTGTGTGGACAGGGGGCGGAGGCTCCGGTGAAACCACCGGAGGCTCCGCCCGTGGCATTTTTGCGGGATAAGTTCCAGGGCGACCGGGGGTCAACAAGATCCAATCTCATTTTCCCCCACTCGCTCTCCCTCTTCTCCCTCACAATCGCCGCCGCCCCCAAGGACTCTGCCGCCGGAATCGGGTGCTCCACCGCCGGGAGCCCTCCTCCTTGCTTTGGACCACCCCGGGATCTTCTTCCTCCTTTACTTCCACCATGGATGGTGCGGGTATGTGTGCTCTATCTCTCTCTCTCATCTAGTTGATGGATGGGGATGCATAGGAGTTCCATGTTCTTAACATTCCGATGCTTGGATTTGGATTTTGGGAGTAGAATATCACGAGTACAAACCCTAGCAACCTAGATAGTGAGTATTAGGCTTGAATTGCTACGGTTCTTAGGATGGATTTGTTCATATGCCCTAACCCTTGTTATTCAACCCTAATACCATTCATATCTTTGTTCCTTGGATTTGTGCGTCTCCTAAGACTTGATCATTACCTTTTCTTCATGCTATTTTTTCTATTTCTCTCATAGATGCATCCGGCTCAAAAGGCAAGGGCACTCGTTCCAAGAGTGTGGCTCGTCACAAGGCTCCTAGGGTCGATGAAATTGAGGAAACTCTGGATCCATCTCAGCCCAAGCGCAAGAGGTTCTCGACTACCGAGAAGACATTTCCACAAAGGGAGAAGTCTGCTTCTCAAATATCCGAGGGGGTGTTCGTGAAATAACACCGCGAGAACCCATATGTCATTGACCGCAACCGTTTGATGCCACAGTTCCGGGGTAAGGACCCTCGATTCCACACTGTCTTTCAGAGCCAAATCTATCATGAGATTTTGATGAGGAAGACCAAGGAGAATGTTTATCCTCAACATGCTATTAATTTTGGGCATCTGGAGAGGAATCCCAAGTATTTGTGGGAGGCGCTAGAGATTGTTGATACCTTTGGAGTTGCTCCCATCATGAGTGTTCAACAAGATTATGATGAAGATTTAGTTTGTCAGTTCTTGGCCACAGTGCATCTCGCCAATGAGACGGAGCGTCATCTTATTTGGATGACCAAGGGACGGCGGCTAACTATCAAGTGGTCTGAAGTTGGAACTCTTCTTGGAGGATACCCGGATCATGGACCGTTTGCTGGTGGGGAGGAGTTTGACAATGGGTGGTTCCGTATTCATTCCATCAACACTCAATCTCTCTCCAAGGATCAACTCACCCCTCTGTATCACTGGAAAAAATTTGTTGTTGGGTTCGTCAAGGGTCTCTACCCCGCTTATGATATCATGCTCCGTATCTATCGCGAGACCATCAACCCAAAGGCGGGGAGTGTTGATGAGATCCAAGGCTTCCTCAAGAATATTATGCTTTGCACTCATGAGAAGCGGCTTGCCGGTTCAAATCAGAAGCTCTATGTGCTAGATTATCCGTGGAATGAGCTATGGCACGTGGTTATCAACTGCAAGAATGCTTGCTTTGGGACCTTTATTATGAAGATCATCTTGCATGTGTGGGTGGACAAGTTCCCGGAAGAACCTTTTGATGATGCTAATTGGATCCCTCACATGGAGAAGAAACTTCTCATCAAGGACCACACCGAGCCCATTGTGCATCCTACACCGACTCCTCGCAAAAACAAGGCCAAACCATGTGTTATCCTTTATGAGGAAGAAGAAGAGGCAGGTCCCTCTCGCCCTCCTCCTTCTGACAATGCTTTCAAGTGGATGGCAAGGGCACTCAAGAAGGTGTTCAACTTGAACAAGAAGATTGAGCAGCGTCAATGGGAAGCCCACTATGATAAGGAGCTCAAGCACCGCAAAGCAGCTAAGGCAGAGCGTCAGCTTCGTCGTGATGGTGGGGATTCAGTGGAGTGCCTGGTGCTACCTAGCATCACTTACTGGGACAAGTGGCATGCCAAGGACTCCGCCGGGAAGCTCATTGAGTGGTCTGACGAGGAAGAAGGAGAAGAAGTCACCAGTTCTTGCCGCCGTGCCCGCCCTCCGAGCCTGGATATCTCCTCCGAGTGATCTTCGGGGCGTTAGCATATGTTTCTCCCTCTTTTGGTATCTTGATGCCAAAGGGGGAGAGATATCTATCTATTAGGAGCGGGTATTTGCATGGGTCTCTCTCAAGCATATTTTTCGATTTGCATCTTTCTCTTGCTTGAGAGAGTTGGTCTTTCATTTGGAAACTTTGGTTGTTCAAATTCGTATGTGTTGTGAACCTCGTATTATGCATTGTGAGCTTGTGAACTTATTATCTTATGTGTTGTGTGCTGACTATTATTCATATGTATATATATCCATTGCGTCTAAATGCTCTCAACATGAAGGGAGCATATCTTTAGGGGTAGCTCCGTTCATGTTGTGTATTTAATTATGCAAATAGGGATGTTGTCATCAATTACCAAAATGGGGGAGAATGAAAGATCATCTTCCGTTTTGATAATTAAATGACAACATACCTATTGGTCTAATGTTTACTTGTTATACATGAAAATGCCCAGGTTCATCAAAGATACAATCTGTATGGGTTACAATTTTATTGGGATTGAAAAGAGCTCACAATGACAAAGCTGGGAAGTGGTTTTTGCATGGAGCGGAGGCTCCGGTGAAACCACCGGAACCTCCGCCTCAGTCCTTTTTCCTGCACTGCCCAGGCGCGGGCCTCCGGTGCGGCTCCGGTGTGGGGTCCTCCAAAACTGCGCTCGGGTACATACGGGCGGAGGCCAGGGCGGAGCCTCCGGTGGACGGAGCCTCCGGTGAAACCACCGGAGCCTCCGCCCTCTCCACTGGCTCATTGGGGGTCTGGCCTCCGGTGGAATCTCCGGTGGAGGGTCCGCCAAAATGGTGCTCTGTTGGATAAGAGATGATCATCCAGCGGAACCTCCGGTGCGCTTCTGGTCGGCGGAACCTCCGGTGAAACCACTGGAGCCTCCGCCCTCTCCACTGGCGCACTAGGGGGTAGGCCTCCGGTGGTGGCTCCGCCAAAATGGGGCTCTATTGGATAAGAGCGGAGGCTCCACCGGAACCTCCGGTGCGACTCCGGTGGGCAGAGCCTCCGCTAAAGCCACCGGACCCTCCGCCCCTCTGGTCTCAGCGCAAAGGGATTTGGGCTGCGCGGCTGCGCGCATACGAAGACCACTGGAGCCTCCCGTGCTGCTGGGACTGCTCAAACGACCACTTTTGGGAAGGGCTATAAATACCTCTTCCCCTACCTCATAAATTCCAAGCTTTTCCCACTCTCTCTCCTTCCATTAATGAAAGCTTCAACCTTCTATATCTCCCTCTCCAACCACCCAAACACTCCCATACTTCGTGGAGAGCTAGAGGAGACCTAGATCCACACTTCCACCAAAGGAATTTCAAATCCATCCACTACATCCTAGTATATCTAGAATCCTACTTGAAGCCTAGAAACCTTAGTAGATCTTGTGCTTGTAGCTTCCACCTTGTTGCAAGAAGCTTCGGATTGCTTGAGAGCCTCCATCCATCTTGTGGAGTGACCTCGAGCTCATGTAATGGTTTTGGTCAACGCCTTCAAGTCGACCTCATAGTGGAAACGAGAATCTCCCTCACCGGAGAAGCTCAAGGAGAATAAGGTGTGCACAACCGTGATATTGAGGAGCGCCTAGGTGGCTCCCGACCTCTCCAAAGTAGACGTACTTCTCTTGAGAAGGAACTACGAGAAAGATATCCTTGTTTACACTTGTGGTTTATCTCGTTGTCTTTCGTTTTACTTCCGTTGCGTATCTTATCTTGTATCACTTAGGTTGCTCACCTAGTTGCACATCTAGAGAACCTTACTTTATCTTCCTTAGCCATAATTAAAAGGAAAATAAGAAAAATTGGTAGTCAACCTATTCACCCCCCTCTAGTTGACCATACTGCACATTCAAAGGGGTTGAATTCTGGCCGCATATATTTTAAATTGGTGAATTTAGCCTCATTTTATACATATATTCACTTATTTTAATATGTATGTGGTCAAAATTAAATGACAAATAGTGTGCCTTATAAAAGTGAAAGAGGAGTACATGAATTCCATTTGTGAAGATATTGATATATATAGATACTAAAATTTGTCTAAATACATACGTATTTATATAAATGGAAGTCACGTATATTTTTAACGAGGGGGTAACATTTTTGCGATAACTTTGTAGACAACATTATACAAACTAATGGGACGAAGTTGTGTTATCTTCTCCGGATTTTTTACTTTTGAAATATCCATAACTAATTATTTTAGAGCATCTCCACTCACGGCGTCAATAGCGGTGTTCGGATCATCGACGGGACAAGACATTATTGAGTCCGTCCGGGCGAGGTGGCGTGCATTTGGGATGCCTCTTCCCACTCGTGCCCCCAAGAGGCCAGTCTAGAAAAAAAATCAAAGATATGCAAATAAAAACCGACAATCTCGACCATGATTCAAGTTTGGGTCATAATTCAAAATACTCGGCCATAATTTGAAGTCTTGATCACAATTCAAAGTAATCGTCCATCAAAACGTCGTAGACTCCGACACGGATGACAAATCAAACGACGTCGCCAGTGATGTCGCAGTAAAGGTGTCGTCATGGTCGTGCATGTCGATGTCAGTTTGGGTGTCCCGTTGGTGTCGTCGTGGCCGTGTATGTCACCGGTTTCCATCGGTGTGGGTGTCGTCGTGGCCGTGTATGTCACCGGTCTCCATCGACGTGGGTGTCGTCGTGGGTGCTGTCTGGGCAACCCCGAGTTCTTTCAAGATGGCGGCACATGAACATATCGTGCGCCTCCTTCGCAAGTGGTTCATGTTCAACATGTCGGCTGCCAAGATCATGAAGTCCTTCGTTGTTTTCATCACAATGGAATTATTCTTGGCGAGCTCGATCTTGACATCGGTCTTCTCCATCAAGGCCACCCACTTTGCATTATGATCGACTGACCTCAAGCTCATTTCGCGGAGACATCGGTGATGAACTTATCGATGGATATTGTGACCCTCTCCGTGTTTGCCACCGCTGCAACAACCACCATTGCTTATTGGTCCCCTTGGGTTCTCCCTCTGAGTTGGAAACATCGACTATGTCGGTGTGGCCGCCCCTTTCGAGTGTCTTCCGATGTGCCTTATCTGAACTCCGTGTACTTGTTGATATCCCTCTACAAGGCAAGGCTAGAGCATCGATGAGCTAGCAAAAAAGGGGACTTCAATACATAGACGGCTTGCGAACTCGAACTTGTTATCGGCGAGGACATGAACTTACTTGATCACCGACGTTATTCCCACTCTCATTTCTTTCGCGGATGTTTTCCAAGACACCCGTCAAACTTGTTGATGAAATTTTGGATGGCACACACACCTATGCTCGATGGCACCTTGGTTGTTCCATGAATACACTGTAGTATTCCTTCGTGAACTTGCATTCGTCGAACTCGGCCTAGGCGTCGCTTTTTCGATTGGCGACGGTGATCGTGTTCCCGGTCACGATCTTTCAACATTTCACCAAGCACACGTCCTACTTCCTCGTTCAACAAACGCCACGATTCTACTCGTGCTTCTTCTTCACGGCCTCACGGGTTCACCATCCACACTGTCGCCTACAGTTTGCTCGTCCAACCCATCCACCTCCTCATTCACCTCATCTTATTCACCGTCGTCATCTTCACCGTTGGCTTCTCTTTGTGTGGGGTGTTGTCATCGATCATGGTATGCACGATCTCGACGTTATTTCATGGACATAAAACACAATGCCGACGATCCTACTATGTCCATGGACATAAAAGGTAGCATCGACAATAGTTCCATACCGGGTTGGCCGTCTAAGAAATCGTGCGGCGTTTCCTTGACAACCGTTGCTTGCATTCGGGCCGAATGACAAGCTACAATCATGATTTTCTCTTATTATTAAACCAAGAAGTTAGCGATTGCTTGAATTCAAAACAAGTTGTCTCTCCTCCTCATTTTTTTCGTGTTTGTGATGGAAAAAATCAAATTTATAGTGAAAAGTTGTTTTCGTGCCAATTTATTGTACAAAGTTAGTTTTGAAAAGAAAAGAAAAATTATAGTACAAAGTTGTTTAAAAAAAATATGTTTTAGATGAGATATTGTTTTGAAATTCAGTGAAAAGGAACACGATGATGGAAATCGGTTTGTAATGCAGTCGCAAGGTTTAAAAGCAATGTGATTTTTAGTAATAAAATATGGCTTTTTATTCTTTAGCTTCTTGACGATGTTGCCGGCTAATTTGGCCATAGTGGAGAGAAAATGGAACACAAAAAAAAAAGCCAAAGAGATACTCCCTTCCTTCCAAAACACATAAATTATATTTATCTAAATAAATATAGATGTTTGTAGACATATTTTTAGTGTAGAATGTGCATGTTTTAGTGTATAATGTATTTATTCTATTATATGCATACTTAAACAAATAATAATATTAAAGATGCATAATTGAACAAATGAAAGCCATATGTATTTTAAAACAACAGATGTGTCTTACTGCTGAAAATCAGACAGAGCGTCACCTAGCAAGGTGCATACAAAAATTTCATTAAATTTAAGACTTGTGGGATCCTCCTCTAGGAGAAGGGAGCCCTTCAAAAATAGGTGTATGCTGCTTAGTGTGGCGTGCACACGGTATTCTTTAGTAAAAGGCGAAAGAATAGTTCGCTTTGTGCTCACCACGCAGCTGCCTGGTCTCTAACGGCGCAGCTGATGGCCTATATGAAGAGATTAGAGCGAGCTTAACTCCACAAACCAAGCGATGTGGGACTAAAAATGCTTCCTTGCATCTTCACTCCTCACTCGCTCGCTGGCATTCCCAGACTTAAATCCGCTGGTCCATGGCGCGCTTCTGCCCGGGCACGGGCAGCCGGGTAGGTAGCCCAAGAAGGTTTAACCGTTTTTTTTTCCTTTCAACACTGCTGGGCCAGACTTGCGGGCTTGTATGGCCTCGGCAAACGGCAGGGCAAGGCCCACGAGCCACGACCACGAGCGGAGCTGTCGGCTGTCCAGTCCCGTCCTTCCTCCTCGCCCTCCGTTTCGAATTTCCATTTCAAATCTCGCTGCCCCCTCCGCTTGGCTTCTTCTCCCCCCTCTTCAACCCTTCCCATTTCCGACAATTACTCCCCGGGATCCCGCACCAATTCCCCCAAACCCTCAACCGCGCCGGCGGCGTTGGAGATTCAACGAGCTCGCAGCAGGATTCCTCGGCGCCATGGGCTGCTTCCTCTCCTGCTTCCGCGGCCGCCCCGGCCCCTCCGGCGACGGTCTCAAGGTACGCGTACCACGCCCTGCGATTCCCTGCTCCCTAAACCCCTCGTTTCCGATCCGCATGATGACGATCTATTCCCGCGGGTGCTTCCTTGGCTCAGGATCCGCTCGTGCGCCGGAGCCGGCTCGGGGACGCCTTCCTGGACGACCACCATGACGACGACGACACACCAAGTGCGTTTCGAATAATTTTTTTATCGTTTGCGCCGATCGGACCAGATTCGGTGCGCTGCTTAACTGATCGCTTGATTCTGATGTTTCCTCTGTCCGGCGTGCGTGTTGCTTTCAGAGCTTGGAGTGAGCGGAGGAACGTTGAAGGAGGATTTGGGGAATGGCGGCGGCCTCGACGACGAACTCAGGAGAGAGGTACCTGCAAGATTTTTTTTCCTTTTTCTTTTTCAGTGCTTGTTACTGCGTGCAACTCCGTGCGAAGCAACAAATATACTGAATTGAATTGGTTGATGCATAAAATTTGGGCTGTTTCGTTTGTCACGTCTGCACTGTCGGTGTGGTCTTCATGGATAGGCTGTAGGGTGTTTTAGGCTAGATGGATTACTCTCTGTGTCGTTTTATTCGCAAGATGGTGGACCTATATTTAGTGGAATGTTATGTGTGCCAGCCCTAGCAGCATCATGTCGGCAAACTGTATTTTCTCCCATTATGCTTTGCTCTGCTCTGTGGAGATTTATGCGGCAATTGTTGTCTATGCAAAGTTCAAAAAGGCGCTAGGCGGTAATTATGCGTTTTGCCAGCGCCTTGCGCTTTTCTGACCAAAGCGCCCGCTTAAGCGCTATTAGGCGCGCTTAAGCGCCATTAAGCGCTAGGGCGTTGGGCCAACGCCCAGAGCTTAGGCGCGCTTAAGCGCCCGCCTAGGCGCGCCTTTTTGAACCGTGTGTCTATGTATTTTAACTTCTAAATTTAGGAGTTTTAACTCCTGAATATGCCATGTTTACTGGATGTTAATTTACGCCTATGCTCCGCATTGATCAGTGGGACTATTGACTGTTCAGTAGAATGTAGAATGTTTGCAGCACCAGACAAAAAGTGTTATAAATGCCTTTTAACTTCTTGGCTTCTGGAGATACATATGGCGATTGGCTGAAAAGAGTACTTATAGTTTAAACTCTGTAACCCTCTGTATAGTTGTTTTATAAAAAATCATACACTGGAAATCTCACAGAAGCTAGTTTTGATATTTGCTGAAGTCAATGTGCACTGGCCAGATTAAATCTCGACTTTGTGAATCCCAGTTGAAGCTTTAGATATTTCAAAATTATATGAAAGGCTCATGCTATAGAATGTAGAACCTCGAAAAGGTCTTTTTTGTATGTATGGTATAGGTACCCATCAGCCTAAGATTTTGGCAAACAAGTTAAGCTCATGCGATTTAATATGGCGTCAGAACCAAGCGATTTTTAATTCAAGACTCAGCCGGCGCATTATTACTAAAACTAGTTGCGACCCATGTAAAAAAAAAATCTAGTTGCAACCTACACCAATCCCACATCCAAGGCCTAGAGGAGCTTAGATGTGAGGGGGAGTGTTGAAATATATTATCCGCCATCAGCTTAAGATTTTGGGTGAACTAGTTAGATGCATGCAATTCAATAGTTAGGATTCTAATCTTCAGATATAGGTCATGTCTTACTGGCTGTGAGATTTCGGCATAGTTAGTGTTGGGTTTTTGTAGAGTTATGTCTGCACCGCAATGCATAGTCAGCATATTATCAATTACACTGTTCTGTTCAATTCCTTGAGATGATTTTTCATGACAATCCACTATTACCAGGCAAATTATCTCAAATCATGTGGTGCAATATCAGAAACCCCTCCGGAAATTCTGAAAGTATCAAACCAAATCAAAGAAGAAGATACTAATGAGGTAACCAGTGTGTTTTGTGATCTTCTTTTCATGTAATTCGCCTCCTGACATTCTTGTTTGACAACACAGTGCAATGACACATCCAACACCGCACAGGAGATTGAAGGGGTAATGGTATCAGAAGATAAAGATTACTCATCTGAAGGGTATAGAGCTACCATCTATCTTCATGAATGTTATGATTTTGTAAACTACTGTCAGTACTATGGTTAACTATTCACCGAGTTAACACTTTCATCTCTTCTAATACAGGTTCAATTGTGATGGGCATGGTGCTTTGAGTCCTGAGCAGAACACAGGTGAAGGTGCTGATCATGTTGGTGGGGTTGAATCAGAGCCTGGATCATTTTCGCAGGACAAGTCTTCATCTGAGAACAGCAGGAACCATAAGCTTGATTCTAGCGACTCACCTTTCCCTACCCCTTTGGTTCTCAGAGGCGACATTCAGACTCCTGGAACAATGTTTTCAGCATACCAGGGGAATTTCAAATCTGGGAAGCGTGGGAGGACCGGCAGACAGTTCATCTACCCTGTCCTGAGGCCTATTGAGAATAAACTGCAGTGGATGGAGCTAAGAGACGAGTCTTCCCCTGTGGTTGCATCCCATCCTCCAAAAAGAAGGTCCTTGTGTGCAGATTCTACCGAGAATTTCCCTCAGCAAACTTTTGCAAGCTCAGTGAGTACAGAGACGGAGCTACCCGAATCTGCACCGTTTTTGTTCCATGCCAACAGTAAAGAGCGAGCCAAAAAGGTGATCTCTCCAGAGGAAACCAGGGATCAGAATGGCAACCAGCAGCTTCTGGATGGTGGCGTTGGAGAGCTGCTGAAAAATAGTTCATACAATGAGAAGCCTGGCGTGGCTAGTCTGTCTTGTTGGCTTAAGACTTCATATGGGGATGGTGTGAGCCAGTGTGGAATTGGTGGCGACTTGGGAAAGCAGCAGGGCTTCGAGAGGACCACTGATATCACTGATGTGCCCATCTTTGTGGCTTCTGGACTGAACTGGAACGATGACAATCCTACTCCGATGTTGCCAAAGGCGTGGGACGGCAATGGGATTCCAAACACCACAACCAAGTACAAAGAGGTATTGTGTCTTCCTTCTCATGTTTAATTCGGTACCTCGGTCATACCTGTATGTATAACTTATGCACGTTCCTGTTATTAGGACCAGAGAGTGAATTGGCATGCCACACCGTTTGAGGAAAGGCTGATGAAAGTTTTGTCCGATGAGAAACCAAAGCATGAAAGGTACATATCCTGCATTTTTCCTGCTAATGCTTTCACCATATGTACAGTCTCTATATGTAGCGTAATCTATCTTATAGTAGATGCTGGATCTGTAAACTATTTCGTCTTAGAATATAAATAGTACCGTATCATTTTACATCAAACAGATGCCTAGAATTACCACATAACCTGACAAACTGTATCAGGAAAATCAGCGGGAAGCTGATCCACCTTGAGGAAGACGCCGAGTAGAGAGCATCACCCAACTGCTTTCTAATGGATCAACAGTCTGAAGGGTCTCAACCCGCTATAAACTGCCATAGAAGTTCATCGTGTCTTGAACCAATTCATAGCCGAAGCCGCCAGTCGTCGTCTGAAGCCTTTTCTTTTCGCCTCAATGCAACTTCGCTTCTGTGAAAAAGACATGGTATATATGCTTTTGTGGCTACGGGAACATTCATCACCTGCTGATTGATGCTGGGTATCAATAAAGACAAGAAAACTTTGCTTCTGTTTTCCACATTCTGTAATCTGTATATGCTGGTCCTGTGATGTGGGTGTGTCCCAAAATATGAGCGGTCGTTACAGTTTAAAGTTAGGGAAATGCTGTAAATCATCCGGGGGATCGGCGCGTTCCGTCCCCCGCCTCGCGCGTTAGACGCGTGTCCTGGCCACGTCTCGCTCGGGCGACAGGCGAAGGTGGGTCCGGCCCACGAACCTTATCCCCGCTTTCCTTTCTGTTCGTCGTCTTCATTCTCTCCTCTCCCTCTAGTACTACTTCTTCCCGTGAGCTCCCGCGAGCACGCCGCCGCCTAGACCACCCCTTCCACTCGGTCCATGGCGCTTGAGCACCTCCTCGTCTCCATGGCGGCGGACGTGGGCAGCTGCAGGGGGCACCGAAGACGCAGTGCCCGCAGCGCCGTGCGACTCCTCATCTCCGTCGCGGTTGAGCCACGGGGACATGCGGCGCCATGGCGAGGAGACGCTCCCCCGGCGGCGAGGAGCTGGAGATGCTCCCGGCGGCGAGGAGATGCTCCCCGGGGGCGGGAGGTCGTGCTTGCTTTTGTCGGGGAGAGGATGCTCCCGGCGGCCGAGGCGAGGGGGATGCTCCCGGCGGCGCCGAGATGCTCCTGGTGGCGGGAGGCCGAGGATGCTCCCGGCAGCCACAGTTGTTGCTCCCCAAGGAGAAACGCGATGCTACCCACGGCGAACTCGAATGCTCCCCACGGCGCCGGCGATGCTCCGATGGGCAACCCGCGATGCTCCGATGGGCGAACATGGATGCTCCCACGGCCGCCGGCGATGCTCCGATGGGCGAACATGGATGCTCCCACGGCCGCCGGCGATGCTCCGATGGTCGTATGAAGTTGCTCCGATGGTCGCCCGGCGATGCTCCGATGGGCAACCGGCGATGCTCCGATGGGCTGGCGATGCTTCGATGGGCAAATGAAGATGCTCCGATGGCGACCGGGCGATGCTCCGATGGGTGCTACACGGAGATGCTCCGATGGCGACCAGCGATGCTTCCGATGGGTGCTACACGGAGATGGTGGCGATGCTTTTCTGTGGGACCGGCGATGCTTCCGTGGGCGACCGGCGGTGCATTTGGCGTCGACGGCCACGTACCTGCTGCTACACAGGCAAAGCCAAGATGGGCTCGTCGGCGACGGCCATGGGTCAGGCCATGGGGTCCGCTGATGGGCTCTCCGTCGACGGCCATGGGTCCGATGACGGGGCTCTCCGGCGATGGAAGTGTGCCCTTACAGGTTTTTGGTCGGGGCGGCTAGCAGGGGGCCGAGCGCGGCGTGATTTGATTCCCCATTCCTCGCCGCAACAGTGCGCTCACGGGGCGGAGAGAGAACAGAGCAGCGGGATCAGATGGCCACGATCGAATCTATCGGACGGCTGGCGACCCGGGGGATAAGTGCGCGCGATCCCCCGGGGGACGCTCAGCGCTATCCTTAAAGTTATGTGATTAAATTGGGCCTTGTAAGTCTTGCACACAAGACATGCTCGGCCTCGTTCTGTTGGATCATGGACCATGAGCCCATCCAGATGCGACTCACTTAAGGCCCTAGATAGTGAGCCTGGTTCCACTCTTTGGACTAGGAGTTCTTGCCGCCTACTTCTCACACTTGAAGGAAAAAAGTTCTTTTTTTTTAAAGCAACTCCAAGAAATTCAACTTTTTACAACAGCACAAAGGGCTGCGAATAGAGCGATTTCCAAAATCCCCACTCATGCCATCAGACAAGAACCCCCTCCCCTCCTTCTCTTCCTTCAGTCACTGTCCTCCCATTGGATCACCGCCACCAACTTCTGGGGCGTCAAAATGTACTCCCTCCGTTTAAAAATACATAAGTTCCATTTGTTTGAATATGCATATATGTAGACACTAAAATATGTCTAAATACATCCATATTTTGATAAATGGAAGTCATGTATTTTTGAATGGGGGGAGTAGTTGATCATTTGGTGCAGCCGCGTTTCTTGTCATTGCCTCAACACAGAACTAACTAACGGAGAGAATTTCCTACTCATTTCCTCCAAGTCATATTATCCTCTGTTGTGATTGCATTGTGCCATATGGGCCAGATTATTTCCCACCCATTTCCTTCGTCATACTGTCTTCTGTCGCGGCTGCATTGTGCCATTGCCCATATGAGCCAAGAGCTACCGTTTGATCTTAAATGGAACTCTTGCTTTCCTAGATGCCTAAGAACTCTATCCACACCATTGCTTGAGATTTTAGCATACATGGATATCGCTGGAAATTTACCTGACTTTGACCACTTTCATTTGGGTACGTCACAATTATCATTCAAAGCTACCACCATCAACATGTATTTGCATTTCAAAAACTTTAGGGGGAGAATTTCACTTCCCCGGTTTCTGCACCAACTAGGGATGCACACAACCATATATGCATGAGTACCAAGATTTTTATCTTGGTTACAAACAAGCCTGGTCCTCAGGATAAAGTGCATGAGTACTAGTAAGGCATGCTCCTCAAGTATAAATAGGAAACTAAATTTGTGCCCGTGAGGACTTGAACTTGGGTGTTGGGCTCGTACATCCACTCTCCCAACGATCTGAGGAATTGTTGTGCATAGACGAGCGATGAGCGGCGACTCTCGCGGCGAATACTGCAACGATCTGCCAGGAGGCCGCTTCTGGGCTCTCTCGTCTGATGACTCCGATGAGGAAGCCGGCAGTGCGCAAGAGATGGACGGTAGAGGACCTCCCTCGCTGTGGTACCTATGTCGTACTCCATCGCCATCACCCTCGCGCGACCTCAAGGGTAAGCGGCATGCCAAAAAGCTCGAGAAGAGGCAGTTGCAACGAGAAGCCGCACGGATCTTACGATCCCCCGTGCGATCGGTAAGGTCTCATTTTTCTTCACAATCTAGAATGTTGGGTCTCCGAAAATCTCCATTCATGTCGCCTACTTTCTGGCCACTTGACGAAGAGGACGACGCATCCTCTTGGACGCTGGTGGTTCCACGCCGCCGGCGGCAACATCATGTTGGTATGGAGGATTTGTCCTCCTCGACCAGTTCCCGCTTGAACACTGGTTCAGGATCGGGATTGGGATCGGGTTCGGACTCCGCAGACGCGTTTGAAAATGTTCAAACGGTGTCTTCGTTGGGCCGGATCGGGTGCTACTCGCGTGGAGGCCCGTGCGCTGGACAGGATAGACTGAGCGCTGCAGGAGGGTCGATAAACCCTAGCGCTAGGACTGAAACTTTCTTCATGATCCGATCGAGGGACAGGCGGCTGCGTGGACTGCCGACCGCGCTGATCGCCGCCGTGATGAATCATGGCAATGGTAACACGGGTCCCTTCCGTGGTGGCGGCAGGGGACCAGCGGATCGCGGGGGTGGTTCACAAGGAAGAGGTGGCCGGAACTATGGGTTTGTTGGTGGCCAGAATTACAGCTCCAACAATGGTGGTAACTTCAACTCGGGTTTTGGCAACAGTGGGAACCAGAACTCGGGTTTCAATCAAGGGAATCAGAGATTCGATGCTGCTGGAGCCAACGCTCCAGGGGAACTTGGAGGTGCATATGGAAATTAGCGTGGCAATGGTGGGAACAATGACTCGGGCTATGGCCCCAATTCAGCTAACTATGGAGATCTTGGCCAGATGAATTGGCAGGGAAATAATCAGGGCTTCAATGATAACAATGTTCAACATGGTTTCAATGGGCAGAACTCTGGTATGCTCCAAGGAAGATTCAATGCGGGATAGGGGTTTAACGCCCCATGTAATACGAACCAGAGGTTCCAGGGAAGGTTTAATAGTCGGGGTGGAGGGGCTAAAGCGAGCAAACATGGTGATGGTCGTGGTGCTCTTGCGGGTATGGCTAACAGCAGCGTTGCCAGGCTGCTATTACTGCTCGGGCGCGTGCTGGACCTGCTGCCAGCTCTAATACCGCGGAGGAACAAGTCCAGAAAGGGGCCGATGCAGCCGCAGTCTCCTCGGTCGCAGAGACTTTACTTCCTGTGGCAGAGCAGCTCGTGGCTAGTAATAATTTAGACAAGGGAAAGAAGATAGACAAGTGTTTTCGGTGTGGATTCTCGGGGCACGTTTTAGCTGATTGTAAAACATTGCTCTGTGACTATTGTGAGGGCACAGGGCATGTTGATGATGATTGCCACTTGCTCAAGATGGTTAAACCACACATATTGGTTTATGGACATGCCCATGACGATCTTACTTTCTATGAATCAGTGGTCACGGAGAGTTATCGGCCAAGATCTGACAATACTCGTTTGGGTTCTATCTCTGTTGTTGGGGGTCTTTTGACCATTCCACAAATTATAAGTCAGTTGCAACGGGTGGTTCCAGTTGAACAATTCCAGTGGGAGTTACTGCAGGTGGGACACAATATATTCAAGGTGCAATTTCCCTCTAAGTCTGAATTGGATAGACTCAAGAACTTCGGTTCTTTTAGGGTCCCTAACAGCCCCATTGAATTGGTTGTTGATGCATGGCATTCTAAAGATAAACCAGCTTTTGAGTTACCTAAGTTCTGGTTACTGATGCACGGGATTCCTAGTCAGCACAAGGGTGATTTCTTGGCGATGTGGAGCCTTGGTACGCTCTTTGGAAAACCGTTTCGAGTTGATATGAAATATACCCGTGAACATGGTGTGATTAGGATTTTTATTGGTTGTGTGGATCACACTAAGATTCCAAAACAACTCCCAATCTTTATCAAGGACGGTTTTTACAATTTCTATTTTGAGAAGGAAGGGGAGAGAGGAGGGGTTGACGTTGACATGGTCTCGGCAAATCCTCCAATTGGCAAGGATGGCGACAAAGGAAAAGATGAGGATGATTTTGAGAAGGATATGGATGTATCTGACATTCCAGTTCCTTCGGTTCAACCTATTTCTGAGAGGTCTGGGGTTAAGGAGGGTAATATTCATGGTGCTGCCAATAGTGGTGCTAAACAAACCAGGGGAGTGTCTTTTTCACCACAAGTAGCAAATTCTAGAGAGGTAGCACGCAGAGTTCTTAATGGGGAAACTGTTTCTCAAATTGAACTCCCCTCTGTCCAGACTTCACTTGATGCGGTTGCTCGAATTTTAGCTGTGGAGAAACTTGCCCTTCATGTGGGTCAGAATGGTTCTCAGGCTCCAACTCATGTTACTATCAATAAGGTATCAAATAATGAATTATTGAATTCACTATGTTCTTTTGTTCCGTCTCCTACTATTGTTTCTTTGAATGAAACATCCAGTGTATCTCCTTCTCTTTTGTATGAACAGATGGAGAAGTGTGATACTCCTCGGTCGTGCTCGTCTAATTCCACTCCGAGCGCTGAGTTGCAACACGGAGGTGCGCTTCCCATTGCCGTGACGACAGAGGAACGTGGCACAGCGCTGTCACCGCGGCAGTCTGCGTCGCTGCGGCAGAAACAGCACGCTGTCGTGGCCACTCCTTCGCTGCCGCGGCAGAAGACTGCGGAGACCAGGGCTTGCTCAGCACCGGCACGTCCTGCTGCGGTTCGGTAGGAAGGGCACCCTGCCGTGGAGGCCAAAGTCGGTTTTTCTCTGCCGTGGCAGCAGTTGGCTGTGGCACGGCAGAGGGTTCTGTCTCCTTGTTCTCGGGACTCGGGAGAACATTGCATCTTCTCCACTCAAGCCAGTGATGCTTGCAATGCAGCAAGGTAATGAGACTGTTAAATCTGGTTCTGTTCAGAGCAAAGTGAACATGACGAATGCGTCTTGTGTTGCTCACTCTACTGTACGGGCTAATGTCGTAGGTACAGAAGGGGAGGTATGTGTAAGAAGCCCTACAGTTGACCTGGCTAAGCCTAAACTTGACGACGTTGTGGCCTATGGAGGCATTGCGGATCCTTCTACCTATGGGGTATGATCAAGCAGTAGGATTCGAGCGCAGCCCTTTGCGGATGCTACGCAGTTGGACTGTGCAACGATGATGGCGCAGAGACACACGGATATTTATTCTCCAGATACGAAAGTTAATCGCAAGATGTCATTTCTTTCTATTCCAAATGATATTATTTCTGTTAGAGCACATAAGTTGGGGGTTTCGCTGGGCTCCACTCCATCAGAGATAGAGAATTATGTTAATCTACTAAAAAACATTGAAGAATCTCGTGTCATTACCTATTTGGAAAACTTGAAGAGGGGGATGCTAATATCTTACTTATTACAAATGCTAAAAGTCTGTCTCAGGACCTAGATCTTGAGAAGAATGAACATCTTATCGACCAAATGGGTCAAGAAACCGAAGTTTTGCCACCTAAAACTTCTCGTAGAAAGAAAATGGGCACTGGCCTAGACGTGAAGAGAAGGAGCGCTAGACTAAAAAAAATTAAAACAAGTAAATAATGAAGGGTATGATTTGGAACACGGATAGTTTTGGTGATACGGCTAAGCATTTCGCGGTTCAAGAAGCTGTTCGTGAAAAGAACCTAAATTTTGTGGCTATAATTGAAACAAGGAGAGCTAATTTTGCGGTACCGTTCCTTAAATATTTAGGGGGGAGATTTTGTGTGGTTTTGTCTACCCCCCTCGTGGTTGCTCTGGCGGCATTCTTGTCGGTTTTGACAACTCGATGTTTGAGGTACAGAAGTTCAGGCTGGATAATTTTGTATTAGGCTAAATGTTAAAAATAAGATTGATGCTTTCCTATGGACTTTTGTGGTGGTTTATGGGGCAGCACAAGAAGAGGGTAAACCAGGCTTTTTGGCTGAATGCGAGAAAGAGGAAAGACCAATGTTGGTAGGGGGAGATTTTAATATTATTCGGAGACAAAAAGAAAAGAACAATGATAATTTTAATGCGCGTTGGTCATTTATTTTTAATGCGATTATTGAGAATTTCGACTTGAAGGATCTTAAATTCTCTGGTAGGCAATTCACATGGGCTAGTAGAGGGGTTAACCAAACTTTTGAGAAATTGGACCGGTTTCTAACTAGTGTTGAGTCGGAGCAAAAGTTCCCTTTGGTTTCAGTGCATGCCTTGGCTCGCACTGGTTCCGACCACACTCCCCTGATTATTGACTTTGGTCAATAGGCCCATCTGGGGAATAAGTCTCATTTTTTCTTCGAGCTGTCGTGGTTGTCGAAAGAAGGTTTTTATGAGCTTGTGGCGAGGGAATGGGCTTCTTGTTTGGGGGTAATTCGCCGATGGAGACTTGGCAGCTCAAAGTCAGGCACTTGCGCCAGTTCCTGGGGGGTGGGCGAAAATTTTGAGTTGCGAGTACAAAAAACTTAAAGAGAAATTTCTTCTTATTATTAATGAACTGGATATTAAAGCTGAAATGATACCGCTATCTATAGCGGAAAGGAAAGCCAAGCAGGACGCTGATGAGTGTCTTGCTAGGCTTAGGCGTGAGGAAGAAGCCAAATGGGCTCGGCAAGCTAAGGTAAAACATATTCAAGAAGGGGGGGGGGGTAATACTCGTTATTTCCACTTAATTGCAAATGGAAAACATAGAAAAAAGAGAATCTTCCATCTTGAGCAGGATGAAGGTACAATTGTTGGGGATATGAACCTCAAATCTTTTATTTCGGAATATTATAAAAAAATATTTGGTCCTCCTGAACCGAATTTCTTCACATTGGATGAAGGAAATATTAGCAATATTGATCGTGTATCTGTCAAAGAAAATGAGATTTTGGTATCTCCTTTCTCTGAAAAAGAGGTTTTTGAAGCGATCTCTCAAATCAAACGTAACACGGCACCGGGGCCAGATGGGTTTCCTGCGGAATTTTACCAACAATGTTGGCATGTGATTAAATACGATTTAATGGCCATGTTTAACCAATTGCATCAGGGGGGTTTGCCTCTTTTTACGTTGAATTTTGGTGTTATTATTTTGTTACCAAAGAAAGAGGATGCGAGTAGAATTGAACAATATAGACCTATCTGTTTACTCAATGTAAGTTTTAAGATCTTCACGAAAGTAGGGACAAATCGGGTGACTTTGATTGCACAGTCGGTCATTAAACCTACTCAATCAGCATTTTTTTCCTGGTAGGAATATTCTTGAGGGGGTAGTTATTCTACATGAGACTATCCAGGAATTACACTCTACAAAACTTGACGGAGTTCTTTTCGAAATTGATTTTGAAAATGCTTATGACAACGTTAGATGGCCTTTTCTTTAGCAAGTGTTGAGGATGAAGGGGTTTCATCCTTCTTGGTGTGATTGGGTAGCAAAATTCATTCAGAAAGGTAGTACGAGCATTCGTGTAAGTGATGACATTGGTCATTATTTCCAGACTGCAAAAGGGTTAAGACAAGGAGACCCACTTTCTCCGGTCCTTTTCAATTTGGTGGCTGACATATTGGCCATTATTATTGAGAGAGCCAAAGAGGACGGCCAGGTTGGTGGTTTAGTCCCTCATTTGGTTGATGGAGGTGTTTCTATCTTGCAATATGCTGATGACACCATCTTGTTTCTTGAACATGATCTGGATAAGGCAGTGAACATGAAGCTCATTTTGTATTTATTCGAACAACTTTCAGGACTTAAGATTAATTTTCATAAGAGTGAAGTCTTCTTTTTTTGGGAAAGCATTAGAACAACAGGAAGATTATAGAAATAATTTTGGGTGTGAGAGTGGGACTTTGCCCTTCAAATATCTTGGTATTCCAATTCACTATCGGAAACTCCTCTTAAAAGAATGGAAAACTGTTGAAGATCGCTTTGAGAAGAAGTTAGCCTCGTGGGGCGGGAAACTCTTGTCTTATGGAGACAGATTAGTGCTTATCAACTCGGTGTTAACTAGCCTACACCTGTTTGTGTTGTCCTTTTTTGAGATTCCTGTGGGAGTGAAAAAAGGGCTGGATTATTTCCGTAGTAGATTCTTTTGGCAAAGTGACCAGCAGAAGAAAAAATATAGATTAACATAATGTAGTACTGTTTGTAGGCCAAAAGACCAAGGGGTTTAGGAATTGAGATATTAGATATTAAGAATAAATGTTTGTTGAGCAAATGACTTTACAAAATTCTTAACGAAGATGGTGTTTGGAAGGAGCTGCTCACTAACAAATACCTAGGGGACAAAACTTTAGCTCAAGCTAAGCCAAAACCAACGGATTCCCCATTTTGGCGGGGAATCTTGTCGGTAAGACAAGACTTCTTTTCCCAAGACTTATTTATGGCAGGCAACGGGAAAAGACGCGTTTCTAGGAGGATGTTTGGCTTGGGGGCATAACCTTGGCTAATAAATACCCTCGTTTGTACAACATTGTTAGGAACAAGAATATGCATGTTGCTGACGTGTTGTCCAACGCACCGCCGCTTAACATTTAGTTTAGACGAAACATGTTTGGAAATTGTTGGACAGATTGGTTGCAATTATTTCAACAACTGATGCATATTGTCCTTTCCAATGAGGAGGACTCTTTCTCCTGGCGTTTGACCCAGAATGGGACCTTCTCCGTTCGGTCTATGTATATTGATTACATGAATGACCACCCTCCTTTCGAACATAATTATCTTTGGAAAATGAAAATCACTCTAAAAATTAAAATATTCATGTGGTTACTTAATAGACGAGTGATTCTTACTAAGGATAATCTCCTGAAGCGCAATTGGCATGATTGCAAGAAGTGTGTGTTTCGTACTAATGATGAAGCAGTAGAGCATCTGTTCATTTCATGTCATTTTATTATTAAAATTTGGAGATTGATTCATTTTACTTTCAATGTTTCTCCCTCTTTGAGTCTGGACCATATGTTTGGTGATTGGCTTCATGGCGTTCCGAAACATGATAAACGTCGTATTCGGATTGGTGTGTGCGCCTTTGTTTGGGCATTGTGGAATTGTCGCAATGAGGCAATTTTTAACAAAATGCAACGTGCTCATTTCTTAAAGGTTGTGCACAGGGCTATCTATTGGATTTCTTCGTGGTCCCTCCTACTACCACATGACCAGCGTCATTTTATGGAGGCTGGACGCAACCGGTTGCTGGCTATAGTTCGGGCCATTCTATTCTCCAACGGGTGGCAGCATGATAGAAGAATTGTTGCTTCATAGTTCTTTTTTCCTAGTTTTTGATCGCTTTTTGATCACTTGTACTTCTCGGATGGTTGATCGTTGTAACTTCAGTACTCGTTTATTTATTTAATAAGAAGCCGCATGCGTCACTCCGATGCATAGGCTGGAACTGTATGCTCCCTTTTCTAAAAAAAATTGTATTTGCATTTCTCTCAACTGCTGCGGTATATTTTCACCCAGCCATCTTCTGAAAGTAAACTTGCAGCTCCTACTAGCAATTATTGCCGCAACACACAGTTAAGGCCCAACTACAGTATTGATTATAAATGGGGTTGCTTACCACATCTGCCATGTGGTTAGTTAAGGCCCAACAAGACGAGTAACAAGGTAAGATCTTTTCCTCGAAGAAAAAAAAAACATGGTAAGATCTGCGCTGCATGTGAGATGATCCAGGCGGTGGATTCCTATCGGATGGACACACAACACAAGTGCAAGCAAACAAAGGTGTGGGGTGAGCTACAGGGAATCAACCCCCAGTTCCCAAACTGGAAAGAATTTGACACGGCCACTGTAAAACGCAGGGCCCTGACCCTGACAAGACGCAACCAAATGAGATCAACTCATCATCAAACGGGCAAGACAAAGGGACAGAGCTGCAGGCCAAAAGAACACTAATCTAGGAGATCAAATGGTCATACTACTGTTGTTACCGGCCCCTCAATGGGGGTGTAGTAGGCTCACGGGTACGACGACTGTTGCCCACGCCCACGCGCGCCTGCCTCTCTGTCTGTCGGACTCCGGCATGGCGGTATGCACCATGACCGGCCCTGCGTGCACTGTGGCCGCTGATTCCCGGCGACCACACGCAGTCAGCCACCACGCTGCCCCAAAATAATCTCCATGTCGTTTTGCTTGGCAGCTTCCGTCGGATTAATCCTGATCATGCGTGGCAATACGTTCCTAGTTCGCCTTGGTAGATTGAGACATTGAGTGTGCTGAGAGATCTTGTTTGCATTTGGGCTCAGGCTCCTGGCTCCTCTTGCATGCAGCGCACATGCAAGCTGATCCCAAACAAAAGAAACCAAGATTGCAAATGCGGAACCAGGCTAGTGGAGCTGGATAGGACACAGCATGCGGTCGACTCTGATAAAACAGAATCAATTTGGCCTGCAACTGCAACAGCAACAAATTACAGCTAGCTAGGCAGCTTAGCTTAGCTAGCTAGCCACCGGTATCGAGATCTAGCCGCACATTGATTCGCAAAAGCGGCTGTTAAGTCTCCACCCGTGTCGTACTACTTGTAGCCTGTCCCTAGCTTTTTTTTTACAGTACAGTAGGTCTGTAGTCAGTGCTATCTGTCTAGTAGCTACTAGTAATAAACTGTCGAAGTGACCACAAATTCAAGTACTCCTAGTACGGTTAGCGCGCTTAACCACCCTTTTTGTACGTACGTGCATGCGGCTTGTTGGTCTTTGGAGTTCCGTCTATGTGCCGTGACGCTCAAATTGCAGTTGAAAAATCAGAAAAATCTTATGGAAGCTTTGTCTTATCTAGCGTGAACATCAGACAGAATATACTTACTTAAATACACACATCAAGTGTACACTAGCATTAACTGCGCTTGTTTCAAGCCTTCATGTATGCCATGTTGCGGTTCTTTCACGACGGACTACAGTGGTCAAAGCAAAACTACACACACGTGGTATATAAATAAACAAGTACCTACTAAATCTCTATTTTAACTAGTCCATTGGGCTACCCGCAAAAAAAAAACTAGTCCATTGGACAACAGATGATCAAGGTTTCCTAGTCATGAACATTTACGTCATTGACAATGGAGTCATGTCATTGGATAAATAATATGATGGACACACATCCAACTTACAAATATCTTAGAAAACGTAGTACCCAAACCTCTGACCGTGAGCTGACATTTAATCACTATCTCCGAGGTTGTCTTGACTGCATCCACCGCCACGTCGTAAAAGGATGATCATAAAGATATATAGTAGGTAACCATAGGGATACATAGAGGTATATGCATCGAGAGCAGGATTTGTCAATCCAGATAATGAATAGACACTCTAGGCCCACTCAGTGGTGTTGCATCAAGTTAAGCTTGTAAGCATGTGACTTAGTCACGGGGATGCAATATCATGGTAATGAGTAGATGTGTTTGTCGATAACGAGATTGTACTAGGTATAGAGATGCCTGAGAACAAATCTCGGACAAGCTAAAGTACCGCATGACAAAAGGACTGGGAACTTGACGTTTTTTCTCCAAGCAACGAAGATAATTGTGGATTGCACAGGGCCAACATGGGTTTCCAGATCCCGCTGTTGGTCATTGATCTAAGTGTTGGATCGCGTAGAGATAAACAAAACTTTTTCCTACGCGGTACTTCCAAGATCTAGCCGAGGTAGAAGGCCACGATGATTACCACTAGACGCGCGGTTGCGGATTATCGATGAAGCGTGTCGGGGCAGTGCAGTCCACGATCCAATCCAGCCGATCCGATCCCGCGAACGTCGAAGTGCTGAACGTACAACACCTCTGCCGGTATCCACACGTACGAGGAGGAGCTCCGACGGCGGACTGCTAGGTCCGGGGCGACGGCTGGACTGAGTGGGGCTAGGGTTCCCAACGCATGGGAGTGGACTAACCTGCCCGCTGGGCAACCTGCGCCCCTCTTTATATAGCGAATGGTAGTGGGCTTCACAACACTTGTGGCCCATTCCCTCTGTGAGTCCGACTCACAAACTCAGTCCATTTCCGGTTCGGGTCCAACCCGACCAATACATTTGCTCCCGCTCTTAAATGTGTGACCCTGCAGACTCATGGCGACTTGGACACGATTGGAGTCCAACTCCTAATCGATCAATCGGTAGCGGCTCCTAGCAGAACGTGCGGACTCCCAAGTCCCATTGAGTCACGACGACATACCTTTCAATGTGATATTCATCTTAGTCCCTTTTGCCTCACGATATACCTTGTCGAACTATAGGCGATTTATCGTCATCACTTAAATAGTTCGACTCTCTTCTCGATCCGTGATATGTGATTCATCTGACTAACTCTTAGTCAACAGACACAGTTAACACTTAACTGAGTCGCGCATGGCCATGCTTCCTGAATCATATCACTCGAGAGGGCCCAGAGAATATCTCTCAATTCGGAGGGGCAAAATCCCATCTTGATTATCCACATCATGCAGCTTGCTTCTCATTCGACCCGAACTCTGCCTTTATAGCTGCCTTGTCACAGAACATCGTTTGACAGAACCTAAGTCGGTGATGCACAACTCGGATTGTGCGACAACCTCAGGTCTAAGGATTACATTGATTGAGACATGCAAATGACGACGTACTCGTTGCATCTCAATATGGGTCAGTCCGACTTGCTAAACTCTTTAGCCAAGTCCGTGAACGTTGGAATGACATCACCATGCCCATGACAAGTGGAACCGTGTCATCAGCCAACACTCACATTAGTCTAGGGTGTGTGTCCAGCACAACCTTAACGACCAAGGACAATTAGTATGAACAACATGAATACATAGTTCCACAATCGAATCACATATTCAATGACATATATCAGATGTTCAAACCAAAGGACAACTTAATAACTTTATGAATACATTGGAAATTACATCATCCATGATTGCCTCTAGGGCATATTCCCAACACTAAGAGGGATATCAATCATGTCTAGAGTGATCCCGAAGCTTAAGGGTGTCACGCTTAAGGGTAACCGACATTAGGTAGATTGTTCACTGAAGAAAAATAAGAGAGAAAAGAGTCGGAATAGTTTCGGAATTTATCCGATGAAGATCAGAGAATAACGAAAGGTGTTTCGGTGCTATAATAAGTTAAATAATATATATTTATTATTAATTAATGTAATTAATAATTGTACACATATATTTATTTACAGGGCGGCTCTTTTCAGGTAACTGTGTCCACGGTTAATCCCCGAGGCGTGAAAGTCTAACGTGAGCCTAGCTCTCGTCCCTTATCTCTCGAGAGTCCACATATGTCGGAATTTTGCCCGTGGCTACGGGTAACCGTAAACTAGCAGCGCCCATTTATTTAATTTTTAAAAGTTGTTTTTGCCTAAATGGGGCTTAGTGGCAAAAGAGGCCCAATACGGGAAAAAGGTAGAAATGGATGGAGATGGGAGGAGCAATTTGAATGGCCCTTTAGGGCCCATGGGGGGGAGGTGCGGATCCCCTCCCTTGAACGGCCAGCCATGACGAGAAGGGAGTAGTTCTCTCCGAGGCTGGGGGCTCTACGGTAGCTATGTGGTTTATCTCTCTCTCCCATGGTGTGATCTTTATGTGATCATGAGCTTTGTAATCTAGTTGAATAAGTAGATATTACTCTTCATCTATTATGCTACTAAAGTGGTTTTATTAATTTGAACTCCAGAGTCACCTTGTCCCACAGTGTGAAGGTGACACTGTGCGCACCGTATGTTACTCTTAGGCTAAAGTTTATAGAAATACTTATCACGAGTTATAATTTGTGTTGGATGTCTCTATGAAATTGTGGTGTTTGTCTGAAACCATCTAGGGGGCTCAAGGTGGTAGTGTGGGGTTACCTAGATGGGGAATGCGACTTTAAGGTGTGATTTTATAGCCCTACGCGGTGAATTGGTGTTCGTTATCCAACCGGAGAGTAGTTCAGTGTAGCATAGTGAAGAGAAGATATTTATGTATTCAATTATGATATCATTGTTGAGAGTGTCCACTAGTGAAAGTATGATCCATAGGCCTTGTTTCTAAGCATTGAAACACCGTTTACAACCAGTTATGCTACATGTTTGTTTGCTGCCATTTTATTTCAGATTGCAATTACCACTTATAATCATCCATATTACTTGTATTTCACTATCTCTTTGCCAAACTAGTGCACCTATACAACTGACAATTGTATTGGGTTTATTGGGGACACATGAGACTTCTTGTATCCTAATTGCAGGGTTGCTTGAGAGGGATATCTTTGACCTCTACCTCACTGAATTCGATAAACCTTGGGTGGTTCACTTAAGGGAAACTTGTTGCTATTCTACAAACCTCTACACTTAGAGGCCCAACACTGTCTACAAGAATAGACACGTGCTTAGACATCAGTAATATGTGTTTATGCTAATTTATTTCATCTTACGTGTGAGAGTTTTTCCAATATTGTTTATAGGATTTCGTGTTTATGGTGTGCGTAACGCTTGTTATCTAGGTCCTGGGTAACATGGTACTAGTAGAGACCTACGTAAACATATACTTGTTGTTCAACAATTCTGCGACGTCCTAAGTGAGAGGTGGAGATATCAGTGAGGAGTGAAGACATCAAGAGGATCACGAGAAGCTATCAAACTTAATGCATTAGTCTAACCTATTGGTTTTAAATAGCTAAACTGACCATGTCAATGGAATAGGGAAGCGGGACAATAGTGATAAACAGAGCCATACATGGGGACGTTTAACTATTTCAAGGTGACTCGTCTACCGACTATTCAAGAAAATAATATATATCACATATCCGCTACCTCCATCAAGCACATTGACAAAAACCATGAACCCGAAATCTCTCGGCGCCTACTTTACATATAAGCAATACAACACAACTTTACAGTATTTATTTCTTTCAGTTATTTATTATTAGTAAATTATTCTATTTCTATTTCCACAGAACTCACCCTCTATTTTCCGCAGGTTTAAACGAATTAATATGTTTGTGATTCAATTCACATAAGTCTGACACCTTGTGTGTGACAAAGACAGCCTTAAAAACCTTTTACCAGATCAGCTCTCCGTGGGATCGATACAAATCGAGAGATCATACTTCCATGAAATGATGCTTTAACGAACTTGTGCACTTGCAGTATCAAGCTATTTTCTAGTGTTTCTGCCGGGGAGCAAAGCGTCGAGGGCTTTGTGTTTTGACATATTGCAGTTTTGATTTGTTTAGATGTTTTCTATTGAAGATAGAGGAGCAACATGTTCAGGTAGGAACCTACCATACTATCCATCCAGGTATCCAAGATAAGCTGTTCCAATACTTATTGAGAATATAAAAAAATCCCAAAATATAGACATAGCAAATTTATTTGACAACATGGTGATTATACCAAAGAAGGAAAAGACTATGAGAGAGTATAGTGTTCCATCAAGGAGCTATATAAGAAATCCTATCACTAATCCATACTCTCGTTACCCACCTTATAATATTGATCCGGCTATTATTATGTTTGCAATGCAAAATAATTTTTCATGGGAAGAAGGCCAAGACCGAGGAATCCACTTGAGTGAATTGGATAATTATTGAAATACATGCAAACCAAAAGGATAGACCAAAGAATTTGTTTTACTAAAGATATTTAATATTTCTTTGGCAGGAAGAGCTAAGGAGTGGTTTAAATCACTCCCTCATAAGTCTATAATGGACTGGAAAGCATTGGTTAAAGTTTTCATGCTTTAATTTTTTTGGAACTCCAAAAGAATGGAAGTGGTGCAAGAGGTTTTAAATTTTTCTCAAGAGAAAAATGAAGAAATAGTCCCAGCCACTGAAAGATCTTTTGGCTTTATACAAAAAACCTTTGTTCGAGGAATTAGTGAAGAAACTTTATATCATATTTTCTATTATGATTTGAATGAAAAATCTAAGAATTTTCTTGATTGCAGTGATGGTGGATGTTTTAATAAATTATCCAAGAAGGAAGGAGGAAAACTCCTTGAGACTATTGTTAGTAATACACATCAATGGAATCCTAGTGAAACTAATGAATCTTATTCCATTAATTTCATTTAAGAGAATGCCCGGGGAAGAGGCCAATATGTGCTAAATGATGAATTAAAGAAGCAATTTGATGAAGCTATGAAGGTAAATGGTATCCCATAAGAGGAACTAAAAGGTATAAAAATAGACACTCTTCGGATATATGAGAAGGAGGATGAAATTTACAAAGCTTTTCATTCCTTTAGATTTCAGCAAAACAAGATAAATGAAGATTTGGTAAATCATGTTAAATACCATGGAAAATAAATAGAAAAAATGTCAGCGGAACTAGAGGTTATGGGTCACATTGCTAAACAATTATATAAATATGCACGCATGATTAGTATCCAGTGTGAACAAATAGCTAAAACCCAATCTCTCATACTTGAACAAGATTGCACTATGAACTTTGTATCAACTAATGTTGTCACAAGACGTATATAGTAACACAGGGACCAAAAGGACCAGACTGGTATGAGAAGAATCAAGCAAGCAAGAGGCAAGATGAAGAAGAACTGAGAAAGGGAGATAAAGATCACATAGATCCTAAATATATTGAAAAGATCAATGAAGAACGTAAAAAATAACAAACACCAAAATAAGGTAACGAAAAGGCACAATATCCATTTGATTCTGACAATGACAGTGAAAACGAAGGAGAGGAAGAACAAAATGTTGAACAAGAAGGAGGAAACACTAAGGTAATGAATAAAAGAGCAAAAGTTAAGGAGAAAACCAAGAGAGTAAGTAAACCAGACCCTCCACACAAGGTTCATAATAAACCAAAGAAAACTCTTCCTTTCCCACATAGGAAGAAAGATATGAGTGATGAGGACCTATAAAAGTAATTTGTTGATGATCTCAACAAACTAACATTTTAAGTGCCTATTCTTAAAGCTATGTAGGTCCCCACTTATAAGAAATTCTTAAGATATATTCTCGACAGAAAGAGAGCCGTTCCAATTGAAATAGTGGCATTGATAGAGAGTTACCCAGTGGGGGATCAATACCCGAAGAAGAAAGAAGATCCAGGTATGCCCGTTATAACTTGTCATATAGGAGGAACATAAATTTATAATGCACTCTGCGATAGGAGCAGGGGTAAGCGTTATGTCATTCTCTTTATATATAAAGTTAAACTTGGGAGACTATTCTCCAACTTCTATAACCTTGGGAGACTATTATTTTTCAGTGGTAGCATAATTATTTTGAGCAGAATCAAGAGTCTTACTAGCATAGTGCATAACATTCAACTTCTTATCTATTTGTTGTACAAGAACATCACCTACAGAAAAATCACTAGCATCGCACATAATTTCAAAGGGTAAATTCCAATCAGGTGGTTGAACAATAGGAGCAGAAATTAAAGCCTTCTTTAGAATTTCGAAAGCTTCTTTGCAATCATCATAAAAAACAAAAGGTACATCTTTTTTGGAGAAGATTAGTAAGAGGCTTTGATATTTTAGAGAAATCTTTAATAAACCTCCTATAGAAACCAACATGACCAAGAATACTACGAATACCTTTGACATCCGTGGGACAGGGCATTTACTCAATTGCTTCAACTTTTGCTCTGTCAACTTCAATACCTATTTCAGAATTTTTATGACCAAGAATAATTCCTTCATTAACCATAAAGTGACATTTCTCGCAATTAAGAACAAGATTAGTTTCCTCAAATCTCTGCAAAAATTTACCAAGATTGTGCAAGAAGTTATCAAAAGAAGTTCCATAGACGGAGAAATTGTCCATGCATACTTTCACAATTTCCTCACAAAAACCATGAAAGATAGCATACATGCATTTTTGAAACGTAGCAGGAGCATTACAGAAACCAAAAGACATACATCTATAAGCATAAGTTCCATAAGGAAAAGTAAAAGTTGTTTTGTTAGACAACCTCTATAACATTTGATCAATAAAAGGTAAAAGATAGTGATCCTTCTTAGTACCATTGTTAACTTTTCTAAAATCAATGCACATTCTATAACCAACTACTACTCTTTGAGGAATAAGCTCATCTTTTCATTTGGAACAACAGTAATTCCTCCTTTCTTAGTAACACAATGCACATGACTTACCCATCTACTATCAGCAATAGGATAAATAATACCAGCATCTAGGAGTTTCAATACCTCATATCTTACCACTTCTTTCATCTTAGGAATTAAAAGGTGTTGATGTTTGATACGTCGTAAACGTATCCTTACCATCTGATGTTCCATGTTGTTTCCATGTTGTTTCCTACATGTTTGCTCTACAATTTATGTCATTTTTATCAATTTTCTGGACTAACCTATTGACAAGATGCCACGGAACCAGTTCCCTATTTTCTGGTGTTTTTAGTTTCAGAAAAGTTGTTCTCAAAATATTCTCGGAATTGGAAAATTCGAAGCCCGGAAGTCTTAGAATTCCCGAAGGTTCCACAGAGTCCCCAAGAGGCCCGGAGGGGGCCACACCATAGGGTGGCGCCCCTGGCCACGCCTGGGGGGTGGTGTGGGCTCCTCGGGCGTCCACCGCCATCGCTCTTTCGCCTATATAATCCCCCCGATACGTCAACCCTAAAAATATACCACTTTTTCTTGAGAAACACCAGAGGCTGCCGCCATCGTCATCCCGAGATCGGGAGGGTTCTGGAGCTCTCCCCAGCACCCTGCCGGGAGGGGAATTCATCACCGGAGGGTTCTACACCACAATGCCCTCCTCCGAAGTGATGCGTGAGTAGTTCATCCCTGGACTACAGATCTATAGAAGTAGCTAGATGGTTGCCTTCTCCACTTTGTACCTCATGTTTAGATCTCGTGAGCTGCCCTACATGATCGAGATCATCTTTATGTAATGCTACATGTTGTGTTTGCTGGGATCTGATGAATGTTGAATGCTATGTCTTCTGATTATCAATCTATCATGTTATATTCATGCATATGTTATTTATGATCTTGCATGGTCTCCGTTATTAGTAGATGCCCTCGCCAAGTAGATACTAGTAACTCCAAGAGGGAGTATTTATGCTCGATACTGGGTTCATGCCTCCTTTGCATCCTTGCTCGAGTGACAGAAACGTGACAGATGTAGGATGTGTCGTTGCCATTAGGGAGAAAACAACAGTGTTTACTTAGTTTACATTGTTTACATTACACACTTTTCTTACTGCGATAATCTATTGCTTGCAACTTAATACCCAACGTTTGTTAGGATGATATTCGGAGGGTGGATTATTAGTCATAGATGCAGTTGGATGACGGTCTATGTATCTTGTTGTAATGCCCGCATGAATCACATAGTAATCTTTATGTCTTGCATATGCACTACAGTGCAGCCTTCATTTCTGTCAATTGTCCAGCTGTAATTTGTTCACCACACATGTTATTTATCTTCTATGGAGATACACCTCTAGTGAACTATGGACCCTGGTCCATTTTCTCATACTAATAATACACACACTGCCTCCACTGTTTTCACACTGCTTTCACACTGCTTCCACTGTTTTCATATTGTTGCTACTTCTTTCATATTGTTCTCATATTGTTTTCCACATCATATGTTTAACCTCTTTGTGTTCAGCAAAACCGGTGAGATTGACAACCTCACTGTTTTGTTGGGGCAAAGTGATTTGATTGTGTTGTGTAGGTTCCACGTTGCTGCTGAACCGGTAGTGTGCCCTGCCATCTCAGCTGCATCAACCTTCAGAGATTGTTTGTCCTCCTACTAGTCGATTCAACCTTGGTTTCTTTTCTGAGGGAAAACTTGCCGATGCACTCTTCACAACCTTTCTCTTGGGGTTTACCAACGTCAGCCATCAACAAGTTTTCTGGCGCCGTTGTCGGGGAGGAAGAGAATTTCTGCAAGGGGAGTCTCTCACTTCCAATCTCTTTACTTTGTTTTAGTTTTTCTTAGTTTATTTTATTTATTCTTGTTTGCTTCTCTTTATAAAAAACACACAAAAAAATAGTTCTTATTCTAGCTGTAGTTTTATTCCTGTATTAAGTCTTGTTAAAATGACTATTCTTGAGAACACTAAGTTGTGCGACTTTACTAGCAGCAACAACAATGATTTCATTAGCACACCTATTGCTCCACCTGCTCCTACTGTTGATTTTTATGAGATGAAGAATGCCCTGTTAAACCTTGTTATGAGAGAGCAATTTTCTGGTGTTAGTACTGATGATGCTGCTGCCCATCTTAATAATTTTGTTGAACTATGTGAGATGCAAAAAATATAAAGATATAGATGAAGGTATTATTAAACTGAAATTGTTTCCTTTCTCTTTTGAGAGGAAGAGCTAAAGAATGGTTGCTATCTTTGCCTAGAAATAGTATTGATTCTTGGGCTAAGTGTAAAAATGCTTTCATTGGAAAATATTATCCTCCTGCTAAGATTATATCTTTAAGAAGTAGCATAATGAATTTTAAGCAACTTGATAATGAGCATGTTGCTAAAGCTTGGGAAAGAATGAAATCTTTACTAAAGAAAATTGTCCCACTCATGGACTGGCTACTTGGATGATCATCCAAACCTTTTATGCAGGTCCGATTTTTTCTTCAAGAAACCTTTTGGATTCAGCTGCTGGAGGAACCTTTATGTCCATGACCTTGGGGGCAGCAACAAAGCTTCTTGATGATATGATGGTAAATTATTCTGAATGGCACAATGCGAGAGCTACAACTGGTAAAAGGTAAATTCTGTTGAAGAAACCTCCTCTTTGAGTGATAGACTTGATGCTATTATGTCTATGCTTGTGAATGGCCATGCTCCTATTGATCCAAATAATGTTCCTTTAGCCTCTTTGGTTGCTCAAGAAGAGCATGTTGATGTGAACTTCGTTAAAAATAATAATTTCAACACCAATGCCTATAGGAATAATTTTGGTAGCAACAATTATAGGCATATCCTCCCAATAATAGCAATGCTTATGGTAATTCCTACAACAACAATAAAAGTGTACCCTCTGATCTTGAGAACATGCTTAAGAATTTTATTAGTACACAAACTGCTTTTAATAAATCTGTTGAGGAAAAGTTTGGCAAAATTGATGTTCTTGGTTCTAAAGTTGATAGCCTTGCTCTTGATGTTGATTTTCTAAAACTAAAGGTTATTCCTCATGATGTTAAAGAAAGCAAAACTTTAAATTCTATCCAAATTTGAATTGATGATGATGTTAGGATGTTAGCTGAATTGCATGCTAGATGGGAAAGAGAAGATGAAATAGCGAGAAAGAATATTATAGCTAATGTTTGCACCATTACCACCACTAGTAAAAATGAAGCCTCTCGTGCTAGTAAACCTTCTACTATCAATGGTAAAGTAATGGGGTGTTTGCAATATTCCCACTTCTACTATTAAAAATGCAAAATTGCCTGAAACTGCTAAAAATGTTCCCGATAAAAGTGCTGAATTTTTTAGAAACATGGGAGACAATGGTCCAATTACCTTTGATAAAAATTATCTTGACTTTGATGCTTTCAACATAACTGAAGTGATTAAGTTCTTACAAAATCTTGCTAGTTTTCCTAATGCTAGTACTATGAATATGGCTTTCACAAAACATATTACAAATTCTCTCATGCAAATTAGAGAGGATGAATTAAGATGTGAAGCCTGTATCCCTAGGAATATAGATGATGGTTGGGAACCCATTATTAAAATGAAAGCGGGTGATTTTGATTGCAATTCTTTATGTGATCTTGGTGCTAGTATCTCTTTTATGCCTAAGAAACTTTATGTTATTCTTGATTTACCACCATTGGAAACATGTTATTTGGATGTTCGTCTTATTGATAACGTTAGAAAGAAACCTTTGGGGAGAGTTGATGACGTTTTTATCATGGTTAATAATAATCTTGTCCCCGTGGATTTTGTTGTCTTGAATATTGAATGCAATGCTTCTTGTTCAATTGTTTTGGGAAGACCTTTTCTTAGAACTGTTGGTGCTGTTATTGATATGAAAGAAGGGAATATTAAATATATGTTCCCACTCAAGAAAGGAATGGAACACTTTCCTAGAAAGAGAATGAAATTTCCTTTTGATTCTATGATTCGAAAAAATTACAATTTGGATGCTTCTTCACTTGAAATCACTTGATTCCACTTTTCTGGGCCTAGCTAAAAGGCGTTAAAGAAAAGCACTTCCTGGGAGATAACCCATGGTTTTATTTTTGCTTTGTTTTTCTCTTTTTTCTTTGGGTCAAGGGTTTGTATGCTTCCGTAGAAAATCCTTTGTATCTTTATTTTCATGTTTTAGTTGTGCCAAGTAAAGTTTCTGACGAGAGTTGGAGTTGGTTTTGGATTTCTGCGCAGGAAACAGATTTCTGCTGTCCACCATAAAAAAATCGCATAATTCATAGGAAAATCTGAATGACATGAAATGTTTTTTTCTTATTCCAAACCTAATTCCGCAAGTCTTTCGTTCTTTAAGTTTTTCGATCTGAGCAGCGTAGGTGCCCCAAAAAAATTCGTCTTTACAGTCTGTTCTAGTTTTGGCAGATTCTGCCATTTTTCTTGCATTTGCTCTTTTACGATGTCAAGTGGATTTCTTTGCTTCAAGAAACTTCAGTGGCTGTAGCTAATTTTTAAAAGTATCAATAGCACTTGTTCCCATACATAACCCATGGATTTTTGCTTGTTGCACTAACCCTCTAATGCGAATTACTCTTTGAGTGTGGTGTGAAGGAAGTTTTCAAGGGTCGAGAGAAGAGGGTGATATATGTGATCAAGAAGAGTGCAAGGTCAAAGATTGGGGATTCCCCCATGGTTCATCCCAGAAAATTCTAAGAATACTCAAGCATCTAAGCTTGGGGATGCCCAAGGCATCCCTTCTTCATCAACAATCTATCAGGTCACTTCTAGTGAAACTATATTTTTATTCGGTCGCATCATATGAAGTTTACTTGGAGCGTCTGTTTGTTTTTATTTTATTTTCTCTTGTTTTATTTTCTTTTCCTTGCTGAAATAATATAGTTGGACCCTAGCATTCCTTTTTGGGAGAGAGACACGCTCCGCTTTTTCGTTTGAATACTTGCTATGCTCGTATTCTTAGTTTTTATTCTAGCTGCTGCAAACATCCTGTTTAGCTCTTGTTTTCACTGCATCTCTTATTCAGAGTTGCTATTTTTATTAGTGTTATGTGAGTACTCTCATGTTTGCTTGTTGTATCATTTAGAGAGTTTTTGTTAAAACATACTTTGTATGGTGCTTGTTGGGAAAAGAAACTGCTGCTTGAAGTAGAATTTATAACGGTGCAAGTAGAAGCTTGTATAGACTGTGGCTAGACTTTTCCATATCATGCTATATGTTATTTTAATTCTAAATCCTATTGGTTATTTAGTAACATGATTAGTCTCAAACAACTGAGACTGTTTAATGTTCCATTGAAACAATCATGAGTTGTTCTTGTCATATTGAAGCATAAATTTGTGGTGTTCTCATTTGAATGTTTTATTTGGTTGACTTGGAGCATGCTCACACCATGTTTATGACTATGAACCAGTCACTTATAGCCTCTATGATCGTTTAGTTTTCTAACTTGTGGTACCACTTATGCTTTGAATAATGATTTTTATGTCGCTATGCATGATTATGGCCTTTATGCTCTCTTGATTTGTCGCTCCCAGTCTTTTGCTAGCCTCCACCTGTACTGAGTATGAGCTCTACTCGTGCATCCAACTCCCAAAAACTAAAGTATGCCCAATGTGTCCACCATACCTACTTACATGTGGTATTTAACCGCCACTCCAAAGTAAATTTCTCATGTGTTACCTTTAAACTTTCAAAATTACTCATGTTTTGTGCTCATGTTTTAGCTCATGAGGACGTAAATAGAGAAGGTTTATCTCACTTGTTGATTGGACTTTCACACCCTAGACTAGTGGCTTCATCTTCTTATCCAATTGATAGAAGAGTTGGCATCAGGGTGCCCAGCCCCAAATTAATAAGAACAAATTCTCTTCACTATTTTCCCTCTGATTTATCAGGCAAAGCATAATTGTGTAAACAAAAGAGAAAGAGGGATGACCTTCTACCCAGATGTGTCCCTCTATGGGATCCTCTCTTGTAAAGTCTAGTTGGCTTGTGATGTACTGTATTTTCTATTTACCATTCGTTGACATAAGCATACACCTCTCTAAAAAATAGACACTGCTCCACGGTATGTGATTGTTGGCAGGCACCCGAGGATTCGGTTAGCCATTGTTTGTGTAATATGGATGGGAGGAGTGTCAAACTTTTATACCTATGTTTAACAAAATAAAAATCTCTAGCACATGAGTGATCAATGCTTCCCTCTGCGAAGGGCCTTTCTTTTACTTTTATGTTGAGTCTCCATCTTCTAACTTTATGCACAATTGAGAGAGCATAGTTGACATTCTGAGTTTAATGTGCATTTGTCCCAGAAACATTATTAATTGATTCATGATGTGTTATTGTTTGTTATCTAATTATTTTTTCTAGTATTCCTCATGAACTTTGAAGGTGTCCTGGCATCTATGTTTTGCCCCACTCTTAAGGATTAACGAAATATCACTTTGCCATGCTTTCTCTATACTTGAAACAACGTATAACTTTTGATGCATTGTTATTCATGATCTTTTATTTGTGTTACTTCTCATGATGCAAGGTGATTGCTATGCTTTATTATTAAAATTTTATTTATCATGCTTGTGTTGAAGTTCTATGATCTCAGGTTACATATGCTTTTACATTATTGATGATCAAGTTTATGTTGGTAGAATGTCACCTCTGAAATTATGTGTTTTGATCGTTTACCTACTCGAGGACGAGTAGGAACTAAGCTTGGGGATGTTGATATGTCATAAACGTATCCTTAATTTCTAATGTTCCATGTTGTTTCCTACATGTCTGCTATACACTTTATGTCATTTTTATCGATTTCCGGACTAACCTATTGACAAGATGCCACAGAGCCAATTCCCTGTTTTCCAGTGTTTTTAGTTTCAGAAAAGTTGTTCTGGAAATATTCTCGGAATTGGAAAATTCGAAGCCAGGAAGTCTTAGAATTCTCGAAGGTTCCACGGAGTCCCGAAGAGGTCTAGAGGGGGGCCACAGGAGGGCCACACCATAGGGCGGTGCCCCATGGCCGCGCCTAGGGGTGGTGTGGGCCCCTTAGGCGTCCACCGCCATCACCCTTTCGCCTATATAATCCCCTCGATACGTCAACCCTAAAAATATACCACTTTTTTCCGAGAAACTCCTGAGGCCTCCGTCATCGTCATCCCGAGATCGGGAGGGTTCTAGAGCTATCCCCGGCACCCTTCCGGGAGGGGAATTCATCACCGGAGGGGTCTACACCACCATGCCCTCCTCCGAAGTGATGCGTGAATAGTTCATCCCTGGACTATGGGTCCATAGCAGTAGATAGATGGTTGTCTTCTCCACTTTGTACCTCATGTTTAGATCTCGTGAGCTGCCCTACATGATCGAGATCATCTTTATGTAATGCTACATGTTGTGTTTGCGGGGATATGATGAATGTTGAATGCTATGTCTTCTGATTATCAATCTATCATGTTATCTTCATGCATATGTTATTTATGATTTTGCATACTCTCCGTTATTAGTAGATGCTCTAGCCAAGTAGATGCTAGTAACTCCAAGAGGGAGTATTTATGCTCGATAGTGGGTTCATGCCTCCTTTGCATCTGTGCTCGAGTGACAGAAATGTGACGGATGGAGGATGTGTTGTTACCATTAGGGGGAAAACAATGGTGTTTACTTAGTTTACATTGTTTACATTACACACTTTGCTTACCGCGATAATCTGTTGCTTGCAACTTAATACCCAACGTTTGTTCGGATGATATTCGGAGAGTGGATTATTAGTCATAGATGCAGTTGGATGATGGTCTATGTATCTTGTTGTAATGCCCGCATGAATCACATAGTAATCTTTATGTCTTGCATGTGCATTACGGTTCAGCCTTCATTTCTGTCAATTGCCCAGCTGTAATTTGTTCACCACACATGTTCTTTATATTCTGTGGAGAGACACCTCTAGTGAACTGTGGACTCCGGTCCATTTTCTCATACTAATAATACACACACTGCTTACACTGCTTTCACATTGTTTCCACTCTTTTCATATTGTTGCTACTGCTTTCATGCTGTTCTCATATTGTTTTCCACACCATATGTTTAATCTCTTTGTGTTCAGCAAAACCAGTGAGATTGACAACCTCACTGCTTCGTTGGGGGCAAAGTGATTTGATTGTGTTGTGTAGCTTCCACGTTGCTGCTGAACCGGTAGTGCGCCCTGCCATCTCAGCTGCATCAACCTTCAGAGATTGCTTTTCCTCCTGCTGGTCGATTCAACCTTGGTTTATTTTCCGAGGGAAAACTTGTCGCTGCACTCTTCACAACCTTTCTCTTGGGGTTTACCAACGTAAGCCATCAATGTTCAACAACTGGCTTTGCATCAGGTTCCATATTAATACCATGCTGACATATAGCAAGGGAAATCCCTTTCAAGTCATCAAGAGTATATCCAATAGCTCCTCGGTGTTTCTTCAATACTTCAAATAACCTTTCCTCTTCCTTACCTGGAAGTTTAGAACTAATAATAACATGATATGTTTTCTTATCATCAATATGAGCATATTTAAGATTATCAGTTAAAGGTTTTAAATCAAAAAATGAGATCCTCCTTGGGTGGTAGTGTGGTTCCAGAGTCTTCCACCGGCAAATTGTATTTCAGCACCGCTGGTTGACGAAGAAGAATCTCGTCAATCTCATTTATTTATTCCATAAAAACTCACACTACTAGGAAAATAGCTATACGAGAAATCATACATGTGGAGTACCACATGGTCGGTGCGTCACGCCTAAGTAGCTGTGGCGCACCACACACCAGTGGGCCTCGGTGCGTCACGCCTAAGGGCATAGCCGTGACGCACCATCCAGACGGTGTGCCACGGCTATAGGTGGGTGCTAGGCGGGGGGGGGGGGGGGGGGGGCTGGGTGGGAAAAGATAGCCGTGACGCACCACATGTTTGGTGCGCCACGTGTATTGCAGATAGCCGTGACGCACCAAACATGTGGTGCGCCATGGCTATGGCTTCCACCGAAATTTTCCCTGCACACCCCCCCCCCTCCCGGGACCGCCTTTCTAGTTTTGTCACAGGAGAGTTCCATGTCTAAAAATCATCAAAAAATAAATTCCTTATAGATGCACGGAGAGTTTATGGTATACTTTTTTTTTATAAAATTTTGAAATATGAATTTTGACTTTCTGAGCAAAAGTTCATTAAAAAAAGTAAAATGGGCATAACTTTTGCATACGATGTCAGAATTTAAAGTTCAATATACCAACGGAAACTAGAGAAAAAAAAAGGAAAAATCAATAAAAGTTATTTGAGGCAGAAGATATTTTCCTACAAAATAAAAAAAAAGTAATAAAGAAATAAATAAAGATAGGCGTGACGCACCACATGTTTGGTGCGCCATGCCTAAGTCTGAGAGCAATTTTAGAATTTCTGACCCGGGAGAGGCCCCCACCTATATATACTCCCCTTCCTCCTCCTTCCTCCACTCTTCTCCATTCTTTCTCTTCCTTCTTCATTTTCCCTCTCATTTATTCTTTCTCTTCCTTCTCCTTCCTCCACTCTCCATTCTATCTTCTTTCTCTCTTCTCCTTCTCCCTTCCTCCTCCTCCTACCACCACCACCACCACCACCTCCACCTCACATCCACTACGGCGACCACCTCCTCGTGTCCACTCTGGCGACCTCCTCTCCGGCGACCTGCTCCACTACCGCGACCACCTCTACTCCGGTGACCTCCTCTCCTGCGCCCTCCTCTACTAACGCGGCCACCTCTACTCCGGCGACCTCCTCCACCGCGGCCACCTCCTCTCCGGCGGACACCTCCACTCCGGCGACCATCCTCCACTCCGGCCTCCTCTCTGTTTTTCGTTTTTCAAATTTCAAATTTTTGGGCGGCCAGATCCAGATCTGGATCTGTCCCGCCTTTTTAAACTTTTTTTTTCAAAATCAATAGTCGTGACGCACCAAGCATGTGGTGCGCCACGGGTAACTAAAGATAGCCGTGATGCATCGAACAGGCGGTGCACCACAGGTAAACGAGATAGCCGTGACGCACCAAAATGTGGTGTGTCGCAGCTATTTTAATAGGCGCGACGTGATAGGCGTGGCGCACCATGGTGCGCCACGCATTAGCCTTTTCCTAGTAGTGTCACTTTCGTGGTCCTCCATGTATTACTACAAAGCATTGTTACAAGCAAGAGCAATAGAGGCAAGGTGTTTAATTTTAAAATCCTCATTAGGCAATTCAGTTTCATAAGGAGCTTTAGCAAATTTAGAAAAATTAAACTCATAAGATCCTCCATCAAATTTAGTTAATATTTTCTCCTTCTTACAATCTATAACAGCACCACAAGTGTTCAAGAAAGGTCTATCAAAAATGATAGGACACGTTTTACTAGCAGCTGCACCAAGTACGAGAAAATCAGCAGGATATTTAGTTTTACCACATAAAACGTCCACATCTCTAACAGTACCAATTGGAGAGATAGTTTCTCTATTAGAAAGCCAAATAACCACATCAATTTCTTCAAGTTCACAAGAACCAATTTCATGCATGATTTCTCTATAAAGCTCATAAGGAATAACCCTTGAACTTGCACCAATATCACATAAACCATAATAACAATGATCACCTATCCTGACAGAAAGCACAGGAACACTAGTTTTCCTAGACCTACTAGGATGTGAAACATTATTAGAAGCATCTTCACAGAAGATAATGTGTCCATCTTGTACACTTTCAGTGACATGATCCTTTACTATTGCTACTGTAGGTTCAACATTTATTTGTTCATCGGGTTCTATAGATTTCTTTGTACTTTTGTTAACCACACTAGCTATAATAGAATGTTCCTTTACCTTAACAGGGAAATACATTTTCTCAATATAAGGTTCTGGCACAGCAGGATTAACAGTATGAACTTCTATGTTTCTAGCAGGACCACAATTAACAATATCTTTATAAGGTTCATGGTACTTGTTCCACTCCTTTTTGGGAATATAAAGATAAGAGGCAAAATCCTTAAAATAGTTTGCAAGAATTTGAGAGTCAAGACCATAAACAACACTAACATTATAAAAATCATCGGTTCCCATAAAATAGTTAATGCATTCATAATCATAATTTATACCTTACTTTCTACCTTTGTCATTCTCCCATCCTTTAGTATTTTCCTGAATACGGTCAAGAAGATCCCATTTAGCTTCTCCTTTAATACATGTAAATGATCCAGAACAAAAAGCATCCAATAAATCCTTATCATGAAGAGAAATCCTTGCATAGAAATTATTAATAACAATATTACCGGGGAGCTCATGAGTGGGACATCTGAGCATTAGTAACTTCAATCTCCCCCACGCTTGGGCAATACTCTCTCCATCATGAGGCCTAAAATTATATATTTGATTCCGATACTTAGGAATCTCACTGGGAGGATATAATTTAGAATAAAAGAGAGGTACAATTTCCTCCCATCCAATAGATCGGCCTTTCTTCAGCATCTTATAACATTTCGTACCTCTGCCCTTCAGTGATAAAGAGAATATCTTCCTCTTAACTTGGTCCGTTGAAATACCTGCACACTTGAACACCTCGCATAATTCATGTATAAGAGTAAATGATCACCAGGATGGACAGTTCCATCTCCAAAATAGCAGTTATCCATAACACGTTCAACAATTTTTATAGGTATTTTAAAAGGATCCAATTGAGCAGACGACGGGTAATCTACTACCCAAGCAATGGCAGCAGTACTCCAAAATAGGGAATCGAATGGAGATCTCTCCATAATAAAATAAACCAGTAAACAGAAATAAAAACCGCACTCACAGTAAAAGTTTCCGTTACCAATTCCACTTACCAATAGCGCTTCACTCCCCGGTAGCAGCGCCAGAAAATAGACTTGATCACCCACAAGTATAGGGGGTGTACCGTAGTACATTCGATAAATAACAATGTCGATCCCAACGAGGAGTACAAGGTGTTAAAGCATTCACTGTAAATACTAGCATACAAGTTTTTAGTTTTTTTGGATATAGTAGATAAATAAAGTACGAGTAAATAAAAGACAGTAATAATAATCGCGGCAACTGGACCAATCCTTATTATAGAAAAGGACAAGCCGGTTGGTTTACTTATGATGACCAAACTTTCTTGAGGACACACGGGAATTTCGTCAAGTGCTTTCGCTTCATACGATTGATTAATCTTTAGTGTTTTGATCGGTGTTGTGTGGGAGAACCTATGCTAATGCACTGCCTTAACTTGGAATGGTACATACTTGTGATTATACCCCTTGCAAGCATCCGCAACTACAAGAAAGTAATTAAGATAAATCTAACCACATCCTTAAACTCTGGGATCCTACACTCCCTCGTGCATCGGTTTTCTAATGGGGGTTTAGGTTTCTGTCACTCTGACAACCCCATAATTAGTAGCCGAATACATAATGCATCCCTCTAGGCCCATAAAGGTGAAGTGTCATGTATTCAACGTTCACATGAGACCACTAGAAGAATAGCACCACAACTTAAATATCAAACCATTAAATATTACTCAACATAGTTCCACTACTAACATCTTGACTTCTCCCATGTCCTCAAGAACTAAAAAAAACTACTCACGATACATCATATGGATCATGATCAGAAGTGATATAATGTTGAATAACAATCTAGTCATAAAGTGAAAACACCGATAAATCTCGTGAGTAGACAACGGGTCATCTACTACGCTAGCAATGGAAGTGGTACTCCAAATAGGGAATCGAATGGAGATCTCTCCATGATAAAATAAAGCAGCAAACAGAAATAAAAACATCACTCACAGAAAAGGTTTCCCTTTCCAATTCCACTTACTAAAAGCGCTTCACTCCCCGGCAGCGGCGCCAGAAAATAGTCTTGATGACCCACAAGTATAGGGGGTGTATCATACTCCATTCGATAAATAAGAATGTTGATCCCAACGAGGAGTAGAAGGTGTTGACAAGTAGTTTGATTAAAGGATTCACTGTAAATACTAAAACACAGGTTTTAGGGGTTTTTGATATAGAAAATAAATAAAGTACGAGTAAATAAAAGACAACAATAATAATTGCAGCAAGTGGCCCAATCCTTTTTAGAGCAAAGGACAAGCCGGTTGGTTTACTTATGATGACCAAATGTTCTTCAGGACACACAGGAATTTCGTCAAGTGCTTTCGCTTCATATGGTTGATTAATCATTAGTGTTTTGATAGGTGTTGTGTGGGTGAAACTATGCTAATGCACTTCCCTAACTTGGACTAATACATACTTGTGATTATACCCCTTGCAAGCATCCGAAACTACAAGAAAGTAATTAAGATAAATCTAACCACAACCTTAAACTCTGGGATCCTACACTCCCTCGTGCATCGGTTTCCTAACGGGGGTTTAGGTTTCTGTCACTCCGGCAACCCCATAATTAGTAGCCAAATACACAATGCATCCCTCTAGGAACATAAAGGTGAAGTGTAATGTAGTCTATGTTCACATGACACCACTAGAAGAATAGCACCACAACTTAAATATCAAACCATTAAATATTACTCAACATAATTCCACTACTAACATCTTGACTTCTCCCATGTCCTCAAGAACTAAACGAACTACTCATGTGACATCATATGGATCATGATCAGAGGTGATATAATGATGAATAACAATCTGGTCATAAAGTTCAAACATCGATAAATCTCATAAGCATCAACTACAAACAAGTAATTCACGTCGGGAGAGAGATCTAGTGGAAAACAACGATATAGAACCCTAATTGTTATAGCGGGACGGAGGTGGATGATGAGGATGATGGTGCTGGTGGTGATGATGACAACGATGATGATCTTAATGATGCCCGATGCGATGACGGTGACGATGGCGATGGTTTCCCTCTCTGGGAAGGAATTTCCCCGACAGATTTCTCCCTGCCAGAGAGATTTTCTCTCTCGGTTGTTTTATGCCTCGTGGAGGTGGCGAAATATTTCCTCCACTCTTGTGCTAGTCTCAGGGTTTTGGGGGGATGAAGTACGCGAAACGGGGCTGCCAGTGGTGGGTCAGCGCAGCCACAACACGTGGCCGCGCGGCCAGGGGGGCCCCCTCTGGTTCCCCTCTTGGCTGGCTCCAGCTTCTGACAAAATAGGAACTCCCCGATGTTTCCCCTGAACTTCTGGTCTTTAGAAATATGGTATCTTGACGGTGCTTTTTCCAGTAGAATTCTGTTTTCGGCAGGCAATTCTCCAATAAACATCAAACATGCAAAATAGATGAAATAACATAAGTATCATTCCTAAATATGAAATCTATCAATGAATATCAGTATAAATAGTGATGCAAAATGGACATATCAAGCACTCACCGTACCACTGACCATACCGGCCAGACCATCTACGAACAATACAAGGGATAGCGACTTAACTAGTCATGATACGATGAATTATCACTATACCAGTGACCGTATTGTAACGATTCTCGAAAACCAGAGGGTCCAGTACCAACTTAACGAGTGGCAGTATGGTGAGATCCACCAAACCAACGACCATATTGAGAAAACCTTCTGTATCTATGCAACGGAGTTATCACTTAACGAATGTCGGTACGATGTGATGCGACCGTACCTGCCATCGTACCAGAACATGAGGCGGGTATGTAAACCCTAAAAATTACAAAGTGTGGTGACCCAGCACACCACTGCATGTGTAGTGCGCAATTCGTTGACATAATACTCACAGAAGGACTTATCCGTGAATATTACATCCCTTAGAGTGGTAGAAACACATCAGGTCCAAGGAAAGCTATAGGACACAAACTTCCTTAACGCGGTATTTACGACGCACCGAGTTCTGACGACATTTGTGGTTAAGTCCTAGGTAATACTTTCCTATGCAGATGAAACCTTCCTTTCATGTATTCATCTTACCATGGTTCCATCCGCCCATCAAACAGAACACTACCACTCGGGTAGTCATTCAATTAGTCATATTATTATAAAAATAGGATCATGCATTCGTTTGAGAATAGGTGGTAATAGGATAAGTTTTTGCAAATAATTCATTATGAAATACTGCAACGGATATGAACAAGTGATGAACTTGCCTGAGATTGAAATAACAATAATAATCCAGGTCTTCGGGTTCGAGGGTCGCGCAGAAAATCCCGAGATCTGAAAGATAGAAAAGTAGTCCCGGTGAGAAACTTACATATTCATATAACTCTAATCATAGTCGATAAGTGCTACCAATTAGCAACGCCGAAAGGCTGTGTCTCTTCGTCGGTGCAGAGTTCTATACGGCGGAGCGCTGACGGGTTGAGAAGAGCGTATGCATGCACATAAGAGGGATTATGTGTGATCCTTGAAGAGGGAATCTTATGACATCCTTACAGCTAGGCCTAGTTGTGAGGATCTATGATTATTCAAAACTCTTCTACGACCACATCAATTCCGCTGCCCGGTGAGTGATACGTCTCAAACGTATCTATAATTTTCGATGCTTCATGCTTGTTTTCTATCCAATACCTTTATGTTTTCACATGTTTTCTTTCATTTTACGGATGTTTTCATGGACTAACCTATTGACAAGATGCCACAACGCCAGTTCCTGCTTCTGTTGTTTTGGTTTCAGAAAAGTTGTTCTGGAAATATTCTCGGAATTGGACGAAACAAAATCCTAGGACCTTAGAAATATGTCACGTACACGGAGTCCGAAGGATACCCGGAGGGGGGCCATGATGCGGCGTGTAGTTGACACCCTCGTTGGTAAACTCCAAGAGAAAGGTTGTGAAGAGTGTAGCAGCAACTTTTCCCTCAGAAAAGAAACCAAGGTTGAATCGACCAGTAGGAGGACAAGCAATCTCTAAAGGTTGATGCAGCTGAGGTGGCAGGGCGCACTACTGATTCAGCAGCAACGTGGAACCTACACAACACAATCAAATCACTCTGTTCCAACGAAGCAATGAGGTTGTCAATCTCACCGGTTTTGCTTAACACAAAGAGGTTAAACGTATGGTGTTGAAAACAGTAGGAACTATTTTTTGTGTGTGTTTAGGGAGCAACATGATGAAAAATAACAACATGGAAAAAATAACAACTAGAATAAGAACATTTTTTTGTGTGTTTTTGATAAAGAGAAGCAAGCAAGACAAAATAAAATAAACTAAGCAAAACATAAACAAAGTAAAGAGATTGGAAGTGAGAGACTATGATGTCTACGCACACTTCTATTCTTGCAGACAGTGTTGGGTCTCCAAGTGCAGAGGTTTGTAGAACAACATCAAGCTTCCCTTAAGTGGATCACCCAAGGTTTATCAAACTCAGGGAGGTAGAGGTCAAAGATATCCCTCTCAAGCAACCCAGCAATTAAGATACAAGAAGTCTCTTGTGTCCCCAACACACCCAATATACTTGTCAGGTATATAGGTGCACTAGTTCGGCGAAGAGATAGTGAAATGCGAGTAATATGGATGGTTATAAGTAATAATAGCAATCTGAAAAAAATATGGCAGCAAGCAAACATGTAGCAGAACAGGCGGAAAATGGTGTTTCAATGCTTGGAAACAAGGCCTAGGGATCCTACTTTCACTAGTGGACACTCTCAACAATGATCACATAATTGAATAACTAAATATCTTCTCTTCACTATGCTACTCTTAACCCTCTCCGGTTGGATAACAAACACTAATCATTGCATAGGGCTGCAAAAAGCATTCCTTAAAGTAAGCATTCCCATGCCTAGTTAACCCCACGCTGTCACTATGAGCGCCCTAGAAGGTACTAGACAAACACCACAATTCATAGAGGAGACACACACGATGTGCACACTGTCACCTTCACACTGCGGGACAAGGTGACTCCAAAGTTCATATTAATAAAACATTTGAGTAGCACAAGATGAAGAGTAACATCTACTTATTCAACCAGATTACAAAGCTCATGATCACATATAGACCACACCATGGGAGAGAGAGATGAACCACATAGCTACCGTAGAGCCCTCAGCCTCGGGGGAGAACTACTCCCTCCTCATCATAGGAGACAACAACGGCGATGGATATGGCGGTGGAGTCGATGGAGATGGTTCCGGGGGCACTTCCCCTTCCCGGCAGGGTGCCAGAACAGAGATCTGTCCCCCGAAACTTGTCGGCGGTGGCGGCGGAGCTACGGATGTATTTTGTGGAAAAGGTCGATTCTCTTAGCGTTTTCCCTCGAGGGAGTATAAATAGGCGAAAGGGCGATGCCGGGGGGTGGCCAGGGGGCCCACTCCACCAGGTGGCACGACGAGAGGGGACCCGCGCCATCGTATGGTGTGGCCACCCTGTGGCCCCCCTCCGGGGCTCTTCGGGACTTCTGGAAGCTTCCGGGGAAAATAGGAACTTCGGGACTCGTGGGGTCCAATTCTGAGAATATTTCGAGAACAACTTTTCTGAAATAAAAAACAGCAGAAAACAGGGAACTGACACTTGGCATCTTGTTAAAGGTTAGTCCCGGAAAACGTGTAAAAATGCTATAAAGAAGGGAGAAACCATGTAGCAATTGGCATAATATCAACATGGAACATCAGAAATTATAGATACGTTGGAGACATATCAAGCATCCCCAAGCTTAGTTCCTACTCGTCCTCGAGTAGGTAAACGATAAAACAAAATAATTTCTGAGGTGACACGCTACCACACAATCTTGATCATAATATGTAAAGTAGAGCATGTAAACTAGGATCAAATGAACTAAAGATGTGATCTATATTTGATATCAACAAGTAATGCATAAACAAATAAGAAGAAAGAAGCAAAACTTTTAATGAATCAATACTAAAAAGACTATCAACCGTGCAAAGTTTATTAGAGATGATTTAATCTTTCAAGAACAACAATATCATGCACGTCAAACGATCTTCACAACCCCTGTTAGGATCAAGTCAAGCTTTCCACACGATGCAATGCTTGAATCTTAAACTATTTGCGCACTAAAAATAAGCAAGTGTTCTGCGTTGGTCCCTAGCACCGGGTTGTTATTGCAAAGATAACATTATGGGGGGTTTGGAAGGTAAATGGAAGAAAGTCTCACAAAGCTGAAAGTGGTCATTAGACAAGAGAAAGTCTTACAACCGAAGCTATGCAAGGAGTATGGATTACCACACAACAGATGCACATAGAGCTATAAGTGTATGAAAGCTCTCCAATGGAACTAGAGGGGGTGCATCAGACTTGCTTTCTCACGAAGACCTGGAGCTTATTTGAGGAGGCTCATCATTGGAATATACAAGCAAGTTCTATAATGTAAAGTTCCCCACATAGTTATGAATGAATGATAATATGAAAAGTTTCTCCAAACTGAAGCATTGGTGCTAAACATGAAGCACAAGTGTGGTATAAAGGATAGTGATGCGCCTCCTCTCTCTTTATTCTCTCTTTGGCCCTTTTTTTTCTTCTTTTTGGACTTTTTCATTTTCTTTTTTTATTTTATATATCCTCACCGGCAGGGGCCACATCCTATATTACAATGAATCATCGCACTTTTAGTACTCATAACTCATAATGGAATATCTCTGATGTATCCAACTGCATGCTCCTGCCAGTGTAGCAGTATGCATAAATAACCATGAAGCTCATCATCAAGTAACATAATGGAGGTGGATGTTGTGCAGCAATATATCTCGTAATGGCTATGGAAATGCCATGATAGGTAGGTATGGTGGCTGTTTTGAGAATATATGGGCTTATGTGTAGGATAACAAAGTCCTCCCATGGGATTTGGATGCACTAGCGAAGTTTGCACCAACTCTCAGTGTGAGAAAGGGCAATGCACAGTACCGAAGAGGCTAGCAAATATGGATGGTGGAAGTGCCAGGAACCTCAACATAGACTCGCGAGTTAAAAGATTACAGCAATCAAATCATCTTACAAGGCAAAGTGCAAATCACTCCAAGAAGGTCCGTGGCAGTGACAAGTCACTGTTAGCTACCCCGACCGTAGCGCGTAACAAAAGGCCGATCACAAATGTATCACTCGTAGCAATCATATACCATTGTTTCTATCATCAGGTAATTTAAGTGTGGCACGGCTTCAAGTTTCTTAGACCAACCATTAAAATTTTGTACTTACTAGTCCTCCCGTTTATCCATTAAGCAAATTAATATCTCAAAACAACAGCAATGATTCAAGTGAATCAGTTTAGTGATCTACAAGACCATGCAATCTTTTCCACTATACCAATTATCACAATAGCATTCCTGTTTACAAGCAAACACACATATGAGAACCACCTAACTACAAAAGCTAACAACTCTGAACAAAGGATGCATGCAAAACAAGAGCTAGAAGCACTAAAATATCTAAGCATGAATACTCAACAAATATAAGTGAAGCACAAGAGTATTCTAACGAAAAAGCGGAGCGTCTCTCTCCCAGAACAATAAGAATGAAAACTAGTATTCTAATTGCTACATGTTTTCTCCCTTCTTTATAGGATTTTTACACGTTTTCCGATACTAACCTATTAACAAGATGCTAAGTGCCAGTTCCCTGTTTTCTGCTGTTTTTTATTTCAGAAAAGTTGTTCTGGAAATATTCTCGGAATTGGACCCCACGAAAGCCAGAAGTCTTAGAAGTCACGGAAGCTTTCAGAAGTCCCGAAGAGCCTCGGAGGGGGGCCACAGGGTGGCCACACCATGGGGTGGCGCGGGCCCACCTGGCCGCGCCACCTAGGGTGTGGGCCCCCTGGCCACCTCCCGGCATCGCCCTTTCGCCTATATACTCCCAGATGCATAAACCCTAAAAGGAATCAACCTTTTCCACAAAATACATCTGTAGCTCCGCCGCCGCCGACGACAAGTTTTGGGGGACAAATCTCTGTTCTGGCACCCTGTCGGGACGGGGAAGTGCCCCCGGAACCATCTCCATCGACTCCACCGCCATATCCATCGCCGTTGCTATCTCCTATGATGATGAGGGAGTAGTTCTCCCCCGAGGCTGAGGGCTCTACCGGTAGCTATGTGGTTCATATCTCTCTCCCATGGTGTGATCTATATGTGATCATGAGCTTTCTATCTAGTTGAATTTGTAGATGTTTCTCCTCATGTATTATGCTACTCAAGTGGTTTTGTTATGAGATCTCCGTAAACACTTTGATCACGGTATAAAGGCGACAGTGTGCGCACCGTGTTGTTTAGCATGATATTTATATCTTATGTTGGATGACCCTATGAATTTGTGGAGTCTGCTTAGTACCTTCTAGGGCGCTCATAGTGACAGCGTGGGGTTAACTAGACATGGGAATACAAACTTGAGGAGTGCTGTTACAACCCTACGCAATGAAGTGGTGTTTGTTATTCGACCCGAGAGTGGTTTGGAGTAGCATAGTGAAGGGAAGATATTTATGCATTCAATTATGTTATCATTGTTGAGAGTGTCCACTAGTGAAAGTAGGATCCCTAGGCCTTGTTTCCAAGCATTGAAATGCCGTTTTCCGCCTGTTCTGCTACATGTTTGCCTGCTGCCATATTTATTTCAGATTGCTATTATTACTTATAACCATCCATATTACTCGCATTTCACTATCTCTTCTCCGAACTAGTGCACCTATATACCTGACAAGTATATTGGGTGTGTTCGGGACACAAGAGACTTCTTGTATCTTAATTGCAGAGTTGTTTGAGAGGGATATCTTTGACCTCTACCTCCTTGAGTTCGATAAACCTTGGGTGATCCACTTAAGGGAAACTTGTTATTGTTCTACAAACCTCTACACTTGGAGGCCCAACACTTTCTACAAGAATATAAGCGTGTGTAGACATCAACTGGCACTTGGCATCTTGTTAATAGGTTAGTCCCTGAAAACGTGTAAAAATGCTATAAAGAAGGGAGAAAACATGTAGCAATTGGCATAATATCAACATGGAACATGAGAAATTATAGATACGTTGGAGACGTATCAGACTCCCCCTGCAGAAATTCTCTTTCTCCAAGGCAATGGCGCCAGAAAACTTGATGGCTCAGGAGTTGACCAGAGACTGCTGTTCGTTGGAAGACCCCAAGTGTAGGGTGTGAAGAGTGCTGCGACAAGTTTTCCCTCAGAAAGAAACCAAGGTTGAATCGACCAGTAGGAGAAAGAAATCACTTCCGAAGGTTGATGCAGCTGATGTGGCAGGTCGCACTACCGGTTCAAAAGCAACATGGAACCTACACAACACAATTAAATCACTTTTCCCCAACGAAGCAGTGAGGTTGTCAATCTCACCGGTTTTTCTGGACCATCAAATACGAGATTGGGCCCCTTCTCAAAGATGGAATGGCCCAGCCCAATAAAGGAGGGGTCCATTCAATACCATGGATATATCGATTTCTATTTTCAGAAAGCTCCTATTTCGATTGATATCTCTAGCAAATATATGCGACCACGGTCCCGACCTTACCAGCACCGTTATTGAGTGGTTTGTTTCCTTTCCTCTGAAAGGTCAAATGGTTTATTTGCACCTGTCAGTTTCGAGAGCAGCTAAAGTAGTTACCTAATAAGATAGATGAATATTCCACGATCTACGATTATCAAAATCTTCTTATAGAAGTCTAGTTCTTTCTTCTTTTATAAAAGGAAGTCTTGCTCTCCTTTCTTGCCGCTACTTGCGTTGCGAGGAAAGAGGTTAGACGTATGGTGTGGAAAACATTACTTGTTTGCAGTAGATGAAGAGAGAACAGTGATGGCAGTAGGAAAACAGTGATTGCAGTGGTTGTATTATTAGTATAGAGAAAATGGACCGGGGTCCATAGTTCACTAGTGGTGTCTCTCCAAAACAGATTGATAACATGCTCGGTAAACAAATTACAGTTGGGCAATTAACAAATATGAAGGTTGCACCGTAGTGCATATGCATGACATGATGATTACTATGTGATTCATGCGGGCAGTACAACAAGATACATACACCGTTATCCATCTACATCTATGACTAATTATCCGCCCTCGGAATGTCATCCGAGCAAACCTTGGGTATTATTGCAAGCAACAGATAATTGCATTAAGCAAAGTGTTCAATGTAAATAATAAAATCATCCTTAGACAAAGCATTGTTGTCTTTTCCCTAATGCCAACAGCACATCCCCCACCCGTTTACGTTTCTGTCACTCGAGCGTGAGTGAAAGGGAGGCATGAACCCACTATCGAGCATAAATACTCCCTCTTGGAGTCACAAGCATCTACTAGCAACGGAGAGCATACACGATCATAAATAACATACACATGAAAAGAACATGATATATTGATAATAATTGGACATAGCATTCAATATTCATCGGATCGCAGCAAACACAAAATGTATCATTACAATAAAATAATCTTGATCATGTTAGGCAGCTCACAAGATCTAAACATGAGGCATAAAGAGGAGAGGCCAACCATCTAGCTACTGCTATGGACCCGTAGTCCAAGGATGAACTACTCATGCATCACTCCGGAGGCAGGCATTGTGGTGAAGAGCCCTCCAGTGATGATTCCCCCTCCCGGTAGGGTGCCGGGGTGAGCTCGGAACCCTCCCGAACTAGGGTTGACGATGATGACGGTTGCGGATGTTTTTGGTGAAAAAGGCTCGGTTACTTAGGGTTAACCTTCCGAGAGGTATAAATAGGCGAGAGGAAAACGTCGGTGGGTGGCCAGGGGGGCCACACCACCCCAGCCGCGGCCATGGGGCGCGTCGCCCTATAGTATGGCCCCCCTGTGGCCCCCTCCGGGTCCCCCCCCCCCGGACTCCGTGTGCACGACATATTTCTAAGACTTCCCGGCTTCGAATCATCCAATTCCTAGAATATTTCCAGAACAACTTTTCTGAAACTAAAAACATGAGAAAACAGGAACTGGCTCTGTGGCATCTTGTCAACAGGTTAGTCCCAGAAAATCGCTAAAAAGAGCATAAAGTGTAAAGCAAACATGTAGCATATAGTATGAAAACAACATGGAACATTAGAAATTCTGGATATGTTTATGATGTATCATACCGCTGATAGTTTCACTATTGAAAATTCCTAGCAAGGGTGCTAGGCCTGGTGGTACTACGTCCGTGTTAGGCGGTACTACCGCCGCGCCTGGTAGCAGCATTGGCCGTTCCCAATAGCGGTACTATCACCGTACTACCGTGGCTAGTACCGCTCCTACCCAACATAGGGGTAGTTTGGCTATACTGGTGGTGGTACTACCGTTGGCCGTATTGCTGCTGGAAATCCCAGCGCTGTGACCATGCTTGGCGGTACTACGCCACCTAAAGAAACTTCATCAATTCTTCTTAGTTTTTATCATCTGTTCAAACTCAATCATGATTCAGTGTATTGATATTATCCATGAGATAAATAGGTTGAAAGTTGAAGTAGCATTGGCTTCAAATACTTTTTGACAAGAAGGTACTACCTTGCAAAATATCAAGTTGTGTCAAACTTTATTGTTTTATGTCTTTATAAAATATTGTTCGTGAAAGGTTTTTATTTGGATGATGCAACTTGTTTACTCATTATTTGTTTACTATAAATTATAAACAATTGAGTGAATCTTTTGATCTCAGTTCACATGCTTCACTTAAAAAATTATGTTTTGTTATCATTTACTTACTCGAGGACAAGTATGCATTAAGCTTGGGAATGTTGAAACGTACATGACGTATCTATAATTTTTTTTATTGTTCCACGTTTGTTTTATACCAACGCCCCATGTGTTAACAATACTTCTATAATATTTTTAGACATTTTCCCGGGCTAACCTATTGACAAGATGCTCAGGGCCAATTTTTGTTTTTCTGTTGTTTGCATTTCATAAAATCCCCGTAGAAAAAGTCCAAGAAAATCCATAAATGGGTAGAATATTTATTTTCACAACGATACAAAGATGGAGTAAAAAATCTCTAGGAGGTGGGCCACCAGGTGGCCAGGCGGGTTGAGGGCGCGGGTGGCCCCGAGGTCACGCCCCTAGGCCGCCTGGCCCCCTGGACCTCCTCCTTGGACCCCTTCGCCTATAAATTGACTCTGATATAAAAACGTCGGGGTGGTACTTATTTTCCACAAAACCTATACATAGTCGCCTTTATCTCAAAAGTCCAATCTAGGGCTTCTGGGGCCCTGCTCCGGCACCCTGTCGGAAGGGTAATCTTCACTGAAGCCTTCTTCATCACCATGATTAGATCTCGTGAGCAGTAGTTAGAGGGTTGTCTCTCCTCCTTGTGCTACCATGTTTAGATCTTGTGAGCTGCCTAATATGATCAAGATTATCGTTATGTAATTGCCAGATGATATGTTTGCTCGAATCCAATGAACTGAAAAGTGTGATCATATTGTTCATGTTTCTCATATGATCTTGATACTTTATTTGTATTAATATTCTATTGTGTTCTTGCATGCTTTCCGGTGTGTGTGGTTGTTTTGGCCAAGTAATCAAATGCGTCTCTAAGAGGGAGTTTAGTGCTAGATAGTGGGTTCATGCCTCCTTCAATCTTGGGCACGAGTGAGAGTAACGTCTAAGAGAGAGGATGTGATGTTGCCACTACGGGTAAAGCAACACCGTTTACTTCTACTTGTTGATTATAAATATTGTTCACATTATGTACCGTGCTTAATGAAATTGTCCGTTGCTTATGTAACTCAATACCAGAGAGATGCACACTGATAACGGTTTCAAGGTGGATTATTAGTTATAGATGCAAGATGAATAACGGTCTGTATATGTTTGACGTAATGCCTACACGAGTTGAACTTTTTCTTGTCATAATAGTATTGTTATTCCCTAATGATTTGTTAATTGTCCAGCTGTAAGTTGTTCACCCAACATATTTATTGTTTTATGGAGAGACATCACTACTGAAACTATGGCACCTGGCCCATTCTTTTACATTGATTACAATCTCGTTTACTTGTTTTTAATCATTACTTGATCACTATTCCTTTTTGTTTCCACCACTTTCGAATACACCATACATTTAATTCTCTCATTAACAACAAGACGGGAAACTTGAAAACCTTCATGCAAGTTGGAGACGAAAGACAATTTGTGTCTGGTGTGCAGGTCCACGCCCGTCAACACGCAAGAGATTTTCTAGAGTCTTGGTGATTATCTTTGAAGTCCTACTGAATTGATAGCCTTGGTTTCTAATTGAGGGAAATTTACTGTCGTGATGCATCAAACCTTGCTCTTGGGGTTTCCCAACTGGAATGCTTACTCCGACATCATATGCCAGGTGATTGGTTGATATTGGTGATACTGAGAGAATTCAGAGTGTGTATCTCTCCATCATCAGGAGGAGTAAGTTCCCAATCTCGAACAATCTCAGTTCCATTACACACCTTTGTACATACCCAAAATTTACCATTTTGTTCTCCTGTTACGGTAGACGTTCGATGACGATCAAAACCTATCTATCAAGTGTGCGTCCACTAAATATTCTCACGGTCGAGAGATTGATGAAAATGATAACTCATATTAACTTTCATACTAACAACAATAAACATTATCTCATAGCAATATCAAATAATTGGGTCGTTTTGGTGCTATTGTTCTACCAACAATATACCCTCACAGTTGTTGACTTATACAAAATCCATGATCAGAGAAACATGATCATCATAAAACGTATGAGCTAATTTTAGAGGTTAGGTTAGGAGCACTTATTTGTTTATCTCTCTACATGTGTGTGTGAGTTTTTCTTTTAATCTCATATTCAACTATCAGAACAGTTATACCATAAAGATATGAAAATTAATAATGAACTGTAGATAAATAATAATAATTATTACATTTAGGGCATACACCCAACACTCAACATATATATCAACATTAGCACTTATATCAATCTAACAATATGAAGACTGAAATACTAAATTACAATGGGTAAATTGACGTAACTCTTATTATTGCTACCACATGTGAAGCAACCTAGCTCGTCTCTATTCAACTTCTTCTTTAGTTAGTAGTATTGGCATACTTATTGAAAGTGGGTTTGTTATTCCCTTTGTTCTTGCGGTGTGTGTTTTTATGCACCATATTGACGCTAGACCGATCCTCACCACGTTTCTCACTTGTGTCCTTAGCGCATGCTTTCTTCACAACATAAGTGACTCTATGAGGTTTTCGGCTGATATCTCCTACTATCTCCAATTCATACTAATTGTCGCCGGATCGAATATATCTAGAAATCTTTTATGGATAGATATATCAGATTCAACGACAGTCAATATGGATTAGAGGGAGTATCTCTTTATCTTTTGAGAGTTGTGTTAGAAATATCTCTATGAAGGAAGCAACTTTATTATAATGCATGTAACCACAAACTTGTCGGGTAAATAACATCTAATGTGTTTGATCTCTTATGTAGTGCACCGTGTCTTATGAGTTTGTTCGACGCCAGATCGGTTGTTCACCATTTTATAGTTATAAAAACTCTCCATAATACATAGTTCCAATCGAATTTAGAGCTTCTTCTCGTCTATTATGCACAGATACACATCACACATGGCGATTACCAAAAAAGCAAAACGCTCAAGTGTAATGCAAGGAAAATCTTAGAAAATATAAAACGGTTCAGCCCGGTTCTTTTGCCAGCTTAAAAAAATAAGCTGCCCCCTCCCCAGCTTCTTCATAAGCCGCCCGGCTTATTAGTCGAGACTTCTAGTTTAGTTAAGATATAACTAGTTTAGAAGGCTTAAATAATAAACTAGCGGGTTTATGTGAGAATCCAGGGAGGGAGCGGCTTATTTCATACGCTGGCAAAAGTACCGGCCTAATCCGGTGAATCAAACGACAACAGTTGAAACTTTTTACTACCTCCGATCCGAATTAATGGTCGGAGGGCTAGCCAAAGTTTTGTCTAAGCCTTATGTGAATGTGCGACCATTAATTCGGATCGGAGGGAGTACTAAGAATACAAATCCACCCAAAATCTTGAGAAATTATTTTGAATCAGTATTTTCCTAACGGGCTCCACCATCGTTGAAGGTCCTTCATTTCCCCTTGTCGTGCTCTCCCTGTACACGGCATGGCGTGCCCGCCGTGGGTGGGCGCCTCCGGCCTGATCGTTGGGTCCCATGCTCTTAACCGCGCCATTTACTCGCTCACCTAAATGCTTCTTAGTAGAGTCGCAGCACCGCGCCATCCAGTTCCTGCCCCAAGAGCCGCGCCGCCGCGATGACGTCGCCGTCGCCGTCCTCCTCCCTCCGCGAGCTGCTCGCGCAGGAGCGCTCCGAGCCCCGGTACGCGCTCCCCGCGCCGCCGCGCCGCACGATGTCGAGAAGGCACGCGTCGCCTCCCCGCAGCGGCGAGGCCCCGGGCGGCGCGGTCGACACGGTGGTGTCAATGCTGTCCGGGTACGCCGGGCGGTTCTCCAAGGACCCGGAGTTCCGGCGGGCGCTCCGGGAGAAGTGTGCCTCCTGCCTCGCCCCCGCAGCATCGACGGCGGCGCCGGGGGAGCAGGAGCAGGAGCACGCCGTGCTGGCCGACCTCGAGCTCGCAGTCGAGAGCGTCGAGCGCCTCGCCGATGCCGCCCCGTCCGCGCGCGACTCCAAGGTCCGCTCGCTGCGCAACTCCATCCGCCTCCTCGGTGTCGTCGCCTCGCTCCACGCCCCTCGTCACGCCGCCGCCACAGCTGCCGAAGACCACGGCCAGACCTGCGGGGTACCCAACTCCCACCTCGCCGCGTGCGCGCAGCTCTACCTCGCCGTCGTGTACAAGATGGAGCTGGACTCCCGCCTCGCCGCGCGCCACCTCCTTCAGGTGTTCGTCGACGCGCCCCGCCTGGCCCGCGAAACCCTCCTCCCCGACCTCTGGGCCCACGTCTTCCTTCCCCACCTGCTCCACCTCGAGGTCTGGCTCGCCGATGAATCCGAGCTCGTCGCGGGCTGCTGCGACGAAGACGATGCCGACGGCCGGAGCAGCAGGAGGATGAAGACCCTTGCAGAGGCTGTACGACGACCAGATGGACAGCGGCACAGCTCAGTTCGCAATGTACTACAAGGAGTGGCTCAAATGCGGCGGGGATGCGCCGCCAGACGCCCCCTTCGTGCCGCTGCCTTCCATACCCGGCGATTTCAACAAGTGGGAGAAGCACTCGTTGTCGCTGCGCACTAGCTCCATCAGCAGAAACCTGTGCGTGAACAATGCCAGTGGACGAATTGTGAAAAATGTTGCTGCTTAATTGTTTATCAGCAAGTTTGATACAGAATAGAGAGTGTTAAGATTATCTCTTTTTTTACAGGTACAATGCGGTTTTCGGCACGTCATTTGAGCAGGAAGATGTTAAGGATGCAAAGCTGCCTGATAAGGCTGGATTTGTTTTGGATATGGATGTGCAATTGGACGAAAATCCAGCTAGCTTGAAGATGGAGAAGCTTGCTCATGTGAGTCCACAGTTCCTTTATTCTAAGTTTCTCACTATACGGCGATTAGCTATGTGCTTTGTAATGGTGTAAGTTTGTGTGCGTGTCTCGGATTAGGACTACCGGTATTGGTTTCGACAAGAGACAAGTTATGATCACTCATTGGAGTATTGATAATTCCGATAGACAGCTGTGTTTGTGTCCCAGGGAAGCATCTTTGTTATTTATGGTGTGGGGGACCGGAGGGTTTTGGCTGCATTGCAATAACATTTCCTATATCTAGGATCTGAATTTTAGATGCTAGTTAACTGAAGAACATGCAATATTTCTTGTGGAGTACATAATAGTCAATAACGGCAATTTCCAAATTAGTGCTGCAAAACTCATCCCATGGTTCAGAGTGCACCATAATATAGTGCTTCCAAATATATTGTTACTGTTATTGGTGTCTTGTAAATAAATTTTCTACATCTGCCTGCTCATCCTGTTGTGTATTAACTGCTTAATTGTTGAGTTCGTCGCATACATGTAACTTCCATGTTCCTATGGCTGATTTTTTTTTAGTCTGGCACTTCCAGTACCATGGGACTGGAAGAGCGACATGCATTTTTCCTATTATTGCAAGAGTTAAACCAGAAAACCAGTGCTTGTGTTTTTATTCATTTTGCTGTAAAATTGCACTTGGCTTACCTGCAAATGAGAAGTTTTGTAAAGCTGTCCCTATGGTTCCATTGTTATCCAATGTGATAGTCACAATCTGGATTACCTTCACAGAGAAGGGCCCAACTTTCCATTAATTTTGAAAGATGTGGAAGGTGAAAAGGAATGCTCTATCTGGGTTATCTTTACACTCTTGTAGTAGTTAATGTCTTTCAATGTTGATTGAGAACTGACATGATGGAACTGAGACTTCAAACAAAATCAAAACCATTTTGCTAGACTCGGAGAGGCTTTGAGCACGGGCTTACCTGGTGTATTTACTCTTCTTGTTACATTGATGTTTGAAGCATGTCAAATTGTATTGTCTCCCTTGTTTTCCATAAAAGAAATCATATCATTAATTTCTCACAAAGGCCGAATTGTTTTATCCACAATATACATTTGTGGTTATTTAACTTATGCTGTTTTGAGTAGACAGAGAAACATTGGGCTACAAGAAAAGCATTTCGGCGTTCTGAAAGAAAACACTGTTCCAGAGACAGCACCAACCCCACGCAAGTCCTACTCGTTCCGATTGTTCTCATGCCGTGGAGATCTAAGCAGGAATGTTATTAATCACCCTAAGGCGCCAAAGAAAGGTAATGTCTCTGTCGAGAAAGAGTTAGAAAGCAGTGAGGCAGCAGTGGCTCTAGGACGAGCAGTTTCCGTTGTATCAAATTCAGACAGTCTTATGCAGTGCGAGTATGCTGTGCACCAAATTGCCAGAGCATGTTCAAATCTAGGAGGGAGTCCTAATCTTGGAACTTGGCTGGCATGCCCCTCCTTTATTCAAGGGCTTCTCGAGGTTACATTCACTTCCAATGATGATGCGGTACTTGAGTCAGCAATCTTGATAATGGGAGAGTTAGTTTTGAAGAATGAGGTGAATAGGCAGATTCTGCTTAACGCAGATCCACAACTTGAGGTTTTCTTGAGACTTCTGACTCTTAGAAGCAACGGGTTGTTCCTGAAGGCAACTGCAGTGCTTTATCTGATGAAGCCAAGAGCTAAGCAGATGCTATCTATGGATTGGATGCCACTAGTACTGCACATATTGGAGTGTGGGGATGAGGTGCAGCTTCTGCCTATTATGAAGTGTTCCCCCAAAGTGGCTGCATTGTACTTCCTAGATCAGCTCCTTACAGGATTTGACGTCGATAGAAATGTTGAGAACGCAAAGCAGATGATTGCACTAGGTGGCCTGGACCTGCTGATGAGCAGACTTGAAATTGGTGATACCCGTGAAAGCAAAATCTGCATCTCTCTCTTGACCACATGTATCCAAGCTGATGGCAGCTGTAGATACTACTTGGCTGATAATCTGAAGAAGGAGCCTGTTGTCCAACTTCTCGTACGAAGTCAGAAGACTAGTGCTGCTGCCCTTAACTTGTTGAGCGAACTAACCTGCCTTACCAGGTAAGATTTGTCTACATTATTAATAAAAGGTGTACTGTAGATTCCGAGAAGCACATCTAAACCATCCTTTGAATTAAACTTACCATCTTCTTTTTACAAACAGAACAATTCAGATGGTGGAGTTCCTGAAGGAGCTGAAAAACGGTGGCTGCTTAAATACAATGCAGATTCTGTTGGTGTATCTCCAACAGGCTCCTCTTGTCCAACATCCATTAGCAGCTGTCATGCTACTTCAGCTCGATCTCCTGGTAACATCTTGAAAAATGGATCTTTTGTTCTTTTGCTTAGTCAAGCTTTTCTACCTTTGTACAATCCCCTTATCACAGTTTTCTTGCAGGGAGATCCTACACAATACAGCGTTTACCGAGAGGAAGCAATTGATGCTATCATAGCTGTTTTGGAGCATTGTTTACACAGCAGAAAGGTGCAACAACAGTGTGCTCGGGCTTTGTTGCTCCTGGCAGGGCGGTTTTCGTCGTCGGGAGAACCCATAGCAGAAGCTTGGCTACTAAAGAGATCAGGCGTTGATGGCTCCCTATCAGAATCCTTTAGAAGAACGGAGATATTCAAAAATAAGGGTGCACGAGCGGTATGTGGTCATCCTACAGAACAATGCTGTACATTTGCCTTGTATCTTGATTTTGTTGGATAACTCCAGTTTTTTCTTACCTGGATGCTGTCTTAATTCACAGGAAGAAGAGAAGGTAGTTGAAGAGCGGCTGAAGAAACTTGCCCTCGTGTTGCTAAACACCGGGAACAAACGTTTCCTTGTAGCACTGTCAAACTGCATATCTGATGGAATCCCAACTTTGGTCCGGGCGTGCCTCGTAACCGTAACATGGATGAGCAGCTCCCTCTCCCCATTGAATGGATGCAACACTTTCCAGCCTTTGGCGTGCTCCATTCTTGCACCTATGCTCTTAGATAGGCTAAGCTATGACAAAGTTTTGGAGGAGAGGGTGCTTGCTTCGCTATCACTGTTGAACCTTGTGAGACATCCAGGTGCATTTCCTTTTTGTCATCTTCAGCATATTCTTGCAATTAGTATTAGTTAGTTTGGCAAGTACTATAGCATGCAATTTTTTTTACTTTCTAGCCAAGATATAAATACGAGTGTCTTACACAATTTGGAAATATTGTTTTCTAGGATGATAAATTTGGTAATTAGTATTTATATTCTGTTAGAACCAATTTCACGACTACCTCACCTGCGCATGAGCTAAACACTATACCAGGCCAACGTTTTTCAATTTCACGATCACTTGAGAACATCAGAAATACATGTGTTTTTTTAATAATATGCACAGTTGTTATGATCCCATGCAATGCCTTATCATGCGATTTACGAGGCTTTATCATATACAGGGACATGTAATGTTTTTTTTTGTTCTGTAGAAACGTATATACAAAGTCTTATTACATGATTAACTTAACTTTCGCTATTCCTGAAGCCTGGATGCTTTGATCATTTTAAGCTTACATTTCCTCCTAACAGAATGCTTGGAGAAGCTTTTCCCACTTAGTAAAGAGGCGACGGAGTCTTTGCATGATCTCGCCGAAGTGACGTGGACCGCGAAAGAGCTCCTCTTTGCCTGCTGCAGATGACAGATGGACACCTGACGAGGAACAACTTCTGAGAGATGAAGAACTGCATACCAATATGAAAGAAGAAGAAATCGTTGGTTACAACAAGTGTAGTTGTGCCAATTTTTGTACACATTTTTTTCTCTTGATATGTAAAGCCTCGGAGTTTATTTCCCTTGGAAAGAATTTTATTCCTTTCTATGAGTTCATTTAATTCCCTATGTAGAAACGGTAATCGCATAAGCATGTGATCACATTCGTAAGGTTCTAGGGGTACTAAAGGAAAACAAACTACATGTCAACTTGAAGAAATGTATTTTCGTGCAAACACAACTTCTTTTCTTGGGGTTTGTTATAACAAGTGAGGGCATTCATATTGTTTAGAGAAAAATTCATCAACAATAATTGAATTTGAGTAGGTGTCTCACTTTGGTCATCGGATTTCAGTATACCCTAAATACGGTCACCAAACTGGTTTAAGCTGTCCACTGCGGTCACTGGCGGGATTTGTCTCAGAGAAAAAAATCCAATACATTCAATGTGGTGGACTTGTCTCTTCGTCATCTGAACAAACATTTTATGAAGATAGCTCAAGATCGATCTCAAAACATTCACTGGAGGATGATGAGGAGAATAGAGAGAGAAAAAAAAATTCAAGTCCACGGACTTCCACTATATTCTACTCCCTCAGTCCCGAATTAGTTGTCTCAAATTTTTTAAAACATAGATGTATCTATATACTAGAATATGTCTAGATACAATCATATTTTGACAAATCCACGTCAGCAAATTTGGGACGGAGGGAGTAGATAGTTTGGTACCCCAAAACCCTATAAAAGACTCCCTCCATGGACATGTATTCATATGCCGACACACTTGCTTGAATAGATTCAAGGGGAGGACATTGGAGCTGCAATAGTATCTTGGTCAGAGCATCTCTAGGAGACACCTGCATCCCGCGGGCCTGCAAACCGGAGATAAGCGGCGCAGCAAACACGGTTTGAGGGCTAAATTACCGCAAAAATAATATTGCTTAATCCGAGTGGAATTTCAACAAATAAAAATAATAATTCGACACCTAAACATAGTTTTTACCATCTAGAGGACAATTAACATAGTTTTGCACCAAATGTGCCAAAAGACCCACATGAAAGTGGTGAAACCATCACCACCACCATGACCACCACCACCACCACCACCATAACCACCACCACCATGACCACCACCGGCATGATCTCTACCTAATGTAGCTAGCTTCTTTCGCTTCAAAATATCCCTTCTTACCATATCAATCCATTCCTTGGCCAATTCATCCAACCCATCACGGTTAGTCATCATGATCTTGTTCTCCTCGGAAAGAGCTTGGCCATGGCCTTGTTCTCCTCAGCAATGACTTTTTTCTCATCAATGGCGTCCTTGCGCATCTTCTCTTTCTTGAGTAGTTATCACTTCTCTTCCTTCTGTTGAGACCTCTTCATGGCCAATTCCTTCTTTGCTTCCAAAGTCTTGGCCACCATCAACTCATTTGAGTGCACCATATGATCTATCTTATTCCTCAAACTTGATGCCTCCACCTCCCTCTTGATCTTCTCCTTGACCTTCTTGGTGCATCCGACTTGTCCTTGTTTCTAACTTGAAGAGCCACATCATTGTCTTCATCATCATCCAACTTGATCAAGACACCTCTCTTTGATGGTGCTTCTTTGTCCCTAATCTTCCATTTGTTGCTATTTTTTAGCAAGACCCAAAAATGCTCAAATGAAAATGGTTTTCCCTTGGAGGTCGACATGTCCTTGTACCTTGCGGCTGCAATTTTTTTTATACAAACATTGTTATATGCAACAAAGGCTACAACAAGAGTTGTGCTGGAAAAACACTCACCCAATCGACTTCATTGGTACCACTTGGAGGTGCATTGTACACTCTCCCCAAACATCCACTCCACCGACTAACCGCCGGGTTTATCACATCTCAACGACCTTGAAGTGACCTATAGGTGCGCGGTGTCTTGTCGTGAACATTCGGCATCATCCTGAAGAACTTGTATTCGATCCTTTGCCAATATCTCTTCCCGGTTTGGTCGGTTCCATTCACGCCATCGAGTGTCACACTATCCCAAGCCTGGGTCAACACCTCATCCTCTAGTTGGGCGTATCTCTTCGACCTGTTGTTTGTTTGTTTTTGTGATGCTTCGTAGCCCCCCCTCAATCTCCTCCACCCCATCATCTTCCTCACTGCCACCATGTGCACCGCCATCCATCTCGTCGTATCTTAAGATCTGAGTGGTGCATCTTCAATGTTCCCCATGTTCGCGTTCAACATGGTCGCATATTCGGATTGCACCGATCTACAAAGAGTAGCACCAAGTTCTTGAGCTCTTCCAATGGCATAAAACAAAACCTCGAGCAAAACTAAAACGTCGTACCTTGCGGCCATTCGGTCGAACACCGGAAGGTCGTCACCGGTGGTGGTCGGAGAACCATCGCGGTCTTGTTCGTGAAGGCAACCGCTTGCGTTTCACCGGCGGCATCCTAGCCTTCTTCACCGGCGGGGCCGCCTCTGGATTGCCGAGATTGATCGTGGCAGCGGCGGAGGGAGACTTGGCGATGGCTCCGGACGATGCGCCGGGAAGGGCAGTGCCGTCCTGGACGATGAAGGTGCCCAGCCGTTTGCGGGGAAGGGAGGCAGGGGATGCCTTTGACGCGGGCGACACATGGACGGTGACGAGATCCACCGCAGTGCCTGGGCCGGTGGATGTCGCCTAGAGGGGGGTGAATAGGCGATTAAAACTTTTCCGGTTAAGGCTTGCTAAATGCGGAAATAAACTAGGTGTTTAAATTAACAAGCACACAACCTAAATATTCTAGGGTCAACTAGGTCCACCAACAACTTATGCTAAGCAATACAAGTAACAAGGTGATAGCAAGATATATGACTTCAAGCTCGAAGGCTATCACAATGTAAATTGCATAAGTAAAAAGCTCGGGTATAGAAATAACCGAGGCACACGGTGACTATGATGTATTCTCGAGTTCCTCCCACAAGGGGAGTACGTCTCATTGGAGGGGTGTGAGCTCGCCACAAGAGGTCTAGTCAACGCCACAAAGGCCTCACCCTATTCTCCGATGAACCCCGCCACAAAGGCCTAGTTCACCTTCCACTATTGGCAACGTTCAAACCCGAGGCACGCATCCAAAACTTAATTGGAGGCTCTCGGTGTCACCACAATCTTGGGGCACACATCCACAACTCAATTGGAGACTCCCAAGAACACCACAGGTCTTCTAGGGTCCAAGATCCAAGAGTAACAAGCTCACAAACTTTCACTTCCACGAATCCTCGTGGAGAGACCAAACCGATGCAACCGATGCAAATGGAAAGAGAACAAGTGCTCAAATCCTCCACTCTCAAATTCCAACAAAGCAACAAATGCTTATGGGGTAATAAGAGAGTAAGAACAATGGAGGAGAAACACCAAGAACTCCAAGATCTAGATTCACTAAGTTCTCCTCACAAAGAGGAGAGATGGATTGGTGGAAATGTGAATCTAGATTTCCTCTATCTTCTCCCTCAAAGATATGCAAGAATCATAGGAGGGATTGGGAGAGGGGCAAGCTTTCCAAAGTTAGCAATGGTGGAGAGAGAGAGGAAAAACGGGCTGGAAAAGACTTGGGAACTTTGGGGAAGAAAGCCCCTTAAATAGGTGCTAAAAAACTAGCCGTTTTCCACTTTTTTCGTCCATTCCGGGCTGGATCCGGAATGAATCTGGGTCCCGGAATGGCACGGAATAAATCCGAATCCCAACAGAGGTTTTCGCGGCCAAGTCGGAATGGTCCGGAATGATTCCGGATTGCAACAGAGTGACTGAACACCGATACGAGAAATGCTATAACTTTTGCATACGGACTCTGTTTTTGATGTTCTTGGGCTCGTTGAAATTGCAACGACGAGCACTACAAGAATATGCAGAGAAACATAATTTTCCAGAAATGGAAGATAAAACCGAATGGGTAAAGGTTTAGACCTCTCAAATAGGAACACCCGGTAAAACCTCCAACACGAAAACACACATAACTTTTGCGAATGAACTCCGAATTAGGTGAATCCAAATGGGTTGGAAAGGTAATAACAAGGACTATCCAAAAAAAAAGGAATGGAGAAGTTACCACACATGGAAGGTGTGGAAACATTCTCAAAGTTGAACCGGATATTTTCACCATAAAAAACGCAAGAAGTTTTTCTTACCAAAACCGTTTTCGATAAACCTTGGCTTGCCATGAAGATCACGACAAGCACCAAAACCACAAAGATATTAAAGCCAAAGAAGAACCAAGAAATATGATATGCAAGTATGCAAAAATTTGAGCTCTCCACAACAATTCGATCACGTTACTCACTTGAGAGCCCCTCTTGATAGTACGACTATCTATTCTATAACCTGGTCTCCCAAAGAAACAAGACCGGTAAAATAGAAATCCTATCAAGAATATACCTTTGCCTTGAGAATTACACTTGATCTAGATGATGACGATCTTGACTCTCTCAAGTTGGATCTTCTTTCTTGATCGTGCTTGCTAGCACAAGCTCCGGTTGATGAAGACTTGCAAGCTGCTCCCCCATACACCATTATGGGAGAGACTAGCTCCCCCATACACCATTATGGGAGAGACCCTTGTCGGTAAATCTTCACAAGGCCACAATCTCCAAAAGGGTGGCAAGCATCAAGCATAGAATTTCTTCTAGATGCTTCACTTGAGCTTCTACGTCAAGCTAGATGACGAACACCGCTTGACAACAACATAGACCATGGGCTATATGAAATCTTCCTTTTGGTTAATGCCCATGGAAAGATACCTAACCACGCTTAGAGATTCCACACACACACATATCATGGGTTAGTTCACAAAGCTATATTGACAAATTCTTACCATACTATGAGATACATAATCCCACCTGGTATATCTTGTATCTTTGTGTGTTGACCACTTGCTTGATCAACCTTGTATCTTTTATTCTCACTCAAAATTGTGATGCCTTGAAGATAATAATGAAAGATCACCTAATCCTTTTCGTAAAGACACACTAGCAATAAGCCATCAAACATAGTATTTCAATATATGAGGCACATAGTGCATAACATGTCTTTCCCATACACACAAACCAACAAAGGATAAAACACATAGGTCCACAAGCTTATTAAGATGCAAAAGGAATACCTAATGAAAAGAAAAGCTTGTGCCTTTTAGGAACCACCAAGGAACATAAAGCAATAAAATGTGGTCACTAAAGAAATATAATATCAATTAAATATGTAACTATTCTCGTGTGTATAAGTTTCTAAGTGGACACAAATCACAAAGATATATATCCACAAAGAAACATGCACACACAAAATAGGCACAAAGGTGAAGAACATGATATCCAAGAGAGGTTCATAAATATACCAATAAGATTTTTGCTTGAAAGCAAAGCTCTAAGCTTAGTTTTATATTAAAGGGATATATATGAACAAGTCAACAAACTCATCAAAGCATCACAAATATCACAAGGGAAAAGTGATAGTTGAAATGCTTCGAGAAAGGTAACGCGTATCATAAAAGGCAAATGGTTTTAGCAAATATCAATATTGCATATGAGAGACTTCGAATAGAAGATGCTAGATTAATATACTTGGGATTGGTGAATCATGAAAATGATTATAAATATCCCCTTGGTATGTAATCATCCCGACTTACTCATATTTGCAATAAAGATGCTTTTGAAAAGGCATTTGCAAAAACCAAATGAAATGCAACAAATGGAATTCATACCAAGATGCAACCTACACAAGGTTAAAGTCTAGAAATGTATGCATAGAATAGATACTTGTTACCGAGACGACATTGGTGATGAAGAGGATGCGAGTTTGATAATCATCGTAGCTTGACTCCTATAATAGCATGGTGAGAACACCTTCCTTATGAATGGAGCAAGCAACTAATGTATCTCCATTTTACCTAAAAACAAAAATCAAGTACAAAATGGTTCCCAAACTTATTGGGTCCAAAGTAGTTAGAACAACTACAATACATAGGACAAACTCCACATAAATATGTGCATATTAATATGAAGTTGAATTTCATGCACATCTTAGCCATTTGGGATTTTATGGAGTTTATCCTATATATTGGATCAAAGAAAGTAACCATGTCAAGAGATATACAAAGTAAATATACATGCACAAAACTTTCAAGAACCAAACTAGATACAAATTGGACAAAGACACCAATTAAACCATGAAGGCACTCACACGAGTGAAAAGCAAGAGAATTGTCCAAATTATATCAAAAATCAAATCAACATATGATTGAGGAAACCAAATAAAGAAGATACCAAAGGAAAAAGATCAAAGAATAATCAAACCCTCTACACTTTTAATGATGGCACACAAAGTACCAAGACAAAAAATGTTCGTCTTCCAAAGAGACAAGTCATTGGGATAAAAACCAATTCTAACACAACAAGTGTTCAAACGCATATAAGAGAGCTCTTCCAAGAATAGTGCATTATTTATGATCTTGAATTTGAATACAAAATGCACACAATGGAATCATTACTCTCCATATATATTGTTCAAACACTAGTCAAGCTCAAGAAAGTCAATAAGATGCAATGTCAATTTAAAGAGTGGTGATCTACTCAATGTAGGATAGCTTCCCCAAGAATAGTGCAAAGCAAAGAAGTATGACTTTGAACATAAGTGCACAAGAATGGGATAATTGATTTTCCTAACACAAGAAAGCACAAATCAAATTTTGAGTAGAGCAAGGAAGACACAAGGGAGTTAAACCAAACAAATCATTGGTAAGAAACAAGGCAATTTTAGAGAAACGACCAAAGTAAATATGATCAATAAACTTACCACAAAAATATTATCACTTGTCAAAGACAAGAGATGTATGGAGATATTTCTCGGTGGTAGATTTGTTCACAATCATATTCACAAAACATAAGCATGTGACAAAACATAGGAATAGAAAAACATGCTTAGATAGAGATTCTTGAAGGCTTCTAATAAAAACCGAATATGCAAAGCACCAAGAACTCTCACACAAACAAGATACCAAAAAGGGACAAAATATATTTTAAGCAAATATGGAACTTGTTTGAGCAACATGCCACATAGGAACAATATAACAAATAATATCAACTCTAGGTGGCAAAACCTCACATGTTCACATTTTATAGGCTTGTAATATGCACATAGATTATTACTCCCCCATAATGTGATAATCCATTTTTTTAACAAGAGGTAAAGAAAACAAATCCAACAAGAGAAAGTTAATGGACATTAGAATTTGAATTTCTCATGAGAATGACATACCACATAGAGACTAGATAATATTGATATATCAACACTAAGTGGTATTCCTCATGTACACACATTTTAGGATAGTAAAGTGCCAAGAGCATATTACTCCCCCAAAATGGGATAGTCCATTAAACTCCCAAAGAGCCAACTAAAATAAGCAATAATTGCAATGAAGGAACAACACAAAGCAAACAAGTACATGGAGCACAAACCAACAAACTCATACTAGATTAACCAAGATGGGTAAGTAGTAAGCACACCACATACAAACACATGCTAGAAACAAAACTAACATATGCAAGGGAGAAAGAAACTTTCAATTTATATATGAATTAAGTACAAGTTACCGCATGGAGGAACATTGGGTAAGAGGGTTATATAATCCAAGTGACTTGGCTTTAGGAAATATAATTGATGAAATCCCTTAATTATTCATGAGATCGCCAAGTCTCCAACGCCCTCCAATAACACCTATTGATCAAGTTTGAGCTTGTTGGTCCCCAACCAAGTTAGGTCCTAAGAGGTTAGTCACAATAGGTTTGGCAACCCAACTGGTTCTTTTCTTGACACCACTTGGAGTACCAACATACTTGGCAAACACATTGCCCACATTATCCTTCCGAATGGAATAAACATCATCAACAAGGATAGGGTTGGATAATGCACCATTAGTGCATGAAGAAGCAAAGTGTCTCTTCTCACGACAAAGGTAGCAACATCGACTCTTTTCTTTTTTCTCAATATGCTTCTCAACAAGAAGAGCATTGGCTTGAGTCTTCTTAGGAGGTGGCCATTGTTCAACTCGTGGTTGAGCATGATATTGAACAAGAGGCCGCTTCCCTAGTTTCTTCTCACTAAGAAGCTTCTTCTTCAAAGGGAAAGATCTAACATGGTGCCCTTCAATCTTGCACTTGAAGCAAATAATCTTGGCCGAATCTTTTCTTGTTCTTGTCCCTTCTTCTTGTCAACCATGGACTTGTTCTTGATATTGGAGTTGAATCCAAGTCCACTCTTTTCATTGGGAAGTCTTCGCACTCTCAACATCTTGTCAAGGGTGGAACTCCCTTCATGATTCTTTTCCAATTCTTTCTTCAAAGAAGTGACTTGGGCCTTGAGATCTTTAATTTCCTCTACATGGTTAGAATCAACACAAGAGCTAGAGGAAGTAGATGCTTCATTGTTAGAGCAACAATGCAAGGAAAGGAATTCATCACAAGATGTAGAAACATTATGAGAGGATGAATTACTAATACTAGCACAAGGCAATATAGCATTACTAGAAGATATTGTGCTAGTAACCACACGAGGCTCACAAGATGTTACCTTTGTAGTGATAGCCTCAAGAGCTAATTTTAGCTTGGTATGAGATGCTAGAAGATCTTCATGAGAGCTAGATAGATTTTCACGAATTTCTTCCAATTTCACACACTTGCTAGTCATCAACTCAAGTTGAGACTTTATCTCAACATTCTCCTTAAAAATAGATGTTTCACAAGATGTGGAGTTAGTAGCACAAGCATCATTGGAAATAGAAGAAGACAACTTGGCAAGCTCATTATTCAACCTAAAGTTTTTATCAATTAGATTAGCATTGCCAACAACAAATTCAACCTTTTCCTTTTTAAGCACTTTATATTTAGCATTAGTATGGTCACGTGATTTAGTGAGATAGGCTATTTGTTCATTATAGAGATCCTCAATAGATTCAAGTTTCTCCTCGAGAGTAACTCGGAGCTCATACTCTTCCTCAAGAGACATAGTGAGGGATGCCTTCTCATCAGCATCACTTCTTTCAATCTCACATTTCTTCTCAATGATTTTAGTGCTATTAATAGCAAAAGACAAAATTTCACCCAAAGGAGTTATAGCTTTACTACCTTTAGGGAGATCAAGAAGAACCAACTCACCCTTCTCCATTAAAGAGACCTCATCCTCATACTCTCCACAAAATAAATCCTCATCCTCATTATCACAAGATGTAGTGGGTTCCAAAGGTGGAGATACCTTTGAATCCTTAGGCATAAGGCACACATGAGAAATGGATAACGATGATGAAGATTCACTTGAAGCACCAATAAGGTCCATGTCTTGTTCCACCAAAATATGGGATTCCTCTACATTGTTAGCCACACAAGTACTAGAGGAAATGGAAGCATTGTTTTTATGAAAACAAGACATAGGAAGCATATCATCATGAGATTTAGTTAAATAACTATTACATGACATGCAAGGATTATCAACACTAGCATGTATGGAACTTTTAGTGCTAGAAGATATTAAGTCCAAAGATAGATCATTGCAATAGGATAGAGATGAAGTATAGTCAATAGGAAATTCACTATCCACAATGCAATTTCTATCACCACTCACCATATCATTACCTTGTGACAAATCACATGTTGGTGGAGTGGAAAAAGATGTGAACTCATCACGGCCGAAAGTATATGGAGAACAATCATCCTCAATAATGTTGGACACATCATATATATCTTGAAGTTTTGTCCATAACTCATGAGCATTCCGAAAAGGCATGATTGATTCAATAACTACATCGCTCAAAACACACAAGAGACCATTATATACAAGAGTATCGAGATAAGAGTTTTCCTCATCCTCTAAAGATAAATCTTGAGAATCGCTTGGAGGAGGAAAATGCAAATCTACAATTCTCCTTACATACTTTGGACCCATATCCTCAAGAAAATTAAGAATGCGAATTTTCCAAACATCATAATTTCTACCATAGAATATAAAAGCGGGATCGTGCTCTATTTCCCTAAACGACATCGTACTCTCTAGGATGTAAAGCCTAATAAGAGAGCCCAGGCTCTGATACCAATTGAACGGACAACGATGTCGCCTAGAGGAGGGGGGGGGGTGAATAGGTGTAACATCCCAAGTATGAAAACTCCCCTTAGAATGTTTGATTTCCTGTTTAATTAATGTATTGCATCATGTCATCATTTTGTTTCCATGTTGTTTGCATTTGTTTCTAAATTGTTGCATTTGTTTTCCACTGTTTTCACAACTCAATTTCAAACCTTATTCAAACAATGTTTTCATACTTGTTCTGTTACAACTTTTGGAATAAAAATAACAAGTGAAAACAACCAAGTTGTTCCATTTTATTCCATGTTGATCACTCATTAAAATTGTGGGTTTAATCAAACAAATGATTTCCAAATCACCTTCAAGTTCAAATCAATGCATCAAGCAGAACCAATTTGAACCTATGAATTTAATCAACTAATTTAATCAAATTGAATCATAGGGGTCACCCTAATAAAAACATGGTTTTCATCAATAATTATTTAATTATCAAATTACCCAAATTCAAACCAATTCTCAAATCAATACCTTTTGAAACCTTAAGTTCACCACCCTATTTGTAATCTTTAATCACCTTAAATCTTAGGGGTAAACCCTATAAAAAAATGTTTGTTTTCAATAAGGTTTAATTCATATTAAAAATCCTTTCAAATATTGGTTTAATTAACAAACAACCATTAAATTTGTAAACCTTGGAAAACAAAAGCTAGTTTTGGGTGCTAATTGAAAACAGAACTAACCATATTCTTTTACCAAAATTTTTTATTTAACTTGGAAACTCTCCTTTTCCTTCCATTTGTTTTTCAGCAAAAAAAAATAATAAAAACAGAAAACAGGAAAATAAAGAGAGAGAGAGAGGGAGCACAGCAGCCCAAGCCCATCTATTTTTCTTGGCCCAGTACCCCCTTCAGCTCTGTTGTCGTCTTCCTCGCAGATGATGTCACTACTGTACGACATGGCTCTGCACCGTGCGATCCCTTCCCCCTCCTCCACGATGGTCGCCGTACATGCCTTCCTCCCTCCTATTTAGCTCACCCTCTCCCTCCGATCGCAGCAAACCCTAGCCCCTTTTTCTTCCCTGCCGCCGCCCTCTGCTCTGCTGAACCTTGCATCACCGGAGATCACCACCGCACCCCTCTGAATTTCGCACACCGCCGGTCGCCTAGCCACCTCGAGGAGCCCCTGAGGAGTGGAACGGAAACGGTGAAGTCCCTGGAGTTTCCCCGTGTCCTCGTCGCTCGCCGGGATGCACCACGGTGCCCGCGCCGTCGCCGGAGAGGCGCGGCTGCTTCCTGCCGTCGACAGTCGTCATCGACAGAAGCGAGGTGAGCAGCGCCTCTGTTATCTCTCCCCTCCCGCTCCGATCAGCCGCCACCACGTCCTAGGCACGCACCAGCGCACCCGCACTGCACACGCCAAGCACCGCATCGCCGTGATTCAATCTCCGGCCGGCGAGCATCTCCGCCTCTGTCCGCTCGCTGACCCTGCACGAAACTGAATAAGTTCAGTTAGTTCAGATTAGCGCGAAGGACATCTTAACCTACTTCGCTACTGCTACGTGACAACCAAACGCTTCCAGCCCAACTGGCAACCGTACCGCGCGCGAGAGCAGCTCGTCTCGGGGTCGAATCCCCTCGGCCGCGCGGAGGCCAAACTTTTTGTGAGTTATTTCGCGCAACCAGGCCCACCCGTCATACACCTCCGACGCCACCTCATCTCCTAACCGCGCCACGTAGTCCACGGTCCCACTGGTCAGCGTCTGGGGCTAGACCCGTGGCTGTAATAAAAGGATTAAAACCATTTTCTATTTTGTTTTCTAAATTCTTTAATTGGCAGAATAGAACAATAACTTCAAAATTCAATATCTTTTAAACCATAAGTCTAATAAATAAAACTTGTACATGTCTATTGCTCAAAATTTCATAATCTTTCCAACTAGACTATTTGTGTTCTGTTTTGAGTTTTCAAAATACTTTTAAATTTCAAATTTGAATAATCCAAATGCAAATTGAAATAATTCATAACTAATTCATACTGTTTTCAAATAATTCAAATAAAATATGTTTTTCACACCTTTTTGAATGTCCTATTCAAATATAAAATTTGTTTCCTGGTTTGAACAATTTAAATTGCCTAAACATTTTAAATCTTGTTTAATTCAATTAAAAATTGTTTAATATTGTTTAAATCATAATTAAATAATCCTAAGTCCAATTTCAAAATGTGAAACATGTAATCCAACTAAAATTTGATAACCTTTTCAAATATAAACTTTGTTAATTGTTTTGAGCATTTTAACTTGATAAAAACAACCACTACTTGTTTAACACCATTAAGTAACAATAATTGCCAAACCTTATTAATGTTTTCTAAAATGGTTAACTATCATTTCAAGTGCATTTAATATTGTTATCTTATTGTTATTCATCATGCATGCATCATGTTTAATCACTTACACTTGTTAATCAATGTAGATCATTGCTTCCACCTTAACCATTTGCATCCATATGCAATTCACATTGCATATGGGTCCAATTAAATTGTGTTATCTTGTCAAGTAGTTTATTCTGATGCATCTATTAACATGACATGCATCATATTTGATTGTGCACTATGCCATGATAATGATTGCTTATCGTTCTGCAATGTTTGTTTGCTTCTTCCCGGATATACGACGACGTTGAGACCGACGATACTTACGACACCCCTTCTAAGGAGTTAGCTCAGTACCAGGCTACTGGGTTTGCAGGCAAGTTATCACTCACATGAACCACTGTGTTCCTTTCAACATTGGTTACCGATACTTTCCGTTGTTCTTTCCTGCTAGCCTTAGTAGTAGTTGTTTCTGCTACGAACCTATCACATGAATCCCTTAACCCTGATATTGCATCATCTCCCTTCCTACAACCATTGTTTGAGCCAGTGTCTTACTAGCATGCTTAGGTTGCTTTTGCTCGAGTCTGTTATCCGTTACTTTCTGCTACTATATCTATTACATTGTGGGGGCTCGATGTTTAATCAACCAATCATGCTAATGTTACTATTAATAATAAATTTGATGATAAGGCACCGGCAGGAGGCCCATGAGAGGTTTTGGAGCCTGCTAGTGTCGACCCTAATAGGAAAAGGGTCTTGTCTACTGATCCATGATGAGCGCACTACCCGCATTTGGGAAGCGAGTATGGGCGCCCCCCTCAACTTGACCTGATTCGCATCTCGTCCAAATCGCCTCATTTAGTTCGTGTTTTCCATTTTCGGCATGCATGTTTTTGCGAGCCCAGCGCAGGGTGGAACTTTTGTAGTCGGCATATAGGGGGACACGTTCTTAGAGTGCTATGAGGGTCCATTTTCTTCTGGGCTCGATTAGCCGTGCGCCCAAGGTTCTTTGGGCTTGATGCGAAGAATGGTTGGTTGTGTTGAGTGCCCCGCTTGGTGGGGTGATCTCCCATCTGGCGGGCCATTCATGAGTGTACGGCCAAATTGGTGCAACCCTGCAGGGATAATCTTCTCGAGAAGCCGTGTTTTCCGCGGTTATGGATTACTTGGTGAAAGTACTGGCTAACAAGTACTCAGGACAACTTAAACCTAATGATCAAACATGTTACACCCCATGATTAATAACTTGACTAGTAATAGGCTTATTGACACAATAATTTGAACCATCATTGTTACAACTGTGTGAGTTATCCTCGGATTGCTTCTTTGGATAAGGGGCGAGATCCAGGATGGGTTTGTTTGAATTTATCTTCAGTTGGTTACAATCCTCGATCTTACCTCCTTTCTGTTAGCCGGAAGTGGTAGAATCTCTGTAGTTGGTTAGCGCAGCCAGTGCAGCATCTTTTATATCCCCTCTCTTCTGTTGAACCCAAGGCATCTGTACTTGGTGTTGACGGGTTACACTTTGGTGAATTGTGAGTCTTGCTTGCCAGTACGTTTATGTACTGACCCCTTTGGGGCTGTGGTTTCCGCAGACCTACGTTTCCGAAGATCTACATGGTGGCAACTACGTGGAGTATGACGAGACTGCTGACGAGTAGATAGCGGACCCGGGCAGGATCCGAGACTTCGTGGATGGGCTCCGTCTGTTTGTTTCCGGCCTCTTAGGCCTATTTGGTTCTTGTCTGTACTCAGACATGTTGAATGCTTCCGCTGTATTGTAATGATGTATTGTTGGGGCATGTGCCCTCTGAATGATTGTATTTGCTATCTCTGCTCTAATGAGAGCCATTTGCAACTTATTTCAATCTTTTGTGTCGTAGAGATCTGTTGTGATATCACTTGTTAAACGCCGTTGACGTACCATGTGTGTATGGTTTGAAGTACGTCGACGGAAGTGCCTTTGATCTCTAGTGGATAGTTTACATCGACGATGGAATAGCAGGGCTTGTGTTGTCGCGCATAAGCGCAGGCCTACCAGGAAGCTGGGACGTGGGAGCAGTTATGCCCCATAATCCAAGCACCTGCTATCCAGTTCGTACGGTGAGTATCCCCTAGAAGTCAGGGTGCGACAAATGGTATCAGAGCCTGTCTGCCTGTAGGATCCCTTTTTACTGGTCGCAGTTGAGTCTAGAAACTATTTTGTAACTATATAGGAAAAATGAAACGTGAGAGTAGGAATTCTGTTCTTTTTCTTCTTTCCCCACCCTCCCTCCCTTTTCTGGTAAGGAAGTGCAACGTTGATTTTTCCCTTCTCATCTAAACTTTCAAGTTAGGATTTCACGAATCCTGGTTTCTCTAGGATAGTTATATCTACTAGACCATAGGAATGGAGGTGGTTGTGACATGATTTATCATGTTGCCTACTCATGATTGAGAACGGAGGCGTGTAAGCCCCGGAAGCAGATCCTCTATTCCTTAAGCAGTAGATATTGATCCTTTAGAAGCCCGGATGGGTTTTCCGTAGTACCTCAGGAGTTTTGTTCTCGTTTTCCCGGAGTTGCTTCAATATCATGTTCTTCTAAACATTTCCTTTTCGTCCGTTGAAATCTTGTTGTTGTTTTCCACTTCAAATCTTCTACCGGCATCTAATCAAACTTCATCGTAAACTCTTATCCAGTTAAAGTGTTGTTTCATACCGGAGAATCACATTCCTTTGTGTCAACAATCTTTTTCACAACATACAACCCAATTCTGGTTCCACTAAGCAATCAAATCACCGTTCACTATCCGGAATCTCAAGTGTTGACTTCCAAGATAAGAAAGAACACTCCAATTCTAATGGGAGGCCACATATTCCTCCGTACTCTCATGTTGCTGATTCTGACATTGATCTCATTCTCGGTGTTGGATTGATGTCAATAACTCTGTTCCAACCTTATTACAGATAGTCTATTATCCAAATGCATCAAATTCTATCCAGCTATACACCCTCCATACAAAACCTATACCTCTATTAATATTGTTCCGGTGGTTTGCAAATTCCCTGACGTCTATCCAATGTGCACGATGTGTTCCACGTGTCACAGCTCAAGTGGATCTTCCCAAGAAGTATCCGGACCCTTTCTTTTCTCAGTAGGAATCTCGGGGCGCGATTCCTTCAAGGGGGGGCGTTTTGTAACAGCCCAAGTATGAAAACTCCCCTTAGAATGTTTGATTTCCTGTTTAATTAATGTATTGCATCATGTCATCATTTTGTTTCCATGTTGTTTGCATTTGTTTCTAAATTGTTGCATTTGTTTTCCACTGTTTTCACAACTCAATTTCAAACCTTATTCAAACAATGTTTTCATACTTGTTCTGTTACAACTTTTGGAATAAAAATAACAAGTGAAAACAACCAAATTGTTCCATTTTATTCCATGTTGATCACTCATTAAAATTGTGGGTTTAATCAAACAAATGATTTCCAAATCACCTTCAAGTTCAAATCAATGCATCAAGCAGAACCAATTTGAACCTATGAATTTAATCAACTAATTTAATCAAATTGAATCATAGGGGTCACCCTAATAAAAACATGGTTTTCATCAATAATTATTTAATTATCAAATTACCCAAATTCAAACCAATTCTCAAATCAATACCTTTTGAAACCTTAAGTTCACCACCCTATTTGTAATCTTTAATCACCTTAAATCTTAGGGGTAAACCCTATAAAAAAATGTTTGTTTTCAATAAGGTTTAATTCATATTAAAAATCCTTTCAAATATTGGTTTAATTAACAAACAACCATTAAATTTGTAAACCTTGGAAAACAAAAGCTAGTTTTGGGTGCTAATTGAAAACAGAACTAACCATATTCTTTTACCAAAAATTTTTATTTAACTTGGAAACTCTCCTTTTCCTTCCATTTGTTTTTCAGCAAAAAAAAATAATAAAAACAGAAAACAGGAAAATAAAGAGAGAGAGAGAGGGAGCACAGCAGCCCAAGCCCATCTATTTTTCTTGGCCCAGTACCCCCTTCAGCTCTGTTGTCGTCTTCCTCGCAGATGATGTCACTACTGTACGACATGGCTCTGCACCGTGCGATCCCTTCCCCCTCCTCCACGATGGTCGCCGTACATGCCTTCCTCCCTCCTATTTAGCTCACCCTCTCCCTCCGATCGCAGCAAACCCTAGCCCCTTTTTCTTCCCTGCCGCCGCCCTCTGCTCTGCTGAACCTTGCATCACCGGAGATCACCACCGCACCCCTCTGAATTTCGCACACCGCCGGTCGCCTGGCCACCTCGAGGAGCCCCTGAGGAGTGGAACGGAAACGGTGAAGTCCCTGGAGTTTCCCCGTGTCCTCGTCGCTCGCCGGGATGCACCACGGTGCCCGCGCCGTCGCCGGAGAGGCGCGGCTGCTTCCTGCCGTCGACAGTCGTCATCGACAGAAGCGAGGTGAGCAGCGCCTCTGTTATCTCTCCCCTCCCGCTCCGATCAGCCGCCACCACGTCCTAGGCACGCACCAGCGCACCCGCACTGCACACGCCAAGCACCGCATCGCCGTGATTCAATCTCCGGCCGGCGAGCATCTCCGCCTCTGTCCGCTCGCTGACCCTGCACGAAACTGAATAAGTTCAGTTAGTTCAGATTAGCGCGAAGGACATCTTAACCTACTTCGCTACTGCTACGTGACAACCAAACGCTTCCAGCCCAACTGGCAACCGTACCGCGCGCGAGAGCAGCTCGTCTCGGGGTCGAATCCCCTCGGCCGCGCGGAGGCCAAACTTTTTGTGAGTTATTTCGCGCAACCAAGCCCACCCGTCATACACCTCCGACGCCACCTCATCTCCTAACCGCGCCACGTAGTCCACGGTCCCACTGGTCAGCGTCTGGGGCTAGACCCGTGGCTGTAATAAAAGGATTAAAACCATTTTCTATTTTGTTTTCTAAATTCTTTAATTGGCAGAATAGAACAATAACTTCAAAATTCAATATCTTTTAAACCATAAGTCTAATAAATAAAACTTGTACATGTCTATTGCTCAAAATTTCATAATCTTTCAAACTAGACTATTTGTGTTCTGTTTTGAGTTTTCAAAATACTTTTAAATTTCAAATTTGAATAATCCAAATGCAAATTGAAATAATTCATAACTAATTCATACTGTTTTCAAATAATTCAAATAAAATATGTTTTTCACACCTTTTTGAATGTCCTATTCAAATATAAAATTTGTTTCCTGGTTTGAACAATTTAAATTGCCTAAACATTTTAAATCTTGTTTAATTCAATTAAAAATTGTTTAATATTGTTTAAATCATAATTAAATAATCCTAAGTCCAATTTCAAAATGTGAAACATGTAATCCAACTAAAATTTGATAACCTTTTCAAATATAAACTTTGTTAATTGTTTTGAGCATTTTAACTTGATAAAAACAACCACTACTTGTTTAACACCATTAAGTAACAATAATTGCCAAACCTTATTAATGTTTTCTAAAATGGTTAACTATCATTTCAAGTGCATTTAATATTGTTATCTTATTGTTATTCATCATGCATGCATCATGTTTAATCACTTACACTTGTTAATCAATGTAGATCATTGCTTCCACCTTAACCATTTGCATCCATATGCAATTCACATTGCATATGGGTCCAATTAAATTGTGTTATCTTGTCAAGTAGTTTATTCTGATGCATCTATTAACATGACATGCATCATATTTGATTGTGCACTATGCCATGATAATGATTGCTTATCGTTCTGCAATGTTTGTTTGCTTCTTCCCGGATATACGACGACGTTGAGACCGACGATACTTACGACACCCCTTCTAAGGAGTTAGCTCAGTACCAGGCTACTGGGTTTGCAGGCAAGTTATCACTCACATGAACCACTGTGTTCCTTTCAACATTGGTTACCGATACTTTCCGTTGTTCTTTCCTGCTAGCCTTAGTAGTAGTTGTTTCTGCTACGAACCTATCACATGAATCCCTTAACCCTGATATTGCCTCATCTCCCTTCCTACAACCATTGTTTGAGCCAGTGTCTTACTAGCATGCTTAGGTTGCTTTTGCTCGAGTCTGTTATCCGTTACTTTCTGCTACTATATCTATTACATTGTGGGGGCTCGATGTTTAATCAACCAATCATGCTAATGTTACTATTAATAATAAATTTGATGATAAGGCACCGGCAGGAGGCCCATGAGAGGTTTTGGAGCCTGCTAGTGTCGACCCTAATAGGAAAAGGGTCTTGTCTACTGATCCATGATGAGCGCACTACCCGCATTTGGGAAGCGAGTATGGGCGCCCCCCTCAACTTGACCTGATTCGCATCTCGTCCAAATCGCCTCATTTAGTTCGTGTTTTCCATTTGCCGCATGCATGTTTTTGCGAGCCCAGCGCAGGGTGGAACTTTTGTAGTCGGCATATAGGGGGACACGTTCTTAGAGTGCTATGAGGGTCCATTTTCTTCTGGGCTCGATTAGCCGTGCGCCCAAGGTTCTTTGGGCTTGATGCGAAGAATGGTTGGTTGTGTTGAGTGCCCCGCTTGGTGGGGTGATCTCCCATCTGGCGGGCCATTCATGAGTGTACGGCCAAATTGGTGCAACCCTGCAGGGATAATCTTCTCGAGAAGCCGTGTTTTCCGCGGTTATGGATTACTTGGTGAAAGTACTGGCTAACAAGTACTCAGGACAACTTAAACCTAATGATCAAACATGTTACACCCCATGATTAATAACTTGACTAGTAATAGGCTTATTGACACAATAATTTGAACCATCATTGTTACAACTGTGTGAGTTATCCTCGGATTGCTTCTTTGGATAAGGGGCGAGATCCAGGATGGGTTTGTTTGAATTTATCTTCAGTTGGTTACAATCCTCGATCTTACCTCCTTTCTGTTAGCCGGAAGTGGTAGAATCTCTGTAGTTGGTTAGCGCAGCCAGTGCAGCATCTTTTATATCCCCTCTCTTCCGTTGAACCCAAGGCATCTGTACTTGGTGTTGACGGGTTACACTTTGGTGAATTGTGAGTCTTGCTTGCCAGTACGTTTATGTACTGACCCCTTTGGGGCTGTGGTTTCCGCAGACCTACGTTTCCGAAGATCTACATGGTGGCAACTACGTGGAGTATGACGAGACTGCTGACGAGTAGATAGCGGACCCGGGCAGGATCCGAGACTTCGTGGATGGGCTCCGTCTGTTTGTTTCCGGCCTCTTAGGCCTATTTGGTTCTTGTCTGTACTCAGACATGTTGAATGCTTCCGCTGTATTGTAATGATGTATTGTTGGGGCATGTGCCCTCTGAATGATTGTATTTGCTATCTCTGCTCTAATGAGAGCCATTTGCAACTTATTTCAATCTTTTGTGTCGTAGAGATCTGTTGTGATATCACTTGTTAAACGCCGTTGACGTACCATGTGTGTATGGTTTGAAGTACGTCGACGGAAGTGCCTTTGATCTCTAGTGGATAGTTTACATCGACGATGGAATAGCAGGGCTTGTGTTGTCGCGCATAAGCGCAGGCCTACCAGGAAGCTGGGACGTGGGAGCAGTTATGCCCCATAATCCAAGCACCTGCTATCCAGTTCGTACGGTGAGTATCCCCTAGAAGTCAGGGTGCGACAATAGGCGATTAAAACTTTTTCGGTTAAGGCTTGCTAAATGCGGAAATAAACTAGGTGTTTAAATTAACAAGCACACAACCTAAATATTCTAGGGTCAACTAGGTCCACCAACAACTTATGCTAAGCAATACAAGTAACAAGGTAATAGCAAGATATATGACTTCAAGCTCGAAGGCTATCACAATGTAAATTGCATAAGTAAAAAGCTCGGGTATAGAAATAACCGAGGCACACGGTGACTATGATGTATTCCCGAGTTCCTCCCACAAGGGGAGTACGTCTCATTGGAGGGGTGTGAGCTCGCCACAAGAGGTCTAGTCAACGCCACAAAGGCCTCACCCTATTCTCCGATGAACCCCGCCACAAAGGCCTAGTTCACCTTCCACTATTGGCAACCTTCAAACCCGAGGCACGCATCCAAAACTTAATTGGAGGCTCTCGGTGTCACCACAATCTTGGGGCACACATCCACAACTCAATTGGAGTCTCCCAAGAACACCACAAGTCGTCTAAGGTCCAAGACCCAAGAGTAACAAGCTCACAAACTTTCACTTCCACGAATCCTCGTGGAGAGACCAAACCGATGCAACCGATGCAAATGGAAAGAGCACAAGTGCTCAAATCCTCCACTCTCAAATTCCAACAAAGCAACAAATGCTTATGGGGGAATAAGAGAGTAAGAACAATGGAGGAGAAACACCAAGAACTCCAAGATCTAGATTCACTAAGTTCTCCTCACAAAGAGGAGAGATGGATTGGTGGAAATGTGAATCTAGATTTCCTCTATCTTCTCCCTCAAAGATATGCAAGAATCATAGGAGGGATTGGGAGAGGGGCAAGCTTTCCAAAGTTAGCAATGGTGGAGAGAGAGAGGAAAAACGGGCTGGAAAAGACTTGGGAACTTTGGGGAAGAAAGCCCCTTAAATAGGTGCTAAAAAACTAGCCGTTTTCCACTTTTTTCGTCCATTCCGGGCTGGATCCGGAATGAATCCGGGTCCCGGAATGGCACGGAATAAATCCGAATCCCAACAGAGGTTTTCGCGGCCAAGTCGGAATGGTCCGGAATGATTCCGGATTGCAACAGAGTGACTGAACACCGATACGAGAAATGCTATAACTTTTGCATACGGACTCCGTTTTTGATGTTCTTGGGCTCGTTGAAATTGCAACGACGAGCACTACAAGAATATGCAGAGAAACATAATTTTCCAGAAATGGAAGATAAAACCGAATGGGTAAAGGTTTAGACCTCTCAAATAGGAACACCCGGTAAAACCTCCAACACGAAAACACACATAACTTTTGCGAATGAACTCCGAATTAGGTGAATCCAAATGGGTTGGAAAGGTAATAACAAGGACTATCCAAAAAAAAGGAATGGAGAAGTTACCACACATGGAAGGTGTGGAAACATTCTCAAAGTTGAACCGGATATTTTCACCATAAAAAACGCAAGAAGTTTTTCTTACCAAAACCGTTTTCGATAAACCTTGGCTTGCCATGAAGATCACGACAAGCACCAAAACCACAAAGATATTAAAGCCAAAGAAGAACCAAGAAATATGATATGCAAGTATGCAAAAATTTGAGCTCTCCACAACAATTCGATCACGTTACTCACTTGAGAGCCCCTCTTGATAGTACGACTATCTATTCTATAACCTGGTCTCCCAAAGAAACAAGACCGGTAAAATAGAAATCCTATCAAGAATATACCTTTGCCTTGAGAATTACACTTGATCTAGATGATGACGATCTTGACTCTCTCAAGTTGGATCTTCTTTCTTGATCGTGCTTGCTAGCACAAGCTCCGGTTGATGAAGACTTGCAAGCTGCTCCCCCATACACCATTATGAGAGAGACTAGCTCCCCCATACACCATTATGGGAGAGACCCTTGTCGGTAAATCTTCGCAAGGCCACAATCTCCAAAAGGGTGGCAAGCATCAAGCATAGAATTTCTTCTAGATGCTTCACTTGAGCTTCTACGTCAAGCTAGATGACGAACACCGCTTGACAACAACATAGACCATGGGCTATATGAAATCTTCCTTTTGGTTAATGCCCATGGAAAGATACCTAACCACGCTTAGAGATTCCACACACACACATATCATGGGTTAGTTCACAAAGCTATATTGACAAATGCTTACCATACTATGAGATACATAATCCCACCTGGTATATCTTGTATCTTTGTGTGTTGACCACTTGCTTGATCAACCTTGTATCTTTTATTCTCACTCAAAATGGTGATGCCTTGAAGATAATAATGAAAGATCACCTAATCCTTTTCGTAAAGACACACTAGCAATAAGCCATCAAACATAGTATTTCAATATATGAGGCACATAGTGCATAACATGTCTTTCCCATACACACAAACCAACAAAGGATAAAACACATAGGTCCACAAGCTTATTAAGATGCAAAAGGAATACCTAATGAAAAGAAAAGCTTGTGCCTTTTAGGAACCACCAAGGAACATAAAGCAATAAAATGTGGTCACTAAAGAAATATAATATCAATTAAATATGTAACTATTCTCGTGTGTATAAGTTTCTAAGTGGACACAAATCACAAAGATATATATCCACAAAGAAACATGCACACACAAAATAGGCACAAAGGTGAAGAACATGATATCCAAGAGAGGTTCATAAATATACCAATAAGATTTTTGCTTGAAAGCAAAGCTCTAAGCTTAGTTTTATATTAAAGGGATATATATGAACAAGTCAACAAACTCATCAAAGCATCACAAATATCACAAGGGAAAAGTGATAGTTGAAATGCTTCGAGAAAGGTAACGCGTATCATAAAAGGCAAATGGTTTTAGCAAATATCAATATTGCATATGAGAGACTTCGAATAGAAGATGCTAGATTAATATACTTGGGATTGGTGAATCATGAAAATGATTATAAATATCCCCTTGATATGTAATCATCCCGACTTACTCATATTTGCAATAAAGATGCTTTTGAAAAGGCATTTGCAAGAACCAAATGAAATGCAACAAATGGAATTCATACCAAGATGCAACCTACACAAGGTTAAAGTCTAGAAATGTATGCATAGAATAGATACTTGTTACCGAGACGACATTGGTGATGAAGAGGATGCGAGTTTGATAATCATCGTAGCTTGACTCCTATAATAGCATGGTGATAACACCTTCCTTATGAATGGAGCAAGCAACTAATGTATCTCCATTTTACCTAAAAACAAAAATCAAGTACAAAATGGTTCCCAAACTTATTGGGTCCAAAGTAGTTAGAACAACTACAATACATAGGACAAACTCCACATAAATATGTGCATATTAATATGAAGTTGAATTTCATGCACATCTTAGCCATTTGGGATTTTATGGAGTTTATCCTATATATTGGATCAAAGAAAGTAACCATGTCAAGAGATATACAAAGTAAATATACATGCACAAAACTTTCAAGAACCAAACTAGATACAAATTGGACAAAGACACCAATTAAACCATGAAGGCACTCACACGAGTGAAAAGCAAGAGAATTGTCCAAATTATATCAAAAATCAAATCAACATATGATTGAGGAAACCAAATAAAGAAGATACCAAAGGAAAAAGATCAAAGAATAATCAAACCCTCTACACTTTTAATGATGGCACACAAAGTACGAAGACGAAAAATGTTCGTCTTCCAAAGAGACAAGTCATTGGGATAAAAACCAATTCTAACACAACAAGTGTTCAAACGCATATAAGAGAGCTCTTCCAAGAATAGTGCATTATTTATGATCTTGAATTTGAATACAAAATGCACACAATGGAATCATTACTCTCCATATATATTGTTCAAACACTAGTCAAGCTCAAGAAAGTCAACAAGATGCAATGTCAATTTAAAGAGTGGTGATCTACTCAATGTAGGATAGCTTCCCCAAGAATAGTGCAAAGCAAAGAAGTATGACTTTGAACATAAGTGCACAAGAATGGGATAATTGATTTTCCTAACACAAGAAAGCACAAATCAAATTTTGAGTAGAGCAAGGAAGACACATGGGAGTTAAACCAAACAAATCATTGGTAAGAAACAAGGCAATTTTAGAGAAACGACCAAAGTAAATATGATCAATAAACTTACCACAAAAATATTATCACTTGTCAAAGACAAGAGATGTATGGAGATATTTCTCGGTGGTAGATTTGTTCACAATCATATTCACAAAACATAAGCATGTGACAAAACATAGGAATAGAAAAACATGCTTAGATAGAGATTCTTGAAGGCTTGTAATAAAAACCGAATATGCAAAGCACCAAGAACTCTCACACAAACAAGATACCAAAAAGGGACAAAATATATTTTAAGCAAATATGGAACTTGTTTGAGCAACATGCCACATAGGAACAATATAACAAATAATATCAACTCTAGGTGGCAAAACCTCACATGTTCACATTTTATAGGCTTGTAATATGCACATAGATTATTACTCCCCCATAATGTGATAATCCATTTTTTTAACAAGAGGTAAAGAAAACAAATCCAACAAGAGAAAGTTAATGGACATTAGAATTTGAATTTCTCATGAGAATGACATACCACATAGATACTAGATAATATTGATATATCAACACTAAGTGGTATTCCTCATGTACACACATTTTAGGATAGTAAAGTGCCAAGAGCATATTACTCCCCCAAAATGGGATAGTCCATTAAACTCCCAAAGAGCCAACTAAAATAAGCAATAATTGCAATGAAGGAACAACACAAAGCAAACAAGTACATGGAGCACAAACCAACAAACTCATACTAGATTAACCAAGATGGGTAAGTAGTAAGCACACCACATACAAACACATGCTAGAAACAAAACTAACATATGCAAGGGAGAAAGAAACTTTCAATTTATATATGAATTAAGTACAAGTTACCGCATGGAGGAACATTGGGTAAGAGAGTTATATAATCCAAGTGACTTGGCTTTAGGAAATATAATTGATGAAATCCCTTAATTATTCATGAGATCGCCAAGTCTCCAACGCCCTCCAATAACACCTATTGATCAAGTTTGAGCTTGTTGGTCCCCAACCAAGTTAGGTCCTAAGAGGTTAGTCACAATAGGTTTGGCAACCCAACTGGTTCTTTTCTTGACACCACTTGGAGTACCAACATACTTGGCAAACACATTGCCCACATTATCCTTCCGAATGGAATAAACATCATCAACAAGGATAGGGTTGGATAATGCACCATTAGTGCATGAAGAAGCAAAGTGTCCCTTCTCACGACAAAGGTAGCAACATCGACTCTTTTCTTTCTTCTCAATATGCTTCTCAACAAGAAGAGCATTGGCTTGAGTCTTCTTAGGAGGTGTCCATTGTTCAACTCGTGGTTGAGCATGATATTGAACAAGAGGCCGCTTCCCTAGTTTCTTCTCACTAAGAAGCTTCTTCTTCAAAGGGAAAGATCTAACATGGTGCCCTTCAATCTTGCACTTGAAGCAAATAATCTTGGCCGAATCTTTTCTTGTTCTTGTCCCTTCTTCTTGTCAACCATGGACTTGTTCTTGATATTGGAGTTGAATCCAAGTCCACTCTTTTCATTGGGAAGTCCTCGCACTCTCAACATCTTGTCAAGGGTGGAACTCCCTTCATGATTCTTTTCCAATTCTTTCTTCAAAGAAGTGACTTGGGCCTTGAGATCTTTAATTTCCTCTACATGGTTAGAATCAATACAAGAGCTAGAGGAAGTAGATGCTTCATTGTTAGAGCAACAATGCAAGGAAAGCAATTCATCACAAGATGTAGAAACATTATGAGAGGATGAATTACTAATACTAGCACAAGGCAATATAGCATTACTAGAAGATATTGTGCTAGTAACCACACAAGGCTCACAAGATGTTACCTTTGTAGTGATAGCCTCAAGAGCTAATTTTAGCTTGGTATGAGATGCTAGAAGATCTTCATGAGAGCTAGATAGATTTTCACGACTTTCTTCCAATTTCACACACTTGCTAGTCATCAACTCAAGTTGAGACTTTAGCTCAACATTCTCCTTCAAAATAGACGTTTCACAAGATGTGGAGTTAGTAGCACAAGCATCATTGGAAATAGAAGAAGACAACTTGGCAAGCTCATTATTCAACCTATAGTTTTTATCAATTAGATTAGCATTGCCAACAACAAATTCAACCTTTTCCTTTTTAAGCACTTTATATTTAGCATTAGTATGGTCACGTGATTTAGTGAGATAGGCTATTTGTTCATTATAGAGATCCTCAATAGATTCAAGTTTCTCCTCGAGAGTAACTCGGAGCTCATACTCTTCCTCAAGAGACATAGTGAGGGATGCCTTCTCATCAGCATCACTTCTTTCAATCTCACCTTTCTTCTCAATGATTTTAGTGCTATTAATAGCAAAAGACAAAATTTCACCCAAAGGAGTTATAGCTTTACTACCTTTAGGGAGATCAAGAAGAACCAACTCACCCTTCTCCATTAAAGAGACCTCATCCTCATACTCTCCACAAAATAAATCCTCATCCTCATTATCACAAGATGTAGTGGGTTCCAAAGGTGGAGATACCTTTGAATCCTTAGGCATAAGGCACACATGAGAAATGGATAACGATGATGAAGATTCACTTGAAGCACCAATAAGGTCCATGTCTTGTTCCACCAAAATATGGGATTCCTCTACATTGTTAGCCACACAAGTACTAGAGGAAATGGAAGCATTGTTTTTATGAAAACAAGACATAGGAAGCATATCATCATGAGATTTAGTTAAACAACTATTACATGACATGCAAGGATTATCAACACTAGCATGTATGGAACTTTTAGTGCTAGAAGATATTAAGTCCAAAGATAGATCATTGCAATAGGATAGAGATGAAGTATAGTCAATAGGAAATTCACTATCCACAATGCAATTTCTATCACCACTCACCATATCATTACCTTGTGACAAATCACATGTTGGTGGAGTGGAGAAAGATGTGAACTCATCACGGCCGAAAGTATATGGAGAACAATCATCCTCAATAATGTTGGACACATCATATATATCTTGAAGTTTTGTCCATAACTCATGAGCATTCCGAAAAGGCATGATTGATTCAATAACTACATCGCTCAAAACACACAAGAGACCATTATATACAAGAGTATCGAGATAAGAGTTTTCCTCATCCTCTAAAGATAAATCTTGAGAATCGCTTGGAGGAGGAAAATGCAAATCTACAATTCTCCTTACATACTTTGGACCCATATCCTCAAGAAAATTAAGAATGCGAATTTTCCAAACATCATAATTTCTACCATAGAATATAAAAGCGGGATCGTGCTCTATTTCCCTAAACGACATCGTACTCTCTAGGATGTAAAGCCTAATAAGAGAGCCCAGGCTCTGATATCAATTGAACGGACAACGATGTCGCCTAGAGGAGGGGGGGGTGAATAGGCGATTAAAACTTTTTCGGTTAAGGCTTGCTAAATGCGGAAATAAACTAGGTGTTTAAATTAACAAGCACACAACCTAAATATTCTAGGGTCAACTAGGTCCACCAACAACTTATGCTAAGCAATACAAGTAACAAGGTGATAGCAAGATATATGACTTCAAGCTCGAAGGCTATCACAATGTAAATTGCATAAGTAAAAAGCTCGGGTATAGAAATAACCGAGGCACACGGTGACTATGATGTATTCCCGAGTTCCTCCCACAAGGGGAGTACGTCTCATTGGAGGGGTGTGAGCTCGCCACAAGAGGTCTAGTCAACGCCACAAAGGCCTCACCCTATTCTCCGATGAACCCCGCCACAAAGGCCTAGTTCACCTTCCACTATTGGCAACCTTCAAACCCGAGGCACGCATCCAAAACTTAATTGGAGGCTCCCGGTGTCACCACAATCTTGGGGCACACATCCACAACTCAATTGGAGTCTCCCAAGAACACCACAAGTCGTCTAAGGTCCAAGACCCAAGAGTAACAAGCTCACAAACTTTCACTTCCACGAATCCTCGTGGAGAGACCAAACCGATGCAACCGATGCAAATGGAAAGAGCAAAAGTGCTCAAATCCTCCACTCTCAAATTCCAACAAAGCAACAAATGCTTATGGGGGAATAAGAGAGTAAGAACAATGGAGGAGAAACACCAAGAACTCCAAGATCTAGATTCACTAAGTTCTCCTCACAAAGAGGAGAGATGGATTGGTGGAAATGTGAATCTAGATTTCCTCTATCTTCTCCCTCAAAGATATGCAAGAATCATAGGAGGGATTGGGAGAGGGGCAAGCTTTCCAAAGTTAGCAATGGTGGAGAGAGAGAGGAAAAACGGGCTGGAAAAGACTTGGGAACTTTGGGGAAGAAAGCCCCTTAAATAGGTGCTAAAAAACTAGCCGTTTTCCACTTTTTTCGTCCATTCCGGGCTGGATCCGGAATGAATCCGGGTCCCGGAATGGCACGGAATAAATCCGAATCCCAACAGAGGTTTTCGCGGCCAAGTCGGAATGGTCCGGAATGATTCCGGATTGCAACAGAGTGACTGAACACCGATACGAGAAATGCTATAACTTTTGCATACGGACTCCGTTTTTGATGTTCTTGGGCTCGTTGAAATTGCAACGACGAGCACTACAAGAATATGCAGAGAAACATAATTTTCCAGAAATGGAAGATAAAACCGAATGGGTAAAGGTTTAGACCTCTCAAATAGGAACACCCGGTAAAACCTCCAACACGAAAACACACATAACTTTTGCGAATGAACTCCGAATTAGGTGAATCCAAATGGGTTGGAAAGGTAATAACAAGGACTATCCAAAAAAAAGGAATGGAGAAGTTACCACACATGGAAGGTGTGGAAACATTCTCAAAGTTGAACCGGATATTTTCACCATAAAAAACGCAAGAAGTTTTTCTTACCAAAACCGTTTTCGATAAACCTTGGCTTGCCATGAAGATCACGACAAGCACCAAAACCACAAAGATATTAAAGCCAAAGAAGAACCAAGAAATATGATATGCAAGTATGCAAAAATTTGAGCTCTCCACAACAATTCGATCACGTTACTCACTTGAGAGCCCCTCTTGATAGTACGACTATCTATTCTATAACCTGGTCTCCCAAAGAAACAAGACCGGTAAAATAGAAATCCTATCAAGAATATACCTTTGCCTTGAGAATTACACTTGATCTAGATGATGACGATCTTGACTCTCTCAAGTTGGATCTTCTTTCTTGATCGTGCTTGCTAGCACAAGCTCCGGTTGATGAAGACTTGCAAGCTGCTCCCCCATACACCATTATGGGAGAGACTAGCTCCCCCATACACCATTATGGGAGAGACCCTTGTCGGTAAATCTTCGCAAGGCCACAATCTCCAAAAGGGTGGCAAGCATCAAGCATAGAATTTCTTCTAGATGCTTCACTTGAGCTTCTACGTCAAGCTAGATGACGAACACCGCTTGACAACAACATAGACCATGGGCTATATGAAATCTTCCTTTTGGTTCATGCCCATGGAAAGATACCTAACCACGCATAGAGATTCCACACACACACATATCATGGGTTAGTTCACAAAGCTATATTGACAATTGCTTACCATACCATGAGATACATACTCCCACTTGGTATATCTTGTAACTTTGTGTGTTGATCACTTGCTTGATCAAAGTTGTATGTTTTCTTCTCACTTCAAATGATGATGTCTTGAAGATAATAATGAAAGATCACCTAATCCTTTTTTTTTCAAGACACACTAGTAATAAGCTCAACTCAAACCATGACCATTCTTCATATAAATTCTTGAATATAACAATGGCCATCAAGGAAGCTAATAGAGTTCAACACATGAAATCCATTATTTCCTATAGAAAAGATCTACAAGGATAACTCAATGAAAACATTAGTCCATAAGGTTTGTCATTAATTACCAAAACCACATATGGTGGCACCATGCGCTTTCAGGGGTCCATGGCGGCGCTACGGGGCAACGACGGGGTCTGTCGGAACGGAGAAAGGAAGATTAGCGGCGACGGTGGAAGGGGGAAGGGTGAACTGCCGCGCGGAAATTTCCCTCCCGCCAACTGCCTCTGGGGATAGAGGGCACCGTCGGATCGGCCGCCAAACCCTTGTTTTCGCAAGTCGAGGGGGGAATTCTTTCGCGACCTGCAATCTTTTTTACAGGTTCGCCACTTTTGCCGTGTTTGTTCAGGCCACGTTTTTACCCAAAATCGAAAACTGACGATTATTTTGTAGTTCAGCGGGGGATGCGGTGTCTCCTAGAGAGGATCTAAGCCTGTCCGAGGAGCCAAGTGAGACTCAGTCGTGGAAAAATGGTTTTAGCACAGGTGAGGCCTTTTTTGGCGCTCCAGTAGGCGCTCTAAAACAGAACGTGCACAAAAAAAATTAGCGCCGACGCTAAAAGCGCTATCCTGCGCTAGGCAACTTCAGGGAGCCGGCTTGCGCGCGTGGCTAAATATGGACCACGTGTTATTTTTTGTGCATCTGAAAAACTAATGTCGGCCATGACGCGTTAAAAATGCTAAAATGACGTTGTAAAACATTTTTAGCATGTGGCGTTTTTAGGCACTAGTTAGAGATGCTCTAAGAGCGTGTGTAGGGTGGTGTTTTCACCCATAGCTAAAAGAATCTTTCTTTGCTAAACATATGTATTAACACCGGAGAGTGTGAGTCTAAGTAAGTTTTCTTAGACACCGAGTTTTGTATTAAAGCTATATCTAAGGACATCTTCAATGCTTATTATCAAACGAGGCCATAAGCTGGGCCCTACCACACAAGTTATAACGGGTTAAAGATCCCGCAGTGCTTAAGACTCGTTTTGGGCCTTAAGCTTGGGACCATAGTGTCGGGATATTTTCCAACGGCTCACACGCACACACGAGCAAAAATTCCCCAGTCCTCTTCCCAAGCACATCGTCTACTTCCTTCCTCTCTCCGCAATCTCTGTCGAGCACAAAAAAGACGAATTCCAGCGCACTCACAAATTCAATGGACAGATCCGCATGTACATGACCTTGCCCCGCCACCATCTTCGCCATCTCTCGCCTCCATCCCCTCCACCAGCGATCATAGTCGCCAGCTTCCTGGCTTCCTGCCGTCGGTCTGACGTGCTGGCCGCTGTGGGCGTGGCCGTAGGTCTCGGTCGTCTCCGTGCAAGATGCTTGGCGTGGCTATTGATCTCGGTCACCTCCACTGCCGGCAAGCCCATCACGCCTCTTCCCTCCACGCATCGTCGCCTTTAGCCCCCGCTCCGCCTTTGGCAGCCACCCGCCTTTTCTCTCGCGCCTCCTACCTCCGGCCATGGCCGCACTCTACGCAAGTAGCACCTAGCGCTACTCCTCTCCTTCGGTTCCTCGTCCATGCGCGCGGCTCGCGGGAAAGAAACTGACTTCCTCCTCTGACATGAGCAGCGTAGAGAAGAGAGAGAAGTAATCATTTTTATTCCCTATGGACGAGTCTCACCGGTATGGTCGACCTCAAGAATCCCCCCCCCCCCAAGACCGACTCCCACAATGCTTAATTCTTGCTATGGGTGACCTGAGAGGCTTATGCCCCCGACTTATTCTCACATTGGAGACGCCCTAGACGAAGGGAATCAAATGCAGACAACCTCACTTGTTGTATGGCATACATCTTTACCTTTTTATTATGTTTGATGGGACCATATGTGTACTTAAACATTGGAGCATATTTCGTTTTCTTAGACTTAAGTCTAAAAAATTTCTTAGGTTGTACATGCTCTAAGTCCCTTTCATTGACAAACTGGGCCCTTTAGGATAAAAATAAATAAATTAATGGCAAGCTGGGCCCAGGAGTCAGTGCACGTGAACCGCTTCGTGGACCTTCTTCCCTTTGACCTACCCGCTTCGTCCCCCTTCCCCAATTTCTTCCCTCCGTCCGGTGGTGAAGCTCGCCGTGGAGCGGAGCGATCTGCGTCCGAAGACGGGAAGCACTCCGTTCTCTCCTCTCCCTTCCCCTCCGAGATAGATCGAGCCAATCGCTCTCGCTGGATCGGGCCTCCCGGAGGAGGAGGAACGGCGGCTCAGAGGAAGGCAGGGCAACGGCTGCGGCGGAAGCGTGATTTACCGCTGCAGAGAAGGTCGGTTGGAGGCGGGCGAGGTCCGGACGAGGGCAGCGATTTGGGGGGCAGCCGTGCGCTGCAGACCTCACGCGGTAAATTGTGCTCAGATTATTCAACTCCGTTTTAGCGATGAACGATCTGCTCAGATTAGTTATGAATGGAGGCGAAGTATTCTTAGTTTTCTTTTGTAGTTGGTACAGGTTCTGCCAGATCTAAATCCGTAGACAAAGTATTGCTGCTCAGCTGTAGAGATGTGCATTCAAGATTTTATTCTCTCAGTAGTGACCAGCGAGCATGACTTTCTTTTAGTGAATGCGAAATGTAAAACTTGGATATTACGTAGCTGCTAGCTTAGGATTGTTTAAACTCGTTATAGTGAATATGTATGGGTATAGCTATGCTGGTAAACCTCCTTTACTACTGGATATTTGTAGCGGTGGATGCTGCCACACCTGACATTTACTCCTGAGCCCGTAACTGCTGTGAACCACAAGATTCTAGATGCATCCACACCAGGGTGTCTTATGAGTGAAGAAATTTTTTCTTTATGTAGTAACTTAGCAGATTTTCAAGTTTTCATAAAGTCTGGCAGTATAATAACCTTGAACCGTGCCTTTTCGTTTCATTTTTGCAGCATCTCTGGTGGAGCTGGAGCCTACTCTAGATTTTTAACAGAAGAGTTTATGCTTATATTAGTAACTGAATGACCGAGCTTGGAACCTGGTTTACTCATTGCCTAGGAAGAACTGGTGAAGCCATTCAAGCGTGTTTGGTTACTGATTCCATTGGACTGCAGCACAGTTGTACTTCAACAACAAAATCAGAGGGAAATGTTGGTCATGCACCACTGGCATTGGCAATGAGATAATCTGCGCCGTTGGCTGATAAAAGTGACCTGCTAGGATGAGAAGGAATTAAAGGACTGTTTCAATGAGCATCCTACTATACCTTAAGCATCTCAAGCACATCAGCTTGCCGACGAGGACTGTAATTTGCAAATGCCTTCTTGTAGTGATTGGCCTTATCGTACTGAGAGCAATTATCTCCCCTTTTCTTGCCATTAGCTCGTCTGACAAGAGTTTTTATGAGTCAACAACCTTTGACGTGTTCCCTGGAGCTAGGAAAAATAAGTTTGTTGAGGTCCCACAGATTATATGGGGATTGAACAATCAGAAGATTGCATTTGCCAGAGCATGCTTGACCGCGAAATTTCTTAACCGGTCTCTGCTCATGCCAAGTCTGAGTGCTTCACTTTTCTACAAAGAGGTCGACTTGCTGAAGCCTATTACTTTCGACAAGGTGTTTGACTTTAACAAGTTCAATGCCCGTTGCCATGGGTTTGTAAGGCTAGCTAGGTATTCAGAAGTTTCAAATCGTACCGAGCCTTTCAAACTCCAGAAGGGAAGTGGCAGGAGGTGGACCGTCGACAGAGACTTGGATCAACTGCAACAATCCAGATTGGGTGAGGCCGATGACTCTGAAGTAATTCATGTCACTGGGAAACATCCGTTTCTGTGGCCTGACCATTGGCCAGTGAAAGACTATGCCAGGATCTTCGATTGTCTTGCCTTAGCTCCTGAGATAGAAACTGAAGTAGTCAAGGTCATATCCAAGATTAAAGATGCAGGGAGGAAAGCAAGACACGAGGCTGCCATTTCTCATAATAAGAAGAGGACAGATGGTTCGGCAAATCTGCCTGTGCAGTACATTGCTGTTCACATGAGAATAGAGAAAGATTGGATGATCCATTGCAAGAAGTGGGAGCAGCGGTCCAATTCAAAGGAAATCTGCAGCAGTAAAGGAGAGATCATTCATAAGGTCTCACAGATCACTGACCTACGCCGTCCAGTTGTAGTTTATCTTGCAGTAGCCGACAGCCTTCTGGAAGATGATTCAGTAACCAGTGGTTGGAGAGTTGGTATGATTGCTTATGAGAAGAAGAAGCTTGGAGTCACTGACATATACGATAGGCAGCCTTATCTTATAAAGTCTGCCATTGATTTTGAGGTATGCGCCAGAGCGGATGTGTTTGTTGGCAATAGCTTCTCAACATTTTCCAACCTTGTAGTGTTGTCTAGAACAGAAAGGCTGTATAATCTCGGGAAGGCAAGCTCATGCGGCGAGGGTGTTGGGCTGTCGTCCTACGCGTACAACATCATCGGAGATGACGGTGGGCCACAGAGGTGGATGACAGATATGTCGGACAAAAGCCTTCAACGCTTAAGTTACGGAACAAATAATGTCTCCTGCCACTGACCTTTGACACACGTAACATCTGACGGAAAACACAACCACACACAGCAAGATAGCTTTTTGACTGAATCTTGTCTAGAGACAAGTAGGTGCAGCGGCTCGACGGTACTTTCCATGCTAGAATCTGGACATTCACGCTGCCCTGTTGCTGCACTTATGCAAAATGAGTTTGGCCAAGTGTTGCCCATGTACTCCGTGAGCGTGTACAAAAGCTGTTTCCTGAAAGAGCATCCTGCTGAACATTTTTTTTAGTTTCAGAGCTAAACGTTGTTGTGATGCTACCTTGTGTGCATTCTGTGTGGTGTTTACTGGCAGCTTGCTTCACATTGTCTGAGAATTTGATGCTGTTCACGTGGCACATATGTATGAAGTGTATTCATTCGTTTTCGCTTGTTCTGGCATATAAAAACTCTTGATTCTGTAGCAATCTGTAAATTTCCTTGAGAAAGATTCTTCTTTGGGTGTGTTCCTTCTCAACAAAATGACTGGTCCGTGGAATCAGATACATCATATATCGACACCTATTGCGACAAAAGGAGTTTTTGATATGGGGAAAGTTCCAAAAGCTACAACTTGACAAGGAACAAAAGGGGACGGTGGTTTCTGCGCACGCAGCTGGTTCATCCAATCCAAGGTTGCTACAGCCTACAGGTAGTACACTACATTTTTGTTAATACTATTTAAAACATTCAATAAAGACAACCAACAGCAGCATAATTTCCCTTAAGAAAACGTGGTGGCAAATTCTTGATGGGTCAATTAATGGGCATGGCATGTTTAGAAGGGTGTAATCTTCCTGACGTCTGAAGTTTATTTGGTTAGCCCAGATGAATGAAAACATGCCCTTTTTGACTAAAAAGAAAATTCTTTCCCCGTGGAAGCTAGCTGCAGAAGATTGTGCTATTGTCCAGAAAATCTGAGAGTAAATCACCAAGCTGTCAGACTCCACAGAATGCAAAACAGGCAGGCGCTAGTTTTATTTTATGTTAATGAAAACTGAACATAAGCTCAGAGAATACTCCATATGGAATGGCTAATTTTTTGCTTGATGGACAAAAATGCACCAGCAAAGAGTAAACCATGGGGACAAAAGTGCATGCATAAACTATATGCTCAAATTATGCCACCAACCTTGGTTATGTAAGCACTCCTTAACTTATTATGCAGATGAACTCATCTTGACCTCATTAAGGCATCATACTGGGAGGCAAAAAATATATTTAATTGGTAGGGTTATGGATCTTTGAAGTGAGATCCTAGAGAGTACTTTTGTTTCTCTAACTCTTACCAAATTCGTAGATGAAAACAAAGTTGATTACATCGACAAAAGATGCATGCTTTGTATTTCACAGTGGTGTGACTTTCAGTGAATAAGTTCAAGTGTCACATGACACTCAAAACAAAAAGTTCTGCGAGTTTGGATAAGCAGGTTGACATGCTCAAGCCAGCAAAAAATAGTTTCAATCGAGAAGGATGATACATTATACTATTGTTTTTGTAGGGAAATAATGTTATGTTATTTCATTTCATGCTGTAGTGGCATAGCATATAAACCTTGCGAGTAACAGTTGTTTTGTCCTAACATGGACCTGCACATATATGTTTCTCCGAAACCAAGTTATCTGTTACTCTCTCTATATATATCACCCAGTGTTTCGGCTAGTCTTCTCCAAAATATCACAAGACTCACAACAACAATGCGAGACATGCAAGAGACGGAGTGTCCTGTCGAACCATTCAAACACGAGAGTGGGGATGTCCAGAAAAACACAACATATTCTGTATCAGAAGCAGCAGCTGCGGATGAGTCGTTCCCGTTTTACGGACTGCTTTGCTATGCCGATGCGCTAGATTGGGTGCTAATGGTGGCAGGGACAATTGGGTCCTTCCTGCACGGCATGGCGCCTGCAATGTCGTATTACATACTCGGCAAAGCCGTCGATATGTTCGGGGACAATATAGGCAATCAGGAGGCAATTGTCCATGAACTTACCAAGGTTACTTTCTATCCAAAACATTCAAGTCCATGATATAATACACTATTTGGTTTTGTGAAGTGTTTTTGTTTGATTTTATTTACATTAAAAAAGAAGTTGGCTATGGCATTGACAATCTATATTTTTGTTGTTCTCTTTTTTTAGTTAGTTCCATATATGTGGTCCCTGGCAATTGTTACACTTCCTGCTGGAATGCTTGGTGAGTATATTCTTCTAACCTTGCCAGTTTTGACAATATAAACATAATATTATTACTTATTACTGGAAAGGAATCAATGGAAATCCTAAGATTGCGATGAACTAAATAATTTGAGAGTTATGAGTATTGAACAACAATAAAATTACTTCAAGTCAATTAGCCAACATGGTAGCACAATAGAAGTCAATGTTGATTATATATTAGCACAATGATCATTTTGAACAAAAGAAATCGTGAGCCCTTGATGCTGGCTTGAATTTTATCAAATCCTGCCGATTCCTCAATCAGATATTATCTAGTAGCACCTGAAGCTAGCTGGACCAGAAAAAAAATTAAAGTTCAGAGGAGTAGCAGGCTAGCAATACACCACAACAGCAAAAAATATGACAGAAAACAAAGCTTATGGCAGCAAAAGAGAGGAGTTTCATAATAATACCTATCACTATTTAATTACATCTCTTAATTCACTACTCCTGCATGAGCAAGAGAACACCGCATGATGGGAGCACAATAATATGACTAACATCAGCCATATTGACCCTGTGCTGCAGAAATTGGATGTTGGATGTACACAGGTCAGAGACAGATGACAAGCATCCAGATGGCATATCTGAGATCAGTACTCAATCAAGATGTAGGAGCTTTTGACACTGATTTAACCACCGCAAACATCATGGCTGGAGCAACCAATCACATGAGTGTCATAAAAGAAGCAATTGGCGAGAAGGTATTAGTTTGCATTTCATAACATTCACTGTATGCTTGGTAATCAAAGTGAAGCCAAAAAAGTTTGTTTTATGGTGACGAATCATGAACACGGGTTTATTTATTTTTCCTCAGATGGGTCACTTTATTTCTAATTTCTCCACATTCCTAGTCGCTGTCGTTGTTGCTTTTGTGTGCTGCTGGGAGGTGGGTATGCTCTCTCTGTTGGTTGTTCCGATGCTTCTCGTGGTTGGAGCAACATATGCGAAAACGATGATTGGCATGTCGATGACAAGGACAGCTTTCGTCTCTGAAATGACCTCGGTTGTAGAACAGGTACCTACACAAATGACTTTTTTCCTAGAACTAAGTAGGTTACAATATAACTTTGGGTTAGAACACTACATGTCTTTGTGCAGACTCTTTCACATATCAAGACTGTCTTCTCATTTGTCGGAGAAAAATCGGCAATGAAATCCTTCGTGAAATGCATGGACAGGCAATACAAGCTAAGCAAGAAAGAGGCATTCATAAAAGGACTAGGTTTGGGAATGTTACAAATTACAACTTTCTGTTCGTACTCACTGACAATTTATGTTGGAGCAGTAGCAGTAACTGGAAGATCGGCAAAAGCTGGTGAAACAATTGCTGCCGTCATTAACATCCTCTCTGGTGCAATGTAATACTAAGAGCTATATTTATAATAATCTAGCATACTGTCTTTGTTACACCAAATTACTATTCATTCAAAAATAATAATCTTCGCAAAGCTACCAGTGCTGATCTTCTTGTTGGTGATTTCAGATATCTCTCAAATGCAGCGCCAGATCTTCAGATCTTCAGTCAAGCAAAAGCTGCTGGCAAAGAAGTATTTAAGGTTATGAAAAGAAATCCGCCAATATGTTATGAATCAAATGGAAGAATCCTAGAGAAGGTCATTGGAGACATTGTAATACGTGAAGTTCATTTCACATATCCATCCCGTGAAGACAATCCAATTCTCCAAGGTTTCTCGCTGGCTGTACCGGCAGGCAAGATTGTGGCTCTTGTGGGAAGTAGTGGATGTGGGAAGAGCACCGTGATTTCCTTGGTTCAAAGGTTCTACGATGCTATATCAGGTTTGATCCCTAACTCTGCATAAAATTTTCTTGAGCTGTATGTTCCTCATATAGTTTGCTTGGTTTTATTCAGTAGTGCTTGATATTCCTCACATTACACTTTGACATAATAAAATTGAAAAATATTGTTTTTCGATTTTTTTTGAAAAAAGATCTGTCACTCGAAACTCTTGCGATCTCCATGTTAGACTAAAACACTATTGTTCTATGTTGTGCCACTATTCCTGCGTACCCTATTTTGCGTCTGCGACTTCCATGTAGTCAACTTCAAATAGGTTTAACCATTAAGGAAAAACATAAAAATACACAAATCAAGAGAAATACCCGAAAGTTCAGAAACAAATTAAGAAAAAAAAAACAAATCATGGGTCACTGAATCACTTCTAAAGCAAAGATGTGAACAATAGGATTTTTTTTGACCATAACTTAGAAATATCGATATATTTTCTGTAGTACAAAATATTCTTATAACAAATCCTAGTGCAATTTTTGTGAATTTAACCTATTTCGGAGCATCTTTAAGACAATGCTGGTATCATAATGGTTCAAAAGCGATCCACATTTTCCCCATATTCTCTAGTGTGCCATTTTACCTTTTCTTATTTTTTTAACGTTTTTATTATTTTTGTGTATTCTTAATGGTCAAAAGCCTTTGAGCAAAGGAAGTGTCAGAAACGTAATAGGATGGTGGAATAGACGAAAGAATGAAAATACCATTTTTCTTGAATGCGGGAAGGCGATCGAAAGATTTAGCAGTGGCAAAACATCATTTTAAAATCAACACAAAAAATTTAAAAATATTTTCACATGTCAAATAGAATACATTGTTCCAAAAAATAAAGTTAAAATACTATGGTAAAGTGGAAAATTTAAGATTTTACTAGTGTTAGTAAAATGGTGTGACAATGCAGGTGACATATTTATTGATGGTCAAAACATTAAGGAGCTTGATCTGAAGTCTCTGAGGAGAAGTATAGGTTCAGTGTCTCAAGAACCATCACTCTTTTCTGGTACTATTTCTGATAATTTGAGAATTGGTAAAATGGATGCAACTGATGAAGAGATGATTGAAGCAGCAAAAACGGCTAATGTGCACTCTTTTATATCCAAACTTCCAAACCAATACTCAACTGAGGTAAGACTTAATGTTCACAAAGCAAGGGCAGTAAAAATCTCAAATATCTCTTTTATTATATATTTGTAAACCAAACCAAGTCAAAGTATTGAGTTTAAATAGCATACAAGAGTGCAGACTACATTTCAAGCAGGGTACTCTTGTCCCTATCCCTAGGCCTCGCACATAGAGCAGCAATTTTGTTGGAAAAAATAGCTATTTATAGAAACTTTAGTTAGACACCAAATCTTATAACGGTAAGCATTGCCCCTATTTATGGACCACTTCAGGTAGGAGAAAGAGGTGTGCAACTATCTGGAGGCCAAAAACAGAGGATAGCTATTGCAAGAGCTATTTTGAAAAATCCCCGAATTCTTCTTCTTGATGAAGCCACAAGTGCACTTGATTCAGAATCCGAGAAGCTAGTTCAGGAAGCTCTTGACAAAGCTATGCAAGGGAGGACTGTTATGTTGATTGCCCACAGAATATCAACTGTTATAAACGCAAACAAGATTGTTGTTGTGGAGAAGGGAAGAGTAGCTCATTCTGGAACACACAAAGAATTGCTAGTGCAAAGTGCATTCTACTCGAGTATATGTGGTATGCAAAATCTAGAGAAGAAATCTGGCAAGAGTGAAGAAAGGTAAACGGAATAAACACACTTACTTTTACACTGTATAACGCCCCTTATAAAATACATCATCACATTGTACACGTGCAATTATGAACCAGAATTGACATGTATTATATACCATACGTGCCAGAAGATGTATCAGCACAGCGCTGAAACTATGCGTACTCACTAGTTTATTTTGATGGTTAAACAGAATCACCGAACAAGACGAAGAACAAGATAATGGGACATCTTTCTCCGCACATGATCAAGAGAAGAGAATAGAGCTGACCTCGAAGAAACGGAAGCAAGGGACCAGAAAGAGAACATCTGTTTTCTACAGAATATTCCTTGGAACTTTTAAACTTATGCCAGGAAAAGTTTTGCTAGGTTCCACAGCAGCAGCAATCTCTGGGATCTCAAGGCCTATATTTGCTTTCTTCATCATAACAGTCGGCATGGCATACCTGGACACAGACGCAAAGGGAATAGTCGGCAAATACTCGATAATTTTGTTCCTAGTCGGTCTGGTAACATGTTTCAGTAACATCTTTCAGCACTATATCTACGGCCTGGTCGGCGAAAGGGCGATGAATAACCTAAGGGAGGCTCTATTTTCAGGTCTGACACACGATGAATATAAAGTTTTATCTCTCACAAGTTGCATTTACTACAGAAAGTATATGGACCATCGTTGTTTGGAATGTAACCCCATCTCTCTTTGCTAAATGCAGTCGTTCTTCGGAGCGAAGTAGGTTGGTTTGAAGAACCCGGGAACAGCGTCGGCTTCCTGACTTCACGTGTTGTCAGTGACACCTCGATGATCAAAACAGTTATATCCGATCGACTGCCTGTCATCGTTCAATGCATTTCTTCAATCCTGATAGCGACAGTGTTAAGCACCGCTGTGAACTGGAGGATGGGTCTTGTTGTATATGCCATGATGCCATGCCACCTGATCGCCAGCCTTGTACAAGTCCGGTCAGCGAAAGGTTTTGCCACTGACATCTCAACTTCCCACCAGAAGCTCATCTCACTCACTTCAGAAGCCGTCAGCAACATCCGCACGGTGGCGTCTTTCGTTCAGGAAGAGGAGATACTTAGGAAAGCCGGCTTGGCATTGCAAGAACCGATGCGGATAATCAGGATGGAGAGCATCAAGTATGGGGCAGTGCAGGGGGTTGCCCTCTGCTTATGGCATATGACGCACGCTATCCAGCTGAGCTGCACCATTGCGCTGCTTGACAAGGGGCTGGCAACATTTGAAAACTGTGTACAGTCATACCAAACATTTGCGCTGACAGTGCCTTCCATCACAGAGCTATGGTCCTCGATCCCAATGGTCGTGTCAGCGATCGCGCTACTGGATCCCGCGCTCGACATTCTCGACAGAGAAACACAGATTGTGGCAGATGAACCAGAAGCGTGTGCTGACGAAGACAGGATTATTATGGGTCACATTGCGTTCGCAGATGTTAGCTTCAGCTAAGTGACCGTACTAGACTGCTTCAGTCTAGCCATCGAGCCAGGCCAAAGGGTCGCATTGGTCGGCCCTAGCGGTGCCGGAAAATCCACGGTGTTCGCTCTTCTGCTAAGGTTCTATGAGCCTTGGAAAGGAAAAGTACTCGTGGACGGTAAGGCCATCAGAGACTACAACCTGAAGTGGCTGAGGAAGCAGATAGGACTAGTTCAGCAAGAGCCAATCCTGTTCAACCTGTCCATCAGAGAAAACATAAGCTACGGCAACGAAGGCGCGTCAGAGGCAGAGATAGTGGAGGCTGCAATGGCGGCAAACATCCACGAGTTCATCAGCGGCCTGTCGACAGGGTACGACACCATTGTCGGGGACAAAGGGAGCCAGCTCTCAGGAGGCCAGAAGCAGCGGATCGCGATCGCGAGAACTGTACTGAAGAAGCCCGCCATACTCCTGCTAGACGAGGCGACAAGCGCTCTGGACGGCGAGTCCGAGAGGGCGGTGATGAGCTCTCTGAGCGCAAAGGGGTGGAGAAACGACGGTGAGCTCTGGAGCAAGGCCACGAGCATAACGATCGCGCACAGGTTGTCCACGGTCGCAGACGCAGATGTGATCTTTGTGATGGACAAAGGTGAGGTAGTCGAGAAGGGAAGCCATGAAACGTTGGTCTCAGCAAGCAGTAGCCTTTACTCGAGAATGCACCACATGCAAATGGAAGGGATGAAAGGCTCATAGGCCTGCATCAATAAAAAATGAAGCGTCGTTTCAATCATTTAATCTAACATATCGGTTGAAACAATTCGTAAAGATGAAGTCTAAAAGTTTTAATGAAACAGACCAACTGCATTTTCAACAAAAAAATGCAAAAGCAAATATCCCTGAATTTCCCAGCGCAATCAGGGATATTAGCCGACAAACAAGCCATACCAGTCTGCTGTGCATGTTAATGGCCTACAATTTCACTGGGAACACCTTGGGTTCGGATCACCAGAATACAGAGCATGCCTTTTGGCTATGTTACTTACAAAGGGACGCGTTAAACACCTGGGGTAACGTGGTCAAGGTAAGGTGGATCTCAAAGACCGGGCGTGAAGTGTGATTGTTATCCTGCCTTGGAATCAATAGCTCAAATTGTTCTTCACTGCAAGCATTCAGTTCCAATCTGGACTGCCGCTGGCATCGGTGACAATGTGCTTTGGACTATAACTGCTCGCAGCGCTTCATCGACTAGCAGCACCTGCATCATGAACGCCTCTAATCTGGCGCTGCCGGCCGGAACGACTCAGCGCGCTTCCATCTCTTATTCAAAACCTAGCACACAGAAGTCCTCAAACCTAAGACGCATGATATTAGAAGATAGGACTTCTGACGGACCAGGACACACTGATTCTCTGGCAATTAGTCTTCAAGTTTCTTTGCCTCTTTCTGACTTCTGAAAGCAACTTGCCAGTTGCTTTTTTGTGTATAATCTTTTGCACTTTGTACCCTATTCATATGCAATACAAAAGTCATCGTAAGGCAATAAAAATCATTTTCTTAGTTAATAATACAGCACAAAGCTCATGAAAACCCCCGTAAGATGAATAGGCGATTTGAATAATGGAACATATATTGCATAATGTACTCACCTCCAATCTCGTACACCAAACATGTAGGCTTCTTGGACTGAATCAAGAAAATAATAAAGTAAGACCAACCAAAATACATAAGATCCCGCAAGTGAAGGTATTTTTGTCTAGTGATCAGAGTTCATCCCCACAGGTACATTAACAAATATATACCCACAAGCAACGCAAGTGAAGGCACTTTGGAACACTAGAACCTCGGAAGAAATACTTTGGATTGCAATCCGCAAATAAGCCAAATATGATATTCGGACTACTACATGGCAGAAAATTGACACTTTCATACCACAAGGAAGATATAGTTGACCATCTTGTGACATCACATAAGGATAAAAATGTCATGATTACATAGTCAGCACAACAAACAAAGGACCTGCTTCAACTGCATGATTGCAACAAAACACATATCACTAGCCTTCGCGCAGAACTGCTTATAGGTTGCCAGTGATGCAACCCTCTTCACACTCTCATCCATGACAGAGCTTGGACTGTGGCTGCTCGCTTCAGTTCTTCAATCTGAATCAAAACAATTCAGAGCTGTCATTCAAGGAAACATGTTTTTTTTCTTCGTTCATACATCAGGAGGACGAACAGATAAAATCTGTACTCCCTCCGTTCACAAATAGATGACTTCCATTTGTCTAAATATGAATGCATGTAGACACGTGACAAATGGAAGTCATCTATTTATGAACGGAGGGAGTAGTAGTGTATTCACCTTCAAGACGGCTGTGGGGGTGTAGAAGCTTTCAACCGGAACCAAAGAGTATGAGTCGTCATCCACGCACACCTTCCTCACTCGCTCCGATTGAAGCTCAATTCTCAAGATTCCAGCAGGTGTTCTGATGAGAGCACATTTGCCCTCTCGGCAAAGCCCATAGGCCTTACCTTGTCCTCCACCTCCTCGTCCTCCTCGAGACCAGCAGCTCGGATCAAATTGTCCACGGATGGCCCGACTCTTTACCCATAGTGCCGCGTCATTGCCGTCACTGACTAACCTCGACCAAATGTTGAGATGGTATTCTGAAAAAGATTCGGCGACTCCTAGTCCACCATCTTCGGTGAGAATGAGGGCGACTGGATCATTCCCCTCGAACTCGAAGGGGGGGGGGGGGGTGAGACGATGTTAGCAATGCCACCCCCGACCGAGTTGGACTCGATGATTGTTCCATCATCAGACATGAAGTAGAGCATAGAGTTCCCTACAAGCACGCTCTTGGTATGCCTTCTGAAGTCCACCGCCAAATCATCCATCCAGGTCACGTCACCCTACTTGCCGGTCTTCGACGAGTAGGCGCACGCCCAGGTAACTCAGTGCAGATCCTCCTCCACCTCGTCTTGGTAGATGTACTGGTAGCCGATGTGTGAGGTATCGACTAGGGTTTCTCTCGATTAAGGTAGCACAGGGATACAATCGCCAATTGCGAGTTCGAATTCGGGGAAAGGAGAAGGGGAGGAGAAGCAAGGACATGGACACGAGAGCCTTTCATTCGGATCCTACACTGAATGCCCTTTTCCCCACACTCGGGTCCTTAAGTACTAGTTGGACCAGGCCGGCCCGTAGCACTTGGGATTGGGCCGCTTCTGTCGTTGCGGCCTACCAGTCTTGTTTGAATCTCCCGCCGATGCCACTTGTGCCTGTAGCTCGTCCGTCTCTTGTCGTGGTAGAGGTGCACCCCTGACACCCCCCTCTTCTTGAGGAACAGCTTGTCCCCAAGCTGGAGCCGTCGGGAAACGGTTGCGTAGCTCTTCGCGATCCTCCCACGTCGCCGATGCCGCCTCCCCTGATGACCATTGGATCAAGTCCTGACGCACGATCTTGTTTGCTTTCTTCTGCCAACGGGATGATAGCACCTTCCGCGGGAATTCCAGCACATTAGTAACACTGGGAAGTTTAGAGGAACAAGGCGAACCGTCCTTCAGAGCCAAAGCGATACATGGAGCACCGGATGAACCATAGATCCTTCTGGCAACTGCAGCTTATGTTATTTTATGGTGATCCAAATTCATGTAAAGATAAAGGAAAGTCCGGCCTCCGCTACGCGAGTCCCCCCGCGGTATGGTACGAGCTGTTACCGAGTTGGAGTTGGATTCACCGTTACCGACCTAGTTAGGTCAGGATCACCTTTATATACCTCTTGTAAGCCGCCGCACGGAATAAGCCACACATTGTAAATCCAGACGCGTTTGTAACCTCACCCGAAATAGTGAAGTATTACTGGCTGGCGCCCGTGGTTTTTTTTCTCTTCCTTGTTGGAAGGGTTTTCCACGTTAAAAAATCTCGTGTCCCTGTTGGTTCGATCTTGCTTTAACTTCATCGTTGTTTTGCTATTGCGTGTAACAGCTTATAGGATGTCTCGCTGGTCCTGGCCAGTACTGGGAACGGGCCGTAGTATTTGAACAACAATTTGTGATTAGCTCTCGGCGCCACAGATGCTTGTATGTAGGGTTGTAGTTTGAGAACAACCGAGTCACCAACTGCAAACTATCAGGGTTCTTCTTGATCATTTGTTGCGCCCTCAACAGATGCACCCGCAACAGATCATGAACCATGTGGCGTTCTGTTATCCAGTTATGCACATTGACAATAGGAGAAGTCACAGGAGCCTCTATCCCCCAATGACGTGGCTCGTGCCCATAGAGAACCACAAACGGTGACGAGTTCAAAGTAGCATGGTGGCTGGTGTTGTACCAGTACTCAGCCATCGACAGCCAAATGTTCCATTTCTTGGGACAAGCATGGACAAAACAACGCAGGTAGGCTTCTAAACACTGGTTCAGTCGTTCTGTCTGGCCATCCGTAGCTGGGTGATACGCTGAACTCAATTTCAATTCTGTACCAATGGCCCGAAAAAAGTCTTGCCAAAACTCAAAAGTGGCTTGTGAACACCGGATCTCTGTCAGACACAATCGTCTCTGGCAAGCTATGCAATTTGTACACGTTGTCCACAAACAAGGTTGCCACTTTAGCTGTTGTGTATGGGTGCGATAGAGGTATGAAATGCCCATACTTCGAAATCGATCCACTACCACCAATATGCTGTTGAACTGACCTGACGGTGGTAATCCTTCGATGAAGTCCATGGCAATGTGCTGCTATGGTTTCTTGGGCACGTTTAACGATTCCAACAATCCTGGGTATTTGACTCTCTCTGGCTTGGCTTGTTGACATATCTGGCAAGACTGGACCCGGAGTTTAATATGCTTTTTCATTTTAGGCCAAGAAAACAACTGTTTGATTCGTTTGTATGTGACTGGAGCACCAGAATGCCCCTCCAAAGTGCTTGCATAGAATGTTGAGACGATTTTGGACTGTACTGTTGGGTTATTACCCACCCAAATACGCCCATTATGCCTGATCCCAAATACGCCCATTATGCCTGATAAGATTATCCAGGGAAAACTAGGGCTGAGATTCACTGTTCACTGCCAACGCCAACAACACCTTAACGGCTACAGGGTCTTGCTGATATCCTGCTATTACGTCAGATAACCATGCTGGCTGGCACATTGACACAGCCGATACTGTCATGCAGATATCATGATTTTTCCTTGATAGAGCGTCCGCTGCTGCATTTTCTTTTTCTTTATGATATACAATTTGATATCATAATCCTAGTAATTTGGCAAAAGCCTTATGTTGCCAGGGAGTGTTCAATCTCTGCTCCTCTAGGTGGACCAAGCTGTGTGAATGACAAATTCTGCATGCTGTAAATAGGGTCTCCAATGTTCTACTGCCAGTAAGATTTCCATATACACTTTCTCATAGGTGGATAAACCACAATTTTTTAGGGCCCAATGGCTTGCTCAAGTAGGCAATTGGGTGCCTTGTTGATGCAGCACAACTCCAATTCCATGTGCACTTGCATCTGTCTCCAACACGAAAGTCTTGCTGAAATCAGGTATATCCAATACTGGTGCAGTAACTAGGGCTTTCTTCAGAACCTGGAATGTTGTATCAGCAACACTGTTCCATTTGTACACGGTGTTTTTCTTGAGCAACTGAGTCAGCGGCCTAGCAATCACCCCAAAACGTCTGACAAATTTTCTATAATACCCAGCCAGCCCTAAGAATCCCCTCAATTCCTTGACATTAGCAGGGGTCTTCCATTTTTTAATTTCTTTGATCTTGGATGGATCAGTAGAGACTCCATCTCCACTGACAATGTGCCCTAGATAAGCCACACTTTTCTGGGCAAAAGCACATTTAGAAATCTTGACTTGCCATTTGTCTTTTCTGAGTAGACCCAACACATTGGACAAGTGAGCAACATGGTCTTGCAATGTTTTGCTATAAATTAGGCTGTCGTCGAAGAAGACCAAAGCATATCTCCTTAACACCGATTGCAATGTTTCATTCATGGCACTTTGAAAGGTGGCTGGTGCACCTGACAGACCAAACGACATCACCTTGTACTCATAATGACCAGAATGCGTATAAAATGAAGTTTTATACTCCTCTCCAGGTGCCATCCTTATCTGATGATAGCCTGCTCTTAAGTCCAACTTAGAGAACCAGTGTGCACCAGTTAATTCATCAATAAGTTCATCTATAATTGGCACTGGGAACTTTCTAGGTACAACCATAGCATTGGGTCTCCTGTAATCAATGCATAGGCGCCATGTCAAGTCTTTCTTCTGTACCAAAATAGCTGGGGAGCCAAAAGAGCTGGTGTTGTGTTGAATAACACCATATTTAAGAAGTTCTGCCACATGTTTCTCAATATCATCTTTAAGTGCTGGTGTGTGCATGTATGGTCTTATCTGAACTGGTTGAGCACCCTCAATCAATTGTATCTGGTGGTCACACTTCCTCTATGGCGGTAAGCCATTTGGTTCAGCAAACACATCTTGAAATTTTTCCACTACCGACTGTATCTCTGGTGGTAATTGTGTGTCCTCAGGAGAATTCTCTTCCGTAACAAGTCGAATCAGAAATAATTGTTCCATGTCATCACTCTTGGACAAGCCCACTAACTGATCTACTAAAATTTCCTGGCAAATTGTATTCTTATCTCCCAGCCCTTTTAAGAATACAGGCAACCCATTATCAGATACCTTGAGCCTTTTGGTGGGGTTGTGCTTGTATAACCAATCTTGGCCCAAAATGATATCAAAGATGCCCAGCTGCAGGAATTTGAAATCAATAGAGAACTCATGCCCTTGAGAAGTCCATTGACAGTCGCCAATTTCTTCAATGCACTGCAATTCTCTGTTGTCTGCAACTTTCACCCTGATAGGAGTACGAACTGTTGTCGCCTCTGGAAACATTTCCTTCAAATTACTGTTGATGAAAGATGCAGTACTACCAGAATCCACAAGCATCAACACCGGTTTCCCCTTAATACATCCTTGCAACAAGAGTACTGATGGAGAATTCACTGTTACTGACATGGAAGAAGCCATCGCATGGACTGAAATGCAACAGTTAACTTCAGTCACCACTGGCGCTTCTTGTTCTTCACCCATTCCCAATCCATCTTCACCCAACAATTCCAGCAGCTCTTCCACAATATGCAACTGGATGGTTTTAGGACAAACATGCTCCCTGCTGAATTTCTCCCCACAAGTGAAACACAACCCCTTGACCCTCCTATAATTCTTGAGTGACTGCAATTTAGACAGATGATCACCACTGTTCCTTGCAGCTTCCTGTCCTCTTTTGTCAGCACCTGCAGTGTTTGCAGGTATCTAAATGGCTTTAGCTAGTGGTAGTGGAAGTGGTAATGGCTTGCTCTTGTAAGGATATTCAGCATAACGGTATCCAGTAGGATTGACACTATCAGCAACTTCCTCCTCTAACAATGCCAGAGCGCACGCAGAATCGAGGTCTTGGGGTCGTTGCACCATCACGACGGCTCGAATATCATTTTTCAATCCCTCGATGAAGCGAGTCAAAAAATAGAGAGGATGAATAGGATCAGAATAACATATGAGATTGTTCATAAGGTTCTCAAAATGTTCTATGTAATCAGTAACAGTATCATGTTGCCTCAAGGTGTAAAACTGTCTAATCAACATTTGGTGTCGGTCTCTACCAAAACTAGTGCAAAGAAAAGCACAAAATGAGTTCCAATCTAGGCTTCCTATTTTTTTTTCTAACTGAATGCAGCCACACCTTAGGCGACCCTACGAAATTCAACGTGGCCATGGGTACCCAATAAGACTCGTGGATCGCAAACATGCTATAGTACTGCTCTGCTAGGGTTTGCCACATTTGTGGATTATCACCATCAAAAACAGGATACTGAAGAGAAGGATTGGCCTGCCCCAATTGAGATGACAGTTGATGTGCAGAGCACTCAAGTTCAGAGAAATTAGAGCGTTGATGAATTGGAGTTTGGAAATTGACCGTACCCGTGACCGGGGTTGGTCCTCGGGCCATTCGAACCCTAGCAACCACTCCCCGGTGAAGCAGTAGGTCGCTGTGGCCTTGTCCTGGACCGGTCCCCATCGGCGGTATGCCGAGCACCAAAGTACTCGCCGATGTGCGGGCGTCAGCAGCCGTAGCCGCTGCCTGGTCCACTTGCTTCGTCGGAAGGGGATCGACGAGCGTAACCCGAACCACCGCCTGTTGCTGAAGCGCGACGATGGATGACTGGAGCGCATCCACCCGTCCCTCGAGTTGAGGGCGCCACGCGTTGAGGTCGTTGGCGATGTCGTCGAGGCGCGATTCGACCTTCTCCGAGCGGCTGATCTTCCGGTCCTCCGCTGCGCTGAGCAGGCCCTGGAGTTGCTTGAAGAGGTCGAGGTTGGAGAGCTCGGGTTCTGGCATGGCGGCTTCCCTCTTCTCTCAAACTTGCCGCTGGTGGTGGGTTTCGATGATGGAACCCAGATCTGACGAATGGAGTGGGTTGACGAGGGTGATGGGCTTGGCTCTGATACCAGGTGTGAGGTATCAACTAGGGTTTCTCTCGATTAAGGTAGCACAGGGATACAATCGCCAATGGCGAGTTCGAATTCGGGGGAAGGAGACCGGGAGGAGAAGCAAGGACAGGGACATGAGAGCCTTTCGTTCGGATCCTACACTGGATTCCCTTTTTCCGCACACTCGGGTCCTTAAGTACTAGTTGGATCAGGCCGGCCCGTAGCACTTGGGGTTGGGCCGCTTCTGTCGTTGCGGCCTGCCAGTCTCGTTTGAATCTCCCGCCGATGCCACTTGTGCCTGTAGCTCGTCCGTCTCTTGTCGTGGTAGAGGTGCACCCCTGACACGATGCTGTCAGAGTAGACCATCACCAAGTCAAAGGGCTTCCTCCCGTGACAGCCGCGGTGGTCGCCCTGTCAGCCGCACAAACAATCGCCACGGTTGGGTGGTCACCCTAGATTCTGTTCTCCCACATTGCCTCTGGTAGCGGCACCCGCTCCTGGTCTGTGGTGATTGGATCCCGTAACACGAGCTCACATGAACCCTAAAGCATGTTGAGCAGAAGGGCGCGGCCATGGCGGCAGTCGAGGGCCGTCCAGTCTCCTGTGCCTGGGACGACGAGTGAGAAGGTTGAGGATGTGGTGGCGACGAAGTATTCTATGACCATTCGGATGTTGTTTCGAAGGAAGCCCAGTACGGGGTGTCTCCCGTGCAACTCGTGGAGAGGAACCTGCGGTGCGAGATGATGCATCTCCAAGGCTTGCAGACGAGCTGAGACGCGAAGGAGACACGACGGGTCTTCCGGAGGGACGCGGAGGAGGATCTCCTCAATGAGCTCATCCGGTGGCGAGTCGGCGAGGCGCAGCGACGGCGCCGCTGCCATGGAGGTTTCTAGCTATTTGGATTGGAATGGGGAGAGCGTGCAGTGAAAAGTTCGGCTCAACTAGATTACGAAGATAACTTGGGAGTTATTTTTTGTCTGAGGAGTACATGAGATTTTCATCCAGTCGCGCGTAACAGCATTTTCAAAAGTTTCCGAACTTGTTCCGGCATGCCATTTTGCCATCAACGGGTGGCATAAAATTATTTTCATGTGTTCAAGCTTACCAGAAACACATGTACGTCAGTAACCTTGTACACAACTCGGTGTCACTCCTCTCTTATAAACTTCTGTGGCGCTGAAACAAATGTGCAAAGCTAAATGTACAAAATTTTAGTTTCTGAATCGATGTACCCATTCTAATTGATTGAGCACGTACTATGCCAAACAAACTATGGAAGAGCCTGAATTCAACAATCGTGTTGTTTTATTCACGAGAGGGACGACTAATTAAGCATCACAATCACTTCAACTCATTTCCAGCCCCCAGACTCCTCCGATAAGATTTTGCGATTACCTATTTTGTCTAGGACGTTGATTCTCTAATTCACTTCTAGCTGTCTCAGCCTTAGTATGTGGAAGTCCAAGTCCCTCAGCAAGAAAGCAACTCAACCACCACAAGCAATTTTTCACAGTTTTTCCCTGTGAGCACTGTTGCTCGGCTAGTTGCGCACATCTCGGTTGTTCGATCTCGGCAAGGCTCAGCAAGAGTATATGCAAGTTAAAGCACAATGTCAACTCTATGCCTAGATGACCAGATTGATAACAGGATTAAGAGAGATTCAAAGTAACCCATCGACGCTCAACTATCTTCAATGTGAAACTGTGCAACGCCGTTGCTGACTTGCCATGTGCACGAACGGTTATTTCTTTTCTAACGTCTCCCATTCCCATAGATGTATGCTTAGTTGCTCACCATACTTCACTAGCTCGTCTTCATCTCTCTGTTGTTGCACTAGTACGGGGCGTTATCTTTCTCCTTCTACACCTTACTCCTCCTCGTTCAAGCACGTATTTGTGGGTTGCTTCGAGGAGTTAGCTAGAAAACTAACTAGTAACAAGGCGCAACGGAGACTGGTGGTCGCTCTTGGTACTAGTCAAATATATATTGCCTCTAGCTCTGATGATAGTAAAGATATCCTGCATATGTCTTCTTACTTGGTAGGTAACGCTGCACCTTCTGTATCATTGATCTGTTTGAAAACCATTCTAATGACAAGGACAAAATACAACCAATGTGTGCAATAAAAGTGCAAACAATCAATGTGTGTAATCAAAACATAACCAATTAAAATATTAATGTAAAGTGGATTTTTTTATAGATTTTCCTAGTGTTAGTAATATGGTGGGACAATGCAGGTGAGATATTTATTGATGGTCAAAACATGCAGGAGCTTCCTTTGAAGTCTCCGAGGAGATATATAGGTTCAGTGTCTCAAGAACCGTCACTCTTTTCTGGTATTATTTCTGATAATTTGAGAATTGGCAAAATGGAAGCAACTGATGAAGAGATGATTGAAGCAGCAAAATCGGCTAATGTGCACTCTTTTATATCCAAACTTCCAGACCAATACTCAACCGAGGTAAGACTTCATGTTCACAAGCAAAGTCGGTAGAAACCTCACGAATATCTCTTGTATTATATGTTTTTAAATCAAACCAAGTCAAATACTTGAGTTTAAAATAGCATTACAAGAATGTAGACTACATTTCAAGCAAGGTGCTCTTGTCCCTATCCCTTGGCAACCCAGCATTCTGTTGGAAAAAATAGGTAATTTTATAAAATCTTTAGTTAGACACCAAATCTATATAAGAGTATGCATTGCCCCTATTTATGGACCACTTAAGGTAGGAGAAAGAAGTGTGCAACTATCTGGAGGCCAGAAACAGAGAATATTTATTGCAAGGGCTATTTTGAAACCCTCCTCTTCTTGTTGATGAAGCCACAAGTGCACTTTATTCAGAATCCGATAAGCGATGTTGACGCGGTCGACGTGGCAATGGTGCTAACGAAAATTAGGGCTTCATACCGCCAAGGTCTGTAGCGAGTGCTTCCTTTTCCATCTCTGCGTTGAAGATCTGCCAATAAGAGATTACTAGCTGAGTGCCCGTGCGTTGCTACGGATTTTTTTTATTAAAACGTCTACAAGTACATGTATAAGAAGCTCACATGAACAAGCTGGAATAGACAACACTGTAGCACGGAGATGAGCCTCACGCCGGTTTTGATGGAACCTTGTCAACTTGCACGATGTACTCCTTGATATGCTTCTACCAATACCTCCATATTTTACTTATATCCAACTTTATATGACTATATCATGACAAACCTTCAGTTCCATAAAGTGGATGGCTAAGTAGCTGCGCATATGGACAGGGCATTGCGATAGATTCATCGCATGGAGTGTTCCGCCTAAGTGTCTGCCATTTGTCAGACGGTATGTTCTAATACCATGCTGGCCACACTGCCTTTTCTCAGGTGCCGCGGCCACGCTGGCGGGCATTGAACTCTCGCTATAGTGACTCGTCGCGGAGGAACTTGTAGGAGCTGGCAAGACTTTGTAATTTGGGTGAGACAAAATTGTCAGATTGTCTGCTGATTGAGAACCTACGCTTACCAGACTACTCTTGCATGAGCTATCATATAAATTATAGAAAGGAGATGAAACTCAACTAAAATTTAATATTAGAGAGTTGTCAGTTAAATGATAAAAAGTATGTGATTAATGTGGCACAAAAATGAAGTGATTGCAGTTGATTTTGTAGAAATTCCTTACATATTCTAGAGGAAATTTTTCGGTTACATTCGAATCCTTGGCAACTTAATAATTCCTAAAACATTTGAGTGCATTGCTAAACAGAAAAAATATTGTTCACTTAAATAATTCTTTCTGTGCTAATCAATATTGTTGACGGAGACGTCTAGGAGCACAGCTTTGCAGAGATTATTCATATTTTGTGTTTCGAGATGAGCATCTCTCGTGGATTTCCTCTAGTGGCTCCTTGTTTTGCTTGCCACCTCCCTCAATCGCCACATCGCTGACCCCTACAGCGTACTCGTGCCTCCTTGATAGAAAGATCATAAGGGCGTCTCCAATGTTGATATAAGCCTCGACCATAAGGAGGAAAATGGCCCTAAGACCCGTCCACAAACACTGGGAGCGTGGACCATAAGATAAAAATCCTTGTAGTCGACCATACAGGTGTGGCTCGGCCATAGCGATTAAAAAACAATTTTTCTCTGTCTTACCGCCGTACTAGAAGGTTGCACGCATGGTTGCAGGGCATGCTTAGACGTGAAAAGCAAGAAGCAGTTGGGAAAAGGCTGAGTAGTGGGCTCCACCATAACACCTAATGGAGTCTTTAAACATTGGAGGAATTTTGTGCGGCTATAGCCAACGAGATGGGGTCCAGCTTATTTCTACTTTGTGCAATAAGCATTGGAGACGCCCTAAGGAGACTGGAGATGTAATACTTGAGAGTGGCATAAAATTTTGCATGCATGCGTCGTATCAGAAGCATCAGACAATAATTTATCTAAGATTTCTTTATTAATCGATCTTGTATCTTGTATGGACGTACTGCCATGGCACCAAAAAAGTCACCATCAATAGAGAAGATTGGATGCAGGTTTGCATGCACAATACCTGCAGGTTTCAGGCTGGAGCATAAACAACAGAACATGTAGAGCAATCGGCGTGTCCTCCGCACCGCGGGAAATTGCGTTGGGGTCTGCTCTTCGGACTTTAGCCCAGCTGCCCGGCGCCGGTAAACTGTGTTGAGCTCTGCTCTTTGGAGTTTAGCCCAGCGACTCGGCGGTGTATCAAAGTGAGGACGCCAGAGAAGAAACACCGATCGTGTCGAGACGGTGGATGAAAGTCATGATGCCACGGAAGAAACGACGACCGTGGCGAGGCAAGAAGAGGCTTTAGGCATGCTTCGATGTGAATTTTATTGACGTGATCGAGGAACGGTGATGGACGGGATCCTGTGCTCTTTTGTCACCGTGTCGACGTCGAGAGCTATCTTAAGCGGAAAACAGAAAACCTAGTTAGTCGATCTTTATGCGACAAGCCGACCGAGGACGACCCATATAAACATGATCAGGCCTTGCTGTTTCCATCCGGATCGGATCAGGTATTATGCACACACGTAACGAACGGAAACCAGGATTTTAAAGTAACAAAACGTTTTTCACTTACCGGTGGCAGGGTGGGTAATTTGTGTCTAACTTAGAGGCAGTTTCAATGACCTACCAAACCAAACCAAACCAAGGAAGAATTAACGCCTTTATTATTAGGTAGATATAGATATGATGAGTGTAAGCTCATGTGAACTAGGCCTACTAACCAATCACATACACACTCCATTCGACGCAGTCCCATTAAAATTTATCTGGATTTAAAGTACTGGTAAATGCAACCGATGCTCATTTTTTTCTGGAATCTTTCCATGGATCTCAAAGCAAAAGCAGCCATTGAAAGGTCTCCACGAATCTAGACAAGAGCACAAGCAACTCCAAGTCCAACGTCCACTCAATGTGTAGCTGACCAAATTTGTAACTCGACCCAGAGAGGCTAAGAATAAAACACCAGCTCCCAGAAACTCTCGGTGTGAAACTGAGAAATGCGATTGCTGCCTAGCTGCACGAATGGTTATCTCTTCCCTAACGCCTCCTATTTCTAGATAGATGTATGCTCAACATACTTCACTAGTTCACTGGCTCTTTCTCTTCCATCTTTTGGTTGTTGTACTGGTGGCGGGTGATATTTGTTCCTTGTGCATCTTACTCTTTCTCCTCGTTCAAGAACATGCATGTGTGTTACTTCGAGGAGTCAGAAAACTAAATAATAACAAGGCACAATGGAGAGTGGTGGTGGCTCTTGGTACTAGTCAAATATATAGTGGTTCTTGCTCTTATGGAAGTGTATATCGTCCCCATGTATTATTACTTGGTAGGTAACACTACACTGCGTATATCATTGAATTATTTTGAAAATGCTTCTGATGACAAGGACACGAGAACCAATGTGTGATGACCAGAAAAAAAAACCAATGTGTGCAATCAAAGTGCGACCAACCTTGTGTTATGCAAGTTATGTTTCTAGATCTCGGTCTATTGGACCCTTAATTTACTGTTTTCAAAGATGTCTTGTTTTCTTTGGTCTCCAACTTGGATAGAAACACATGGATCTTTTCAGGTCTGACACACGACGACAAGTTGCATCTGGCAAAGAAGTATGTGGACCGTTGTTGTTTGGATTGTATAGTTAACATCATCTTGCTAACTACAATTGTTCTTTAGAGCGAAGTAGGTTGGTTTGAGAGAAAATTGCAGAAAACCACCACAATTAGGAACATGGCTCCAAAAAACCACCGACTTTGAAAGTGTTCGCAAATAACCACTAGTCTTAGGCCTAATAGTTTCAAAAAACATTGATTATTTAGTTGCGCGCGTTAAACGCGATTCTGACCGGTATGGCCCACATGCAGGGCGTGACGTGGCACGGGGTGATGCCTGGCCGTTAACGGGATGGCTTGACCTAGCCCGCAGTCTCTGTCCACTCTCTCTCCCATGCCTGTCTGAACCCTAAGATGGAGACAGAGAATCCCGTTGGCGGAGGCTGTGGTGGTCGCGACGCTGGTGCTGGCTCAGACCCGAGCGATGTCACGGAAGGCGTTGTTCCTCCTTTCTCCCAGGGGCCGTGGACTGCCGCGACAGGTCCAACCCGGTGGCGGCCGTGGGGGCGGGTGTGGAAGGGACACATGGGCTGTTCTCAGCGGCGTCGTCCAAGTTGGCTCGGGACTGGATGGCATCTCCGACGAAGAGCCACATGTACACGTCGTTGCTCGGCGGAGTATAATAAGCACTGCTAGCACTCTTATCTCTGTTGTTGTAGCTTCAGTAGGGTTAGAAACTATGTAGATCCAGTAGGTTAGAAACTATAATGGATAGGAATTTACCTCTATTTTGGTGTAGCTTGGATAATGATGTATGGGATGTGAGGTTTCATTTTGAAGGTAAGACAATTTGGAAAAATCTTTATGACAGAGTGACATTAATTTTTCTATGGTCGAGACTGAAGGTTATGGAATAAATGATAACATGTATTACATTTGTGAGAAGAAGTGCATTTCCATAACTGCTGTGAAGGGGAAATCTCTCCCTAGTATAACTGTCAATATTGCAGAGGAGGAACAAATTCCAATATCTGAAATTGGAGTGACAATTGTGTACAATATTGATGATGATGTTTTTTTTTCTAGTCAAGAAAGTGGAAAAGAACAAAAGGATTCAAAGATGCTTTATCTTTGTACTACACAAAGTAATAATGTGAAAGAAGTTTCAGTTGGTCCTGATTCTGCACAAAAATTATGTGAGCTTAGTGATAAAAAAATGGCAAGTAAGTTTGTGAAGAATTATCTAACAGTGATGGAGATGAAGATTCTGATTCTGACATGGCAGATGCTGAGCTGGGTCAGAAATTAATTGAACTTAAGAGAAAAAGATAGGTTGCAAAGGAACATTTGGAAGGTGACACAGATGGAGAGGATATATATTATGACTATGGTTGTGATGATGACAGTGACTGCATTTCTATTTCTGATCCAGAGCCTTCAGCTAGTTATGTAAAGAAGAAAAGGAAATTGTCACCTAGGAAAAGGTCCCATGCAAGCCAATAGAGCACTACGCGTGCTGATTTTGCGCCACCCTCTGATGATTATAGTGCTGGTGAATTTGATGATGATGAGTTTGAAGGGATGTCTTGGGTACCGCCCAAAGGAGGCAGAAAGAGCAAGGCAAAAAAACTAAAGGGTGAGACAATGGTATGATGTGAATAGGCTGCAGCCTGAAGACAAGTTTTGCCTGCGGTTATGTTTCACAGATGTGCATCAGTTCATGACTGATGTGCAACACTTGCACATCACACAGTTGATAAACTTCAGATACCATAGAAATTGCAACGATAGGGTCATTGTTATGTGCAAAGAGGACGAATGTCCTTTTTTATGACAGCTTCTCAGATTTCTGGTGAGAAGACATTCTGCCTTAGGAAGATGCATCTAGAGAATACTTGTCCAACTTCACGTGAAAATTGCAACATTACTGGAAAATGGGTGGCCAATGTTTGTGAGCAAGCCATGAGAATTAATCCAGGTACTGGAGTTGGCACTGTGATGGAAATAACCAGAGAAAAATATGGCGTTGATGTGCCAAAAGTGATGGCATACAGAGCTAGAAAGAAATCTATGTAGACTGTATTGGGTGATCAAGTCAAGCAGTACACTAGAATCAGAGATTACTTGCAAACAGTGATAGACACAAATCCTGGAAATAGATGCATAGTGACTACAACAAAGTTAGCAGGAGATCCTAGTCCAAACCCAAGGTTTTATGGGTTGTTTATCTGTCTGAATGCATCCATACAAGGGTTTTTGAATGGATGCCGACCATTTATTGGTAAGTTCAGTAAATAAAATAGTTGTGTAGCTAAATTATTATGAGTACTAATGGATTTATTGTTGCAGGTCAACAAAGTGTTCCCCAACTCGCCTCAAAGATTCTGTCTTCGACATACTTATGCCAATTTCCAGATTGTTGGTTTTAGAGGGGAAGAACTCAAGAAAATTTATGGATGAAGCTTCTTATTCATACACTAAAGATGGATTTGATGTAGCAGTGGCCAACATGAAAGATGAGTGTGAGGCAGCAGGGCTATGGCTAAGTAAAATCCTAGTTGAGTGATGGGCAAGGCATGCAATGGACTACAACTGTAAGAAAATTTCGTTGTTAATAATCTTAGTGAGGTTTTCAACAGAATGATACTAGATGTGAAAGGAAAACCAGTACAAACAATGATGGATGGCATAAGAACAAAATTGATGGTAAGATATGAGGGAAAAATGACTGGTGTACCAGAGTCGAGGTGGGAGATCACCCCCACTTTCTCTAAGAAGTTAAAAGAAGGTCGAAAATGGGCTAGGAAGTACAAATATGTGAAATAAGCAGGAGATTTGTGGCAAGTGAGTAAGGGAGTGGACAAGCTATATGTTGTGGACTTGTCAGCAAAGACTTGTGGCTGGAAAAAATGGGACCTTGGTGGCATAGAGAGATCCATATATCAGGTTCACTCCTAAAACACACACATTGCACTACTCTTGTTCAACTAGCACAATGGCACTAACAACAGTTGTTATTACACATTTTCATCTCCCAAGATTTCGCTAATCTTCTTCAATTTCTCCTTGTTGCCTTCACCAGCTTTGAGAAGATCCGCAATTGCAAACTCTAGTTTCCATTTCTTCTTCTTCTTCAGTTGGTCTCACTCAGTTATGACATTGTTCAATTTTTCTATGAGATTGTGTACTACCTTCTCAAGCTCCTTGTCAGCAGCCAAACTCACTCTCTGAAAACATGATTCAATTGCATCAGCTCTTCTTCCATCTCTTTGATCTACATACTTGCTCAAAAGTTCCCACAGTGCCTTCTTCAATGGCATAGGCCATTCCCTGTCAACCCACTCTACTATCCCACATCCACCTAGACCCTAATAATTAAATTAAACAATGTATAATAAAATTAGACATGTTATGAGTAACGTAGTAACAAAATTGCATTGTAATTTAGTACTAACCTCAGTAGCACATCCAAGAAACCTTCTTCCAGTGTTTGAACCTAGAAAGGCCATAAATTTATCTAATCTAGCACCACAATCATAGACCTGCTTCACTTTGGTTGCTACGCCATAGAAATCGGTATCGTAGATGGTATTGGGGACCTAACGCACAAAAAATTGAAGCAAAATGAAAAAATGAGCTCAAATCGATGATTTCGCCCCCAAACCCTAACCCTAGGGCACAACAAAGAGGACTCACATCAGGTTCGGACGACAGCAGTCTCCCGCTGCTGGTCTCGCCCTCGTTCCACGAAGGCATGGCGGGAGCGGAGGTGGCGCCCGTCTTCGACAGAGAAGAAAGAGAGTGGGGACTAGTTTGGTCGGACTCGTTCCGACCGTCTGGTGTTAAACCAGCAGATCCATGCATGCCCGGCCGTTAATGGCCGGGCGTCACCCCCCGCCATGTCACGCCTTGCATGTGGGCCATACCGGTCAGAATCGCATTTAACGCAATTGAACAATCAGTGTTTTTCAAACTATTAGCCCCAAGACTGGTGGTTATTTACGAAAAATTTCAAAGTCGGTGGTTTATTGAAGTCGTGTTCACAATTGTGGTGTTTTTTTTTGCAATTTTCTCTTGGTTTGAAGAACCTGAGAACAATGTCGGCTTCCTGACCTCCCATGCTTCCAGCGACACCTCATTGATAAAAGAAGTTATATCATTTATCGATAAAATGCTCATCATTGTTCAATGCATTTCTTCAATCCCGATTGATAGCGACGGTTTTAATCACCACACTGAACTGGAGGATGGGTCTGGTTGTATATACCATGATGCCATGCCAACCGATCGCCAGTCCTGTACTCCCTCTGCTCCATATTATAAGACATTTTGGCAAACCAAATTAGTTTGCTAAAACTTCTTGTATTAGGAACAGAGGGAGTACAAGTCAGGTCAGCACAGGGCATTGCCGCTGACATCTCTACTTCCCACCAGAATCTCAACTCACTCCCTTCAGAGGTTGCCGACAACATCCGTATGTTGGTGTCTTTTCTTCAGCAAGAGGAGACAGTGGAGGAGCATAGAAGAAGTTTCAGGTAGAGTGAACTTTAAAGCATACAAGAACTAAAATAGTCTAGACGCATTAATACTTTACTTGATCCTAAACATATTCAAGTCACATCAGCTAGGTTAAATAGTGAGGAACACAACCTTGAAAAATGCTTAAAACATCAAATTTTATGGCCAGGCCGAGTGTTCTAATTTGATACCTTAAAACAAAAATGATGGCACTTTATTTCCCCATGTAGCTAACTAAAAGGAGAAGGCCAAGGCTTAAGCTAGTCCTAATCCACACTAGGAAACAACGACATAGCCCTTCTATCCTCTCCACGAACAGTACGAGGAGAAGATCCACAGTGTTGGCTCTTCTGTTAAGTTTCTACCAACCACGAAAAGGAAAAGTACTTGTGGACGGTAAGGCCATCCGAGACTACAACCTGAAGTGGCTGAGGAAGTAGATAGGACTAGTTCAGCAATAGCCAGTCCTATTCAACATGTCCATCAGAGAGAACATCAGCTACGGGAATGAAGGCGCGTTGCAGGCAGAGCTAGTGGAGGTGAACATCCATGAGTTCATCAGCAGCCTGTCGACAGGGTACGACAACATTGTCGAGGACAAAGGGAGCAAACTCAGGCCAGAAGCAGCGGATCGCGATCGCGAGAACTGTCCAGAAGATGCCCACCATACTTCCGCTAGACGGGCGACGGTGAGTTGGAGAAGGTGGTGATGAAATTGGATGTATATTTTTCTAGGATTCAAAATTCAATACGAAATATCCTTAAAACAGTTCGTCCAAATTGCTACCCGTTTTCACAATTGACTTCTCAATTCCCATGTGTTTTTTAGTGTAGTTATGAGTGTTTTGCGGCCGTGTACTTCTTGTGACCTCCTGTGTTTCCATGTGATTATTTTTCATATTTGTGTGTAGTCCTCGTGTTTGTGTCCGCATTTATCTCCCGGTTTACTTAACGTGTTTGTCTGTGTTTTTTACTTCCAAATTCAGTGTGTACATGTGTTGGGTACCCTGGTATTGTGTACTCGTGTTTTTGTGTGTGTTTACAAAGTATATATAGTTCTATTCATCATTCATAACATGCATTACACAACATTTGAAAAAGAGTTGCAAAAAAAAACATTTGAAACGGAGTACTCCCTCCATATCAAAATATAAGATGTTTTATCATTTTCTATACAAAACGTATTTAGACATATTTTAGTATCATAATATAAGATGTTTTAGGATTTTCTAGATAAAACGGATTTAGACATATTTTAGTATATAGATTCATATGCATCTTACACTAAAAACATGTCAAGGTACGTGTTGTCTAGAAAATGCTAAAACATCTTAATTTCGATACGGAGGGAGTACATAGTACAAAACCATTGTCTCTAAACAATCTTATTTGGCTAACGATGAACCTTTCTTGGCCAAACTATAAGAGACTGAAAAGGCCACCATCGACATCCCCACCCTTCCTTGCATAGGGTGTCCATTCTTCCTCCTTATCAACACGAGGCCTTTAGGATATACTTGGTCTTCTAGCATGTTGCGTGATGACGATCCCAATCCAAAGTTGGAAAGATGATGTTGATTCAGAATCTGACATAACTTGGGATGATATTGGTTGCTCCAGTTCTTCAAGCTGAATCAAAACAATTCAGATATGTCATAATTGCTTACAGGCAAGGAAAACCATGTTTCTCTGTACAAACAAAACTAGGATATCACGGAAGATCAAGTTAGTAATATGAGTAAGATCTAGTTTATTCACCTTTTCCCTGAGTTCAGCCAATATGCCAACATGGCACACCATCTCATCCTGCAGAGTGGATTTTACTGAGCCTCCTTCGACCGCATATGCATTATCCCCTTTATAAGCCAACATAGTTTTCCTAGCATTTTTCATGTTCTGTATGCGTGACCTGCAATGTGTAATAGACGTTTCACAATATCGGATCGCATCTATAATCTTGTGCATGACCTCCAAGACAGAACATATCCAGAAGTTTCTAGGGCCGAACTAAGGATACTAACAAATGAAAACCAACGGAAATATACAAGACACATCATTATACCATTGTATAACTTACCATTTCCTTTGTGTAACATGTGCATTTATGCAAGTGAAGGTACCCATGCGATATTTTGCTCAACTCAAATTAATTGATATCATATATGGATAATAAAATTAAATGAACACCTTTAGCCACTTGAATCTTTAGCTTAACTTGTTAAAGGGTACTCTAAAACACCAGAAAGAATCCACTGGAATGATACATACACCACTTTAGGTTTACAATTATGCTGTTTATAGTAATATATGGGAGGCAATTAACACTGTTATTACCACAAAAAGGATACGGTTCAACAATTCTGCGATCGTCATACTCAACCAAGCGCTCCAATATGGCTAAAGCTATTAGGTAGTAACAGCATGGTTCAAAAAAGCGGACGCTCAGGTGTGCTTAAGCGCTGAGCAATGGCCTTCCGCTTTGCTTATGTAGGGAGGGAGAGGCAGAGGCAAATATTCCATGGAAAAGGAGATGCAGCATGGCCATTGTGGATGTGGATGTGTTGCTGGAAGGGAACAGGTGTGTGAAAAAGATAGATGGACAGTGAAGATTAGATAATAGAGATGGCTCTAGTTGATTTAGGCAGGTTAGGGTTTCATATGAGCCTTACTGGGCAAATATTGAAGGAAGATTTGAGCTTATCTCGGCTGAAAAATGCAACCGGCTGCCCCTCATGTTGTGTCCATACACAACGCTTAAGTGCGCCTAGGCGCTGCTTAAGCGATGATTCCACTAAGCGATGGCCTACTGCTTGCTTAGCGCTTACCGCTTTTTTTAACCTTGAGTAACAGAGTGAATCGTCTACATCGTCTGCAAGTCAAATGTGTCGAAATGAGTACAAAGACCACCCACTCCCTAAATGCAGAAGCAACTAAGTAAACTGAGACTGCCTCTTTTCAAGCAGACTTCGGTCAGACCAGAAAGAATTTTAACTTCCTCCATAGTGTTGTGTGGTCTCTTTTCAACTAATGCACTTGCAATATCCAACATTTCCCAGGCCATATCGATATCAGAATCACTTTCATCATCTGACATGTTATCATCATCATAGTCGCTGTCACTGCTCCCATCCTCTTGATCTTTGCCATTTGAGTTTTGTCCTAATCAATGTCTATGTCAGTATTTACTATGGTAGGAAGAAAAGCACACTGAAAAAATTAACATGTTTGACAACTATTATACTATTGGACCATTCATGAAGATGTGGATTTAAGACAACAAAAAGCAATGAGATGGATACTAATATGTAAAAATTCATTGGTACAATATGATCATCATAACACACTGGTGCATAAAAGCAAATAGTTAGAATCCTGATGCGGATCTCAGATAACAAGTATTCACATTGTTACACATAATTGCTAATATGATAAATTTCTATGTAGTAAACACTAGCCAACGCAGATACCAAATACACAAGCTAGACCGCATATTGCAAATTTTTTTTAAAAAAACCCTATGATTTATAGATCCTATTTATATTAATCTGCGCATTTTTATTCCATGTGTACATGTAAGAAAGATAAAAAATGAACATATAAAACTAAAGGAAATTAGCTTACATGTGGAAACAGAAACGAGTTACAGTTAACTTATAAATAAGACTTACATGAAAATAAAAGCATTTTTCTATTCTCCAAGACATCATTTGCTATCTAGAGCATGAAATAGAATTTATCACATCGATTACTAGGTAGGGAAGGAGGAAGAGAGATCATTTGTGTACGTAGAATGCTACCAACTCTATAGAAAGACGGTAACTATAATAATGGCATACCTTCCTAAAAATCACCTTTCTTCAAAGGAGAAGAATCATCCATATTGCTATCAGGGGCCTTTGAGTTTACAGTATCATCCTTACAGGTTGTACTTTTCACTGACTGTTCATTTGGTGCACTCTTGGGAACGTTAAACAAGGGATCAGACACTCCCTAAGTTTCTTTTAGTGCACATCCATATTTTCCCAAGTTTCTTTTAGTGCACATCCATATTTGTAATACCTGCTATCACACTCTGGAGTAAATTTTCCATAGAGAGCAACCCTAGGTGACAACAAAGGCACAAGTTTGTCAGTGGATGATTATTCAAGATGAAAACATGAAAGGTAATGTAATCTGAGATAGAACGGCACTGCCAAAATCATTCCACCAATCAATTTGATGACATAATAGGTGCTAACTACTTTATGTAATGCCTATTGTAGAAGCTGACTAGTTGTTGCACAGATCATGAAGTGCGGCGATAAACTTCTTCACTAATCAAAGGATTAGGGAGAATCCAGTGCAAAGTAAAAAATCTTACAAGAAGATCCCACACATGGCTGGGTGAGTGTTGGAACAACATTTGGGAGTATAATTCTAACCTGATGTCGATTGCGTGACTGAGGAAGTCGATAGCATTGATAAAGTCCCCCTTGTGGATGGCCTTGGATCCCCTGTCGAACAATTCTCTTGCTCGCTCTAGTGTCATAGGACGTGGAGCGTAGAATCTAGCAATCGGAACCAAGGTGTGGACTTCACCATCCCTGCGCAACTTCCTCGCCTGCTCTGACTTGAGCTCGATTGTTCTGAAGAGAATGGTGTTTGCTCCCTCGGCGAATCCCATGACTCTGAGTGATGTGGAGGAGAGAGAGCAACATGAGGGAGTGCATTGTCCAGGCAGATGACCTAGCCCTTTGTCCATCGTGCATTGCTGTAGTCACCGACGTTCCCTGACCAGAGGTGGATACAAGTTGAATCCAAGGATGATTCAACAGCTCCCAGTCCACCATGCTCCGTCAGAATGAGGTGAATCCCGGGCTTTCCCTCGAATGCTGCTGAGATCCTTGCCACGCTGCATCGGGACAGGCCCATGACTCTGAGTGATGTGGAGGAGAGAGCATCATGAGGGAGTGCATTGTCCAGGCGGATGACCCGGCCCTTTGTCCATCGTGCATTGATGTGGTCACTGACGTCCCCTGACCAGAGGTGGATACAAGTTGAATCCAAGGACGATTCAACAGCTCCCAGTCCACCATGCTCCGTCAGAATGAGGTGAGTCTCGGGCTTTCCCTCGAATGCTGGTGAGATCCTTGCCACACTGCATCGGGCGAGGCCCATGATTCTGAGTGATGTGGAGGAGAGAGCAGCATGAGGGAGTGCATTGTCCAGGTGGATGACCCGGCCCTTTGTCCATCGTGCATTGTTGTGGTCACTGACGTCCCCTGACCAGAGGTGGATACAAGTTGAATCCAAGGACTATTCAACAGCTCCCAGTCCAATATGCTCCGTCATAATGAGGTGAATCCCAAGGTTTCCCTCGAATGCCGGTGAGATCCTTGCCACGCTGCATCGGGCCAGGCCCATGATTCTCAGTGATGTGGAGGAGAGAGCAGCATGAGGGAGTGCATTGTCCAGGCGGATGACCCGGCCCTTTGTCCATCGTGCATTGATGTGGTCACTGACGTCCCTGATACACTTTAATTTCTGATGTTCCATGTTGTTTTCATGTTATTTCCTACATGTTTGCTATACACTTTATGTCATTTTTATCGATTTCCGGGACTAACCTATTGACAATATGCCACAGAGCCAGTTCCCCGTTTTCTGCTGTTTTTAGTTTCAGAAAAGTTGTTCTGGAAATATTATCGGAATTGGAAAATTCGAAGCCCGGAAGTCTTAGAATTCCCGAAGGTTCCACGGAGTCCCGAAGAGGCCCGGAGGGGGCCACACCATAGGGCGGCGCACCCCCTGGCCGCGCCTAGGGGTGGTATGGGCCCCTCGGGCGTCCACCGCAATCGCCCTATATAATCCCCCCGATACGTGGACCTTAAATATATACCATTTTTTCCGAGAAACACCTGAGGCCGCCGTCATCGTGATCCCGAGATCGGGAGGGTTCTGGAGCTCTCCCCGACACCCTGCCGGGAGGGGAATTCATCACCGGAGGGGTCTACACCACCATGCACTCCTTCAAAGTGATGCGTTAGTAGTTCATCTCTGGACTACGGGTCCATAGCAGTAGCTATATGGTTGTCTTCTCCCTAGTGGAAACAACACATCCTCCCCCGTCACGTTTCTGTCACTCGAGCACAGCCGAAAAGGTGGCATGAACCCAACTATCGAGCATAAATACTCCCTCTTGGAGTCACTAGCAACTACTTGGCCAGAGCAACCACTAGCAATGGAAAGCATGCAAGATCACAAATATCATATGCAATAAAGACTATAATCAACTTGGCATAAGTTCAATATTCATCGGATCCCAGCAAATACAACACATAGAATTACATAAGAACAATGTCGATCATGTTAGGCATCTCACGAGATCTAAACATTGAGGCATAGGAGGAGAAGACAACCATCTAGCTACTGCTATGGACCCGTAGTCCAAGGATGAACTACTCATGCATCACTCCGGAGGCATGCATGGTGATGAAGAGGCCTCCGGTGATGATCTCCTCTCCGGCAGGGTGACGGGAGACAGCTTCAGAACCCCCCTGATCTAGGGTTGACAACGACGGCGGTTGTAGAACTTTTCAGGGATCAGGTACCTAGGGTTTTCCTTCGGAGGGGAATAAATAGGCGAAAGGGCGACGTTGGTGGGCCACCAGGGTGGCCTCACCACCCCCGGGCGTGGCCAAGGGGGGTCCGCGCCTGGCTATGGTGAGAGCCCCCTGGTGCCCGTCTTCGACTCCTCTTCGGACTTTTGGATGCTTCCGAGGAAAATAGGAACTTCGAGATTCGTGGGGTCAAATTTCGAGAATATTTCCATAACAACTTTTCTGAAATAAAAAATAGCCGAAAACATGGAACTGGCAGTTGGAATCTTGTTAATAGGTTAGTCACGAAAACGTGTAAAAATGCTATAAAGAAGGGAGAAAACATGTAGCAATTGGCATAATATCAACATGGAACATCATAAATTATAGATACGTTGGAGACGTATCAAGCATCCCCAAGCTTAGTTCCTACCCGTTCTCGAGTAGGTAAACAATAAAACAAAATAATTTCTGAGGTGACATGCTACCACACAATCTTGATCATAATATGTAAACAGAGCATGTAAACTAGGATCAAATGAACTAAAGTTGTGATCTATATTTGATATCAACAAGTAATGCATAAACAAACAATAAATAAGTAAAACTTTTAATGAATCAATACTAAAAGACTATCAACCGTGCAAAGTTTATTAGAGATGATTTAAGCTTTCAAGAAAAACAATATCATGTACGTCAAACGATCTTCATAACCCCTTTTAGGATCAAGTCAAGCTTTCCACACGATGCAATGCTTGAATCTTAAACTATTTGCGCACTAACAATAAGCAAGTGTTCTGCATTGGTCCCTGGCACCGGGATGTTATGGCAAAGAGAACATTATGGGGGGTTTGGAAGGTCAATGGAAGAAAGGCTCACAAAGCTGAAAGTGGTCATTAGACAAGAGAAAGTCTTACAACCGAAGCTATGCAAGGAGTAGGGGTTGCCACACAACGGATGCACATAGAGCTATAAGTGTATGAAAGCTCTCCAATGGAACTAGTGGGGGTGCATCCAACTTGCTTGCTCACGAAGACCTAGAGCTCATTTGAGGAGGCTCATCATTGGAATATACAAGCTAAGTTATATAATGTAAAGTTCCCCACATAGTTCTGAATGAATGATAATATGAAAACTTTCTCGAAACTGAAGCATTGGTGCTAAACATGAAGCACAAGTGTGGTATAAAGGATAGTGATGCACCCCCTCTCTCTTTATTCTCTCTTTGGCCCTTTTTTCTTGGGATTTTCATTTTTATTTTATTTTATATATTCTCACCGGTAGGGGCAACATCCTATATTACAATGAATCATCACACTTTCAGTACTCATAACTCATAATGGAATATCTCTGATATATCCAACTGCATTCTCCTGCGAGTGTAGAAGTATGCATAAATAACCATGAAGCTCGTCATCAAGTAACATAATGGAGGTGGATGTTGTGCAACAATATATCTCGGAATGACTATGGAAATGCCATGATAGGTAGGTATGGTGGCTATTTTGAGGAAGAATATATGGGCTTATGTGTAGGAGAACAAAGTCCTCCCACGGGATTTGGATGCACTTGCGAAGTTTGCACCAACTCTCAATGTGAGAAAGGGAATGCACAATACCGAAGAGCCTAGCAAATATGGATGGTGGAAGTGCCAGGAACCGCAACATAGACTCACGAGTTAAAAGGTTGCAACAAGAAAATTATCTTTACAAGGCACAATGCAAATCACTCCAAGAGGGTCCATCGCAGTGACAAGTCACTGTTAGCTACCCCGAACGTAGCGCGTAACAAAAGGCCAATCAGAGATGTATCACTTGTAGCAATCATATACCATTGTTTCTATCAGCTGGTAATTTAAGTGTGGCACAGTTTCAAGTTTCTTAGACCAACCATTAAAAATTTATACTTACTATTCCTTCCTGTTTATCCATTAAGTAAATTAATATCTCAAAACAACAACAGTGATTCACGTGAAGCAGTTTAGTGATCTACAAGACCATGCGAATTTTTCCACTATACCAACTACCACATAACCATTTCTATTCTCAACCAAGCACATATATATATATGACAAAAAAACTCTCTCTAAGCATAAACAAATGAAAACTAGAGAGTACTAACAGCTCTAAATAAGAGATGAATGCAAAATAGGAGCTAAATAAATGCAGCAGCCAAACAAAGATTAAGAATACAAAGTATTCCCATGAAAAAGCAGAGCGTGTCGCTCTCCAATAGAAGAATGCTGGGGTCCAACCAAGATTATTGCAAAATAAAAACAAACTGAAAGCAAAAATAAAAGACGCTCCAAGTAAAGCACATAAGATGTGACCGAATAAAAATATAGTTTCACTAGAAGTGACCTGATAATTTGTCGATGAAGAAGGGGATGCCTTGGGCATCCCCAAGCTTAGACGCTTGAGTCTTCTTGGAATTTTCTGGGATGTACCACTGGGGCATCCCCAAGCTTAGGCTCTTCACTCTTCTTGATCACGTCATATCATCCTCTTCTTTTGACCCTTGAAAACTTCCTTCACACCAAACTTCTCGCAATCTTCATTAGCAACGTTAGTGCAATCAAAATAATAAATTCACATGGTTTAGTTTCAAAACAAGCCTAACACTCATAAACACAATATATACTTTCACAACTTCTTTTAAAACTCTTTTTCTCAAAAGAACATCAAAAGAAAGAGATTAAGATGCAAATGCAATTATTGGTAGAAATCTGTCAAAATAGGACAACAGGTAAAGATGTTTTTTTCGAAAATCTTCTATTGCTCCAATAAAAAAGTGTTTAACCAAAAAAAGTTGCGTATATAGCCCAGTATTACGCACAAAAAAACTCAGGTCATTTTGAATTTTCTGTGATTTTATACGAATTTAACAGTGGGCAGCAGAAATCCGAAATATAGTCTCAACTTTCCACTAGAGATTTTACTTGGCTCAACAAATACACAAAATAAAAGATACAGCGGGGTTGCTAAGGAAATAGACAACACCCAGGTGCAAAGCACACAGAAAGAAACGACGTAAAACGGGTTAAAAACGGAGAAATATAACGGGTTGTCTCCCGGTAGCGTTTTTCTTTAACGCCTTTCAGCTAGGCTTAGAAAGCAACTCAAGTATTTTCAAGTGAAGCATTCAAATAAATACCAAGAACTCTCCTTTTACTCCTCTTACCCTTATTCTTGGGTTTGGGGAATATGCCACAACCTGGTGCAAAGGCAAAATTTAACGTACCTTTCCCCACATCTATTACTGCCCCCAGGAGTTTCAGCAAGGACCTTCCAAGTGTAATTTGTCCTTCTCCTACACATTCAATAACAAGATAATCAGTGGATACTATCCTTCCCATGATTTTTGTAAACACTCCCTCAGCGATCCCAATGGGCAAAACAACGGTATTATTGATAAGAGGTATTTCTTCTCCCCCTTCAGAAAGTTTCCAAAGATTCAAAGACTCGTAAATATTTTTAGGCATAAGACAAAATTCAGTCATAATGTCGCAATGAGCATGAAAAGTTTCACCATTAATACCAACCTTTACTGTAGGGATCCACATTGAAGATTCAAAGTTTATTGGCACATAATAATAATAAGCACGAATCTGGTTATAGACTTCTTTTAAACAGGATATATTTGTCTCAAGAGTATTTAATCTAGCCTGAAAGCTCACAAGGAATGAATAAAATTTACTAGTTGACCTAGAAGTTGCAATCAACTTTTTAATGGCATTAAGAGCTTGATCCCCATCACAACGCAGGAAGTCTCCTCCTACTGCAGAGTCTAAAGCATATCTATAGCAAAGAACAAGACCAAAGTAAAAACTACTAAGAAATAAATTCAGGGTCATCATGGGTTCAGTTTTACTATAAGAATAAAAAATCCTAGACCAAGCTTCCTTGAAACTCTCCTCATTCCCTTGCTTGAAAGTAAATATTGTTTCTTCCGGTGACATAGTGACAGAAACAAAACTAGACATAAAAGCAAGAAATAAAAAATAACAGCTATGAAGTAAACCAATTTTTTGTGTGTTTTTGATATAAAGAAGCAAAACGAGATAAAAAATAAAAACAAGACAATAAACAAAATAAAGAGGTTGAGAGTGAGAGACTCCCCTTGCCAGAAGACTTCTTCCTCACCGGCAACGGCGCCAGAAATTCTTTGCTACGCCTTGATGGTGCCTTGACGGGGAGACTTCTTGATGATGATGAATTTTAAGTCCCCGGCAACGGCGCCATAAATTCTTGATGCTTGTGATGGCGTGTTGGGAACCCCAAGAGGAGGGTGTGATGAGTACAGTGGTAACAATTTCCCTCAGTTAAGAACCAAGGTTATCAATCCAGTAGGAGAAAGAGGATCTTCGGAAGGTTGATGCCACTGAAAGTGGTGATGGCGCCTCACCGGTGTCAGCAACAACACGGAACCTGCACACAACACAACCAAAATTGTCGTGGGATAATCACGGCAGACGTTACCAGGGGTAACTTATATTGGGGTAATTCGACTCTGGCGTTTGGGAGAGGGTTTAGCTCAAGGGAAACCATGTTAAGAATCGACCTGGTAGCTCTGGCAATCAAGTCGCCGAGTCTCCGATCTAGGGTTACAATCTCAGCTCTCGTATTACAGGGGATACTCGAATAACTAGTAAAACTCGTCTTAGTCTAACCCTGGGAGCCGGTTTATATAATACCCGGCCCCCTGGCTTCCTATCCAAGGCATACTCGGAGTCCTACCCGGTCACCGCATACAAACCCTAAGTTTCCTTATCGAAACCCACAATCCGGGTTACGAAGCCTACACTCCTGGGCCTTCTGGAAACTCCCTTTCCTTAAGCCGGGTCTTGCGCAGCTCCCTTTGGACCGAGTTACACCTTGATGTTAGCCTACCGGGTTATCATCCCTCCATCAGTAGTCCCCAGAATAGCTTGGGCTTCGCGGGATCCTCCTTGAAGCGCATGCTATTCCCTGCAAAAAATAATAAACACACAAGTTCATAGAATACCGGGTTAGGATGCTTTGATAATAGCTAGGCCTAACTCCACAGGTGGTCCATATAATAACCCGGCTTTCTCCGAGTCCAACATCGTTTTCCCGGGTCAACACTCCGAGGAAAACACAGAAGACCCGGCTCACATTGCTCATTAGTTAACCCGAATATCGCGGGGACGATCTGTCCTGATCTTTTCCGGATATCTCGCACGAACACTTAACACTTATCCCAAAAAATCCGGTCGGGTATCTCTTTTCCCGAAATTTTGGCTCCCGCTCCTTAGACCTAGGGCTCCCCACCCGCACCTATAAATAAGTGCCTTTGGGGGCAACCCTAGATCGAGCACTCCATTTCCCCATCTCCTTCACCCGCAACTTTCCTTAGCGCTCTCTCATTCGAGCTCAAGGCCGCGCCACCACGGAGTCCGCGGGTACGCAGCCGGAAGCGAGCCGCCGCCGTCTGCGCTCTGCGTCAGCTCGCGCCGCGCCGCCGTTGACCACCGCCCCCGCGCCCCCGAGCAACTTACCGGCAGATCCAAAGGGCCACTGCGACTGCGCCATCTGCCGCCGCCGCGCTCTCCTCCCAACTCCACCGGTAAGTCATCTTCTTCCATGGATCTCACATTCAATCTTACTCGAACTGGATTAGCTTTAGATCCGCTCTTGGATGGTTTTCTTGCTCCGCATCGATTGGATAGCCCATGCTTCATTCTTTCACAACCAACACTCGTTCTAGATCCAATAGTACACCTCGCAATGCACCTCTATTACTTGTAGCCACAAATTTCCCCGTAATTTTCTCCGTCTAGATCCAATCTGTCAAAGTTTTTCATAGCTGCTCTTTGATTAACCGGATAGTCTGTCATTTCCGGGTCTTAGGTCACTCACACTTTACAATTTTATCTCCTGTTTTAGACTACGCACATGGCACCCTAAAACAGCACGAAGACCAAGGGGAAACAGCCGGCGAAGGCAAAGCCGACTCAATCTATATCCGCCAACTGGGCAAGGTCCACTGTGACCAAGGAAAAATTGGACGAGCTCGCAGAGTCGGGCGTCCTCCCCGCCCAGGAGGATATCCACTGGCGCGTCCCTGGAGAGGAGACTCGGCCCACTCCGGGTCTCGATGAGGTAATCTGCTTCGTTGAACATGTGATCCGGGGATTCCGTCCCCCGGGTCAGCCCTTTTTCCGCGAGTTGCTGAGCCATTATGGTCACCGAGTTTTTGACATAGGCCCCAATTCTATGTTGAATATCACTCATTTCATCGTTCTGTGCGAATCATATTTATGCATTCCTCCAAATCTTGCGCTATTTCTTGAACTGTTCTAATGCAAACCGTGCTGCGAAAGCGGTGACGGGGCCCTCCTGGCTTGCGGCGGGGTATCTATCCAGAGGCGGAAGAACTCCTTGATGCCGACTCTGATCCTCAACTCCCACGTCAAGCACTGGCAAGAGACCTACTTCTACTGTCAGGACACCTCCTCACCCGGTGAAAAGACTTTACCGGGTTTCTCCGAAGGCCTTCTTGATCTTTCCGACAACCTCAACTCCTTCGCTTCTGAGTCGGATAGGGAGTCCATCAAACCCCTCCTTGCCAAACTCGCTGTTCTTTCGGCCCAAGGCCTTCTTGGGATTAACTTGGTTAAAACTTGGGTAAACTTCCGAATCCAACCAAATGCCATCCGGCCCAAGCTGATGTGCGAATATTCTGGGCACGTTACGGATTCACTCTGCTACTCACTGAGGAACTACCCAGCCACTGATACAAACAAGATAATCAAGAGTTTCTTGACCGAGAAAATGGAAGTGATCCGGACTATAGCCGTCTTGGAGCCGTTTACTCGCAATAACCCGGCTCCAGCGGTAAGATCCGGCCTTAATTCTTTATCCTTATACCTTGGTCTGATACAGTCACTAATTTTTACCATTATACTTTTATCTCAGGAAAATAGCACTTTCTGGAAGATCGAGACCCCCCTCCTTCCAAAAACTCGGAAGAGGACGAAGAGTCGGCTGACTCGGACGAAGGTATCATCCGGGTTTCACCTATCCCCATTTCTGTTAACTTGCTTTCCCGCACTTTCTCTTTTTCTGACTGTACACTATGGTTTCCAGGAATGGAGGATAAGGATGACAAGGAGGATAAGGAAGACCAGGAGGAGACCTAGAGTGATGAAAGTGAGGCAGAACCGGAAGCTGAGGTTGGGGCCAAGAGGAAACCCCGAGGGGTCGTATTCAAGGTTCCATATTCCTCTATGTCCTCCAAACCGTATTCATTTACTAATATGTGCGAGCTTAATCAACGATTGTCCGATTCACCATACTTGAAGGAGCCCCCTACGGTCAAGCGCAGGGTAACCCGGAACTCCCCGGGTGAGGATCCTCTCAACCCGGGTATCCCTTCGTCCCCAGCCCGCCGTGCCGGTACTTCCCGAACCCATCCTTCCAATTCACCTCAAAAACATCCTTCTCCCAATCACCCCCTAGCTGGACAACTCCGAGTCTCACTTTCTCAATCTTTATCAGCCTCGTCCGGGTCTAGCAATGATCTTCCGGCGGATTTCTTCGTGAATACCGGGTAAGCTAGCTTTCTTGCTATTCGATATACCAACACTTTCCATGAGTTTCCTTCATTGTATACTAACTGCCTGCTTTATTTCCCTCAGAGCCAAGGTCACAACCAGTGACCCGGACAATATGGATGTTGATGACCCGGCTAAGGAGGATCCGGTTGATACTGTGATGGCCGCGGCAGGCGGCGCTGAAGAAGAACAAGTCCCGTTGAAAGATCCGGCCGATCAGGAGGCCGAGTATCCAATCCCCTCGCATACGCCCGGGGATGACGATGTCGTGATCCCGGGCACAGGAAGGAGTGAGCCCACTCCCAATACCCAGGCGACCCGGGTGTCCCCCCTCATGAAGGAGAAGACTCCATCTCCGGGTAACCAGAATCCCGGTTCTTCCAACCTGGAGCTTGACAAACTTTCCTACGATGAGATGATGAATGTGCTCTTTGCTTTGAAGACGACTGAAAGAGATATCTTGGAGGCCATGGCTGCTGAGCACCAGGTAATCCTGATCAACATTACTTATATACTCATCTAGTTCCCAAGTTCCGAGTGTAACTAGACAAAGTATTACTCGGTACTTCCTTTTATATCCGGCCTTTTCGTATATCCGACCAACCTTTCCTTTTCCCTCTTCCACAGGCGCAAGTGACCCGTTCTGAGGAGATGTTGGCCAAAACCATACAGCTCCTCGAGACCGAGTCAAAGCTGTGGGCAGAGCTTGAGGTTGAAGTACAGAACCTCGAAAAAGATGTTGAAAAGTACAAGAAGAAATACCGCACTGCCGAGAATACGTTGAAGAAGCTCTCGGCTCAAATTGCCAACACTTATCGCGCCTTGTTTGGTAAAAATCTGTAACTCGCTAGGTATATTGCTTTACATACGATAAGCGAGTGTTGTTGCTTTAAACCTTTCTGTTTATACTGCAGGTCCGGGTGATCCTGCCCCAGACGAAGATGACATTGAGAAGTTGAAGACACTGAAAGGTGTTATCCGGCAGTTTTCTGCCGGCACCAAGTGGATCCTGGAGGCTGTGCAGTGGCCGGCTACGGGCTATTGTGGCTTGGACACGTTGCTTGAAGCGTGCTCCACTATCCCCGAGTGGATCAATCTCTGGAAGCGCTCTTCGTGCCGAGTTGGGGTGACCCGCGGGCTTATGCTGGCCAAGGCTTATTTCCCCAAGCTTGAGCCGGCAAAACTTGTGGCCGGGTTTCCCGAGTTCAACCTTGCCGGCTCTAAATTTTCCGCCAAGAACTTTAAAGCTATTCAAACTGAGGTGCGTCACTCGGCGAGCCAGATCGCCGACAGTCTGGAGTTAGAGAGGATTGTTACACCTTATGACGCGGACGACAAGCTGATCAAAGCAGATCTTCCCAAGCCCTTTGACATGCTGGAGAGGTGGAAGGCGAAATCTGCCCAGAAGAGGGAGGATGCTGCAAAGAGGAGGGCTGAGGCCGACACTGCGCCTTCCTCCTCTACGCCGGCTGTCCGTCCACCAGCTCGCGCCGACTCTGCTGCCAATCCAGGTAAAGGTGCTGAGAAGACCGCTGAAGAGCAAGTCCAAGACCCGGCTGCCAAGGAAAATGTTCAAGACTCGGCCAAGGATGTCGAGTGAAGTTTCTTTTTTCACTGCTTCAAACACTTTATTCGGCCAATGGGCATCTAAAACAATTATTCTTTTGATAGTGCGCCTGTGCACTTTCGGTACTATTTCCTCGGTTTGTAATACGTTAAAGACCTTAATAGCTTTCGTGGCCCTTCTGGCCTTTTGCGTGAATTTGATATTTCCTAGCTTTAAACTTTTCGTTGCTGGTTTTCCGACCTTCGCTATTTTTCCTTTGGTGAGACTCGGTTTCCGGGTCTCGGGGGCTTTGACAAGTGGATTTTTCCTAAGTCCCCAAGTCCCCAAGACTCGGATTTTTGGGTTTTTAAGCTGAATAGCTAGACAATTTGTTACTTTTTCGAATTCCCAAGTCCCCAAGGCCCGAATTTCCGAGTCTAGGGATTGGAGTTTGTCAAAAGAACAAGTTTGTTTCTGCTAAGGCCCAAAACTTAGAGTTGCTCACGTAGGTTTGAAGCTATGCTTAATATATTTTGAGTTTCCGGCTGTTAGCCTTGTACTCTGCATAACTTGTGGTTTGGATGACCCTTTTGACCTTCTTTTACTATAAGCCGGCTTTCGCGTGGATGATCAATGCTGCTATAACTGCATAAAGACAGGGTCAGGCAAGTCCCATTGGGCATCATGACTGATTGTAATTATACGCTAGCAAAGCATGCCACTTTTTGCGAGTCACATCGAGCTTAAGCAAGAAAAGTCAAGAAAATTTGGCTCTATTGTCCGGTTATAAGGTTGCAGCCGTACTTATTACAAGTAATCGGCCCGTATAACTTAATGGCATCATGGCCGGGTCTTTGAGTTTGCAACTGTGCTATTTAAGCAATCAGCCCCCAAGACCTAGATATACATAACTTACTAGAAAAACTAATACACTAAGAACAACAAATAACACTTAACTGAAGGAAAATAAGAAAACAACAGGAAAATAAAAAAACTTGGCAAAAGATACACAAAAGGAAACGATATTATTGTTTAACCATCTCTTTATTGATATGAGAAAAGTTAGGTCAGCAAGCCGCCTCATTAAAAACCCTCCAGTCCCCTTAGGTACCCTGGATAGGAAAAGAGTGCGTCTGAAACCTGCTGCCTGTTACATCATGTAATTCCACTTGTGAATCTAGCCTATTCTAAGTGTAGTAGGGACGCAGCTGAGCCACGTTCCATGGTCTTTCTCTTTCTTGCATAGATGAAGTTGTATGAGCGGTGTCATTGACAGTAGCCGACTCTTCCCTTGCATCTACCAAGTAGTATGATCCATTGTGCAGATTCCGGCTTATGATGAATGGTCCTTCCCATGGTGGAGATAGCTTGTGTTTTCCTTCCTTTGACTGTACCAGGCGCAGAACCAGGTCTCCTTCCTGGAAGACCCGGGTTTTGACTCGCCGGCTATGATATCTCCTCAGATCTTGCTGGTATATGGCTGATCTCTCCAAAGCTTGTTCTCTGTGTTCCTCTAGCATATCCACGGCGTCCTGCCGGGTCTTCTCGTTCTCTACCTCGATGTAAGCCGACACTCGGGGCGAGTCGTGAATAATATCACTCGGTAACACTGCTTCTGCGCCATAAACCATAAAAAACGGGGTCATCTGAGTAGATCTGTTAGGTGTGGTGTTAATTCCCCAAACCACTGATGGTAACTCTTCTACCCATGCGCCAGCAGCTCTGATGCACGGAACCCGCAGCCGTGGTTTTAACCCACGAAGTAATTCCTGGTTTGCCCTTTCCACTTGTCCATTAGCTTGTGGATGGGCCACTGAATCTATGTCCAGGCGGATGCCATTGTTTCCGCAGAATTTTTCCATCTCACCCAAGGACATGTTGGTTCCATTGTCCGTTATTATGCTGTGAGGATACCCAAACCTGTAGATGATTCTTTTTAAGAACTTGACTGCTGTGATTGCTTCGCAATTGGTAAATGGCATAACTTCAACCCACTTTGTAAATTTATCGATAGCTACCAAGAGATGGGTCTTTTTGCAGGGTGACATGTGAAAGGGGCCCACCATGTTCATGCCCCAAACAGCGAACGGCCAGGTTAATGGGATTGTTTGCAACTCCATAGCCGGCACATGGATTTGGCGAGCGTACCTTTGACATCCATCGCACCTTGCCACCAAGCATTCCGCGTCTGCTAAGGCTGTGAGCCAAAACAAACCGTGCCGATATGCTTTGGCCCCAAGGGATCTTGTGGATGCATGATGCCCACAGTCACCTTCATGGATCTCTTTCAGGATCTGCCGGCCTTCTTCTGGTTCTACACAGCGCAAAAAGACTCCTGCTGCACTCCTTTTATATAACTCGCCATTAATGATGGAATAGCCCTTCGCTCGTCTCAGAATTTGCCTTGCTAAAACTTCCTGTGGTGGCAACTCGCCCCGTGACAAATAAGCTAAAAACGGCTCTGTCCACTCAGAAACGGCACGTACCGTGGCCACAAGCTCTAAATCCGGGTCTTGGTTAGCCACCTCTTCCTCGGACTCGGTTTTAACAGATGGCCGCCATAACTCGTCCAGGAAAACATTGGGTGGAACCGGCTCTCTGCGCGAGCCGAGTCTTGCGAGTGCATCTGCTGCCTCGTTCTTTCGCCTGTCAATATGCTCCACCTCATACCCGGAAAAACACCCGGCAACCCTGTCCACCTCTCTGCGATATGCTGCCATAGTTGCATCCTTACTATCCCAGGTTCCTGAGACCTGCTGCACCACAAGGTCCGAATCTCCATAGCATCGTATCCGCCTGATGTTCATCTCCTTGGCTATTCTCAATCCGTGTAGTAATGCCTCATACTCGGCCACGTTGTTGGAGCAATCAAAGTGAATTTGCAACACGTAGCTCAGTTTGTCTCCTTTGGGTGATGTAAGTACCACCCCAGCTCCTGATCCCTCATACTGCTTAGAACCATCAAAGTGCATCACCCAAGACTCGGAACTTGGTGTCACTGTTGGCATGCTTGTGTGAGTCCAATCATTGATGAAATCGACTAAAGCTTGGGACTTGATTGCTGACCTGGGCTCGTAGTTGATATGATAATCTCCCATCTCAATGGCCCACTTGGCTATTCTGCCTGTTGCATCTGAGTTTCTGAGAATATCCGACATTGGAATAGAGCTAACCACTGTTATGGGGTGTTCCTGAAAATATGGTTTCAATTTCCGGCTGGCCATGAAGACCCCGAAAACCAGCTTCTGCCAGTGTGGGTAACGCTGCTTTGCTTCCGATAATACCTCGCTTACGTAGTAAACCGGCCTCTGTACCGGGTGATCTTTTCCATCCTCTTTACGCTCAACGACAACCACTGCGCTAACCGCCCGGGGCCCAGCCGCAATATATAGTAACATGGGCTCCTTAGGACCCGGAGCTGCTAAGACTGGTGCCTCAGACAATTGCTTCTTTAGTGCCTCGAACGCCTCATCCGCCTCTTGGTCCCAAACGAACTTGTCGGATTTCCTCAAGAGCCGGTATAATGGAGTTGCCTTCTCCCCGAGTCTCGATATGAACCGGCTTAATGCTGCTACGCACCCTGTAAGTTTTTGAACATGCTTCAAGTTTTCCGGCTTTTTCAGACTCTGGATAGCTTTGATTTTGTCCGGGTTTGCCTCAATCCCTCTTTCCGAGACGATGAAACCGAGTAACTTTCCTGCTGGGACTCCAAATACACACTTTGTGGGGTTAAGCTTCATCTGATATCTTCTCAGATTCTTAAATGTTTCCTTTAGATCATCAATAAATGTTTCCGCTTTCCTAGTCTTGATCACCACATCATCCACATAGGCCTGAACGTTGCGTCCAATCTGATCCTCAAAGCACTTATGTATGCATCTCTGGTAAGTTGCACCAGCATTCTTTAGCCCAAAAGTCATGGTTTTGTAACAGAAAGCCCCAAAGGGGGTTATAAACGATGTTTTCTCCCAATCTTACTTCTTGAGCTTGATCTGGTGATACCCAGAATATGCATCCAGGAAACATAATAGGTCACTTCCAGCCACTGCATCTATGATCTGATCTATCCTTGGAAGGGCAAATGGATCCTTTGGGCAGTGCTTGTTGAGACTCGTGTAATCTATGCACATCCTCCACTCATTACTCTTTTTTAGTACTAGAACCGGATTTGCCAGCCAATCTGGGTGAAATACCTCCATGATAAAGCCGGCTGCCAATAGCCGGGCAATTTCTTCTCCTATAGCTTTTCTTCTCTCCTCATTCATTTTTCTCAGGCCCTGTTTCACAGGCCGAGACTTAGGATCAACGTGTAAACTGTGCTCAGCTAACTCAGTCGGGATACCTGGCATATCACTGGGCGTCCAAGCGAAAACATCTTGATTTCCGCGAATGAATTCAATGAGCGCCTCTTCTTGCTTACTGTCTAGGTTAGATCCTATAGCAAATTGCTTGGAGGGATCACCTTCAACAAAAGCCACCATCTTTGTGTCCTGTGCCGCCTTGAATTTTGCTCTCTCATCCTCCGTATTCGGCCTCTTTAACGCTGTTCTGTCATCCGGGTCTACTTGAGACCGGTAATACTTGAGCTCTTCCTTTCTACAAGCTTGTTCCGCCATTGCCGCGTCTCCTTCGTCACACTCAGCCGCTATAACCCGGCTCCCATGGATGGTGATGGTCTGCTTAGGACCCGGGATTTTTAGCTGTAGGTATACGTAACACGGCCTGGCCATGAACTTGGCGTAAGCCGGCCTTCCAAACAACGCGTGATAGGGGTTGTGCAACTTTACCACCTCGAACGTGAGCCACTCCACTCGGAAATTATCCTTTGATTCTCCAAAAGCGACCTCCAATGTAATCTTCCCCTCGGGGCACGCCGAGTGACCCGGTACGATCCCGTGAAAAACCGTAGAACTTTTCTGTAGCTGGGACTCCTTGAGGCCCATGCGTAGGAAAGTTTCCCAATATAGGATATTGATGCTGCTTTCGCCATCCATTAACACCTTTTTCAACTCATAACCATTAACCTGTGTTGCAAACACCAATGCTAAGACACCCGGGTGTTCTATTCTTTCCGGGTGATCCCTTCTGCTCCATGTCACCTCTTGATCCGACCACCTCAGGTATCTCGGGACAGCGGAGGAAACCGAGTTTACTGCCTTTTTGAGTATCTTTCTATCCTTGTTAGAAGTTCCTGTGGTGTGAACGTGGTACTGGCCCAATTGCTTGGGGTTGGCCTGGAAACCTCCAGCTCCTCCCTGATTGTTACCCGGATTACCACCTCCTGGGTTGCCTGCTGGGGGTGGGCCGTTGCCCGGGTTACCACCCGGACCCGGTCCTGCTCCCCGGCCTGCACCTCGCATTGCCTTCTGTATTTCCTCATTCTTCCATCTTTGTAAATCCACGCACTATTCCAGTGAATGGTTGGCCGGCCTGCCGTTCCTGCTATGACGTGAACAGGGCATCCTGAAGGCCTCTATATGGTTAGCCGGCCTTGGCGGCCCTTGGTAATTTCCTCCATTAAAGTTTCCTCCGTTGAAATTTCCCTCTGCTCTGGGTCTTGCAAACCCGACCTCTGTGTTGGCTACAAACTCGGAACTTCCCTCGTACGGGCGCTTATTCTGGTTGTTTCCATTATTTCCTCCATTGTTACCCGGCGCAGATCCATTGCCGGGTCTTCCACTGTTGCTTGCGTTAGCTTTGGCTTTCTTGTCATCGACATCCTCCTCTGTGGTATCCGTGGCGGCGTGCTTGTTGCACGCGTCCATCAATCTCCCATAGTAACCTCCGAAGCGTTCCGACTAGATTTCATGCGTGTTAGCTTTTGCACTAGGGTATGTACTTGCATGTTTTTGCCATAGGCTGTAGCGCATCTTTTGGCTGAATATCCGTAGACGAGTGAAGTATTTCCATAACCCGGCGCACCCAGCTGCGCGCCGACTCACCCTTCTTCTGGACACATCGTTCTAGATCATCGATTGTGAATAACTTCCTGCACGTCCCATGGAAGTGCTTGATAAATGCAACTTTCAGCTCACTCCACGAATTGATAGATTTTTCCGGTAAATTATTGAACCATAACTTTGCTGCTCCCTCTGACATCATTAAGTACATGAACTTGGCTTGAAGATTTTCAGATGCGTTGCGAATCGACATGGCCATCTCATAGCTGCTCAACAAGGTTTCTGGATCCATAGTCGGCTCATAGTTCACCACTTTACCCGGTTCCTTGAACTTATCCGGGTAGGGCTCGGCTCTGATGGCGTCTAACAAACACTTGGGCCCGGCTAAAATTGCCGGTACTGGCCTTACCCGGGAAACATGCGATTCGGCGACAGGTGCGGCGGGGGTGCAGCCACTACCGGCCCTCGTACCGCAGACCCAGCTGCTGCGCGCCTGGCTCGAGAACTGTCCACGATAGCTTGGGCGGCTGATCGGGTGTTGCTGGTCTACGGGGAGGAGGCGGCATTTGCTGCTGCTCTGCCCTCCGCCGTGCTGAGCTTGTCTGAATATTACCGGTGTTTCCGCTATGCCGGCTAACATACGGCGTTCCATGCATTCCGCTCATATTATCCGGGTAATTGACTTGCTGAGCCACTGCCGTGCGCAATAAATCTATCGCCCGCCGGGTCTCCTCCGCATGGGGTGACTCTCTTACGGGGATGCGATCCAATGCCAATGTTGCTGCATATACATTATCCATGGGGTTGTTGAAGTGACCTGGTGGTGTACGAAATCGTGATGGTGGTGGTGGTGGTGCTGTGTTGCCAACAGCAGCCCCTGTCTGCAACGTGGGTAATCCGGCTTGTACGTTTGCCGGCTGTCCTCCTCCGGTCGCAGGCTGATGTACAGTTTCCTGATTCACAACTGGAATTGGTTGATCTTGGGGTGTGATGAATAGCGTGTCCGGGTTTAGAATTCCACCCGTTGCCGGTAATCTCGTCTGGTATCTCTGATGCATCCTGGTCGACTCAACCCGAAGCCGGTTCTCCAATGCCTCCAGCTCACGTTGGCGCGTGGCTATCCCTTGCTTCTCTGCTTCCATATCTCTCCTTTGTTGCTCCAACGCACGGCGGGCTACATCCAGATCCCTAGCCCGTGCCGCGGCGTTTTCCGGGGTTATCACCGTAGCTAGCACCATCGGGTCCAGGATCAAATTGTTACTGAACAGGGCCGGGTGTTGTGGGTTGGAAGGACCCGCCCCTGGCGTTCTGTTTGCCATAAACCCGAACATATTCCTCTGCAATTCACTTTCCGGGGTATTGCTGGTGACTGAAGCCGACTCTCCGTCAACCCGGGCTATGACCGGATTTCCATCAACCGAATTTTGTTGCTGAGCCAGTGCTCGCGCTGCTCCGACCGCGGCCGTGGTCACGTCCCCTTGGTTGAGATTGGTTGCAGGGGCCGTGTAGACCGCGACCTGGGGCGCGATGCCTGGTGAAGACTCGTATTCCTCTTCATCACAGCTATCCTCCTCGTACCGGTCCTCCAGCAGGTCCAGGATAGACTCGGTATCATCTTCTCTCATGACCCGGCCACGCGGGGTCCATGCCGACTCCTCCGGCTGTTCCCTCTTCGTGGTGGGCTCTTCTATCGGATCTACCATCCCGACCGATTCTTCTCCATCCGACTGAAGGCAGGTTGCTCCTCCTGACACAGAATCATATCCAAAATTGTCAGGGATTGAACCGGACTTACATACCATGCCAATGAAGACGTTGACCCGGCCGATTGTGACGACAGATCCGGATTCCAGCAGATCCGACTCTGGCCCCCAGCCAAAATCATCCACCAGCTTCTCTCCTTCGGGGTTGGTGTAGATCTCGCCGATAACGAGGTTCTTCATGTTCTCCCGAGCTTCTCCCGTGATGTAAACACCTTTGGACGCAGGCCCCACGGTGGGCGCCAACTGTCGTGGGATAATCACGGCAGACGTTACCAGGGGTAACTTCTCTTGGGGTAATTCGACTCTGGCGTTTGGGAGAGGGTTTAGCTCAAGGGAAACCATGTTAAGAATCGACCTGGTAGCTCTGGCAATCAAGCCGCCGAGTCTCCGATCTAGGGTTACAATCTCAGCTCTCGTATTACAGGGGATACTCGAATAACTAGTAAAACTCATCTTAGTCTAACCCTGGGAGCCGGTTTATATAATACCCGGCCCCTGGATTCCTATCCAAGGCATACTCGGAGTCCTACCCGGTCACCGCATACAACCCCTAAGTTTCCTTATCGAAACCCACAATCCGGGTTACGAAGCCTACACTCCTGGGCCTTCTGGAAACTCCCTTTCCTTAAGCCGGGTCTTGCGCAGCTCCCTTTGGGCCGAGTTACACCTTGATGTTAGCCTACCGGGTTATCATCCCTCCATCAAAAATACTTTGTCCCAACGGTACAGTGAGGTTGTCAATCTCACCGGTCTTGCTGAAAACAAAGATTAGACGTATAGTGTGGAAAATGGTGTATGCTTGCATTAAGTAAAGAAAGTAGGGAATTGTATTGGTTTGTTTAACAGTGTAGGAAAATGGACCAGGGTTCATATGTTCACTAGTGGTATCTCTCCATAAAAGATAGCATGTTGGGTGAACAAATTAAAGCTGGACAATTGATAAATAGAGGTTGCACCGTAGTGCACATTCATGACATGATGACTACTATGATATTTAGTGCGGGCATTACAACAATATACATAGACCGTAATCCAATTGCATCTATGACTAATAATCGACCCTCAGGTTATCATCCGAACCCCCTTAGGTATTAAGTTGCAAGCAAGAGATAATCGCATTAATAAATGTGTGTAACGTAAGCAATGATTGTGCACGCGGGCACTCACACCGCTGTTTTCTCCCTAGTGGCAACAACACATCCTCCCCCGTCACATTTATGTCACTCGAGTACAGGCAAAAAGGAGGCATGAACCCAACTATCGAGCATAAATACTCCCTCTTGGAGTCACTAGCAACTACTTGGCCAGAGCAACCACTAGCAACGGAAAGCATGCAAGATCACAAATAGCATATGCAATAAAGACTATAATCAACTTGGAATAAGTTCAATATTCATCGAATCCCAGCAAACACAACACATAGAATTACATAAGAACAATCTCGATCATGTTAGGCAGCTCGCGAGATCTAAACATTGAGGCATAGGAGGAGAAGACAACCATCTAGCTACTGCTATGGACCCGTAGTCCAAGGATGAACTACTCACGCATGGTGATGAAGAGGCCTCCGGTGATGATCTCCTCTCCGGTAGGGTGCTGGGAGACAGCTTCAGAACCCCCCTGATCTAGGGTTGACGACGACGATGGCTGCGGAACTTTTCAGGGATTTTTGATCATGTACCTAGGGTTTTCCTTGAGAGGGGAATAAATAGGCAAAAGGGCGACATCGATGGGCCACCAGGGTGGCCTTACCACCCCGAGGCGCAGCCAAGGGAGGGCCGTGCCTTGCTATGGTGAGGGCACCCTGGTGCCGGTCTTTGACTCCTCTTCGGACTTCTGGATGATTCCGGGGAAAATAGGAACTTCGGGATTCATGGGGTCCAATTCCGAGAATATTTCGAGATAAACTTTTCTGAAATAAAAAATAGCAGAAAATGGGGAACTGGCACTTGGCATCTTGTTAATAGGTTAGTCCTGGAAAACGGGTAAAAATGCTATAAAGAAGGGAGAAAACATGTAGCAATTCGCATAATATCAACATGGAACATCAGAAATTATAGATACGTTGGAGACGTATCATGCCACACCATAGGGCGGCGCGCCCCCTGGCCATGCCTAGGGGTTGTGTGGGCCCCTCGGGCGTCCACCGACATCACCCTTTCGCCTATATAACCCCCGATACGTGAAGCCTAAATATATACCACTTTTTCCCGAGAAACATCCGAGGCCGCCGTCATCGTCATCCCAAGATCGGGAGGGTTCTGGAGCTCTCCCCGGCACCCTCCCAGGAGGGGAATTCATCACAAAAGGGGTCTACACCACCATGCCCTCCTCCAAAGTGATGCGTGAGTAGTTCATGCCTGGACTACGGGTCCATAGCAGTAGCTAGATGGTTGTCTTCTCAAATTTATGCCTCATGTTTAGATCTCATGAGCTGCCCTACATGATGAGAGTGCATGGTGCCCCACGTATGGTTTTGGTAATTAATGACAATCCTTATGGACTAATAGTTTCATTGAGATATCCTTGTAGGTTCGTCCATTGGCACCACTTGAACTTCATGTTTTGGATTCAAGTATGTATTGAAGAGGAAGATTGTGTGAACATTCATGTTTACCTTCAAGACATCATCATCATGAATAAAGAGAAGATACTTAGTTGATCAAGTTTAAGTGCAAGTTCAAGATGAGCATCAAGAAGAGTTCAAGTGCTTGATGTTTTCCACCCATATGGACATTATTGTCAAATGAAGATGGACATGTGAGAATCTCTCCCATATTAGCTTATGGGGGAGCAATTTACAAGTCTTCACAAAGAGAAGCGCAATCAAGAAAGGTGCTCCAATTTGAGGTGATTAAGATCGTCATCATCTAGCTCAATTGGAATGTGCAATACAAAGGTGACATTGATAGGTTTTCCATTTTACCGGTCTCATGATGTTAGTAGGGAGACCGGGTGTCGAGACATCGTAGTAGTTTTCATAGACTGGGGTGCCATGAGACTACGGTAGAGACGTGGGGTAACGGAACGGCGTAGTAACACAGAACACGGGATTTTACCCAGGTTCGGTACGTCGCGACAGTACGGCGTACCTACTCCTGCCTTTCTCACTATAAGGGACTAAAGCCCGTAATTCTGGGTTATAGTGTGAGGGAATAGATCTAGCTTTACTCGGCGAGGATCAGCTTCTCGGCGAGATAACCTAGAACTTAGAGCTTATTCAACTTAGAACTTATGAAATCTATCCTCTGTCCGGCTTTATATAATAGCCGGACTAGGGCTTACAGATTAGGAAACCTAGAAGACTACGTTTAACTGGTAACTTGGACGGTAAGGAATCCGTCTTCTTCTCCAAGCCAGATCACGCGGGCCGTGATCCGGGTTCTTCTAGAATCCGGCTTCTGCGCGTCGGCCTACTGGGCCGCCCAATGGACCTAAGCCCACTACCGCTTGGGCCACCCTGGTAGTCCGGCACTTTTGTCTACCATCTTCTATACCCCTATTCGGTATATATCCGACAGTAGCCCCCAGGAAGGGTCAAAACTCTGAAACTCCGCCTTTCGTCAAATACATTTTGTCCGGGAAACTTGATTCAGCAGTCTTGATTCTTTCTTCTTTCCTTTCAAAGGAGATGGTAACATAAAACTCGGAACTATGAAAATCCGGCTTTTCTTCTCGCGATCCTTCGCGGAAAAGGAAAACGTGACATCAGCGCTTTAATCATGCTGACGCAAGCGCCGCTTGGTTTCACGCGGGAAACCCTGCAACGTATCTCTGACAGATTCTCACGAGAAACGAGGAGATAGCCATCATTCCTCTGTCGTTCCGTTTCCCGGATTTTCCGGCGAGCGACACGCGTCGAACATCCAACGGTCAAAAGAGCCGTTGGCACGTATCTAAACGATTTCCAGCTATAAATAGCCGTCCTCGAGCCCATCGGCAATCTTCTTCACTTCCCTCACTGCCTTCACCATTGGTACGAACGCAAGCTCGAGAGCGAAAGCTAGTCCCTGCCCCGACGAGCCCTTGCTACGCCGGAGCGCACCAGCACCACCAAGCACGATGGCGTCCCCGAAATCATCACCGGCCCGGGCCTCCATCGACGAACTTCTGGGCGATCTAGATCCCCAAGTTGGGTCGCCCAAGCACGCCGGCGGCGAGCCAGAGAAGAACATGGCGTCCGCGGCGGGCGGCGGAGGAAATGCTTCCGCCGCCGCAGATGTGGCGGGCCCAAGCACGACAACATCCCTGCCACTCGCGCAGGAAACGACGGGGGCCAAGACTCATTCTCGTGGCACTAAGCGCTTCTCCGCCGGAGCTGACGAAGAAGCAGAATTTGTCGGAAATTGGAACCAGAGTGATACTTCGCTCGTCCTCCTTCGCCGGATGTCAAGGGACAGATTAATAGTTAAAGGCAAATGGCGGATCTCGAAGAATGAGCCAGAGCCCAAGCCAAAGGAAGGTGAACGCGTCCTCCTCACTTCTCATATCACGAGAGGTATGGGTTTTCCCCCTTCCGCCTTTTTCCTAGACGTCCTCAATTTCTATGGTGTCCAACCACATAATATCTCTCCAAATTCCATCCTCCAATTAGCTAGCTTCCAAGCTCTTTTCGAAGGGTATCTTGGAATAACTCCCAATTTAGACTTCTGGCATTATTGTTTCGAGGTAAAACACAATATCACAAACGGTGTCTCGCCCATCTGCGGTACCATATCTTTTATCCTCAGAAACTTTAGGGAAGAATGGTACCCCAGGATAAGAATGCCGAAACCTGACCAATCTTGGCTAGGTTCTTTCTTTTATCATCAAGACATTCCGTTCCCCAACAAAGAAACTGGACTTCCTCCTTTTGTTAATTCTGCTGCCATTCCTCATGAAAATTGGACACTTGAAATAACAGAGGATTTGCCTGAAAGTCTGATGAAAATAAAGCGTCGCATTGCCAAACTTTCTTCTTCTCAACCACCTTTGGTTTGGAAGGATATCGTGTTATGCTGGTTTGGACGTCGCGTACAACCTTTATCCCTTCGTTCCCGACTTCTTTGTGAGTACACGGGACCGGAAGATAGCATGAGAGGCACTGATAGATCCTTTAGCAAGAAGGATTTTGTCGAACGCCTTCATCAAATAGTTGCCGCCGATAGCCAGGTTGAAGAGAGTCTAGCCATATATCATGCGGAAAATCTGGTTCCTAAGGTACTTTTCTTCCCTTGTTTCTGAGTTTCCTCAGATTATCTTCTCTCTTTATTTTTAACATACTGCTGATTCTTTCCTAGTTTGACGAACTTGGAGAAGATGATCTTGCTTCTGATGCTGAAATCAGCCAATTGCACGCCGAGTTTTACAACACCCAAAAGCGCAAGAGGCAGACTACCATCAAAGAAGAATTCCCTTCTGCAGCTGCAGGTAAAAGGGGGAAAATGAATATGCCAATGGGCGGAAATCTTCAATCACCCATCAGAAACGAATCCATTCCTGCTCCAGACGATATCCGAGTGAAAGAAGAACTTTTCGACGAACTCGGATATATTCGTCCGGAAGCTAAGAAGTTTTTTGCTCCTGCGCCTCTGGTTCGCCCTTGGCCGCAGAATGGATTAGTTATTCGCAACAATATCGCATTCTCGCCCCGGCAGGTTATACACGATGGCCTTCACCACGTAGGAATTCTTTTCATGGAATATGCCCGAGAATTCAAGGAGACCTTAACTGATTTGCGAGAAATGAGCCAGGTAATACCTCTAGCCCCCAAGCATTAAGTTGAAAATCTAAATTCCTCTTGATGCTTCTTTGTATGCTTGTTCAAACTTAAGCATCTGGCTTTCATTTCCATGTTTCAGCATTCCGCAGATGCCATAAATGTGGAAGTTTTGAAAAAACTTAGCCTCAAAAGCAAAGAAGTAAAAACACTTCAATCTGCTATTGAGTCAAAGAGCAACGAACTGGCGTCGACTCAAAAGCAATTATCCAAAGCCACCGGTATTTTTCTTCGTGTTCGTGGACTTTTGCTGGAAAGTTTTTTCTAAACCTTACCGTAATGTCGGATTATTTTGTCCCTGCTTTTCAGCTGCTTTAACCAAAGCTAAGAAGCTTACAGCGAACGCTGCTTATTTTTCTCAACTTCGTGAAGAAAACTCCAACCTTCAAAGAGAACTTTCAAAAGTTCGAGAAGAACTGGAAGCCAGTAATCTAGCCCTTGGGATAGCGCAATCCAAGGCTTCTTTGCAGGCAGCAGAGGATAAATCCATTATCAATGATTTAGAAAGTATGCTATTTCCTCGTATGAAAGAAAGCGATGAAATTGACGCGGTTCTTGGTAAGTTGACTTCTTTTACCAATATTTTCATGTCATATTCTTATACTATCTAATCTTTGCCTTTTGTCAAAAAAGCAGGAAATTTTCCAGGGATTTCTCGGACGGAAAAGATCCGGGCCTTTGGGAAGATATGGAATTCAATCAGAAATGCAGGGATGCATTTACTTAATAAATTCCTGCCTACCAGCAGTATACAATTCTCAGAAGTTTACCGACTTCCGGATGGCATTATGGAAGTAGCAAATTCAAAGGAATCTTTCCTTCGCTCTGCCGCACGGGGTGGTGCGCGAATGGCACTTGGCCTCATGCGCTTACACTACCCTGATGCAAAATCCTGGCGAGTAGCATCCGGTATTCCTCAAGAATGTTCAGAAGCACAAATGGATGCAATCTTTAAGGAGGTTGAAGGCCATGCCACACAGATTGCTTCCATGGTAAATATCTCCATTACTTATCCGGAAGAAGAGGTGCCCGCAGCCCCCGAGAATGATGGCAGCGATGAAGACTCAGAAATTTAAAAGGGGGCGCACTTTAACCTGGATGATGGATGCGCATAGTAGCTTTTTTACAATGTAACTCATATTGTAATACTTCTATGTCATTTGTCGAAACAAGAACTCCGCCTTTTGCGATTTCAAACTTCTTGCAAAGTTTTTCCGGGTTTGGCTGCTCCTTTATCTTCTAAGTAATCTGGTATACATGCTTTAACTGTTCTTAGTGTTTGAAATGACTCAAATAGCACTATGAATCGTTATGTCGAGTAACTGGGGACGAACCAAGCAGTTTTAAAACTCGAAAACATGAATCATGCTAAAGGCATTTTTACTAACTAGTTCCAGTAACCCAGCATACGCACGATCAGATAAGACTTAGAGAAAAATAAGGAACTGTTCTGAAACTTGGGCACGCAGGCACAATCCGAGTTTCCTTTAACCTTTAACAGGTCGAATCATTCAGCTTTTTAACACCGAGCACGCAGGCACAATTCGGGTCAACATTGAGTTTTTGTAAGATCATTGGGAAATAGAAAAAGCGGAAATATTTTGTACTTATAATAAATATGAATTCCGATAACTTTATTTCATGATCTCAAAGATGTTTACATAGAAATTGAACTAAGTGTAGAAGGGACGTAATTGCTGGATACTCCAAGGCCTATTTGTCTCTCCTAGTTCAGCATCTATTTTTCTCTTTCTTTTGCGATTCGGCTTTTTGGGATCATCCTCCGTATCTCGAATGTCGACAAGATAATATGATCCATTCTTCATGGCTTTACTGATGACAAATGGTCCTTCCCATACTGGGGCCAATTTGTGCTTTCTTTGCTGCACCAATCTCAGCACCAAGTCGCCTTCTTTAAAAGAGCGATGCCTGATTTTCCGACTATGATAACGTCGTAAACCTTGCTGGTAGATGGCGGATCTTTGAAGCACAAGTTCTCTTTCCTCTTCTAGGAGATCGACAGCATCCTGTTGTGCTTCTTTGGCATCTGAGTCATCAAAATTTTGCACTCTTGGACTATCATGGATCATGTCCGTTGGGAGCATGGCTTCCGCACCATAAACTAGGAAAAACGGGGTTTGCTCAGTTGACCTGTTTGGCGTTGTTCGAATACTCCATAACACGGAAGGTAGTTCTTCTACCCATGCTCCGGCTGCTCTATGAAGAGGAGTTTCGAGTCTTGGGCGTATTCCTTGCAGGATTGAGCTATTCATTCTTTCAACCTGTCCATTAGATTGCGGGTGCGCCACAGATGCAAGATCCAAGCGAATTCCCGTTTGTTGGCAGTATTTTGCCAACTCCCCAATGGAGAAATTTGTCCCGTTATCAGTTATTATGCTGTGTGGGACGCCATACCTCATTACTAAATCAATAATGAAATTTCTGGCAGTTACGCCATCCAGCTTTTTGATGGGTTTAGCCTCCACCCATTTTGTGTACTTATCTACTGCTACAAGTAGATGTGTAAGTCCACCTCTTGCAGTTTTGAACGGTCCCATCATGTCTAGCCCCCACACCGCAAACGGCCAAGTGATAGGGATAGTTTTTAATGCTTGGGCCGGCAAATTGGTCTGCTTAGCATAATATTGGCATCCTTCGCATGTATTTACTATGCGTTCGGCGTCTGTCTTGGCTGTTAGCCAGAAAAACCCTGCGCGGAATGCTTTTTTGACTATGCTTTTTGATTGAGCATGATGTCCGCAATCGCCGGCATGGATTTCTTGCAGTATTTCTCTTCCTTCCTCTGGTGAAATACACCGCAGAAAAACTCCAGAAGCACTGCGTTTGTATAAGTGATCGTTGATTACTACATATCCTTTGCATCGACGTTGTATTTGCCTTTGCAGGACTTCATCTGCTCCTTCCGGGTACTCCTGATTGACTAAGAAGTTTAGGTACGGGATTGTCCAATCCGGTTTGACGAACATGACTTCATTTGTTTCAGATGCTAAAGGGTAATCGACGTCTCCACCTTTGATGGATGGTTCATGCAAATGCTGAACGAATACCCCTGGTGGTAAAGTTGTTACTCTCTCTGATCCCATGCGGGCTAACGCATCCGCGTTCCAGTTTTCCTCCCTTTTTATGTGAAGGACTTCGAACCCGAAGAAACAGATGGCAAATTCATCCACCGTTCTCCGATATTCGGCCATTATGGGGCTTTTCGCGTCCCAGGTTTGGTTGAGCTGATGCTGTACCAAATCCGAGTCTCCGTAACACAAGATGCGCTTTACCCCTATTTCTTTTGCAATATGCAAGCCATGAAGCAAAGCTTCGTATTCTGCCACGTTATTACTGGCGTTGAAGTGTATTTGCAATACGTACTCCATTGTGTCTCCCTTGGGAGATTTTAGGACTACGCCGGCTCCAGCTCCTTCTTTCATCTTAGATCCGTCAAAGTGCATGATCCAGTACTCGGACTCTGGCATCGGTGTATTTTCCATTGCTTCTGTCCAGTCGGCGACAAAATCTGCCAAAACCTGGGATTTTATTGCCGTTCTTGGCTGATACTTAATGTCGAAGGCTGCCAGCTCGATGCCCCATTTAGCTACTCGGCCGGTTGCCTCCGCATTGTTTATAATATCTCCTAGTGGTGCTTTACATACCACTGTTATGGAATGTCCTTGGAAGTAATGGCGCAGCTTTCTGGATGCGAAAAATACGCCATATGCCAGTTTCTGATAGTGCGGGTATCTTTGTTTGGATTCGGAAAAAACTTCGCTTATGTAGTATACCGGATGTTGATCTGGTATGCTTTGCTCTTCTTTTGCTCGTTCCACAACGATTACTGCACTGATAACCCGATTAGTAGCCGTGAGGTATAACAACATGGGTTCTTCATCTTTGGGAGATGCCAAGATGGGGGCGTTCATCAAGGTTTCTTTTAACTGGGTTAACGCTGCGTCGGCCTCTTCTGTCCACTCAAACTTGTCGGATTTCTTTAACAGTTTGTATAGTGGCAAGGCTTTATCCCCCAGCCGACTAATGAATCTGCTGACGGCTGCCGCGGAACCCGTCAATCTTTGGACATCTTTTACACATGTAGGCTTTGAGATATTCAAGATTGCCTTGATCTTTTCCGGGTTCACTTCTATTCCTCTGTGAGAAACGATGAAACCTAGAAGTTTTCCTGAGGGAACCCCGAATACGCACTTAGATGGATTCAACTTCATCTTGTAAGTGCGCAAATTTTCGAAGGTTTCTCGCAAATCCTCAAGGAGTGTATCTTTTTCCTTGGTTACGACAGCAATATCGTCCACGTAAACATGGACGTTTTTTCCAATCTGACTATGCAAACAACGTTGCATGCAACGCTGGTATGTTGCACCTGCGTTCTTCAGGCCAAAAGGCATGGTTACGTAGTAATACGTCCCGTACGGGGTTATAAAAGAAGTCTTGATTTGATCTTCCTTTTTCATGCGTATTTGGTGGTACCCGGAGTATGCATCCAAAAAGCATAAAAGCTCAGAGCCTGCAGTGGCATCTATTATTTGATCGATTCGCGGCAGCGCAAACCTATCTTTCGGACATAACTTGTTCAATCCTGTGTAATCTATACACATTCTGAGTGCAGTTGTGTCTTTCTTCGGTACTAATACCGGATTTGCGGACCAGTCAGTATGGATTACCTCCTTGATGAAATCCGCTGCTAAAAGCCGGATAATTTCCTTGCCAATAGCCTTCCGTCTTCTTCCGTCAAATCGACGGAGACCTTGTTTGACGGGTTTTGATCCGGGAATAACCTTGAGTTGGTGCTCAGCAAGTTCCCTGGGTACGCCTGGCATGTCAGCTGGACACCAGGCAAAAATATCCCAGTTCTCACGGAGGAACTTGATGAGCTCGCCTTCCTATTTGTTGGTCATCCCAGTCCCTACAACGACGAATTTTGTCGGATCTTTGGGATCTAGGATTACCTGTCTTGTATTCTCGGATGCCTTGAAGCTATCTGTTGGCTTCCGAGTTTCTTTCCCTGCCGGCATTTCTTTCGGCGATACCTCCTTGGCTAACTCCTTTAGTTCTTCCTGAGCTATAACTCTTTGAGCGCAAAGGGCGTTTTGCTTCTCCAACTCGTTTGCCAGCTTGAAATCACCGGCAATGGTGATTACTCCTCCTTTGGGTCCTGGCATCTTCAGCTTGTTGTAGATGTAGCAAGATCTTGCCATAAACTTGGCGAAAGCCGGACGTCCGAGTATTGCGTGATACACGCTCTCGAACGGCACAACTTCGAAGGATACTTTTTCCTGTCGGAAGTGATCTTTATCTCCGAAGGTGACATCTAGGGAAATTTCTCCTAGGGAGCGTGCTTGCCTGCCAGGAACAATACCATGGAAGCGTATATTGCTGTAATTGAGCTGGGACTCGGATATTTTCAAGTGTTTCAATGTATCTAGGTACATTATGTTGATGCTGGATCCTCCGTCCATCAGCACTCTTCTTAGCCTAGTGTTTTGAACAATAGGGCTTACAACAAGAGCTTGTGTGCCGGGTTCAGGGATATTTCCGGGATGATCAGACTGGTCCCAGATTATTGGTGTGTTGGAATACTTCAAGAATTTCGGGGTTGCAGGAATGACTGCGTTTATCTCCCGGAGTGTTCTTTTGGCCACCTTTGCTGATGGAGTTGCTAGGAAAGTTAACATTGCTTCTCCATCAACTCTCGGAAATTTGGGTTCGCCTTGCCGCTGTTGTTCCTGGATTTTGTTATCAGTGTCCGATTCACTGTCTTCTTTGTCAGCTTCTGGCTTTTGTTTGGCAGGTTTCCTCTTGGAGCCCTTCCCTTTATTTCCGGATCCTGCATTGCCTTTCATATGCTTGTTTAGCCGGCATTGCGCGTTTGTGTGGGTTGGTTTGCCAAATTGGGAGTGGTGGACGCAGGGTTCCGACTTAATTCTCTCCCATTCTTCAGGAGTGTAATTGATGGGATCCGGACTGCGGCCTTTCCACTTGTTCCCTTTTTCTCCTCCAAAGGCTAAGTTAACCTCCTTGGGCTTTGTTGTTGACTCCGGGGTTGCTTTTTTATCAGAACGAGGTGTTTTCTTGGCCAGTATTAGTGACTCAATGTTGCCTCCTCTTGCTCTGATGTCGTCTTCGGCTGCAGCATGCTCATTAGCGGTTGTAAGCATAGACCCGAGATCTTTGTGCTTTTTAGAGCCAACCATGAACGGTACGAGTCCGGGTTTTAGGCCATTGACGAAAGCATGCATTGCTTGTACGTCAGTTACCCCAGAGCAACTATTCTTCATTGCAGTCCATCTGGAGATGAAATCCACGTATGGTTCGTCTTCAAATTGGGTGCAACGGTTCAGCTGGTTGATGCTATTTGGGCGTTTGTATGTTCCTCGAAAATGCTGAGTGAATACTCTCGCCATATCATCCCAACTGTCGACAGTTCTTGATGGTAAACCATTAATCCAATCTCTGGCTCCGTCTAGCAACATTAGGGGAAGGAACTTGACAGCTTCCAGGTCTGTCCCGTTGTTGATCTGGACGGCTGTGTAATAATCTGAAAGCCAGGTATCCGGGTTTGTACTGCCGGTATATTTTTGGTAGGTTGGACCAACTTTGGCAAAGCCAGAATGCAGGGTTATCCTTCGGATCCTGTCAGTGAAACACTTAGGACCAAAGTATAGATCATCCTTTTCTGCTCTGTCAATATGCGCAGAATATCTCCCGGCTGAATGGACAGAAGGGGATCTACTCCTTTCTTTTCCATTGTTACGCGGATGCGTTTTTCCGAGGTTATCTCTATCTCTTCCGTTGTCACGCCCTCTGGGATTAGGTGGAGTCCTGCTCCTGTACCTTTCCTTATCTTTGGGCGGTGTCCGAGATCTTTCACGCCTGTGAGGTGTATCGTATCTTCCAGCTTTTTCGGCTGGGTTTCTCGGAGGTGGCATTATTTTGCCGTCATTCCGGTGTTTGTCTTCCCGATCGTGTGGTTTATATCCATCTTTCGGGAGATGAGGTCCGGTTCTAGACGCTGCGTCCCGGTTGTCGGGGTTTTTCTTGTCTTTTCTCGGATCCTCTTTTTTGTCCGAATCTCCTGGTTCTTCCGGTCCAGGTGCTCCAGCAGCGCAAGTAACAGTTTTGCAGAGGGCGGAATTATCATGCAGCCTCCCTGATCGCTCTTGTCCTCGCTGTTGCTGCTGTAATGCTTTTCCTAGGAAAGCATACACCCCTTGGAGTTTTTCCCCGTTAGAATACAGATCATTGTTCAGGATGGCGAACGCTGCTTCCGCGTTTTCAGCTGCGGTTTTGTATATTGGTTCACCCTTGGCATCTTTGCCGTTTAGCTGCTTTTGCCAAGATGGGTTATATAACCTTTCTTTCGGCGGCAGCTCTTCCGGTTTTGTAATTCCGGGTAACCTTGTAGGTTTTAAGACAGATCTGTGCTTTCTCTCGTACTCCTCAATTTCTTGCTTCATAATTTTGATGTCATTATGGGTTTGTTGGAGGTGTTGCCGAGATCTAAGCAGTTGTTGCTGTTGCCGTTGGAAAGCTTGTCTCCTGGCTTCCAGCATCTCAGGGGGTTCATTGGGTCCCACTGGAGTTTGTAATAGTTCTTGCTCTTCCAGTTCTGTCATTGGCGGAGCAGTGATTTCCTTAGATTTCTTTTCCGCAGGTTTTGTGCCACTAACATCTCCAACTTCCAGGTTTTCGTCAGCGAGATCAGCTAACTGTTTCTTCCGGAGTTTGTACTGGAGTTTTTTGGAAGCACGGTGCTTTTTCTTGGAAGATGGAGGTTTTTTGACAGGTTCATCCTCTGTCATCTCCTTAACATTAGGAAATATCGGAGAGGTTTCTCCGTCTTCCCTCTCTTCCTCTGGCGGAGGGGTTTTAGGGCTTTCCTGGCTATCGGCACCCTTTGTATCGGCTGGTTTTGCCATTAGCACTTCATGGAATCCCTCTTGAAAGGATTTAACTTTTCGTACGAAGGCATCGTCATCTTCGTCTTCGGAGAAATTATCCGATCCGGTTTCCGACTCCAATCTCGCCTCAATGGCGGCGAGCACGGATTCTGTTTCCGAGTTCATCGTCTGGTTGACAGATGTCGGATCTTCCGTCTCTGTGACGGGTATTGGTTCTTCCGTCTCTGGGACGGGTGTATTGTTGTCTGCCTCTTGCACGGGATTTCCGTCATCCGTGTTTTCGGCGATCTCGGATTGCACCATGCCGATAAAGTGGGTATCACTGTTTTGTCGGCGATCTGAGCAAAATCCGGCATCATAGTCGTCTTCGACTGGGTATAGGGCGGGTGGGAGATAATTGCTTTCACCGCAAAACCCCATTGCTTCCGCGGTTAATCCGATAAAGATATTTGCAGATCCAATCGGTAAAACGCAGGCACTTACCAGATGGTTTTGCGCCGGGATGTAGGATCCGTTGTCGAGGAAGCGCCCGACGTCGTTGTCGAATTCCAAGCTTCCGACAGTGATCGATCTTCCGATTCCGCCTAATATCCCAGATCGGAACTTCACGCCTGACGTCGTCTGCCCCACGGTGGGCGCCAACTGTCGAGACATCGTAGTAGTTTTCATAGACTGGGGTGCCATGAGACTACGGTAGAGACGTGGGGTAACGGAACGGCGTAGTAACACAGAACACGGGATTTTACCCAGGTTCGGTACGTCGCGACAGTACGGCGTACCTACTCCTGCCTTTCTCACTATAAGGGACTAAAGCCCGTAATTCTGGGTTATAGTGTGAGGGAATAGATCTAGCTTTACTCGGCGAGGATCAGCTTCTCGGCGAGATAACCTAGAACTTAGAGCTTATTCAACTTAGAACTTATGAAATCTATCCTCTGTCCGGCTTTATATAATAGCCGGACTAGGGCTTACAGATTAGGAAACCTAGAAGACTACGTTTAACTGGTAACTTGGACGGTAAGGAATCCGTCTTCTTCTCCAAGCCAGATCACGCGGGCCGTGATCCGGGTTCTTCTAGAATCCGGCTTCTGCGCGTCGGCCTACTGGGCCGCCCAATGGACCTAAGCCCACTACCGCTTGGGCCACCCTGGTAGTCCGGCACTTTTGTCTACCATCTTCTATACCCCTATTCGGTATATATCCGACACCGGGTTATAGGATAGATAACCGTTCTATCAAGAGGGGCTCTCGAATGAGTTTATTGATCGTATCGTTCGTAGAGAGCTCAAACCTTTGCATCATTTGAAGGGAATATGGCCGAGAGGCAATAATAAAGTGGTTATTATCTTATTCCTTGTTTATGTTAAATGTTTATTTCTCATGCTAGAATTGTATTAACCAGAAACGTTGATACATGTGTGTTTAATAAACAAACAATGGTTCCTAGTAAAGCCTCTCTTTTAACTAGCTTGTTGATTAATAGATGATCAAGGTTTCCTGATCATGAACATTGGATGTTGTTAATAACGGGGTCATGTCATTAGAAGAATTATGTGACGAACTTAGACCCAATATCAAGATAAGAATACGATCAAGTCATTTAGTTTATATTGTTATATCTTGCGTACAAAGTAACTTATTCCTTAGACCATGAGATCATGTAAATCACTGATACCGGAAGGGTACTTTGATGTCACTAAACGTCACACCGTAACAGGGTGACTATAAAGGTGCCGTTAGGTATTCGGAAAGTATTAGTTGAGGATCATGGATCAGGAGTGGGATTTGTCCATCCAAATGACAGAGAGATATACTCTGGGCCCTCACGGAGATATCACATCGACACCACTTGCAAGCACATGATATGATCACAAGGATTTCATATCACGGAAACAAGAAAAGAGTACTTGTCAGGTAACGAGATTGAACAAGGTATGGTTGATACCAATGATCTAATCTCGGACAAGTAAAATATCGCGAGGCAAAGGCAATAGTTCACGACGTTGATGGTTCACACGATCACGAGAGTCATCGTTGAATATATAGGAGTCATCATGGATCTCTAGATCCCCTGTTGATTATTGATCGGAGAGGAGTTTCAATCATGTCTGTCTTATTCACGAACCGTAGGGTGACCCACTTAAAGTTCGATGACGCATTTGAGAGGATACAGAATATCGAATAATGTTTCGAGCAGCACCGAAATTGTTTCGAGGAAAACTGAAATAGTTCAAGGGTTTTTTCATCGAATGGTTGTTAATAGAATTAAAAAAATGACTCGAGGTGCTATATGCAAATGTTTGTTAATGAAATTAACAAATATAAATAAAGAAATAAAAATGTTTTATTTATTTATTAAAGAAAAACTCTTGGATTTTCTAAGTGGGAAATAAAGGAAGGATGAGTGGATGTGAGTGGAGTGTCCACTCACATGAAGATGGAAGAGGTGGGGGCACCACCATGGCTGGTCGCACCCCACCCTCGGGCTGCCTCCCTCTCCCTATAAAAGGAGGGAGAGGACTCCTCCTCCTTCACATACTTGCCCACCTCACTTCCTCTCCACCCGCTGCTCTATTCCATGGTCTCCGGCTTGGCAAAACCTTGACAGTGGGATTCTTCACCACCACCATGCAGTCGTGCTGCTGGAGTTCCGAGGGATCCTCTACTTCCGCCTCCCCTCTGGATCGAGGGAACGGAGGTCTTCATCAAGCCGTACGTGTGACCTATCACGGAGGCACCGCCGGATTGCGGTGCACATCTTCTCGCTCTCGGGGTCGGTGTGAGTACGACTACGCCAACAACGAGATTCAATCTTGTAGTGCTTAGAGTCTTCGAGGGTATGTTTTCTTAAGACTCTCTATCTATGCCCGTTGATTTCATCTTCTAGATTAGATAGTGGACTTTCGGGTGTCTCGCGCGTAGGAATTTTTTTGTTTTGTATGCAACGAACCCTTCAGCATTGGCATCATCTTTATTGGTTCTTATTTGGGTTTTCTCCACATGTGGTTTTAGAGCTTGTCTTGTTATTCATGTCAAGCTCAAGTTTATCAAAAACGGATTTCGTATGGAAAACTTATTGCGTTTTTGTTATTGGAGGTTTTGCCGGTTCCTATCTTATAAAGAGGTCTAGACTTTGACCATTTGGTTTTATTATCCCTTGTTGTACTATGATGTTTCTATGCATATTCTTTTAGTACTCGTTGTTGCGATTTCAACGAGTCCATGAACATAAGAAATGGAGCCCGGATGCAAAAGATATGACCGTTTTCGTATCAGTGTTTTCGCAGTTTTTAGGGGGGCGGAAATTCCGGTCCAGGGCCGGAATATTCCGGGGAAAATATCCGGCCCGGACCAGAGAGCGGGCACTCGCCCTCCAAAGGGGTCTTGGGTCATCCGGAAATTTACAGGCTTGAAATTTCCGGTCCAGAGGCCGAAAATTTCCGGTCTAAGTGCGAAAATTCCAGCCCGGACGGCCCTAATGGCCATATTTCGTGGGAAGCTATAAATAGTATTCCTCTTCCTCAAGAGGAGGCTGCCCAGCCCATTTCCTCTCTCATCTATTATTGACCTTCAAGAGCTTGGGTTTGTCTCAATCCCTCCAATGATTCTTGCCCCTTTTTAGGGAAAAGATAGAGGAGATCTAGATCTACTATTCCACCAATCAAAATCCCCTCTTAGTGAGGGGAATCCATTGGATCTAGATCTTGGGATTCATTTGTTGTTTTCCTTGTTCTTCCTTCTTCCTCCCTCCATAGCATTAGTTGCTTTTGTGGGTTTTGGGAGAGAAGGACTTGGTCACTTTGTGTGTTCTTGCCATTGCATAGGTGCATCGGTTTGAGTTCCCCACGGGATTCGTGAAAAAGAAGTTCGTGAGCTTGTTACTCTTGGGTGCTTGGTCACCGAAGAGATTGTTCCTCTTGGGTGTATTGCTCACCCTAGATGGTTAGTGCTTGGGGCTTCCACCTTGTTGCAAGAAGCTTCGTTGAGAGCCTCCAACTTACTTATGGAGATAGCCTCAACCTCGTGTAAGGTTTGGTCACCACCTTCAAGAAGACCTCATAGTGGAAACGAGAATCTCCCTCACCGGAGAAGCTTGAGGAGTGCACAACCGTGCTATTGAGGAGCTCCTAGGTGGCTCCCCACCTCTCCAATGAAGACGTACTTCCCTTGGGAAAGAACTTCGGTAATCACATCGGTGTCTCTTTGTGCTTTGAGTCCTCAAAATGAATTTGCAATTATGGAATCCTATCTTAAAGGCCAGCCCTATATTTTATTAATAAAAATGGAATCGAAATTTCAGTTATTTCTATACTCTAGCCCGTTACTTATGCATTTACCCTTGTGATAGCCATCGTGCTTGAAGTCATCTTTCTTGCTATCACATAGTTGTATATCTTGCTTAGCATAAGTTATTGGTGCACATAGGTAAACCTAGCTTGCATAGGTTTTGTGCTTGATAAATTAAACGCTAGTTTTATTACACATTTATTCAAGCCTAAACCGTAATTATTTTAAAGCGCCTATTCACCCCCCTCTAGGCGGCATCCTTGTACTTTCAATTGGTATCAGAGCAAGGGCTCTCATTGTTAGGCTTCATCGCCTTGAGAGTAATGATGTCTCTTAGTGAATTAGTGCATGATCCCACATTTCATTTCGATGGCACAAACTATGATGTTTGGAAATTTCGTATGCTTATTTATTTCCGGGTCATGGACCCACATATGGAGCAAATTGTAGAGATGGGTTTTTCTCCTCCAAAGGATCCTCAAAATCCAACTTTAGAGGAAGAGAAAAACTTATCTCTCGATGCTCTTGCTATTAATATGTTTTTCCTTCTTGCGAGCCTTGTAGTTATTAAGCCACTCTTTCCTATCCGGAATGCTCATGAGGTACGGACAAAGCTTCAAGATAAATATGGAGTGTCCAATATTGTTGAGGATGATTGCTCTCCCTCCATCTCCGGTCGTGATGAGTTCTCAACTTCTTCTACTTCACCAACATGTGGTAAGCCACAAACTAATGAGATGGTGAGTAGTGATAGGCTTTGCAATAATGATAGTGAGCTTATTATTGATGATCATTCATCTCTATCTTATTGTCATGCCTCATCTTTGGACTTAAACACAACTAGCACCAAAAATGTTTTACATGCTTGTGTTGATAGTCCTTGCATATCATGTTAATGTTGTGTGTCTAAATCTCATGATGATATGCTTGCTTTATCTTATTCCCATGATAAAAATGATTTTGTTTCCTCTAGTCTTTGTGTGGCTAACAATGTAAAGGAAACCCAACTCTCTATGGAACAAGATGTGGACTTGAGTGGTGCCTCAAGTAATGTTCCATCATCATCTACCACATTTTCCCTCATGGCCAAGGATTCAAAGGTACCTTCTACTTTTAACACCAATATATCTCATGTTGATAGAGATGAGTGGATAGCTTTGTGGTTAGCTAGCCTTCATGGTGAGACCAAGGAAAATGTGAATGCTCTCCTAGTACAACTTGATGAGGCTAACTCTCTTATAGATGAAAAGGAGGATATCATCGTGACTTTGGAAAGTCATAATGGTGGTCATTCTATCAAGGATAATGAGCTTGAAAATGCTTTTGAGAAAGATCGTTCCCTTAGATCTTCTCTTGGAGAGAAACTATCTAGTCTAGAAGAAACCTACGCTCTTAGCATTTCTAAGCTTAGAAGGGGCAATGAATTATCTCTTTCTCTTGCTAATGACCTCAAAGCTAAAAATGATGATGCTTGTGCTACTAACTCTATTTCTTGTGAAGCATCTATATTAAAGGAGAATGTTGATTTACGGGCTCCACTTGAATTTCTAACTAGTAATTATGGGAAATTGGAAGAAACTCATGAAAATCTCTCAAGCTCTCATGAGGATCTTATAGTCTCCCATGAGAGGCTAAAATTAGCTCATGAGGCTATTTTAACTAAGGTAACATCTTGTGAGCCTCATGTGGACAAAGACACAACCTCTACTCTAAATGCTATATTTACTTATGCTAGTCCTATAATTCATCCTCTCATAATGTTTCCACATCTTGTGATGAATTGCTTTCCTTGCCTTGTTTCTCTAAAAATGATGCATCTACTTCCTCTAGCTCTTGTTTTGATACTAACCTTGTAGAGGGAATCAATGAGCTCAAGGCCCAAGTCACTTATTTGAAGAAAGACTTGGAGAAGTGTCATAAAGGGAAGTCCACAATTGACAATATGTTGAGTGTCCAAAAATCCCTCAATGACAAGAGAGGACTTGGATTCGTTTCCAATCACAAAAACAAGTCCAAGGTCGTCAATAAGAAGGGTCATGAACAAGTCAAGAATTTGGCCAAGATTGTTTTCTTTAAGTGCAAGGTTGAAGGGAATCATGTTAGATCATGCCCTTTGAAGAAGAAGCAACTTAGTGATAAGCAACAAGGGAAGCGGACACAAGTCCAACATCAACCTCAACTTAAAGTTGAAGAAAGGCCTCTTCCCATGAAGACTCAAGCTAATTCTTCTCAAGTTGAGAAATCAACTAAGAAGAATGTAAGGAGTCGTTGTTGCTATTTATGCCGAAAAAGGGCCATCTTGCTTCTTTATGCACTCATGGTACATTATCCAACCCTATCATAATTTATGATGTGTATTCCATTTGTAAGGATAGTGTGGGCAATGTGTTTGCCAAATATGTTGGTAACCAAAATGGTATCAAGAAAAGAACCATTTGGATTGCCAAGCCTATTGTGACTAACCTCTTAGGACCCAACTTGGTTGGGGACCAACAAGCTCAAACTTTATCAATATGTGTTATTGGAGGGCATTGGAGACTTGGCTATGCATGAATAATTAAGGGATATTCATCACTTGTATTTTCCTCAAGCCAAGTCATTTAGATTATCATGTCTGTATCTCTTATTCCATGCTCCTTCTTGCGGTAACTTGTATTTACATTTTATATATACATTGAAAGTTGCTTGCCCCTTTGCATGTGTTGGTTTTGTACCTTTCTTGTATTTTGTATATGTTGTGCTTACTACTTACTTATCCTTGAGTAATCTAGTATGTGTTTGTTGGTTTGTACAACATTTATGTGTGAGTTTTCTTTGAGCCTTATTGTATCTTTCTTGTATATTATTTTGCTCTTTTGAGTGGTTAATGGACTTTCCTATTTTTGGGGAATGATATTCCTTGGCATTTCACAATCCTAAAATATATGTACATGAGCAATACCATTTAGTGTTGATATCAATATTGTCTAGCCTCTATGTGGTATGTCATGCTCATGAGAAATTCAATTCTATAATGTCTATTAATTATCTCTAGTTGTTCTTTATTTGCCTCTTGTTAAGAAGATAAGGATTATCACATTATGGGGGAGTAATATCCTTTGTGCATATTACAAACCTAAACAATGTGAACATTTGAGGTTTTGCCACCTAGAATTGATATTGTCAATTATCTTGTTCCTATGTGGCATGTGTGCTCAAACAAGTTTCAATTTACTTAAATGCTTTTATTTGCTCATCTTTTGGATCTTGTCTGTGAGAGAGTTTCTTGGTGCGGTTTTCCTCAAATGTGCACTAGTATGTATTATCTCGGAAAACCGGTTGCTTCATGTTGTATTAATCATTGCTTTGCATGATCATTGGACTATTGAAGCCATCAACAATATCTATTTAAGCATGGTGTTTTAATTCCTATCCTTTTCATATGCTTTTATTTTGTGGATATGATCATGAATATCTATGCAACATACCACCAAGAAATAACTTCGTACTCCTTGTCCTTAACAAGTGATAATATTATCTGTGGTAGAATTTATTGATCATATTTTACTTGGGTTATTGCTTTTATTTTTCATATTTCTTGTCAAGAAATTGCTTTGTGCTCACTCCCATTATCTTCCTTGCCTATTGAGAATCCCTTTGTTTTACTCGTATTTGTTTGGTGTTCTAATTGCTAAAGCTAAAGCAAGGATCCCATTTGTGTGCATATTGTATTAAAATTTAAAATTATGAATAGTGCACAAATCATGGGGGAGCTTTCCTATATTATTTAGAACACTAGTTTTCTTCTTTTTTCTTTAAATCTTTCTCAATTGGTATTTCATCCTGATGACGCGTCTTTAGGGAAGGCAAACCTTTTCGTCTTGGTACTTTGTGCCATCATGAAAAGTGTAGAGGGTTTGGCTTAGTTGTTGGAACCTTGCTTTTTTTGGGAGTTGGTTATCTTACTAATTCCTTTATTTTCAAGTTGATCTATTTTGGATATTGGGCTTCTTTTTGTTAATGAATCTTTCTTTTGATATCTCTTTTGGGAGTTTAATATCTCATTTCTTGTTGTAACTTTTAATTGGTTTCTTTGAAGTGTCAATTGGTTCTTTGTGATATCATTTTCAATTGTATTTTGGTTCTTGAAAATCTTTGCATGCATATTTACTAAAGTATTTGTTATGGCATGCTTACTTTCTTTGATGCAATATATAGGGTAAACTCCACCGAATCCTAAATCGGCTAAGATGTGCATGGAATTCAATTTCATATCTATATGCGCATATTTATGTGGAGCTTATCCTATGTATTGTAGTTTGTCTAACTACTTTGTACCCAATGTGTTTGGGGACCATTTTGTGCTTAAATGTGTTTTAGGTACATTTGAGATGCATTGGATGCTTGCCTCATTCTCAAGGAAGGTGTTGTCACCATGATGTTATCGGAGTCAAGCTAGGATGAGGGATTAACTCTTATCCACAACAACATCTCCATTGAGATCTTGGTAACAAGTATCTCTCATGCATAATATTCTTGTATTCAACCTTGTGTAGGTTGCATCTTGGCATGAAAATTCTTTATTTGTAAAATTATTCTCCCTTTGTGATACCTAATTCTTTCAAAACATTGCAACTATCTATTTTTCCCTTATAAATATGTGTGATGTCTTTGGTGTGTTTGTCTTGGAAATTCATTTATCCCCATTTAAGATATAATTTAGCTATGTGCTATGCTTTCAATAAAAAAATCTTATTGGTGTATTTATGACTTTCTCTTGGATATCATGTTCTTCACTTTCGTAACTATTTTGTGTGTACATGTTTTTTTGTGTGGATACATATTATCATGATTTGTGTCCACTTAGAAACTTATACACATGATAGGAGTTACATCTCTTTTTGGTATCCTATTCCTTTGGAGTCCACCCTTCTTATACCCTTTTCATTTTTTGTGACTCCGAAAATTATTTTCTTTATGAGTGCTTGTCTTATATTATTTCATCTCGTGCACTCATTTGTTTTTGAGTTTCTTTTTGTCTCTCATTCTCACCTTGGTGGGCATTTTAGTTTCCTTATGTATGGTTGATCCTTGTCTCATGGTTTTCCGTTCATTTGGTATCTTTTTGCTCAATCATTCATTTATTTTCTTCAAGTGATATGCCAAGTTTGTTTTTTATGCTCTCTTGCACTTGTTTTGTGTTTTAGAGGATATTGGGGAAGTGATGATACCATCTTTGTGCACTTTGTATTCAAATGCAAAAAATATAAGTAGTGCATTAACATTGTGGAGCTTCATGATTTTCTTTAGAACACTATTTTGCTAAAATCATAAAATCTTTGGTTCCATTGGTTTTTCAGATCCTTTTTTTGTGCTCCTCCTCTTGGAAGAAGTGTTAAAGGAATATAATCTTATTTGCAATCTTTGGATCCTCAATATAGTTTGGTCTCCCCCCATCTATTCGTCATTTAATATGCATTTGGTTTCGCTCATATTATGAGAAATGCAAAAATTGTAAGGGAGATCTTACTATATTGGCCTTCTACATTTTTCTGCCCATTTCGACAATGGATGCCAATGGGGTAGAAGTTTAGAGGGTTTAAGGGAATTTGGTTTAATGCTTTGGTTTTGTTCTTAAGATTTTTCCTTCCATGCTCATGCATCCATGTGTATTGCTTTGCATGTTTGCTTAATTCATTATATAAACCCTCGTAAAAAGGATTGTCATCAATTACCAAAATGGGGGAGATTGAAAGTGCATGGTGCCCCACGTGTGGTTTGGTAATTAATGAAAATCCTTGTGGACTAATAGTTTCATTGAGATATCCTTGTAGGTTTTTCCATTGGCACCACTTGAACTTCATGTGTTGGATTCAAGTATGTATTGAAGAAGGAGATTGTGTGAACATTCATGTTTACCTTCAAGACATCATCATCATGAATAAAGAGAAGATACTTAGTTGATCAAGTTGAAGTAAAAGTTCAAGATTAGCATCAAGAAGAGTTCAAGTTCTTGATGCTTGCCACCCATATGGATATTATTGTCAAGTGAAGATGGACATGTGAGAAGCTCTCCCATATTATCTTATGGGGGAGCAATTTACAAGTCTTCACAAAGAGAAGCGCAATCAAGAAAGGTGCTCCAATTTGAGGTCATTAATATCATCATCATCTAGCTCAATTGGAATGTGCAATACAAAGGTGACATTATAGGTTTTCTATTTTACCGGTCACATGATGTTAGTAGGGAGACCGAGTTATAGAATAGATAATCGTTCTATCAAGAGGGGCTCTCGAATGAGTTGCTTGATCGTATCGTTCGTAGAGAGATCAAACCTTTGCATCATTGGCATCATATTTCTTGGTTCTTATTTGGGTTTTCTCCACGTGTGGTTTTATAGCTTGTCTTGTTCTTCATGTCAAGCTCAAGTTCATCAAAAAGGGATTTCGTATAGAAAACTTATTGCATTTTTGTTATTGGAGGTTTTGCCGGTTGCTATCTTATAGAGAGGTCTAGACTTTGCCCATTTGGTTTTATTCTCCCTTGTTGGACTATGATGTTTCTCTGCATATTCTTTTAGTGCTCGTCGTTGTGATTTCAATGAGTCCAAGAACATCGAAAACGGAGTCTGGATGCAAAAGATATGACCTTTTTCGTATCAGTGTTTTCGCAGTTTTTAGGGGCGCGGAATATTCCGAGGAAAGTATCCGGCCCGGACCAGAGAGCAGGCACTCGCGCTCCGGGGGGTCTTGGGTCGTCCGGAAATTTCCAGGCTCGAAATTTCCGCCCCGGGATCTAGATCTACTATTCCACCAATAAAAATCCCCTCTGAGTGAGGGGAATCTATTGGATCTAGATCTTGAGATTCATTTGTTGTTTTCCTTGTTCTAGGAGAGAAGGACTTCATCACTTTGTGTGTTCTTGCCACTGCATTAGGTGCATCAGTTTAAGTTCCCCACGGGATTCGTGAAAGAGAAGTTCTTGAGCTTGTTACTCTTGGGTGCTTGGTCACCGGAGATATTGTTCCTCTTGGGTGTATTGGTCACCCTAGACGGTTAGTGCTTACGGCTTTCACCTTGTTGCAAGAAGCTTCGCTGAGATCCTCCAACTTACTTGTGGAGATAGCCTCAACCTCGTGTAAGGTTTGGTCACCGTCTTCAAGACGACCTCATAGCGGAAACGAGAATCTCCCTCACCGGAGAAGCTTAAGGAGAATAAGGTGTGCACATCCGTGCTATTGAGGAGCGCCTAGGTGGCTCCCCACCTCTCCAACGAAGACGTACTTCCCTTGGGAAGGAACTTCTGTAATCACATCGGTGTCTCCTTTGTATCTTGTTGTAATGCCCGCATGAATCACATAGTAATCTTTATGTCGTGTGTATGCACTACGGTGCAGTCTTCATTTCTATCAATTGCCCAGCTGTAATTTGTTCACCACACATGTTATTTGTCTTCTATGGAGAGACACAACTAGTGAACTGTGGAGCCCGGTCCATTTTCTCATTCTGATAATACACACTGCTTCCATTGTTTTCACACTGCTTCCACTGTTTTCACACTGTTGCTACTGTTTTCATACTGTTTTTCACACCATACGTTTAACATGTTCAGCAAAACCGGTGAGATTGACAACCTCACTGCTTCGTTAGGGAAAAGTGATTTGATTGTGTTGGGTAGGTTCCACGCTGCTGCTGAACTGGTAGTGCATCCTGCCATCTCAGCCGCATCAACCTTCTGAAGTTACTCCTTCCTCCTACTGGTCGATTCAGGCTTGGTTTCTTTCTGAGGGAAACTTGCTATTGTGCTTTTCATACCTTCCTCTTGGGATCTCCCAACGAACGCGTGTTACACGCGCATCAGTCCCCTGACCAGAGGTGAATACAAGTTGAATCCAAGGACAATTCAGCAGCTCCCAGTCCACCATCGTCCGTCAGAATGAGGTGAATCCCGGGCTTTCCCTCGAATGTCGGTGAGATCCTTGCCACGCTGCATTAGGCCAGGTCGTATTCAACGATTTCTCCATGGTCGGACACGAAGTAGAGAAGAGACTTCCCTACGAGCATGATGTATGTATGCTCCCTGAAGAACATTTTCAATTTGTGGATGGACTTGATTTCGCCCCAGGTATGAGTCTCCGACGAGTACACGCACACCAACATGAGCCGCTCCACGACATGCTCGTCGTCCCTGTCGCTGTTGTCTTCGATGTTGCCGCGGGCGATGGACACAAAGACGATGCGGAAGGGGCCCCCACGACAGCCGCGGTGGTCGCACCCGTTTGCCGCGCAGACTACGACCGCGGACGGGTTTTCGCAGAACGTCACCTCGTCTGGCCCAAACACGAGCCGCTGGTCGCCGGCGATTGGGTCCCATACAATGAGATCATTATTCGAGCAGAGGAGCAGGGCGCGGCGATGGCAGAAGTCGAGGGCCCGCCCGTACCACTGACAGTCTGGGACGGCGAGGGAGAAGGCTAAGGCCGTGGCGGTGACGAAGCCTTCTATGCCTATGTGGGGGTAGTTTTGAAGGAAGCCCAGCAAGGGGGGTCTCCCGTGGAGCTCGTGGAGGCGCGGTGGCAGATGACGCTTCTCCATGACTTGCAGACGAGAGCGGTGCGGAGGAGGCACGAGGCTCGTCGGGGGGGGGGGGAGGAGGATCTCCTCGATGAGCTCCTCCGGGATTGCCGGTGGTGAGTCGGGGGCAGCGGCGACGGTGCCATGGGAGCAGCTCAGTCTCGCTAGGGACGGGCTTGGGCTAAGGTGAAATGCTTTTGTCCCAATCAGATTCAGAAAGCTAAGTGTCCTGGTGTTATCACAATCAGTTTTTTTTCGAGGCTTTTTAGTTGTTGCTCTGGCGTGTACCATCATTTGCAAATACTAGCTGAATGCCCGTGGGTTGCCACGGTTTTCAATTTTTTTGCGCACGTACATATAAACATAGTTCAAATGAATATTTTAACATCTTACCACCTTCCATCCGAGATACGAATCAAGTTCTCCGCAAAAAAAAACTTACAGATGATGGTCTTCAATCCTGATCTTTGTATATGTCACCCCTTCACCACTCACACCAACCAATCCCTCGAACTCCACGTATTCAACCATTCGTTACCAGTATGTTGTGTATTCACCTCACCCCAACAACGTGTTGTCCAACTCCAGCAAATTTCTATCAGCAACCATCCCACATTCAGCCATAGTAATCGTGGTGGTTTCCACTCCCACCTTAGAGTTGTGAAATATCTAGCAATTATTTAAATCATTTCAGAGGGTTCATAAGCCCCAAACCTGGTTATGTTTTACGCATAGCATGAGTGTCAAATGCCCAAATAAGAGCATCCCAATGATAGACGTGCAGACGCTCGAATAAAAAAAATAAAAATAAAACTAAGAGCTCACTTTTCCAAACCACAATGTGTCTAGGCAGGCAGTTGGATCTCCAGGATGCCATCAAACCGACCAAGGTGTCGGGCGACTCTTTTTGCGTCAGCACGGGGAGATGATCCCACCATAGATTGGGCAGAAAATATTTCCTAGCATTGGCATAGAAGCTCAAATCATACAAGTCAGACTGGTTTCCTTTTGACACCTCTACTTGTGTTCCCAGATGTTTTCATCTCATCTACTTTTGGGTGTGATTTTTTTACAAACTTATTCCTGATGGAAACAAAATACATGACACCACCACTTCCTCCCTCATGTTCCTTCCCCACCACCACGACTGGCCAATAGACTCGGGGAAAAAATCTACAAGAAAACAATCATTTCATTGAACTGATGAGATACAACATAATGTTTAGTCTTGAATTCGTTTTTTACCATGGAGATTTATCATAAATTAAAAGATATCTTACATACAAGAAACTGAAAAGGACAACCCGAAGCAGACACCTTTTTGATATGGCTACAAAATTAATCCTGCATACTCTTATCCACATTGATCATGAAAAATCTTAATAAACCACCTCTTCAAGCTTACATGGACAAAAAAGAAAAGGAGAAAGTATAATAGGCATTAACTTTATAAGCAAACATAGTACATTACCATACATATAATTTTTTTTTTATAATGAGCTTTATTACTTAAAAGGTTTAAGTATTACACCCGGCTTCTGCATTACAAGATGCACACGACCGACAAAACGAAAAGAAGAATAAAAATAGTCAACATGTAGCAACATGCCGATTACAATCACAAAGATGAATCAACTGTCGCCTAAGGTGAAGCAATCCGTAGATCAAGCGGACACCCATGTGGGACAAAAATATCCCTCGCCGCTTTTTCCAGCCGTACACATGCCTCCGTAAAAAGGCCTTGATACTCCGCCCGCTGTAATGTGCACCACGAACGGAGAGTACCTGTGCAACGGAATAGAACCTGCAAACGAGAGAAATTTTTATCATTAAAAATCTTGTCATTTCTGCATAGCCAGAGTGACCATATAACGGCTAGCGCTCCTATCCTAAACATAGTTTTAAACCTTTTATCAACTCCATTCAACCAATTGCCAAAAATATTGGCAACAGATGTAGGAGGATATAGGTTCGAAGCCATTTGGATAGCTGACCATATAGAATGTGCAAATGCACACTCGAAGAACAAGTGTTTAATCGTCTCCTCTGTAGGACAAGAAACACACTTCGTACTCCCATGCCAATTACGTTTGACAAGATTATCTTAAGTTAAAATGATGCCTTTACGAAGATATCATACAAAGATCTTCATCTTCAACGGTATCTTCATTCGCCATATTTTATTATTATTATCGATCGGCATTCCTGAATGAACCAAAGCCCTATACAAGGAGTCAACTGAGAACAACCCATTCTTAGTTAAACTCCATCGAAACACATCGGTGCCTTGTGATAATTGGATCTGCGCCAATCTATCTAATAGAGCGTTCCAAGATTGAAGTCTTGGTCCAATGATATCTCGTCTGAACGTCACATTAGGAGGATATGTTTGCATTACAGTGGCTAACGTATCCCCTTTGTGACGAACAATGTTGTATATGGTCGGATACTGTTCACGGAGGGTGGCGTTACCTAACCATTGATCCTCCCAGAAACGTATCTGAGATCCATCCTTTATGCTAAATACCCCACAGCGAAAGAAGTGCTTCTTAGTCGCCATTAGGCCAGCCCAAAAATGCGAATCACCTATTTTCCATATAACCTCTGACAGCGCCTTTGTGCCAATGTATTTCCTCTTAAAGAGTGTCTGCCAAACACCATTCTCTGTAAGCAGGTTAAAAAGCCATTTAGCTAGGAGAGCTGAGTTTTTGACTTGTAGTTCATGAATCCCCAACCCTCCTTGATCTTTTGGTCGGCACACTACGTCCCATCTAGCTAGTCGATATTTTTTTTCTTTTCACTATCCCCTTGCCAAAAAAATCTTGATCTGAAGTAATCTAGCTTCTTCAAGACTCCTTTTGGTAACTGGAAGAAAGATATCATATACAGTACCATGTTCGACAGGACTGAATTTATGAGTACCAATGTTCCACCTAGGGATAATAATTTTCCTTTCCAACTTGCAAGCCTTTTTTGCAACCGATCTTCGACGTGTTTCCATTCCGTATTAGTCAGTCTCCTATAGTGTATTGGAATACCCAAATACTGAATAGGAAACTGACCTTGCTCACATCCAAAAATCTTGGAATATTGAGCAATCGCGTCTTGGGCTTCGCCAAATCAAAAAAATTCACTCTTATGGAAGTTAATCTTTAACCCAGATAGTTACTCAAAATCTGATAGAATTAACTTCAGATTCGTCGCTTTCTCTAGATCATATTCCATAAAAAGAATTGTGTCGTCTGCATATTGAAGTATAGATAGTCCCCCATCCAGAAGGTGGGGTACCAACCCTTCAATAAGGCCATTTTCTTTAGCTCGTTCAATCATGATCGCTAACATATCCGCCACAATATTAAACAATATGGGCGATAATGGATCACCTTGCCTCAATCCCTTTGTAGTCTGAAAGTATTTACCGACGTCGTCGTTGACTTTTACGGAAACACTACCACGAGACACAAAATTATGTATCAAAGCACACCATTCCTCCGAGAACCCTTTCATTCTCAGAGTTTGTGGGAGGAACGACCAATTAACTTTATCATAGGCCTTTTCAAAGTCAATTTCAAAAAGTACACCATTTACCTTCTTAGTATGCATCTCATGAACAGTTTCGTGTAAAATCACGACCCACGACCCCGTCTAGTATATTCCTACCCTGCATAAAAGCAGTTTGAGTATGTTTTACTACATGATCTGCAACCGCATTCAGCCTAATGGTGGCAACTTTCGTAAATATTTTGAAGCTAACATTTAGAAGGCAGATATGTCTGTATTGTTGTATCCTTTATGCGTCCTGAATTTTAGGCAACAAAACGATTTCCCCAAAATTTAGACGAAACAAATCTAGTTGGACCTTATGCAATCAACCAAACAATTACAGAAGATCATCCTTGATGACATCCCAGAAATGCTGGTAGAACTCTGCCGGGAAACCATCCGGACCTAGCGCCTTATTGTGCTCCATCGAAAGAATGCCTTCCTAATTTCCTCTTCATTGAAGGGAGCATTAAGGAAGGTATTCTCTTCTATGGATACTTGGGGAATATCCTCTGTTCGCGACTCGTCCATAGACATGCTAGTATCCGTCGGATCCCCCAAACAGACCTTAGAACTTTATAATGTAGGCCTTTAGCTGATCATGTCCTTCAATCAGGCCTTCATCCTGCATAGAGTGAATCCGCTTCTTTCTATGTCGTCCTTTTGCAACATTATGAAAATGGCGGGTATTCGAACCTCCTTCCAGGATAAATTTGGCCTTCGATCTCTGGTACCATTTGATCTCTTCCTCTCGCAGTAAGGATGTTACTTTCACGTTAGATTGGCTTTTTAGCTCAATTTCCTGCGGAGTTAGCAGCCTTATTTCTGCAATGATGTCGAGGTCATCAATAATGGAACACATACGATCTTTCTCTTTTTTTTAAATACCAGCAGTGTGTCTAGCCCAACCACGAAGATGTCGGCGCACATTGTGCATCTTGCTGTTCCATCTTCCGATCGGATTATTTCCAGTGTGTCTAGCCCATTCAGTTTTAATCAGTTCATCGAAACCATCCCGCAACAACCATCCCAATTCGAATTTGAACTGAGATGAGTGGGTAGTTTTAGTGTACCAGTGGAAAGTAGAATGGATGCATGACCCGATAGAGACTCAGTACGTTCGAGAGCTCGTACTGAGACCAATGGGTATTTATCTTCCCAATCAGTGCTCATAAGTACTCGATCAAGTTTTTCGTATGTAGGCTCTGGAAGACTCTGTCTCCCAGTCATATAAACCTCTCTCAAATCTAAACTGTCAATGACAGCATTAAATAAGAAAGGCCAATGTCTATCGAATCTTCCTTTGTTTTTCTCATGGGGAAATCTTAGCATATTAAAATCTTCACATATTAAAATAGGATACGGGTTCTCATTAGCCAAATTCATCAATTCGCGAAGGAAACCTGCTTTATGTTCTTCTTGGGCAGCACGGTACACACCAACCAAACTCCATATGAACTTATCAGCCTTGTTCCGGATATGTGCCTTAATATAAAAGTCACCATCCGTCACTGCCAATATATCCATAGAGTCTGATTTAACGCCTAGTAAAATGCCACCAGATCTTCCACGAGGAGGGATTGGATGCCAAGTGAAATCTACACCTCCTGAGAGGCGATCCAACACACTTTGCGAAAAATCCCTTCTACCCTTTTCCGAAATCGCTAAAAAATCCGACCGATGATCCCTCATATACTGAGCAATATTCAAATGTTTAGCCAAGTCACCAAGACCTCTGCTATTAGTTAAGATGCCGTTCATTGGGAAACAGTTGGAATTTTAGAACATTTCTCGTTAAGTCGAGATTTTTTATTTCTTTTATCCTTGGCAGATTTGGATTTCCGGCCTGAGGCGAATATATCATGTAAAGATCTTAGCCCGTCCTCATCCATACCCACCTCCGTCATCTCACCCACCAAATGGATAGAAGCTGTCCATCAACCGTGGAATTCACTTCCTCATCATCTAAGGGTGAGACAATCGGCTTACAAGAAACACATGGAGATACCTGAAGGCGATCATACTCCACATGCTTCAAAGCGTTAGCCGAGATAGTTATTTCACTATCATTTACATATAAGTATGTAAGGAGATATTAGTCGACCTCCAAACAGCATAATATTCAAAATATCAGGCGGAATGCATAGGTACCTTTGTTGCCTGTTTAAACAGGCTTGAAGGAACTTCCTCCCCTACGTTCGAATCAGCATCAGTTTGACTCCCACCAAGAATTGAATACACATAATGAAACAGACTCTCAAATGAAGGCAACATACATAAATATGATTGCAGCTACTTTTAGAATTAAAAAAAGAAATGCACAACTTAGACAAAAAAAAAAGCATCGACATTTTCAGGTAAAGGGAGAGCTATTCTCACTCAGTCTGTAAGTTAGGTGTCTAAAACCAGTCAAATGTGCTACTCTTAGAGTGAATTGTAGAGACTTCTCCTTATCTTAATTCAATAACAAAATACAAAGAATACTTTTAACAACGTTACCATTGTAGATCATTCAATAGCCAAACATGGTATTTCTCAAATCTCAAGACACATAGTAAGGAACACCTCACACTCACAACAACATCACAAAAGCTGGCCGTTGCGCCGGATCCTTGCCCAGCTACAAGAGTAGCCTTCTCTAAGTTCACATCCATTAGTATAACTGCAGATCACGCCGCGCTGTCGCATTGAGGCATTGCTCGCGCAAGGGCTGTACCAGACGGGCAAGCGGTAGAAGTAGCTGCAGAGCTCTTCGTCAAACAACGAGGACTTTTCCTTGGGACGCCGGCATCGTGGAGACACCTCAGCGCCTCCATGTACACCTTCAGGTTGTGGAGTTGCTGCTGCTTCATCGAATACCCTCAACACGACCAGCGGCGACGATGACAGACAATTTGAATGCAAATGATTAAGTAGTTTGTGCTGTGAATGCCTAGTCCTATCCGTGCCCGCGAGACAGACTGCATTAGAGGCATAGACCACAGTGCATCTGGTTGGAATAAGCTTCACCAGCCATAATATCATTAGTGCCAAATTCTTGTAAAAATGTACCATAACTAAACTATCTGTCAAGGCAGGGTGTGAAACTCTGTTAAATGAATTAATTTATACAATACACTACGATAATCAGTAACAAAGATAAATCAACAATAACACAACAAAATTCAAGAGGCAGCATAGATCTTACAGCCCACGCATACGCGACGATTCACTGATTGGTAGGCGAGAGCACGATGGAAACAATTTTCCTCCCCATTTAGCAATACCCAAAACACAAAGAGGTGGGAAGGGGACGATGTACTGTGTTGCTACAAATTGATATATTGAATATCAGTAGGTCCATGCAGAATTTCACTACTGACACGGAAGATAGACAGACAAACCATGACCGACAACCCTCTTTGGAAATATCCTAGTAAGGGCATCTCCAGTCGCCCCCCCCCCCCCCCCAGAAGCCCAAATAGCGCCGAAACGGCGCCAATTCGCGCCGCGGCACCTAGGCGAAACCCAGCCCGTTGGGTTCGGCTTGGGGGGCGAAAATGCACTGCAGCCCACACGGGCTAACTCTGACAGTGACGCGTCGGAAAACCGCGGGAACAGAAACCTCCGTGATCATCTTCTCGGCTACCGCCTCGGTCAAAGGCTGCCGGCGTTTATGGCGTGGCGGCCGGCCAGTGCATGCGCCCGTTCAAAGGCTGCCGGAGTAATGGCGTGGCGGGCGGCAGCGAGGGCACGCGGCGCAGTAAATGCCCCGGCAGGCTACAAAAAACCCCTCGCCGCTCACCGCTCTCCCCATTCTTCCTCCTCGCCGCTCTCCCCATTCTTCCTCCTCGCCGCTCTCCCCGTCCTTACTCCCCCTGTGCTTTCTCCCCGCTATGGCGAACTACGACGATGCCGCCGCCGCCAACGGCTGGCGCCGCCGCCACCTCCGCAGGAACGAAGCATGGTCGTTGTGTCGGGCGGGCTATCCGTGCCCGCCCGACATGCGCCTCTCGAGCTCCGCCGGCGGGCAACCGTGCTGGCACCTCAGCGTCGGTGGGGTCCCCATGCCCCCAATCCCCTCCACCGACACTGAATTCCGGCAGGCCATCGCCGAAGTCCGTCGAGGACTGCCGGCGGACGAGGCCGCGCGGCTTCACTGGAGGCCGCACGACCAGGACGTGTTCTGGTGGCAGGAACTGCAGCGCCGCCACGACGCGTACCTCCCCGCCGAGGGCAACAATGGCCCTGTCGAGGGCCGCGCCAACAGCACGGGGCGCAAGCGGTGGCGGGGAGGCCAGCACCGTACCCTCGAGTGGGTGCTGGACTACATCGACGCCGGCAACAAGCCCCGGCTGCAGATGCCGCCCCGCCCGCACCCCTCGTGGGCACCGCGGCGGATGGGTGGGTCGTCGCCGGCCACCTCGAGCTCCTCCGGCGCCCAATCTCTCTCCCTCACCCCTCCCATTCTCAACTCCGGGGCCCCTGCACGCAGGCGCAGCGGCGGCGCCCTGCGCATCGGCGAGCCGCGCCAGCGGCACGGCGCGGACTTCAAGCTCGTCGTCTGCCCGAAGACGGAGGTGGAGGAGGACGACGATTGGCCGGACCTGAAGGCCGCGGAGGAGCTCTCGCGCAACACCCTCCAGCCGGTCACCGCCGACTGGAGTCTGCGTGACAGCACCGAGGAGGAGCTGGAGCTCTAGCGCCGTCTCCTTGCCGAGGCCGAGCAGCGGAAGGCGCAGCGTGAGCAGGAAGCTGCCGCCAATGCGACCCGCCGCCGCGTCCCTCTTCCTCCGCAGACGAGGGAGGTTCCCTACGTCGTCCTCGACCCCGACAGCGAGGAAGAAGCCGAGCTCCAGCTCGCCCTCGCGGCGAGCAGGTGGGGCGACGCTGGCGCAGGGCCGAGCAACCCGCACTGCCGCGATCCCGCGCAGGCACGAGCAGGTGGGACGCCGGCGGTTCGGACGACGACGACGACGGGGACGACTGCGACTACAGCCAGGTGATCGCGGCGAGCCTTGGCCTGCAGTACTCGTAGAGGATTTGCGCCTAGTTTATTGTTTTTTAGTTAAATTCCTGTCGAACTGTATGAACTTTCGTCGAATTAATAAAATTGCGTCGAATTTAGTTTTTGAATTACTTTGGGCCTACTGTTGGGCTGGGGGACGACTGGGAACCCTGCCCCCCAGGTTTCATATTAGCGCCGTTTGGCGCCGCGGCGGCCCCAAAACGGCGGCGTTTTGGGCCCTGGGGGGCGACACGGCTAGAGATGCCCTAAGGTATACCTATGTGAAAACTAATGTTAAGTTGGCATATCATCATGGCTATATCAAATGAAGATGAATAATTCAACGATGGATCCTATTCTAAGTTCAGTTTAATACTGAATTAATGATTTCCATTTTTTCGTGAAAAATGCACAGCTCATTAGACAACCGTCTAAAACAAGAACAGAAGTATAAACAATAAGGCACACGCCCTAGTTATCCATCTAAATGAATCGGTTGTAGCTCTACTGCAGTATGCGTATCACCCGAACTCTGTCTAACCTGAAACCAAGGGAAAGAGCATGAAATTTAAACTATTGGCAGCAAACACTAAGTTCAAGCTAAATGTACCGACGTAGTTGACAATTCAATGCATGGATAAAATAGTTGGCTGATGCTGCATTTTGATGTAAAGTAGAATTATCTTATGCTATAAGAACTGCACTACGGAGATCATGTTCCAAGATGGAATCAAGATAATTTCACCACAACTTAGGGCCCGCTTGGTTTGACATTTATTAGGCAATACCCTCGTAAATTTCTCAGGTCCTGACGGCCACGGGAATCAGCGCTTGGTTGACCGTTTTTTCGGTCGCTCCGTGATTCCGGCCGCTGGTTTCCTTACTTCGCGAGCGCGTAAAAATTACGGACGTGGTATGGTCCGATAAAAAATCCAGCGGAACCGTGGGCACAAGAAAACTGGCCTGTAAAGTTTCGTGGGCCGAAAATATAAACTTTAATCCAAGCAGGGCCTTAACAATATTTTCCACATAGAAATCTCTCCAAAACTGACATGTAGATCAACATGATGTAAACACTTCGCTGAAGACATACGGAGGGCTTGTACCCATGTCACTATAAAACACCCATAGGGTTTGAAATGCAATCACAACTGTGCTCAAGCATGACATATCCTGGTGCAAGGTAGCTAAGAGGGGTCAATTATAGTCCCCTTGAATGCACGCCATGTGGTAGAAAAATAGTACTCTAAAACAGTTTGCTAAAAAGGCTTACATTTTAGAACGGAGGGAGTATCTGAGTATCAAATGTTTCCCGCCTCGGACACAGTTACTAAATATACGAAGGCACAGGCATAGCCAACCCTATTGTCCAACAAAAATGACAGCCGCACTTTGATCGTGATTTAGGACTAAATACTCATTTAGACTCCAGCGACCGGTCCATCTGTCCTAGTATGATACTTTGGGTAATAGATTGAAGGTCACTTTACTTTGCACTCTAAATAAACAACTTCGGTTCGCGAAAACCAAAATTACCCGAAGTCACCAGGACGACCGAATTAAGAAACACAATGTTACCGTGCCCGTAGCCGTGCAGGCTCATGGCCTCGATGTCTAGGTACTCCACCCTATTGGTCGCGTACCCAGCCTCCGGCGGTACCCGCCCAATGAGGACTTCCACGACATCATGGCCCCTACGTACTTGACCTCATCGGCAGTGGAGAGGCCTCGGAGCGACCGCTCATCCTCGAGCGACCAGTGCGTGGGCTTGGACGGGTCGACCTCGATGTCGTCCACCCACAGCAAGCCGCCCCGACCGCGGCGGCCTAAGAAACAACGCCGCCGACGAGTGCGCTTCCTCCTGGATCTGCAGTGGTCCATTCTCTCCCGTCCTGCTCCCCGTGAAGGAGCGTTCGCATAGCGCCGCCCTGGCGCGGAGGTCACGTGCCTGGTCCAGTGCTTCTGTAGTGCGCGGCGGTGCGGTATGGGAGAGGGGAGCGGGTTGTATGGCAGATGGGGACAGGCGGCAGCATCGATGTAGAAGAAATGAGATCAAGCGGCGTCGTCGTTGTACGGAGATACGATCTGGCAGCCGCATCGGGTGATTTGGTTTTTATTTGTAGATAACTGAAGGAAACAGCTGGAAAAACCGTGAGAAGAAAAACGTACGGGAGAGGAGACGCGAGGATGTTGGACGAAAGGATGGGCGAAACGGCCCGTTGACGTACCCCGGAACGAATTGTTCTTTTCAGATGGTAGAGAAGAGATTTGTTGCATAAATAAAGGAACTGAGCACACGACGTTAGAGATGGGAGGAAATTGAGGGCGCTGTCATATTAACCGTAATTATCCAGAAGTGGGATAATTAGTTGGGCAATAGCATTCCTTCTATAATTTCGCTGAAGTGTGACACCACCACCACAACAAACTTAATAGGTAAAGATGATATGAATCTGCATTCTTAACACCAAATACGCGTGGAACTGAATCAATAAAAGTACTATGTTTCCCCAAAAGCGAGGGAGGCATGGGTTTCAGGGACTTGCACAGTTTCAATCTGGCCATGCTCTCTAAACAGTGCGGGAGGCTAATTTCAAATCCAGAATCACTATGTGCTCGTATTCTCAGAGCTAAATACTATCCTCAAGGGGACATCCTCCAAGCTGGATCAAAGAAGGGGCCTCTCTAACCTGGCAAAGCATTGTGGCAAGGATTTCTACGTTTAAAAGAGGGTATATCTGGAGGATTGGAAAGGGAGACTTGGTGAATATTTGGAGGGACCCTTGGATCCCTGCTAGTCCTACGAGGAGAGTAACTCAACAAAGAGGTAATAACGTGATCAATGTTGTGAGGGACCTAATTGACGAAGGCCGAGGGTGCTGGGACGAGGAGTTGATCAGAACCACTTTCAATCAAACGGATGTGGACAGAATTTTGCAAATCCCCTTGCACCATGACGCTTTTGATGATTTCATTGCTTGGCATCTTACACGGAGGGGTTTTTTCTTGGTACGATCGGCATACCACGCAGAATGGGGACATCGATTCAACCGATTCGCTCCAAACCTCTCTACGATGGACTCTACAGTTGATCAATCTCTATGGACGCGGTTATGGAAGCTGAAAGTTCCGAGTAAGGTGCATATTTTCCTATGGAGACTTATTAAGGGAATAGTTCCCCTAAAATCAATACCGGCAAAGAGGCACATTGGCGACTCCGAAGTCTGTCCTATATGCCAACATGATACAGACGACGTTAAACATTTTGTGATCACCTGCACCATGGCGAAGGGGTTTTGGAAGAAGCTGGGTATCTTTGATTTTATGGAAAATGCTGCTGCTAACGAGGTTTCGGGTGTTGTGATTTTACAGAAAATAATCAATTCCCAGATCAAGAAATTGCCCATACTTCCAAACGTGGAGATTCAAGAGACCATCGCTGTAGGGGTGTGGTACCTATGGTGGATTGGTCGGCAGGTCTGCCATGGAGAAAAGCATCCCCCACCTAGTCGATGGTTCATGGCGATCCTTGCCATTACGAAGAATGCTCTGAATCTGACGATAAGAAGCAATAGGCTGAGAACAACCTGGACTCGGCCGATGGGAGGGGCTTCTAAGCTGAATGTAGATGCCTCTCTTCATGTGGATACCGGTAATGGAGCGATTGGTGCAGTGCTGAGAGATAAATATGGGGGTTTTATAGCTGCAACTGCCAATTTTGTGCAAAATGCGGGTGATGTTATAACCATGGAAGCTTTGGCAATGCTGGAGGGATTGAGACTCGCAAATAGAATGGGTCTACAAGATATTGAAGCAGACTCGGACTCCCTTGATGTTTGCAACGCTTGTGCGGGGCAGGACCAATGGTGGGATCCTGCCGCGGCTATTTTTGCTTCATGTATGGACGAGAGAGCGGTGAAGTTTACACACTGCCTTCAGAGTGCAAATTCAGTTGCTCATGATCTAGCAGCTTATAGCTTTAGTAATCAATCTAATTTCTTTTGGGTAGATGATCCACCAGATTTTGTGTTGGACAAGCTACTCTCTGATGTAAACATTGTGTGATTGGGTGGCACCAAGTTTCTTACGCACTTTTTTCTTTTAGGGTACCTAAGGGGACTGGAAGGTTTTTAATGAGGCGGCTTGCTTGCTTAATATAGTCTTTAAATTTTAAAAAAAAGTACTGTAAATATTAAAGGAAGACCAACAAAAGTACTTACACAATATACCAGCATTATGGCGCTAGCTAACCAATAAAATTTCGTTTGGTGATGACACCTCATACCCACATGGCCACATGTACACCGATGTGTTCAAGACAAGGGAACGCTTGTGGGATTGACATGGTTACTATCCCTCTGTCACAACAATAAAACGGGACTTTCTTCCATGCCAGCTTGGACAAACAAAAAATCTGAAATCAGCTTAATCTGAATATGAAAACCTGGTGAATGTTGTATCTTCGATATCAGTTGATGATCCAGAGTTGGACTGCAAGAGCCAGCATTGGAGCATCCATTAGCAGTCTGCCGCATACATTGTATTCCTGCAATTGGACTTGCTGGTGGCAGCATGATACATCGTTCCGATCGCCAAAATACACACGTGTATTCCTTTGGTTATCTGAAAAGGGGATGTTAAACACCCAGGATAATATGATCAAGAAAAGGTGGATAACGTGATGGTTGTCTGGCCTTGGAATCAACTGCACATATCGTTCTTTGCTGCAAGCATTCAGTTCCGGTCTGGACTGCCGCTGGCATCCATAAAAATGTGCTTCGGACTAACTGCTCGCAGGGCTTCATCGAGCAGCACCCACCTGCATCATCGAGCTGCCGGAACGACAGGATTTTTCAGTGCTGTCACTCATCTCTGCTTCAAACCTAAGACAAGCAAGAGTCCTTAAACCTGTGCAAAGCATGGGCAAAGCCTGATGAAGACAAGGGCTTCTTACCCACCAAATTTGTAGCAAATAGTCTTCAGTTTCTTTGGCTCTCTCTGACTTCTGAAAGCAACTTGCCCGGTTGCTTTTCCGAAAAAAGTATGATGAATTTTTTTTTAAGTTCCTCTTCACCTCAAGTTAGGCCAAGACGCCGTCGGGAGAAACTTCATATTCAGAGGCTGATGAGTTATCAGCTTTATCAGTCAGTAAACAAAGTCTCGCTGATGTTTTTTTGGATTTAACATACGTGATTTGCATGATGGAAAATGTTTTGCAAAATGCACTCACCTCTAATATTGTACACCAGTCATATAGGTTTCTTGGACTAAATCAAGAAAGTAATAAAGTAAGACCAAGCAAAATACACAAGATACCGGCATAATGCTAATTGATATTTTCTTCTGGTGATCAGGGCTCATTTCCACATGTACACTGACATGTGCAACATGAGGGAAGGTACCTTTAGATACTAGAACCCCAGAACTAATAAATCCTGGGGAGAGTGCAATACAACACTCTACTTTTGAATGCAGATATGATATTTCGCACTACTACATGGCATAAATTGGCACTTTCATACCACAAGATATAGTTCACGATCTTGTGACAGCACATAAGGGTAGGAATGCCATGATTAAATAGGACCTGCATGATTCCAACAAAATACACATCACTGATCTTTGCGTAGCACTACTTATAGGTTGCCAGTGAGGAAACCTTCTTCAGAGTCGCAACCACGATAGAGCTTGGGCTGTGATTGCTCGCTTCAGTTCTTCAAGCTGAATCAAAACAATTCAGAGTTGTAATAGTTGTATACTCTAAGCAATGAAATTTGGGTTATTTCTTTGTAGGGCAAACCAATAAAATGTATAGCACTGTATTCACCTTCTTCGCATTGCGACGCTCGTGGAGTGTAGAAGCCTTCAATTGGAACCAAAGAACAGGAGTCGTCATCCTCGCACACCTTCCTCACTCGCTCCGACGGAAGCTCTATTGCGAAGATTCTGTCATCTGATTTGATGAAAAGGACATTTTCCATTTCGGCAAAGCTCATAGGCCTAACCTCCTCCACTTCCTCCTCCTCGAGAGCAACAGCCGGGAGCACATTGTCCAGGCTGATGACCCGACTCCTTACCCATAGTGCCACATCATTGTCATTGCTAATCAACCTCGACCAAATGTTGAGAAGGGGGTCTGAAAAAGTTTCAGCGACTCCTAGTCCACCATCCTCGGTGCGAATGAGGGCAACTGAATCGTTTCCGTCGAACTTCAAAGGGGGTGCGATGATAGTAGCATCGTCTCCGGCCAAGTCATACTCGATGATTGTTCCTTGATCGGACAGGAAGTAGAGGAGAGAGTCCCCTACGAGCACGCTGCTCGGATGCATAATAAAGTCCGCAGCCGAATCTTGGATCCAGCTCACCTCGCCCCACTCGCCAGTCTCCGACGAGTAGGAGCACGCCCATGTGACCCACTCCAGATCATCCTCCTCCTGGTAGCGGTTCTGGTAGCCAACGGTGTCAGAGAACACCATCACCAACTGGAAGGGCCTCCTCCCGTGACAGCCACGGTGGTCGCACCCGGCCGCACTACAGACAATGGCCGCGGTTGGGTGGTCGCCCTGGAAAGTGTTAGTCCACATTGCCTCTGGTACCGGCAGGCTCTCCTGGTCTCCGGTGATTGGATCCCACAGAACAAGCTCACCCCAACCCGGAACCATGTCGAGGAAAAGGGCGCGGCCATGCCGGCAGTCGAGGGCCCGCCGGTCGCCTGGGACAGCGAGGGAGAAGGCTGAGGATGTGGTAGCGACGAAGTCTTCGACGACCTTGCGCTTGTTGCGAAGGAAGCCCAGTACAGGGGTTCTCCCGTGGAGCTCGTGGAGGCGGCGGCGGAATCTGCGGTGCGAGACGATGCGCCTCCAGGGCTTGCAGACGAGCGAGGCGCGGAGGAGGCACAAAGGCTCGTCGGGAGGAAGGCGGAGGAGAATCTCCTCAACGAGCTCGTCCGGCGGCGAGTCAGCGAGGCGCAGCGGCGGCGCTGCCGCCATGAAGGTTGCTACTTGCTTTTTTTTTTTGAGGGTAGGTTGCTACTTGCTAGGCGGGGGCTTGGATTGGGAAGAGACGAGAGAGTGTAGTGAAATGTTCGGCCCAACTGGAGTGTTTTTTTTTTCTGATGAGGAGTGCCGAGTGCGGCTCTCCTACTTATTTGGAAGAAAAAAAATATGATAGTATTAAACAGTCTCGTACTCTTGTAAGTACAGTATAATATAGTGAACAAAGGAGGTACTGTTGGGACGCGTAGAGATAAACAAAACTTTTTTCTATGCGGTACTTCCAAGATCTAGCCGAGGTAGAAGGCAACGATGATTACGACTAGACGCGCGGTTGCGGATTATCGATGAAGCGCGTCGGGGCAGTGCAGTCCACGACCCGATCCAGCCGATCCGATCACTCGAGCGTCGAAGTGCTGAACGTACATCACCTCTGCCGGTATCCACACGTACGAGGAGGAGCTCCGACGGCAGACTGCTAGGTCTGGTGCGACGGCTGGATTGAGTTGGGCTAGGGTTCCCAACGCATGGGAGTGGACTAACGTGCCCGCTGGGCAACCTGCGCCCCTCTTTTTATAGCGAATGGTAGTGGGTTCACAACACTTGTGTCCCATTCCCTCTGTGAGTCCGACTCACAACTCAGTCCATTTCCGGTTCGGGTCCAACCCGACCAATACATTTGCTCCCGCTCTTAAGTGTGCGACCCTGCAGACTCATGGCGGCTTGGACACGATTGGAGTCCTACTCACAATCGATCAATCGGTAGCGGCTCCTAGCAGAACGTGCCGACTCCCAAGTCCCATTGAGTCATTACGACATACCTTTCAATGTGATATTCATCTTAGTCCCTTTTGCCTCACGATATACCTTGTCGAACTATAGGCGATTTATCGTCATCCCTTAAATAGCTCAACTCTCTTCTCGGTCCGTGATATGTGATTCATCTGACTAACTCTTTAGTCAACATACACATTTAACACTTAACTGAGTCGCGCATGGCCATGCTTCCTGAATCATATCACTCGAGAGGGCCCAGAGAATATATATCTCTCCATTCGGAGGGGCAAAATCCCATCTTGATTATCCACATCACGCAGCTTGTTTCTCATTCGACCCGAACTCTGCCTTTATAGTTGCCTTGTCACAAAGCAGCGTTTAACAGAACCTAAGTCGATGATCCACAACTCGGATTGTGCGACAACCTTAGGTCTAAGGATTACATTGATTGAGACATGCAAATGACGACTTGCTCGTTGCATCTCAATGTGGGTCAGTCCGACTTGCTAAACTCTTTAGCCAAGTCCGTGAACATTGAAATGACATCACCATGCCCATGACAAGTGGAACCGTGTCATCAGGCAATACTCACATTAGTCTAGGGTGTGTGTCCAACACAACCTTAACGACCAAGGACAATTAGTATGAACAACATGAATACATAGTTCCACAATCGAATCACATATTCAATGACATATATCAGATGTTCAAACCAAAGGACAACTTAATAACTTTATGAATACATTGGGAATTACATCATACATGATTGCCTCTAGGGCATATTCCCAACAGGTACTCCCTCCAGTCCGGAAAAAATGGCGCAGCGTGTACATGGATTTGCATGTATGCAGTTCATTTTTCACGACAGTTTTTACGGACCGGAGGTAGTAGCATTTTTAAAAGTTTCTGAACTTGTTGCGACTTGCCAATTATTCGTCTGAACCCAGCCATGTGATTTTTCGATGCTTTTCAGTTTTTACATATAAGATACTTATAAAAGAGTAAATTTCGTAGATACAATCAATCACAACCATTAAAGGTAGTCAATCAAAGGGTCTAAATCTCTCCGATGTACGGAATTACATAGTATGCCACCGCCTCAAGTCACATACAGTTTCGTCCGTGCCTCCTTTTTTTGTCGCTGTCCATCCCAGCTGTGACCTACCTACCATGTTGCATGCCCTCGCGGCCTCTTCACCAGCGCCGCAACACTCCGCCCTCACATACCGGCATACGTCTCTGTAGCCGACTCCTAGATTCTGAGGTTCCCCGCGGTCGCACTATACCCATGTTCTCCTAACGCAGAGTAACCCCCGGTTTCTCTCCCCAAGCGGTGAATTTTTACACAAATAACCTTTTGGCGCACAAAATTCACACACTCTAACTCCTCGAAACAGAAAATTCAAAAAATAACCCTTTTCTTAACGCCCTCCACGAAGGCGTTAAACTCTATAGGTCAACGCCCTAGATGCGAGGCGTTATTGACCGTGCCACCGTGGACAGGGAAGCCTACGTGGCAGCACACATAACACCCCGAGCCCCGTGTTATGCGCCTTACCGACCTGCTCGGGGGCGTTATGCTCCTTAACGCCCCGACCGGAGGCGTTATGCTCGTGAACTTAGCACGGGCGTTGCCCTCCCCGCCCCTAACTTCCCCATCTCCTTCTCTTCTTCTCAAGAACTTGAAGAACACCCCGCCGCCTTCCCTCTTCTCCCCCTCAAATCCCTCCTTTCTTGGCCAAATCAGAGGCAATCTTTGGGGGATTTTGTTCCGAAAGGACTTGTGAAGGTATTCCCCTATTTTTTCCTCTTTTGGTTGGTTCAATACTCCACATTTGATTTTTTTTTCTATGAATTCCCGATCCCTAGTTCATCTAGTTTTCTTAACTATTTAGCTTCTTAGCACTAGCTTGTTAGTGATGATTTAGTGGTGGCTATTAGTAGTAGTGACCCTAGAACTAGTTGAAACCTAGAACTAGTGGTAGTAACCCTAGATTTATAGTGTTAACCCTAGATTGTAGTGTTAGATGTAGTTGTAAAATTAGATTTGTTAGTAATATGTTGTAGATGCTATTATGATGTGCTCCACTAGATTTCTAGTGTTAGTCCTAAATTTGTAGTAGTAGTTCTAGATTTCTAGTATTAGCCCTAGATTCTAGTAGGTTTCTATTATGATGTAAAATTAGATTTGTTAGTACTAGTCAAGCAAAATAAATAATTCGATTATACGGTATTTAATCATTTGGGGAATTTTAGTTTATTGTAAATAGGTATTGGATAGTCCATTATGTTATTTTCTGGTTGCTTTATGCATAGTGCTGATTAACTAGTTAAAATAGATTTGTTATAAGTAGTTAGATGGATTTCTTATGAATAGAAACATTTTAATCATTATTTTGTGATCTTTTGGATCATTGTTCTAATCGTGTTTATTCTTTACTTTTTAGAGCTATGTCGCTTCTCAAAGACATATACGATGCGGACCACCGTGGCCGCTTTATGTCAGAGGATAATATTTTACCCACGCTGCACTTGCGGTCCGCAAAAGTTGAAGGCCCGCCGCAAGACGAGGTAGGGAAATGGTCAATGCACTATGACGAGAGGTACACCCCCTACATCAGGCGAACTGGGATGCTTCCTTTCGTCGACATGCTGAAGAGTGGGACGCCCAAGTTCAACCCATGTGCCATCACCACGCTGGTAGACCGGTGGCGGCCGGAGACGCACACCTTCCACCTGCCTTGTGGGGGAGATGACCGTGACGTTGCAGGATGTTGTGATGATCACGACACTTCCCATAAGGGGGAAACCTGTTTGTATGAGCACTGTCAGTAAGGGATGAAAGGCGTAAATTGTAACATCCCTGATTTTTGGAAAATGACTAAAAATTGAAACTTTTTGTTTTCATGTTTAGTAAGTCACCAAAAACCAAATGAGATGCAAGAAACAAAATAAAACAATACATATTTCAATGAGATTGAAATTACCAATCCAATTATACCTCTATTTCATAAACCCTAAAACCCTCTCAAATGATTTTTTTCTCAGATAAAGAAAACCATTTTATCTTTAGCAAACTTTATTACATAAAATGGTTGCAATTCAAATATTACCTTGAAATTATTTTATGGCAATAACAATCAAAGATTTATAACTCTTAATAAAGTCCTAAGCTTAAAAAAATATTTGATGAGAATAAAATATTTTAATAATAACTTTTAGTTGTTATTCCAAGTTATAAACATAAAGGAGTGAGTATAAAATGCATTGCTTTGAAAATAACATAAAAGAGGACTTTGAAAACAATATTATGGGTTGTGGAATTTTTCTAAGCCACTTTGATAATTATTTAATTTTCTATTTTTAAAATATAGCATTAAGTTACTATTAATAAATCCTTCATATCCTAAATTTATAAAATATGAACATGGTTTAAAAATGACTTCCAAAAATAGTATTTTACATGTATAATGTCTCTGAAATTTTATTTAATTTACAACATCATTTTATTATTTTTCCAATTTTAAATAACATTAAGTACTATTAATGTTTTATTTATATTTGCAAAATATGAATTTTGAATTGTATTCAAAGTTGACAAAAAATGTTTTTAGTTGATAGACATTTCATTTACAAAATTATAGAAATTTAATTGAGGTAAATTGGATAGAGAAAATAGAAGTTATTAATGAAATAAGAAAACAGAATTTTAAAAAAAATTGATGACGTCATCGTCATCTTCAACACATAGGAAACGGCAGTGAACGTTTCTTCCCAAAAAATTTCGCGTTGATTGCGAGCGTTTAAGAGAGGGATTGAATTCCCCGTTTCCTCCCCTTAAATCCCCTCCCTCTAATCTCCGTTTCCCCTAAACCTTTCTCTCAAATCGTGCGTCCACGCTCTCGGGATTGCTCGCCGATGTTTGCCACGGCCGCTGCCGTTTTTCAGTGTTTCCGGCCAGCACAGGAAGTACCCAACCCCGGATCTCCCCTTCCTCTCCTCTCCTTTAGCGTGCGCACCCACCTGAAGCTTCTCTGAATTTTTTTTGTTGCCAGAGCCCGTCGTGCGAGCTCGCTGGAGTTGATACCCTCCATCCGTCTCAGGATCTACATGGCGTTGTTGTTACAAGCACCGTGGAAGGCCACCATCAACGCCATCGGATTCTCCACGTCGAGGAGCCCCTCTCTGTGCTATCCCGGAGACCGGGGATGCCTCCTATCCTCGACGCCGTTGAAAACCGAGGGCAGCGCCGCCACCGCTCCATTTCCCGGCGACCTACCCCGGTGAGACTCCTCCTCCTCGTCCATGTCCGCTCGATCCTCATCGTAGGGCTAGAATTAGATCCACCTAGCAAGCCGGTACCGACCAATTAGGAAAGGCCAAGTGGCAGCCCAGTCAGCAGAGCGTTAAGTTCCTTATCCATCGCTCGGTGCAGCACGTAGATGGCCCAAGCCCAGCTTTTATCTATCGCCCAGTGCAGCGCATAGCACCCCAATCTCTGTTTTTTTTTCCCGAATAGAAAATAAAAAGTAGTTTTTGCAGATTAGTCCCTAGAACTTAGAAACATCATATCTTTTTAACCATGAGGCCAAATTTAGCAAACTTGGACTTTTTGGAATCAGCACAACAAGTAGAATCTTTTAGCGCTGTTCAAATTCAAATTTGAGAAACTTAAATTGGTTCATATTTAAATAAGTTTGTTTGATGAATTTTGGCATAATTTAAATTCTACAAATCTAAAAATTGCAAATAAAATATATTTTGAAACCTTAGGATGTGTAATTTCATATCCTCTGTTCCAAAATAATTTTTGGAACAAATTAAATTGGAAATTAGAATTAAGTGGTATAATTGAGTAATTTTGACATAAATTTAATTCTATAAATATTTTCAATATAGTTCCTTTTGCAAAATTGTTCCTTTTGGTAACCTTGAACCAGAGACATCAGTACCTAAACCTTTTGGACAACCTTGAACCATTTCCTTGTAAGTTGGACCAAAAATCCATCTTAGTGAACCACTAGTTGATCATGCCTTAGATTTTGTTTCTATTCTTTCTACCATTGTTTGTTGTGGCCATTTTGAATCCAAGACCAAGTCCCTAGTATGTAAACCATATAAGAGACCAAGTAGTGAACCTCAAACACTAGTACTTTAGTTTTCTATCTACTTCTCCACTCCCTATTCTTGCTTCAAGAATTCATCAAGTTAGCAAAAAGGAAATCAAGACTCAAGCACAAGGAGGTACTTCATTTTCAACTCGGTGGCAACATGAAGAGCTATGAGGAATATCATTGAAGAAGTTGAAGGAAGGACTTAGACTCCACAACAACTAGAAGCAACTCCATGAAGTGCAAGAGTGAAGAAATCCAGAAGAAAACATCTCCCTCTCTCTTTCTATCTTTCTTCCTATTTCTTTCCAAATTGACTTAGTAGTAGTTGTGCCCATCCAACCTTGGACTAACTAGTGAGAAGGCCATGAAGAATTTATAAATACCAAGAGAAGAATCCACCCAAGGAACAAGTCTAAAATAGAAGGATGAAGATGATCTTCAAGAAGACAAGCATGTGAAGACTTGGAGCCATCCACACAAGTTGAAGAATAAGAAGTTGTTTATGCCCAACCATTGACCCAAATAGAAAATCCTAAGACTTTATCTTGTTTCTCTATTGATAAGACGTTAGTTGAACCAAAACCTACCCTAAACCAAAATGGAAAGACTAACTTAGAGTACTCAAATGTCATGAGGAAAATGACTAAGTGTTACACATTGTGATGTGTTACAATAGTTGAGATAGTTAGATCACCTTGGTGAACTCTTGGAACTTCCTCGACAAGTATGGTTATAATAAAGTTAGTTTTCTACAAACTCAACCTAGTCCTTCCCAATGTATTGAACCATTATATAATGAATCTTTCAAAACTCAAACCTTGACCTTGTCCTAGCTAACTTGGTTAAACCCCTTTTTGATATGTCAATTGCTTTGTATGCTTTCTTCCCTTGTATGTTTGTTTGGTAGAATGTTTGTTTATTCTGTTATTGTGTTTTAAATGAATAGATTGTACGGAGAGCAATGATCTTTTTTGAAGAGAGTGTGAATATCGTCACGAACTTCAACAAGGCAAGTAACACACCATCAACTACCCATTATTTTCTATATGCATTAGTTGATTTTGAGTAGTATGCATGATAGGAGATTTTAATAAGTTATATTATGCTATGCTATATCCTAGTAGTGTGTAGCCATCCTTATACCTTGTTATTTTGATGCCTTGGTACTTACTAGATGCTTAGCCATGCTACAAAATTTGTTTTAGTAGATGTTGAGGAAAAATTCTAAGTATAACTAATGAATGAACCACCTGGGTGGAAGTGGTAAGACTGGTTTATGTTGAGTGTTGCCTCAGGGCCCTTGTCTAAGGGTTATACCACTTGAGGTTGTCACTTGCGGATGGCCACCCAGGAACAAAGAGATTACTATGTCCCTCTAAATCTAGTAGCTTCCCGTGCAACCTTTTGACAATATGGGCTCTGTCTTGATCAATTAAGCTGTGAGGGTTCAGCCCAGGCTTGACAAGCAGATGTAGCATAATTATAGGTGGAACGGGTCTTGCCGGTGGGTTGAATTTCTTCTTCTGAAAGATCTCGTCTCAATTCTCTCCTTTCCATGATGCACTCCGGGTGTATAGGATGTTTGGGCTAATTGAAGACAAAGGGTGAAAGTGCACAACCTCTGCAGAGTTAGAAACTAAGATCTTAGCCGTGTCCCCGGTTATGGACAACTATGAGCAGCTAGACAAGGATTGACGGAAGAATCTCATCACCAATTTCAATAAGTAAAATTTTGACCAAGTGAACAGTATTGTGGTGCTTGGATTTCAGTCCAATGATACCACCCTTTGAAAATAAAAGTTTTCTTTTACAAAAGAGATAGGAGAAAACTGGCTTTATGCAAACTTTGCCTAAACTCCACTCAGCCAAATAAGCATGTAGTATTAGTCTTTCCATTTATATCCACCATAGTGTTACTTGCCAATACATTAAATTGTATTGACTCCCTTGTGGCTGCATATTCCATATTGCAGATGTTTCTGAAGACGAGTGAGGATTTCGTTTAGGATCTCGAGACTATCGCCAACATGTTTTGCCTGTGGCACATGAAGAAGATGGGCTCAATGTTGTACTATGTCTTCCACTGTATATCTTTGTTTACTGCTAGTCTTCTAACACTATGCAAGTTGTAATACTATTTTGTAAATACTGGATCATGCGATGTAATAGAATTTGATGCATTTGCATGATATTTCATTTTGTACTGTGGTGCTAGCAATTGATCCAGGGACTAGCACAATAACACAGGTGTCCTTACATTATTTAAATGTGGGAACGCTACACAATGGTATCAGAGCATTGTGTTGCATTTAGGATTCGAGACCCTTAGGTTTGGAAGCCATTTTTGATCATGTTATTATTTCCTTAGAGTATTTTGGATCCTAGCGGCATAGTGAGATGAAGCGTCCCGGACAACTTTACGTGTCCACGGACACGAGACCGTTCCCTGATTGGCTTGCGGGTGCATTGTCCTTCTCACTGTAGTGAATATCCAATTTGCAACAAGTTGTTAATAACCCATTGATCACCATAGGATTGAAAACTTTATATGTTCAAACTATCTAGAAACAAAACAATCATCTTAATCCTTCTCATACCATCTCATCTATTATTCACCTTCAAAATTTTCTAGATGACCTACCTCTTGTATACCCTCAAGGAAAGATTGTTGATGACCATACCATGAAGTGCAAGAAGTGTTTTCACCACATGACGACCTACACTCAAGACAATTGAAGAAACTTGGAGATATACCTAGAATTTACAACAATCAAAAACACCTCAAGACATAGAGAGGAGAATTTGAAGAAAACTCAAGAAGATATAGATGAGACCACCAATCTAGTTACTTTGTTAGAACAACGTTAACGTGTTAGTGTATTGATCATACAAATGATTGTTGTATGATAATACTAGCTTGTTTTCTAAAAACCTTGATGTTTGGTGTGATGATTGTAATGCTTTATGTTTGTTATGTGTTATTTGCAAGATGAGTTTCCTTATCTGATGTGTTGGGGTAGGAATTTCTTTAGTCTCTTTCTAATCTCTACTCTTTCATGCTAAGCCAAACCAAAACCCATACCCATTTACCAACCATATTGGGCTACCATATGAAGTGCAATAACAAACCTTTCACCCAAGAATGGCATGACTAGTTCTTTATAGAGACACAAGACATACAATTGAGGAATGTCACAGATTTCAAGATCATTTTGTGTGAAGGAACAATCACATCTAGGATCAATGACCAACTACATCATAAGGAGCAGCAAGCCAATCAACGAGTGAAGAAAGACAAGTGAACCCCAAGTCGCATGAGCTATGAAGATTTCAGATCCAACTACATGAAGAGAAGAAATAATGAAGAAACACAACTATCCAATTTGTGTTACATAGGAGTTTTACGCAACCCACTTGTTGAGAAATGATAGTTAGCTCAAGTTTGTCTTACAGATTGAAAACTTTCTGGTGGACAAGTAAGGTGACCTAGTGCTATTAAACAAGGTTCATCAATCCAAGTACAAGGTAATAATTGAGTGCAACATGGATTGGCCCCCATGGTGACTACTCACATTATTTACTTTTGCTATGAGGAATGGTAAATCTGAGTGACATGCCTATTAGAGATACGTCGATGTTAAACCTGAACCATAGAATGGTAGACTACAATAATGATCCTATGTTAGTACTACTGAAACGTACTATTATTTGGTGAGGATCAAGCCAACCTTGGAGGTATCAAGCAATAGAAGATATTGCCTACCATGAGAGTTTCGTTAGAAATAGCATGGTGTTTGCCTTCAAGGATGACAACAACAAGATGGAAGATTTCCAAGGATATCAAAAGACCAAGTTGAGAGTGAACCAAAGGCTTTTGATTGACCCAAAGAGTGACCCCTCAGTGTCAAAGGTAGTACAACATACCTATGTTGGTCTACAGCTCTACCACGAAGGAAAGTTCTACTCAAGCCAATCTCAAATCAATCTACACTCCAATCTAAATGAAAATAGACTACTCACAAAAGTTTCTTTTAAGGGTGGTAGCCCACCCAGTTGTTTTTGAACCCAGTCACCCAGACCTATCATTCTTTCTAACCTTTCCAAATCTCGGGATGAGATTTCTTTTAAGGGTGGTAGTCTGTAACATCCCTGATTTTTGGAAAATGACTAAAAATTGAAACTTTTTGTTTTCATGTTTAGTAAGTCACCAAAAACCAAATGAGATGCAAGAAACAAAAGAAAACAATACATATTTCAATGAGATTGAAATTACCAATCCAATTATACCTCTATTTCATAAACCCTAAAACCCTCTCAAATGATTTTTTTTCTCAGATAAAGAAAATCATTTTATCTTTAGCAAACTTTATTACATAAAATGGTTTCAATTCAAATATTACCTTGAAATTATTTTATGGCAATAACAATCAAAGATTTATAACCCTTAATAAAGTCCTAAGCCTAAAAAAATATTTGATGAGAATGAAATATTTTAATAATAACTTTTAGTTGTTATTCCAAGTTATAAACATAAACGAGTGAGTATAAAATGCATTGCTTTGAAAATAACATAAAAGAGGACTTTGAAAACAATATTATGGGTTGTGGAATTTTTCTAAGCCACTTTGATAATTATTGAATTTTCTATTTTTAAATTATAGCATTAAGTTACTATTAATAAATCCTTCATATCCTAAATTTATAAAATATGAAAATGGTTTAAAAATGACTACCAAAAATAGTATTTTACATGTATAATGTCTCTGAAATTTTATTTAATTTAAAACATCATTTTACTATTTTTCCAATTTTAAATAACATTAAGTACTATTAATGTTTTATTTATATTTGCAAAATATGAATTTTGAATTGTATTCAAAGTTGACCAAAAATGTTTTTAGTTGATAGACATTTCATTTACAAAATTATAGAAATTTAATTGAGGTAAATTGGACAGAGAAAATAGAAGTTATTAATGAAATAAGAAAACGGAATTAAAAAAAAATTGATGACGTCATCGTCATCTTCAACACACAGGAAACGGCAGTGACCGTTTCTTCCCAAAAAATGTCGCGTTGATTGCGAGCGTTTAAGAGAGGGATTGAATTCCCCGTTTCCTCCCCTTAAATCCCCTCCCTCTAATCTCCGTTTCCCCTAAACTTTTCTCTCAAATCGTGCGTCCACGCTCTCGGGATTGCTCGCCGATGTTTGCCACGGCCGCCGCCGTTTTTCAGCGTTTCCGGCCAGCACAGGAAGTACCCAACCCCGGATCTCCCCTTCCTCTCCTCCCCTTTACCGTGCGCACCCACCTGAAGCTTCTCTAATTTTTTTTTGTTGCCAGAGCCCGTCGTGCGAGCTCGCCGGAGTTGATACCCTCCATCCGTCTCAGGATCTACATGGCGCCGCTGTTACAAGCACCGTGGAAGGCCACCGTCAACGCCATCGGATTCCCCACGTCGAGGAGCCCCTCTCTATGCTATCCCCGAGCCCGGGGGTGCCTCCTATCCTCGACGCCGTTGAAAACCGAGGGCAGCGCCGCCACCGCTCCATTTCCCGGCGACCTACCCCGGTGAGACTCCTCCTCCTCGTCCATGTCCGCTCGATCCTCATCGTAGGGCTAGAATTAGATCCACCTAGCAAGCCGGTACCGGCCAATTAGGAAAGGCCAAGTGGCAGCCCAGTCAGCAGAGCGTTAAGTTCCTTATCCGTCGCTCGGTGTAGCACGTAGACGGCCCAAGCCCAGCTTTTATCTGTCGCCCAGTGCAGCGCATAGCAGCCCAGTCTCTGTTTTTTTCCCGAATAGAAAATAAAAAGTAGTTTTTGCAGATTAGTCCCTAGAACTTAGAAACATCATATCTTTTTAACCATGAGGCCAAATTTAGCAAACTTGGACTTTTTGGAATCAGCACAACATGTAGAATCTTTTAGCGCTGTTCAAATTCAAATTTGTGAAACTTAAATTGGTTCATATTTAAATAAGTTTGTTTGATGAATTTTGGCATAATTCAAATTCTACAAATCCAAAAATTGCAAATAAAATATATTTTGAAACCTTAGGATGTGTAATTTCGTATCCTCTGTTCCAAAATAATTTTTGGAACAAATTAAATTGGAAATTAGAATTAAGTGGTATAATTGAGTAATTTTGACATAAATTTAATTCTATAAATATTTTCAATATAGTTCCTTTTGCAAAATTGTTCCTTTTGGTAACCTTGAACCATAGACATAAGTACCTAAACCTTTTGGACAACCTTGAACCATTTCCTTGTAAGTTGGACCAAAAATCCATCTTAGTGAACCACTAGTTGATCATGCCTTAGATTTTGTTTCTATTCTTTCTACCATTGTTTGTTGTGGCCATTTTGAATCCAAGACCAAGTCCCTAGTATGTAAACCATATAAGAGACCAAGTAGTGAACCTCAAACACTAGTACTTTAGTTTTCTATCTACTTCCCCACACCCTATTCTTGCTTCAATAATTCATCAAGTTAGCAAAAAGGAAATCAAGACTCAAGCACAAGGAGGTACTTCATTTTTAACTCGGTGGCAACATGAAGAGCTATGAGGAATATCATTGAAGAAGTTGAAGGAAGGACTTAGACTCCACAACAACTAGAAGCAACTCCCTGAGGTGCAAGAGTGAAGAAATCCAGAAGAAAACATCTCCCTCTCTCTTTCTATCTTTCTTCCTATTTCTTTCCAAATTGACTTAGTAGTAGTTGTGCCCATCCAACCTTGGACTAACTAGTGAGAAGGCCATGAAGAATTTATAAATACCAAGAGAAGAATCCACCCAAGGAACAAGTCTAAAATAGAAGGATGAAGATGATCTTCAAGAAGACAAGCATGTGAAGACTTGGAGCCATCCACACAAGTTGAAGAATAAGAAGTTGTTTATGCCCAACCATTGGCCCAAATAGAAAATCCTAAGACTTTATCTTGTTTCTCTATTGATAAGACGTTAGTTGAACCAAAACCTACCCCAAACCAAAATGGAAAGACTAACTTAGAGTACTCAAAAGTCATGAGGAAAATGACTAAGTGTTACACATTGTGATGTGTTACAATAGTTGAGATAGTTAGATCACCTTGGTGAACTCTTGGAACTTCCTCGACAAGCATGGTTATAATAAAGTTAGTTTTCTAAAAACTCAACCTAGTACTTCCCAATGTATTGAACCATTATATAATGAATCTTTCAAAACTCAAACCTTGACCTTGTCCTAGCTAACTTGGTTAAACCCCTTTTTGATATGTCAATTGCTTTGTATGCTTTCTTCCCTTGTATGTTTGTTTGGTAGAATGTTTGTTTATTCTATTATTGTGTTTTAAATGAATAGATTGTACGGATAGCAACGATCTTTTGTGAAGAGAGTGTGAATATCGTCACCAACTTCAACAAGGCAAGTAACACACCATCAACTACCCATTATTTTCTATATGCATTAGTTGATTTTGAGTAGTATGCATGATAGGAGATTTTAATAAGTTATATTATGCTATGCTATATCCTAGTAGTGTGTAGCCATCCTTATACCTTGTTATTTTGATGCCTTGGTACTTACTAGATGCTTAGCCATGCTACAAAATTTGTTTTAGTAGATGTTGAGGAAAAAATTCTAAGTATAACTAATGAATGAACCACCTGGGTGGAAGTGGTAAGACTGGTTTATGTTGAGTGTTGCCTCAGGGCCCTTGTCTAAGGGCTATTCCACTTGAGGTTGTCACTTGCGGATGGCCACCCAGGAACAAAGAGATTACTATGTCCCTCTAAATCTAGTAGCTTCCCGTGCAACCTTTTGACAATATGGGCTCTGTCTTGATCAATTAAGTTGTGAGGGTTCAGCCGAGGCTTGACAAGCAGATGTAGCATAATTATAGGTGGAACGGGTCTTGCCGGTGGGTTGGATTTCTTCTTCTGAAAGATCTCGTCTCAATTCTCTCCTTTCCATGATGCACTCCGGGTGTATAGGATGTTTGGGCTAATTGAAGACAAAGGGTGAAAGTGCACAACCTCTGCAGAGTTAGAAACTAAGATCTTAGCCGTGTCCCCGGTTATGGACAACTATGAGCAGCTGGACAAGGATTGACGGAAGAATATCGTCACCAATTTCAATAAGTAAAATTTTGACCAAGTGAACAGTATTGTGGTGCTTGGATTTCAGTCCAATGATACCACCCTTTGAAAAGAAAAGTTTTCTTTTACAAAAGAGATAGGAGAAAACTGGCTTTATGCAAACTTTGCCTAAACTCCACTCAGCCAAATAAGCATGTAGTATTAGTCTTGCCATTTATATCCACCATAGTGTTACTTGCCAATACATTAAATTGTATTGACTCCCTTGTGGCTGCATATTCCATATTGCAGATGTTTCTGAAGACGAGTGAGGATTTCGTTTAGGATCTCGAGACTATCGCCAACATGTTTTGCCTGTGGCACATGAAGAAGATGGGCTCAATGTTGTACTATGTCTTCCACTGTATATCTTTGTTTACTGCTAGTCTTCTAAGACTATGCAAGTTGTAATACTATTTTGTAAATACTGGATCATGCGATGTAATAGAATTTGATGCATTTGCATGATATTTCATTTTGTACTGTGGTGCTAGCAATTGATCCAGGGACTAGCACAATAACACAGGTGTCCTTACATTATTTAAATGTGGGAACACTACAAAAATGATCAAATTTCTCGGGAGGGAGCCGGGCACTTCGGGAAGAGCCGTTGGTGCCAACTTTGGTTGGATAGCTCGACATTTTGGAAGATGCCCAGCTGACACAAATGATGAAATTGTGGAGCGGCATGCCAGGGACTACATGTGGTATGTCATTTCCCGAGCTATATATCCAGACGCCGGTGGCTCGATTGCACCATATATGTGGCTCCAGTTGTTAGCGTTTGGGACTACAGATTTAGCTGGGGTTCTGCTGCACTGGCTTATCTGTACGTCAGGTAACCACTTTTACATATCCCCGTCTATTCTCAATTGATGTAATGAAACGTGAACCTTACTTAATTCTTTGTGCAGTTGGATGATGCGTGCCGAAGGGGCAAAGTCCCACAAGTTAAGATCGAGCAGGGTACAAACAAGGTTGATTGCAATATGGGTGAGTGCTTGGTGTTTCTATCCATATGGAGTTGGGAGCGTTTCTCAATTGGGAGGCTAGTGTCTGATATCAATCTGATTTGGGAGGATGGCGGTGATCCAGAACGTCAAGCTACATGGCTTCTGAGATGGTTAAGGGTGAACCGTGACTGTGGTTCAACTATGAACCTATATCTCGACTACACCAATCAGTTCAACACCATTACCGCTGACATGGTAAGATTTCTATCCTAAATAGTTTTAGACCACCACCCATTTGGCTCAGACTAACAATCTAAATTTTATTTTTCGTAGGTTACCTGGGAGCCATATGTTCAGGATGCCTCGTTCGCCTTGAATCCAAAGTGTCTAGCTGATCAACATCTTTGGAAAATGGAATGTCCGATGGTTTGTTTCTTTGCAGTGGAGTGGCATTTGCCAAATAGGGTACTGAGACAATTTGGACTGTTGCAAAGGACCCCTCCTCCTTATAAGGACACTGACGCGTCGTTGCACTAGTAAGTGATTCTCATTTTGCTTACATAGTGATCATTGTAGTCAATTATAGTATTTTAACGTACTTAAATTTTGGAATGTAGACTGGACAAGAAACAGTCGAGGTCCATGAAGAATTGGCCAAGGAAGTTTGACAAGTACATCACCGAGTTCAAGCACATTGTTGATGATTTGAATTGGGCTCATGAAAATGGAGGAGTCACATTTGATGACCCTCCTCACAACACTGCTGCATTCGACAAGTATCTGACTTGGCTAGCACTTAGGACTCGTCTGAAACTTCTCCCTCCTGCTTTCAATACTGAAAATATCTACGCTGCGGCAGAACCCGGCAACATCGATTTGTCAAAGCTGGAGTACAATAAGAGCATCAGGGACACCTGTTGATGACCCACAAGTATAGGGGGTGTATCGTAGTACTTTCGATAAATAAGAGTGTCGAACCCAACGAGGAGCAAAAGGTGTTGACAAGCAGTTTCGATGAAGGAATAACTGTAAATACTGGAAAATAGATTTGTAGGGGTTTTTGATATTGCAGATAAATAAAGTGCCAGTAAATAAAATGCAGTAATAATAATTGCAGCAAGTGGCCCAATCCTTTCTTCAGCAAAGGACAAGCCAGTGATTTTATTTACGATTAACAAACGTTCTCGAGGACACACGGGAGGTTTCTGTCAAGTGCTTTTGTTCCATGCAGCTGAATAATTTTAGGTGTTTTGATAAGTGCTGTGTGGGTGAACCTATGCTAATGTACCGTCTCATCCAAGAATAATACATACTTGTGATTATACCCCTTGCAAGCATCCGCAACTACAAGAAAGTAATTAAGAAGTAAATCTAACACAAGTTTAAACTCCGGGATCCTACGCTCCCTCGTGTAATGGTTTCCTAAATGAGGTTTAGGTTTCTGTCACTCCAGCAACCCCACAATTAGTAGCCAAATACACGATGCATTCCCCTAGGCATATAAATGGTGAAGTATCATGTAGTCGACGTTCACATGACATCACTAGAAGAATAACACCACAACTTAAATATTACTCAACATTACTTCACTACTAACAACTTGACTTCTCCCATGTCCTCAAGAACAACACGAACTACTCACAAGACATCATATGGATCATTATCATAGGTGATATAATGGATGATAACAATCTGGTCATAAGTGCAAACACACATAAATCTCACAAGCATCAACTACTAACAAGTAATCCACACCGGGAGAGAGATCTAATGCAAAACAACAATAGATGTCCCTAATTGTTACAGCGGGATGAAGGTGGATGATGAGGGTGATGGTGCTGGTGGTGATGATGATGACGATCTTGATGATGCCCGGAGTGATGACGGTGACGATGGCGGTGATTTCCCCTCTCCGGAGAGGAATTTCCCCGGCAGATTTCTCCCTGCCAGAGAGCTTTTCTCTCTCGGGTGTTTTCCGCCCCGAGGCGGCGGCGGAATAATTCTTCGATAATGGAATGAGTCTTAGGGTTTTCTCGGGGACAGTCACGCAGAAAATATCCCCCAGAGGTGGGCCAGGGTGGTCACACCTATAGGTGGTGCGACCAGGGGGGGCGCCACCCCATGGTGTGGGCCCATGGTGGTCCCCCTCCGGCTCTCCTTCTGGCTGTGTTCCTCCACTGAACTTTTAGGACACCCCCGGTGTCCCACTTCTTCTTCCGACCTTCTGAAATATGATATCCCGACGGTGCTTTTTTCCATCAGATTCCTGGTCCCGGTGTTTATTCTCCAAAAATTATAAAACATGCAAAATAAGATAAAATAACATAAGAGATGCATCGTAACATGAAATATATTGATGAATAACAGAAAATTATGATATAAAATAGTGATGCAAAATGGACGTATCACGTATCAACGCCAGGAGTTGGCGCCAGTTGTCAACACAATTGAGCGTAATGACATATTCTATTATGTTTAATTTAGTTTACAAATTTGTCGGTTGTGAACTAACTTATATTTTTTTGTTTTCGTAGACAACACAGTTGAGGAAGCACCATGAGGAGACTAAGCATGCGCTCCGTTTTGCTCCTGGACATCCAGAGTCCGAGTCTAGCCTTAGAACCATGGTTGAGGTATGATGTGGCAATATCCATTGCTGATTGTTAGTTTTAATTCTCCGAATATGGTAGCTCAGATCACTTTATTTGTATTTGACAGAAAACCCGTGATTTTACACGTGGCATTTGTGCTCTATTGGGTTGCCGTTTCACGAACGATGTAGTTCCCTTGAGGTCTACCTCTCAGTCAAGTGGGCATCACTCATCGGCGAGCGGCGGACACGGCTCACGGGGAAGGGCTGACTCTTCAAGCCGTCCCCACGGTGCCTCTTCAAGCCATGAGCGTTAGACGGACGAGGATGATGACGACGGAGACGATGATGTCCCTAAATGAATGAACACCTCGCAGATGCCAGATGGACCAAGGCCAACTCCTCACCAGCAGTACCGTACTCCTTTCGAGTTGAGGGCGCACAATCTCCCAAGGAGGGAGGCAAGATTTACTCCTGATATGCACGCTAAGGGAAAAATCTAGTCATTCAGTCGCAGCAGCACGAGGAGAAAGAAGGGAGACACAGTTCGACGAGGAGGCTCTTGTCGTTTACAACAGAGCTAAGGAAGCTCACGAAGCTCGCTATCATGAGGGGTAAACCCCCGGCTGATGATGATGCCTAGTGCCCCTTGTCATAAACTTATGCCGTGATGATGTTGTTGTGGTTGAACTTCTTTCATGAACGTGTTCCATGAATTTGGGATGTATTTTGTGAACTTATGACGTGAACTATGGTCGTGGTGTTGTCGAACTGATTTTATGATCTTGTAAAATTATGCCGTGAATTTGTGATGTATTTGTGAATGTATTATCGCCGTGAATTTGGATCTACTTATTTCGAGCACATTATTTGTAAAATTAGTTGCAAAAAGTAGTTATTTGATACATTTCTTACTAGAAAAGTTTACAAAAACGAACCTATGAAAGTTATTCAATATTTCATATAAAAGTTAGCAGTTTTTTTAGAAAAATCAACCTACAAAAGTTAGCAAAAATCAACCTAGAAAATTTTAGAAAAAATCAACCTACAAAAGTTAGCAAAAAACAACATAGGAAAGTTATTCAATATGTCCTACAAAAGTTATAAAAAATAAACCTAGGAAAGTTTGGGGAAAATCAAGCTGGGAGCTTAACGCCCTGACCCAGGACGTTATGGCCCCTCACGAGGAATTGGAGCAGATGTCCGCCCTGGGTCTGTTGAGTAGCGGACTTAGCACAGACTTGACTAGGAATTCCTTGTTGAAGGATCGAGAGGTTAACTAGAGGGGGGGGTGAATAGGTTAACTACAAATTTTAACTTCTTTTTCAAGTTAACAAGGTAATGCTCAAATATAGATTATCTAAATTATGCAACTAGGTGAACAATCCTATATGTTGAGCAAGTACAACTAGCACAAGGTAAGTATATGACTAAGCTAGTATTAACTAGTAAAGGTAAGTTGAGGGATAACCGAACATAGTGACGCGGAGATGTATCCCGAAGTTCACTTCCCAATGGAAGCTAATCTCCGTTGGAGCGGTGCGGTGCCACCAAAGTGGAACACCGAGTAGGCCTCAAATGCCACACCGTATCTCCTTCGAGTCTTTCCACCGATGTGGATAGGCTCGAATCACTATGTTGCCGTTGAGGTTGACAACTAGAACCTTTACAAGGATGAGGCACACTCCACAAGATTGGAGGGTCCTCACCAAATCCCACGAGCCGCCAAGACTCCGAGAAGCAAGATCCACGGGCACAAAAGCACCGGGGATATCAACAAGGCTCCGAGCTCCGATGAACTAAGAGCAACAAGATTCCTAGCTCCAATGAACTAAGAATGACAAGATCCCTATGGGATGAGTGGGTGGATTTCTAATCGACTCGGTGGAGTTGTAGATCGGAGGTGTCTCCTTCAAATCCCAAAGTATCACGAGCTTCGGTTGGGGATTTGGGGAGATCTTGTTCTTGAGCTTGAGCTTGGTCAATCAATGGTGGTGAGAGAAAGTGTGGGTGAGATTGACAAAGCAAGGAGGTAGGTGGAGACCTCGTATTTATACCCATGTCGAAAATACGGCCGTTAGGGGGCATTTCCCCTTTCCTGCGCCCCACCCCGGCCTGGGGGCTGGCCTGGCCGGCCTGGGGGCTGCCAGGGTCGGGCCAAACCCACCCCGGCCTGGGGGCCGGCCTGGGGCCGGCGTGGGCGCCAGTGGAGGCCGGCGTGGGCAGGCCAGCACCCAGCCAGCCCGGCCTGGGGCCGGCGTGGGGCGAGGGGCGAGGCCGGACCCCCACCCGGGCACCCCGGCCTGGAGGCCGGCCTGGGGCCGGCGGGGGCAGAGGGGTGGGGCCGGACCCCCACCCGAACAGCCCGGCGTGGGGGCCGGCCTGGGGCCGGCGTGGGGATGGCCTGGGGCTGCGCCAGCCCGGCCTGGAGCCCGGCCAGGCCGGCCAGGAGGCCGCCCCCCCCCTTTTTCTTCGTCCCTTTTCCCTTTTTCTTCGCCGTTTCTTTTCTCCTCTTCCTCATCTTTTCCCGTAACTTTTTCTCACTTATTGCTGCAGCTTGTATGATATTTACGGGTCGATATTTTCTGAGTACACTTAGCAAAACACATTAGTCCATCTATATGTTGTAATCAAACACTCAAAACAGGATTTAGAACCTATGTTCTTTCAATCTCCCCATTTTTGATGTTTGATGACAACATACAGATTTGCATAAGAGATAATTTTGCATGGCTATTTGTGAGAGAATTAACATATATTCGTACTCCCCCTATTTGTGTGCCCATAACAATTGACATGTATATTAGATAATCATGATGATTATGAGACTACAACATATTTATGTGAAGTGTAAGAAATTAGTTCAACCATGATTTTACCATTGAAGATACACATGTATGAACACACGTGAGCAATAATGTTTTACCACTAGGAAGATCTTACCAGAGCATTCTTCTTATGAATAACAACTACCCCCATTATGGCTTCAACACATCGAAATAGTGAGTAGATGAAATAACTTGATAGGCTTGCTATGATCTTCAATAACAATTGTCACACGCATAATAGAGAGTACGATAGATAAATAAAGACATAGTCTTACAATAACACCAAGGTTCAACAAACCACACAAATAGTTTCAACTAAAAATGATGAAAGCAAATCACGAAGATAAGACACAAATGAATGCATGAAATGCAATGCTATGCGTGAGTGTTTCTCCCCCTTGGCATCATACACCAAAAAGGGAGAAAAATGCAACCCGATCACTCGTCGCCCATCTCATCCTCATCCTCATGGAAGTCCTCTGGAGGAACCTGACTGGAGCTAGCCTCAGCGGTGGTGTATGGCCCCGCAAAAGAGCCGAGGGAGCTAGCATCATCTCCACACCAATAAGTATGCTTAGACATCCACTTCTCCTCAGAAATCTCTTCGGAGCTGGGAGGACTAAGAGGAATCTTGAGAGCAGTCTGGATGGCGCGCTGACGGCGACTAGAGGCCTTCTCTTTGCGGTAAGCCTCATAATCCTGATGTTGCTTATCAATGAAAAAGCAGTTCATCTTCTGAAGAATCTTCTTAAGATTGAAGGTCTCAGGAGGAGGAGAAGGTGAAGGGGAGCGGCGAGTAACTGACTCGGTGCGGGTGCGCTTAGGCCTTGGCTCATGAGCAGACTCAATGGGAGCATCATACATAAGAATGTTCTTCTTGGGAGTCACTTTGGCATAGTTGTTGAGGAGACCTTCTGGGATGCGGGTCTCAATAAGACGCTGAATATATGAGCCATAGATGGGTACTCGCTTTTCCTTAACCACATTCTGCATCTCCTGCCACATGTAGTCCAGTACATCCAATTGCTTCTTTGCCTGCATCCTAGACTCAATGTGGAAGAGAAGGTTGATCATCCACTTGCGTACCTCGCCCTTCTCACCAAATTTGGCGTTGATGGTGTTGCGAAGAATGGCGTGTACCATGTACCAATGCTCAGAGAAGAACTTGATCTTAGGAATATGCATGGAGCCGGTACCCTCGGGATAGCAATGACGAAGCCCCTCCTTGGCCTTCATAATCTTGTTGGACTCCCCATGAATGCAGAAATAGAATGTATAGTCAAACCGATACTCGGGAATACCCAGAATAGTACCAAACTCATCCATGGTAGCCTCACACTTGGAGCCACCGATCATCCATATCAATGTACGCGGGAGACGCGTGGGACCTCCAGATGTGAAGTGAACGGTGGAGTAGAACTCCCTGAGCAACTCTGGAGAGTACGGATGAGCAAGGGTGTCACCCATGAGAGGAGTGAGGTTGTGGAAGTCCATGATGGTCATTACTTCAGGCCACTTGTTGCGAGCATACTCAATGTCAAAGAAATGTTGATCCACGTGACTGTGCTGAAGCTTGCCAAGAATAAATTCATGCATGACTTGATGCATCTTGCAATAGAACCGAGGATCCGAGCACGTGCGTTGACCAAACTCGTAAGGATTAAATTTCAGCCTAGCTTCCTCAAAATCGGCGGTACTGAGGCCACCCCAGTTTTTGATCACGGGCTCCTTCGGATTGATTGGAAGGGTGGGAGCCTGTCTCCGTGAGGGAGTAGAACCAGCAACCTCCAAGGCACTCTTCTTGCGAGAGGTGCGAGGGCGGAGAGAGCGGGAGGCATCGGACTCATTGTGAGGAGGAGAATCACCTGAAACATATGATGCATGGATATGGAGCATGATAATGAGTGCACATGGTCGTTGTTTAGGAGAGAAAAAAAATAAGCCATGAATCAATTGGACAATGACATGGTAAACGAAATACTAGCCCAATAGTTAGTGAACACAATATTATGGGTGTTTGCATATTAACATATCATGTGTATAGAATTGTGTGATGTGAAACAACATATTTGGCATGTAAACATACGAGAGGCCATTAGGATGTAAAAATATTTAGGTTATATCATACACATTATGTCACAATGAGAGACCAATCATATCAATAATGGGAAAATTTTAGTATTTAGCCATGGCCAAACATGAAAATGTAATGTGCAAAGAGAGGTGAAGCATAGTATCATGGGACGAGGGCTAGACTACGAGGAGCATGGAACATGAACATGGCATAGCATAAGAAGAGATGGAACACATGTCATGAACAAATCGTGATATAGCATAGCGGTAGGAGCCCTAGCATGACTAGATGGAGAGAAAAAAATCTAGCATATGAATCCTAGTACAAGCACACCCATGGATAGGATTTAATCGAGTGACATACGAGTGGCATGAACCCTAACATGAATAGATGAGAAAAAAATCTAGCACATGAACACTAGTACTAGCACACCTATAGAGAGTACTCACATACACCTAAACCATAGAAAAGCCCAAAGAAAAGTACCCGAGTTCGACGCCATCTTCAAACACAAAGCACGAAGCAATCAAGTGTCCCGATCTCCTCCAATAAAGGGTTAAGGAGAAATCCGTGTGGAGGAGAGGCTGGAGAGGGCCGAGGGCTTGCGGATCCGTGAGTTTGGGCGGTGGGGATGGGCTATGGAGGTGGGGGGGGGGGGAGGTGGGGGAGGCAAGAGCACCAAGGTGCTCTAATGGAGGATGGAGAGGAGGAAGAAAGGGAGTGGGGGCGGTTGGTGGAGGGGAGGGCGTGCGGGTGTGGTGTATTTGTGTGTATTGCGTGCGTGGAGGTGGGCAGCGCCCACCCCGGCCTGGGGCCGGGCGGGTGGCCGGCCTGGCCGGCGCGGCGCGTGCGCAGCGGATGGGAGGCGGGGCGGCCGGCCTGGGGCCGGCGCGCGGGGGAAGGAGGCCGGGCGGGAGGCCGGCCGTGCGCCCGAACGGCCCGGCCTAAGGGCCGGCCTGGGGCCGGAGCGCGGCGGGAGGCGAGGCCGGGGTACTGGCCGAACGCCCCGGCCTAGGGGCCGGCCTGGGGCCGGCGCGCGCGGGGGGAGGCCGGTTTTTTTTTTCGTTGGCAGTTGGGTTGGGCTAGCTTGTTTGATTTGATTTTTTTTGAAAACAAAACAAAATAAAATAAAAGATGAACCTACCCAACATATCAAGCCACATCACACAATACAAAAAGACATGAACAATATTTCAATTTGAAGAATTTTCAGAAAACATATTCTAACAACATTTTCATGAGTTTGGTTTTTAGAGCACTTTTATTTGACCATGTGCACGAATGATATGAGGATGATGACATGCATATGATGATTTCATTTGTATCCAATGGTAAAAAATGAGAGACGAAATGAGCAACATTGGATACCCATGAAATATGAAAACAAAAAAAAACAAAAAAAATGAGTGAACACTCGAATACAAATGTCGTATTGAAAAATTGGCGGTGGCCGTAGCCACCATGTATGAGTATGTTCGATATGTCACCGCGAAGATGTATCTTGGGTGCATTGTCGAGACTCATCATTGAAGCACATGATGTCATTAAAAATGATCATTTAGGCATGATTTGTTTATTTATGCATTATAAAGGTAGTGTTGGCTCATTGATTGAGCTACACTCCCCCTATGTCTATGCGTGCATCTAAATCCAAATAAGAGGCTAGTAGGGGTGTGTATGCAAGATTTTCAATCAACTAAAATTGCTTGCACATATGATGTTGAGCTCACTCCTCAATTCCTTGAATCTCTTCACATCTAGAGGCTTGGTAAGGATGTCGGCAAGTTGATCTTTAGTGTGGACATAAGAGAGTGAGATATCACCATTGGCCACATGATCCCGAATAAAATGATACCGAATCTCAATATGCTTGGTCTTGCCATGAAGTACCGGATTGTGACCAATCTTAATGGCACTCTCATTATCACATAAAAGAGGCATTGTCTTAATCTTAATTCCAAAATCCTTAAGACATTGCCTCATCCATAAGAGTTGAGAACAACAACTTGCGGCGGAAATATACTCCGCTTCCGTGGAGGAGGTGGCAATACAATTTTGCTTCTTGGAAGACCAACACACGAGAGACCTACCAAGAAATTGGCAAGCACCCGAGGTTGATTTTCTATCCACTTTGTCACCTCCCCAATCCGCATCCGAGTATCCCACAAGATCAAAAGTTGTGTTTTATGGATACCAAAGACCATGAGTGGGAGTGTCAACCAAGTACCTAAGAATCCTCTTGACCGCAATCATATGGCTTTCCTTGGGGTTAGATTGAAATCTTGCACACAAACCCACACTAAACATAATGTCCGGTCTAGATGCACAAAGATAAAGCAAAGATCCAATGATGGATCGATAAAAAGGGGTCTACCGGTATACCTTCATGATCCAAAGAGAGATTTGTGGTTGTTGGCATTGGATAAGGCAATGGTTTGGCATTTATCATATCGAATTTCTTGAGCATGTCTTGAATATATTTGGCTTGACAAATAAAAGTCCCTTCATGATATTGCTTGATCTCAAAACCTAGAAAGAACTTTAATTCTCCCATCATAGACATCTCAAATTCACTTGTCATTAGTTTGGCAAATTGATCTACAAAACTCACATTAGAGGATCCAAATATAATATCATCAACATGTACTTGGCATACGAAGAAATGTACATCTACACTTTTGGTAAAGAGAGTGGGATCAATTACCCCAAGTACGAAACCACGATCTACTAAGAACTCCTTTAAGTGATCATACCAAGCACGTGGGGCTTGTTTGAGGCCATACAAACCCTTATGGAGGAAGTAGACATGGTTAGGATACTTGGGATCCTCGAATCCCGGAGGTTGTTTAACATATACCATTTCACTTAAAGGTCCATTTAGAAAAGCACTTTTAACATCCATTTGATGCAAGATGAAGTTATGACTAGTGGCAAATGCAAGTAATATACGAATGGATTCAAGCCTAGCTACGGGAGCGAAAGTTTCACCGTAGCCAAGTCCTTCGACTTGAGAGTAGCCTTGAGCAACCAATCGTGCTTTGTTGCGAATCACTTGCCCATGAGAATCTTGCTTATTCTTGAATACCCATTTAGTTCCAATGATATTGTGATCCTTGGGTCTTTCCACTAGTGACCATACTTTGTTTCTCTCAAAATTATGGAGCTCTTCATGCATAGCTTGAACCCAATCTTCATCTTCAAGAGCATCATACACTTTGATGGGTTCAACATGAGAGACATATGAGTGAATACCACAAAACTTGAGTACTTGTCCACGAGTGGAGACACTTCTTCCCAAGCCACCAATGATATTCTTTTGATATAGTGACTTTTGTTGCAATCTTGATGCTTGACGAGACATGATACGAACTAGAGCATCATCGGGATGTTCATTAGGTGGAATATCCTCATCATTTCCTTCATCAAGACCATTGTCCACCCTTATTGGAGTTCTTGGTGATGTATCACCGAGACTATTTCCACCATTACCATTGGGTGGATCTTGATCACTTTCTTGATGGGAGGTATCCACATGAAGATCTTCTTGTTCTTGGTTTACCATTTGATTGGTGGTTGATGTAGAGGGCTCCACTTGCGTAGAGCTAGTTCCATCCTCATTCGCCACAAGGTGTCCCTCAATGGGTATAAGTGGACCTACACCCATTATTCCTATGGCTATGGAGGATGGTTCATCACCTACATCATCACAATCAATTTGCTCCACTTGGGAGCCATTATCCTCATGAAATTCCACATTCATAGATTCTTCAACACACCCGGTGGATATGTTGTAGACTCTATAAGTGTGGGAGTTCGTGGCGTAACCAACAAAAATGCCTTCAAAAGTTCTAGCATCAAACTTAGACAATATAGTTCCCTTTATGTATACTTGGCACTTGCACCCAAAAACTCGAAGATATTTGAGGTTGGGTTTGTTACCGGTTAGAAGCTCATATGGAGTCATGCCAATCATCGGACGAAGGAAGAGTCAGTTAGATAGATGACAAGCGGTGTTGATGGCTTCGGCCCAAAAGTTATATGGGGATTTGAACTCGGCCATCATAGTTCTTGCCATATCAATAAGTGTGCGATTCTTCCTCTCCGCAACACCATTTTGTTGAGGGGTGTAAGCGGCGGAATATTGATGTCTTATCCCCTCATTACCCAAGAATTCATCCATGGTGTAGTTCTTGAACTCGGAACCATTGTCACTCCTAATGGACAAGATCTTGGTGTCATATTGGCGTTGCACTTCGGTAGCCCAAGTAATGAATCTTTCTTGAGTTTCACTCTTCTTCTTGATATAGAAAACCCAAGTGTATCTTGTATAATCATCAACAATGACCAAACAATATTTCTTGCCACCAAGACTATCATATGTGGGAGGCTCAAATAAATCCAAGTGAATGCGCTCAAAGGGTCTTGTTGTGGCGATGATTGATGTCTTGGGATGATTCTTCTCATGCATCTTTCCGGCAATGCAAGAGCTACAAGGACGATCTTTGGAAAAATTCACACTTGTTAGTCCTATCACATGCTCACCCTTCACAAGAGTTTGTAAATTTCTCATACCGACGTGGCCTAGGCGGCGATGCCAAAGCCACCCCACGTCGGATTTAGCCATTAGACATGTGGCGATATGTGTAGTTTCTTTCGAGAAATCCACTATGTACATACCGTTTTCCACAAATCCAACAAAGGCTACTTTAAGAGAAATGGTGTGAAGGACAAGCACATGATGACGCCCAAATACACATGTAAAATTGCACTCACAAAGTTGCAAGACGGAAAGAAGATTATAGCCAAGGGACTCAACAAGGAGGACTTTCTCAATGGATGAATCCGGAGAAATGACCACCTTGCCATGTACCAATACCTTTAGTTGTGAGCGATCACCAATAGTTACATGAGCAAATTTGAGGAGTTGGAGCTTCAAGTCTTCTAATACTTCTTTGCTTCCGGTCATGTGTGCGGAACAACCGCTATCAATCATCCATGATGTTCCACCGGAAATGCAACCCTACAATGAATCAACTTCTTGCCTTAGGTACCCATTTTTGGATGGGTCCTTTTTTGTTAGTCACAAGGGTCTTGGGAACCCAAATAGCATGCTTGTAATCATCACCATATGAGGTGCCTACATACTTTGCATAAACATGACCATCAATAGATTTAAGAAGCACATAGGATGTGTTATATTTTCCCGCAAAGTTGTTGTGAGTAGTAGTGTCCCTAGGAACAATACTTTTAGCAATAATATCAAACTCATCTTCCTCATTAGCCAACTCCCCCTCCTTCACAAAAACAATAGAGTTAGTGGAGGGAGTTGACTTCTTCTTGTAGGCCACCTTCGATGTGGAACCAAAACCAAGGACTTCTTTACCAACAACTCTCTTATGATTACTCAAAAGATCATTGAGGTTCTTTTGGCCTTGGATGCATGTGGCAAGGCCTTTGTTGAGTTGTGCCTTCAACCTATTGTTCTCCTCAATGAGAGTTGCCTTGACACACAAAGGGTTAGTAGCACAAGAGTTTTCATTCACAACTCTAACTCCTTTTAAGGTTTTGAGCTCATTTGAGATAGTACGGTGATCAATTTTAAGCTTATCAAAATCCTTAATGAGTTCATTATACCCTTGGTTAGTTGCATCATTTAAACTCATGAATTCCGTTACCTTAGCAAAAGCATGTTGACAATCAAGTTTAACTTTAGCTATGTCAATTGCAAAGGTTTCTTCAATGCTCTCTTTAAGGCAATGTGATTCATCTAGAGCTTTCTCAAGCTCCTCAATTTTACTAGCATCATCACGAGCAAACTTTTCAAGTAACATTATTCTCTCCTCATGTTCATCAATGAGGCCATGTGCCTCACTTAATTAATCCATGAGAGAGACAAAGATGGATTTAGTTTCTCCTTCTAGTTTTTCAACAAAGTTTGTCAAGGGGTCTTCCTCGACACAATTTAGTAGTGAAGGAATAGAGGAGTTAGCAAGTTTAAGTGTAGGGGTCACCTTTGGGGGTATACCCTTGGCCATGAAGCACTTGTGAATCGAGGGGCCCTTGTTGTCATTTGGGTTGGAGAAGAGAGAGCTTAAGTTAGGAGGTTTGACGCCCTAGCCATGGCCGCCATACCTACTTGTTCGCCTTCACCATCACTCTCTTCACCACCGGAGGTGTACTCGACTTCTTTAGCAATCATTGCCCTAGGAGGGCCTCTCTTGATGAAGTTCTTGGACTTGGGAATGAAGGTGGATTTCTTGATAAGTCTTCCTCCATTCTCAATTCTACTCTTGAAGGGACACTCGGCAACGAAGTGCTTGGAATCTCCACAATTGAAGCAAGTTCTTGCTTTCTTCGTGCTCGAGGATTCCTTCCCTTTGTTCTTGGTGGCATTGGATCTAAAGTCTCCTTTCTTCCACCACTTGTGTTGAGCAAGAGCCAAGCATTCTTCATGTGAAGTCTTCATCTCTCTCTCGGAGACCTCATGAGTGGATCCACCATCATCACTTGAATCATTATCTTCATGGGAGATGACATTGGCCTTCAAGGCAAGAGATGCTTTCTTTGCTCCGTTTACACCAGCCATGACATCATCGGAAGTTTGCTTCATGACCTTTAGAGTGATAAAGAGACCCAAAACATCATTGGGGGATAGGTCCAAGTAGTCGGCCCTTGCTTGTACATTCATCACCATATTTTCATTGTATGGTATCAAGGTGAGTAGAAATTTCTCCTTGACCCAATTCTCCGTGCAATCCGTGAATCCACTATCTCTCATATCATTTACAAGAGCCTTGAGTCTTCTAAACATGTCTTCTATGTTCTCTCCATCACCCAAGTGAAAGTGTTCAACTTTTCTTTGAATGATTGACTTCTTGGATCTTTGGAGGTTGACATTGCCGTCAAACATATCAACAAGACCATCATAAGCTTTCTTTGCACTTGTGAAGGACCGGATGTGCTCAACTCCTTCCTTTTCCATTGCCCTTTCCAACATGTGCAAAGCATGAGCGTTGAGTTGCTCATCAATGATGTCACTTGAGCTTAGATTTGCGGGATCCTTTGGCTCATATCCTTTTTCAACAATTCTCCATATTTGCATTGAAGAGCTGCACATGTAAGACTTCATGGAAGCTTTCCAATTAGTAAAACGATGCCGATCCACCAAAGGAGGTGGACCTAGATGAGTAACATGTGGATGTTGTACATTAGGAGCATTGTTATATGCATAGCCAAAAGAATTGCCACCACTACCATTTGATGGTGCACCATTATTTAAAGGTGAAGTTGTATCACTTCCTTCTTTAGTTGGCAAGGGGTTTCCATGTTCATCTAAGATAATCTTTTCACTAGGTTGCTTAGATGGAGATGTCAATTCTTTTATTAGTCCCTCCATCTTCTTCTCGGAAGATTCAATCATAGCTTGGATTAGCTTTTGAATCCCATCCATGGTGACGGGATCATCGGCCATCCTTACCTCCTCTTTAGGCGGTAAAGCCTTTTATAAAGAGACGAGGCTCTGATACCAATTGAAGGATCGAGAGGTTAACTAGAGGGGGGGTGAATAGGTTAACTACAAATTTTAACTTCTTTTTCAAGTTAACAAGGTAATGCTCAAATATAGATTATCTAAATTATGCAACTAGGTGAACAATCCTATATGTTGAGCAAGTACAACTAGCACAAGGTATCCCGAAGTAACTAGTAAAGGTAAGTTGAGGGATAACCGAACATAGTGACGCGGAGATGTATCCCGAAGTTCACTTCCCAATGGAAGCTAATCTCCGTTGGAGCGGTGCGGTGCCACCAAAGTGGAACACCGAGTAGGCCTCAAATGCCACACCGTATCTCCTTCGAGTCCTTCCACCGATGTGGATAGGCTCGAATCACTATGTTGCCGTTGAGGTTGACAACTAGAACCTTTACAAGGATGAGGCACACTCCACAAGATTGGAGGGTCCTCACCAAATCCCACGAGCCGCCAAGACTCCGAGAAGCAAGATCCACGGGCACAAAAGCACCGGGGATATCAACAAGGCTCCGAGCTCCGATGAACTAAGAGCAACAAGATTCCTAGATCCAATGAACTAAGAATGACAAGATCCCTATGGGATGAGTGGGTGGATTTCTAATCGACTCGGTGGAGTTGTAGATCGGGGGTGTCTCCTTCAAATCCCAAAGTATCACGAGCTTCGGTTGGGGATTTGGGGAGATCTTGTTCTTGAGCTTGAGCTTGGTCAATCAATGGTGCTGAGAGAAAGTGTGGGTGAGATTGACAAAGCAAGGAGGTAGGTGGAGACCTCGTATTTATACCCATGTCGAAAATACGGCCGTTCGGGGGCATTTCCCCTTTCCTGCGCCCCACCCCGGCCTGGGGGCCGGCCTGGCCGGCCTGGGGGCTGCCAGGGCCGGGCCAAACCCACCCCGGCCTGGGGGCCGGCCTGGGGCCGGCGTGGGGACGGCCTGGGGCTGCGCCAGCCCGGCCTGGAGCCCGGCCAGGCCGGCCAGGAGGCCGCCCCCCCCCTTTTTCTTCGTCCCTTTTCCCTTTTTCTTCGCCGTTTCGTTTCTCCTCTTCCTCATCTTTTCCCGTAACTTTTTCTCACTTATTGCTGCAGCTTGTATGATATTTACGGGTCGATATTTTCTGAGTACACTTAGCAAAACACATTAGTCCATCTATATGTTGTAATCAAACACTCAAAACAGGATTTAGAACCTATGTTCTTTCACTTGTCCTATAGAAAAATGGTTAGATCTTTCTTTGGGAAATGCGCCTAAAAATTATGGTGTATGACATTAAAAAAATGTCTAAAGGGGGGAGGATCCCTCCCTTGATTCTACGTTGTTAGGTAGATGATACACCCGGTTTACTCGAGTATTCCTTAGCCGGGACTCGATTTCTTGAGTATACCTCAGTTGGGTGGATGGGCTGGAGTGCACTCGCTGCCTCTTGCCACTGAGCTAGCACTGAGTACTTTGATGTATGACATATTCTATCTAGCATTTTGTAGCTGAACCTTGAGTTGTAACTCTAATTCTACACTCATTGAGGGGCGCGAGTCAACGAGCAAAGAGAGACCCCATTGCAGCGACCAGAAGATGTCATGCGGTGCGCGGATCAAGGCGGAAGACGAGATCGTCGGCATGGCATATCCTTTCCCTCGCCTTGCGTAGTTGTGTGCACTAGACGGGATAGACATCGGGTATGTCATTTAAATTTCTATCTTTAGTTTTCTTTGCTAACCGAGACATATAAATGTGAGTGTACTTCTTACGAATAGTTGGATCATGTGTTGCACGTGCAAAACTACTAGTATGTATTAACAGCCGTGTTTTTCGTAAACTTGCGTGGTGGAAATATATTGGTTCACAAACTTTTGCAAAGTGTAACGTACTAGTCAGCAAAAACTTTGTCTGTACAAATTGCTCTAAGTAACTCCGAATCAGGCTATCTCGGAGGTGCTCATAGGGGTAGGGTGTGCGTGTGTGCGTTTATAGGGGTGAGTGTATGCGCGTGTATACGAGCGCTTGCGGAAAAAAACTCTGAATCAGCCGCGATGGCAGTGTTTTCTTACTCCCTCCGGTCTATAAAAAGTGTCGTTCACTTTGTACAAAGTTTGTACTAGTTTAGTATAAAATGAGCGTTACTTTTTATGGATTGAAGGGAGTACCTCTTTTGTCTAGGTTACTGATTCTTTACTCTTCATAGTGACTCTGAGTCGGGCACTTTCCCGTCGAGAAAACAACTCGGATCGCCACAAGCAAATCAATTCAATATTTCTTTGGTCTCATTTGTTCCAGCAAGAAAACAACTCGATGATAGTTGTGCATCTCACTTGTTGGAACAAGAAAACAACTCGATGATAGTTGTACATCTCACTTGTTCGATCTCGTCGAGTTCCAGCAAGTAGGCAAACTCAAGGAGAAGGTCAACTCTATGCCTAACTGACCAAACTAACAACTGCACCCAGAGAGCCCCGGAGTAACCCATCAGCACTCAACTATTTTCGGTGTGAAACTGGTCAACGTCATTGCTGCCTTGACCTGTGCATGAATGGTTATTTTTTCCCTAATGTCTTCTATTCCTACAGAAGATGTATGATTACCATACTTTACTACGCCATCATCTTTCTATTGTTATATTGCTGCCTCACTACCTCGAGTTAACTTGCCCCACTCCACACCTTAATCCTTCTCGTTAAGCTACATGTATGTGTGTTGCTTTGAGGAGTTGGAGAACTAACAAGTAACAAAGTGCGATGGAGAATGGTGGTGGCTCTTGATATTGGCTCCTGCTTCGATGATAGTGTATATATCATGCACGCGTCTTATTACTTGGTAGGTAACACTAAACTATGTATAGCATCACTGATTTGTTTTGAATACACTATTGATGGGAAAACATAATCAATGTGTGCAATCAAAGTGCGACCAACCGTGTGTTGTGCAGGTTATCTTCCTAGATCTCGATAAATCAAGCCCTTGGATTAACTCACTTTTTGCAAATATATCTTGTTTTCGGAAGAACTATTTGTCTTTAACTTGAATAGAAATACGTGGAGGATCTTGACGGTAACAATTTTATTATTATTACAATGAGAAAATTTAAAATAATCCAAAATGATTTTCAAATATTCATTTATGTTGATCTACCAAGTAAAGGGTAGTGACACGTTAAAAATACTAGCGGATACCCATACGTAGCTATGGATCATAAAATTTAAAATTGGATGCATGTTTTTTTTCCGGTGTTCCCTCAATCTTCACCTAGTATGTCATAAATACGTTCTAATATGACATGTGCTGCTACAAATTTCAGTAGACATGTCACATTCGTTCGAAGTAAGTTGTTAACTTATCATGTCGGTATGAATCTTAAACAAGCATACCAGAGTTTATAATACAAAATATTGTTTTCTCTGTTCCTTTCCCTCGTATGTTCTACCTTCACCTCTACCATAGGTTAATTACATATCCTAAATTCACGTTGTCATGTGCGAGCAATCGATTCCAGTTATTACACCAAAACATAATATCCTACCAAAGTCACCCCCGCCACCCACACACGCCCACATAAAACCACCCCATGACCATTGACTCTCATCTTGTCTCCTCACTCAAGGAAGGGAGTGGATAATTATTTGAAACCAACACTTGATTAGAACCATAAGATGATAGCCAAATTTAAAATATGCCAAAAAAACACACTAATTTAGGAGTATCATGTTACAACTATAGTTTGGGATGAATGACACCAACTCTCATTTAATAGTAAATATTCACATTAATTATCAAGAGATAAATGTAAATAATCATTTAGATGAAGGGAACATGATATAGGGAGTGCATAATCAGATCATTAATGCCACTGATGTATGACATGGAGACCATGCACCAGAATGCATTTCCATGTTATTCTGTTGAGCTCGTTCAACATTAATTGCTAGTAACTTCTTTGGGATGAGAAATCTACTTCAGGTGCAACAAACATCACAAACTAGAGTTGTAGAATGATACTCCTCAATCAGTATGTTTTTGGCATAAATTTTGGTATCGTCTTATGGAACTAATCAAGCGTAAGTTGCAAGCATTATTCCTGCGATAGCTTGTACCACAGATCAATCCCCTTGACTCATCTCCTCTCTCAAGGTCATAGAACCTACACAGATAGGCCAGCGCGCTCCCCGGCCAAGTCCATGGAGTAGGTGACACTATGGTTTCCCTCCCCTCAAGCCATAGATGGCACTCCCACCAAGACGATAGCGAATTCATTGCTAGGACTCGCCACCCACGGGGTAGAATCAGGGACACCACAGACATGCCTCCTTTCCCGCATCAGCATCACATGCAAGTCTGCGCTAAAACGACCCTTCTATATTGGGCACACATGACAAAATCTAAAAGAACCATGTGGCTCGAATGGGGATTATGTCGTCGCTGATGAGCTTAAGAATCGAGATCCATTGGAGCCCAGAGCAAAGAATGGGTGGTAGGGGAAAATTTACCAGGTATGCTTCCATATAGGCTCAACCCTACTAATCATTTTTACCAAGCAATCATAAAAAATGTAGGCCTCAACAGTGATCAATGATAAGAGATTATTAATAAAGAAATCATAGAACTACTAAAATGAAGCTAATTAAGCCGGACCCCCTTACCAATGAGGGCCTCATGGCGTAGGTGCAGAGCCAACTTCTTAGACACATTTCCAAAATCCATTATAGCCAGGGTATGTGTTTGTTAACTGGTGCAACACAAGCAACTAGACATGTTTCCCAAAGATGGATGAGCTCTCGGTTAGGAACTAGCTTAAAGGTCTCATCTGTTTCTTTTACAGTATATGGTGTATGAACTCTACTGTTCTGAAAATATGTTCCTTTTTTTTTGAACCCGTCCTGCATTTCATTGTGGATTCTCCATTGGTCAGAGGTTAGGTTGAAGGTAGCTGTCCATGAGCTCAGTTGCCTGCTTGATGAAACCTTCGAAAATCCATTTCTGTTGCCTAGCTCTAAGCACCAAAATTTATTTATTGCCCAATGTTTCTATTCGCAGTGAGGATATACTCTCCTTCACAATCAATTTCTCCTATCATTTCTTATTGCTATATTGATATGTGTTATTTTTTTCTCTACACCTCATTCCCTCTTTTTCATCGGTCAAACACATATTTGTGTGTTTCCAATACCAGCCTAGCAAGTAACATGACACAACGGAGACTCGTGGTGGCTCTTGATAGTGGTGAATATATGGTGGTGCTAGCTTTCGTGATTGTTTTTTGAGCGCCGCCTATTATTGCTTGGTAGATGAGACTATATTGCATATGTCACTGATTTATTTTGGAAACACTCTTGAAGAGACAAGTACAACTACAACCAATTTATGCATCAAAGCATGAGCAACCCCATATCCTCCTGGAGAAATCTTCTTTTTATTATTACTACAATGTAATTTCCTAGACTCGTTAGATAGGTAATTTGGATATTAATGGAAAAGTGCACATCTACCTATACACTTGAAGACAAGGTAGAGAAAGTTAATTGCTCTAGACTTTGAAGGTAGTTCAGCTTGCCAGTTTTGGAGCCGATCATGTTTTCATTCATGGCAAGAGCAGAGGTAGCAGGTGTCCTAGGTAGTGCCCAGTGGTGCGCACTGAAGTTGCAGTGTTGCACTCATCGTAGGAGATGCTGCATAGGCGTCAGTACAGTACACATGAGTTTGGATCAGTGAAATACAGAGTGTTCCTTTGGTTACCTTACAAAGGGATGTGTTAAACACCTACGATAATATGATGAGGAAAAGGTGGACCTCAAAGATCGGTGTGATTGTTGTATAGTGGAGTCCCCACCACCTCTGTGCCACCCACACCACCCCCACCTCCACCTGTTCTCTGTCTTTTTCTTTCTAGTTGGGCATACTTGTGTTGTTTCCCTAGCCGATTGTTTTGTTTTCAAAGGCGTACGCCACTATACTTGATGGGATTGCCAACAAAATCATCAGCCCCACGCAGACGACGTTCATTAAGGGGAGGAGCATCTTAGACGGACCACTTGCTCTCATAGAGATTCTCCACGAACTGAGAGTGAATCAGCTAGGGGCGTGCTCCTGAAGCTGGACTTTGAAAAGGCGTAGGATAGGGTCAATTGGTCTTTTATGTTGGAGGTCTTGCGCAGGAAGGGGTGTAGCGCGGGGTACATTCACATGACCGAACAACTGATAACAGGAGGCCAAACGGCCATCTCCATGAATGGAGAAACTGCTCCCTTCTTTCGGAATCGGCGGGACCCACTTTCCCCCTTCTCTTCAACTTTGTGGTGGAAGCTTTGTCGGCCATGCTATCTGCGGCGGCAGCTGCAGGTCACATTGCTGGGTAATGCCCCATCTGATTCTAGCGGGAATCACCCATTTTCAGTACGCGGATGACACTTTGATTTTGATCCAAAACGATGACAAGGCGATTGCGAATCTGAAATTCCTTCTACCCTGCTTTGAAAACATGTCTGGGCTCAAGATAAACTTCCAGAAAAGTGAGGCCTTTGTGCTGGACCGTTTGCCGGAGGAGCAATGCCGCATTGGCAATATGTTTAATTGTAAGCTGGGAGAGTTCCCATTTATGTACTTGGGGATGTCGCTCTCAGACCGCAAGCTAACAGTGGAGCAGTGGAATTTCCTAGTTAACAAATTGGCGCTTAGAGTGGAAGTGTGGATGGGCAGGCTGCTCTCCTGGGGGAGGGGAGAGGAGGAACTTATTTTGTCCAATGCATGCCTGGAGGCCCTTCCGACCTTTGCGATGGGGCTGTTTCTGCTCCAGGACGGGGTCCATACGAAACTCGACTCTATTAGGGCCCGCTTCTTTTGGGAAGGCGCGGGTCCTAAGCGCAAATACCATATGGTGAATTGGACTGCGATGTGTCACCCAAAGGAGTGTGGGGGCATGGGACTCACCTGAACCAAGTCTATGAATAAGGCACTGATGTTGAAGTGGATTTGGCTCCTCTATCAGAGAGACGAGCCAATTTGGAAGAGATTGCTCGTGGCCAAGTACCCGGAGGCGACTAACGTTTGCGCTTTGCCCTCGGGGAGGGTCACAGTTTTGGCGTAGCATCCAGAAGATAAAACACCTCTTCACCTTGGGCGCCCGACACGTGATCAAGGACGGGGGTCGCACGTGTTTCTAGAGTGATTGGTGCTCAGGCGAGGCGCTGCTCAAAGATCGCTTCCCTAGACTATTCGCTATCTTCGATAATCCTAACCCGAGGGTGGCGGATGCTTTGGCGATGGAGGGGGTTGGTATTCGGTTTAGACGCGCGTTTGACCCGGAATGCAGAGCGCAATGGGACCGGATGGCCGAGGAAACAGGCCAGATAACACTATCGGTGGGGACCGGATGTGGTTCTTTGGGCGCTTGAACCTCTGGGGAGGTTCTCGGTGGCCTCGGCCTATAGGATGCTCTCCAATGGGGCATCTGTCGCGTTTTGTTCTGAGCTTTGGGGAGCTAGGCTACCCTTGAAGGTGAAGATTTTCACCTGACAGCTGGCGCTGGACCGGCTGCTGTCTAGACTATAGGTGTTGACTAGGCATGGGCCATCTTGTGGGAGGTGCGCCATGTTTGGGGAGATGGAGGATGGCGCATATATGTTCTTTCTGTGTGTCCTTCCTAAACTAGGGTGGAGTGTGATTCAGGACACCTTAGGATGTGACTGGCGACCTGTCAATTTCGCACAATTCTTTACGATTTACTATGTTCTTCCCAGCCAACTGCAGAGAACCAGCAGGGTGCTATTTGCTGCGTTCTGCTGGTCGATTTGACTTATCCGTAATAAATTGCCGATGAAGTCGCTTGTACCGAACAAACCGGCTGATTTGATCTTCAAAATGCTTCTGTTTGTGCGGCTCTAGGCCGAGCTGGCAAACGCGTGTGACAAGGAGCCCTTACTCCTGATGGCAGAAGAGCTTTAAGGACGTTACCGGGTGTTGGCGCAGCTTCAGTTACCCGGCGGCGTCTAGTTGGTGTTTCCTTTCCGGCTTGTTGTTGGGGTGCCGGCCCCAGTTCCCTAGTACTTCCTGTTAGTGGTAGAAGTGGTTGTTTGTTTTACTGCTGTCGCGTGAGTTCTCCTGTGATCGTGTGAACTGCTTGCTCTATTAACATTAAAGCAGGGCAAACTACTGTCTTTTATCTAAAAAGATTGTTTTGTTTTTGGCTTTGTTGTGCCGGCTACTTTGTATGTCTGTCGTGATGGTTGCTTTATTTATAAAGTGGAGCGAAAACCTATTTCGAGAGGTGTGATTGTTGTCCGGTCCCGGAATCAACTACACATGTTGTTCTATTTACAACTTGCAAGCATTCAGTTGTGGTATATATGGACTGCCGCTGGCATCTGTAACAATGTGCTTCGTACTAACTACATTCCTCTGGCGCAAGACAGGAATTATTCCCCATTAAAAAAGAAAGTGCTTCGGACTAACTTCTTGCTGAGCTTTTCATCGAGCAGCACGCACCTGCCTCATGTACGACTCTAATATGGAGCTGCTGCTGCCAGAATGACGTGATTTTTCAGCACGACTCCATCTTAGCTTCAAAACTAAGACACAAATTATCAAGGGTCCTTAAACTTGGGGAAAGCATGGGAAAATCATGATGAAGACAAAGACTTCTTACGCACCGATTTCCTAGCAATTAGTCTTCAGCTTTTTTATGGCTCTTCCTGACTTGAGCAACTTGCCGGTTGCCTTTTGTGTATAATCTTTTGCAATCTATACTCAATGCGATACAAAAGTCACTGTTCATTGTAAGCAAGGAAAATCGTATTCTTATCTCATACAACACCAGCTTCATTAAAAAAATTAAGAGCATCAATTTTAGTTCATCTTCACCTCTAGTTAGGCCAAGACTGCGCTGGTGTTTTTTAGTTTCAAAATACATGAATTGCATAATGTACTCACTTCCAATCTCGGACACCAAACATGTAGGTTTCTTGGACTGGATCAAGAAGCTAGTAAAGTATAAGACCAACCAAAATACACAAGATACCGGCATTATGCCATTATCTAATTAATATTATTGTGTAGTGATCAGAGTTCATCCCCATAGGTACACTGACATGGGCAATGCAAGTGAAGGTACCTTGGGACACTACAACCTCAGAAGAAATAAATCCTGGTGAGAGTGCAATGCAATACTTTGGATAGAGATTTGTGATACGCCTCAAACGTATCTATAATTTTTGATGATCCATGCGGTTATTATATCAATTGCCACATGTTTTGTTTACATTTCATGTCGGGTCTCTGGATACTAGGGTACCCGGAGGCGATAGCTGCGGTCCAGCCCAATATGTAATTCCAAGGACAAGGGCTCTATCTGCACTAATGAAGCCGCTCCTAGGCCTACCCTTCAGATGGACCCGCTCAAGCAGAGGCCCCCAGCGGTGGAGCCCGCACCCTGGAGAGGAGCTCTACTCCGCCGCCGCTCCTTTCACGGGGCACCTCCCTTCAAGAGGGACATGCCATGTGCCGCTGACGACCACTCCTCTGAGCGATGATGAAGGCGCCACAGAACCACAGAGCCCCTTTGACCGCAGTTTCTGCTCTCGTGTATAAAGCGAGGGCAGACGCTATGGGCGCCAAAGAGACCTCCAAAGATTACCCCTCCGGTGCAAGGAGATCAAGACCGCGCTACAAGAAGGAGGCAGCGTCACCGGGCGCCCCCACCGTGACACCATGGACGGTGGAGTTGTCCTCGACGCCAAGACCGCACAGGAGGCGCAGAAGTACGGGATGCTCCTCCCTTTGGCACCTTGTGGGAACCCTTTTCCGCCAAATGAGAGGGAAGGAGATCCAAACGCCGGCATAAGAAGGGCCCCTCCGGCCCTTGTAGAAGAGAGCTCGAATCATCGTAGATCCCAAGTAGTCTGTTCCGAGCACAAGCTCGCATTTGTACTGTAGTCACCGCAGTGCAATCCATCAGACAAACAGGAGTAGGGCTTTACACCACACTGGTGGCCTGTACCTGGGTAAACTCTCCGTGTGCTCAAGCTTCCCTCTCGAAGCCTCCTTGATAGGAGAAGGAAGTGTGTTTGGCCCCCAGTGTTCGAACCTCTAGAAGCTATCATGTCTAGGAAAGACGAGCTTCTCAGACATTTGGTGCCCCGGGTAGGGGGCTAAGGCACTCCTTCGCTTCCTCGTCGCCATGGCCCCTACTGCCCAGACCAGCCCATGCCTCACCCGCTCCGAGCGCGCTCGCCACCGGGGGCACGTCGAGCCGACTGGAAACGACAATGTCAACAACGCGACGCGGAGCAACACAGATGGCGTGGAGGGAGAACATAGCGCTGAGGAGGAAGCTTCCTCCCGCACACCGCAGCAAGACGCGCGTGCGTTTCAGCATCCGCCTCCACCGCCGTCAGGAATGCAGGGACGCCTGGAGCAACCTACTCCTGCAGCAGCTCTGCTGCTGGTCCGGGAGCTGCTTACGCACCCACCGACACCGAAAGGACACGCCGCATGGCTCGCCCGCCTCCAGGAGCTCGCCACCGTCGCAAACGTCCCCCCGCGGGCGACGCTGGCTAGCGTAGCAGCGCGGCAGCCCATGACGCGCCGCCCCCTTCTCACGGTGTAACTTCACCGGTGCAAGGCGATCCCGCACCAAGTTCCATGACAAGGCACCCAACATTAAGGTGTCTGAGAAGAGATGCAACAACTGTCAGATCTTGCGCACTCCACCGGATGCGCGCGTACAGATCGAACGTTGCCATGAGCGCGAGCGGCACACCATCTGCGACCTCGCCAAAGCCGTCCGCGCCAAGCGCCTGGTGGACCTCGACGCGCGTGCCACGATCTATGTCGGCGGCGCCCTCATGTTCACCAAGCAACCTCGCACAGTCTCCTGGCCACCAAAGTTCAACCCGACGATGCCATCTCGCTACGACGGCACTACCCCTCCCCTCGACTTCCTACAGCTCTACTGCCTCAGTGTAGGAGCTAAAAAGGGGGACGACAAGTGCATGGCGAACTGGCTGCCCATGGCCCTCAGGAGTCCTTCCCTCGTCCGGCTCATGAATCTGCCGGAGGGCTCCATTGGGTTGTTTGAGGAGTTGTCCCTCCACTTCGTCGCCAACTTCAAGGGATCCTACGAGCGCCCCTCTCTTACAACAACCTCTGCGGCGTACGCCAGCGCCCCGACGAAACACTTCGCCAGTACCTGCATCGTTACAGTCAGATGCGCAACAAGATCGCCCGCATCACAGACGCGAACGTCATCTCCGTCTTCCGGGAAGGGGTAACCAACGAGCGCATGCTCAAAGAGCTCGGCATCAGGGACGACCTCACCTCCACCGTAGAGCACGTGGACATGGCCGACAGGTGCGCTAAGGTTGAGGAGGGACGCCTCTTCAGACACAACACACCTGTCGATCAATCCAAGCCGATGGCCCCCATGACCAAGACCAAGGCACAAAGCGACGATGCGGATGCCAAACGGAAAGTTGCGGCCATTCTCGCTGCCGAGCTAGAACGCAAGCAAGGCTGCAGCGACGCCGCACCTGTGGAGGACAACCGCCCTTTCTGTGAGTTCCACCGGATGCACTCACATGCCATAAAGGACCGTTTCCAGCTGGAGAGGATGCAGGGAGACCGCCTCATGAGGGGTAGCCAGGAGGGCTACTCTCGAGGCGGCGGCTGGCGCAGTCCTGGGCGAGGGGGAGGCCGCGCTGGAGGGAGATGGGAGGAGCACGGCCCGAACCACTACAACGGGTATGACAACTACTACACGGGTGGCTACAATGACGGTGGCTACCAGCCGCCCCCACAACAGCCAGCCTCGCAGCAGCTGCAGCGTCCCAACTCACCCGCGCCTCAGGTGAACGCTGCCACGCAGTAACACGCTGAGGGAAACCAGGGCCGGGGCGAGGAACACTGCGGGGGATACCAAGAGCCTACGGGCCACAAGGCCCGCATTCTTGGCGGAGCACAAGTTCCGCTCTCCAACCGCCACTTCAAGAAGATCTCGCGCGAGATCAATGTTGTCCACTCAGGCACAACCGCGGCTAAGGTACTCAAGTGGTCACACCACAAGGTCTCCTTCGACATCAGCGACCATCCCAAGTCCACAAGGACCGTGGGAATCCTACCTCTGGTCTGCACCCCCACCATCAACAACATCGCCGTCAACAAAACCCTACTCGACGGGGGTGCACACCTCAACGTCATCTCGGTGCCCACACTCGAGCGACTCCAGGTGCCCTACGAGCGTCTGGCCCCCACGAGGCAGTTCACCGACGTCACTGATGGCGTGTAACACACGTTCGTTGGGAGACCCCAAGAGGAATGTATGAAGAGGCCAGTAGCAAGTTTCCCTCAGAAAGAAAGCAAGGTTGAATCGACCAGTAGGAGAAAGAAATCCCTTCTGAAGGTTGTTGGCAGCTGATGTTGGTAGGGCGCACTACCGGTTCAGCAGCAACGTGGAATCTACACAACACAATCAAGTTACTTTGCCTAACAAAACAGTGAGGTTGTCAATCTCACCGGTTTTGCTAAAAACAAAGGATTAGAAGTATGGTGTGGAAAACAATACTTGTTTGCAGTAGATGAAAAGAAAACAATGATGGAAGTGAAAGAGAGGAAAATAGTAATTGCAGTAGGAAAACAATGGTTGAAGTGGTTGTATTACCAGTGTAAAGAAATGGACCGGGGTCCACAGTTCACTAGTGGTGTCTCTCCAAAACCGATAGATAACATGCTGGGTAAACAAATTACAGCTGGGCAATTGACAGATATAAAGGCTGCACCATAGTGCATATGCATGAAATTATGATTACTATGCAATTCATGCGGGCATTAAAACATAATTCATAGATTGTCATCCAACTACATCTATGAATAATAATCCACCCTCGGAGCGTCATCCAGTCAAACCTCGGGTATTAAGTTGCAAGCAACAAATAATTGCATTAAGCAAAGTGTGTAATGTAAACAATGTAAACATCGTTGTTTTCTCCCTAATGGCAACATCACATCCCCCATCCGTTACATTTTTGTCTCTCAAGCGTGAGTGAAAGGGATGCATGAACCCACTATAGATCATGAATACCCCCTCTTGAAGTTACAAGCATCAACTTGGCCAAAGCATCTACTAGGAACTACTCACGCATCACTCCGGAGGCAGGCTTGGTGATGAAGAGCCCTCCGGTGATGATTCCCCCTCCCGACAGGCTACCGGGGAGAGCTTCAGAACCCTCCCAAACTAGGGTTGACAATGACAGAGGCTATGGAACTTTTGGTCAAAAAAGTTATTTAGGGTTAACCCGTGGAGGAGATTAAATAGGCAAAAGGGCACCGTCGGTGAGTGGCCAAGGGGGCCACACCACCTTGTGGCGCGGGCAAGGGGAGGGGACGCACCGCCCTATGGTGTGGGCCCTCCAGGGCCCCCCTCCGGGTCCCCTTCGGACTCCGTGTACGTGAAAGATTTCTAAGACCCTGGGATTTTCCAGAATATTTCCAGAACAACTTTTCTGGAACCAAAAGCAGCAGAAAACATGAACTGGCTCTGTGGCATCTTGTCAATAGGTTAGTCTGAGGAAATCCATAAAAATGACATGAAGTGTATAGAAAACATGTAGCATATGGCATGAAAACAACATGGAACATCAGAAATTATAGATACGCTTGAGACATATCAGTCACCGACGGCACCACGGTCCTCTGGGACAGGTGCACCTCGCCGTCAGGCTCGGCACCCGCCAGAACTACTGCACTGAGACCCTCGACTTTGACGTAGCGCATATCGCCCTCCCATACAATGCCATCCTCGGGTAGCCAGCTCTCTCGAAGTTCATGGTTGTGACGCACCACACGTACAAACTCACCAAGCTGCCCAGTCCTGCTGGCACCATCACCATCCATGGGGAGGTGGACGACGCGATGCGTTCCGTCGAGTTAGCCTACAAAGAGGTGGCGACCTCCCACCCGGCCGACGAAGACTACGTAGGATACCTCGACGAGGCTTCCAAGAAGAGGCTGCTAACCTCACAAGAGATAGCAGCCACCGAGAAGACCCCTTAGAGCACTGGAGGCTCGGGGGCTGCCTCCCAGAAGACCCCCCCCCAGAATGCTCGGGGGCTGCCACTGTTCTCCATGTGAGCACGTCTCCTTACAAGGGAGGAGCGCTCTCCACATGCTCGCTCCATGGCCCCCATATGGCGATGGAGACGTACCCTAGAGGGGACCCCGTGACACCACGGTAAAAACAACGCCAGTACCTATCTCTGTGAGGGTCTCATGGAGCTCTAGCCAGGCGGGCCACAAGGTCACGGGATCTTCTACCCACACAAGTGGGAGCCCCGCTCCGGTGGGGAAAACTTTTGTTACTTGAGGGCGCCACAAGGCCACTACATCCTCGAGTTGTGCACCTGAACTCGCGCGAGTATCAGCCCCATGACGATGGGAGTCCCGTGTTCGCCCGATGACGTCAAGTGCTTATTGGGGGACCACAAGGTCACGACATCCCCAAGCGTTTTGTAAGAGAACAATGCCTCACCCTAGTAGTAAAGTCTTGTTGCTTTCACAAAGAAATCCCATCTCTCTTTGTATGCCGGCATGCCTGCATTCTGCATCCCACAATGATCATACACATCCATCTCAACATGCATATTTTCCTCTCCATAGAGGCGCGCGAGGGTCTCTTTCCTCTCGAGAGCATCCCACGAGTGGGGGCTGGAACAGTGTATGTGAGCGGGTCGCTACCGTACACAAACACTTCGAAAAGTTCCTTGGCTTGTTTCTCTTCGCGAGATGATCGCGAAGGAACAACCAGGCGCGCACCTCTCAAGGAGCACAAACTGCAGGTAGCGGCGATAGCCTCACTTTCAAGGATCAAGCACGCAACGTACAACTCCCTACACGGAGTCCAGAGGAGCCTTCCAGGAGGAGCGGCTGGAGGCCCATCACGAAGGACACAAGCAAGGTGTCTCGAAAGACACCATCATGAAAAGCTAAGTATTCTCACAAAAAAGCACCCATAGGCAGAATAAAAGATAAGGGTACAATAGGGGGCAGAGTGCGGAATATTTCCTTACAAGAAATTTAAAAGTTCACAGGGACCTAGAGAAAAGCTCGTGGATACACAGAAGGGCACTAGGCAGGAGGACCCTTGTTCCCAGCACCAGGATTCGGGGTCGCATCGGTAGGAGGGGTCGGATTGAAAGCCTTCCCAAAGGCAGCAACATCATCCTTCACGCGATAAGAGAGAGAGGAGGCAAGCTCGGGGGAACCTTCCCTGCTAGAGTGCTCAACTGGAAGTGTGGCTGGACCATCAAGATCCTGGAGAACAGGTGCGTTGTGGCCTCCGACAGGAGCTAACGACACTCCACGTCAAGAATCACGTTCACGCTCTGGGCATCTTCTTGCATCGAGTCCAGAAGGCTGGCAGAGAAGTGAAGGCCGCATACGACGGCGTACCTGGCAAGGGGAGAAGGTAGCTCGAGGCCCAGTCCATCGCCTACCACGTGAGTGGTCTGGACGACTCGTTGGAACGACTCCTCTAGGTGGCGCTGAAGCTCCAGCGCTGGCCCAGCCAACTCCTCCCGCTCAGGAACCCCCTCCGCGAAAGGAGCCAGCCACTCTCGCAGGGAAAACAAGTCCGACTGGAATTTCGTGGATGCGGCGATGGCGCGCTCCCTTGTGCCAGGCTCTTCGGCGCGCTGTGCACTGAGCCGACCAAGCTCTGCCGAAAGCTTCTCGACCTCCGAGGATAGAGCTTGCTCGCTCAGGGCTGCCTCCAGCGGCTGCTTCCCGCCCAGGTCTGCCTCGAGCTCTTTGCGGTACGCCTCACGACCTGTCTGAATCCCTTGCTCCACATGATGTTGTTGTTGCTCTCTTTCCTCTTTCAGGTCATTCTCAAGCTTCTCGAGGCGCTCGCGCTCCTCGCTCACTTCACCCACGAGGCACTTAGTCTCTGCCTCGCGTTTCCTCTTCAAGAGAATGGGCCTTGTCCTCCCTGAGAGAGACGGCGGACTCACCAGAGGAGACGCCCTCCTTCTGAAGCACCAAGGCCTCATCACAAAGGGTGATGGCCTTCTCCAGCTCCTTGCCATCAAGAGTCCACTTGTCCACCGCCATGCGGTGCTCCTCCTGCTCCGAGCGGAGCCGGTCTTGAAGATCCCGGACGGCGTCCAACACGCTCTTGGCCTCCTCACGAAGTTTGTCCGCCTCACAGGTGGAGGCCTCTCACTTCCGCGTGGCCTCTCTGAAATTCTGGTGGCGCACAACCCACACCGCGTTCTCCCTATCGTGGTAGGAAAGCACTGCCTGACGAAACCAGGCGCCCAAGTTCTCTAGGCATTCACTCTCCTTGATGAGGAGGTGGGAGTTATCCCTCGTATTAACCCGGAGCGCATCCAGAACATCCCTGGCAATCTGGAGAAAGGGGCCTTCCGAATAGAGATCATGGAGAGAGCTAGAGCGGATGCAAGCGGACCAGCGGTCCTTTGCCATCAAGTCACGTGAAAAATAGTTCGGGAGGAACGAACCATCTGCACCCTCAGGAGGGGTGTTCCGCAGGCACTCTTCCACCGCGTCGACAAAGTCCTGCTGCGACGCACCTTGGAAAGCAGCGGAGGAAGAGCCCAGTGCTCCCCCTGCCAGCAGGAAGGAGAGCATGGCGCCCACTCCCTGGCTGTCGGGAGCGACCATTTCCTCTCCAACGTCCCCCACGACGGGGCTCGTCTCGACAGCCACGCTCGGGGGCTCGGGAGTTGATACGTCCATTTTGCATCACTGTTTTATATTATTATTTCATGTTATTCATTGATATATTTTATGTTATGATGCATCACTTATGTTATTTTATCTTATTTTGCATTATTCATAATATTTGGAGAATAAACACCGGGACCAGAAATCTGATGGAAAAAGCACCATCGAGATACCCTATTTCAGAAGTTTAAAAGAAGAGGGGGGGACACCGGAGATGTCTTAGAAGTTCAGAGGAGGAGGCCAGCCCAAAGGGGGGCCACCAGGGGCCCACACCATGAGGTGGCGCCCCCTTCCCCCTTGGCCGCGCAGCCTGGTGGTGTGGCCACCCTGGCCCACCTATGGTCGACCCCTTGCGCGTACTTGACCCCTAGGGAACCCTAAGCCCCAGGGATCATTGACGAATTATTCCGCTGCCGCCTCGGGGCGAAAAACACGAGAGAGAGAAAAGCTCTCCGGCAGGGAAAAATCTGTCGGTGAAATTCCTCTCCGGAGAGGGGAAATCATTGCCATTGTCACCGCCATCGCTGCGGGCATCATCAAGATCGTCATCGTCATCATCATCACCACCAGCACCATCACCCTCATCATCCCCCGTCATCCCGCAGCGACAATTAGGGTCCTCTATCGTTGTTTTGCATTAGATCTCTCTCCCGGTGTGGATTACTTGTTAGTAGTTGACGCTTGTGAGATTTATCGGTGTTAGCACTTTATGACCAGATTGTTATTATCCATTATATCACCTCTTATTATGAACCATATGATGTCTCGTGAGTAGTTCGTTTAGTTCTTGAGGAGATGGGAGAAGTCATGATGTTAGTAGTGAAGTTATGTTGAAGTAATATCTCGTGGTTCGCTATTTAAGTTGTGGTGCTATTCTTGTAGTGGTGTCATGTGAACGTCGACTACATGATACTTCACCTTTATGGGCCTAGGAGGATGTATTGTGTATTTGGCTACTAATTGTGGGGTTGCCAGAGTGACAGAAACCTAAACCCCTGTTAGGAAACCAATGCACGAGGGGCGTAGAATCCCGGAGTTTTAAGGTTGTGGTTAGATTTATCTTAATTACTTTCTTGTATTTGCAGATGCTTACAAGGGGTATAATCACAAGTATGTATTAGTCCTAGTTGGGAGGTGTATTAGCATAGGTTCACCCACACAACACTTCACGAACTAATGGATATTAATCAACCGTAATGAAGGGAAAGTACTTGACGAAATTCCCATCTGTCGAGAACGTTTGTTAGTCATAAGTAATACAACCGGCTTGTCGTTTGCTCTCAAAAGGATTGGGCCACTCGCTGTAATATTATTTACTGCACTTTATTTACTCGCACGTTATTTATCTCCTATATGAAAAACCTCCAAAAACCTGTTTGCCAGTGTTTACAGTGAATCCTCTATCCAACCTGCTTATCAACACCTTCTGCTCCTCGTTGGGTTCGACACTCTTATTTATCGAAACTACTACGATACACCCCCTATACTTGTGGGTCATCAATACTATTTTATGGCGCCGTTTCCTGGGAGTGAAGCGCTATTGGTAAGTGGAATTGGTAACAGAAACTTTTACTGTGGGTGTTGTTTTATTTATGGCTGTTGTTTTATTTCATTATGGAGAATACTTTTGGTTCTCTTTTTAGGGGTACTTCTACCGTTACTACTAGGGTAGTAGGTAACCCGTTATCTGCTGAATTAGATCCTTATAAAATACCTATGAAAATTGTTGGACGTGTTATGGATAACTGCTATTACGGTGATGGAACTGTCCATCCCAGTGATCATTTTCTCTTTATACATGAATTATGCGAGTTATTCAAGAGTGCAGGTATTACAGTGGATCAAGTTAAAAGGAAATTTTGTTTTTTTACCGCTGAAAGAAAGAGCCGTTGAATGGTTCAAATTACTGAAGAATGGTGAATCTATTGGATGGGAGGAAATAGTTCCTCTCTTTTATTCTAAATTCTATCCTCCTAGTGAGATTCATAAAGACCGGAATCAAACATATAATTTCTGGCCTCATGATGGAGAGAGTATTGCCCAAGCGTGGGGGGAGAATGAAGTTGTTAATGCTTAAATGTCCCGTTCATGAACTCCCGCGTAATATTGTTATCAATAATTTTTATGCAAGGCTTTATCTTCATGATAAGGATCTATTGGATGCTTCTTGTTCTGGATCATTCACACGTATGAAGGAAGAAGCTAAATGGGATCTTCTTGACCGTATTCAAGAAAACACTAAAGGATGGGAGAATGACAAAGGTAGAAAGTCAGGTATAAATTATGATTATGAATGCATTAAATCTTCTATGGGAACCAATGATTTCTATAATGTTAGTGTTGTTTGTGGTCTTGATTCTCAAATCTTTGCAAACTGTCTTCAAGCTTTTTCCTCCTATCTTGATATTGCTAAACAGAATTATCACACGTACAATGCACCTTATAAAGATATTGTTCCTTCTAGTAATATAGAAGTGCATGCTATTAATCCTGCTGTTCCTGAGCCATATGTTGAGAAAATGCCTTTCCCTGCTAAGGTGAAAGAACACTCTATGGTGGCTAGTGTGGTTAATAAGAGTAATAAGAAATCTATTGAACCTGATGAACCTGTTGTAGCAATAGTAAAAGATCTTGTTTGTGGAAATGTAGAGGATGAACACATTGTCTTCTGTGAGGATGCTTCTAATATTGTTTCCCATCCTCATAGACCTAAGCAAACTAGTGTTCATGTGCTTTTTGTTAAGATTGGTGATCATTGCTATTATGGTGATGGCTAGGTTGAGACTCCAAGTGCAGAGTGTGTAGCTAGTGGCAAGCCTTCTTCCCCACGAGGGTGACTCGAGGGTTTATATCGAACTCTTGGGGAGCCAGTATTTCAGCAGTTGTCTTCCAAGCTTCCTCCAGGATCCTGCAAACAAATAGAGAGTTTTGTGCCCTCAACCTCACCAAGTGGTTGTCAAGCACTAGGTGTGAGACTTCTAAATTGCAATGCAAAACTGAAAGTAAATGTGCAATAATTAAATCTACTACTAAATGCAAATGAGAAAATAAATATGCAATGGATTGTTTTTGTATTTTTTTGATGCAAGTGGTGATGGAGATAATGTAAATTCGAATTGGAGATGCAAGTAAAGTAAAGTTCAAGTAAAGTAAATTGCAGGAAAGTAACTAGAGTGTTTTCTTATATTTAAAATAGGACCGGGGTTCATGGTTTCACACTTGCATTCTCTCAAATAAAGTAGTAGACGGTGGACATAAAGAATTACATGTGAGATTACAATAACATGTTTAACATTGAGTACTTCCATATGGGCATCACGTCCTAGCATAGAGATCTCTACGGTCATATTGATCCCTCTTATACTCCACCAAGATGCGAAATAAATCATAACACCTCGATAATTAAGGAAAACCCAGAGTATAGCTTTAAGCAATGTGACATGAAGTTGAAGTAAGAACTTGCTAGATCTAGTCATGGAGATTGATTAGTGTCACTTCAAATCCCCGGTAACAAGGTACTCCTTTTTATCCCTAGTGAGGTAACTAAGAAAGGTTTAACAAAACCTAAGTGGATCACTGAACTTCTGTCACTTTCACAGCACTAGCCACCCCCCGTTACTCCAACTAATGCACCCATCACCCCACACACGCTCTCAAGAACTAGATTGATCAAAGCTAGCAAATAAGAACGGGGTACATAAGATACATTTACTCAAATAACTGAAGAGAAACAATTGCAATCTCAGATTCAATAACTCATAGAAAAGATCCACCACATAGGAATTACAACGGTGCCCGTAATCATGTGAGGCAGGTCATACGGATCTAATTAGTGAAGCACATAGAGAGAGAGATACATGTGCTACTTCCACAAACCCATAGCCCTGGGGTGGACTACTCCCTCTTCATGGAGATGTCGATGGAGATGACGTTGGAGGGGTAGGAGATCACACCGGCGGCGCCCCGCCGGAGTTTTCCCCCTCCAATCTGGAACTTCTGGTCTCTGTTTTGGTGTTTCGGTGTTTCGGCGGCGCTCTTCTCCGTAAGGGTACGGGGGACCCTTTTTATAGTCGGTTTTAGGTCAAGACGGAGTCGGTAAGTCGAAGATGCAAGAAATTGGGGCCACAGGGGCCAAAAGGGGGCCTCTCACGCGGCCAAGGAATCTGGCCGCATGGAGGGTCCTCTTTTGGGCCTCCTTGCCCAATTCTCGTGGATCCTTTGCCCGCAAGTCTTCTCCTTCCAAGAAAATGACCCCCACAGATTTTCAGGTGATTTCGCGGAAGTTTGCCCCCAGAAACGTCAAAAATATAGAAAACGGGGTTTCTGACAGGCAGGGTTAATTCCATAAAAGTTGGAGGACTTTGTAATTTAACCCCAGAATACTATAAAACATTGAATTATACCCTTATATGATGCAATATGTAATAGAAAACCATGTGAAAATATGCAAAATTCATCTATGCATTTTACATGCACCATATGGTTTGTGTGATATTGGTGCTAGTTCTAGTGCTATACCCTATGAGCTTTATAGATAAATTATGCATGAATTTTTTTCTTGTGAGCTTGAAGATATTGATGTGGTTATTCAACTTGCTAATAGAGAAACTATTTTTCCGATTGGTATTGTTAGAGATGTGGAAGTTTTGTATGGTAAGACTAAATATCCAACTGATTTTCTAGTACTTGGTAAGGCTGCTAGTAAATCTTTTCCTATTATTTTTGGTAGACCTTTCTTGAATACTTGTGGTGCTATTATAGATTGTATAAGAGAGGATATTTTGACTAAATTTTATGTAAAATCTTATGAGTTCAATTTCTCCAAATTTGCTAGAGCACCTTATGAATCTAAATTGCCTGATGAGAATTTTAAAGTTGAACAACTTGCTTCTATTGCTATTGCTCCTAACAATGCTTTGCAGCAATATATGGAGGACCATGAGAGTGAGGTCTTTATGGAAGAGAGAAATGATATTGATGATATTCTTCTTCGTCAACCAGTGATACTGAAACATAATTTACATGTGGAAGACTTGGGTACCACATTACCACCCAAGAAAGATCTTGTTTTTGATTAAAAACCTTTGCCTGATGATCTTAAATATGCTTATATTTATGATAAGAAATTATATCATGTTATTATTAGTGCTAAACTTTTGGGTGAAGAAGAGGAAAGATTATTGGGAATTCTGAAGAAACACCTTGGAACTATTGGATAAAATCTTAATGATTTGTAGGGAATTTCTCCTACTATATGTCAACATGCTATTAATATTGAACCTGATGCAAATCCAATAGTTGAACATCAACGCCGTTTAATTCCTAAGATTAAAGAAGTGTTAAGAAATGAGGTATTAAAACTTCTTGATGCTGGTATTATTTTTCCTATTGCTGATAGTAGATGGGTGAGCCCTGTGCATTGTGTCCCTAAGAAGGGAGGAATGATTGTTGTGCCTAATGAAAACAATGAGCTCATTCCACAAAGAGTAGTAGTTGGTTATAGAATGTGTATTGAATTTAGAAAGGTTAATAAAGTTACAAAGAAAGATCATTATCCTTTACCCTTTATTGATCAAATGCTAGAGAGGTTGTCTAAGAAAAATCATTTTTTTTGCTTTCTTGATGGTTATTCTGGGTTTTCTCAAATTGTTGTTACGAAGCAAGATCAGGAGAAAACAACCTTTACCTGTCCTTATGGTACTTATGCTTATAGACGTATGCCTTTTGGTTTGTGTAATGCTCCTGCTCCGTTTCAAAGATGCATGTCTGCTATTTTTCATGGTTTTGTGAAGAAATTGTGGAAGTATTCATGGACGATTTATCCTTCTATGGAACTTATTTTGATAATTGTTTGCACAACCTTGATAAAGTTTTGTAGAGATGTGAGGAAACTAATCTTGTTCTTAATTGGGAGAAATGCCACTTTATGGTTAATGAAGGAATTGTTCTTGGACATAAATTTTTTGAAAGAGGTATTGAAGTTGACAGAGATAAAGAATCAATAGAGAAAATGCACTGTCCTAGGGATGTTAAAGTTATTCATAGTGTTCTTGGTCATGCTGTTTTTATAGGAGTTATTAAAGATTTCTCTAAAATATGAAAGCCTCTTACTAATATTCTTCAAAAAGATGTACCATTTGTTTTTGATGATGATTGTAAGGAAGCTTTTGAAACTTTAAAGAAGCCTTTAACTACTGCTCCTATTGTTCAACCATCTGATTGGAATCTACCTTTTGAAATTATGTGTGATGCTAGTGATTTTGCTATAGGTGTTTTCCTTGGACAGCGAATAGATAAGAAGTTGATGGTTATTCATTATGCTAGTAAGACTCTTGATGCTGCTCATAAGAATTATGCTACTAGTGAAAAAGAGTTCTTAGCTGTAGTTTTTGCATGTGATAAGTTTAGGCCTTATATTGGTTATTCAAAGGTCACTATTCATACTGATCATGCTGCTATTAGATACCTTATGGAAAATAAAGATTATAAGCCTAGGCTTATTAGATGGGTGTTGCTTTTACAAGAGTTTGATTTGCATATTGTGGATAGGAAGGGTGCTGAAAATCCTGTTGCTGATAACTTGTTTAGATTGGAAAACATTACCTTTGATCCTATTCATGTTAATGATAGTTTCCCAAATGAACAGTTGGATGCAATAAAGGTAAAACCCCAAGATAGTCCATGGTATGCTGATTATGCTAACTTTATTGTTTCAAAGTATTTGCCTCCAACATTTACAGCTCAACAAAGAAGAAATTTTTTCTATGATTTGAGGCATTATTTTTGGGATGACCCACATTTATATAAAGGAGTAGATGGTATTATGAGAAGATGTGTTCCAGATCTTGAAATATTGAACAAGTGCCATAGTAGTGCTTATGGACGACATCACCCTGGACATAGAACCGCACAGAAGGTTCTACAATCAGGTTTCTATTGTCCTACTCTCTTTAAAGATGCACGTAAATTTATTTTATCTTGTGATGAATGTCAAAGAGTAGGAAATATTTCTAGACGTAATGAAATGCCTATGAGTTATTCTCTTGTTATTGAACCTTTTAATTGTTGGGGATTTGACTTTATGGGGCCTTTTCCTCCTTCGAATGGTTACCCTCACATTCCTGTTGTTGCTGATTATGTCACTGAGTGGGTAGAAGCTATACCTACTAAAAGTGCTGATGGTGAGACCTCTTTAAAAATGTTGAAAGATGTTATTTTCCCTAGGTTTGGTGTGCCTAGATATCTTATGACTGATGGAGGTTCTCATTTATTCATGGTGGTTTTAGAAAAAACCTTGCTAAATATGATGTTAATCATAGAATTGCCTCAGCTTATCATCCTCAAACCAGTGGGCAAGTAGAATTATCAAATAGAGAAATTAAATCTATCTTGCAAAAGACTGTTAATAAATCTAGGAAGAATTGTTCTGATAAGTTGAATGATGCTTTATGGGCTATAGAACTGCTTATAAATACCCTATGTGTATGTCTCCCTATAAAATGGTTTATGGAAAAGCTTGTCACTTGCCTTTAGAATTAGAACACAAAGCTTATTGGGAAGTGAAATAATTAAATAAAGATTTTAAACTTGCTGGTAAGAAAAGAATGCTTGATTTGAATCATTTAGCTGAATGGAGATGTGAAGCTTATCGAAATGCCAAGCTCTTCAAAGAGAAAGTTAAACAATGGCATGATAAAAGAATCCTTAAAAGAGAGTTTCATGTTGGTGAGAAAGTTCTATTGTATTGGTCTTGTCTCAAATTTTTTGCAGGAAAATTACTCTCTAGATGGGAAGGACCTTATATTATTGAAGAAGTGTACCGTTCGGGTGAAATCAAAATTGCTTCCCTCAAAGATAACACTACACAAGTGGTAAATGGGCAAAGACTCAAACATTATATTTCGGGGATTCCTATGACGAAGATGTTGATGTTATTCAAGTAATGACTCCGGAGAAGTTCATTAGAGGGAAGGTTCCAGAATCAGCAAAGTCTATTTTGGAATAGGTAAAAATATGAAAAATATCAAGCCGAAGAGGAGTTGGAGAATGTGCCCTAAGGCACCACACCACATGGGGGCGCGGGCCCACCCCTGGCGTGCCACCCTATGGTGTGGGCGCCTCGGAGCCCCTCTCCGACTCGTTTTCGACCTGGACTTCCCTTTCGTTACGCATATTTTTGCTATATAACCCCCCGGACCCCCCGAGGTCCGTATATCGTTTTCTCGTCGTGTTTCTGTTTCGAGATGTTTCTGCCAGGTTACATCTTCAGGTCTAGAGCCACAATGTCCTCTCCCGGATCTCCCAAAGATAGTTTCTTTTAGAACGTTGTCAACCCGTCATGAACGACTTGAAGATGCATCCCAAAGAGTTGTTGCTCAAGGATGGGAAGGTGCAGATTGAAGATGTTCAGGGCCCTAAAGGAGAAGGCTGTCTGGAAGCTAGGATAGAAGAGCTAGAGCAAGAAGTCTTTAGGTACAAGAAGATGGCGGAGCATGAAGTTGAGATCATCCACATGATAAAGACAGAACAGATCGTTGAGTACAAGAAGGAAACTTTGAAGCTTTGGGAAGAGATCTTCTCACTCACCAAGACCACCAACAAATTGCTAGCACAACTCTATGATGTGCAGAATCAGAACTGTGAGTACGAGAACCGTTTTAAACGTATAAGCTCTGTTGCTAGTTTCAGGATATTAGAGACCAAGACATCATTTGTGGATGGAGAGCCTTTACCTTGGAAGTCTGATGATGAGAAGGATTCACCACCACCACCGAAGAATTTATTCGTCATTGGTATTGGCATCCCCTTGGCTTGTTCCAAGCTTGGGGGAGTGCCGTGGTATCACCTTTATCTTTCACCCTTATTACCTTTTAGTAAACTCATATCATGAGTAGAGAAAATATCATATAGGATATATTGCAGTATGGAAGTGTCACTCCTTAGTTGGTTATTGTTGTATCCCTTGGTTTGAGTTGTCGTAATGAAATATTAATGAGAAGTTTCATCATCTACTTGTTCTACTTTAGTTTAGTTTGCAATTTTTGTTATGTGATTGATCTTGTTATTAGTATTGGTATCAAATTTGGAGCTTCAAGATAATCTAGTTGGTTTTGGCAAACTTAGCATTGGTCAGTAGCAGCAATACGTTGAGATCTAAGTAGAAAAGAGGGAGTTCCATGTAGATATATTATTCCATGATTTTGTTTCTTGTTAGCTCATAGGCTTAGTATTCTCAAATAAGTTTGTTTGCACCTTCAAGGAATATTGCATGATTGGCTTTATCATATATGTTTTTGTTTGTTTTACTTCAATTCTTATGCTTGCTACCCAACCTTGCTAGCCAAAAACCTATACTGAGAGGGAATGCTTCTCGTGCATCCAAACCTTGAGCCCAAAACCTTGCCATTTGTGTCCACCATACCTACCTATATGTGGTATTTCACCGCGGCTCCAAGTAAATTTCTTGTGTGCTACCTTTAAACCTTCAAAATTACACCTGTTTTGTGCTCCTGTTTTAGCTCATGAGGACGCAAATAGAGAATATTTATCTCACTTGTTGATTGGATTTCACACCCTGGACTAGTGGCTTCATCCGCTTATCCAAATGCTAGAAGAGCTGGCAGCAGGGTTCCTAGCCCCAAATAATAATGCAAATTCTCTTAACTATTTTTTGCCCTTGATTTATCAGTCAAAGCATAATCGTGTAAACAAAAGAGAAAGAGGGATGACCTTCTATACTAGTTGCGTCCTTAAATGGGAGCCGCTCATGTGAAGTCTAGTTGGCTTGTGACGTACTGTATTTTCTATTTGCCATTCATTGACATAAACATATACCTCTCCAAATTAGACACTCCTCCATGGTTTGTGATTGTTGGCAGGCACCCGAGGATTCGGTTAGCCATGGTTTGTGTAAGAAAGGTTGGGAGGAGTGTCAACCATTTTATACCTCTGTTTTACAAAATAAAAGCTCTAGCACATGAGTGATCCATGCTTCCCTCTGCGAAGGGCCTATCTTTCACCTTTATGTTGAGTCAGTAAACCTACTTCTTTCTGTCTTAAGAAAGCATTTGAGTTGGTGTGATTCATCCACCTATATGTTGATTTACTCAAATCATGTTCCTTATTCTTCCTTGTTTCTACAAATGCTTTTATCTGTTTGAATACCACTTTGAAGGTTCCAATGCCTGCAAAGAGATCATTATAATCGAGCATGATAAACTCTGCAATATAAGCTCTAGTATAAAGACTCTGATCGAAAGGTAAGTACACTGTTAATTGTTCTATGACCAAGAACGAAGTTTGCCTTTACCAATTTTGATTTACTTTTTGCACCTTTATTGTTCCTCTCCTTGTTTCAAGTTTGATTATATGAGAGGAAGTTGTTGTATAAAATGACTTTTTGTTTGTTAGATGTGATGCCTCTTGTCCGTATTTTATTAATCGTCACCTCACTCCGTAAACATGTGGTCATGTTTACTGAGTTAAGTTTCGCTTGGGGACAAGCGAGGTCTAAGCTTGGGGGGAGTTGATATGTCCATTTTGCATCACTGTTTTATATTGTTATTTTCTATTATTCATTGATATATTTCATGTTATGATGCATCACTTATGTTATTTTATCTTATTTTTCATGTTTCATACTTTTTCGAGAATAAGCACCGGCCCCAGAAATCTGATAGAAAAAGCACCATCGAGATACCCTATTTCAGAAGTTCATAAGAAGAGGGGGCACACCGGAGATGTCTTAGAAGTTAAGAGGAGGAGGCCAGTCAGAAGGGGGGCCAAGGGGGCCACTAGGGGCCCACACCATGAGGTGGCGCGCCCCCCCTTGGCCGCGCCGCCTGGTGGTGTGGCCACCCTGGACCACCTCTGGTCGACCCCTTTCGCGTACTTGACCCCCAGGGAACCCTAAGCCCCAGGGATCATTGAAGAATTATTCCGCCGCCGCCTCGGGGCGAAAACACCAGAGAGAGAAAAGCTCTCTGGCAGGGCGAAATCTATCGGGGAAATTCCTCTCCGGAGAGGGGAAATCATCGCCATCGTCACCGTCATCACTCCGGGCATCATCAAGACCGTCGTCGTCATCATCATCACCACCAACACCATCACACTCATCATCCACCGTCATCCCGCTATAAAAATTAGAGGCCTCTATCGTTGTTTTACATTAGATCTCTCTCCCGGTGTGGATTACTTGTTAGTAGTTGATGCGTGTGAGATTTATCGGTGTTAGCACTTTATGACCAGATTGTTATTATCCGTTATATCACCTCTGATTATGATCCATATGATGTCTTGTGAGTAGTTCGTTTAGTTCTTGAGGACATAGGAGAAGTCATGATGTTAGTAGTGATGTTATGTTGAAGTAATATCTCGTGGTTTGGCATTTAAGTTGTGGTGCTATTCTTCTAGTGGTGTCATGTGAACGTCGATTACATAATACTTCACCTTTATGGGCGTAGGAGGATGCATTGTGTATTTGGTACTAATTGTGGGTTTGCCGGAGTGACAACCCCCGTTAGGAAACTAATGCATTAGGGAGCGTAGAATCCTGGAGTTTTAAGGTTGTGGTTAGATTTATCTTAATTACTTTCTTGTATTTGCGGATGCTTACGAGGGGTATAATCACAAGTATGTATTAGTCCTAGTTGGGCGGTGCATTAGCATAGGTTCACCCACACAACATTTCACGAACCAATGGATATTAATCAACCGTAATGAAGCGAAAGCACTTGAAGAAATTCCCATGTGTCCTCGAGAAATTTTGGTAGTCATAAGTAATACAAACCGGCTTGTCATTTGCTCTCAAAATGATTGGGCTACTCGCTGCAATAATATTTACTGCACTTTATTTACTCGCACTTTATTTATCTGCTATATCAAAAACCTCCTCTATCCAACCTGCTTGTCAACACCTTCTGCTCCTCGTTGGTTTCGACACTCTTATTTATCGAAAGTACTATGATACACCCCTATACTTTTGGGTCATCAGGAGTTGACTCCGAGTAGGCAGCATCACGGGCTGCGGCCGAAGGCAACGCCGAACGGGCCATAGCACCGCCCTCGGCCAGGACGTCCGGCTCAGACCGTGAGGCGTCATCAGCAGAAGGATCTCCGAGTGGTATCCCCGCCCCCGCTCCGGCTTCCATTGAGGGGACGACGGGGTCCACGAGCTCCTCAGCTGCCGGAGAGCGCGGATGGACCCATCTTTCCTCTACAGCGATGGGACGCACCGTCTCCTCCTGAGACTGAGGAGTTGCGGTCTCCGACACCTTCAAGCTCTTCGGTGACCAGCACCACAGATGGAGTTAGCATCAAAGCCACCAGAGGAGAAGAGTATTACCCCAGTAGGATACTTACTCGTCTCGATATCCCCAAGCTCGGGGGACGCGCTTCCCGGCGCGGGGGCACGTCTGGAAGTATTCACCATCAAAGAAACCCCCACGCATGTATCAACCTTAGCAGGGCGCGATCTCTCCCAAACAGTCTCCACGCCCGCGGCAGTGCTGGGAGCGGCCGAGCACACGGGAGGCGGGGAAGGAGTACTCGAGTCCGCCGCCGACTCGCTATCTTCTTCCGCGCCCGACCAGACGTGATCTTTTCTAGAGGGCGCTTCTTCGACACTCGCCCGGGAGTCGGATCGATCGGAGCTGAGTCCTCTGTTTCGGCTAGATCTGCCTCACTCTTGTCAGGAATGCAAGGGATGAAGGGTTTTTCTTGCCACGACGTCTCACCCTCGGCCAGGAGTCCCCATCGGTCAAAACGAGGCATTGCTCTGATTACGGCATCATGCTCCGCTTCCCCGAGATTGTAGAGGGGAATGATGGAGGAAGGAAGAAGCAGAGGAGAGTGCTTGCCAAGAAGGATCTGCATCATTCCCTTGAGCTCCCTGCCCTCGAAGAGGGTACCGCAGAGCATCATGTTGTCCTCTGAGTCGCCACAATAGCACATGAGGAGTTCGTGCTCTTAAAGGGGCGCCAGCCGCTGGTGAACCAACTCGCGGACAACCATGGATGCTTCAAGCCCGCTGTCGCGCTGCTCCTCCATTTTCTGCACAAGGCGAGCCATGTCCGGCCCGTTGAGAACTTCCTGGGCCCATCAGACGTGCTCCCTGGGCCACCCAGTGGGCACCTCTAGGAGATTCCCGGCGACGCGAGCGTCCATGAACTCCCAGAGGCTGACGATGTCGTCCACCTTCGTGTTGTGGTCCAGATGGGGGAACAGAGCTCCCTTCCCCATGCCTACACAGAAGGAGGCGCGTCCGGCGCAACAGGATCGTCCCGTAAGACGAAGACTAAAGAAGGAGCAGAAGAAGGAAACAGAAGGCCTGATGCCCAAGAGGGCCTCACACCAGAAGGCGAAAGATGGCCAAGGTTAGAACAGAGTTGGGATGGAGGTGCAGAGCATAGATCTGGTACCATTCCAGAATAGTCAGAAAGAAAGTGGAGAAAGGGGGATCAAGCCAGTGAAAAGGGCGTGGAAGAAAAATTCTTAGGCGGTGGACGGAAGGGCATTGTGCCGCTCCGAGCCAGCGTGAAGCAAGGTGGCCCCGTATTTGTTCGATGCAGAGGCCACCATGGGGCGAGCCTTCTTGAGTGAAAAACCCGCATGAATGTCGGAAGGTTCCAGGATCGAGCCTAGCCTCGAGGTGCACAACTTCGTCAACACCGCGAGCTTGCCCTTCTCCAAGGAAGCACCTTTCTTGCCAGCCATTGGGAAGGAGACCACGGAGAAAATGGGAAATTTGGAGGATGAACAGTCAAACTAGCGGCGGCGGATGGAGAGGGTGAAGGGATTCTCGGACGCTCCATTCGGTCTTTATGAGCTGGCCCCCCCACGACGCAAGGAGCCGTTATCATCGCCTCGGGGGATCGTGGGTCGCGGCCACGTGCCCAAGGCTGCCCCACATCGGTTGGACCCGCGCCTCCTCGCATCCTTTGGACGCATGTTCTCTGCGGGCCCGGGGGCTACTGTCGGGCCTCTGGATATCAAGGTACCCAGAGGCGACAGCTGCGGTCCAGCCCAATATGTAATTCCAAGGCCAAGGGCTCTATCTGCACTAATGAAGCCGCTCCTGGGCCTACCCTTCAGATGGGCCCGCCCAAGCAGATGTCCCCTGCTATGGAGCCCGCGCCCTGGAGAGGAGATCTACTCCGCCCCTACTCCTTTCACGGGGAACCTCCCTTCAAGATGGACCTCCAAGTGCAGAGGTTTGTAGAACAACAACAAGTTTCCCTTAAGTGGATTACCCAAGGTTTATCGAACTCAGGGAGGAAGAGGTCCCTCTCAAGCAACCCTGCAATCACGATACAAGAAGTATCTTGTGTCCCCAACACACCTAATACAATTGTCAGTTGTATAAGTGCACTAGTTTGGAGAATAGAGAGTAAAATACAAGCAATATGGATGATTATAAGTGATAGTAGCAATCTGAAATAAAAATGGCAGCTAGAAAGCATGTAGCAGAATTGATTGTAAACGGTGTTTCAATGCTTAGAAACAAGGCCTAGGGATCCTACTTTCACTAGTGGACACTCTCAACAATGATAAAATAATTCAATGCATAAATATCTCTCTTCACTATGCTACTATGAACCACTCTCCATTTGAATAACAAACACCAATTCATTGCGTAGGGCTGTAACAACACTCCTCAAAGTCTCATTCCCACTTATAGTAACCCCACGCTGTCACTATGAGTGCCCTAGAAGGTACTAGACAAACACCACAATTTCATAGGGTCATCCAACACAAGATATAAATATCATGCTAAACCACACGGTGCACACATTTTCACCTTTACACAGTGATCAAAGTGTTTACGAATATCTCATAACAAAACCACTCGAGTAGCATAACAGATGAAGAGTAACATCTACTAATTTAACTTGATTACAAAGCTCACGATCACATAAAGATCACACCATGAGAGAGAGATGAAAGACATAGCTACCAGTAGAGCGCTCAACCCCGGGGGAGAACTACTTGTCGGCGGCAGCGGCGGAGCTACAGATGTTTTTGGTGGAAAAGGCCGATTTCTCTAGGATTTATGCATCGGGGTGCATATATAGGAGAAAGGGCGGTGGCGGTGGGCGCCCGAGGGGCCCACACCACCCCAGGCGCGGCCAGGGGTCCACCCGCGCCAAGGCATGGTGTGGGGGCTCTGGGGCCCCCATCCGGGTCTCCTTTGGACTTCCTTGACCCTCCGGGACTTCTAAGACTTCTGGCTTTTGAATTTTCCAATTCCGATAATATTTCCAAAACAACTTTTCTGAAACTAAAAACAGCAGAAAACAGGAACTCGCTCTGTTGCATCTTGTCAATAGGTTAGTCCCAGGAAATCGATAAAAATGACATAAAGTGTAAGTAAAACAACATGGAACATCAGAAATTAAGGATACGTTTATGACGTATCAACATCCCCAAGCTTAGTTCCTACTTGTCCTCGAGTAGGTAAACGATAAAAATGCATAATTTCTAAGGTGACATGCTACCAACATAAACGTGATCAGCCTAGTAATGTAAAGCATGTAAACTAGGATCAAATGAATAAAGGCTATGGTTTATAGTTGATATCAAAGAGTAATGTATAAACCATTAGGAAGAACAAAGTAAAACCTTTCAACGAATCAATACTAAAAGAAAGTCCACTGTGCAAAGTATATTAGAGATGATCTAAGCTTCAAGAACAACAATATAACCATCCAAGGCATCAAACTCTCACAACAACTCATGTTAGGATCAAGTCAAGTGACAACAATATGCACATAGGAAAATCATTCAAATAGTTGTGCACTCAAAACAAGCAAGCGTTCTGTATTGGTTCTTGGCACCAGGATGTTATGGCTAAAAGAATATTATGGGGGGTTTGGATGGTCAATGTAATAAAGTCTCGCACAAATGAAAGTGATCATTAGACAAGAGGAAGTCTTATAATCAAAGTTATGAAAGGAGTAGTGATTGCCACACAACGGATGCACATAGAGCTATAAGTGTATGAAAGCTCTCCAATCGAACTAGTGGGGGTGCATCCAACCTGCTTGCTCACGAAGACCTAGAGCCCTTTTTAGGAGGCTCGTCATTGGAATATACAAGCCAAGTTCTATAATGTAAGTTCCCCACATAGTTATGCAAGTCATAATATGAAAACTCTCTCCAAACTGAAGTAATGATGCTAAACAAAGCATAAGTGTCAAAGGAATGATAGTAATGTTGCCCTCTCTCTCTTTATTTTCTCTCTTTTGCCTCTTTCTTTATTTTTTTATTTTTCTCTTTTGGGCATTTTCTCTTCTTATTTTTATTTTTGATATATAACCTCACTGGTAGGGCAACACTTACAGTGAATCAACACACTTTTAGTACTCATAACTCAAACTGAAATATATTTGATGAATAAAACTAAATGCTCCTCCCAGTGTAGCAGTATGCAACTATAATAATGAAGCATGACAAGTAACATAATGATGATGGATGTTGTATCACAATATATCTCAGAATGGCTATGTAAATGCCATAGTAGGTAGGTATGGTGCCTGGTTTGAGGAAGATAAGTTTTGGCTTATGTGTAGAAGAACAAAGTTCTCCCACGGGGTTTGGATGCACTGGCGAAGTTTGCACCAACTCTCAATGTGAGAATGAGCAATGCACAGTACTGAAGAGGCTAGCAAATATGGATGGTGGAAGTGCCAGAAAACTGCAACGTAGAACTCACAAGTTAAAAGGTTCCAAATAAAATCATGATATCATAAGGCATAATGAAAATCACTCCAAGAGGGTCTGTGGCGGTGACAAGTCACTGTTAGCTACCCCAACCGTAGCGCGTAACAAAAAGCCATTATGATTGCTATCAGCAAAGGAAGTCATATACCATTATCCTATCAACTGGTTATTTAAGTGTGGCACAGTTTCAAGCTTCTAGACCAACCATTAATTGTTTTTACTCTACTAAACCAGCAAGTTTACCATTAAGCAAATTCATATCTCAAAACAACAGCAATTAATCAAGTGAAGCAGTTTAATGATCTACAAGAATATGCAAGCTTTTTTCGTTATACCATCTACCACACATAGCATTTTATACCAAATAACAAAAACTCTCCAAGAGATATAGCAATTAAGCAATAGTGTACTAACATAACTCTACTAAAACTAATAGCTCTGAATAAGAGATGCATGAAAAACAGGAGCTAAAGGCAGTACTAGCAAAAAGTGAACACTCACAGAACGATAAGAGTGAAAACTAGCATGTTCTAAGCAATGAAAACGGAGCGTGTCTCTCTCCCACACAAGTATGAAAGGTTCTAGTGATGTTTATTGCAGCAAGTAAACAGAAGAAAACAGAATAATAACAAACAGACGCTCCAAGTAAACTTCATACGATGTGACCGAATAAAAATATAGTTTAACTAGAAGTGACCTGATAGATTGTTGATGAAGAAGGGGATGCATTGGGCATCTCTAATCTTAGATGCTTGAGTCTTATTAGAATTTTACGGTATGAACCACAGGGGAATGCCCAAGCTTTGACCTTGCACTCTTCTTGATCACATTATATCACCCTCTACTCTTGACCCTTGGAAACTTCCTTCACACCACACTCAAATAGTAATTCGCATTAGAGGGTTAGTGCAACACTAAAAAATCCATGGGTTTTATAAGGGAACAATTCATACTGATACTTTTAAACATGAGCTACAGCCACCGATGTTTTGTGAAGCAAAGAAATCCACTTGACATCGTAAAAGAGCAAATGCAAGAAACATGGCAGAATCTGTCAAAACCAAAAAAGTCTGTAAAGACGAATTTTTTCAGGGCACTTACGTTAATCAGATCGAAAAACTTAAAGAAAGAAAATTTTCGAAATTAGCCGAGGAATAAGCACAAAAAATTTCAGGTGATTCTGATTTTCCTGTGAATTATACGATTTTTTACTGTGGACAGCAGAAATCTGTTTCCCGCGCTGAAATCCAAAACCAATTCCAATTCTCGTCAGAAACTTAACTTGGCACAACTAAAACATGTAAATAAAGATACAAAGGAGTTTCTACAAAAGTATACAACCCGTTTACTCAAAGAAAACAGAGAAAAACAAAGAAAAAATAAAACCATGGGTTATCTCCCAAGAAGTGCTTTTCTTTATAGCCTTTTAGCTAGGCATGATAATTTGAGAAGATGCTCACATGAGAAATATGAATTTAAGAAAAAGATATCATAAAGAAGAAACTTCAAAACAAATTTAAGTCTAACCCACTTCCTATGAAAAAGAATCTTGTAGAAAAACAAGTCATGAATGCACAAAGCAACAAGCATAGGAAAGCAAAACAAGCGGAACTTCAAATATTTCAACATAAAGAGGGGAAACTGGATATTGTTGAGATGTATAAAACTATGTTTATCTCTCTCATAATAAATTTCAGTAGCATCATGAATAAAATTAACAATATAACTATCACATAAAACATTCTTATTATGGCCACGTGCATAAAAGAATTATTACTCTCCACATAAGCATAGTCATTCTCATTAATAGTAATGGGAGCAAATTCAACAAAATAACTATCATTATATATAATTCTCATCACCATAATCATCAAATATAGGAGGCATATTGTAATCATAACTAATTTTTGCCTCAATAGTAGATGGACTTAAAATATCATATTCATCATTGTAATCATCAGAAAGAACTCCAACATGATTGTAAAGTTGTATATTAGAGAGATGGTTTTGGGTAATCCCGCCATAACTATGAAAAGTTTCATAAGGATAATTGTAATCATAGCCTATGTTATGGCATCTTTTATAATAGTTATCAAAGACTGGAGGCATAGTATCATCATTTTTACTAGAAAGATATGTACCAAGCATATAATCATCAGTAGCAAAAGGATTTTCGAACACATCATCCACAAGCTCAGAGCTTTCTATATCATCATTGGAAGGAACATGGATGGTACTAGCAGTACATCAGTTATCATTTTCATAATTGGTACCAAAGAGATTTTCAATATCAAAAGTAGCGTGTTTCTCTCCAAATCATGATCACTTTCATAAATAACAGGCATAGGAAAATCATCGAGTTCAGACTCATCGAAAACTATAATAGGAGCTACATACTTAGGAGGACATACTGTTACCTGTCTCCTTTTACTCATCCTCTTCTTCTTCGTCTTCCTCTCTATAAGAGGGAGAGGCTTGAAAGGAAGCTTCTCCACATACCCTGTTTATTGTGAGAAACAATAGAAAAAACTTTGGAGGATTCCTCCTCTTCATTAATAAGATGAAAACAAATATTAACCCTGTCATATTTTGGTAAAGTCTCTCTTTTATAATATTTTGTATGTAAGTATTTGTGTGGGAATTATTAACATAATAAAGATGACAACCATATCAAGAGCACTCATATCTACCAAAGTTTTTTTTTCTTGATAACTCTTCACACCCCAAATATAATGTAAGTTCATCATGCCGATTAGGAGTGATCTTGTCATCACAATATAAAGTTGCAGTACTCATAGGATTCGAATGGTCACTATTACAGCCCGAGCATTGAAAATTGAAATGACCCACTTTACAGCAAAGTTCACAAATAAAAGGATAGAGGGCACACTTTTTTTTACCAAGATCATCTAAAGCCCTATCCCACTTTCTAGTTTTTTCATTCCTATGATGGATGCAATATTCTTCTTCGATTTGACTATTTTCACAAGGTCTAAGGGCTCCACAAAAATTAACATTCTTATAAGAAATAGTACTTTCAGAAGTTTGAGCATGTTCATTGCAATCATTAATAACAATTTCATTTTTCATGCAAGTGTCTTTAAAAGGTTCATGATATGTGTCCCTATTTTCTTTAGGAACATTAATATAAGAAGCAAAGGATCTATACCAACCAACAATCATTTGAGGATCAAGACCATATTTAGCACTAAGCTCTTGAAAATCAGCAGTTTCAGCGAAAGACTTAATGCAATCATACTCGTAGTTTATACCTGATTCTTTACCTTTGTCGTTATTCCAACCTTCATTATTGGTTTGAATTAATTCAAGAAGATTCCATTTATCTTCAACCAACTTACTTGAGAAAGAACCCTCTGAACAAGCATCTAGATAATCCCCGTAATGTACTGAAAGCCTTGCATGAAAATTAGTAACAATTATTTCCTTAGGAAGATCATGGTTAGGACATTTGAGTATTAAAGTTTTCAGTCTTCCCCAAGCTTGAGCAATTCTTTATCCATCATGAGGCCAAAAATTATAAATGTAAATCCTATCTAAATACAGTTCATGAGAAGAATAAAATTTAGAATAAAATAGAGATTCAAGCTCCTTCCACTCCAAATGATGAGGATCATCTAGTAGCTCATACCACTCCCTTTCTTTGTCCTTAAGGACAAAGAGAATAGCCTCCTCTTAACTTTTTCCATTGAAATACATGCACACATGAACAACCCGCATAATTCATGTATAAAGAGTAAATGATCACGAGGATGGACAGTTCCTCTCCAAAATAGCAGTTATTCGTGACAGATTCAACAATTTTCATAGGTATTTTAAATGGAACACTTTCAGTAGACGATTTAAAACATCAGAAGCATCATAAGATTTATCACATATGGGCAATAATTATCATCAGAGCAAATTTTCGCCTCTAAAACTGGGGAACTAAAAAGATTATAAAAACTAGCTTCCCCAAGCTTAGACTTTTCCATAGAATTAGAAATAATGGTATCCAAAGAATTAATGCTAATAAAAAATTTACTAGCATGCAAATCAATATCTCTCATATTTTTGTTGTTTTCCATTAAGACTAACTAGTAAATATAAAAACAAGCAACAAGTAAAAATAAGCCTAACTAGTGAAAACAAGAAATAAAAAGATATAATTGCAGAATCTAAAGGAAATAACTTCGAGCACTCACACCTGAGGAAAGATCTTGATGTCTACGCACACTTCTATTCTTGTAGACAGTGTTGGGCCTCCAAGTGCAGAGGTTTGTAGAACAGCAGCAAGTTTCCCTTAAGTGGATTACCCAAGGTTTATCGAACTCAGGGAGGAAGAGGTCAAAGGTATCCCTCTAAACCAACCCTGCAATCACGATACAAGAAGTCTCTTGTGTCCCCAACACGCCTAATACAATTGTCAGTTGTATAGGTGCACTACTTCGGTGAAGAGAGAGTAAAATACAAGTAATATGGATGATTATAAGTGATAGTAGTATTCTAAAATAAAAATGGCAGAAAGAAAACATATAGCAGAACTGATTGTAAACAGTGTTTCAATGCTTAGAAACAAGTCCTAGGGATCCTACTTTCACTAGTGGACACTCTCAACAATGATAAAATAATTGAATGCATAAATATCTCTCTTCACTACGCTACTCCGAACCACTCTCCGGTTGAATAACAAACACCAATTCATTTTGTAGGGTTGTAACAACACTCCTCAAAGTCTCATTCCCATGTCTAGTTAACCGCACACTTTCACTACGAGCGACATAGAAGGTACTAGACAAACACCACAATTTCATAGGGTCATCCAACACAAGATATAAATATCATGCTAAACCACACAGTGCACACACGGTCACCCTTACACCGTGATCAAAGTGTTTACAGAGATCTCATAACAAAACCACTCGAGTAGCATAACAGATGAAGAGTAACATCTACTAATTCAATTAGATTACAAAGCTCACAATCACATAAAGATCACACCATGGGAGAGAGAGATTAAACACACAGCTCCCGGTAGAGCCCTCACCTCCAGAGGAGAACTACTCCCTCCTTGTCATAGGAGACAGCTAAGTCAACGAGGATGGCCGTGGAGTCGATGGAGATGGCTCCGGGGGAACTTCCCTGTCTGGCAGGGTGCCAGAACAAAGATTTCTGTGCCGCGAAACTTGCTCTCGTGGCAGGGTCGGAGCTACGGATATTTTTCATGGAAAAGGCCGATTTCTCTAGGGTTTATGCATCGGGGGGGCATATATACGCGAAAAGGCGATGTCGGTGGGAGCCCGAGGGGCCCACACCACCCCCAGGCGCGGCCAGGGGTCTAGCGCCCAGGCATGGTGTGGGGGTTCCGAGGCCCCCCTCCGGGTCTCCTTTAGACTTCTGACTTTTGAATCGTTCAATTCCGAGAATATTTCCAAAACAACTTTTCTAAAACTAAAAACAACAGAAAACAGGAACTGGCTCTATGGCATCTTGTCAATAGGTTAGTCCCGGGAAATCGATAAAAATTACATAAAGTGTAAGGAAAACATGTAGCATATGGAATGAAAACAACATGGAACATCAAAAATTAAGGATACATTTATGACGTATCACCCCTACTGTTCGAACCTCTAGAAGCTATCATGTCTAGGACAGATGAGCTTCTCCGACACTTCATAGCATTTTTATGCATTTTCTAGGACTAACCTATTAACAAAATGCCACAGTGCCAGTTCCTGTTTTCTGTTTTTTTCTCTTTCAGAAAAGCTAGTCGCAAAATATTATCGGAATTGGACGAAAATTGGCGTACACACATAATACACTAGAAGACTCCAGAAGCCCGAAGGGGAGGAGCAGCCGACCCAGGAGGAGACCATGCCACACTAGGGCACGGTCCACCCCTGGCCGGCGCCCTCCTGTGGCGTGGGCCCCTTGGGTTGCCATCGACGCCGCCCTTTCGCTTATATATTCCTTATGCCCCGAAAAACCTAAATACCTGATCGATATTCCACGACACATCCAGACGTTGTTGCCATCGTCAACCCTAGTTCGGGAGGGTTCTGAAGCTTTTCTCGGCACCCTGTCGGAGAAGGGAATCGTCACCAGAGGGCTCTATGCCGCCATGCCTGCCTCCGGAGTGATGCGTGAGTAGTTCATCCTTGGACTACGAGTCCATATAATTAGTTAGATGGTAGTCTCTCCACTTTGTGCTATCATGTTTAGATCTTGTGAGCTTCCCTACATTATCAAGATCATCGTTATGTAATGCTACATGTTCTGTTTCCTGGGATCCGATGAATATTGATACTATAACAAAGTTGTTTATTTATCCATATGCATATGTTGTTTATATCTTGCATGCGCTCCATTGCAGGTAGATACTTTGGCCAAGTGGATGCTTGTGACTACAAGAGGGAGTATTTGTGCTCGATAGTGGGTTCATGCCTCCAGAAATCAGCGTTCAAGTGAATGAGACATGCACGGCTGTGGATGTGCTGTTGCCACTAGGAATATAATATTGATGCTTATTTTACCTGTCTTTTGCATTGTTTGCGTTTTACATAATACTTCATGCAATAATATGTTGTTTGCAAATTAATACTGGAAGTGATGTGGATGCTGACCCGAAGGTGGATCATTTAGGCATAGATGTGCTGGATAGCAAGTCTATGTACTTTGTTGTAATTCCCTATTAAATCTCATAGTGAATATCTTGTCATATATTGCATTTTCATATCTTCATTATGTGTCAATTTCACAGCTATAATTTGTTTACCCAACATGCTAGAACTATTTATGGAGGGGCACCACTAGTGAACTGTGGACCCCGGTCCATTTTCCTCATACTGTTAAACCGCCTATTGCAATCATACTGTTCTCTACTGTTTCCTGCAATCATCATTGTTTTCTGCACCATACGTTTAATCCCTTTGTTTTCAGCAAGACCAGAGAGATTGATAACCTCTCTGGTTCGTTAGGGCAAAGTAGTGAGTTTGTTTGTGTGCGGGTTCCACGTCAGTTGCGCTGATGACAACCTTATGAAGAACCTCCGAGTCCTCCTGGATTCGATAACCTTGGTTAATTTCAAGGGAAAGCTCGCCACTGTTCTACATCAAACTCTACGCTTGGAGTAACATAACGAACAACACGCCCCCAAGGCATAAAGATTTCTGGCGCTGTTACTGGGGATACTGGAATCTCCAGATAGGGGAGTTTCACACTTCCAAGAACTTTTTTTCTTTTTCTTTTTGCTTGTTTTATTTTGTTTTACTTTGTTTGCTCTAAAACCCCCCAAAAAAGATTCCAGCATTTAATTTATTTTCACTTTCGCTTCCTGTTTTGTCATCATGTTGCTGCCTAAGTTCACTACCAAAGAAATAAAGGTAGGAAGTGGATCTATTATTGGAAAAAATTATATTGAACAATTCCTTAATTTTGTAAGTAGACACCATGATTTTGAAGATATATCTCTAGTGGAGCTAGCCCACAATTATGAAATTGTTATAGCTTCTTTGGTGCACATGGTAGAAGCTAGCTTTGTTAACCTTCACCCTGTTATGCAACAAAATTTTCTTAAACTCCATGATATGGAGGATGGTGAAAAGAAAAAATTTGTGCTAGAAACTATGTTTAAGAAATTTGATGATGTGGCTAAGGAGGCTAGGAAAATCTTTGCTAGATACAAAATTTTCTCTATCTATGCTGATATTAAAAGAACTCTTCAATCTGTGGAAAAGGATAGACAAGTTATTCTAAAAAAAATTGTATTAAAAAGAACTAGAGGTGCCTACTCCTTTTAAACTTATAACTATGCATGAAGCTTTAGAGAACAATTTTGGGTGGATTGTACCTGAAAATCCTTTTTATGAAAGTAGTGAATCTAAAAGAAGTGAAAAAGAAGATTCAGAAACTTACATAGATAGCATACTTTGCATCACTGAAAAAACTTCTGAGATTTCTTTGTGAAATTCTAAAATTTATAATACTTGATTCCCTATGTGTGCCTAGCTACAAGGCGTTAAAGAGAAGTGTGTATGGGAGGCAACCCATCGTTTTTATTTCCTGTTATTTTTGTTTTGTTTAGTCAAGATGATTGTTTCTTCTGTAACAACATCTTTGTATATTTTATTTTCTGTTTTCTTGCACCAAGAAAAGTCTCTAATGACTAGAAGGTACTTTTATTGGGATTACTGCGCGGGAATAGATTTTTGGTAATCACTGGAAAAATTTCGCACGCTTATCAGAAAGTGATTTTGATCTGATTTTTTTTTTGTATTTCTAATATATGTAGCTATCTTTTGTGATACTAAAGTTTTTCAATCTTAGCAATGTAAGTGCCCCGAAAAAAATCATCTTTACAGACTATTCTGGTTTTGACAGATTATGTCTTTATTTTGCATTCTCCCCATTACGAGTTTCGAATGGATTTTTTAGGGTGAAAGAGCTTCACTTAATGCTAGTAACAGTAGCTAACGTTTGAAAGTAATTTCTTCTGAATTTTTTATCCAAAAGGAACCAAGTGAGTTTATTTGTTTTGGATGCACTAACCCCGCTAGTGAGAAAGACATTGAAGTTTTGATGTGAAGGAAGTTTTCAAGTGTTAAGCGAGAAGGATGATAATGAAAGATCAAGAAGAGTGAAAAGCTTAACCTTGGGGAAGCTCCTCTGGACCTCCCCAATATATTCTAGAAGACTCAAGTGTCTAAGCTTGGGGATGCCCAAGGCATCCCCTTCTTCATCGGCAAATTATCAGGTCATCTCTAGTGAGACTATATTTTTATTCGGTCACATCTTGTGCACTTCTCTTGGAGCGTCAATGTGTTTTTGAGTTTGTTTATGTTTTTTCCTGCTCTATACTAGTTGGATCCTAACATTCATGTTTCGGAGAGAGCCACGCTCCGCTTTTTCATTAGAATACTCTTTTGCTTCGCTTATATTTATTGAGTATTCATGTTTGCTACAGCTAGAACTTTTAGCTCTCTGTTTTATTATATCTCTTGTCAGAGCTATTAGTTTATTTTGAAGAAATTACTCTCTTGCTTTACTTATATTTGTTTATAGAGTTTATAAATTAGTTGATTGGTGTTTGGTTGGAATAGAAAATGATGCATGTGGTACGGTATAATAAAATGCTTACATAAGTCACATAGATCATTGTCTTGAGTAATGTGATGCTTCTCAATTGTTTTGAGTTACCAAGTAAGTAATGTTTAAACTTATGTATCATGCAAGTAATGGATATTAGTGAATAACTACCGTAAAACTTGTTGATATTTGGTTTGTATATTTGATAGTTCCAAAGTATTGATAGTTTCGAGTAAAAGGTTTTGGTTAACAAGGAAGAAAATGTGGAGTCTTGTAATTTTTCAACCATGTTTTTTATATAAGTCCTTACTGTGCCGGTTCATAGTTGTGTTTTATTGAAAAACTTGTAGCCAAAACTCTGTACTAAGCAGGAATGCTACTTGTGCATCCAAAACCCTTGAGCCAAATCCATGCCATCTATGTCCACCATAACAACCTATTATGTGGTATTTCTCCGCCACTCCAAATAAAATTTTCATTTACTACCTTTAAAATATTCAAAACTCGTATACTCCCTTTTTGTGTCACTGTTTACCATCTCATGCGGACGTGGGTAGATGGTCTTTATTTCGCTTGTTGATTAGACTTTACACATCTGGACTAGTGGCATATACAGCCGCTTATCCAATTTGCTAGAAGAGCTGACAACAGGGTGTCCAGCCCCAAATTTGGTTACTACAAAATTCTCTTCACTCTTTTTTCTCTGATTTACCAGTTAAGACTAGTTCATAAGTGTTTAAACAAAAGAGAAGAGGGATGATCTACTAACCACAATAGAATTAATGTCCTTCATGGGAGCCTCTCTTGTAAAGTCTAGTTAACTTGTGACTTAATGTATTGTCTACTTGGTGATTCGTTGACCATTAACATACACACCTACCCCCAAAAATAGACACTCCTCCATGGTATGTGATTCTTGGCAGACACTTGAGGATTTGGTTAGCCATGGTTTGTGATAGCAAAGGTTGAGAGGAGTGTCAAATATTTTATGCTCTCTCTATATGTTTTTCAGAACTTAAGAACTCCAACACATGATTTAATCCCAGCATCCCTCTGCGAAGGATCTTTCTTTTACTTTATTGTTGAGTCAGTTTTCCTACTTCTTTATCTCCACAAGCAAACACCAGCGCCAACTTTGGAACATCAATTGTTATATAATGATATGTTTTACTTATCGCATTATTTTGCCTTGACAATATCCATGAGATATATATGTTAAAAAAGTTGAAGCCGGTGCTAAAACTAAATCTTCCTCTGTGTTCGTCAAACACTTCTATTTAGAATCTATTGCTTTGTGAGCTAACTTTTATGCAAATTCTTATAGCATCATTGTCACCAAGGTACTATTCATGAAAGTTTGCACTTGTATGATTCATTTTGTTTACTCTTTGTTTACTTGATAATAAACTATAGACCATTGACTTGGATCACTTCATTCAGTTCATGTGCTTTGCATTACTATTAGATCAAGATTGTGTTAGTGTCATGTCTCCTAAAAAATATGTTGTTTTATCATTTACCTACTCGAGGACGAGCAGGTACTAAGCTTGGGGATGCTTGATATGTCTCAAACGTATCTATAATTATTATTATACATGATGTTATTATATCAATTGCCACATGTTTTGTTTACACTTCATAGCATTTTTATGGTAGTAACCTATTAATAAGATGCCACACTGTGAGTTCCTGTTTTCTGCTATTTTTCTCTTTCAAAAAAGCTAGTCGCAAAATATTCTCGGAATTGGACGAAAATTGGCGTACGCACATAAAACACCAGATGCTCCAGAAGCCCGAAGGGGAAGAGCAGCCAACCCAGGAGGCGACCACGCCACACCAGGGCACGACCCACCCCTGGCCGACGCCCTCCTGTGCCGTGGGCCCCTCGGGTGGCCACCGATGCCGGCCTTTCGCCTATATATTCCTTCTGCCCCGAAAAACCTAAATACCCTATGGATATTCGACGAAACATCCATACGCCGCCGCCATCGTCAACCCTAGTTCGGGAGGGTAATGAAGTTCTTCCCGGCACCCTGCCGGAGAGGGAAATCATCACCGGATGGCTCTACACCGCCATGCCTGCCTCCGGAGTGATACGTGAGTAGTTAATCCTTGCACTACAGGTCCATATCAGTAGCTAGATGGTAGTCTCTCCACTTTGTGCTATCATGTTTAGATCTTGTGAGCTGTCCTACATGATCAAGATCATTGTTATCTAATACTACATGTTGAGTTTGCTGGGACCTGATGAATATTGAGACTATGAGCAAGTTGTTTATTTATCCACAGGTCTATGTTGTTTATATCTTGCATGCTCTCCGTTGCTAGTAGATGCTTTGGCAAAGTAGATGCTTGTGACTCCAAGAGGGAGTATTTGTGCTCGATAGTGCGTTCATGCCTCCAGAAATCAGCGTTCGAGTGACTGAAACATGCACGGTTGTGGATGTGCTGTTGGCACTAGGGATGAAATAATGATGCTTAGTCTACATGTATTTTGCATTGTTTACATTACACACAATACTTCATCCAATAATTTGTTGTTTGCAACTTAATACTGGAAGTGATGCAGATAATGACCCGAAGGTAGATTATTTAGGCATAGATGCGTTGGATTGCAATTCTATGTACTTTGTTGTAATGTATTGTTAAATCTCATAATGAACATCTTGTCATATATTGCATTGGCATGCCTTCATTATTTTTCAATTGCATAGCTGTAATTTTTTTACCCAACATAATTGAAAAATTCATGGAGAGACACCACTAGTGAATTGTGGACCCCGGTCCATTTTCCTCATAGTGTTAAACCACCTACTGCAATCATATTGTTCTCTACTGTTTCCTGCAATCATCACTATTTTCTGCACCATATGTTTAATCCCTTTGTTTTCAGCAAGACCGGAGAGATTGACAACCTCTATGTTTCCTTGGGGCAAAGTAGTGTGTTTGTTTTGTGCAGTTTGGACGTCGGTTGCACCGCTGACAACCTTCAGAAGAACCTTCGTGTCCTCCTGGATTCGATAACCCTGGTTAATTTCAAGAGAAAGGTTGTCGTTGTTCTACATCAAACTCTGTGCTTGGAGTAACCTAACGAACAACATGCCGCAAGGAATCAATTTGCAAATAAGCCAAATATGATATTTCAAACTACTACATGGCATAAAATTAACGCTTTTATACCATGACGAAGATATAGTTGACCATCAAGAGGCAGCACATAAGGATAAAAATATCATGATTACATAGTCACCATAGCAAACAATGGACCTGCTTCAACAACATGATTGCAACAAAATATCGCAAGTCTTTGCGTGAGTCCTGTTCACAGGCTCATCCATGACAGAGCTTGGGTTGTGTCTCCTCATCTTCTATAACATTACATACAACTCACACCACTTCTCTTATTGGCCTCTGTAGCACACATATACCAACTGGAGGGCTCTGTTGTGCAGGGAAGCTTCCCCGATCCGCACCCTTACAAACTAAATGGATATCATTTTAGTACTAAAACCTAAAACGAAAGACATGTTTTTTTTAACCAGTGGAAGGACCCCGAATAGTCTCGTTGCTGTAATAACATAAATCATTATCCAGAATGTACCAATTTTCCATTATTGTCCTACAAAGTAATTCTATATAATGGAAAATAGTGAAATGTGCAAAGGTAAACCTCAAAAAGAAAATGCGAATATAAATGTCCAAAATATGGCCAAACAAACTACAATAGCCTGAATTAAATATTCACACTCAATTCCATTTTCACTGCGCAACCTCTTCCAGCAAGATTTTGCGATTACCTCTTTTGTCTAGGTTGCTAATTTTCTAGTCTCCCTTCAATTGTTGTTGTCTCTTCTTGAACACGTACAAATCCCCCGACGAGAATCAACACAGTCTTTTTCAGTGGAACACTGCTTTTCCTTGATGGAAACCGTAGAACACAGCTGCTCGGCATTCATCTCGGCTGATGGTTCCCCGATGTCAACTCTATGTTTAGCTGACCGAATTTGTAACTTGACCCGAAGATGCTCGGAATTACCGACCAGGTGTCAACTACTGGCAATGCAAAACTTACGAAGGTCGTTGGTGCCTAGCTCTATACACGAACGGTTATTTCTTCCCTAACGACCCCTATTGCTAGAGAAGATGTATGATTACCATACTTCACTAGGTCTTCCCCAACATCTTCTGTTTTTTCTCTGGTGTGGGGTTTATTTATCCTCATCTACACCTTACTCCTTGTTCAAGAACATGTTTGTGTGATGCTTCGAGGAGTTGGAAAACTAATCGGTGACAAGGCGCAATGGAGACTGGTGATGGATCTTGATACTAGTCAAATATATATTGGTTCTAGCTCTGATGACAGTATCTCGCACACGTATTATTGCTTGGTAGGTAACATTACAATTTGTATATCATTATCTGTCTTGAAAACACTTCTGATGATAAGGACAACACAACCAATGTGTACAATCAAAGTGCAACCAACCGATATGTTATGCAAGTCATATTTCTATATCTCAATTGATCACACCCTTGAATTAATATAATGTATGTGAGTATGTCGGCTTTCTAAAGCTCTTTGAGTAGAAACACGCGGATCTTGATTCATTATAACAATTTGATTATTATTGCAATGAGAAATTTTATGATGCTACCAAATTATATGTTGATCAAATGTCTAAAGTGAAATATAACCATGTAAACAATAAGACACACTAATTAGCAAGAGATAATGCAAATAAGTGTATAGATTAAATGAACATGCTAGTACACTCAGTGCAGAATCAAATCATCAAATAACATTTAGAATGCACCGCCGCATTATTTTTTTCAGCTTCTTCAAAATTCATCGCTACAAATTTCTTGATAGAGGAAATCTAATTTAGGCTCACCAAAAATATCAAAATACAGTTTTCAAAATGATACTGCAAAATTAGTATGAACTTTCCAACATATTTAAAAAAAATCTATCTCATGGTTCTAATCAAGTTCGGCTTGCAAGCCTTTCTCTCGTTGAAGCTTGTACATTTGATCAATCTCATTCTACCCTCATATCCCCCCTCAAACTCATCGAACAATATCTTGTCGGCTATGCCATAGTGCTTCCCACGACCATGACCCACAGAGTTTACGACCCTAGGGTTTCCCTTCCTCCAACCATAGATGGAACCCCCTCCATAACGACAACAAAGTCATTCCTATGGCTCGCCACCCACGGGATATGTAGAGTTTCGGGACACCACACGCATGTGTCTGTTTCGTGCAAAGACACCACATGCAAGTCCATGTCAAAACGACCCTTCGATATTGGGTAGACATGACAAGATTTAGAAGAACCATAAGGCTCCGATAGGGACCTTGTCGTCGCTGAAGAGGTCGAGAAGAGCCATTGCAGTACAGAGCAGAGCAACGGATGGACAGTCAGGTTTCAAGTAAGTTGTGTGCCAACTTTGTTGCCTTCTCAATGAAATCTTCGAGAGTCCGATGCTTATATCTAGCTCTTAGCACCAACATTTATTTCTTCTCCAATAAAATATTTACTGTCCTTCGCTAGCTCGTTCTCCTCCATTTTTTTATTGATGCATTGGTGGTTGTGCAACAGTTTTTCCCTTCAACACATACTCCTTCTTCTCCTCATTGAAGAAAATACTTGTGTGTTGTCTTGAAAATTAACAAGTAACTATTAGAGCTATATTTATGATGGCCTTTGGCCTTTCGCATTCTAGAATTTTTTTCCTCCACCTCTACTTGCATATATGATGGACTTGGTCACCCAAAGTTTATCTAAGATAATATCCACCCACACCCCCACAAATTTGTATTTCGCACCCTCAGTAGTGCCCTCTTTGGGGTGTTTTTTTGGAGGGTATGCAATTGCATACCTGATTTTTATAGAAGGCGAAATTGTACAAGGAAAGCCGACAGCCCTCGGTACAAGCAATGTAGCTATCGTACATACTCCACCCCACTCCTAGCTAACTACTCTCGAAGTAGTGCTCCAACTCCTGCTCCTGCCTGGGCCCAGCGCTTCAATTCTTCCGGTACATGTTGAGCCAAGACCTCCTCGCTGCATATCTGGTTTATGTTATGAAAAACCCTGGCGTTGCGTTGTTTCCATACCATCCATGTTACCAAAATAATGAGGGAGTCCACCTATTTCTTCTGCTTGTCTCAAAATCTCGCTCTAACTGTTAGCCACCAATTTTCGAGCGTGTCTAACATAAATGGCATAGGAATCTGTATACTCAAACGACTCGCGCATCTCCACCACACATGTTTGGTGAAGACGCAGTGCACAAGGATGTGGTCCGCGGTCTCAATCTCTTGCAGACATATCTTGCAGACATCCGGATGGTCCTGTAGGTCGTGCCTCGCTCTCCGGTCTGAGGTCCAAATTATGTACTTAAGTGATAGCCGTAAGAAGATTTTGCATTTCAGTGGTGCCCAGCATTTCCATACTACATTAGCTAAGGGGAAGCGTCTTTGCCCCTACAAAAATGCCTTGTAGGTAGCTAACCACGGTCTCACGCCTTGAATGCACATAGCGTGAGACCACACTCCCCTTACATCCGAAATCCATCGATTATCCCTCAAAGCTTCCTCCACCGTTCTCTTATTGGCGGTTCTAGCAATCACCGCGGCTCGAAGTAGGGGAGCTAAATCCTGGATTGCCACCCCTCCAATCCATCTATCCTTCCAAAAGAGCGTCATCTTGCCATCCCCAACATTGATACGATAGAGACTGTTGAACACTTCTGCTGCGAGTGTATCCTTCAACATAGGCAGCCCGCTCCAGGGTCTCGAAAAATCCGTCCTTCTCAACCACTCCCATCTAACCTGTAAGGCCAGTCCTAGTGTCTCCAGGTTTTTTATTCCTAGCCCCCCAAAGCAGTAAGGCTTGCAAACATTCTCCTAGGCCACAAGGCACCGTCCACCTCTCGCATGTTCCAAACCGTCCCAAAGGAGCCCACGCATCCATTTATTGATTTCCTCTAGTAGCCAACAGGGTGCCTCCGCCACCAACAATTGGTGCACATGTCTTGCAGCTACTACTGACTTAACCAAAGTCAGTCTGCCTGCTCTCGATCATCCCGATCTTCCATTAGGGGACACATCTCAGCACTTGGTCCAAGAGGGGCTGCCACTTGTCCTTAGTTTGTGGGCGTAACGCCAATTGCAGCCCAAGATACAGTCACACCCCTGTTTTTAAGCACCTGTATAATATTAAATTAGCAAGCATTTTAAGACTTTTGTAATACAATTAAGTGGACAACATGTTTGTGTAGTAATGTTTATCTATGCAATTTAAGTGGTGTGTTCGTTTCACTCACTTGAGGATTTTTTTTTCTCCTAAGGAAAACATTGTTTTCTATTTGTTTTCCTATGTTTTCCACTAAGGTTCTTAAAAGAATACTTTTCAAAACTTGAGGTAACACTTTGTATCAACTTAAAAATGTGTTATTGAGGGTTAGGAATCAACTTGAACTTGAAATAAAATTAATTGGAAAAGCTTTCATGAGATTTTCCAATATAATTTTTGTCCTGAAAAACAGCCAAGTAGCTGTTTTCAACCCTTGTTTTCCTTCACAAGGATTATCCAATTATGGATTTGATTTGATCAAAACTACTCTATGATATGAGGACAACAAAACTACACCCTTGGAAAAACTTACAAAGATAATTAACACACTTCTCCATGATGGTTTTTGAGCCATCTTGTTAAGACAGTTTTTTAGGCAGTTTAAAAACAGCAGAAGTGCCTACTTTGCCAATTGTTTTCAGAGCCTTAAACCCCTCATTTTTCAGATCAAAAGATTGTTTCTGAAACTTGAAAGGTTGCTCTTTGTTGAGCATTTTAAATCACACTTTTTGGAGTTTGTTTGCTTGGTGAAAACAGCCCCAACTTTTGCTATCTCTGTCTGTTTTTCCAGCACTTAGCAAAATTGAGAAAACTGCCTAACTGAATTTTCTGACAAAACAGAGATTACACACTTTTAGACTTGATGAATCTGTTGGTGTGTGTTGATCCAACCCATACCACTATGCCATTTCGAAACCATTTGTTATGTGCTTCTAGAAGGTGGCTTTGGATCCCTTTTTGGTTGACTAGGGAGGGAGAAAATGAGGTGGCATTTGTCTAAGTGATGATGTCACTTGTAGTGGTTGGAATAGTTGCATTTTCACTTTTGCCCATCCCTTGGCCCCTACTGTGGGTTTGCTCACCCACATGTACTAAGATTAACCCCAGGGCACCTCTTGGAGGCTATGCCACCCGTGGAGAACCCCCAAGGGGCAAGGCATGCCCATGCCATTGCCAACCCGAGCCCACCCACCTTGGCTCGAGCCTACAAAGCCCTAGAGGCAGAACCCTCTCGCCACCAAGCCCCACTCACCTCTCTCACTCACCCCATCGAGCACTTGCGTGCTCGATCACTCTCTGTGAGCGAGGCGAGCCGCGCCCATCCGCAAGCCCGTACAGATCGAGGTTGAAATGGCGTCGCGATCTCTGCCCCTCCCGCCCTCCTTTCACCTCCATTGCGACCCCCTAGCTCGTGCCTACCGCCCTGACACCCTCTTGCCCTCGATCGCTTGCAGATCCATCGCCGCCGTCCCCGGAACCGCCGCAGAGCACCGCCAAGCCGCCGCCGTGCCCGAGCTTCTTCTCCGACCGTGCCTGCGCCAGGGAGTCGCCTAGGCCACCGTCATCCACACCTGCACCACCCCGCTCCATCTTGCAAGCCCTAGGTGAGCCAACTCGCGCATTCGCTAGGTGTTCGTCCGCGGGCATAAGGGAGAGAGAGAGAAGAGAGGCGCGGGGAGGAAGAAGAGAGGGGAGCCGTCGATCTGCGAATCGACGGTCTCCTTTGAAAGTTACCGCTTCGCGCGCGCGCGCGTGCGCTGGCGGGCTGTATCGCGCGCTAGTTGGGCCGGGCGCAGCAGATCTGGCCCATCTGGGCTTTTTCCTGTTAATTTCAAAAATAGGTTTTTCTGGAAGATTAATTAGGTGTTAGCTTTGGGATTGAAAAAGGTAGCAAATAATTTTATTTAACCTTGCTAATTTTTGTACTCATAGCCATACAAAATCACAACCATCTCCCACTGGCAGAATCATGTTTGGAATTTTAATTATTTTTCTATAGCTAATTTGCCAGACAGTACCCTTAAAATTGAAATGAATAGAACTTCAAAAATACATAATATTTTTGAGCAAACTCAACTTTTTTGGAAATCCCTTGTCAATACCTACCAGTATAATTTTCGTTTGGACCAAGGTGAGTTACAATTTGGAAATGCCATCCATTTTGGTAAAGCATCTGTGAGCTATTCCATGATTTTTAGGGGGAGTTTGGGACATTATTTTTGAGTGGGACCAATTGGAGAGGCTTTGTAATGTTAAGGACTATCACATCCTAGAAGGATTTAGTTTTTGGAGCCATAGAAAAAATTAGAGAGACAGAACAAGTTTTGGTACTTTTCTGTCTAATTTTTTATTCCTAGATCTTGTTTTATATGTTCATGTTGTGATGTGCAAATGATGTTTTAGTGCTTGTAATGTTGTTTTCCAATGTGGTTATGATGTTTACAAGTTATATGAACATGTTAGAATAAATGGGTTGAGTGGTAGAATTTTTAGAACTATTTTTCATGCATAGGTCTTGCTCATAGCTAAATTTTTACATAGCTTTTGAGTAGATCTTTAAATGCTTTTTAGGATTATTGCTAGATTAATTCTCATGAAACCAGTACCATTTAGGTACTTTTATTTTGGTTATAGCACCTCTAGATACTTGGTGCTTATGTTTGAAATAGATTTAAATAACAATGCTTAAAGTCTAGACTTCATACTAGGATATTCATGTATGCTTTTTGTCTTGTTTTCCCCTAGGGAAAAATATGAATCTTTGGGGTTGAAACCAGAGGATGGAATGTCCTTGTGGCATTATTATCTTAGGGTTTTCACCTCTGATAGGTTTCCTCTTAAGTATCATAAAAGCATGAGTAACACTTGGATGACTAGGAATTAATCTCCTCACATGTGTAGCATTTTAAGCTCAGTTTTTCCTTGTTTCATAGCTAAACTTTTTATGTTATTTTGTGGGATCCAGTAGCATTTTGGTACTGGTTAGAGGAGTATTTTACCTCTGCTAGCTTGCACACTTGTGCATAAAATTAACAAGTGTAGCCTAAACTAGTCTAGTATTTTTCCTAATTTTCTACTAGTATGAGTAGGAGTTTTTGGGATGCTAGTTTGTTAGTTTGGGGCACTTTTATAAAAGTGACCAGAGGCTTATTAACCTCTTGGTGAGCATTTTGCTAGTGGAGCACCCACTGGTATTTTTGGACCATGGTGAAAAATAGGCTTGACTTGTTGTCATGAGCTTTTTCACCACTTGGTTATTTTAGCAAAATATATGTGCTAGCCATAGAGATTGTTGAGGGAGTTTTTAGACATAAAGATGTGTTTTATGTGACCCCCTACTGTCTAGTAACATGTGTTTACCCCACTGGTCCATGGTGCTCTTAACTAAAAATCAGTGAGTTTGGCCACACATAAACACTAGGAAAAAGGCAGATTTTTCCACTATAGTTTTTATGCCATTTTTTCTTAAGGAAAACATTAAGTACTTTGGGTGATACTTTTTGATTGCTTGCTGTTTTTATCACTTGTAGCATTGTTTGCCTTGTTTGGTTCTGAAAGTGTGTTTTTATTTCTTTTTACGACGTTAGAAAACGAGGAGGAAGGAATTGCTGAGGAGGGGTATTCCAACTCCTGTTACTTTCAGGACCAGGACCATCACTTGTACCAAGGCAAGCCATCCTAATGCTTGCTGTATAAATACTTATCATTATCTATCATGCATGCCTTCCATTTCTGAAGTTTTCACAAAACTACATCTTCAAAACTATTTTTGTGTGAATACTACTACTATTAATATTACTAGTAGAAGGAATCATATTAATAGTCAACTTGGTATTACCAAGCCCTTAGCCACTAAATGGTATATAAATACCATCCACCAAATTAAAACTTTAGTTCTTAAATGAACTAAATAAAATGTGTTTTATTTGTAAACAAATGCCTTATGGAAGAAAAACCCCGGAAGAAGGGTGGGACCCTGTCTACCGGAAGGATGTCATGAAGTGAAATTTTGAGAAATGTTTACAAAAGACACATAACCTAGTCTTCGCTGGACAACCATTATCGTACTACCACTTTACCCCAATATGGGTAGGGGCTTGATTAAAAGCTTGTTATGGTTAGTATGTGTGCTATCTCAAGTGCTATAGGGGATTGGATCCCCCGAACCGAAGTGTCGCTAGGAGTGAGCATACGGGACATCTAAAGTGTGGGATTAATTTTCCCTCCGGATGCAGCAGTCGGGTCTCCTGTTTGGGCGGTGTGGGACACGGCTTGCCGGGGAGGTTAAACCCAATTGAAGAGATAGTCATGTACTAGCTTGTACAGAGTGGATAGTCAAGACCAGCTATCTGATGTTCTCATAGGATGAGAGCAGTCCATGGTTGTTTCATGGCGGATTCTGGATCTGGTGGAAATGTGTACACCTCTGCAGAGTAAAACTATTTCGAAATAGCCGCGTCCTCGGATATGGACGGTTGAATGGCCATGTAGCTAGCATTGTGTCAACTTTTCAAAAGTGGTTCTTGAAGGAAGGCTTTGTACCTGCGAGGTACTATGGAGGAAATGACTTGGTATCTGCGAGATACGGATGAGAAGGAAATTACTGCTAAAAGTTTTTCTGAAAAGAAAACTTTCTTTTCTAAAAACCAATCTTAGAAAACCTCCGAGATATGTGATATCGACGAGAGAAAAACTACATTATTTCAAATGATTTTCACAGGGGTTTAAACCTGAAGAATCAACCATGATAAATCTTTTATCTGTCATGGGTAGCTGAACCATATGTATGGCCTACCCATTCCACAAAATAAGCATGTATGCATTATTGTAAGCTTATAAAGGATGTCTTGTTGAGTACATTCAAATGTACTCATTTGGTTTCGCCCCTGGTATCTACTTATCAGACTACGAGGAGCCACCTCAGGAGGAGTACTATGAGGAGGAGTTCTACATTGATGGCCCTGCGAACTAGGAGCGCCTCCCAGTCAGCAGCCTGTAGGTTGAGGCGTGACTCGGGTTCTACTACGTTATGCTTATCGTCTTCTGCTGTGTTAATGTTGAATGTCTGTCCTGTGTGACAGTTGCCAAGAACTTGGTCATGTGACCATTTATGTAAGACTCTATATTCGTGTAATGGATGATGTATTCTGTATGTCAACTACGTATGTTGTTCACGACTGGTTCTTCCGGGATCGTGAATGAATGCATATGAGGGGTTCTGGACCTTCCGGTCTGGGGCTTCTACAGATACTTTATAGGGAATTTGGCGATACTACAGCCCAGAACCTATGCGACCAGCCCCTCATCTCCCTCCTCTCCTCGGATGAGAGTTGCTGAAGTTTTTGTGTAATTTTCTCTAAGGCCGGAGGCCTCTCCGAACAGCTGTAAGATACTCTGGACCACAGTCAACTCAAACTCTATAGGTCTAGCAAAAAGAACCACGTCATCCGCATAGACAGAGATTCTTTGTGTTGCGGTACAACGGTCCAACGAGGAGAAAATACCTTCATCAACTGCCTTTTCTATTGTGATAGAAAAAACCTCCATGGCTAGAACAAATAACATAGGGGAAATAGGGTCCCCATGTCTCAAACCCCTAACATGGGTGATCCGCCTACCGGGCACCCAATTGACAATCACCTTTGTGCTTGCAGTTTGGAGCAGGATCACAATCATTCTACACCACCAGTCACTGAAGCCTTTCTGTCTAAGCACCTCGAACAAGAAGGCCCAAGACAGTGTATTGAAGGCCTTCGAGATATCTAGTTTCAGCAAAAATCCTTTCTCCCTCCTCATACTGATCTTACGAGCCAACTGTCTAACTAGAATGAAATTATCGTGCAGACTCCTGCCTTTGATAAATGCTGACTGATTTGCACCCACTAGCTCTCCAAGATTAGCCCTCAAGCGGTTGACAAGCAACTTGGATAACAATTTTGAGAAACTGTGTACGAGACTGATAGGTCTATAATCCCCAGTATCTAAAGCATCCTGCTTTTTGGGGATCAAAGTGATGAGTTCTCTATTAAGCTTGGCTAAGCCTCGGGCATCTCCAACTGCTAACTTATGGATACCATCCATAATGTCGGCTTTTATAATGGGCCAAGCTTTATGATAAAAAGCTTCAATAAAACCATCCGGCCCTGGAGCTCTATCCGGAGTCCTTGATGGTAGCCCAAACCTCTTCCTCGATGAAAAAACCCTCCAACTCCCGCAAATCCTTAGGAAGTATGCCAATGAAGTCTAAGTCCAGAGAGTGCTCCCTCGTCTGGAGTTTCCCCAACAAGTTTTGTAAATCTTGGAAGAACGCTTCCTCTTTCTCAGCTTGGTCTGTTACTAGCCTCCCATCCACTCTGACAGCCGGAATAAAGCGCTCCACTCTTCTACCATTTGCCACCGCATGGAACAGTCTTGTGTTAGCATCTCCCTCTTTAAGCCATCTCATCCTGGATCTCGGTCTAGCCATAGTGCGCTCAAGGGATGCGAGACCAAGGATCGCCAGTTTGAGCATACGCCGTAGCCAGATCTCTCTTGCATACAGTTGCCTCCTAACCTGAGCGTTCTCCAAACGAAAAATGACAGTGTTTGCAATAGCCAGCTGGATTTTGATGTTTCCCACCTTCTGTTTCCCCCAAGACTGGAGGTGAGCAGCTAAATTACTGTAAAGAGTATCTAGACGCTTAAATGGGTCCACAATCTCGCATCATCACACACCCAGCCTTCCTTCACGGCCTCCTCAAAGCCCTCAAGCTTCAGCCAGAACATCTCGAATCTGAATCTCCGTTTGGGTTTGACCGCTGCACTCAACGAGAGGTGAAGAGGGGTAAGGTCCGAGACATTACTCGATAGAGCCTGCAGAATGCAGTCGGGATAAAGAATCCCCCAATCAACCGATGCAAGAGCTTTGTCAATCCTAGTCATGGTTGGAGTTGCCCTCTCGTTAGACCAGGTGAACATCCTGCCATGCAGGTATATGTCACGTAGCTCGTGCAAATTCACAAATTCCTGAAACGACTCATCATGTTTCTGTTCAGTTTTGCATTCTTTTTCTCAGCAGCCGAGAGGATCATGTTGAAGTCGCCAACAATTATCCAAGGCCCAGGGCAAAGCGACCATCTCTCCTTGAGTTCCTGAAGAAAGAGGATTTTATCTGCATCGGACTGTGGATCATACACTACCGACATCCACCAACTCTTATTTTCTTTAGTTGTAATCTCCCTAGTCAGCGTGTAGGAATCTTTGCTGACATGGGTAAAACTAAGCACTATCGTGTCCCAAGATAAAATCACTCCTCTTCTAGTTTCAATGGCCGGGAGGTACTCAAACCCATCGAACTTCTGTCCAAGGCATTGGAGAATTACAAAGCGATCGACAGTTTGCAATTTAGTCTCCTGAAGACATACTAAATTAACCTCCAAAGACTCCACAAATTACCTCACGGAATTTTTCTTTGCTGGCTCATTTAAGCCGCGAGGATTCCAACTCAAGATGTCAATGTTCAGATCCATAAAAAATGACATCTGAAACTCCACTCTTGGGACTAAGCCTAACCCACTCAGTGTGCACATACTGCTGGGGTGCTCAACTCCTGCAACGTCCCAAGAGGTGGTAACTCCTTGCCAAAGATCGAAGCCACCACACATAGGTGCTCATCCTTCATCGGTGAATCAAAGAGGTCCCTGAACTGTTGTAGCGCATCTTCGTCCACCACCATGTTGTTTGGGACTACTCCAAGGGCCTTGAGGAGGACGTTCTTTGTCGCAGATGCTTTTTTGAGAGGTTTTCTTGCTAGGCAATGCATGCTAGAGCTGCGGGTGTGCCTACGGGGAGTACAAGGGACCAAATCCGGCCGCGATGTCTCAACTTCCCGTAGGAGTGGTGGCGCCAGCTTCTTTAGCACGTTAGCACAAAACGACTTCAATCTACTGAACTATTGTAGTTCTAGAGGTGGTGTCTCACGGATGGTGACAAAAGGATCCCTGGAACCTGCCTCCTCTTCTCCTCCAAGCTCAACCGGACCCAACACATCATTCTCGGAATCTGCATGGGTCGAGAGAGACACCTCAAAATACTCTTCTGCCTCCTCTGAAGTAGCCGAGCAAAGCTGACTAGGAGCAAGGGGGCTTGCGACATCTGTGACCGAAACAGGTGTGGAGCAGCTGCTAACTGAATTGGCCAGGGTTTGCGTTGTGGGTCCCGACCTCACTACAGGAACCGCGTCCAGGTCGAAAACCTCCGGGATAATTGCGGGGCCCGCCATCCTAGTGGTAACACCCACCAATATCGGAGCACCATAGTCCGCACTAAAGCCAACGGAAATATCCGCCTCGGGATCCCTCCTCTGTGGTTGTTCAATCATGAGCACATCTCCCCCTTCCGGGCCCACCTCAAAGGCGTTTTTACCTGGGGGCAGTATAGCCAACTCCTCATCTCCACGTGGAGGTCTCACAGCCGCGTCTTCTTTTGCCACCACGATCTCCTCCCCGCGCGCGGAAACCGTGCTCCCTCGGGATCCATTCCCAGCCACATGGTCTACCGACGGGATCTGCACGGGGCCCCACCTTACTTTTTCCAGTTTCTTTGTCAGAGCAGTTGGTGGCCGCAGACACGCCAGGACAAAAGCGAGCAGGTGGAGATGCCACTTTGGCAGGCGGTGTCCCCCTTCTTTCTCTCTGCACCCTTGACCGCAGCGGTGGAAACTGATTTGCGTTCTGTGCTGAAGAACCTGGAAGCGGCAGCTGGCTTGACGGGATAGGGCGCGGAACAGAACGGTCCCCACCATGGTCAGCTGGCCCCGGCACACTTTCCACGTGGCTCCTCGTCATTGGCGGCAATCTCCAATCTGTTTTGGGAGGGCCACCGAGCGCAACCGCGCGCGAACCCCATGCACGTTATTTGGGCCCGGTCACCGCGGAGCGCGAGTCCTGCACCCCTCTGGTCCACGGCAGCTGGCGCCATTGCCGGCCGTCGGAAGCACCAAGCTCCTCGGAACTTCGCCAGCCGCCACCCACAGTGGGAACGGCGACTGCCGGCCTCTTCGGCCTCACTACCTCCTCCAAGCCATCAAGATGAATGAGGACGCGGTATTTTAAATTCTCCACCTCGTTGCCGTCCTCCACCGGAGTTGCACTGCGGGGGCTGAGCGAGTTCGAGGACGATGGCGGCGATGGCGTGCGATCCCCTAGGACGGCCGGCTCCGGGATGACAAGCGTGCGCGCAGTTGGGATCGAGGAGAGCTCCGTGGTCCAAGCCTTGAGCTTGAGCAATGCCATGTCTTCCCTTCAGCTGGACTCCGGCGCGAAATCACCGACCAAACAAGCGGTGCCAATCAAATCCTCGACGTTCTCGATCGCCCAAGCGTGCGGCGGGATCCCTTCAAGTACAAGGCTCACTTTCTTGACAAGACACCCCTTGACGGCTTGGTCGAACCTGCTCCATGGCCGGAAGAACAGGGTGAAGCCGTCGCACTGCAGAAACGATATTGCCACCACCCGATTCTTGCCCTCCTCGGCGACGAACGACGGCAAGAAATCCGCCGGCTGGAAGTCGTGGACGGACACTTGCTCGAACGTAAGGCCAAGAATTACGTCGAGCGCCTCATAGACCTGCTCGCATGTCACCTTCAGGCGAGCGCCACCGACATACGCAACCATCGCGTGACGGAGCCGATGCTCCAGCTCGTTCATCCCCGGCGAGCGCCACACTACGCAGAGCGGAGCTTCCAGTTCGTCCATGTCCGGCGTCGTCATAGACTGCGTGTTCACCACTGGCAACGCCATGGCCTGCTGCGCGTCCACCGCCGGCGTGGCCCAAGCTCGGGGGGAGGGGGCGACAATGGTCTTCGCGCAGCCGAGGCTGCTTCGACGCCTCTGTACATCCCACCCTCCCCTGGCCGCACAGGCGCGGACGGCAACATGACGCCGGCCCTCCTTGCCAACAACTCGCGCCGGAGCGCCTCCTCATCGGACGCCGGGCTTCGGGGCTTGCTGCAATCCTTGGCACCGTGACCTTCTTACCAGCAGCGGTTGAGACCGTGGGGTTCGTGCAGCTCGCCTTTACATGGCCTGGTCTGTAGCAGTTGAAACACAGCCCATGGAGCTCCGGCGGGACTGGAGATCTTGGCGACGGCGGCGCGACCAAAGCGGCGAGCGCAGCTTCCGCTGCTCTCTGCACCGCCTTCCTCTTTCTCCAGAGCGCCTTGCACGACGGTGCAGCCGGCGCCCAAGTTAGCTGATCCTTCAAGCTCCTTCCTGCCGCCGGTGCTGCCATCTCCAGGGCTCTTGAGGTCACAACTTCCTCCCGGCCGCCCGACGCCAGCGAGTCCGCGTTAGAGGACAGGCAAAGTCCCGAAACAATCGGCCTACCCAGCGAGGCGCGTGAAGAGGATGAGCTCGCCCCCGGGCTGCACAACACGTCGTCGCTGCGCTGGCCACCTCCGGCCAGCTGCAAGCTCGGGCGTGCGGCACTCCACATGGGAATGTGCGTTGGGTGGACGCCGGGGCCAGAGTGGCCGCCGGCGTGAGGGCGGAAGGGAGGGGCTAGGGGCGCGCTCTAGAGGGCGGAGTCTCACGTTCAGAGTTGATCAGTGGAGGAGGACCCTGCACAGGCATTGACAACAGTTTATGCTCGAGCTTTGAAGTGGATTCTTTGGGGTGTTGAAACATGTGTCTGTCGCTGTAAGGTCCCTAGAACCACTGTTCAAGGATCTCCGATATGCATACATTCACGATCCCAGATCACACCAGTCGTGAACAACATATCAAGTTGGCATACAGACACATCCTCCATTACACGACTACAGAAAGGTCTTACAAAAGATAAATGGTCACATGACCAAATCTAACACAACTGCCACGCAGGGCAAGCAACTCAACACACACAGGAGAAGACAAAGAACACACAAAGATAGTAGATCCCAACTCACGCCTCAACCTACAGGCTGCTGACCGGGAGACGATCCTAGTTCGCAGGGTCATCAGTGCAGTACTCCTCCTTGTACATCTCCTCCCGAGGCTCCTCCTCGAAGTCTGGCAAGTAGATACCAGGGACTAAACCAATATGAGTACATTTGAATGTACTTTGCATGACACCCTTCATGAAGCTTATAGAATGCAAGTATGCTTATATGGTGGAGTGGGTAGGCTATACATAGGTTTCACTACCCATGATATATGAAGGACGCATCATAGTTGATTTTGAAAATCTCTCTATCTTTGTTGAAGAAGATACTTCAAAAGAAAATAATATAGTTTTCTTTCTCTTATAGATATTGCATGTCCAAGAGTTTTTGTAAAAAATTGTTTTTAGAAAAGAAATTTTTCCTTTGCAAAAATTCTTGTAAAACAACTTCCAGCTTTTCTTCATACGTACCTTACTAGTACAAAGTTCCTCCTTTTCAGTACTTCAAAAGTTCAAAATCCTTTTCAAATCTGCTCTTTGAAAACATTGACACAATGCTAGCTACATGGCCATTCAACTGTCCATATCCGAGGACGCGGCTATTCAGAATACTTTGAATCTGCAGAGGTGTACACATTCCACAAGATCCAGAATATCCTCCGTGAACAACCACGGACTATTTCAGACAGTATGGGAACATCAGATAACTGATCCTAACCATCCACTATGTTCAAGCTAGTAAAATGACTATCTCTTCAGTTGAGTTTAATCTCCCGGCAACCTGTCTGCCAGCGCCACGGCAGGAGACCCAACTGTTACACCCGGGGGGGTAACTTAATCACTCCCTTTGTATGCCTCGTGTTTCATAACTTGGCGACATTCGGTTCGAGGGAATCACATCCCTTATAGAAAATTGAGATATAACACACACTAACAAGAACAACTTTCAAATTAAGCCCCATGCCCATGTTGGGGTAGAGTGGAAGTACGATAAAGATTGTCCGACGAAGACTAGGTTATGTGTCATTTTTTTAAACACCTTTTTCCCAAAAATGACCACTTCACAAATCTCATGTGGGTAAGGTTTCGCCTTTCCACCGGGTTTTCCATAAAACCTTTGTCTTGAAAAAAGTCATATTTTTAGGGTGTCCACTTAGGGACTTATACTTTTGGTGGTAATAATACCATATGGTGTCTATGGTCTTGGTAACACCAAGTTTCAACTACTGGCATGATATTAACTTATAAAATATTAATATTAGTAGTAGCCACAAAAAAATAGTTCTGATAGTTAAAGTTTTTTTTTTGTAAAAAATTCAGAAGTAAAAAAACATGCATGATAGATAATAATAAGTGTAGTAGCAAGCATCGGGATGGCTTGCCTTGAAACTCTTTGTGTCCCTGGCTTTGAAGTAGCTTGAACTTGTCACACAATTCTACAACTCCTTCTTCTTCTTCGTTTTCTAAGGCCGTAAAAGAATAAAAGACACACACTCAGAACCCAATGAAGGCAATCAATTGTACAAAGCAACACATATAACAAGCAAACTTATACTAGCGCAATCACTCAAAAAGTTAACGAGAAAACTACCTCACAAACACTCATGGTGCAAAAACTATTTCTAAAATACTTATGGTTGGGAAACCATATTCCACATACTAAATATCATGGGTTGAGTGGGTGTATCACTCTCATACCAAGACATTTAAGAAGCTATAAATAGCTTGTGGTAACAAGGGTGAGACTACTAAAGTAATATCAACCATTCAAAGCAATACCCAAGGAAGTGGGTATTAACAACAACACAAGAAAGCATCACTAAATAAGTTCACCACTAACTCAAAGCATATATAATAAGATAAGACTAAACACAACCATACCACTAGTACAATACTCATGCTAAAGTAATCACTCAGACAATATTCCAATCAGCAAAGCAAACTACAGATGAACAAGATAGATACTGACTATGCTCATATCTACACCAAGACTAAAGAACCACTCAATCATAAATATAACTAAACAAACCAGTGGCTCAATCAATTGTAACAAGTCATAATACACACTCTAAAACACAATAATCTTATGAGAAAATATAGCTAGAAAAATAGAATGATAACAAGGGTTCACTAATAGCATACTAATATGAAAGATTACTACACAAGCATGATATAAGAAATAATGTATTCCACACTCAATAACATCTAGCAACTAAAATAGCTATGTAATAATAAAATAAGTGAAAAAATGTTAAACATGCTAGGATAAACATACGCTCATAAAATAGAAAGGCAAAAAATAATAGAGCAACTCATAATCTAGGGGTACCACTAATACATCAATAGAGAAGCAATCAACACTACAAGGTTGCATATTCCTAAACAAGCAACACATGATTATAAATACCTACTAACAGAACATACACTTTACACAACTACTCAACAAGAATCAACCAAGTCTAATAAATCATGCTTTTCTAACAACCAAATAACAATCATCAAAGTAACATGTCATACAACAAGTAGCTATGCACTCAATACATTCTCAAACAAACACTTTCAAAAATTAGAACACTCAAGGGAAATTCTATCCACACATAATTTACCAACACTAGGAAATTCTTATATTTGCAAACAACACTCAATTTAATCAAAAACAAAAGCCAAACACTTCTTAATATGATATTCACAAGGGAACGTCATATCAAAAATGTACCGTAACTAAACATACTAGGAGTCACAAAGCATTACTAATACTCCAACAAAAAAAGTAGAGCCATCATCTATTTTCCTTGGTGGAAAATACTAGACACTCATATAGTAATATATGCCCGTGACAAACAAGTGTATGGAATGGAATTTGTATCCCTAACCAAAATGCAATGGTACCGGTGGGTGTTCCACTAATATACCAAAGCATTGAGAGGTCACAATGCCCTGGTCTCACTTGAGAAAAATAATAATATACCAAACAATTATTACAAAGCTACTCACACTAGTGAAAACAAACAAACAATGATACACATGATTTTCTATAAATCAATGTGCAAGATAACAAAGATGATACCATCTTAACATCAGTACCAAAATATTACTGGACTCAACACATCAACATCAAAAACCTAGGTATTAAACATAACAAAACTTGCTCACAAAATCTATTCAATAAAAATACTAGAAAACAATTCTAGCCTATTTCAATTTGTATTTGTTTTCCAAACACGAACAAACTTCCTAACATACTAGTATTGCAAGAAAAAATCACAATAACAGAGAACAACTCATCTACACATCCTAGAAAACAAGTTTTCATAACACAAACATTTATTGAAAACAATTCGCACAAGGTTCAGAATAAACAGAAAAAGTGTTGTATATAGAAATGCACACCAAAAATAATCTAGAGCTCTAAAAATTGCACCAATCTAGGATTACATATATCTACTCATACACAAGCTCATCCAATTTGATACATATAAAAAATCATTTTTAAACTTCCTACAAAAATTCAAGAAATGCCTACTGGTCTTTTACCAAAATGGATGGAATTTCCAAAAAGTAACTCTCCTTGATGTACGGCCAAGCACCTCTGATATATATACTCAAGGGCTACTCAAAACATTTTTTTTGCAAGATTCGGTTACATATTATAAAATTTATGCACAAAAATGTGTAACAGATAGTCTCTGGCATTTTTATTACCATTGCAAAAACAAACACCAAAAAATAGGTCTACCACTTGGAGGTGTTTAAAAAAAGGTATTCTACTTGCATGATTTTTGGTAGAATTTTATTTGCACTAAATCTATTTTTAACAGAGAAAATGCAAACAACAAGTTTCTGCTTAATTTTAAAAAGAAAAACATCACAGCAGCACGGGCTGGTTTCCTATGCGCGCGGCCCTACTAACAGCCAAGGTGGCCCACTCACATGCACACGCGCAACAACACACGGGAAAGATCGAGATTCAACGGGATCCGTTGATCTGAAGATCAACGGCCCGGACGCGTTCTTCCTCCTCCCTACTCTCTCTCTCTCTCATCTGACGCGACGGAGCGGCGCTCGGTAGCTCACCGTGGGGCGTTTATGCATCATGGCGGGAGGTCATGGCCGATGCAGGCCCTCGGGGCAGTGGAGAGCGCAGAAGTTGGCTGCTGCGGCGGCTCCAATCGACGGCGAGTAGCAGTGCGGCCGTGGCGGGGACGAGGACGGTGGCGGCGTACCTGCAACCGAGAGGACAAGCGGAGGTGTCAGGGAGGTTCTACGGTCTACGGGGAGCTCGATGGTGTCAAAAAGGAGAGGTGGGAGTGGCTGGTTCGAGCTCCACCTCATCGGTTCGTGCATGGTGTCCGGCGGCGATATTTTGCTCCGTGGCGCTCACAGCGAGCTCGTGGGCTCGATCTCTCGGGTGGAGGCGAGTGCGGTGAGGGAGTGGAGGCTAGTTGCAAGAGGGTGGGGTGGGAGGTGCTTTGTAGACACGGCGTCATGGTCGGGGGCATGGGGGTGCTCTCGGACTTGCCGCGTTCGGCCCGGGGACGTGCTCCCTGGCGACTCCGCGACGTGCAACAGTGTGGCATCGTGTCTGGGGGTCGAGGGGTGTCCAGGGCACGTCACAGAGGCGAGGAGGAGCAGGACAAGGCGGCGGCATGGCCACAGTTGCCACACATTGTGCAGCCAGCCCATGCCCCTCTCCTCTCTGTCCCCTCCACTTTCCACTCGTTTTTCTCCGTCTCCAAACCTTCTAGAAGCAAGCCAAAGGCAACACTCTGGAGTTCAAACATCAGTGAAACTATTTGGCAAAGTACCACTTCAATGTTGCAAGAGAATCAAATGAAAACAACGGCTCAACTTCTTTAAAAATAAGGTTTCAGAAAATTTCATAAAATTCAGTTATAAAGGACTTGGTCATTTTGGCTAAGTGCGGAAACGGATGAAATGATCAAAATGTTCAGATTATTTTCATGGCTCAAATGTTTTTCAAATTTTGTTTTCAAAGTAGTACATTGTTAAAAAAGTTATGTACTTTAAAAAACATATTTTGAAAACAAAATTGGAATAGTGGAAGGCTTTGAAAACAAAGTGGAAAAGGGGCTACTTTCTGTTTTTCTCTGTTTTTTCGAAAAAAGCCATTTTTCTACCTTATTTTCCCTCACAAAAAGAAACATGCAATTGATTGTTTTCCAACTCCACAAATCAAACCAAGCTTATAAAATGTGATTCTCTAACATATTGAAAACAAGTGTTGAAAACAGGTACTTGGCTAGTTTTTGAGAAATGATTCCAAATAGAAACATCAAAAGAAAACATCCAAATTTTCTAATGCCATTTTGTTTTCTTGATTCAAACAAAGCCAAAAAATAATTCTAAGTTGAAAACAACCTTGGTTCAATAATTGGGACAAAAATTCATCAAAGCATCAGATGGAAAACATCACAGAAAGAATAGTAATCATCAGGAAAAATAATATTTTTTTTGAAAGAAAATATTTCTTGCATTGCATATATGACTATTGTCATATGCACATGTTGGTTCACACAAACATGTTGTTTTAATAAAAAAATTGTTGACCCACATTTTTGTCTCCTTGAACTATAGTACAAGGATCCAACCGCATTGGTGGGTGCTGCCCGCAGCAACGACCATCCCCCCTCCCCCCCCCCCCAACGGAAGCTAGATCATTTTTGAGAAAAAATTTAACCAACAAATAGTCAGCCGCCAAGATATCCGACAATCAAACACGGCCATAAAATGAAAATCTCGGCCAACTCAAATCCGAACACACAACAAATAACCGCCTCGGCCATGTCACTCGCTCCGGTTGACTCATTTCCAAAGATTCCAACAGGACTCTCGTGAGGGCACATTTTCCATCTTGGCAAAGCCCATAGGCCTTACCTCGTCCTCCACCACCCTGTCCTCCTCGAGACCAGTAGCTCGGATCAAACTGTCCAGGAGGATGGCCTGACTCTTTACCCATAGTTCCGTGTCATTTCCGTCACTAACTAACCTCGACCAAATGTTGAGATGGTAGTCCGAAAAAGATCCAGCAACTCCTAGTCCACCATCTTCGGTGAGAATGAGGGCGGCTGAATCATTCCCCTCGAAATCGAAGTAGGGTGAGATGATGGTAGCAATGCCGCCCCCGATCAAGTTGTACCCAAGGATTGTTCCATCATTAGACATGAAGTAGAGTATAGAGTTCCCTACAAGCATTCTTTGTGTATGCTTTCTGAAATCCACCGCCAAATCTTCGATCCAGGTCACGTCACCCCACTAGCCAGTCTTCGATGAGTAGGAGCACGCACGTGTAACCCACTCCACATCCTCCTCGTCTTGGTAGTTGTTCTGGTAGCCGCTGCTGTGAGAGTAGACCATCACCAAGTCAAAAGGCCCCCTCCACTGCCGCAGTGGTCGCACCCGTCAGCCACACAGACAATCGCCGCGGTTGGGTGGTCGCCCTGGATTCTGTTCTCCCACATCGCCTCTGGCAGATGCACACGCACCTAGTCTCCGGTGATTGGATCCCATAACACGAGCTCACTCGAACCCATTCGGCAAGCGAGAAGGTTGAGGTTGTGGTGGCGATGAAGTCTCCTGTGCCTAGGACGGCAAGTGAGAAGGCTGAGGCTATGTGTGACGCCCCGGGATCGGGCACTATGCAGATTTCAGCATTTCCGCCAAAATCCACATAATAACCGATTCCAGGTTGCCACTTGTGATAACATTACAACAGTTCACGAATATTCTGCAACAACAACAGAAAAGATATATATATACAAGACGACTCAAACGAGTCAAGGATACAACTGATACAATACAAAGATCCAAATAACAGCGGAAGAAACAACATAGTGTCCGACTACGGACAAGATACAAATTGGACTAAGAGTCCTGAAGATAACCGATGGCGTCCAATCCCTGCCCAGGCCAAGCCGGAGGGATTCCCAAGCTAACATCGACAGACTTCAAACCTGTTGACTGCAATGTGGAATATGCAACCACGAAATGGATTCGTGGGTCAGTACTATTAAGTACTGGCAAGTGGATAAACCATACTCACAAGATACCAGCGTAACCAATCATCACAGGATACAAATACTTTGGGTACAACGGAATGGAAGGGATCATTGCAACGAAGCGGCAGCGGGCTGCACTAACTAACTACAGAGAGGCGCTACAACATCCGGCTAAAAGAAAGGGATAAGATAGCGTATCGGAACCAACTATAACTACTCACCAAACAATACCCATCCAATGTTACCCCCTACTAAGGAAGCAACCCAAGGAAAACTCACACTGTTGATTAAGGTGACATTCATTTTTATGGGGGAGGTAATCTATATTACTAGTCAAGTTATCACCGTTAAGTGTAAGTTGTCTGAGTACTTGTTAGCCAGCACTTTCACCAAGTCATCCATAACCGCGGACAGCACGGCTTCTCGAGAAGATTTAACCCTGCAGGGATGCACCAATTTGGTCGTACACGTAAGAATGACCCGCCAGATGGAAATGCACTTCCACCAAGCGAGGCACTCAACACAACCCAACTCTTCTTCGCATCAAGCCCAAAGAACCCCGTGCAATTGAGCGCACGGCTAATCAAGCCCCACGAAGAAAAGGGGACCCTCATAGCACTCTAAGAACGTGTCTCCCTAAATGCCGACTACAAAAGTTCCACCCTGGCGCCAAGGGTTCGCACCTGCATATGCATGCGGCAAATGGAAAACCCGAACTAAATGAGGCGATTTGGATGAGATGCGAATCGAATCAGAATTGCGGGGGGGGGGCGCCCATACTCGCTTACCACATGCGGTTAGTGCGCTCATCATGGATCGGAGGACAAGACCCTTTTCCTAATTAAGTTCGACACTAGCAGGCCTCAAAACCACGTCGGGCCTCCTGCCGGTGCCTTATCATCAAATTGTTATTACCCCGAGCATTAACATGTTGTTGATTGAATTGAAACCCAACTATCGACTAAACAGATGATAAGACGGACAACAAGACTTGAGCGCAAACAACACTAAGCATGCAACTACGACACGAGGGCCAACAAGGTAAACAAACAACAGTTAATAGGAAGTGGAAGGAAGGCTTTATCATGGCTGCAAGGTAAACATATGATAGGATCGAGACAGAAGCATCGAATCATAAGGCTAGCATAAAGATAACGGAAAGATTCGGTAACAAGTGATGAAAGGCAGCCATAGGTAGCAAGTGAGTATACTTGCCTGAGATCCAGCAAGTAGAGGTACATCCGAACTTGTCGTTGCTCACATCATCTCAACGTCCTATCCGCGAAGAAGCAACGAACTAGCACAAACACCGGATGCAACAATTACTACTACGGCAAAAGATCCAGCATGATCCTATTTTATATGCATGACAGGCGATATGCAAAGCAAGATGCAACATTAAGCAATTTAATCGGAACCGGAGTCCGGAGAACAATTATAGGTTCAAGTTGTTTAGCTAACCATCAATTTAAATGTTGTTTAGCATGGAAAACAATAGTTAGGTGATCTAATCAATGTTAAATGGAATAGGGCATAAATGGAATTAAATAGCCCAACACATTCCATGTTTATTAATTAGGTGGACATGCATAACACTACTAACTAGGCAAGGTGCAAGATGCAAACATGAGCATGGATGGCATATTAATATTCCTTGCATTTTTCTGATCGGAAAGCATATTTTATTTGTTGAATTTGGAATTAAAATGAGCAAGTTATCAAATTAGCAATTTTAAATGCATTAAATAAATAATTAGTTGTTTTCAGCAATTTAACTTATTTAAAACAGAAAACAAAGTTTATATTTGCAAAGTTCATGAAAAATGGGATGGAAAACATATTTTACATGTTCAAAAGAATTTAGTTTGACCAAGTTATTAATTTAGCAATTTTGAATGAATTAAACAAGATTTGAATTATTTAACCAAGTTTAATTATTCAAAACAGGAAACAAAGTTTATATTTGGAAAGCTTGTTCAATTTTGCATGGAGATCATATTTTACACGTTGGAATTGGATTTGAATTGCCCAAGTTATGAATTTTGCAATTTAAAAGGTGTAATTAAAGTATTGAATTATTACTCCAATTTTAATTAGGAAAAACAGTGAACAAATTGCATATTTGAAAAGTACAGGAAATTTGGAATGGAATACATATTTTACTTTTCAAAATTGGAGTTTAAATGAATTTGTTATGGACATTAATTTTGTAGTGATTGGATTTATAAAACAGAAGTTATGGCATTGGCAAAAATAAAAGGTGTGGCTAGGACTAGGATTCAAACTCGGGTGTCTAGAGATGAGGACAGAGGCCCAAACCACCAGGATGGATAGGTGCTAGTGCTAACAGAAGAGAACTGAACGTATAACAAGCGTGTTCTGGCGGTGTTGACTGAAAATAAGGAAAAAGAAGTCCATGCTTCCGATGGGATTTGATCCCGGGATGTAACGCTGCGTGACGGAGGAACTGGCCACTGGGCTGGTGCTCTATTCTTGACAGGATCCGAATCGGACATAGGAAGAGTTATGAACTGGCGTTAACTGAACTTGAATCTGAAAGTTTCATACTGCGGACAGAACGACGACGGAGGACAGAACGACGACCGTGACGACCGTGCCGCTCGACGGCGGACACGCAGAGCATGGGGAGAAGGGCGGGAAGGTGTCCCGAGGGACGGAGGCTCACCACGAGGCTCCCGGCGTGGCCGTACGATGCGTGGACGGAGGAGATGGTCGGTAGACGACCATGGCGTACGCATGGACAGAGGAGGAAGAAGCGCTCGGCGGCGACGTCTTGGGGATGCTCCGGCTTCCGATCTTCTGCGTAGAGGATGAGGGGATCACGGCGGTTTGATTCCCGCAGCTAACTTGGCTCGAGGGCGAGCATGGCGATGGGGCCTCGGAGAGAAGCTCCGGTGTTCTTCCTCCGTTTCAGAAAAATTCAGAGAAAATTACAGAGGAGGAAAAGGAGAGGGTGGCGGCGCGAGATGGAGAGGAAGGAGAAGGGAGGAGGGCTAGGGTTTCTGGGAATCCGGAGGGAGGGGTAGATAAGGAGGGGGAGAGGGGGGGCCAGGAGGAGGCCATGGTCACGTTCTGTACGACCTTCGTGAGGAAGACGACAAGGAGGGTGGCCTCCTGGTGGGCTGGGTGCAAATGGGGTAGTAGGTGGGCCTGGTCCACTTGGGCCAGCCTGCCTCCCCCTGGTGTGATTTTATTTGTTTTATTTCCTTTTTTTTTGTAAGAATGGTTTGAGAGATAGATGGATTTTGGAGGTTTAAGATAACCAGAAAAAATTGTGGATTCAATTTATTTGTGCTTAGACAAGCAAAAGCACAAGTGCACAAAAATTGGATTTTGAAAATTTCAAACTTAGTTTGAACTTTGAATTTGAACCAAATTGGAAATTGAGGGAGTTTTAATATTCCAAAAATCATGGTTTTGGTTTCTTTGCACTTGGCATTTAAAGTGCCCAAGTGTGGAAGTTTTTTTGTTTTTGGAAATTTGAAAGTCTGTTTGAGTTTTGAATTTAAATGACATTTGGGTGAAAATAAATGCAATGCATATGATGCTTGATGCAAAGCAAAAAGGAAAACAACCAATTTTCTAAATTAGGGAAAACACCCCAGGTGTTACACTGTGGTGGCGACAAAGTCTTGTATGCCCATTCGGACGTTGTTTCGAAGGAAGCCCGGTACGGGGTGTCTCCTGTGCAGCTCGTGGAGGCGACAGAACCCGCGGTGCTAGATGATGCATCTCCAAGGCTTGCAGACGAGCAAGGCATGGAGGAGACAAGCCGGCTGTTCGGGGGGTAGGCGGAGGAGGATCTCCTCAACGAGCTTGTCCGGCGGCGAGTCGGCGAGGTGCAGCGGAGCCGCCATGGAGCTTTCTAGGTATTTGGATTGGATTGGATTGGGAAGAGCGTGCAGTGAAAAGTTCGACTCAACCAGATTACGAAGATAATTTAGGAGTTACTCCCTCCGTCCCAAAAAGGATGTCTCAAATTTCTCCAAATTTGCATGTATCTAGACTTTTAGTGTGTAGATACATGCCGATTTGGACAAAGTTGAGACATGGGACGGAGGGAGTATTTTATCAGTCGTGCGTAACAGCATTTTCAAAAGTTTCTCAACTTGTTGCGGCATGCCAATTTTCTATCAACGGGTGGCATAAAATTATTTTCCGGAAACACATGTACATCAGATTTTCTCGTTCATTAACCTCATACACAGCTCGTGTCACTTCTCTTATGAACCTTTGTGGTGCAAAGCTAAATGTACAGAATTTTAGGTTATGAATCGATGTCCCCATTCTAATCAATTGCGCACGTACTATGCCAAACAAACTAGAAGATCCTGAATTCAGCAATCGTGTTGTTTTATTGACGAGGAACTAATTAAGCATCACAATCACTTCAATTCATTTCCAGTGTCCAGACTCCTCCAATGACACTTTGCGATTACCTGTTTTGTCTAGGCCGTTGATTCTCTCAGCAAGAAAGCAACTCTATGCTCGGCTAGTTGCATACATCCATGTACAGCACTGTTGCTCGGCTAGTTGCATACATCCTGGTTGTTCCATCTCGGCGAATCTCAGAAAGAGTATATGCAAGTTTATGCCTAGATGAACAGAGAGATAACTGGATTCAGAGAGATTCAAAGTAACCCATCGGCGCTCAACTATCTTCAATGTGAAACTGTGCAACACAAACAGTTATTTCTTTCCTAACGTCTCCCATTCTCAGAGATGTATGTTTAGTTGCTCACCATACTTCACTAGCACTTCTTCGTCTTTCTGTTGTTGCACCAGTATCGGGGCGTTATCTTTCTCTTTCTACACCTTACTCCTCCTCATTCAAGCACGTTGTGGGTTGATTCGAGGAGTTAGCTAGAAAACTAACTAGTAACCAGGCGCAACAGAACTGGTGGTCGCTCTTGGTACTAGTGAAATATATATTGCTTCTAGTCTAGCTCTGATGATAGTAAAGATATCCTGCACACGTATTCTTACTTGGTAGGTAACACTGCATTTGTGTGTACCATTGATCTGTCTGAAAACCATTCTGATGACAAGGACAAAATACAACCAATGTGTGCAATAAAAGTGCGAACAATCAATGTGTGTAATCAAAACATAACCAATTAAAATATTATTGTAAAGTGGATTTTTTTTATAGATTTTCCTAGTGTTAGTAATGTGGTGGGACAATGCAGGTAAGGTATTTATTGATGGTCAATACATGTAGGAGCTTCATCTGATGTCTCTAAGGAAATATATAGGTTCAGTGTCTCAAGAACCGTCACTCTTTTCTGGTACTTTTTCTGATAATCTGAGAATTGGCAAAATGGATGGAACTGATGAAGAGATGATTGAAGCAGCAAAATCGGCTAATGTGCACTCTTTTATATCCAAACTTCCAAACCAATACTCAATTGAGGTAAGACTTCATGTTCACAAAAAAGGACGGTAGAAACCTCATGGATATCTCTTGTATTATATGTTTTTAAATCAAACCAAGTCAAATACTTGTGTTTAAAATAGCATTACAAGAATGTAGACTACATTTCAAGCTAGGCGCTCTTGTCTCTAACCCTTGGCAGGCCACAGAGAGCAGCCTTCTGTTGGAAAAAAAAGGTAATTTTATAAAATCTTTAGTTAGACACCAATTCTATATAACAGTATGCATAATGCATTGCCCCTATTTATGGACCACTTCAGGTAGGAGAAACAAGTGTGCAACTATCTGGAGGCCAGAAACAAAGAATAGTTATTGCAAGCGCTATTTTTCTTGATGAAGCCACAAGTGCACTTTATTCAGAATCCGATAAGCGATGTTGACGCCGTCGACATGGCAATTGTGCCAACGAAAATTAGGGCTTCGTGCCACCAAGGTCTGTAGTCAGTGCTTCCTTTTCCATTTCCGCGTTGAAGATCTGCCAATAAGAGATTATATGATGAGTGCAACCTCATGTGAACTAGGCCTACTAACCAATCACATACATACTCCATTCGACGCAGTCACGTTAAAATTTATCTGGATTTTAAAGTACTGAGAAATGCAACCGGTGCTCTTTTTTTTTTGGAATCTTTCCATGGATCTCAAAGCAAAAAAATCCATTGAAAGGTCTCCACGAATCTAGACAAGAGCACAAGCAACTCCAAGTCCAACGTCCACTCCATGTCTAGCTGACAAAATTTGTAACTCGGCACACAGAGGCTCAGAATAAAACACCTGCTCCCACGCACTCTCGGTGTGAAATTGAGAAACGTCATTGCTCCCTAGCTGCATGATTTTTTTTTGAAACGGGTAACTCCAGTCTCTGCATCAAATTGATGCACACAGCTGATTTTATTAAATAAAGTATCAAGTACGTGGTATGTGAAACTTATTACAAATCATGGATCACAAAGATGCTCCATACGAATTAACCAACGGAAAACTAGAAGGGAATAGCATCTATGCATTTTCCAATCGTCTAGTGAGCAACCAGCCGCCCTGGTTGAAGATAGCCCGTACGACCTCCATCAACCGAGCACATCCTGAGTCCAAACGACCTCGCTGGTCCGCTGGTAGCAAAAGAGCCCACAAGTGGATCCAATACGTGGTTCGATGAATCACCTGCAAAAAATTACCCACTCTCTCATTGTTAAAAATCACATCATTACGACAATTCCAAATTGCCCATAAGAAAGCACATACACCTATGCATATGATCGATTTACTTTTTTTATCCATCCCAGAGAGCCAACTACCAAACATGTTATTCACACTAGATGGGGCAGCAATTCCAAACGTAAAATGAATCAGACGCCAAACTTTTCTACCAAAATCACAAGACACAAAAAAATGCTCAACACTCTCCTGTGTCCCACAAAAAACACATTTAGTGCAACCACTCCATTTTCGTTTGGCTAAATTATCCTTTGTGAGTAATTCTTTCCTGGAAAGAAACCACATAATTTTTTTAATTTTAAGAGGTACCTTAAGCCTCCAAAGAAATTTCCTAAGATATCTAGCATTACCATTCATCTGGTCAGTGTAAAAAGATTTGACGGAGAAGACTCCAGAGGGACAGACGTTCCAGGAGAAAGTGTCTGGTTCATCTGATAGATTTACTACCAAAAGTCTATCTACCATATGAAGCCAGACATCCCACTTATCATCCACTAAAGAACGCCTAAACGTCAAGTTAATATGATTATGTCCAATGACTTGAGAGATCATAACATTTTTTATCTCACAATAGAAAACAGAGATGGGTATTGTACTGCCAATGAGGTGGATCCCAACAAACATCCTCCCAGAACCTGATATTATGCCCATTACCAAGTGTGAAAGTAATTCTCTTAAAAAACTCATCTTTTACTCCCATAATGCCTTTCCAAAAGGGGGAGTCCGTAGGATTGGCCTCAATCTGCGCCAACGGCATATCTCTGATATATTTGTTACGTAGTAACTCATGCCAAACCCATCCTCAGTTAACAACTTAAAAAGGCATTTGGCAAGAAGGCATTTGTTTTTAAGTTGTAAAAGCTCAATCCCCAGGACACCTTGATCCTTAGGACGGTAGATGATATTTCATTTTGTTAGTCGATATTTATTTTTAAGGATATCACTTTGCCAAAAAAAAGCGAGAACGATAAAAGTCTAGTCGTTTACATACCCCAACGGGTATCTCAAAGAACGACAATGGAAACATAGGAAGACTTGATAGAACCGAATTAATCAAGACCAGGCGATCTCCATAAGAAAGAAGTTTACCCGCCCAAGAAGCAAGATTTTGCTCAAAACGATCCTCAACAGGTTTCCACTCTTTATTAAGAAGTTTCCGATAATGAATCGGAATCCTTAAGTACTTAAATGGTAAGGTACCTAATTCACATCCAAAGATGTGTCTATAATTATCCTTATCCTCTATGGCCTTACCGAAACAGAAAATCTCACTCTTATGAAAATTAATTTTTAATCCCGAAAGTTGCTGAAATATAGACAAAATCAATTTCATATTTACCGCCTTATCAAGATCATGCTCAAGAAAAATAATAGTATCATCAGCATATTGAAGGATGGAGAGACCTCCCTCAACCAGATGAGGTATGAGACCTCCAACTTGACCATCCTCTTTTGCATGTGCAATTAGAACAGCCAAAATGTCTACCACAATGTTAAACAAAATAGGGGACACAGGATATCCCAGCCTTAAGCCCTTTAGGGTTTGAAAGTAATGTCCTATATCATCATTCACACGGATCCCAACTCTTCCTCCCTGAATAAACCTTTCCACCCATTGCCGCCATTGGGGACACAACCCCTTCATACGCAACACTTGTTGTAGGAAAGACCAATTAACTTTGTCATAAGCCTTTTCAAAATCAATTTTGAAAAGTACACCATTCATTTTCTTCCGATGAAGCTCATGGATAGTCTCATGCAAAACTACCACTCCTTCCAAAATATTTTGACCAGGGAGAAACGCAGATTGAGATGGTCAATTAATTTTTGTGCAATGGTTATCTCTTCCCTAACGTCTCCTATTTCTAGATAGATGTATGCTTAACATACTTCACTAGTTCACTGGCTCTTTCTCTTTCATCTTTTGGTTGTTGTACTGGTGGCGGGTGTTATTTGTTCCTTGTGCATCTTACTCTTTCTCCTTGTTCAAGAACATGCATGTGTGTTACTTCGAGGAGTCGGAAAACTAAATAGTAACAAGGCACAATGGAGAGTGGTGGTGGCTCTTGGTACCAGTCAAATATATAGTGGTTCTTGCTCTTATGGCAGTGTATATCGTGCCCATGTATTATTACTTGGTAGGTAACACTAAACTGCGTATATCATTGAATTATTTTGAAAATTCTTCTGATGGCAAAGACACCACAACCAATGTGTGATGACTAGAAAAACACAACCAATGTGTGCAATAAAAGTGCGACCAACCTTGTGTTATCCAAGTTATCCTTTTAGACCTCGGTCTATTGGACCCTTAATTTACTGCTTCCAAATATGTCTTGTTTTCGAAAGCAATATTGGTCTCCAACTTAGATAGAAACACAGGGATCTTTTCAGGTCTGACACGCGACGACAAGTTGCATCTCGCAGAGAAGTACGTGGACCGTTGTTGTTTAGAATGCATAGTTTTTGTATTTTTTAGATTAGGAATGTATAGTTAACATCATCTCTCTTTGCTAACTGAAAAAACCCGCGGTTGTTCTTAAGAGTGAAGTAGGTTGGTTTGAAGAACAAGGGAACAACGTCGCCTTCTTGACACTCCCATGTTGCCAACGACACCTCGTTGATAAAATATCTATTATCGATCGAATGCCCATCATCGTTCACTGCATTTATTCAATCCTGATAGCAACGGTTTTGAGCACCGGGTGAACTGGAGGATGGGTCTGGTTGTATATGCCATGGTGCCATGCCACTCGACCGCTAGTCTTGTACTCCCTCTATTCCATATTACAAGATGTTTTGGCAAACTAGTACAAGCCAGGTCGGCACAGGGCTTTGCCGCTGACATCTCTACTTTCCACCAGAATGTTATCTCACTCACTTCAGAGGCCGTCGGCAACATCCGTATATTTGCGTCTTTCGTTCAGCAATAGCAGACAGTAGCGGAGAACAGAAAAAGTTTCAGGTCGAGCGAACTTTAAAGCATACAAAAACTAAATTACTAGTCTAGACGCATTAATACTTTACTTGATCCTAAACATATTCAAGTGCCATCAGCTAGGTTAAATAGTGAGGAACACAAGCTTGGAAAATACTTAAAACATCAGATTTCATGGCCAGGCTGAGTGTTCTAATTTGATACCTTAAAACGGAAACGATGGCACTTTATTTTCCCATGTAGCTAACTATAAGGAGAATGCCAAGGCTCAAGCTAGTCCCAATCCACACTAGGAACCAACGACATAGCCCTTACATCCTCTCCACGAACAGTACGAGGAGAAGATCCGCGGTGTTGGCTCTTCTGTTAAGGTTCTACCAACCACGAAAAGAAAAAGTACTTGTGAACGGTAAAGACATAAGAGATACAACCCGAAGTGGCTGAGGAAGCACATAGGACTAGTTCAGTAAGAGCCAGTCCTATTCAACCTGTCCATAAGAGAGAACATCAGCTACAGGAATGAAGGTGCGTCCAAGGCTGAGCTAGTGGAGGCGAACATCCACGAGTTCATCAGCAGCCTGTCGACAGAGTACGACAACATTGTCGGGGACAAAGGGTGCGAGCTCAGGCCAGAAGCAGCGGATCGCGATCGCGAGAACTGTACTGAAGAAACCCGCCATACTCCTGCTGGACGGCGATGGTGAGTCGAAGAGGGTGGTGATGAAGTTGGATCTATATTTTTCCAGGACTCAAAATTCAATACGAAATATCCTTAACTGTTTGTCAAAATTGCTACCCGTTTCCACAATTGACTTCTCATGTATTTGTTTGCGTGTACTTCAAGTGTTCTGCGGCCGTGTACTTCTTGTGTGTACCTCCTGTGTTTTCATGTGATTATTTTTCATATTTGTGTGTGTAGTCCTCGAGTTTTTGTATGCATTTACTTTCCAATTTACTTAACGTTTTTGTGTGTACTTGAGTGTTTTGCGGCCGTGTACTTCTTGTGTGTAGCTCCTGTGTTTCCATGTGATTATTTTTCATATTTGTATGTGGTAGTCCTCGAGTTTGTGTATGCATTTACTTTCCAATTTACTTAACATGTTTGTGTGCGTGTTTACTTGCCAATTCAGTGTGTACATGTGTTGAAAATGAAGTACATAGTACAAGACCGAACGTCTCTCAACAATCTTATTTGGCTAACAAGAATCTTTCTTGGCGAAACTATAAGAGACTGAAAATATCACCACCGACATCCACACCCTTCCTTGCATAGGACGTGCATTCTTCCTTTTGCTCAACACGGGGCCTATTGGATATACTTGGTCTTTTAGCATCTTGCATGATGACGTTGTGTTGTCACCAACGGGATCCAAACTTGGAAGGATGTTGTCTCAGGATCTGACATAGCTTGGGACGACATTTCTTGCCCCAGTTTTTCAAGCTGAATCAGAACAATTTAGATATGTCATACTTGCTTACAGGCAAGGAAAAACCTTTTCTCTGTTCATACAAAACTAGGATCACACGGAAGAATCAAGTTAGTAATATGAGTAACATATAGTTCATTCACCTTCTCCCCGAGTTCAGCCAATATGCCAACATGGCACACCATCTCATCGTGCAGAGTGGATTTTACTGAGCCTCCTTCGGCCGCATATGCATTATCCCCTTTATAAGCCAACATAGTTTTCCTAGCATTTTTCAGGTTCTGTATGCGTGACCTGCAATGTGTAATAGACTCTTCACAATATCGGATTGCATCTATAATCTTGTGCGTGACCTCCAAAACAGAACATATGCAGAAGTTTCTAGGGCCGAACTAAGGATACTAACAAATGAAAACCAACGGAAATATACAAGATACATACATCACTTTAGGTTTACAAATATGCTATTTATAGTAATATATGGAAGACAATTATACTGGTTTTAGGAGTGTAGTAGTTACTATGGGTGCGTCTATTGTATGCTTGCAAGAGACAAAACTTGCGGTTGTAACCCCCTCTATTGTTATAAAAACCCTAGGCGCGGATTTTGACGCTTACTCTTCTGCTTGCCGACGATTGGTGCGCGGGGGGGGGGGGGGGGGATTATAGTTGCTTGGGTTAGCCGTTGGATGCAGCTCGATAGCGCCCATGTTGACCTTAACAACGTCACGACTAGCGTTTCACCCCCTAATGGGGCACAGGGATGGTGGCTTGCATGTGTATATGGTCCCGGGAGGAGGCTAATAAGGTGGACTTCCTGGATGAGCAACGCGCGGTACGCGCTGGCCACCCTGGACCTTGGGCGCTCTGTGGGGACTTTAACATCATCTATCACGACAAGGATAAAAACAACGGCAACCTAAACAGACGGATGATGGGGAGTTTTAGGCGCTTCCTTAACGACAGCAGTCTTAAGGAGACCTATCTCCACGGACGCCGCTACACTTGGTCCAAGAGAGGGCGACCCCGACCCTCGTGAGACTAGATAGGGTGTTTGCCACGCCGAGCTGGGAGGAGTTGCATCTTAGCTTCTCCCTACGGTGTCGGGCAACGGTTGTCGTGGACCACTGCTCCCTCCTATTGGACTGCACCACGCAGTCCTTGGGTCCGAAGCGCTTCCAGTTTGAACGCTTATGGCTGAGGCTTGAGGGTTTCAGCCAGGTGGTGGCTAACGCATGGGGTGAGGTGGACGGGGACTCGGATCCCTTCCGTCGTCTCACATCCAAGCTAAAGCGCGCGGCGCATAAGCTCCTGAGCTGGAGTGATAAGAAGTTTGGGTGTGTTAGTCTTCAGCTGATGACAGCGCGAGAGGTTGTCCTTCGGCTGGATGTCGCTATGGAGTCCCGCCAGCTCTCCCCTGACGAGTGCCTGCTCCGGGCCAGGACCAAGCGGACAAACCTTGGGCTTGCCTCCCTGGAGCGCATGATGGCTCTCCAAAGGGCCAAGATCTCCTGGCTGCGGGAGGGGGACGCGAACACGGCCTGCTTCCACCAGTACGCATCGTACCGCCGGCAGAAGAACGTAGTCCACGGATTCCAAGTCGATGGTACAATGGTATCTGTCCATGCCGCGATGGTTGAGGCCTCCTTCACCCACTTTGAGAGCCTTCTCGGCTCAACGAGTGACCGAGAATTCTCGCTTGACCTGGACTTCCTAGGCATACATGCCAAAGACCTCTCAGGACTCGAGGCTTCCTTCTCGGAGGAGGAGGTATGGGAGGTGGTTCGGCGACTCCCACACGGGAAGGCGCCTAGGCCAGATGGGTTCACAGCGGAGTTCCTACAGAACTGTTGGGGTGGTGAGGGGGGATTTCATGGATGCTTTCGACAAGCTCTTCACGATGTGTGAGCGTGGCTTCCAAGGCCTAAACCAGGCCCTGTTGATTCTACTTCCCAAATGGCCGGATGCGGCTACACTCGGTGACTATCGTTCTATAAGCCTGATCCACATCTTCGTAAAGCTGGCATCAAATATGCTCGCAGCACGGCTCGCACCCAGGTGGGGCCGCTGGTTGATAGCAACCAATGTGCCTTCATACAAAAGCGGTGCATCCATGATAACTTCATGTTGGTACAGCAGACGGCGAGGCTTGATATGTCATAAACGTATCCCTAATTTCTGATGCTCCATGATGATATTATGCCAATTGCTACATGTTTTCTCCCTTATTTATAGCATTTTTATCGATTTCCGGACTAACCTATTGACAAGATGGCATAGAGCCAGTTCTGTGTTTTCTGCTGTTTTTAGTTTCAGAAAAGTTGTTCTGGAAATATTCTCGGAATTGGAAAATTCGAAGACCGAAGTCCTATTTTCCCCGAAAGCATCCAGAAGACAGAAGAGGAGTCGAACAGGGGCAGCAGGGGGGCCACAACCTAGGGTGGTGCGGGCCCCCCTGGTCGCGCCAGCTAGGGATGTGGGCCCCTGGAGCTCCACCGCCTTTGCCCTTTCGCCTATTTAAGCCCCCCGGATGGAAAACCCTAAGCACCTGATCAAAATCCCCGAAAAAGTTCCGCAGCCGCCGTCACCATCAACCCTAGATCAGGAGGGTTTGGAGCTGTTTTCCGGCACCCTGTCGGAGAGGAAATAATCACCGGAGGCTTCTACATCACCATGCCTACCTCCGGAGTGATGCGTGAGTAGTTCATCCCTGGACTACGGGTCCATAGCAGTAGCTAGATGGTTGTATCCTCCTCATATGCCTCCATGTTTAGATCTCGTGAGCTGCCTATCATGATCGAGATTGATCTTATGTAATTCTTAATGTTGTGTTTGCTGGTATCCGATGAATATTGACCTTATGCCAAGTTGATTATAGTATTTATTGCATATGTTATTTGTGATCTTGCATGCTTTCCATTGCTAGTGGTTGCTCTGGCCAAGTAGTTTCTAGTGACTCCAAGAGGGAGTATTTATGCTTGATAGTGGGTTCATGCCTCCTTGTTGCCTTGCTCGAGTGACAAAAACGTGAAGGGGGAGGATGTGTTGTTGCCATTAGGGAGAAAACAGCGGTGAGAGTACCCGCATGTATAATCATTGCTTACATTACACACTTTGTTTAATGCAATTATCTGTTGCTTGCAATTTAATACCTAAGGGGGTTTGGATGATAACCTGAGGGTGGATTATTAGTCATAGATGCAGATGGATGTTGGTCTATGTATCTTGTTGTAATGCCCGCACTAAATACCATAGTAATCATCATGTTATAATGTGCACTACGGTGCAACCTTTATTTTTCAATTGCCCAGTTGTAATTTGTTCACCCAGCATGCTATCTTTTATGGAGAGACACCACTAGTGAACCTACGAACCCCGGTCCATTTTTCCACATTGTTAAACAAACCACAACAATTTCCTGCTCTCTCTACTTTCTGCAAGCATACAACTATTTTCCACACTATACATCTAATCTTTGTTTTCGGCAAGACCGGTGAGATTGATAACCTCACTGTACCATTGGGGAAAAATATTTTGGTTGTGTTGTGTGCAGGTTCCACGTTGTTGCTCACACTGGTGAAGCGCCAGCACCACCATCAGTGGCATCAACCTTCCGAAGGTCCTCCTTCTCCTACTATATAGATAACCCTGGTTCTTAACTAAGGGGAAAACTCCTACCATTGTGCTCATCACACCCTCCTCTTGGGGTATCCCAACAACACATAGCAAGGCTCCTTCATGGCCTCAAGGAACCGTGGGTGATGCTCAAGCTCAACATTGCTCGGCCTTTTGACTCGGTCTCCTGGAGCTTCCTCTTTGAGATCCTGGTGAAGCTCGGCTTTGGACCACGATTCCACGAGATGGTCGCGGTCCTTTTGTCCACGACCAGTACGAGGGTGTTTCTCAACGGCAAGCTAGGGCCGCCAATCTGGCACAGACGAGGTCTCCGACAGGGGGACCCTCTATCCCCCACCCTATTCATGTTAGTGATGAACACGATGTCGGGAGCTGATGACGTCCACATCACTATACGCGGATGATGTGGTAATATTTTGCCACCCAGACGAGCCGGAACTGCGCGCTATTCGTGCGACCCTGGACCTCTTTGGATAGGCATCAGGGCTGCATATCAACTTTGTGAAATGTCTAGTCTCCCCGATTGTGTGCTCTGAGCTTGATGCTGATCGAGCTGCGGCGGTTATGGACTGCCCGCTGGCTCCCTTCCCGGTTAAGTATCTCGGCATCCCCTTCTCGGTCGGGAGGCTACCAGGGAGGCCCTCCAATCCCTGGTGAACAAGTTGGCCAATAAGCTGCCGACTTGGAAGGCGTCCATGATGCCACGGGCCGGGCGCCTGACACTCATTTGTTGGGTGCTTGCAGCTATACCACTACACCAGCTAGTGGTGCTGATCCTAAATAAGAAGGTGTTGAAACAGGTAAACAAGATCTTACAGGGTTTCTTGTGGGTGGGAAGGTTGGATGCCAACGGGGGCCACTGCCATGTCAACTAGGCAAGGGTGTGTCGCCTGTTGCGGCTGGGTGGTCTCGGCGTGCATGGCCTATACAGTATCTCCATTAGCATGTGGGTGCGTTGGCTGTGAAGGAAGCGCACTGACCTCCTACGCCCCTGGCGCAGGCTTGATATGCAGTTTTCCAAGGATGAGAAGGCCATATTCGACGCCTCCACATACATGGTGGTGGGAGAGGGGAGTACGACTCTCTTCTGGGAGGACAGATGGCTGGATGGCATGACGATGAGGGAGATAGAGCCGGGCCTTTTCGTGCTAATCCCTCGACGCTGTAGGAAGCGTTGTACGGTGCAGCAGGCGTTGGCTGAGCGCAGCTGGATCACCGACATCACAGGAGCTTTGAGCCCACTGGTCTTGTGGCAGTACGTTCAGCTCTGGATCCGGTTACGAGACATGCAGCTCTCTGAGGAACCAGATAGGCTCATATGGCGTTGGACGACGGACGCACAATACTCTTCATGGTCCTGCTACAATGCACTCGTCGAGGGTTCTATGGCCTCAGGTTCCTGGACGCTCAACTAGAAGATGTGGGCGCCACCCAGGGTGAAGTTCTTCATCTGGTTATCCTGCCAGGATAGATGTTGGACAGGGGCGAGGCTCGCACGCCAAGGTCAACCCCCATCTGGCTCACTGCCCGTTGTGTGACCAAGCGGTGGAGACGATGGACCACATCCTCACCGGATGCCCATTCTCACGGACGATCTGGCACAAGGTCCTATCGTGGATCGGATCCACCGCGGGACCTCCTGCGGAGGAAGGTGCTTTCGTCGACTAGTGGTCTAGGGTGCTTGACACCACCCCTGGCACCATGCGCAGGGGCGCCTCATCGATTATCATGCTGAAGGCATGGTGTATCTGGAAACACCGTAACTCTGTGGTCTTCAACAACGCCCAACCATCATAGACTTCCCTTCTCGGCACGATCAAGGCCGAGGCGCGCGACTGGGCGGACGCGGGAGCCCGAGGACTACGTCAACTTCTCCCCTAGTTACGCCGGGTTGAGTTGTATGGTGTGGGGTTGGCCCTTCTTTGGGTTTGTACATATACTCTATTTCTATCAATGCATCAAAATGCGAAGCTTTTTGCGTTTTCGCGAAAATTAACACTGCTATTACCACAAAAAGGATACAGTTCAACAATTTTGCGATCATCATACTCAACCAAACGCTCCAAGATGGCTCGTCTGCAAATCAAATGTGTTGAAATGAGTACAAAGACCACTCACTCCCTAAATGCAGAAGCAACTAAGTAAACTGAGACTACCTCTTTTCAAGCAGACTTTGGTCAGAGTAGAAAAGATTTTAACTTCCTCCATAGTGTTGTTTGGGCGCTTGTCAACTAATGCTCTTGTAATATCCAACATTTCCCAGGCCATATCAATATCAAAATAACTTTCATTATTTGACATGTTATGATAATCATAGTTGTTGTCACTGCTCCCATCCTCTTGATCTTTGCCATTTGAGTTTTGTCCTAATCAATGTCTATGTCAGTATTTACTATGGTAGGAAGAAAAGCACACTAAAAAAATTAACATGGCTGTCAACTATTATACTATTGGACCATTCCTGAAGATGTGGATTTAAGACAACAAAAAGCAATTAGATGGATACTAATATGTAAAACTTCAATGGTACAATGTGATCATCATAACACATTGGTGCATTAAAAGCAAATGGTTAGAATCATGATGCGGATCTCAGATAACAAGTATTCACATTGTTATACATAATTGCTAATAGGATAAATTTCTATGTAGTAAACACTAGCCAACACAAATACCAAATACACAAGCTAGACCACTTATTGCAAAAAAAAATCAAATAAAACCTCTGCTTTATAGATCCTATTTATATTTAATCTACGCATTTTTATTTCAAGTGTACATGTAAGAAAAATAAAAAATGAACATACAAAACTAAAGGCAATTAGCTGACATGTGGCAACAGAAATGAGTTACCGTTAACTTATAAATAAGACTTACATGAAATAAAAGCAATTTTCTATTCTCCAAGATATCATTTGCTATCTAGAGCATGAAATAGAATTTCTCACATCGATTACTAGGTAGGGAAAGAGGAAGAGAGATCATTTGTGTCCGTAGAATGCTACCAACTCTATAGAAAGACGGTAACTGTAATAATGAACCTTCCTCAAAATCACCTTTCTTCAAAGGAGAAGAATCCTCCATATTTCTATCAGGGGCCTTTGAGTTTACAGTATCGTCCTTAAAGGTTGTACTTTTCATTGATTGTTCATTTGGTGCACTCTTGGGAACGTTAAACAAGGGATCGGACACTCCCTGAGTTTCTTTTAGTGCACATCCAATTTTTTTTGAGGCTGTCACCGGGGGGAGAGGATCCCCACCTGGATATTACTCAAAAATAGTTTTAGACATTACATAGGATGAGATGTGCACGCCACAAGTTGGTGGCCTCTCTGTGCTCTGGAATTTGGAAACGGTGAGACCAGATGGTCAGATCATGGGTAATGTTTGCAATGGTATTGTTACATGGCCGATCTATTTTTCTAAATACCATTGCGTTTTGGGTATCCCAGATCTTCAAAAGGATGATGAGGGACATGGAATGCCAAATACAATCGGGCAGCCCGTGAGGCGGCTGTGTATCCCAAACCGAAGTGATGGATAGGGTGGGCGTGTGTAGTCCAATCTTCTGCCATATTAGAACAGCCTGAGAACATGTGAAGAAGAGGTGGTTGTTGTCCTCCTGTGGCACAGCACAAGGAGGGCAGTTTGAGTGATCCAGTATGTTCTCGTGGCGTATTCAGCCTATCCAGGAGAAGTAGCCATCCAAAGACCTTCACCTTGCCCGACACCCTAGTGTTCCAGATGCGCTCAGCATCCGTACAATGGCTGCTATCCTGCATAACACCGTAGGCCTCTTTGGTGGAGAAAGGGGAGCCATCGAGCAGTACACGAGTATCCGGCTCTCCATAGAGTGCGAAGTCCTGTAACAACAAAGAGAGAGTAGCTAGCTAGCTTGCAACCGCATTGGTTAGCCGATTTTGGAGGTCCGTCTCGACCCCATTTTGCAGTACATCCACAACGAAGGCCTTTTGTTTAGTGTGGTGAGAAAATAGGGCAGGGAAAACGTCAGCCAACAACTCCTGGAGGAGCCATCTGTCATGCCAAAAGTAGGTGGAGGATCCATTGTTGACATAACATTTGGTTAGTTGCGATAGCATTGGCATATATTTGGAAATAATTTTGCTCAAAAAGGAGAGGTTGGTGGAGTGTCGAGCAAAAGGAGATTGCCAAGAGATCCAATGTTTCCAAGGCGTGTGGTGGTTATGAACGAATTTGAAGCAAAATTTTAAAAGCAAACAAACATTCTGTGCATTAATTTTTTTTATCCCAAGACCGCCCCCACACCTAGGTGTACATGCTTTATCCCAAGCGACCAGGCATTGCACTCATGTGCATGTATCGTCAGAGGACCAAAAGAAGATTCTAGGCTTGCTATCAATGGTGTGGATGACTGCGGCCGGAAGAGGTAGGGAGGACATGAAGTATCACACCCTAGTTTTTGGACTCTTGTATTGTGTTCAAGAAGACAAAAATTAGGGCCAACAAATTTTTTTAACAACATGATTGTTTGAACTAACATGTGTTTATGATCTTAATCATATTTGCAATACAAGTTTTGTTTCTTGATAAAACCAATAGCAAATTTTTCTGAAAACACTTTTATAATTTTTCCCTGATGTTTTCCCTAATGTTACTTGAGTGGATTTTTATTCCAAGACTTGGATTATTCTTGGTTGCATCCTCAAAAAAACTTTTAACTTTGTTGGATCCAAGAAAACAAAATTTCAAAATGATTTATGAAAGTTTTCTTTTAAGTTTTCTATGGAAACTATTCCCTGAAAATATAGCCAAGAACCTGTTTTCTACCTTTGTTTTCACTAGGCTATAAAATGTTATTTTATGTTTTCTTGACTTTTATTTAATCCTTGATATATGTACTACAAATCCATAAGCTTGGATTTATTTTTGTAGTAATAAAAATTATCTTTTGCTTGTTGTCTTTGTGGTATAAAATTAAGGCAGAAAAAGGCATTTTTGGAAAACAAAGAAAAACAGAAAGTACACCTTTTTACACATTGTTTTCATGGCCTTAAACTATTTCAAATTTGTTTCCAAAAGATGTTTATGAAATTTTACAACATGGTTAACAAGTTCCCACTTTGAAAACAAATTTTGGAAACCATTTGACCCTTGAAAACAAACCCAACTTTTTGATCTTTTCATCTGTTTTCAACACTTAGAAATTTTCTCTAAGTCTTAACTCAACTTTTTGAACAGTGTGAGATACACTTTTGGGCAGATGTTTTCTTTGTTTTTCTTTGCAAGTTTTGAGGTGTAACCTTGTCAAATGGGTTGACTAACTTATTGACTCGAGCCAGGATGTATGTTTTGCTTCTAGAAGCCTTGGGTATGAAGGAAACATGAGAGAGAGGGTGATGATGTGGCATGGGTATGGGCACCCATACCTTGCCCTTTCCCACCTTGACCTTGACCCATTTTGCTCCCAAAGGCCATGAGTTGACTGGCCCTTTGTTGGTCTTGGCTTTTGGCATGCTGCCATGATGTGTTTGGTCCTTTTTCCCTCTGGACTAGCCCATGCCATTGCTTGGCATGCACCCGAGATCCACCCCTTGCCATTGCCCTTATCCCCACGGATACAAGCCTCCACTCCCCTGTCCCTTGCGCCACACTGCTCCCTCACTCCCACACTCTCTCCCCCACCCGAAGAAACGACCCCGAGAGCTCCCTGTGGACGCCTGAGCCAGAACATCGCCGCCGGCCACAACAACAACTCCGAGGTGGTGCAGCTCCACCCCGCCGTTCCCACCGCTCCCTTTGGCCTCCAACAAACTCCCCATAGTCATTAGGGTCTCCCTGACACCCCGTTCGCCTTCGTTCCCGCAGGATCGCCGCCGCCGTCCGTGGACGCCGCCACGGGCACCGGCCGCCAGGAGCCGCGCCCGACGCCACCATCGACGCCCTCGACTCCCCGTGGACCCAGCTACCTCCCCCGAGCCACGCCACTGCTCCCCGAACCCCCTAGGTGATCCCCCACGAGACCTCGTCGCCGGCATTTTCGAGGAAGAGAGAGAGGAGGGGAGAGGAGGACGACGACTCGTGCGCTGTTCGATCTAAGGTCGACGGGCCACGTCAAACCAAGCGCTTCCCGCGCTGGCGCGCGCGCAGCGCGTGGGCCGTTTTGGCCGCTTAGTGGGTCGCGCCCGCGAGAAACCTCAGCTCGCGCTGCTTTTCTTTTTCCTTTTAGATTTTTAGCAGAAACTTGTTGTTTGCTTTGGCCTTGTGAAAAATAACTAAAGTGCAAATTAAAATCTACCAAAAATCTTGAACCTAGTAATATGTTTTCTAAACCACCTAAAATTTGTAGATCTAGATTTGGCTGTATATTTTTGCCACAAAATCTTTTTTACCACCAAGTGTCTGTGAGTTTGTTTTTAGCATAACTTTTTGAATATGTAACCATTTTGGTCAAATCAAATTGTTTTGGATAGCAACTGAATAGATCTATCACTAGGACTTTGCATCACATCAAGGTGAGCTACCAAATGGAAATGCCATCCATTTTGGTAAAAGGCCAGTAGGCTTTTATAGAATTTTTGGAGTGAGTTTAAAAATTCTTTTTGAGGAAAATCCAATTTGATGAGTTTGCATATGACTAGATATATGTAATACTATCTTGGATTAATTTTTGGAGCCATAGGTTAATTTTGGTGAGCAGATTTAGAAACAGCAGCTTTTCTGTTTTGTTTGTATGTGAGTATTTGTTTGAAATGAAATGAGTGATTGTTTGAATCTTGTTTCCTAGCTTGTGTAGAGTTTTTATCACTTGTTATTAGGTTGTTTGCTTGCAATAGTTATACCTTAGAAAGTGTGTGCATGTTTGGAAAGTCAAATAGCAATAGAACTAGCATTTGTTATTTTCTAGTTTTATTACTTGCTTATTGTGTGAACCATATCTTGGTAGGTTTGTTTTGCCTAGGTTTGTGCTATTATAGAGTTGAGTCTAGTACCCTTTTGATACTGTTATTTTTTATGTGATTTCCTCTGTTAGCTTGCATGTTATTTTATAGCAAAGCATGTGTAAGTTTTGTATTTGTTTTTCACTAGACTTGTTTTCACTAGTATGAATAGTCTAGTATTGATTAATTTGTTATATTAATTTTGTCATGAGTAACCAGAGGCTTTGTTACCTGTTTTTCCTTGGTATTAGTGGGCCCATAACCCAATGGTCCCATTGCATCTTGGTTGAGGATAAAAATCCCCAGCCATATATTTGTGTGAAAATAGCATGCCTTATTATATGATTGATTATTATTTTCCACCAAGGAAAATAGATTGTTTGTTTTCACATATGAAAGTGAAAGGTTTATTTCTTCTTTGTGAATACTAGTATGTTTGGTTGTGATTCATTTGTTAGCATAATATTCCTTAGGGGTATCATGTTAAGAAATGCTTCAGTATTGTTGCTTAAATTTAATTGTTTGCTAATAGAATAATTCCTTGTGATTCGTAGATTATTGGTGAATGATTTTTATTGAGTGTTTGGATTTTTGAAGGTGTTTAGTTAATCTTTTATTGAGTGCATAGCTACTGGTTGTGTGTTTTATACTTTTTTTCTTGCTATCAAATTGAGTAGAAAAGCATGTGTTACTAGAATAGATTGATGCTTGCTTAGTAGGTGCTCTCATAGAATTATTTTATTATATTGCTTACTAGCATGTGTAAGGTTTGTGTGCTGTTAGTAGGTATATTTATATTCATGACTTGCTTGTTTAGAGTTAAGCATTCTTGTAGCATTGTTTGCTTCTCTAGTGTTGAATTAGTGTCACCACAAGAAATTGTGAGCTTGCTCTAGTATTATTGTATTTTTATTGTATGAATGTATGATCATTCTAGCATGTTTAGGATGTTATTACTTCTGTTATTATGACATGACTTGTGGAGTTTCTTTTTTCTATTAGTTGTAGAATACAATTATCTCTTATAGCATACTTGTGTAGAATTTTCCATACTAGTATGCTATAATTGTAGTCTTGTTTTTATGTTATTTGATAAGAGTATTATCTTGGGTGATGATTGTGTTTTAGATTTATAATTTATGACTTATTACCATTGTTTTAGCTACTGGTTTGTTTTGTTTATTTTCATGATTGATGGATTCCATAACTCTGAGTAGACAGAAGCATAGTCTATAACTAGCATATTCATCTGTGATGCGATTGCTTGATGTTTGGAAACTGTCTGAGTGATTGCCTTAGCATGAGTATTATACTTATGCTATTATTGTGCTAAGTTTTGTTGTTGTGCTTAGGTAGTATCTTGTTATCAATGCAAATAGTTTAATCATGAACTGTGTGGTGATAATTGCTTGTGTGTTCTTAATACCCACTGCCATGGGTATTGCCTTGATTGTTTGTTATTATTTTAGTAGTCTCAAGTTTGTGACCACAAGCTATACTTTTAGCTTCTTATGTACCTTATTATGAGAGTGATACACCCACTCCATATATGGTATGTAAGATGTGGGATATGGTTTCTCAACCATATAGTTCTCTGACGATAGTTTTGTACCATGAGAGTTTGTGAGATAGTTTTCTCGATAACGATTGAGTGTTTGCGCTAGTGTAAGTTTGCTTGTTGTATGTGTTGTTTGGTTTAGTTGTTTGGTCTTTAGTTCCGAGTGTGTGTCTTTTATTCTTTTACGACGCTAGAAAACGAAGAAGAAGAAGAAGAAGAAGAAGAAGAAGTTGTGGAGTTGTGCGTCAAGTTCAAGTTAATTCAAGGCCAGGGACATTCAGAGCTTTAAGGCAAGTCATCCTGATGCTTGGTGTTATAATACACTTATCATTATCTATCATTCATGTTTTACTTCTGAAAAGTTTTACAAAACTTTGATTTCCAAAAAATATTTTTGAGTGACTACTACTACTATTATATACTATATACTATGCCAGTAGTTAATACTTGGTGTTACCAAGCCCATAGCCACCATATGGTATTATTACCATCACAAGTATTAGTCCCTAAGTGGAAACCCAAAAATATGTTTCTGCAAACCAAAGGCTTTAGGGAAAACCCGGATAAAAGGCTGAGCCTTATTCCCCGGAGGAATGTTGGAGTGGTCATTTTTGGGAAAAAGGTGTTTTTACAAAAATGACACATAACCTAGTCTTCGCCGGACAACCTTTACCGTACTGCCACTTTACCCCAACATGGGCACGGGGCTTAACTTGAAGTTTGTTCTTGTTATTGTGTGTTCTATCTCAATTTTCTATAAGGGTCGTCGAGCCCTCGAACCGATTGTCGCTAGGTGGAAGATACGGGGCATACAAAGTGAGGGATTAAGTTACCCCCCAGTCGCAGCAGTTGAGCCTCCTGTCTAGGCAAGGTGGGACCTGGTGCCGGGGAGATTTCACTCAACTGAAGAGATAGACATATTCTAGCTTGGACATAGTGGATGGTTAGGATCAGTTATCTTATGTTTACATACTGTTGTTACAGTCCGTGGTTGTTCACGGCGGATGTACTGGATCTGGTGGATTGTGTACACCTCTACAGAGTCAAACTATTCTGAATAACCGCGTCCTTAGATATGGACAGTTGAATGGCCATGTAGCTATCATTGTGTCAATGTTTTCAAAAAGGTGTTGGATGTTGGGTCGCGTATAGATAAACGAAAACTTTTTCCTACGCGATACTACCAAGATCTAGCCGAGGTAGAAGGCCACGAGTATTACCACTAGACGCGCAGGTGCGGATTATCGATGTAGCGCGTCGGGTCGGGGCAGTGCAGTCCCACGATCCGGTCCGGCCGATCCAATCCCTCGAACGTCGAAGTGCTGAACGTACAGCACCTCTGCTGGTATCCACACGTACGAGGAGGAGCTCCGACGGCGGACTGCTAGGTCCGGTGCGGCGGCTGGACTGAGTGGGGCTAGGGTTCCCAACGCATGGGAGAGTGGACTAACGTGCCCGCTGGGCAACCTGCGCCCCTCTTTATATAGCGTATGGTAATGGGCTGCACAACACTTGTGGCCCATTCCCTCTGTGAGTCCGACTCACTAATTCAGTCCATTTCCGGTTCGGGTCCAACCCAACCAATATTTGCTCCCGCTCTTAAGTGTGCGACCCTGCAGGCTCATGGCGACTTGGACACGATTGGAGTCCGACTCTCAATCGATCAATCGGTAGCGGCTCCTAGCAGAACGTGCCGACTCCCAAGTCCCATTGAGTCATGACGACATACCTTTCAATGTGATATTCATCTTAGTCCCTTTTGCCTCACGATATACCTTGTCGAGCTATAGGCGATTTATCGTCATCCCTTAAATAGCTCAACTCTCTTCTCGATCCGTGATATGTGATTCACCTGACTAACTCTTAGCCAAAAGACACAGTTAACACTTAACTGAGTTGCGCATGGCCATGCTTACTGAATCATATCACTCGAGAGGGCCCAGAGAATATCTCTCCATTCGGAGGGGCAAAATCCCATCTTGATTATCCACATCACGCAGCTTGCTTCTCATTCGACCCGAACTCTGCCTTTATAGTTGCCTTGTCACCATTGTTCCAAATATCATCCGATATGCCGACTTATCAGCCGATTTATCGCTTATCGGGTGGTGACCGATATGATAAATGAATATCGGTGGAGTTTATCATTCAGGCCATTTTATCGGTCTTACAAGCGGTTTATCGGTCGATATGCCGATAAATCGGCCGATATATCAATTTTCCAGCACTGCAACATATGGTAAATGACATCCATCATAGAATTTTTAGAATTATTGAATAAAATATATTTATATATCATATTTTATAGTTTCTAATGCCGATATGACATATTTTAATATCATATTTTAGTGCTACAATTTGGAAACTACAAAAAAATGGCCGATAAACAGTCGACCGATAAAATCGATTTATCGGCCGATAAGCCGATATATCTCTTATCACGGGCCGACCGATAAGTTACCGATAAGCGATATCTTGAACATTGCTTGTCACAGAACAACGTTTGACAGAAGCTAAGTCGGTGATCCACAACTCGGATTGTGCGACAACCTCAGGTCTAAGGATTACATTGATTGAGACGTGCAAATGACGACTTGATCGTTGCATCTCAATATGGGTCAGTCCGACTTGCTAAACTCTTTAGCCAAGTCCGTGAACGTTGGAATGGCATCACCATGCCCATGACAAGTGGAACTGTGTCATCAGCCAACACTTACATTAGTCTAGGGTGTGTGTCCAGCACAACCTAAATGACCAAGGACAATCTAGTATGAACAACATGAATACATGGTTCCACAATCGAATCACATATTCAATGACATGTATCAGATGTTCAAAACAAGGACAACTTAATAACTTTATGAATACAGTGGGAATTACATCATACATGATTGCCTCTAGGGCATATTCCCAACAGTGGACTCGTGAAGTACTGAAAGGAGAAAAATCTTGTACCGTGGAGGTACTGTTGATGCAAAGCCAGAAGTTGATTTACAAGAAGTTTTGCAAAGATAAAACCTTCTTTTACAAAATGAGTTTATAAAACATCTTGTACATGTGATATCTACAAGAGAAAGAAAACTATATTATTTTCTTTTGAAGTATCTTCTTCAACAAAGATACAGAGATTTTAAAATCAACTATGATATGTCTTACATATATCATTGATAGTGAACCCTATGATAGCCTACCTATTACACCATATAAGCATAGTTGCATTTTGGTAAGCTACATGATGGGTGTCTTCCTGAGTACATTCAAATGTACTCATATTGGTTTCGTCCCTGGTATTTACTTGCCAGACTTCGAGGAGGAGCCTCAGAAGGAGATCTACGAGGAGGAGTACGGAGCTGATGGCTTTGCGAACTAGGATCGTCTCCCGGTCAGCAGCCTGTAGGTTAAGGCATGACTTGGGCTCTACTACGTTTGTTTGTGTTTAGTCTTCCGCTGTGTGTGTTGTGTGTTTGCCCTGCATGGCATTTGTGTTAGACTTGGTCATGTTACCATGCCCCATTTGTAAGTGTTTGTGTAATCGTGTAATGGATATTGTATCTGTGTACCAACTTGATATGTTGTTCACGACTGGTGTGATCTGGGATCGTGAATGTATGCATATCGGAGGTGTCCTTGAACAGTGGTTCTGGGGGACCTTACATGAAGTGTGTGGAAAGACTATCTAGGACAGAAGAGAGGAGGACAAGCTTCCCCCCCCCCCTTGGATAGGAGGGATGCTTGCCATCCAGCGAGGTACATGTCAATGTTGTCAATGATAGGTTGGAAAGCCCCCGGACTTAATTTTTTGCCCGAAAGGGGGAGGACCAAATAGGTTTGAGGGAAGGAGGAGGTGGAGGTACCAAGCGTGAGAGCGATGCGTTGAGCATCATTCTCTTGGATGTGAATTGGGACGAAGGTAGTTTTGTTAAAATTGATTAGAAGGCCCGTTGCCGAAGAGAAGTCGTCTAAAATATTTTTTTAGATTAGCCGAGTGGCTCTAATCATGTTGAGGGTGTCATCAGCATATTGGAGGACATGGCAAGGGATCTCATCCGAGATTGGGTGAGCAAGAAGATCCTGAGAACAAGCCTGGATGATCATTTGTTGGAGGATATCTCCGACGATGATGAAGAGGTAGGGAGACAGAGGGTTTCCCTGGCGTAGACCCTTTTTGCAGTTTATTCACGGCCCAGGCACCCCGTTGACCAACACAGCAGTCATGCCATCTTGAAGGAGTGCCTCAATCCAAATCACAAATCTAGGGGGAAAGCCTCTGCGAGTCAATATTTTAAGAAGGGACTCCCAATTGACTGAGTCAAAATCTTTGCGGAAGTCAAGTTTGATAACAATGGTGGGCGCCTTACGTTTGTGGCAGCAATTTAGAATGTCAGCCGCGAAGATGAAGTTCTCGGAGATGCCCCTCTCGGAGATGAAGCCAGTTTGGTTATTGTGAACTAGGTTATGGATCTTATTCTGCAGTCTGTCGGTTAGAAGGCAAACAATCGCCTTAATGGGACAATTCTGGAGTGCAATGGGACGGAAAGCGTCAGCGGTGCGAGCGTCGGTGCCTTTGGGGAGTAGGACCATGTAGGACCTGTTAATACTGCGTACGTCGATGTTAAGGGAGAAAAACTAAGTGAAGAGCGCAGTAACATGGTTCTTGACAGTGGGCCAGAATTTTCGGTAGAAAGCTGGCCCAAATCCGTCGGGCCCCGGGCTTGCATTCATGTTCATACCTAGAAAAGAATTTTTAATTTCGTCTTGTGTGAAAGGCTGATCAAGGTCAGAAAGGCCTTGGGAGAGATGTGGGTAGATGTTCCCGAGTTCAAAGTCCCTGGTCATGTTTTCCGATTGTCCAATCAGATTAGTATAGTAGTATGTCAGAATTGTTGTTTTTTGGGAGTGGTTAGACACCTGAAGACCATGGTGGTCGAGGGAGACGATTTTGTTATGCCTGAGCCCGTTGGAGGCACACACGTGGAAATATTTCGTGTTTTCGTCTCCTTCAATATCAAACTTGAGTTTAGCTCGAGTTTTCCATTGGGAGATACGGGATCGAATGGCGCGTCTGAGAGTCTTGGTTACTACAGCCCTGAGGGCATGCTCCGGAATAGAGAAAGAACGCTTTTCCACAATAATGTCGAGGAGGGAGATCACACATTTGGAGTTAGCCTCCATCAGGTGGATAGGTGGAAGTAGCCACCGCCAAGATTTCAGGGCAGAGCGCAGAGCATTGAGACAAGCGGTCAAAGATTTAGCAGCGTCTTTTTGGGTGGTATGAGCGGACTCCCACGAGTTTGTCACTAAGGCCCGGTAGGATGGGAAGGACGCCCAAAAAGGATCAAACATGAAAATAGTGGGTCGGGGCACGGTAGTGGAGATTGAGGCGACAAGAGGAACGTGGTCGGAAAGGAAACGTGTCCGAGAGGAGAGGGAAGAATTGGGGAAAGCCGCGTTCCGATCGGAGTTGATGAACGCACGGTCAATGCGTTCGAGGGTCGGTTGGGCACGGTTATTAGTCCAAGTGTAGGATCGTTCTATGAGGGCTAGTAGGTGGATCGCTGTGTTGAACATATCAGCGTTAAGTTCGTGAAAATTTTTGTTGCTTTTCTCATTGGCGTAACGTAGCAGGTTGAAATCTCCTAGGATAATCCAAGGTGTCTGATCGCTGGGTTTTAGGCTAACCAGCTCGTCTAGGAAGTTTTTTTTTTTTTGCTTTTGCTCCGTTGGAGCGTAAACGTTAGTGATTTGTATCGGTTTCAGAGAGGTAAAGGTAGCGAGGGTTAAGGTGAGGGTTATTGTTTGGAGACGGTACTTTTCCCCCACCCCTCTGCTTTGAGAGTCGAAGAGCGGTGCACGCGTCGCCCGGGCCGCTCCCGGAGCTTCTTCGCCGGCGAGGCTGGCCGAAGATGTGAAGGAGGCGTTGCTCGTGGCTTTGTACAGGGTAGCAGTAGCCTAGGTTTCTTTGTTGTCGGTTCTTTACCGGTTTCCGGCTTGATGCCGAGGGGTGGTTGGTTGCCGGAGCTTCCGAGCGGTGCTGGTGACTATCTCGACGGAATCCTTCGTGCAAGATGGATCTACCATCTCCTGCTGCAGGGATTCCTTTGGGCTCCCCTTCTAATAAGCTCGAGGAGGAGGATAGGGCGGATCTACGCCGGCAGGATCTGCCTCTGCTTGATGTTGCGGCTGGGTGTGGAGCTCCAGTGGATGGAGAAGAAGGCACCTTCGCGCGGGATATCAAGCTTCTCCTTGCATAAAGACGAAGTTTGGATTCGTCGTCGACCCTGTATCCTCTTTCCGCCTCCTCTGATGATCCGTGGCAGGCATCGGAGTTCTGATGGTGGGCGTGCTTCTGCGAGGGGATGGCGACGAGCTGTTCGATATCTTGCTGGGAACTCGAAGCTTTGCATCTCGTCTGCGGCCGTGGTGGTCGAAGGGAGAAGCGCGGCTGAGGCTTCTGGCCAGCTCATCGAGCAGTCATGGAGTGTTGAAGCTTTCTTCTGCTCGAGCAATTATGCGGCCAGGCGTGGCCATGAAAATCGGCTGGTGAGCTCCAGCCCTCCTTCAACCTCCATTGAGAGGCCCTTTTCGGATTCCGCGGTTGCTGAGGAGCGAGCCGCCATGGTTGCAAGTGGTAGCGTCCCCGCGACGATGGTAGGCGACGGCAGGCGGATCCCATCCTTTCGGCTCGTCGGAGGGGAAAGAGGAGGACTCGATTGCGTTCTTGTTTTTTTCTTTCTAGTCCTTCTTCCTTCAGCGAGGGACCTATGTATGATTCTGTATTTCATGGGGTCCCTTGTAATTTGCTTGTACACCCTCTGGATATTAACATGTGGCTTCTAGCCCCCTCGGGGGCGCTCCTGGTTCAAAAAAAAAACGTGCTAACGTTTTTGTTTACAAGGGAGAAAAGTTTTGGGGAGTAGGAGGTAATGATACCTCCGGCAGACCCCTTGGCAGGCCGAGCAGAAAATTGGTTACAAAACTTAGGGAGGAAAGTATTAGCTTTAAGTTGATTACATTCAGCTAGCTTAGTTTCTTGGATTAGCATGATTTGGGGTTTAAGGTCAAGGATTTCGGCAAGAACATCACAGTATTAGTTGTAGTCACTGAGACCGCGAAGGTTCCAGGAGGCAATATCGAATGAGAGTTTAACCAACGTTTGTCTGCACCAGAGAAAGGGGGGGTCGCTGCGATGCGTAACGAGAGAAGTAGGCTCCAACATAATCTTCATTCTTAAACCGGTTACATGACAGCGGATGACATACGACTCAGGTTTCAGGTGGGGCGGGCCGTCCCGCAGCGCCGCGACGCCGCCCCACTAGATCAGCCCGCATAACGCCCGCTGGGCCATCCGCATAACTTCGGGCTGATGCGGGCAGGCCGCGTCGCCCGCTAGTTTGCCGCTGGGCTCGCATACACCGCTTGTCTCCCGTCCGCTGGTTCGCTGCCTGCCGCTGAGAGAAAAAATATCCCGTCCGCTGGTTCGCTGCCTGCGAGATCTCGGGGAGGAGGAGAAGCTGCCGGCGGTGGTGGTGCTGAGAAAGAGCAAGATCCTCGACGGAGCTCCTGATGCCGGAGTCGACGGAGCCGCCGCGGCCATCTCCACCTGCGGCCCCCTCTCCACCTGCTTGAAAACTACTACCGCTCCATGATCAGCACAAGAAGCCCAGCGCAGGTAGTGCCCGGACTGGGCGCCTGAGACTCCGCACCCTCACATGACCTGTCTCGCGATGGTCGCATCCCCTCCTCTCGGCTCTCTCCAGTCTATTCCCAGCTTGCACGCGCCCAGGTGTGCGCGCGCGTGCACTGCCGGCCTCGATCCGCCTGCGCTTCAGCGTGGCCTTCCGAGACCCGCAGCTTGTTGATTCTCCCCGGTGTCAGCGACCACGATATAGTACTATCTCGTCTTCACATGTTAATCCGGTGGCCCGCCGCGGCCATCTCCACCTGCGGCCCCAGTTTTGGTCTCCTGTAGATGATGCTGCTGCCTTGTGTTCCTCAATTGGAAAGCTTCTTGGGTTTTTACTCGGCTTCTTCTACTAGCCAGATAGTGTTTTGGTCTCCCCTTGTAGGTACTTTCCTAATTGCAAAATGCCACTACTCCATCTAGAGTGTTTACCAGGCCCTGGAGTGTTTTCTTCTTTCCTTGCTAGGAGAAATAAACCAGGCAGCTTCTTTGGCAGTAGAGATATTTTTCCTTCATTTTTCTCCCTTCCTTGCACATGCTAGACTAGATGGCGACATGTACAAGACAAGTACACTTGCTAATTCCCATTTCCAAAACAAATTCCCATTTGCTGCCACGCAGTATTTTAACAGTAAGTAGACTTGATTTGTTTGTTATCTTGCCACTTGAGTAGCTTGCTAATAGTTGTGCACTGTCAAGAGAATAATCTTGCACATTTTGGGTGCCAAGTAGTAGTTGTGAGCATGCATTGGATATCTACGTATGGGGGCAGTTGTATACTAGCAGTAGTAGACTACGCAAGTCAGAGCGATGCATCCCTGGGCTCAGACCTATTATATCTATGTTTCCTGTACTTCCTTTTATGTCGCCGACAACAATTGTTCTGTTATCTCAAGCATCACTTATGTATTCTTCATGGCTTATGTATTTTTTAGGAGAAAAGAGAAGACTCAAGTCTATCTTCTCTATCTTCTGTTATTTCAGGAACCACTCAAGTCAACACAATAATAAGTGATGTTGTTTATGCAACACATTCCAATATCTATGGAGTAGATGATGTCTTTGGTGATGATTGAAGAATTTCAGCCACATGTTCCTGGTGAGTGTCATTGTTTTTGTATATCTCTCCCTTGATACAGTACATGTAATGGCAGTGTTCCCAAGTTGTGTCCACGCCATGAGGAGAAGAATCTACTGTAGCTTCATTAGGACATGTATTGCTTTTGAAAATTCATCCAGTTATGTTGCTGGATAGTCTGGTAATACATTTCTTTTATTTTTTAGAAGACAAAATTATATAACTGATTCTCGGTTGTTCAAGGATAATTCAAATCTCGGTAGACATCATATATCATTTGATTTATGTTCATTAGGAACAAATGTTAAATTTTACTAGAATGATGTTACAGTTGCTTTGGTTAACTTTGAGTGTACTTATGGAATTGAATAGAAAGGTTGTACTTCCTTTATTCAGTTCAGTTTTGAGTATGTTCTGAAGGCTTGTAAGGCTGGTGCCAGTGGAGGCTGGAGGGGGGGGCGGTAGCGCCGCTACCGCCCGAGGCGGGGCGGTAGGGGGCGGTAGGGGCGGGCGGTAGCCCGCGCCGGGCGGTGGGCGTGGCGCCCGTCGGCAGGCTCCTGCCGCCCGGGTTGCCGCCCGCGTTGGCCGGGCTGTAGCGGGGGGTAGGGGCGGTAGCGGCGGGCGGTAGGGCGAGGCGGCGGGGCGGTGCGCTGGCGGGTACGGGCGGTAGGGGCGGACGGTAGTGGAGCTAGCCGTTGGGGGTAACGGCTAGCTGACGTGGCGCCACCCCATTGGTCCACGTCAGCTAGCCGTCATACGCTCCACCTCCACCGTATCAGCAACCACCTCCTCCGTATCAGCAACCACCTCTATCGTCTGCTCCAGATGGCACTGCTCCAAGCGACGGGTCCGATGCCGCGGAAACACTGGTACCAACGCGTCCAAAGAGGGTCGAGTGGAAAAGTGCGGACGAGGAAAAACTGGTAATTTTCTTACCCGTGACATGTTTATTTCGGAGTCGGTTTTTGTTTGGATTTTTCACTAAGACAATATCTATTTCGTTGCAGGTGAATGCTTGGATTTTCAACTCCAAGGACTCTCGCCGTGGCAATAGCAAGACCGGCGAAAGTTTTTGGGGTGGAATAGCGAAGACGTTCAACTCTACCGCCGATCCTGCCCGCCATAGGACCGCGAAGCAACTGAAGGATCACTGGAACGTCTACAACCGTGAGGTGTCCTTGTTCAATGGATACCACATCCAAGAAGAAGCGGTACGTCAGAGTGGAGCAGACGATGCAATGGTCATGGAAGCGGCACTGACGAGGTACGCAAATGACCCTAGAGTGACTCAGCCTTTCAAACGCTTCAAGTGGTGGGAAGCTGTTCGCAAGGAAGCGAAGTGGAAAGCCCAGCATGGGAAAGGTAGTGGGACTGACTCCAGTTCCAAGAGAACCCGTCTGGGGGTCGGAGGTGAGTACAGCTCTAGCGACGCGACGGAGGAGGAGCCGCGTCCTCCTGGCCGCGATAAGGCCAAGGCCGCGTTTCGCAAGGGAAAGAAGAAGGAGAAGGAAGCGTCCAGCGAGGGATCAAGTGCAGGCTTCGGAATGGCGAAAATGCATCAAGTTTTATTGAGGTCTAAGCTACTGAAGCAATATAACAAATTGCAAGACCGCTCAACCGCCGGCATGACCGAAGCTGAAAAGCGCAAACATGACAAGGCCGTACAGATAGTGGAAAAAGACCTAGGGCTGCTGGAGGATGACGACGACGACGACGAGCACGATGATTAGATTTTTTTAATGTTTATGTAATTTTTATTATGCAATTTTATTATGCAATTTTATTAATTAGTATGTAATCGGTAACAATTTTAGTTCAATAAAATTATTTCCTTAATGTTTTTGTTTCAAAATTATGTGTTGACGTGGAGGAGAGAGAAAAGCTGAGGTGGCAGAGAGAGAATCTTACAGCCCGGGCTATAGCCCGTGCACTGGCACCGTGTCCGTGAGAGTGGGGTGATAGTGGTGAGAGAAGGTGACGTGGCGGGGGCTATAGCCCGTGAATAGTGGGCGGTGCATTGGCACCAGCCTAACAAGCCAGCTCACGCTCTGGCGGAATTTGGGATAGACTGATGTAAACAGTATTACTTGTATATGGGTTATGAACCTACTACCTAATGTGAACGTTCTGGTTGTTGACAAATGCTCTGCATCTAGTCTAGACGTGGTCAATTGGGTGATAACTAGTTAGAAACTCTTGAATGTTGATTGAGCGGAAAATGAGGAGTCAAATTTGTTATGTGGATGCGAGTTTGTATTTCTTTCTTTTGCGTATTTCTTAGATTCTAGGAAAAAATGGATGCAATGATATTGTTTAGAGCCGAACAGAGGATTTTGGATAGACATCGACATCTATTGTTGAATTTTATGTCTAGTGATCCCTCCCAGTAACTGACCATGGCCATACCTACAGAGTACAGAGTATGCCTGGGCATGATTTTTGTGCACAGTCAGCTACTCCCTGGCTCACAGCACTAGATCTCCAGCAGCGGCTTCAGTTTCTTGTCACCGACATTGAGAAACCTATTTAAAAATCCATTTTTGCAAATCTGGATGCATAGGGTGTTCACTGATTTTTGCAAATCTAGGTAGGTTTGTGTGAAACAAATTTTTTCCCTGCTGCAACGAAGTTTTCTTGCTTCACTCATGTAAGCTAATAGCTTCTGTGAATTCTACAGGAACATGTCTGAAATCAAGTCCTCTTGAAGCACCCCTGATCTTGTGTTAAACCTCAATGGTCCGAAATCCCAATTACATGGTTTCTAATCGCTTTGATTCAGAAAGGAAAGAAGAACAGTTATGGTTGACCGAGATCCAAAAATTGTTATGCAGCTTGCTATTTTAGTACTATTGTAAGGTGCATGAGGTTGCTGTTTCAATCGTGGTTTAACATGTGCATGGTGTTGATGTAATAGTGTTGCCAACTATTTTTATATTGTTGTACTACTGTAACCTGTACATCACTACATCGCATCCCTGTTATGCATGGCATTCCTGTTTCAATACTGCTGTCACCTAATGCCTGCTGATGTACCGCATTGTCCTGCATGCTGCCGCATTGCGGGCAAGGTTTTGGTTCCCGGTAGGAAAACTTTCCCGAGGGGGGTCGGGATTGCCGGTTACCGGAAAATCCCGACCGGTTACCGGACGAATTTCAAAATCAAAATTTGAAAATTCAAAAAAAATGATTCCCAATATAACCTTTTACTGAGGGGTTTTGTTAAAATTCAAAATTTTCAAAAAATTGGGATTTTTGACCGGGACGAGCATTTCCCGGGGGTGGTCGGGATCTGCGGTTACCGAGCGGTTACCGGATTTCCCGACCGGTAACCAAAACCATGATTGCGGGTCTACGCGGGCTGATGCATGCTGCCGCATTGTCCCGCACTAATTGAAGCGGAGCGTTGCGGCCAACCCGCAATGTCCCGCGAAGGTCACACCATCCCGCTACAGGCTGTAGCGGACACCCACGGCCCGCCCCGCGTGCAACCTGACATACGACTTAGACAAGAAAATAAAATAGTGGGAGTGGGAAGGCAGAGGCCACTACGAGCCGCCGTTGGAGCGTAGTGCGGGAGAGGGAGCTGCAGGGAAACATCGTGGCCGCGGGCCCTGCAGGTCGCCGGTACCCAAAGGCCACAGATCATGGTGCAAGGGGCAGCACGTGATCATCTGAGATGATCTTGGCGTCCTCCTCGTCAGCCCCGCATGCCAGAGCCAGAGCCACGAGGGTGTGGATGTCATCGCACGGCGCGCCGGGGTTGTCCACCAGCCCAGAGGCCGAGAGCGCCACAGCGAGGTCCTCGGAGATGGTCGCCATGTCGAGGTTGTTGGCCTTCTTGTTGATGGCCTGCGACATCATGTCGATATAGTTATCTTCCGCACGCGCCGCGATCCTGTGGCTGTGACGCAACTTTTGCGCTGTCCTTGGCCCACTTGATGCGGACGCGACGCTTGCGCGCTTCGTTCTCGTGGGATGGAGAACCAGTGGAGGAGGACCCGACGTGGAAGGAGGAGACGGCGAGGCCGCGGATGGACTAGACCAGCTCCGCCGTGTCCGCGACGACGATGTCGACCGCCGCAGCAGCAGTGTCGTGCGCCGCGGCCGTGATTGCGGCGATGACGCGCAGGGCTTCAGCAGGGGAGCCAGAGAGCGGCGCGCTCGCGGCAAGGTCAGGGACAGGGTCATCCATGTGGTCGCGCACGCGCGGCGCGACAATGGTGAAGGCATCATGGCGAGATGGAGACGAGGTCCAAGGAGGCGAGGGTGGAGGGGATTCCGTCGGCGTTCGGAAAGGCACTCCGATGCCAATGACCTAGGACTGGATGATGCGTAGCTCGACGACGATAGTGTCGTTGTTTGGCATGTGGAGCACTAGGGACGGTGGGATGATGGCGTTCGCCTCGATCTGAACGAATCCATGAACAGACGAGCGGTCGGAGTGCTCGAGGCAGTTTCGGTCGATGCAGCACAGCCTCCCGGCGTGGTTGAAGATGTACGAGGCGCCAGCTTCATGCCAAAGGTCGAGGGGGAAGTTGGTAGCCGCCAGCTCCACCATGCGTCCATACTCGGTGACGGAACGGTCTTCGGTGTCCTCTAGCCTGATCAAGGTGACGTTGATGCCCATGAAATGCAGGGGCGAGAGGCTGAGGACATAGTCTCGGCCCTCGTCGCCGTCGAAGATCATGAGGGCGGATCCGTATGTGGACGCGCCAAATGTGAACACGGATTGGAAGTTGCCATTTCCACCACCCTCCGAATGATGTCAAACGGCGCCGGAATGGATAGGTCGAGCATGGCGAATAGGAACCGCCCCGTGTCGATCACGAGGCCGTCCGGGACGTAGATGTCGAGAGGGTTGCCACCAAGCCTCGCCGTGGCCTCAGCGGAGCTCTCTGGTCGCACGAAACGCGCGACCAGCACCCCCAGCAGCACGCCGTTCTCCGAGTCGGACGTCGAGTACGGCGCAGTCGCGGCAGAGCGCGTGGCGATGAAGGGCTCGTTGTCGGTGGCGTCCGCACGCTGCGAGGGAGGGGCCGAGTCCTCGTCGGAGGAGAGGACAATGGGATTGGCCAAAGAGTTGGCCTCGCGGTGCGCAGAGTTTGCCGCGTCGGAGGGCGGCAGAGCGCGTGGCAATGAAGGGCTCGTTGTTGGTGGCGTCCGCATGCTGCGAGGGAGGGGCCGAGTCCTCGTCGGAGGAGAGGACAATGGGATTGGCCAAAGAGTTGGCCTCGCGGTGCGCAGAGTTTGCCGCGTCGGAGGGCGGCAGAGCAGCGTCCAACGTGACGCGGTAGGAGCCGAACCAGATTTCACCTGCTGGAGCAGTGACAATGGTCGGCGTGTGGGCAAGCTGCGCACCGCTTTGCGGCGTCGTGTAGGTCGCGTTGGTCATGGTGGAGGTGAAAGGTGGGAGTTGGAGCGTGAGAGGGTTACATCCATATTTGTAATACCTGCTATCACACTCCGGAGTAAATTTTCCATAGCGAGCAACCCTAGGTGACAACAAAGGCACAAGTTTGTCAGTGGAACATTATTCAAGACGAAAACATGAAAGGTTATGTAATCTGAGATAGAACGGCACAGCCAAAATCATTCTGCCAATCAATTTGATGACATAATAGGTGCTAACTACTTTATGTTATGCCTATTACAGAAGCTGACTAGTTCTTGCACAGATCATGAAGTGCGGCGATAAACCTCCTTCACTAGTCAAAAGATTAGGGAGGATCCAGTACAAAGTAAAGCATCTTACAAGAGGATCCCACACATGGCTGGGTGAGTGTAGGAACAACATTTGGGAGTATAATTCTAACCTGATGCCGATTGCGTGGCTGAGGAAGTCGAGAGCATTGACAAAGTCCCCCTTGTGGGTGGACTTGGATCCCCTGTCGAACAGTTCTCTTGCTCGCTCTAGTGTCGTAGGACGTGGAGTGTAGAATCTAGCAATCGGAACCAAGGTGTGGACTTCACCATCCCCGCACAACTTCCTCGCCTGCTCTGACTTGAGCTCGATCGTGAAGACGCCATCAGCCGTTCTGAAGAGAATGGTGTTTGCTCCCTCGGCGAAGCCCATGACTCTGAGTGATGTGGAGGAGAGAGCAGCATGAGGGAGTGCATTGTCCAGGCGGAAGACCCGGCCCTTTGTCCATCGTGCATTGCTGTGGTCACTGACGTCCCCTGACCAGAGGTGGATACAAGTTGAATCCAAGGACGATTCAGCAGCTCCCAGTCCACCATCCTCCATCAGAATGAGGTCAATCCCGGGCTTTCCCTCGAATTCCGGTCCTTGCCACGCTGCATCGGGGCAGGTCGGATTCAATGATTTGTCTGTGGTCGGACACGAAGTAGAGAAGAGACTTCCCTACGAGCACGCTGGTTGTATGCTCCCTGAAGAACATTTTCAAGTTGTGGATTGACTTGATTTCGCCCCACGTATCAGTCTCCGACGAGTACACGCATGCCGATGTGAGCCGCTCCACGACATGCTCGTCGTCGCTGTCGTTGTTGTCGTCGCTACTGCCGCGGGCGATGGACGCAAAGACGATGCGGAAGGGCCCCCCGCGGCAGCCGCGATGGTCGCACCCGTCCGCCGCGCAGACCACGGCCGCGGCCGGGTTGTCGCAGAACTTCACCTCGTCTAGCCCAAACACGAGCCGATGGTTACCGATGATTGGGTCCCATACAATAAGATCATTATTCGAGCAGAGGAGCAGGGTGCGGCCATGGCGGAAGTCGAGGGCCCGCCCGTACCACTGACAGTCCGGGACGGCGAGGGAGAAGGCTGAGGCTGTGGCGGTGACGAAACCTTCTATGCCTATGTGGGGGTAGTTTTGAAGGAAGCCCAACACGGGGGTCTCCTGTGGAGTTCGTGGAGGCGGCGGTGGAAGGCACGGTGGCAGATGACGCTTCTCCAAAACTTGCAGACGAGAGCGGCGCGGAGGAGGCACGGGGGCTCTTCGGGGGGGGGGGGGGGGGGGGGGGGGGGGCGGGGGAGGATCTCCTCGATGAGCTCCTCCGGGATTGCCGGCGGTGAGTCGGGGGGCGCCAGCGACGGTGCCATGGGAGCAGCTCGGTCTCGCTAGCGATGGGCTTGGGTTGAGGTGAAAATATGAAATGCTTGGCCCAACCAGATGGAGAGCGCTAGGCGTAGGTCGCCCTACGCCAGGGAAACGTAGGTCTCCTCATGTGCCGTTAGATCTCCATCCAATGACTACAAATCAGCATATTATAGCTTTTCGTTTTAGTCCCTGACTTTTTCAGAAACTCAACCTGCACTCCACAATAGACTCATTTAAACGAAGAGGTATATCGCGTTGCCCCCGGTCATCTGATAAATACAGCAAAAATGTCATTACAACAAATTGTTCCAAAAAAATTCAAAAAATAAGTAATGCTAAATAATCACATGTTCCAGTTGCAACAAAATAATTTTTCACCGTTCCAGTTGCAACAAAAATCATCCCCTATTTCAACAAAAAAAAATCGATAGCAACAATAAAATCACATGTTGTACAACATATGAAGGAACACATAAACATACCATTCCAAAATAAATTCTAAAAACACATACGCATTTCCTAGAAAAAATATCCAGAAAACATTGCAACATCTCACTTGTGCTTTCTCAACAAAATACGTGCGAAATTGTTACAAATTTTAAAGACGTACGCAACGTTGATTAATATGGCGAAGAACACTTAGCGTACAAATGACTAGACGTAGTTGTTTTTTTTTTTTTTGAGGTTTCACAAACTTAATCAAACAGAATTCAGAGTTACATGTATGTTGAGACCATGGGGAGGGGCAAGCAGACACCGGTAAAGAGGAAGCATATCTCGCTAGACGGTGCGCCTCCATGTTCATCTCCCTCCCTTCATGCCTAAACGAGGTAATCCCTCGCCGGGAGCTCCTCTCCCTAATCTCCTTCGTAATGATGGCGTATGTGCCCATAAAATCACCATTGATACCCTGCACTACCTGGAGCGCATCCGAAGCCACTTGGATCGCCCCAGGTGCAAGTCTTCTGCCAAGTCCATAGCTTCACGGCATGCTAGAGCTTCCAGACATCCTGGATCAGTGATGCCCTCGTACACCGTTACCGAGGCTCCGAGGTATGCGCCGTCCTCCACTCTGCTAACAGCCACCGCTACTCCCTTCGCCTCGGATTTAGCAACAGCCGCATCCACATTCACCTTTGCACTACCTGCAGGAGGTGGCAGCCATCCCAGCCTCCTCTCAGCTGGTCGACGACCTCCATGTCCCTGCGCTAGCTCAGCTGTACCAGTGAGGTCCTCAAGACATTTTCGTCCCCAACGGACTCTGAAACACTTCCTCATGCATTGCCTTTCTCTTCGCGTGCCAAATAGCCCAAAGGGTGACTAGCATGTGGATTAGATCCTCGCGATTCATTGTTTCAATCATCGAAAACAGCCACTGTTTAGGGGTGGGTTCCGAAGACGGCGCATTGTGCTCTGTTATTTCCTCCTTCGTCAGCGCCCACACACATCGAGCCATGTTGCACTCGATCAAGGAATGTCGCCACGAATCCAAGTGCCCACAGACGGCGCACGTCGCTCGCACTGCCATCCTCCTTGCTTGACGTACATCTTTTGTAGGTAAAGATTGCTTGGCCAGCCTCCAAAGAAACACCTTGATTTTGGAGGGTACCGATATTTTCCACAGCCTCGTCCACAGCTTTCCTTCTGTCGTGGCGTTCGAAGAAGCTGGCACTCCCTCTAGCCAGTCCTCTCTCGTCCGCCTCATTGTAGCCAGGGCACGGTAGCAAGACCGTACCGAGAAAATTCCCGTCCTCTCGAAGTGCCAAGCCCAAAAATCCGACTGAATCCGAGTACATAACGGAATATTTTTTTATAACCTCCACGTCCATCGGAAGGAAAAACCTCTCCAATTTCTCCCCACTCTAAGAGGTTGTGTGGTGGTTGATAAACTCACTGACTTTCTGCGGTGCATTCTCCTCCTTTGGAGCAATAGGTCTTAGTCTTTCGTTCCTCGGGATCCAATTATCCGTCCAAGCCCATGTGGTTCGGCCGTCCCCGGTCCGCTTGATCAGCCCGAGCTTGAGAACGTCTCTTCCTTCCAACAGAGATCTCCACACTTGCGATGGGTGGGATCCTAGCTCAGCACTTAATAAGTCACACGTTGGAAAGTAAATTGCCTTTAGCATCTTTTCACTCAAGGAATCTGGCATCTGGAGGAGCCTCCACGCCTGCTTACCGAGTAGTGCTAGGTTGAAGAGTTCTAAGTCTCTAAAACCCAAACCACCAGCGTACTTTGGTTGTATCATTGCCTCCCAGGACACCCAACTCGTCCTCCGCTGTCCCTGTTTGCTTCCCCACCAAAACTTCCGGGTCATAGAGGTGATATGCTCGCACAAACCGCGGGGGAGATTAAAACACGACATTGAGTAAGTGGGTATAGATTGAGCTACTGATTTAATTAGAACCTCCTTTCCTCCAACAGACAGGAGTTGCTCCATCCACCCGAGTATTCTCTTCCATACTCTATCTCTGAGGAACTTAGGGGCTGTTTGGATTTCGCCTGAGTTAGCCCCGCCAAAATTGGCACGCCAAAAAATTGGCGACCGATTTTGCCGCCTGCACCTCGCCGACGCATGGGAGTGGAATCTGAACGGGACTTCCAAAAATTTGGCGTGGCTCCAAATCTCTGGCGCTGATCCAAACAATGCCCCTGATACTGGTCAACGACCAAAAAATTGGTTGGGCAAGATGCGGCTGCAATCCAAACAGCCCCTTATAAACTCCACTCTTGGACTTGCCCATATCCGACGGCATCCCAAGATATTTCTCATTTAGTGTTTATCGTTGTACATTCAGTTCCACTTTGATGCCTTCTCGTATGCCCTCCGGACAGCCCTTGCTAAAAAAACACCGACGACTTGTCCATGTTTATCCGCTGCCCCGATGCATTGCAATACCTCTCCAGCAGATTCCTTGTTTCCCTAGCCCCATCCACATTGGCTTGAAAGAACAGCAGGCTGTCATCTACAAACAATAAGTGGTTTACCGCCGGGGCGGTGGGCGCCACTTGCAATCCATTAAGCGTTGATGATCGACTTCTATGTTTGAGGAGGCACGAAAGGCCCTCTGCTGCCAACAAGAACAAGTATGGGGATATTGGGTCCCCCTGGCGGATCCCTCTAGTGGGCTGAAACTCCTCTTGCGGTGCACCATTGAACAACACCGAAAAGGATATCGTCGATACAAGTCGCATGATGAGCGCGACCCATGATGAACTAAAACCCAACTTCCTCATTATAGCCTCCAGGTATGTCCATTCCACACGATCATAGGCTTTCCTCGTGTCCAGTTTGAGTGCACAAGTCTGATGTTTCCTGGCCTTGTTTCGCTTCATGAAATGCAAGCACTCGTAAGATGTAATAATATTGTCAGTGATCAATCTCCTCGGGACAAAATCTGATTGTTCCTCCGAAATAATATCCGGTAACACTTACTTTAGTCTGTTCGCTGCCACCTTGGATGCAATTTTATATATGACATTGCATAAGCTGATGGGCGAAATTGGCCAAGCTCCCTCGGACTAGCCACCTTAGGAATCATCACAATAAAAGTTTTGTTTACAGCTCCCGGACCGTCCTAACCTACAAGAACTCGTAAAACAGCATTAGTAACCTCCTCGCCACATACCTCCCAATTCCGCTGGAAGAAATCCGCCGGGAAGCCATCCGGTCCTGGTGCCTTCGTTGGATACATCTCAAACAACGCTGCCTTTACCTCCCTCGAGACAAACGGGGCATCCAGCATCTCATTCATCGTTGCATCCACCTTCATCGGGACCGTATCAAGGACCTCCTCCATCCCCACAACCCCTTCTGAGGTATATAGTTCTCGGTAAAACGAACTTTCCATGTGACCTAGAGCCTCATCGTTGGATTCGATAGTGCCATCTGCTCTCGTCAGTTCCACCACTTTATTCTTTTTTTGGCGTTGGCTCGCACGCAAGTGAAAAAAAGGGGTATTCTTGTCGCCCACTGCCAACCACTGCACCCTCGACCTTTGCCTCCACATCACCTCCTCCTGGTTCAGTAACTCCACTAATCTCCTCGCGGCCTCTTGTTCCCTCTCGCTAGGATCCTCTCGAGATGGATCACTTCGCAAGTTACTTAACTCCCGATGTAGTTCCCGCACTTGTAACTGAATATTCCCAAAAGAGCTCTTCTCCCAGCGAGAAAACTCCACCGAAAGGCTCGATAGCTTCTCCTGCAAAGCAAAAATATTATCACTTTTGCCCGCTGCTTCCCAAAGCTGCTGCAGCGTGTGGCCAAAGTCTCTATGTTCCTCCCAGGCCACTTCGTACCTGAACGGCTTCCTCCTATTCTTCTGTCTACTCACTGGTTCTCGACAAAGAAGAATTGGTAGATATCCTAAGGTCGCTACGGATGCTAGGTGTTGGACTTCTGCATTAGGGAACCTAGCGCACCACGATTCCGAGGCCAGCGCTCGGTCCAGACGATTCCGACAGAACGAGCCCCCGACAACTTTCTTCTCAAAGGTCCAGGCCACCCCTCTGTAGCCCAGGTCGCAGAAACCGCACACATCCACCATCTCCCTGAACCCAGCCATCTGGCTGTAACTCCGTTCATTGACTCCCACGTGTTCAGATCGGTGTAGAACTTCGTTAAAATCACCGATACATAACCACGGGTAATCATTTGGCGAACATATGGACTTTAGCATATCCCACGTCTTGTGGCGTTCATTGACCTGTGCCTCACCATACACCACTGTCAAACGCCACGGTTCACGCCCCTGTTCCGTAACAACCGTGTCAAGAAGATACTGTGAATAGGGTAAAACTTCAATCTTTATTTCCTCATTCCAGAACAAACTAAGGCCACCACTACAACCTGTACTGCTTACTGCAAAACACTTACTAAAACCTAATGAGCGAGATACTCTCTCCACACTTTTCCTATGCAATTGTGTCTCCACTACACACAGGAGGGCAGGAGAGTGGAGCTTCGTCGGATCACGTAGCTCCCGCACTGTCGCAGCCCCGCCCAGGCCCCGACAGTTAACACTCAGAATACTCATTTTGACTGGCGACCTTCCTCCTCGGAGGCCTCCATCCCAGTCACGGTTTTGTTCTTCTTTGGGGTGGAGTGCTTTTGGGTACGCTTCACTTCCCTTTCCCTTGCCGGCGGCGGTGGGGGGGGGGGAGTCCCCGACCTCGGTACGTAGCTCTTCTCTTTGATATCACTCTTGAAATCGAGCTTCAGTTGCGCTCTCTTTTCCTTCTCCATCTCTATCACCCCTGGTTCCTTCCACATCAACAGCAGTGGAGCACTTCCACCTTCCTGCTCGTCTCCCTTTGTCGGGCTACTCTCCAACCTTGCCACCGCCAAGGTTCGCTTCCTGCTATCCGCACATCCCCCTCCATCAAAGTTTGCATTCACAACAGTCTGAACCTTATCACTTCTTCCGCCAGTGTACCCGCCACGTCCAAAGTTTCCCCGTCCCGATCTGCCCCCTCCCCTGCCTTGTGTGTTCATGTGCGGGGCTTGACGATCGCGGACCGGGCTTGAGCCTCCTGGAGCAAGAACCAGTCGTGCCCTATTCCACTGGGTGTCAGCAAGGAGCCACCTTCCAAACACCAGCTTTTTCGGAGAGTGTACCCCAGCACCGCACTCCTCCTCTTCATGTCCCTGGAGCCCTCAAACGCCACAAAAGCGCGGAATCTTCTCATATTTCACTCGCATAATCACTTGGTCACCACCATCTGGTTTGAAAGAAACAAACCTCGTGAGGCTTTTCCTGACATCCAACCAGAGTCTCACTCGGATGTAATCTCCCCCATCGGTGCCCAGGTTATTCATCTTCACTGCCAGAACCTCACCTATACTTGCTGCCAGGCCTATGATCAGCTGCTTCTTGCGAAATAGCTCTGGGACGTCATGGATCCTGACCCAAGTATGGATCCGGTTCATCTCCAGCGCCCCAACCCTGTTACTTCCATCATATTTTTCAACAAGCACCCCCTGGTCCCGGAATAGCCAAGGCCCCTGCTCAGTGATACGTTTCCAATCCCCTAAGCAACTTGCTTGGACCAGGATCCTATTCTCCTCCACATCACGGAAGGATATCTCTTGCGCTGGTGCCCACGCAAACCTCATAGTCTTTTTCGGCGAGGTTTCACTGTATGGTTTTGATGTTAGCAGTCGGATAACCGCCATCCACTTCTTCTCCTCCTTGAGGGAATCAACCTCCGTCTTCGGGACAAACAGGCCCTCTATGTCCTCTCCCTTCAAATTCAAACTTCTGAGCAGCTCTTCCAATGGGGGCTCTCTCTCAACATGCCCCCTCATGGTGCTTGCTTCCGATGCCTCGCCCTCTCCCGCCATCCCGATCCGATCTTGGTACCCTACCCCGTCGAAACGGAACCCTACCAAGGCTGGGGAATCGAACTAGCCGACCCCTTGATCAGCCCGAGTAGGATCCGCCTTGGTGGAGGATGCTGATCGCCTTCGGGTGCAGATGGATCTATCGCCGGTAGTCAGAAAAGCGCCGGCGACGAAAATCGCCAAAAACCTTAGTCGCCGGAGCAAGTCGGGCGAAAAGGTATTCTATCTCAAAAACCAAACTTGTATTAGACTAGACATAGTTGTTATGTTGGGCTGATGAAACATGCTCTCACAATAAGAATGGGCCAAATGAATCAAAATGGTGTTAATGGGCCTGATTACACGCACGAAAACCGGACCCAAGTAGGTGCGTTTGCTTCACTTCGCTAGAGCGAAAAAGCGACCTAGGCTTCGCTTCCTTAGGTCGGCTTAATAGAAGCATTTCCCCAACCAGTTTCAGAAAGCTGAGTGCGCCGGTGTTATCACAATCAGTTTTTCTTTCGAGGCTTTTATAGCGGTAGTTGCTCCATCATTTGCACATATGATACGAATCTGCATTCTTAACACCAAATATGCGTGGAACTGAATCAATAAAAGTACTGTAAATATTAAAGGAAGACCAACAAAAGTACTTACACAATATACCAGCATTATGGCGATAGCTAACTGATAAAATTTCGTTTGGTGATGACACCTCATACCCACATGGCCACATGTACACTGATGTGTTCAAGGCAAGGGAAGGCGTGTGGGATTGACATGGTTACTATTCCTCTGTCACAACAATAAAACGGGATTTTCTTCGATGCCAGCTTGGACAAAAAAAAAAATCTGAAATCAGCTTAATCTGAATATGAAGACCTGGTGAATGTTGTATCTTCGATATCAGTTGATGATCCAGAGTTGGACTGCAAGAGCCAGCATTGGAGCATCCATTAGCAGTCTGCCGCATACATTGTATTCCTGCAATTCGACTTGCTGGTGGCAGCACGATACATCGTTCCGATCGCCAAAATACATACGTGTATTCCTTTGGTTATCTCAAAAGGGGATGTTAAACACCCAAGATAATATGATCAAGAAAAGGTGTTTAACGTGATGGTTGTCTGGCCTTGGAATCAATTGCACATATTGTTCTTTGCTGCAAGCATTCAGTTCCGGTCTGGACTGCCGCTGGCATCCATAAAAATGTGCTTCAGACTAACTGCTCGCAGAGCTTCATCAAGCAGCACCCACCTGCATCATCGAGCTGCCGGAACGACAGGATTTTTCACTGCTGTCACTCATCTCTGCTTCAAACCTAAGACACAAAACAGAAAGAGTCCTTAAACCTGTGCAAAGCACGGGCATAGCCCGATGAAGACGAGCTTCTTACCCACCAAATTTGTAGCAATTAGTCTTTCAGTTTCTTTGGCTCTATCTGACTTCTGAAAGCAACTTGCCCGGTTGCTTTTCCGAAAAAAGTATGATTAAAAATTTTTAAGTTCCTCTTCACCTCAAGTTAGGCCAAGACGCCGTCGGGAGAAACTTCATATTCAGAGGCTGATGAGTTATCAGATCAGCCAGTAAACAAAGTCTCGCTGATGTTTTTTTGGATTTAACATACGTAATTTGCAAAATGCACTCACCTCTAATATTGTACACCAGTCATATAGGTTTCTTCGACTAAATCAAGAAAGTAATAAAGTAAGATCAAACAAAATACACAAGATACCGGCATAATGCTAATTGATATTTTCTTCTGGTGATCAGGGCTCATTTCCACATGTACACTGACATGTGAACACGAGGGAAGGTACCTTTAGATACTAGAACCCCAGAACTAAATCCTGGGGAAAGTGCAATACAACACTCTACTTTTGAATGCAAATATGATATTTCACACTACTACATGGCATAAATTGGCACTTTCATACCACAAGATATAGTTCACAATCTTGTGACAGCACATAAGGGTAGGAATGCCATGATTAAATAGGACCTGCATGATTCCAACAAAATACACATTACTGATCTTTGCGTAGCACTACTTATAGGTTGCCAGTGAGGAAACCTTCTTCAGAGTCGCAACCACGATAGAGCTTGGGCTGTGATTGCTCGCTTCAGTTCTTCAAGCTGAATCAAAACAATTCAGAGTTGTAATAGTTGTATACTCTAAGCAATGAAATTTGGGTTATTTCTTTGTAGGGCAAACCAATAAAATGTATAGCACTGTATTCACCTTCTTCGCCTTGCGACGCTCGTGGAGTGTAGAAGCCTTCAATCGGAATCAAAGAACACGAGTCGTCATCCTCGCACACCTTCCTCACTCGCTCCGAAGGAAGCTCTATTGCGAAGATTCTGTCATCTGATTTGATGAAAAGAACATTTGCCCTTTCGGCAAAGCTCATAGGCTTAACCTCCTCCATTTCCTCCTCCTCCTCCTCCTCGAGAGCAACAGCTGGGAGCACATTGTCTAGGCAGATGACCCGACTCTTTACCCATAGTGCCACATCATTGTCGTCGCTAACCAACCTTGACCATATGTTGAGACGGGGGTCTGAAAAAGTTTCAGCGACTCCTAGTCCACCATCCTCGGTGCGAATGAGGGCAACTGAATCGTTTCCGTCGAACTCCAAAGGGGGTGCGATGATAGTAGCATCCTCTCCAGCCAAGTCATACTCGATGATTGTTCCTTGATCGGACAGGAAGTAGAGGAGAGAGTTCCCTACGAGCACGCTGCTGGGATGCATAATGAAGTCCGCAGCCGAATCTTGGATCCAGCTCACCTCGCCCCACTCGCCAGTCTCCGACGAGTAGGAGCACGCCCATGTGACCCACTCCAGATCCTCCTCCTCCTGGTAGCGGTTCTGGTAGCCAACGGTGTCAGAGAACACCATCACCAACTGGAAGGGCCTCCTCCCGTGACAGCCACGGTGGTCGCACCCGGCCGCACTACAGACAATGGCCGCGGTTGGGTGGTCGCCCTGGAAAGTGTTGGTCCACATCGCCTCTGGTACCGGCAGGCTCTCCTGGTCTCCGGTGATTGGGTCCCATAATACGAGCTCACCCCAGCCCGGAACCATGTCGAGGAGAAGGGCGCGGCCATGGCGGCAGTCGAGGGCCCGCCAGTCGCCTGGGACGGCAAGGGAGAAAGCTGAGGATGTGGTGGCGACGAAGTCTTCGACGGCCTCGCGGTTGTTTCGAAGCAAGCCAAGTACAGGGGGTCTCCCGTGGAGCTCGTGGAGGCGGCGGCGGAATCTGCGGTGCGAGACGATGCGCCTCCAGGGCTTGCAGACGAGCGAGGCGCGGATAAGGCACGAAGGCTCGTCGGGAGGAAGGCGGAGGAGAATCTCCTCAATGATCTCGTCCGGCGGCGAGTTAGCGAGGCGCAGCGGCGGCGCTGCCGCCATGGAGGTTGCTAGGTCGGGGCTTGGATTGGGGAGAGACGAGAGAGTGCAGTGAAATGTTCGGCCCAACTGGAGTTTTTCTTTTCGGATGAGGAGTGCGGCTCTCCTACTTATTAGTAAAAAGAAAAAAAAATCATGATATTAAACAGTCTCGTACTCTCGTATAATACAGTGAACAGAGCAGGTAGCATTTTTAAAAGTTTCTGAACATGTTGCAACTTGCCAATTATTCGTCTGACCCAGCCATGTGATTTTTCGATGCTTTTCACTTTTCACGTCTAAGCTACTTATAAAATAGCAAAATTCGTAGGTACAATCAATCAGAGTCATTAAAGGTAGTCAATCAAATGGTCTAAATCTCTCCAATGTTAACCTAAACTCAACACAACACGAAATTACATAGCATGCCACCGCCTCAAGTCACATACGATTTCGTATGTGCCTCCTTTTTCTTATCCATGTCCATCCCAGTTGTGACCTGCTCACCATGTTGCAGGCCCTCGCGGCCTCTTCACCGGCGCCGCAACACTCCGCCCTCACATACCGGCATACGTCTCTGTAGTCGTCTCCTAGATTCTGAGGTTTCCCGCGGTCGAACTGTACCCATGTTCTCCTGACACGGAGTAACCTCCGGTTTCTCTCCCCAAGCGCGTGCCCTGGTTCCACCGCTACCACCTTCTGATGACGCCTTTGGGATCCTCCCGTGTCGGATATATACTGAATAGGGGTATAGAAGATGGTAGACAAAGAGCCGGACTACCAGGGTGGCCTACATGGTAATGGGCTTAGGTCCATTGGGCGGCCCAGTAGTCCGACGCGCAGAAGCCGGATTCTAGAAGAACCCGGATCACGGCCCACGTGATCTGGCTTGGAGGAGAAGACGGATTCCTTGCTTTCCAAGTTACAAGTTAACGTAGTCTTCTAGGTTTCCTATTCTGTAAGCCCTAATCCGGCTATTATATAAAGCCGGACGGGAGATAGATTAAACAAGGACAAGTTAGACACAAGTTCAAGCTCTACGCAACTCGCCGAGAAGCTCATCCTCGCCGAGAAGCTAGATCTACACCCTCACATTGTAACCCTGTTATACGGGCTTTAGTCCCAATTAGTGAGAAGTGCAGGAGTAGGTACGCCGTACTGTCGCGACGTACTGAACCTGGGTAAAATCCCGTGTTCTGTGTTACTACGCTATTTCGTTACCCCACGTCTCTACCGTAGTCTCATGGCACCCCCGTCTATGAAAACTACTACGATGTCTCGACAGTTGGCGCCCACCGTGGGGCAAACGACGTCAGGCGTGAAATTCCGATCTGGGATACTCGGCGGAATTGGAAGATCGATCACTGTCGGAAGCCTGGAATTCGACGACGACGTCGGGCGCTCCCTCGACAACGGATCCTACATACCGGCGCAAAACCACCTGGTAAGTGCATGCGTGTTACCGATCGGATCTGCTAACATCTTTATCGGACTAACTGCAGAAGCAATGGGGTTTTGCGGTGGAAGCAAATTTATCCCACCCGCCCTATACCCAGTCGAAGACGACTATGATGCCGGATTCTGCTCAGATCGCCGACAAAAAAGTGATACACACTTTATCGGCATGGTGCAATCCGAAATCGCTGAAAACACGGATGACGGAAATCCCGTGCAAGAGGCAGATAACAACCTACCCGTCATAGAGACGGAAGAAGAAACACCCGTCACAGAGGCGGAAGATCCGACATCCGTCAACAAGACGATGAACTCGGAAGCAGAGTCCGTGCTTGCCGCCATTGAGGCGAGGTTGGAGTCGGAAACCGGATCGGATAACTTCGACTCCGAAGACGAAGACGAGGATGCCTTCGTAAGAAAGGTTAAGTCCTTTCAAGAGGGATTCCATGAAGTGCTAATGGCAAAACCAGCTGATACAACGGGCGCCGGCAGCCAGGAAAGCCCTAAAACCCCTCCGCCGGTGGAAGAAAGAGAAGACGGAGAAACTTCTCCGATATTCCCCAATGTTAAGGAGATGACAGAAGATGAGCCTGTCAAAAAACCTCCTTCTTCCAAGAAAAAGCATCGTGCTTCTAAAAAACTCCAATACAAACTCCGGAAGAAAAAATCAGTCGATCTCGCTGATGAAAACCTGGAAGTTGGAGATATTAGCGGCACAAAGCCCGCGGAAAAGAAATCTAAGGAAATCACTGCTCCGCCAATGACGGAACAGGAAGAGCAAGAGCTATTACAAACACCAGTGGGACCAGATGAACCCCCTGAGATGCTGGAAGCCAGGAGACAAGCTTTCCAACGGCAACAGCAACATCTGCTTAGATCTCGGCAACATCTCCAACAAACCCATAATGACATCAAAGTCATGAAGGAAGAAATAGAGGAGTACGAGAGAAAGCATAGATCTGCCTTAAAACCTACTAGGTTACCCGGAATCGCAAGACCGGAAGAACTGCCGCCAAAAGAAAGGTTCTATAACCCATCTTGGCAAAAGCAGTTAAACGGCAAAGATGCCAAGGGCGAACCAATATACAAAACCGCAGCAGAAAACGCGGAAGCAGCGTTCGCCATCCTAAACAATGATCTGTACTCCAACGGGGAAAAACTCCAAGGGGTGTATGCTTTCTTAGGAAAAGCATTACAGCAGCAGCAGCGAGGCCAAGAACGATCAGGGAGGCTGCATGATAATTCCGCTCTCTGCAAAACAGCTACTTGCGCTGCTGGAGCACCTGGACCGGAAGAACCCGGAGATTTGGATAAAAAAGAGGATCCGAGAAAAGACAAGAAAAACCCCGACAACCGGGACGCAGCGTCTAGAACCGGACCTCATCTTCCGAAAGATGGATATAAACCACGTGATCGGGAAGACAAACACCGGAATGACGGCAAAATAATGCCACCTCCAAGAAACCCAGCTGAGAAAGCTGGAAGATACGATATACCTCACAGACGTGAAAGATCTCGGACACCGCCTAAGGATAAGGAAAGGTACAGGAGCAGGACTCCACCTAATCCCAAGGGGCGTGACAACGGAAGAGATAGAAACAACCCCGGAAAAGCGCATCCGCGCAACAATGGAAAAGAGAGGAGTAGATCCCCTTCTGTCCATTCGGCCGGGAGATATTCTGCACACATTGATAGAGCAGAAAAGGATGATCTATACTTTGGTCCTAAGTGTTTTACTGACAAGATCCGAAGGATAACCCTGCATTCTGGCTTCGCCAAACTTGGTCCAACCTACCAAAAGTATACCGGCAGTACAAACCCGGATACCTGGCTCTCAGATTATTATACAGCCGTCCAAATCAACAATGGGACAGACCTGGAAGCTGTCAAGTTTCTTCCCCTAATGTTGCTAGACGGAGCCAGAGATTGGATCAATGGTTTACCATCAAGAACTGTCGACAGTTGGGATGATATGGCGAGAGTATTCACTCAGCATTTTCGGGGAACATACAAACGCCCAAATAGCATCAACCAGCTGAACCGTTGCACCCAATTTGAGGACGAACCATACGTGGATTTCATCTCCAGATGGACTGCAATGAAGAATAGTTGCTCTGGAGTAACTGACGTGCAAGCAATGCATGCTTTCGTCAATGGCCTAAAACCCGGACTCGTACCGTTCATGGTTGGTTCTAAACAGCACAAAGATCTCGGATCTATGCTTACAACCGCTAATGAGCATGTTGCAGCCGAAGATGATATCAGAGCAAGAGGAGGCAATATTGAGTCACTAATACTCGCCAAGAAAACCCCTCGTTCTGACAAAAAAGGAACTCCGGAGTCAACAACAAAGCCCAAGGAGGTCAACATAGCCTTTGGAGGAGAAAAGGTGAACAAGTGGAAAGGCCGCAGTCCAGATCCAATCAATTACACTCCCGAAGAATGGGAGAGAATTAAGTCGGAACCCTGCGTCCACCACTCGCAATTTGGGAAACCAACCCACACAAACGCGCAATGCCGGCTAAACAAGCATATGAAAGGCAATGCAGGATCCGGAAATAAGGGGAAGGGTTCCAAAAGGAAACCTGCCAAACAAAAGCCAGAAGCTGAAAAAGAAGACAGTGAATCGGACACTGATGACAAAATCCAGGAACAACAGCGAAAAGGCGAACCCAAATTTCCGAGAGTTGATGGAGAAGCAATGCTAACTTTCCTAGCAACCCCGTCAGCAAAGGTGGCCAAAAGAACACTTCGGGAGATAAACGCAGTTGTTCCTGCGACCCCGAAATTCTTGAAGTACTCCAACACACCGATAATCTGGGATCAGTCTGATCATCCCGGAAATATCCCTGAACCCGGCACACAAGCTCTTGTTGTAAGCCCTATTGTTCAAAACACTAGGCTAAGAAGAGTGCTGATGGATGGAGGATCCAGCATCAATATAATGTATCTGGATACACTGAAGCACTTGAAGATCTCCGAGTCCCAGCTCAACTACAGCAATATACGCTTCCATGGCATTGTTCCTGGCAGGCAAGCACGATCCCTAGGAGAAATTTCCCTAGATGTCACCTTCGGAGATAAAGATCACTTCCGGCAGGAAAAAGTATCCTTCGAAGTAGTGCCGTTCGAAAGCGTGTATCACGCAATACTCGGACGTCCGGCTTTCGCCAAATTTATGGCAAGATCTTGCTATATCTACAACAAGCTGAAGATGCCTGGACCCAAAGGAGGAGTAATCACCGTTGCCGGTGATTTCAAGCTGGCAAACGAGTTGGAAAAAGAAAACGCCCTTTGCGCTCAGAGAGTTATAGCGAAGGAGGAACTGAAGGAATTAGCCAAGGAGGTATCGCCGAAAGAAATGCCGGCAGGAAAAGAAACTCGGAAGCGAACAGATAGCTTCAAGGCGTCCGAGAATACAAGACAGGTAATCCTAGATCCCAAAGATCCGACAAAATTCGTCGTCGTAGGGACTGGGATGACTGACAAATAGGAAGGCGAGCTCATCAAGTTCCTCCGTGAGAGCTGGGATATTTTTGCCTGGTGTCCAGCTGACATGCCAGGCGTACCCAGGGAACTTGCTGAGCACCAACTCAAGGTTATTCCCGGATCAAAACCCGTCAAACAAGGTCTCCGTCGTTTTGACGGAAGAAGACGGAAGGCTATTGGCAAGGAAATTATCCGGCTTTTAGCAGCGGATTTCATCAAGGAAGTAATCCATACTGATTGGTCCGCAAATCCGGTCCTAGTACCGAAGAAAGACACCACTGCTCTTAGAATGTGTATAGATTACACAAGATTGAACAAGTTGTGTCCGAAAGATAGGTTCGCGTTACCGCGAATCGATCAAATAATAGACGCCACTGCAGGCTCCGAGCTTTTATGCTTTTTGGATGCATACTCCGGGTACCACCAAATACGCATGAAAAAGGAAGATCAAATCAAGACTTCTTTTATAACCCCGTATGGGACGTACTATTACATAACCATGCCTTTTGGCCTGAAGAACGCAGGTGCAACCTACCAGCGTTGCATGCAACGCTGTTTGCATAGTCAAATTGGCAGAAACGTTCATGTTTACGTGGACGATATTGCCGTCGTAACCAAGGAAAAAGATACACTCCTTGAGGATTTGCGAGAAACTTTCGAAAACTTACGCACTTACAAGATGAAGTTGAATCCATCTAAGTGCGTATTCGGGGTTCCCTCAGGAAAACTTCTGGGTTTCATTGTTTCCCACAGAGGAATAGAAGTTAACCCGGAAAAGATCAAGGCAATCTTGAACATCTCAAAACCTACATGTGTAAAAGATGTCCAAAGATTGACGGGTTCCGCTGCAGCCGTCAGCAGATTTATCAATCGGCTGGGGGATAAAGCCTTACCACTCTACAAGCTGGTGAAGAAATCCGACAAGTTCGAATGGACAGAAGAGGCTGATGCAGCGTTGGCCCAGTTGAAGGAAACCTTGATGAACGCTCCCATCTTGGCATCTCCAAAAGACGAAGAACCCATGTTATTATACCTTACGGCTACAAGTCGGGTTATTAGTGCGGTAATCGTTGTGGAGCGGACGAAAGAAGAACAAAGCATACCAGATCAACATCCGGTATATTACATAAGCGAAGTTTTTTCCGAATCCAAACAAAGGTATCCGCACTACCAGAAACTGGCATATGGCGTATTTTTTGCATCCAGAAAACTGCGCCATTACTTCCAAGGGCATTCCATAACAGTGGTATGTAAAGCACCACTAGGGGATATTATAAACAATGCGGAGGCAACCGGCCGAGTAGCTAAATGGGGCATCGAGCTGGCAGCCTTCGACATTAAGTACCAGCCAAGGACGGCAATAAAATCCCAAGTTTTGGCAGATTTCGTCGCCGACTGGACAGAAGCAATGGAAAATACACCGATGCCAGAATCCGAGTACTGGATCATGCACTTTGACGGATCCAAGATGAAGGAAGGAGCTGGGGCTGGCGTAGTCCTAAAATCTCCCAAGGGAGACACAATGGAGTACGTATTACAAATACACTTCAACGCCAGTAACAACGTGGCAGAATACGAAGCTCTGCTTCATGGCTTGCATATTGCAAAAGAAATAGGGGTAAAACGCATCTTATGCTATGGAGACTCGGATTTGGTACAGCATCAGCTCAACCAAACCTGGGACGCGAAAAGCCCTATAATGGCCGAATATCGGAGGACGGTGGATGAGTTTGCCATTTGTTTCTTCGGGTTCGAAGTCCTTCACATAAAAAGGGAGGAAAACTGGAATGCGGATGCGTTAGCCCGCATGGGATCAGAGAGAGTAAAAACTTTACCACCAGGGGTATTCGTCCAGCACTTGTATGAACCATCCATAAAAGGTGGAGACGTTGATTACCCTCTGGCATCTGAAACAATCGAGGTCATGCTCGTTAAACCGGATTGGACAATTCCATACTTAAACTTCTTAGTCAATCAGAAGTACCCGGAAGGAGCAGACGAAGTCTTGCAAAGGCAAATACAGCGTCGGTGCAAAGGATACGTGGTGATCAACGACCACTTGTATAAACGCAGTACTTCCGGAATTTTTCAACGGTGTATTTCACCAGAAGAAGGAAGAGAAATACTGGAAGAAATCCACGCCGGCGATTGCGGACATCATGCTCAATCAAAAAGCATAGTCAAAAAAGCATTCCGGGCGGGGTTTTTCTGGCTAACAGCCAAGTCAGACGCCGAACGCATCGTGAATACATGCGAAGGATGTCAATATTACGCCAAGCAGACCAATTTGCCGGCCCAAGCACTTAAAACTATCCCTATCACATGGCCGTTTGCGGTCTGGGGGCTAGATATGATGGGACCGTTCAAAACTGCAAGAGGTGGACTTACACATCTACTCGTAGCAGTAGATAAGTATACAAAATGGGTGGAGGCTAAACCCATCAAAAAGCTGGATGGCGCAACTGCCAGAAATTTCATTATTGATTTAGTAATGAGGTATGGCGTCCCACATAGCATAATAACTGATAACGGGACAAATTTCTCCATTGGGGAGTTGGCAAAATACTGCCAACAAACGGGAATCCGCTTAGATCTTGCATCTGTGGCACACCCGCAATCTAATGGACAGGTTGAAAGAATGAACAGTTCAATCCTGCAAGGAATACGCCCAAGACTCGAATCTCCTCTCCATAGAGCAGCTGGAGCGTGGGTAGAAGAGCTACCTTCCGTGTTATGGAGTATTCGAACGACGCCAAATAGGTCAACTGAACAAACCCCGTTTTTCCTAGTTTATGGTGCGGAAGCTATTCTTCCAACGGACATGATCCATGATAGCCCAAGAGTGCAGAATTTTGACGACTCAGATGCCAAAGAAGCACGACAGGATGCCATCGATCTCTTAGAAGAGGAACGAGAACTTGTGCTTCAAAGATCTGCCATCTACCAGCAAGGTTTACGACGTTATCATAGTCGGAAAATCAGGCATCGTTCTTTTAAAGAAGGTGACTTAGTGCTGAGATTGGTGCAGCAAAGGAAGCACAAATTGGCCCCAGTATGGGAAGGACCATTTGTAATCAGTAAAGCCATGAAGAATGGATCATACTATCTTGTCGACATTCGAGATACGGAGGATGATCCCGAGAAGCCGAATCGCAAAAGAAAGAGAAAAATAGATGATGAACTAGGAGAGACAAAGAGGCCTTGGAGTATCCAGCAATTACGTCCCTTCTATACTTAGTTCAATTTCTATGTAAACATCTTTGAGACCATGAAATAAAGTTGTCGGAATGTTGTCATTCATATTTCATTATAAGTACAAAATATTTCCGCCTCATCTATTTCCCAATGATCTTACAAATACTCAATGTTAACCCGAATTGTGCCTGCGTGCTCGGTGTTTAAAAGCTGAATGATTCGGCCTGTTAAAGGTTAAAGGAAACTCGGATTGTGCCTGCGTGCCCAAGTTTCAGAGCAGTTCCTTGTTTTCTCTAAATTTTATCTGATTGTGTATGTGTTGGGTTACTGAAACTAGTCAGTAAAAATGCTTCTAGCATGATCCATGTTTCTGAGTTTTAAAACTGTTTGGTTCGTCCCCAGTTACTCGACATGATGATACACATTGCTAGTTGAGCCATTTTTAAACACTAGAGCAGTTAAAACACAGTTGCCAGATTACTTAGAAGATAAAGGAACAGTCAAACCCGGAAAAACTTTGCAAGAAACTTGAAATTGCAAAAGGCGGAGTTCTTGTTTCGACAAATGACATAGAAGCATTACAATATGAATTACATTGTAAAAATGCTCTTATACACATCCATCATTCGGGTCGAGTGTATTCCCTCAAGCATCCGAGTCTTCATCACTGCTATCATTCTCGGGGGCTGCGGGCACTTCTTCTTCCGGATAAGTAATGGAAATGTTGACCATAGAGGCAATCTTGGAAGCGTGCCCTTTAACTTCATCAAAAATCGCATTTCGTTGCGCTTCTGTATATCCTTGAGGGATACCGGATGCTACGCGCCAAGATCTGGCATTAGGGTAATGTAGACGCATAAGGCCAAGTGCCATGCGTGCACCACCTCGTGCGGCAGAACGAAGGATGGATTCTTTCGATTCTGCTACTTCTGTGATGGCACCCGGAAGTCGGTAGACTTCCGAAAAGCATACAGTACTTGTGGGAAGGAATTTATTAATCAGCTGCATTCCTGCATTCCTGATTGAATTCCACACTTCCCCAAAGGCCTGGATCTTTTCAGTCCGAGAAATTCCTGGAAAATTTCCTGCTTTGTCGACAAAAGTAAAGGTTACAGGGAAAGATACAAGAAATAAGACATGAAGACATTGGTAAAAAGAAGTTAACTTACCAAGAACCTTGTCAATTTCGTCGCTTTCTTTCATGCGCGGGAATAGCATACTTTCCAAATCATTGATAACAGATTTGTCTTCCGTTGCCTGTAAAGAGGCCTTGGATTGAGCAATCCCAAGGGCCAGATTACTGGCTTCTAGGTCTTCTTGAGCTTTCAGAAGTTCCTTTCGGAGGTTTGAATTTTCCTCACGAAGCTGAGAAACATGGACAGCGTTTTCTGCTAATTTGTTGGCTTTTTTTAAAGCAGCTGGAGGGCAGGAATTAATTTGAGTTTACAAAACAATTCCGAATAAATTCTCCAGAGAAAACAAATGGTACAAAATAAAATACCGGTGGCTTTTGATAGTTGCCGCTGAGATGACGCTAGTTCGTTGCTTTTAGACTCAATAACAGATTGAAGGGTTTTTACTTCTCTGCTCTTGAGACTAAGCTTCTTAAAAACTTCCAAGTTTATGGCGTCTGCGGAATGCTAAAACATGGAAATGAAAGCCAGATGCTTAAGTTTGAACAGGCATATGAAGAAACATTAAGAAGAATTCATATTTCAACTTAATGCTTGGGGGCTAGAAGTATTACCTGGCTCATTTCTCGCAAATCGATCAAGACCTCGTTGAATTCTTTGGCATATTCCGCGAAGAGAATTCCAACGTGATGAAGGCCATCGTGTATAACCTGACGAGGCGAAAATGCGATATCATTGCGAACAACTAATCCATTTTGTGACCAAGGGCGAATCAGAGGCGTAGGAACAAAGAATTTCTTTGCCTCCGGACGAATATATCCGAGTTCGTCGAATGGTTCTTCTTTTATCCGGATATCGTCCAGGTTGGGAATAGATTCCTCTCTGGTAGCTGATTGCCTTTTGCGCTTCCGATTGTTGTGAAACTCGGCATGTAATTTGTTGAGTTCAGCGTCGGAAGCAAGATCATTTTCTCCAAGTTCATCAAACTGGGAAGGAGTTAACAATATGTTAAAAAGCGGAGAGAGAAGATAATCTGAAGAAAAACGTGGAAACAAGGAAAGATAAATACCTTAGGGACCAGATTTTCCACGTGATAAATCGCCAGACTTTCCTTAATCTGACTACTGACGGCGACCAGTTCGTGAAGTCGTCCTATAAAATCCTTTCTGGTAAAGGCCTTATCTGTTCCTCTCATGCTATCTTCTGGTCCTTGGTATTCGCAAAGAAGTCGAGAACGAAAAGAGAGAGGTTGGATACGGCGTCCAAACCAGCACATAACGGTATCCTTCCCAACCAAAGAAGGTTGAGAGGAAGAGAGCTTGGCGATGCGCCGCTTTATCTTCATCAGGTTTTCTGGCAAATTTTCCCCTACTGCGGCTGTCCAACTCTCGCGAGGAGTAGCGGCAGAATTAACAAAGGGAGGAACCCCGGTTGCCCTGCCTGGGAATGGAATGTCCTGATGATAAAAGAAAGAACCTAGCCAAGATTGGTTAGGTTCCGGCATTTCTATTTTTGGATACCATTCCTCCCTAAATTTTCTGAGGATGAAAGATACGGTTCCGCAAATGGGCGAAACGCCATTTGTGATGTTATGCTTTACCTCAAAGCAATATTGCCAGAAATTTAGGTCAGGTGTCATCCCGAGATATCCTTCGAAAAGGGCTTGGAAACTGGCTAAGTAGAGGATGGAATTCGGAGAAATATTGTGTGGTTGAACGCCATAAAAGTTAAGGACGTCTAGAAAAAAGGCGGAAGGGGGAAAACCCATACCTCTCGCAACATGAGAGGTAAGGATGACGCGTTCTCCAACTTCTGGCTTGGGCTCGGGTTCATCTTTCGAGATTCGCCATTTGCCCTTAACTATGGATCCCTCCTTTGACATCCGACGAAGAAGGACGAGAGAAGTATTACTCGGACTCCAATTGCCGACAACTTCTGTTTCGTTGTTGGCTCCGGTGGCAAAGCGTTCATCGCCACGGGAATGGATCTTGACCCTCGCCGTCGTTGGGATGAACGGAGGGGGTGCTGCGGAACTCGATCCCGCAATATCCGCGGCGGCGGAAGTGTTTTCTCCGCCCGCCGCGGAAGCCGCAGTCTTCTCCGGCTCGCCGCCGGTGTGCGTCTGCGATCCCGGCTGCGGATCCAGATCGCTGACGAGCTCGTCGATGGCGGCGCGAGTCGGTGACGACGGCGAGGAGGCCATCTATTGGTGGCACGTTTCGGTGCGTTTGGATGCTAAGTGCGCCTGGGACAAGGACTTGCTCTCGAGCTCGCGTGCGCGTCAATGGTGTGGGCAGTGAGGGAGTGAGGAAAGTTTCCGATGAGGACGATGATGGCTATTTATAGCCAGAAACCCGTTTAGATACGTGCCAACGGCTCTTTCGACCGTTGGATGCTCGACGCGTGTCGATCGCCGGAAACTACGGGAAATAAAACGGCAGGGGAATGATGGCTATCTCCTCGTTTCCCGTGAGAATCTGTCAGAGATACGCTGAGGGGTTTCCCGCGTGGAACCAAGCGACGCTTGCGTCAGCATGTTTAAGGCGCTGACGTTATGAGTTCCTTTTCCGCGAAGGATCGCGAGAAGAAAAGCCGGATTTTCATAGTTCCGAGTTTTATGTTACCATCTCCTTCAAAAGGAAAGTAGAAAGAATCAAGACTGCTGAATCAAGATTTCCCGGACAAACTATATTTGGCGAAAGACGGAGAATCAGAGTTTTGATCCTTCCTGGGGGCTACTGTCGGATATATACTGAATAGGGGTATAGAAGATGGTAGACAAAGAGCCGGACTACCAGGGTGGCCTACATGGTAATGGGCTTAGGTCCATTGGGCGGCCCAGTAGTCCGACGCGCAGAAGCCGGATTCTAGAAGAACCCGGATCACGGCCCACGTGATCTGGCTTGGAGGAGAAGACGGATTCCTTGCTTTCCAAGTTACAAGTTAACGTAGTCTTCTAGGTTTCCTATTCTGTAAGCCCTAATCCGGCTATTATATAAAGCCGGACGGGAGATAGATTAAACAAGGACAAGTTAGACACAAGTTCAAGCTCTACGCAACTCGCCGAGAAGCTCATCCTCGCCGAGAAGCTAGATCTACACCCTCACATTGTAACCCTGTTATACGGGCTTTAGTCCCAATTAGTGAGAAGTGCAGGAGTAGGTACGCCGTACTATCGCGACGTACTGAACCTGGGTAAAATCCCGTGTTCTGTGTTACTACGCTATTCCGTTACCCCACGTCTCTACCGTAGTCTCATGGCACCCCCGTCTATGAAAACTACTACGATGTCTCGACATCCCGCTTGCAGCAATGGACTCACAAAAGATGCCTCTGCAATTGGCTTTCCCCTGGAGGGGCCCACCGCGCACTCTTCGACATGCCACATCTGCCTATGGGTCCTTTCGCTGCAGCCGTCTGGTTTTGGTGCCCCCGCAAAGAAGCGGGTGGAGATCGCTGAGAGCATCTCCAGCTGTTCGCCCCCCAGGGGCGATTTTCGGCGCTAAATAGCGCCTCAGGGCGCCCGGCGCTATTTTTCGCCCTAGGGGGCGTCGCTTACCAGCCGCGTACCCAGGTGAAGTGCGCCGGACAGTTCATTTTCGCCCGAATTTGCATAATTTCGTCTGTCTTCGCCCAAAATCGACTAAATTTGACCTAATTCGGCATGATTTCGGAACAGAACACCTATTTATCACAAAGTTTGGCACACAAATCGCCGAAGACCAAATATTTCAACATAATTTAACAAGTTTTGAGCACAAATGAAAACACATGAAACTAGGCGTTGCCTTTGAGTCTCCAGAGAAGCTCCACTAGATCACACTGCAGCTCTTGGTGCACCTGGGGGTCTTAGATCTGCTGTCGCCTAGCTAGATATGCGTTCCATTTTGCCGGCACATGATGATCGACAGTTGCAAGAGGACCCTGTCTGAAATATGGTTCAGTGTCAAATAATGGATCGTCACACTCGTTCTCGATTATCATGTTGTGCAAGATCACACAGCAGTTCATCACCTCCCACATATGCTCCTTGGACAAAGTCAGAGCAGGGTACCGGACAAGAGCAAACCGAGATTGAAGCACACCAAATGCTCACTCGACATCCTTCCTGCAAGCCTCTTGGCGTTGAGCAAACCAAGACTGTTTGCCTCCTGGTACTGGGTTGGAGATAGTCTTCACAAATTTTGACCATCTTGGATAGATATCATCCGCTAGGTAGTATCCCTTATTGTACTGGTGGCCATTGATCTCATAGTTCACCTGAGGGGCATGGCCTTCAACAAGATTTCCAAAAACCGGGGAGCACTGCAGGACGTTGATGTCATTGTGAGTTCCAGGCATTCCAAAGAAGGTGTGCCAAATCCAGAGGTCATTTGTAGTCACTGCCTCAAGTATCACACTACAAGATCCTTTCGCGCCCATGTACATCCCCTGCCAGGCAAACTGGCAGTTCTTCCATGCCCAATGCATACAGTCGATGCTTCCAAGCATTCTCGGAAATCCTCTTTGCTTAATTTTGTGCTAGGATCCGAGCAGTGTCTTCAGCATTTGGTGATCTTAAGTACTTTGGCCCAAACACTGCCACCACTGCTTTGCACAATCTCTTCAAACACTCAAAGGCAGTGGACTCAACCTTGCGCATGTAGTCATCTTGGGTATCGTCGGGAGCGCCGTATGCGAGCATTCTCATAGCCACAGTGCACTTCTGAAGCGAGGTGAATCCAACAGTCCCGGTGCAATCCTTCTTGCAAATGAAATAGTTGTCGAACTCCCCAACGGCATGCACAATGTCGAGGAAGAGCTTCCGGCTTGTCGCACCCTGATTTCTAGGGGATACTCACCGTACGAACTGGATAGCAGATGCTTGGATTATGGGGCATAACTGCTCCCACGTCCCAGCTTCCTGGTAGGTCTGCGCTTATGCGCGACAACACAAGCCCTACTATTCCATCGTCGATGTAAACTATCCACTAGAGATCAAAGGCACTTCCGTCGACGTACTTCAAACCATACACACATGGTACGTCAACGGCGTTTAACAAGTGATATCACAACAGATCTCTACGACACAAAAGATTGAAATAAGTTGCAAATGGCTCTCATTAGAGCAGAGATAGCAAATACAATCATTCAGAGGGCACATGCCCCAACAATACATCGTTACAATACAGCGGAAGCATTCAACATGTCTGAGTACAGACAAGAACCAAATAGGCCTAAGAGGCCGGGAACAAACAGACGGAGCCCATCCACGAAGTCTCGGATCCTGCCCGGGTCCGCTATCTACTCGTCAGCAGTCTCGTCATGATCCACGTAGTAGCCACCATGTAGATCCTCGGAAACGTAGGTCTGCGGAAACCACAGCCCCAAAGGGGTCAGTACATAAACGTACTGGCAAGCAAGACTCACAGTTCACCAAAGTGTAACCCGTCAACACCAAGCACAGATGCCTTGGGTTCAACGGAAGAGAGGGGATATAAAAGATGCTGCAACTGGCTGCGCTAACCAACTACAGAGATTCTACCACTTCCGGCTAACAGAAAGGAGATAAGATCGAGGATTGTAACCAACTGAAAGATAACTTCAAACAAACCCATCCTGGATCTCGCCCCTTATCCAAAGAAGCAATCCGAGGATAACTCACACCGTTGAGTTAATGATGGTTCAAATTATTGTGTCAATAAGCCTATTACTAGTCAAGTTATTAATCATGGGGTGTAACATGTTTGATCGTTATGTTTAAGTTGTCCTGAGTACTTGTTAGCCAGTACTTTCACCAAGTAATCCATAACCGCGGAAAACACGGCTTCTCGAGAAGATTATCCCTGCAGGGTTGCACCAATTTGGCCGTACACGTATGAATGGCCCGCCAGATGGGAGATCACCCCACCAAGCGGGGCACTCAACACAACCAACCATTCTTCGCATCAACCCCAAAGCACCTTGGGCGCACGGCTAATCGAGCCCAGAAGAAAATGGACCCTCATAGCACTCTAAGAACGTGTCCCCCTATATGCCGACTACGAAAGTTCCACCCTGGCCTGGGCTCGCAAAAACATGCATGCGGCAAATGGAAAACACGAACTAAATGAGGCGATTTGGACGAGATGCGAGTCAGGTCAAGTTGAGGGGGGCGCCCATACTCGCTTCCCACATGCGGTTAGTGCGCTCATCATGGATCAGTAGACAAGACCCTTTTCCTATTAGGGTCGACACTAGCAGGCTTCAAAACCTCTCATGGGCCTCCTGCCGGTGCCTTATCATCAAATTTATTATTAATAGCAACATTAGCATGATTGATTGATTAAACATCGAGCCCCCACAACGTAATAGATATAGTAACAGAAAGTAACGGATAACAGACTCGAGCAAAACAACCTAAGCATGCTAGTAAGGCACTGGCTCAAACAATGGGTTGTAGGAAGGGAGATGAGGCAATATCAGGTTTAAGGGATTCATGTGATAGGTTCGTAACAAAAACAACTACTACTAAGGCTAGCAGGAAAGAACAACGGAAAGTATCGGTAATCAATGTTGAAAGGAACACAGTGGTTCATGTGAGTGATAACTTGCCTGCAAACCCAGTAGCCTGGTACTGAGCTAACTCCTTAGAAGGGATGTCGTAAGTATCGTCGGTCTCAACGTCGTCGTTTATCCGAGAAGAAGCAAACAAACAAGGCAGAAATAAACAATCATTATCATGGCATAGTGCACAATCATGGGATGATGCATGTCATGTTAATAGATGCATCAAAGTAAACTACTTAACAAAATAACACAATTTAATTGGACCCATATGCAATTGGATTGCATATGGAAAGATCCATTGAAATAAGTGGAAACAAATGATTTACAATTAATTATTATGTGAGAGTTGTTAGCATGATGCATGCATGATGATAACAACAAAATAACAACAAATAACAATGATAGATGCAAGTGAAAAAAGATTGGAACAAGTTTTGGAAATCATTGGTTAAGTTGGGAAAATGTGGTTACTTAAACTTGCCACACAAGCAACTGTTGTTTTCATCAAGTTAAAGTGTGCAAAACCATTAACAAAATTTATATTTGAAAAGAACATCAAATTTCAGTTGGATTACATGTTTCAAATATTGAAATTGGAATTAGGGTGAATTTATTATGAATTAAACAATAATAAACAAGTTTTAATTGAATTAAACAAGTTTTAAATTTTTTAGGCAATTTAAATTATTCAAACCAGAAAACAAAGTTTATATTTGAATAGGATATTCAAAAAGGTGTGAAAAACATATTTTATTTGACTTATTTGGAAAAGGTATGAATTAGTTATGAATTATTACAAATTACATTTGAATTATCCAAATTTGAATTTTAAAAGTATTTTGAAAACTCAAAACAGAATACAAATAGGTTATTTGGAAAGATTATGAAATTTGGAGCAATAAACATATAAAACTTGTAATTATTGGGCTTAGAGATTAAAAGATATTAAATTTTAAAGTTTAGGTTTAAATCTGTTAATTAAAAGGATTTTAATTTGGAAAACAGAGAGGCAAAACTTTTGTTACCGAGTGGCAGCTACCCGCAGCACTGCCGCGTGGGCCAGGGGCCAACGTGGCGCAGTGCACGCTCGCGTGGCACACTGGGCCACCGACGGGTGGGCCTGCGCGCGGTGGAAAACCAAAAATGGGGGGGGGGGGCTGCGCCCGTGGGGTTCGAACCGCGGTCTGACGCGCTGCGCGAGCGGAGCCATACCACTGCGCTACCAACTGATCCTTGTCAGGTAAGCACGCGCGGTGAAGGTAAGGTTCAGATTGCTAACTGAAACTCCCGACAGAGAACAAAGTGCAGGTCTTTTCGTCGTTGGTTCAGAGAAGTACCGAGTCTGGTGGCGATCCGTGCGAGGTGGTGCGAGCTCGAGGCGTGCTGGGCTGGGAGAGGACCAATCCACCATGGTGCTGCGCACGGGTGAGCCACAGGGTGCTCGCCCCCTGGAGCTGGAGCTTCTCTGCACAGAAGCATGGCGGCCGAGCAAGGTTCAGAAACGCACGCACGGTTTGAGTTACAGAGAGAAGGTTCGATCGACGGCGGCCTCCGGTGGAGCACGACGGGGACTAGCCCTCGAGGTGGGCGTGCGGTGCGTGGCTGTGCGAGTGCAGAGAGAGGGCACGGGAGGAGCGGAGGCGAGCTCACCTCGCTGGTGTCGAGCTTCTGACGGACAGAGGCGCCGACGCTCCTCTCCGGCGACGGCGTGGCGCCCTCGGTCGATCCCAGCTCGAGGCGAGGGGACGGGGCGGTCCAGGACGGCGACGCGGGTCCATTCCCGGGGAGAGGAGCTCCCCGAGGTGACCAGGTAGTCGACACGGTGAGGAGGCCGTGGCCCTGACGGTGGTGTTCGGTGAGGTGCAAGTGGTTCAGAGAAGGACTCGGGGGAAGAGGAAGAGAAGCTGGCGGCGATGGGAAGGAGGAACTAGGGTAGCTAGGGTTGGGCTAGCTGTGGTAGGTTAGATATAGGGTGGCGAGCTCGGTACGTAGGTGAATCGGAAGGGGGAGAGGATCATCGTGCGGCTCTGAAGATGTTCGTACTGTCGACGTCAGGAAGAAGACAGCGACAGCGAGGGAAGGGGTATTGGGATGGTTGGTAAACGGGCTGGGCTGGTTTAGTTGCTGCTGCTGCCTCTCCTCTCCTTTGCTATTTTTTTTGTACTGTTTTTTTTTGTAACTTTGCTTTTGGAAGAAAAATAGTTAGGTTTTAGCTTAGGGAAAATCTGAAAAAATTCAGATAAGATCCTTAGGCCAAAACAACCAGTTGGGAACTTTTATTTTCCAAAATTTTAAAGATTTGATTGCTGTTTGAAATTTAAACCAAATTGATTGAAATTTGCAATATTAGTTAATTTTAGAAAACAAAGTATTTTTCAATAGGGTTACCCCTAAGTTTTGAAATTGATTTAAAGAGTACAAATGTGTGTTGAGATTCATGGATTAAAAAGAGGTACTGATTTTGAGAATTGGTTTGAATTGGAAAATGATTTAGGAATTATTTGATTGGATTAATTGATTGAAATAAAAGCACCATTTTATTAGTTGAACATTATGGGATAATTGGAAACAATTAAGGTTTTTATTTGGAAACAACTATTTGGATGTTGGTTTGGAATTTCAAATGGAAAACAAATTGAATTTGAAAAGGGTTTGATTATTGGATGCATTTTTATAGAAATAAAACAATAGTTTGGAATCATACTTTAATGGAAACAAATAATTGTTTTATTTGGAAATATCATTTTAGAAATTGTAACATCACAAGGATGAAACAAAAGGTTTGAAATTTGAGTTGAAATTCAAATAGACAACAAAGAAAAACAAATGAAAACAGTTGGAAAACAACTGAAAACAGAGGAAAACAAATGGAAAATAAACAAAACAATTGCAATCAACATGATGCCATGATGCAAAACATGAAATAACAGATAGCAAACATTCTAAAGGCTATTTTTTAGACTTGGGATGTTACACGGCTCATGCGGAATCGGCGCCGAAACACTGCATCGCCGTGCAATGGAGCATCGGCGAAGTAGTTGGCGTAGAGGATGCAATAGCCTCCACTCGGTGCCTCTCTTTGCCCTTCCGGCGACCGAACTTTGATCCACCACGCTGGGGTTTCGCGTTCTGCGCAGCCAGAGCGGCGAGGCACATGAGGTGCTCGGCGTCGTCGATGGCTGCGTCAGCTTCCTAGTCCATCAGAGCGGCGAACATCTCATTATCGTCGGAGTCCATTGCCGAATAGGCAAAACGCCAAACACCTCACGGGCGTGCTGGAGAGTCGGCTGCCTGTGGCCTCGCCTAGAAGCGGCGAGCTTGCCCAGAGGAGGGAGGGAGGTTGGCGTGTCTACGGCGGGGCTACGGTAGGCAGCTGCGGCAGCGAAATGGCTTCTAGCGGCGGCGCGGCGGTTTGGGGTCGAGGGGCGGTGACGACATCGGCAAGGGAGAGAATGAGGATGGGCGGTATGCGGCGAGGGAGGGGAAAGAGGGCGTGGAAAAGTCGCCCTTCGTCTGACTATGCTGGCCCACAAACACGATTTTGCTTCCGCCGGAGCCCCCAGCAGCCCCTCAGCGCGCTGGGTTCTGCCTGGATTCGCCGGACGCTAAAATATCCCAAACCGGTGCTATTCGACGCGCTGGAGACGCGAGTGGGCAAAAACGGCGAACCGGCGCTAAAAAGTCGCCCTGGGGGCTCCTGGGGCGCGGCTGGAGATGCTCTTAAAGCCAGTGGCATTAGGAGCATGCCAGCCAGGACAGGTTGGGCGCACCAGGGGATTCCGAATTTCCGATTGCCGAGCCTCAAAGCTCCGGTGCATAGAAGTCATTCTAGGTGTTGCTGCTGCTACGTTTACTGTCCCTGCTGCTTGGTTTTGTTCAAATGAAGTTGACGCTTCTGGTTTATTTGGTTGCGTAGACAATTAATGGTGTACTGGACTGAGAGAAAGCATACACGGTGACTAAAACTGAAAAAAAATATTAGAGGAGAATATAAGGAGGTTGTGCGTAGTGGAGGATGATCACATTTATTTTTATCCGGTAACAAAGTAATATTAGGGACAATTGCAAAAAAAAGAGAGTAATATTAGAGAATTAGACTACCACTTTACAACGGTGTTGTGGCCAGTGTTGGTCGACGATGATGCATTCTAGAAGGTTATTTCTCTTGGCATATCACTGTTTGAGCTTGTTTTCTCCAACACTTGTACCAGTGAATCCAACGGTATTATGAGACTGACGGTTTACTATAGCAAGAACCATCATCAGGAACATCTTCTCGTATGTTTTTAGCACTCGATCATCAACGTGATTTAAGGTAATAGGCATGTTAGATATTAAGCTGCAGCATGTATACTAATCTTATAATTCTTAATTTCTTTCACTTGATGCTTTGTCATTTTATTATTTTATATTGAACACAGGTTGGTGGTGGTATTTAAGTGCGGATTTGTCAGCTAAATGTCTACAAGATTCGGTTGCTATGTGGATATTCCAAATCGAAGGTAGTTAATCTACTACTACAATTTTTCTTTGTGTTTACTTCAAATATACCAATAGTTCATTGTTCAGTTTATGGATCAGCTAGAGATTACTACTGGGTATACTAATGTTGCATCTCAAGAACATTGCACTGTAAGATTTGTTAAGATGCATTTGAACATCCATGAATTATTTTTCTTCATATCATAGATCTTATTTCCATATTATTTTATTGAAAACCAGCATCAGACCTTATGCATGGTGCTCTTAGAAGGACTCTTTTGCGACATGTAACTAATTTAGGCCATTTTGCAGATGATTCAATGTTCCTTTTTGCATCCATACGCCACCAAATATTTTCACCTAATCATTTTTGTGGATTAATCTTCTCGTATTTGGGTGTATATCAAACTGGTATTCAGATCCGACGGATCATTCATGTGTCTCTTGTCGAATAGAAAAATGGTTAGTCTGTCGTCGGACGTATCTGAATAAAATCAAGTTTTTCTCACGGAAAACCAGAAGCCTCTCGCTAGGCGATTAGGGTTCCCGTGGAGATTGGTGGCACACGTTAGATCCTTGACGGGGCGCGGAGAGATCGTGGTGGGTTGATGAGTTCACCGACGGATCGTAGTAGGCAGGGAAAGGAGGCAGGAGCAGGTTCGCATAGGCTTGCTCGGGAGCATCTGGAGGAGGCGATGGGAAGGTTGGAGCTGACAGAAGAAGAGGCAACTCCGCCAGTTCTTGATGATGTTGATGATGGAGCAAAGCCGAAGTGGCTGTTAGCAGGGAAGGTAATGTACCGCAACACGTTCCACATCCAAACAATTTCTAGCGCTTTGAGGCCGGCATGGGGTAACCTTAGAGGTTTGGAATTTCGCCCTGGGGGAGAGAATGTCTTTGTTGTGGAGTTTGAATCTCAGCAAGATTGTGATCGCGTGAGAGAAGGATCACCGTGGCATGTTAGCAAGGACGCGGTGATCTTGGAAGAATTCATGGAGCACATGAGGCCATCAGAATTAAAATTTTATATGTTGCAAATTTGGGTGCGAGCGATGAACTTACCTTTTAATCTGAGACAATCGGGCTGGGTTAAAGCAATTGTGAAACAGATTGACAAGGAGTCTTCTCAATTTGTGGTTAATCCTGTTGGCGAATTCCTGTGGGCTAGGATTACGATTGACGTAAATAAGCCATTGAGGAGAGGTATGTTGATTGAATCTTCAGCAAGAAAGGGGAGGGACTGGTATGAATTCCAATATGAACAGATCCCTCACTTTTGTTTTTCTTGTGGTCGGTTGGGCCATTCTGAACTTCTTTGCCTAACACCGGGGCCTCGAGATGATAATGGACAGCTGCCGTATGGGCCAAGTATGAGGGCCACAGATGATCGGAAAAAAGTGAATTCGAATGATAACTCGTCCCAGGAACAGTTTGGTGGTCAAGGAAGTAAAAGAGAAACTAAGTTTTCTACTACTGCAGGGGACGGTGGTAATGAGGTGATCTCTCCAATAAAAAAATCAGATGGGAGGAAGAGGAAGGTTGAGCCACCTAAACAAGTTTACAGAGAGATTATTCCAGAGGGGTCAAAGCAGCGGGAAGAGATCAATGAGAATAATACGATGCAGCTAGCCTTGTACTCTGGCAAACAAAAGAATGGGTTTGTTGAAGACCTAGATGAAGAGGTGGTAGGGGAAAATGATTCAGCAAATAAGAAAGGAAGACTCCAAGCAACTCAGAAAATTCGGCAGAGGCTGGTTTCCAGCCCTACCAGTCCCAATGAGTTGTGTAAGTTGGAATGGACGGGGGCTTGGGAACCCCGAGGTCGTTCGCGAGCTTCGCAATGTAACGAATCAAGAAGGTCCTGCACTACTTTTTGTGATGGAGACAAAAATTAATGCGACGAGAGTGAAAGAATTGCAATGTACTCTAGGCTTTAGCGGATGCTTTGCCGTAGACACTGATGGCCTTAGTGGAGGCCTCGGTATCTTCTGGTCTGCAGAGTATGATGTTGCTGTTAAGAATTTTAGTGCCGGCCATATTGATGCTATGGTGTGGAAGAAAGACCAAAACTCAAGTGAGTGGAGGTTTACAGGTTTTTATGGAGCACCACGAGTTGAAAATAGACATGATAGTTGGCGTTTATAAGAACTTTGTTCAGTGTTCCACATTCAGCGTGGTTGTGTGTTGGAGATTTTAATGAAACCCTTTATTCCCATGAACATTTCTCACGTGCAGCTAGACCTAAATGGCAAATGAGAAATTTCAGAGAAGTTGTTGATGATTGCATGCTCTAGGACTTGGGTTATACAGGAACAACGTTCACTTGGGATAACCATCAAGCAGGGGAGAAAAATGTCAAAGCGCGCTTAGATAGATCTTTGGCTAATGCAATTTTTTTTGCGCGGTTTGAGTACACAAGTGTTAGGCATATTGCGTCAGCGGAATCAGATCATTTCTTTGTTTTGACCGATTTCCGAGAGCGGATGTCTGAACAGAAAAGGCGAGGTGCTAGACAGTTCCGTTATGAGAATGTTTGGCAGACGCACACGGATTATGACAAGTTGGTGGTTGATAATTGGCATACAGGATCAGGCCAGCATGGACTCAAGGGAGTAAATGATGCGCTACACGATCTACAACGAAAACTCCATACTTGGGGTATGAAGGAATTTGGCTGTTTGGCCAGTGATATTCAAAAACTAAGGAAGCGACTTGAGCGCCTCCGTCTCCACTCGATTGGCCATGGGCCGACGGATGAGGAAAAGGTTGTGATGAAACAACTGAGGAGGGCCTTGCACCAAGAGAAAATTTGGATCCGTCAACGCTCCCGGGTTCTCTGGTTAAGGGAGGGAGACAGAATTACCTCATATTTTCACGCTCAAGCATCTCAGCGACAATGTATGAACAGAATTGAATTTTTACAAAAAGTGGATGGCTTAGTGTGTTCCAATATGGAGGAGACACATGCAGAAGTTCAATAGTTCTATAAATCTTTATATGAGTCGCAGGGCTATCAAAATATGGATGAATTGTTGAATTTAGTGCAACCTGTTGTCACCCATCAAATGAGTGCAGGGATGGACAGACTTTACACTGAGGATGAGGTGAAAACGGCGTTATTCCAAATGGCCCCCTCTAAGGCTCCCGGAGTGGATGGTTTTATAGCCGGATTTTTTCAGAGACACTAGAGTTTGCTCGGGCCAGATGTTGTGGATGCGGTGCTAGATTTCCTGAATGGTGGTTTATTGCCTCTTGGGATGAATGACACGGCTATCACTTTAATCCCAAAGGCACATAACCCACAAAGAATCTCTCAATATAGACAATTTTCTCTCTGTTTTGTGCTTTACAAAATTGGCTCAAAGTCTATTGCAAATAGACTACGTTCTTTCTTGGGAGAAATTATTGAAGAGGAACAAAGTGCCTTTGTTCCTGGTCGTCTTATTACTGACAACATTTTAATTTCTTATGAGTGCATTCATGCAATGAGGCACGGGAAAAAGGGGAAGAATTATACGTGTGCAGTGAAGCTCGACGTGATGAAGGCATATGATCGAGTAGAATGGCCTTATTTTGAGGCAATCATGTTGAGGTTGGGGTTTTCTTCCACTACGGTGAGATTGATTCAGAAATGTGTATCCTCGGTCAGATTTACAGTACGGCTAAATGGAGAATTATTACCACTGTTTGTTCCTTCGAGGGGCTTACGGCAGGGCGATCCTATTTCGCCTTACCTTTTTCTACTCTGTGCACAAGGCTTTACCGCAATGCTTAACTCCTATGGAGGTGCTCAGGTGGCCTAGGGGATAAGAGTTAGTGTCCAAGCACCATGGATCAATCAACTTCTGTTTGCTGACGACAATCTTATATTTATATCAGCATCGGATCGAGGTGGATAGCGGATCAATGACATTTTAAGAATTTATGGTGAGTGCTCAGGGCAATGTGTTAACCAGGAGAAAAGCTCAATATACTTCAGTCCGAACACTCCAGAACCTGTTCGTCAGCAGATGAAGCATATTTTGGCTATCTCGGTGGAGGCGTTTAGTGAGCGCTATCTGGGTCTGCCCATGGCAGTGGGGAGTATAACCAGTGGTTCCCTTGATCACATTGTGGACCGTGTGAAAGGAAGGATACAGGGATGTGCAAGAATGCTATCTTGTGCGGGGAGAGAAGTTTTTCTCAAAACTGTAGTTCAAGCTATCCCCACATTTAGTATGAGTTGCTTCAAACTTACAAAGAATGTGTGCAAGAATTTGATGTCAATTACAGGGAGGTATTGGTGGAGTAGTTCGATTGACCGAAGATCTCTTCATTGGGTGTCTTGGCAGGAGCTCTCTAAGCCAAAATTTAGAGGTGGTATGGGATTCAGGGAGCTAGAGTTATTTAATTTGGCCATGCTTGGCAAGCTCGGATGGTGGATGATAACCAGTCCTGATACCTTATGTGCTAGGGTATTAAAAGGGAGATACTATCCAAATTCAGATTTCTTGCAAGCCAGAGTACCTACAAGATCATCGGCAACTTGGCGTGCCATAGTACAAGGAAGAGATGCCCTGCAGCTGGGTCTGATAAAAAGAATTGGAGATGGCGCGTCCACTTTGGTTGGCCAAGATAATTGGATTCCAGGAGTGAGATCTATGAAACCGTCAGTGCAACTGATTGGGGAAGAGGGCGCTCCTCCTGATCTTATTATAACTGTTGTTGACCTTATTGATTATGAGAGTGGCTGCTAGAAGCTTGATAAGGTTCGTCAAAACTTTACGGCACCGAAAGCTGATGCCATTCTTAATATACCTCTCAGAAGGGAGGGAGGAGAGGATTTTTGGGCCTGGGCACATGAAAAGTCAGGTTTATATCTTATCAAATCAGCGTATCGTTCTCTAGTGATTCATAACGAGCATTTTGCTCTAGATGAAGGGACGGTAATTGGAACCTCAACTACTGAAGAACAGATGTGGAAATCTCTCTAGAAACTGAATGTTGTGCCAAAAGTCTGTGTTTTCTGGTGGAGAGTGCTACGTGGTATTCTCCCTGTTGAAAGCACGCTCAAGCACATACATATAGTGCGGATAGGCAGATGTAAGATTTGTCTTTCGGCGGATGAGGACATAATGCATGCTCTTATCACGTGTGATCATGCTAGAAGATTTTGGGAGGAGGCACAGGCTTGGTTTGATGTCTCGCTGCCTAGACTACATCGTACTACCTGGTCAAAGGACATTTTATGTGATGGCATGTTCTTGGATTCAGATCGGCCAAAAATCATCACGATCATGTGGGTGATTTGGAGTTCTAGAAATAGCTGGACTCATAATAGGGGGGCTTATGATCCAACACAATCACTGAAGATGGCGAAGGAAGCATTAGCAATTCTGGAAATTCCAAAAAATCTAGCTATCCTCCTTCCCGGACATGGTTGGATACCACCTGATCAGGAGTTTGTGAAGAATAATACAAATGGTGGTCTTTCGCTTTCTGCTCATCAAGCCGGTGTTGGAGGGGTTGCTCTATCTCGATCAACATTCATGGGAGCATGGAGTAAACCCTATGCGGGGGTTTCAGATCCCCTAATTGCTGAAGCGCTGGCGGTCAGGGATGGAGTCATCTTTGCTCGTCTTCGAGGTTTTAGCAAAGTGGTACTGGAGAACGATTGCCTGGAGGTGGTCAACATCGAAAACTCGCCATGGTTCTCATTCGGCTGTGGCTCCTAACTTGTTAGAAATTGGAGAGCAAGCTTGTAATTTCTCATTTTTTTTGTATTCATCATGTACCTCGGGCTGCCAATGTTTCGGCCCATCTTTGTGCTAAACTTGCTTGCACTCTGATGGTTAGAGATAGTTGGATTGGAGTCCCTCCAGACTTCCTCGCAATCAGTCTTTTGGCTGATCAAGCGGGATCTGTTATTGCTGAATAAAGCTCTCCTGTTTAAGCTCAAAAAATAGAAAAATGGTTAGCTCTTTTTTCGGGCAATGCGCCTAAAAATTATGGTGTATGACATTAAAAAATATGTCTAAAGGGGGAATGATCCCTCCCTTGATTCTACATCGTTAGGTAGATGATACATGATATCTACGCACGCTTCTATTCTTGTAGACAGTGTTGGGACTCCAAGTGCAGAGGTTTGTAGAATAGCAGCAAGTTTCCCTTAAGTGGATCACCCAAGGTTTATCGAACTCAGGGAGGTAGAGGTCAAAGATATCCCTCTCAAGCAACCCTGCAATTAAGATACAAGAAGTCTCTTGTGTCCCCAACACACCCAATATACTTGTCAGGTATATAGGTGCACTAGTTAGGCAAAAAGATAGTGAAATGCGAGTAATATGGATGGTTATAAGTAATAATAGCAATCTGAAATAAATATGGCAGCAAGCAAACATGTAGTAGAATAGGCGAAAAACAGGTGTTTCATTGCTTGGAAACAAGGCCTAGGGATCCTACTTTAACTAGTGGACACTCTCAACAATGATCACATAATTGAATAACTAAATATCTTCTCTTCACTATGCTACTCTTAACCCTCTCCGGTTAAATAACGAACATTAATCATTGCGTAGGGCTGCAAAAAACATTCCTTAAAGTAAGCATTCCCATGTCTAGTTAGCCCCACACTGTCAACTTAAGCGCCCTAGAAGGTACTAGACAGACACCACAATTCATAGAGGAGACACACACGATGTGCACACTGTCACCTTCACACCGCGGGACAAGGTGACTCCAAAATTCATATTAATAAAACACTTGAGTATCACAATAGATGAAGAGTAACATCTACTTATTCAACTAGATTACAAAGGTCACGATCACATATAGATCACACCATGGGAGAGAGAGATGAACCACATAGCTACCGGTAGAGCCCTCAGCCTCGGGAGAGAACTACTCCCTCATCATCATAGGAGACAACAACGGCGATGGAGATGGCGGTCGAGTCGATGGAGATGGCTTTCGGGGGCACTTCCCCGTCCCGGCAGGGTGCCAGAACAGAGATATGTCCCCCGAAACTTGGGTTGACGATGACGACGGCTGCGGAAGGTTTCGTGGAATTTCGCCGATTCTCCTAGGGTTTTCGAGAGGAAGGCCTTAAATAGGCGAAAGGGCGACATCGGTGGGCGACCAGGGTGGCCTCACCACCCCCAGGCGCGGCCAAGGGGGGCCGTGCCTGGCTATGGTGAGGGCTCCCTGGTGCCCGTCTTTGGCTCCTCTTCAGACTTCTGGATGCTTCCGGGGAAAATAGAAACTTCGGGATTCGTGGGGCTCAATTCCGAGAATATTTCCAGAACAACTTTTCTGAAATCAAAAACAGCAGAAAACAAGGAACTGGCACTTGGCATCTTATTAATAGGTTAGTCCCGAAAAACGTGTAAAACAGCTATAAAGAAGGGAGAAAACATGTAGCAATTGGCATAATATCAACATGGAACATCAGAAATTATAGATACGTTGGAGACATATCAAGCATCCCCAAGCTTAGTTCATACTCGTCCTCGAGTAGGTAAACGATGAAACAAAATAATTTCTGAGGTGAATGCTACCAACATAATCTTGATCATCATAATGTAAAAGCATATGTAAATTGAGATCATAGAACTTAAACACAAGCATGATAAATAGAACTTTAATGATAAAACATAGCAATCACCTTGCATCATGATAAGTAACACAAATAAAAGTCCGTGAATAAAACAATGCAAATAAAGATATATGTTTGTTTCAAGTATAGAGAAAGCATGGCAAAGTAGTATTTCGCTAGTCCTTAAGAGTGGGGCAAAACATAAATGTCAGGACACCTTCAAAGTTCATGAGGAAGACTAGAACAAATAATTAGAGAACAATCAATAACACATCATGAATCAATTAATAATGTTTCTGGGACAAATGCACATAAAACTCTTGAATGGCAAAAATGCTCTCTCAGTTGTGCATAAAGTTAGAAGATGGAGACTCAACATAAAACTAAAACAAAGGCCCTTCGCAGAGAGAAGCATGGATCACTCATGTGCTAGAGATTTTATTTTATTAAACAGAGGTATTAAAAGTTTGACACTCCTCTCATCCATCTTACACAAACCATGGCTAACTGAATCCTCAGGTGCCTACCAACAATCACATACCATGGAGGAGTGTCTATATTTTGGGAGATGTATGATAATGTAAAGGAATGGTAAATAGAAAATACAGTACATCACAAGCTAACTAGATTTCATAAGAGCGGCTCCCATATGAAGGACGCAACTGGTGTAGAAGGTCATCCCTTTTTCTCTTTTGTTTACACAATTATGTTTCGACTGATAAATCAGGGGCAAAAATAGTGAAGAGATTTTGTGTGTATTAATTTGGGGCTGGGCACCCCGCTGCCAGCTCTTCTATCAATTGGATAAGCGGATGAAGCCACTAGTCGAGGGTGTGAAATCCAATCAACAAGTGAGATAAAGGTTTTAAAGGTAACACAAGAGTAATTTACTTGGAGTGGCAGTTAAATACCACATGTAGGTAGGTATGGTGGACACAATGGGAAAACTCATTTTAGGTAGTTGGATGCACGAGTAGAATTCCATACTCAGTACAGGTGGAGGCTAGCAAAAGACTGGGAGCGACAAATCAAGAGAGCATAAGAGCCATAATCATGCATAGCGACATAAACATCATTAATCAAAGCATAAGTGGTACCACAAGTTCAAAAACTAAATGATCATAGAGCTATTAGTGACTGGTTCATAGTCATAAACATGGTGTGAGCATGCGCCAAGTCAACCAAATAAAACATTCAAAAGAGAATACCACAAATTTATGCTTCAATATGACAAGAACAACTCATGATTCTTTCAATGGCACATTAAACACTCTCAGATATTTGAGGCTAATCATGCTACTCAATAACCACAAGGCTTTAAAACTAAAATAACATCTAGCATGATATGAAAAAGTTCTAGCCACAGTCTATACAAGCTTCTACTTGCACCATTAAAAATTCTACTTCAAGCAGCAGTTTCTTTTCCCAAAAAGCACCATACAAGATATGTTTTAAAAAAATACTCTACATGATACAGAAAGCAAACATGAGAGTACCCACATAACACTACTAAAACTAACAGCTCTGAATAAGAGATGCATGAAAACAAAGGCTAAACGCAGTACTAGCAAAATGTGAACACTCACAGAACAATAAGAATGAAAACTAGAGTGTTGTAAGCAATGAAAACGGAGCGTGTCTCTCTCCCACACAACTATGATAAGATCCAACCATGAACTACAGCAAAGAAAACTAAATAAGCTGAAAGCAAAAAATAAAAGTCGCTCCAAGTAAAGCACATAAGATGTGACCGAATAAAACTATAGTTTCACTAGAAGTGACCTCATAATTTATCGATGAAGAAGGGGATGCCTTGGGCATCCCCAAGCTTAGATGCTTGAGTCTTCTTAGAATTTTCTGGGATGTACCTCCGGGGCATCCCCAATCTTAGTCTCTTCACTCTTCTTGATCACGTCATATCATCCTCTTCTCTTGACCCTTGAAAACTTCCTTCACACCAAACTTCTCACAATCTTCATTAGCAACGTTAGTGCAATCGAAATAATAAATTCACATGGTTCAGTTTCAACACAAGTCTAACACTCATAAACACATTAGCTACTGTCACAACTTCTTTTAAAACTATTTTTCTCAAAAGAACACCTAAAGAAAGAGATTAAGATGCAAATGCAATTATTGGCAGAAATCTGTCAAAACAGGAAAGCAGGTAAAGATGATTTTTTCGAAAATCTTCTGTTGCTCAAATCAAAAAGTGGTCAACTAACAACAGTTGCGTATATATTCCAGGATAACGCACAAAAAAACTCAGGTCATTCTGAATTTTCTGTGATTTTATACGATTTTAACAGTGGACAGCAGAAATCTATTTCCTACGCAGAAATCCGAAATATAGTCTTAACTTTCCACTAGAGGCTTTACTTGGCTCAACAAAGACACAAAAGAAAAGATACAACGGGGTTGTTAAGGAAATAGAAAACACCCAGGTGCAAAGAAAACAAAAATAAACGACGGAAAACGGGATGAAAACGGAGAAATAAAACGGGTTGTCTCCCGGAAGCGCTTTTCTTTAACGCCTTTTAGCTAGGCATGATAATTTGAGAAGATGCTCACATTAGAAATATGAATTGAAGCAAAAGAGAGCATCAAGAAGAAAATGTAAAACAAATTTAAGTCTAACCCACTTCCTATGAAAAATAATCTTGTAGAAGAACAAATCAATAAAGCACAAAGTGGCTAGCATAGGAAGACAAAATAAGTGCAATTTCAAAAATTTCAACATAAAAAGGGAAAACTTGATATTTTTTAGATGCATAAGACTATGTTTCCCTCTCTCATAATAACTTTTAGTAGCATCATGAATAAAATTAACAATATAGCTATCATAAGAAACATTCTTATCATGATCCACATGCATCCACATAAGCATAGTCAATCTCATTAATAGTAGTGGGAGAAAATTCAACAAAATAGCTATCATTATTATTCTCATCACCGTAAACATCAAATTTAGGAGGCATATTGTAATCATAATTAATTTCTCCTCAATAGTAGGTGGACTGAAAATAGCATGTTCATCATTGTAAACATCATATATAGAAGGCATATCATGATCACAATAAAATTTATCATTCATAGTAGGTGGAACTAGAATACCACAATCATTGTAATCATCATATATTGGAGGCAAAGTATCATCAAAGAAAATTTCCTCCTCAAAACTTGGGGGACTAAAAATCTCATATTCATCGAAACTATCTTCCCCAAGCTTAGACTTTTCCATGGCATTAGAAATAATGGTGTTCAAAGAATTCATACTAATAACATTGCTACTAGCATGCAAATAAAGCTCCATAGGTATCTTAATTTTCTCTTCAAACACTTCATGTCCTTACTCAAGATAAAGATTATAAAGCTCTCTCATATATTTGTTGTTTTCCATTTAAGCATAAAGATAAAAACAAGTTACAAGTAAAAATAAGCCTAACTAGTGAAAATAAAAACAAGAAACAAAAAAGATATAATTGCAGAATCTAAAGGAAATAACTTCGAGCACTCACAAAGGATGCGAGTACATTTTACCTTACCTCCCCGACAACGGCGCCAGAAAAGAGCTTGATGTCTACGCACGCTCCTATTCTTGTAGACAATGTTGGGCCTCCAAGTGCAGAGTTTTGTAGAACAGCAGAAAGTTTCCCTTAAGTGGATCACCCAAGGTTTATCGAACTCAGGGGGGTAGAGGTCAAAGATATCACTGTCAAGCAACCCTGCAATTAAGATACAAGAAGTCTCTTGTGTCCCCAACACACCCAATATAATTGTCAGGTATATAGGTGCACTAGTTCGGCGAATAGATAGTGAAATGCGAGTAATATGGATGGTTATAAGTAATAATAGCAATCTGAAATAAATATGGCAGTAAGCAAACATGTAGCAAAACAGGCGGAAAACGGTGTTTCAATGCTTGTAAACAAGTCCTAGGGATCCTACTTTCACTAGCGAACACTCTCAACAATGATCACATAATTGAATAACTAAATATCTTGTCTTCACTATGCTACTCTTAACCCTCTCCGGTTGGATAACAAACACTAATCACTGCGTAGGGCTGCAAAAAGCATTCCTTAAAGTAAGCATTCCCATGTCTAGTTAGCCCCACACTGTCAACTTGAGTGCCCTAGAAGGTACTACACAAACACCACAATTCATAGAGGAGTGTGCACACTGTCACCTTCACACCGCGGGACAAGGTGACTCCAAAGTTCATATTAATAAAACACTTAAATAGCACAATAGATGAAGAGTAACATCTACTTATTCAACTATATTACAAAGCTCACGGTCACATATAGATCACACCATGGGAGAGAGATATTAACCACATAGCTACCGGTAGATCCCTCAGCCTCGGGGGAGAACTACTCCCTCCTCATCATAGTTGACAACAACGGCGATGGAGATGGCGGTGGAGTCGATGGAGATGGCTTCTGGGGGCACTTCCCCATCCCGGCAGGGTGCCAGAACAGAGATCTGTCCCCCCGAAACTTGGGTTGACGATGACGGCGGCTGCGGAAGGTTTCGTGGAATTTCGCCGATTCTTCTAGGGGTTTTCGGGAGGAAGGCCTTAAATAGGCGAAAGGGCGACATCGTTGGGCGACCGGGGTGGCCTCGCCACCCCCAGGCGCGGCCAAGGGGGTCGCGCCTGGCTATGGTGAGGGGCCCCTGGTGCCCGTCTTCGACTCCTCTTCGGGCTTCTGGATGCTTCCGGGGAAAATAGGAACTTCGGGATTCGTGGGGTCCAATTCCGAGAATATTTCCAGAACAACTTTTCTGAAATAAAAAACAGCAGAAAACAGGGAACTGGCACTTGACATCTTGTTAATAGGTTAGTCCCGAAAAACGTGTAAAAATGCTATAAAGAATGGAGAAAACATGTAGCAATTGGCATAATATCAACATGGAACATCAGAAATTATAGATACGTTGGAGACGTATCAATACACCCGGTTTACTCGAGTATTCCTTAGCCGAGACTCGATTTATTAAGTATGCGTCAGTTGGGACTCGAACATGGACGGGCTGGAGCGCACTCGCTGCCTCTTGCCACTGAGCTAACACTCAGTTCTTTGATGTATGACATATTCTATCTAGCATTTTGTAGCCGAACCTTCAGTTTTAACTCTAATTCTACACTCGGTGAGGGGCGTGAGTCAACGAGCAAAGAGAGATCCCATTGCAGCGACCAGAAGATGTCATGCGGTGCGCGGATCAAGGCGGAAGACGAGGTCGTCGGCATGGCATATCCTTTCCCTTGCCTTGCGTAGTTGTGTGCACCAGACGGGCTAGACATCGGGTATGTCATTTCGATTTCTATATTTATTTTTCTTTGCTAACCCATACATATAAATGCGAGTGTACTTCTCATGACGAATAGCTGGATCGTGCGTTGCACGTGCAAAACTACTAGTATATATTAAACAGCCGTGTTTTCGCAAACTTGCATGGTGGAAATATATTGGTTCACCAACTTTTGCAAAGTGTAACGTACTAGTCAGCAAAAACTTTGTCTGTACAAATTTCTCTCTGAATCAGCCTCTCTCAGAGGTGCTCATAGGGGTAAGGTGTGTGTGCGCGCGTTCATAGGGGTGAGTGTATGCGTGTGTATATAACCGCTTGCGAAAAAAAACTATGAATCATCTGTGATGGCAGTGTTTTCTTACTCCATCCGATCTATATAAAGTGTCGTTCACTTAATACAAAGTTTGTACTAGTTTAATATAAAATTAGCGATACTTTTTATGTATTGAAGGGAGTACCTATTTTGTCTAGTTTTAGATTCTTTACTCTTCATAGTGACTCCGAGTCGGGCACTTTCCCAGGGAGAAAACAACTCGATCACCACAAGCAAATCAATTCAATATTTCTTTGGTCTCATTGCTCACCTAGTTGTACATATCACTTGTTCGATCTCGTCGAGTCTCAGCGAGTAGGCGAACCCGAGGAGAAGGTTAACTCTATACCTAACTGACCAAACTAACAACTGCACCCAGAGAGTCTCGAAGTAACCCATAAGCACTCAACTATTTTTAGTTTGAAACTGATCAACGTCGTTGCTGCCTAGCCCTATGCATGAACGGCTATTTCTTCCCTAATGTCTTCTATTCCTACAGAAGATGTATGATTACCATACTTTACTGCGCCATCATCTTTCTGTTGTTATATTGGTGCCTCACTGCCTTGAGTTAACTTGCCCCACTCCACACCTTACCCCTTCTCGTTCAGCTACATGTATGTGTGTTGCTTTGAGGAGTTGGAGAACTAACAAGTAACAAAGTGCGATGGAGAATGGTGGTGGCTCTTGCTTCGATGATAGTGTATATATCATGCACGTGTGTTATTACTTGGTAGGTAACACTACACTATGTATAGCATCATTGATTTGTTTTGAATACGCTATTGATGACAGAGAAAACACAACCAATGTGTGCAATCAAAGTGCGACCAAACGTGTGTTCTGCAGGTTATCTTCCTACATCTCGATCAATCAGGCCCTTGGATTAAATTACTGTTTGCAAATATATCTTGTTTTTCAAAGAACTATTTGTCTTTAGCTTGAATACAAACACGTGGTGGATCTTGATGGTAACAATTTTATTATTATTACAATGGACGTAAAAAATACTAGCGGTATACCTATGCGTAGCTATGGATCATAAAATTAAATGATGGATGCATGATTTTTATCGGTGTTCCCTCATTCTGCATCTAGTATGTTATAAATACGTTCTAATATGACATGTGTTGCTACAAATTTTAGTATACATGACACATTCATTAGAGGTAAGTTCTTGACTTATTATGCTGGTATGGACATTAAATAAGCATACCGCTGTTTTAGAGTACACATATTGTTTTCTCCGTTCCTTACCCTCGTGTGTTCTACCTACAAATATACCATTTTTTTACATATCCTAAATGAACATATATCACAACCAAGAAAAGGTGATGTCTCATCTTCTTTCTTTCTTGCCCACCTCTGACTTGGGTTGTGCTTCGGTGTCCTCCTGATACGTCATAAACGTATCCTTAATTTCTGATGTTCCATGTTGTTTTCATGCCATATGCTACATGTTTTCTTTGCACTTAATGTCATTTTTATCAATTTCCCGAGACTAACCTATTGGCAAGATGCCACACAGCCGGTTCTTGTTTTCTGTTGTTTTTAGTTTCAGAAAAGTTGTTCTAGAAATATTCTCGGAATTGGACGATTCAAAAGCCAGAAATCTTAGAAATTCCGGAGGGTCAAGTAAGTCCAAAGGAGACCCGGAGGGGGCCCCGGAGCCCCCACACCATGCCTGGGCGCGGGTGGGCCCCTGGTCGCGCCTGGGGGTGGTGTGGGCCCCTCGGGTGCCCATCGTTATCGCCCTTTCGCCTATATATGCCCCCGATGCATAAACCCTAGAAAAATCGGCCTTTTCCACCAAAAACATCCGTAGCTCCGCCACCGACAAATTTCGGGGGACATAAATCTTTGTTCCGGCACCCTGCCGGGACGGGGAAGTGCCCCCGGAGCCATCTCCATCGACTCCACCGCCATCTTCATCGTCGTTGCGGTATCCTATGATGAGGAGGGAGTAGTTCTCCCCCGGGCCTGAGAGCTCTACCGGTAGCTATGTGTTTCATCTCTCTCTCCCATGGTGTGGTGTGATCTTTATGTGATCATGAGCTTTGTAATCTAGTTGAATATGTAGATGTACTATTCATCTGTTATGCTACCCGAGTGGTTTTGTTATGAGATCTCTGTAATCACTTTGATTCATTTGGAGAGCAGACTATCTGGCCAGAAGGTTGGAACAGAGTTATTGATTAGACGCCGGTGGAATAACTGAAGTGGGAAGCAACAACAAGGTTTCAACGGACGAAAAGGATGTTGAGAAGAACAGGATATCAAAACAACATCGGGAAACACGAGAACAAAACACTCCTGAGGTACTACGGAAAACCCATCCAGGCTTCTAAAGGATCAATATCTACTGCTTAAGGAATAGAGGATCTGCTTCCGGGGCTTACACGCCTCCGTTCTCAATCGTGAGTAGGCAACATGATAAATCATGTCACAACCACCTCCATTCCTATGGTCTAGTAGATATAACTATCCTAGAGAAACCAGAATTCGTGAAATCCTAACTTGAAAGTTTAGATGAGAAGAGAAAATAACGTTGCACTTCCTTACCAGAAAAAGGGAGGGTGGGTGGGGAAAGAAATAAAAGGGCAGAATTCCTACTCTCACGTTTCATTTTTCCTATATAGCTACAAAATAGTTTCTAGACTCAACTGCGACCAGTAAAAAGGGATCCTACAGGCAGACAGGCTCTGATACCATTTGTCGCACCCGGACTTCTAGGGGATACTCACAGTCCGTCAAACAGTAGATAAATGGCTTACGGGGCATACCGGCACCCGCATCTCAATATGAGCAGGCCAACACGTAAACGTGTGACAACCATTCTCTTACTATTCATCGTCTGCGCAAACCATCCCATAGAAATACAGATACTTCCATTGACGTACTTCAAAACATACACACATGGTACGTCAATGGCATTTGAACAAGTGATATCACAACAGATCTCTAAGACACAAAAGATTGAAATAAGTTGCAAATAGCTCTCACTAGAGCAGAGATAGCAAATACAATCATCCAGAGGACACATGTCCCAACATATCATCATTACAACACAGCGGAAGCATCCAAAATGTCTGAGTACAGACCAGATCCAAATAGGCTTAAGAAGCCGGAAACGAAAAGACGGAGCCCATCCATGATGTCTCGGATCCTGCCCGGGTCCGCTATCTACTCGTCAGCAGCCTCGTCATACTCCACGTAGTAGCCACCATGGGGATCCTCGGAAACGTAGTCTGCAGAAACCACAGCCCCAAAGGGGTCAGTACATAAACGTACTGGCAAGAAAGACTCACAATTCACCAAAGTGTACCCAACAACATCAAGCACAGGTGCTTTGGGTTCAACGGAAGAAAGGGTGATACAAAAGATGCGGCAGCTGGCTGCACTAACCAACTACAGAAACATGCTAGAACTTCCGGCTAACAGAGAGGGGATAAGATAGCGTATCGTAACCAACTATGGCTAACCACCAAACAAACCCATCCTGGATCTCGCCCCTTATCCAAAGAAGCAATCCGAGGATAACTCACACCGTTGGATTAGTGATGGTTCAAGTTATTGTGTCAATAAGACTATTACTAGTCAAGTTATCATTAGTTAGGTGTAAGTTGTCCTGAGTACTTGTTAGCCAGTACTTTCACCAAGTCATCCATAACCGCGGAAAACACGGCTTCTCGAGAAGATTTATCCCTGCAGGGGTGCACCAATTTGGCCGTACACGTAAGAATAACCCGCCAGATGGAATGGCCTTTCCACCAAGCGGGGCACTCAACACAACTCAACTCTTCTTTGCATCAAGCCCAAAGAACCACATGCTGTACGTGCGCGGCTAATCGAGCCCCACGAAGAAAAGGGGACCCTCATAGCACTCTAAGACCACGCCGCCCTAAATGCCGACTACAAAAGTTTCACCCTGGCGCCAAGGGTTCGCACCTGCACATGCATGCATCAAATGGAAAGCCCGAACTAAGTGTGGCGATTTGGACGAGATGCGAATCGAATCGAATCAAATTGAGGGGGGCGCCCATACACGCTTCCCACATGCGGTTAGTGCGCTCATCATGGATCAGTAGACAAGACCCTTTTCCTAATTAGGGTCGACACTAGCAGGCCTCAAAACCACGCCGGGCCTCCTGTCGGTGCCTTATCAGCAAATTATTATTACCTCAAACCTTAACAGGTTGATTGTTTAAACATCGAGCCCCAGAACATAATAGAATATGGTAACAGAAAGTAACGGACAACAGACTCGAGCAAAAACAACCCTAAGCATGCTAGTAAGACACGGGCAACAAGCAATGGGGTTATAGGTGTGGAGGTGAGGTTATATCAGGGTTACAGGATAACATGTGATAGGTTCGTAACAGAAGCAACGATACATATGGCTAGCAGAAAAGACAACGGAAAGTATCGGTATCCAATGTTGAAAGGAACACAATGGTTCATGTGAGTGAATACTTGCCTACAAACTCAGCAGCCTGGTACTGAGCTAGATCCACAGAAGGGGTGTCGTAAGTATCGTCGGTCTCAACGTCGTCGTCCATTCGAGAAGAAGCAAACAAACAACGCCGAGAGACAAACAATCAATATCATGGCATAGTGCACAATCATGGGATGATGCATGGCAATTTAATTGATGCATCAAAATAAACTAGTTGACAAGATAACATGTTTAAATGGACCCATATGCAATTGGATTGCATATGGAAAGCCCATGAATTAAGATTGGAATAATTGTTTTACAACTAACCAACAGGTGAAAGTGGATTAGCATGATGCATGGATGAGGAAAACAGAAAAATAACAACAATGGAATCACTTGGAAATAAGGGTTACCAATTTTGGAATTTTATTTATTAAGTTATGGAATTTTGGTTCCTTAAAGGTGTTACACAAGCATTTGTTGTTTTCACCAATTTAAGTTGTTCAAAGTAGACAACAAAGTTTATATTTGATAAGAACACACAATTTTAGGTGGATTACATGTTTCACTTGTTGAAAAAGGATTTAGAATAAATTAATTATGAATTAAACAAGTTTAAACAAGATTTAAATGAATTTAATTCAAGTGTGAAACTATTTGAATTTTTATTTGTTCAAAACATTAAACCAAATTCATATTTGAAAAGTTTATGCTTTTATGGTTTGAAAACATATTTTATATGTTCAAAAAGAATTTAAGTTGACCAAGTTATGAATTTAACAATATTAAATGATTTAAACAAGGTTTAAATTATTTAACCAATTTTAATTATTCAAGACATGAAACAAAATTTATATTTGAAAAGGTGGTTCAATTTAGCATGGAAAACATATTTTATTTGTTGAAAATGGATTTAAAATGAGCAAGTTATTAATTTGGCAATTTTAAATGCATTAATTAAGAAACAGTTGTTTTCAGCAATTTAAATTATTCAAAACAGAACACAAAGTTGATATTTGCAAAGTTCATGAAAAATGGGATGGAAAACATATTTAGTTTGTTGAATTTGGAATTTTTATGCCCAAGTTATGAATTTTGCAAAATTAAGTGAATTAAACAAGAATTCAAATATTTCACCAATTTAAAATATTCAAAACAGTAAACAAATTTTATATTTGGATAGAGCATTTAATTTGGTATTGAAAACATATTTAAAATGTTGAAATTGGAGTTAAAATGAATTATTTATGCAATTTTAGAGTTTAGGTGTTATTCTGCCATTTTAATTAATTAGCTAGGGACTTAGAAATAAATTACAGGGGCTAGAAGAGAACTGACAGGGACCTGTGTGTGATTTCTGTCAAGTTCTTGGATTTAAACAAAAGGAGAAAAAAGTGGGTTTAATCCCGTGGGGGGTGGGATTCGAACCCACCCCCTCTACTGTGAGCGCAAGGGGGTACTGCCAGTGCGGTAGGTGGTCTGTTTGGTGACAGTAAGGCAGCGGGGGGGGGGATAACCTTGAGTTTCGCTGTGGTTTTTTTTCTCTGGAACTGAAACTGTCGTTAACTGAACCTGGCGGACAGACGATCGATCGCTGACGCTGCGGTGCTCGCCGGAGAGGAGGGCTGGGATCGTGGGGTGCTGCGTGCGGCTGTGTGGTGCGTGTGCTGCGGAGAGGAGGAGGAGAGGGAGGAAGGGGTCGAGGGGAGGGAGCTCACCGAGGGATCAGAGGGAGGAGCAGGTCGGGGCGGAGCAGGGAAGCGGCCGGCGGCGAGGAGTGGATGGCGGCGGCGCTCCGGGGCTTCCCGGCCCTCGCCTTGGTGACGAGGAAGAAGAGGGCGCCGGGGGAAACCCATTCCCGGCCTCGCCCTGGCCGGTGGGTGGCCCTCCCGGCGGCGATCACCGGAGAAAAGGAGGTGGGGTTTTCGGGTTCAGAGAAGAGAGGGTTCAGAGAGTAGAGAGCAGAGGGAGAGAGGTGGGAGGAGAGAAAGAAGATGGCGGCGTCGAGGGAGAGTGGAGGGGAGAGAGTAGGGCAGAGGGGAGCTAGGGCATCGAGCTAGGTTTATAGGGAGGAGGGAGGAGCCACGGCCGTTCGCTGCCTGCTGTTGCTACGTGGACAGAACAGATGCTCGGCCGTACCGAGGAGGAAGAAGGCGTGGAGAGGTATCGGGCCTGGGGAGAGATGGTGGGCTGGGCCTGCCCCTCTCTCCCTTTGCTGTTTCTTTTATTTTTTCTTTCTTATATATATTTTTTTTTTTGCAGATGTGGCATAGGAAAGAAAAGGGAGGTTTTTAGGATAGGAAAATTTGGTGGATGATTTTTATAGGTTATTAGATGAAAAGCACAATTGTGACATGGTTTGTTTCTCAAAATTTGAATATTGTTGTTGTTTTAAAATTCAATTGAATTTGGTGGAAATTGCTATTAAATGAATTGTTTAAACTTAAACAATTTAATGGTTTGAAATTTATAGTTTAATGGAAACAAATAATTGTTTTGATTTGAATATTCATTTGGAAAAAATTGTAACATCACAAGTATGAAGCAAAGGTTTGAAGTTTGATTTGAAATTCAAATAGAAAACAAAGGAAAACAGAGGAAAACAAATGGAAAATAAGCAAAACAAATGCAATGAACATGATGTCATGATGCAAAACATAAAATAACAGAGAGCAAACATTCTAATGGCTATTTTTCATACTTGGGATGTTACATTGCTCCTAGCTCTAAGCACCAAAGTTTATTTCTTCCCCAACATCTCCTATTCACAAAGAAGGTGTACTATCTTTCTGTAGCGCTTCCTCGTCCATTGTTTTGTTTTGTTGGTGGTTGTGTGTTTTTCCCTTCTACCCCCCCCCCCCCCCCCTTCTCCTCATTGAAGGCACAAGGGAGACTCGGTGTGACTCTTAGTACTAGTAAAATATATAGTGGTGATAACTCTGATGATGGTATCTTGAGCGCATATTATTGCTTGGTAGGTGGCACCATATCTATCTATCTATCTATCTATACTTCTTATAAAATTAAACCCCACTAACATGCATTAATGATTTTTCTATCTCAACATGCAAGTTATCTACATCATTCATTCTCCTAACCAATCAATTGTTCATGTCATCTCTACTTATATTTATTAATCACTACATGCAAGCTACACATTATCCATTTATTAAACCATCCAATTATTCATATTAGTAATTTAAAGTATATATATACTATGATCTATTGAACTTTGCATATTCTCTTAAAAAACATAAGGTATCACGTCTCTTATGAATACTGTAGAGATTTTAAAGTGATCCTCGCAGCAAGGCGCGGGGTATCTTCTAGTTACCTATAAGACTATAACATTGATGATTGATCCATTTTGAAATCGCTTCTGGTAATAAGGACAACTACAACCAATGCATACAATCAAAGTGAGATAGCAAGTATCGGTGAAAACCAGCTGTTCGGGGATACGGGGTTTTCGCGATATGCGAGCCAAAGAGAAAAAAAAAAGTCATGTGTTCACTTTCCCAACACAGTTACTCGTCCGCCTAGCTGAGTCGAATCATTTTTTGTAGTTCTTTACATTCCGGAAAAGACATTGGAATCTTGGGAGTCCTTTACTCCATCCGTTCCATATTAGATGACTTCTCGTATAGATGTATCTAGACATATTTTAGTCGTAGATACATCGAGTTGAGAGTCATCTAATATGGAACGGAGGGAGTACATGACTAGGTTTTTGATATTACATACTACTCCCTTTGTTTTAAAATGTAAGCCTTTTTAGAAAGCAAAATTAACTTGCTAAAAAGGCTTATATTGTGGAATAGATGGACTATTTCCTTATACTAGATGATTGTAAATTTTTTTGTTGTTGCTTACAGGCCATTTCGCAAACGTCTTTGGTTACACACACTCAACACAAGAGATCCGCCACTTCTGAGGGAAAAAAAAGGAAAATATCGTACACTGCTAGTGGATTCAATTTTCGTGCTCCTGCTCAACTAAGACAACTGTACGATGCAAATGGCGTAGCTAGGATCTCTTTCCCGTCTTCCTTGTAAACCAATAGAAATTTTCAGCATTTCACTGTACATAAGCTTACACTAGTCTGTTTTCCTCGAGGGTGACATTACAACTTACAAGTTACAACATCAGCAGAATGAAACAACAAGGTTACATACAGATGCTGCTGGACAGAGTGCAGAAGAATAAGAGGGGAAGTGGTGTCCAAGAACCAGTGAACCCTAACTAGAACAGCCAGTGCTTCTTCTTAGACTTCCGCGTTGGAAGATCTGCCAAGAAAATATTATATGGTGAGTGCAAGCTCATGTGAACTGGGCCTACTAACCAATGACATACATACTCCATTCAACATTTCCAAATGAAATCAGAAAACTGATGTTACAACTGGCAGGTACCACCGAACAAAATACTGCTCACCTTCATTTGCATACAAGGAATTGTAGTGTACTTCGCACCAGAAACTTAGCCAAAGCTCTACAGAAGAGAACAAGCGAATGATAAACACCAAATTTACTGCATATGAGGATGGGTATATAACCGCCCGCAGCAGGCAAATATTTCTACGATGAAGGGTTTGCCCAAAATAAAATGGGACATAAGTCTGATGTGGAACAAAATAAGTCAGCTCTGTGGAAAGCAAGATCTCAGCTCTAACCTCTTGTAGGAGCGACATCCCTGGGGACTATCTCGATTAGGCATGTGTCTCTAAACGACGTCAGCAGGCAGATTTTGGCACCAAACTAATTTAACAAATAAAAAACTATCAGATAAATTATATAGCTGATACATGATGCCTCTTAATATTGAAACAATTGGGTATTGGTAGCTTGGACTTCTGTCATATTCACACAAGAAAGCAGATCATATTCTTTGAAAGGATATCGAAGTGCATCTGAATTACAGAAGATGTAACTCCAAAATTAAGAATAAGAACAAAAAAAAAAAACTACTAAGTATGAAAACCATGATGTTGCTTGCCAATTTAGATGCACGGAGATCATAGGGACAAAACACACATTTGGTAGCCTACACAACTCAACCATGATAATAGAAACGATTTCAGAGCAACAGATACAGAGTTATTTCTACTAAAATAAGTAAGCAATATATAACTAGCTTCATACTTTTAAAAGGAGTTTTATAAGGAACATGAAAACATCCGACACAATCAAAAGGTATTAAATGCCACAAGAGATAATAAAAAAAACAGATGTAGATCAAAGACTTTACTACTACGACAAATAATCAGCCATCTTGGAAGTGTTATGTTACCCGGTCTGCAGCTGCTTGTAAGGTCACATGATCTCCCCATTCCCCAGATCTACAGTATCACAAATAATATAGCTGTGCATAAGGAGATGAACAACAATTTGAACTTTAAGTATGATCAGAGTATCAAATCTGCTATGCACTGGAAGTAAAGAACCTTTTCATTTTCTTCAAGTAATCCTTGTAGTCCAATGGTACATAGCCTTCATAGTGCTTCCTGAATTCCTTCAGCTAAAACATAGAGATGCTATTTCAGCATAACCAGCTATCATGAAAATGGACAGTTATAGATAAAGAGAGGGAGGGGAAATTTACCTGCTTCACTACTGCCTTCCTCACATGTTTGTGATAGTCAGGATTGCGGAATATCTGGTCTGCCAGAGCTCGAAACTGTAGATAAAACACGCAAGAGAGATTGGGAAAGGTTGAAGGCACAGCAAAAATACGGCCTGGGTGAGCTGTAAAACTATATTATAAGATAACATTTCCTAAGAAAATATGGAAAACTAATAATTCCTAAAGTAGGATGGACTCAAGGGATGTAGTGGAAATGTTTTCTTCTTAGTTTTTGGCTTTATAAACACAATATACTTATTCTGTCAAGCATGTAATAAACTAACCTGGCAATTACCATCTCCTTCTATCTGATATTCAGCTAAGCCATAAGTGCCCAACCTGTCAAAAAGAAGTGTGAGGTAAATGAGCCTAACATAAAATAGAGGGGAGCAATAACAAAATGCAACCTTTACCTTTCCAATAATGATTCATGGTCTATTGTTGCATTATTAAAATCGGGAATTTTCCCATTAACTCGAGGAGTGTGCTGCAAATAAGAGCGTCGTTAGTGACTTGATACGAAGACAAGTATTGGAAACATTAGGAACTTGGAGCATAAGAATTATAGACTGCAAGTAACACTAATTTGTTATTGCTTTTATCATAAGAATTATATTTAACAATGACTGCAAGTAACACTAACTTGGAGCATAAGAATTTTCCCATTACTACTAATTTGTTTTATTGGCTGCTAAATACGCAAGTTTCATTCCATGCCAAACAAGGCAACGGAGAAATAAATTTGGCCAGTAAATATGGCAGATTTAGAAGGTAAATATAAAGGGATCAGAAGGCAGCAAAACAATGCCAAACACACATTCAATAACTGATGGATTTAGTACCGGGAGTGAATCTAAGTGGGACAGCCGCTTTCCAAGACTGCGCCCATTATTCTTTGCTTCAGTTAAGAGGGCACCGACGGTCCCGTCTTCATCGCTCCCCTGAGTACTGGTGCTAATACTTGAGCAAGAGCTTTTACTAACATGGTCCTGTTGTTCAGACATGCTATCTCAGAAAGAACATCGATAATGTATGTGTTCACTGTAGACTGCAAAGAAATGGAAACAGAGTTTGGTGACAAACGATTCTAACAGTTTAAAGCACACATCGGCATACCATGCTGTCAACATGGACAGCAAACACAATCATAAAACAAGTAAATGAAAACAGGTGGCAAGTAACTAGACAAGTCCATGGTCAAGAAATAAGGTTTAATATGGGTTCTATTCTAGCACTGCACATGAGCCATGTAGATATCAAGACTGAAGCACACATACATTTCCTAGGTTCCCATTCCGACAAGAACAGAGACCTGAGATACCACTCACAGTGATCTTTTTCAACAGAAGGAAATCCTCGGAAAATTGGTAGTCACTACAAAGCAGGTGCTCACATCACAATCTGCCACTAGCACTTTTTTCTGAACTGAAATCTGCAACCAGCACTCCCACTAAGAACTACTCGAAGCCTGTGCAGCACCAACAGGGGCAGACATAAGGTTGGGGTATGGGTGTTCAGCCGAGCCCCCAACTTCAATTGGAAAATGAACTGCTGCTACTAGTACGCCACCAACCAAACAAATTCGCGACGGAATGGACGAACTGGAGTATCCATCCTATCCCACTCCCACCCAGGGAGAAAATATTTTGGTTTCAGATTGCTCGCAGCAAACAGAATACCAGACGAAAACTCCAGGAACAAAACGAGAAGTTCAGAATTCGTTACCGACGACAGAAATCAGTCCGGGCCCGGGTGGATCTCGACTCCACCCGGTCCAGGAGAGCGGAGGAGGACGGCGAGCGCTGTGACGGGAGAATTCGCTCGAGGTGGCGTGCTACGGTGGCAGGGAGGTGAGGAGGCGTGCTCACCGGAGAGGGCTCGAAGACGGTGGCGTGAGGATTTGAGACGAGCGGGAGAGGGAAGCCAACCGCCGGGAGGGGAAGAGGAAGGAAGGAGAGGAGAACAGCAAGTGCTCGAGCTCGAGGGGGGTATTTTTGTCATTTTTTATGAAGGGCACGGGCAGCATTTGTCTGAGACAATTTTACAATCTCTCAAATGTTCTTGATTTTTTAGACCGCCCAGCGCGTTTTGCTATGATATACTACTTCCTTTACTAAATCTGAGTCAGTTAATTTGAAACGTAGGGAATAGCTTCTTTTTACAAACAGCAATCCTAATTCATTGTAGACCTTAATTTATTAAGATAATTGCATGATCCTATTTTTTATGATAGCATAAAGAGGCCGTAGATATATAAGAGATGGCTCAACCTTCTCTCTTCATTAGTTATGCCTCATGTCATATCGACAACAAATATGGCATGGCGTGACGCCACGATGGAGCAACCTTATAAAAACATATAAAAACACATGTGACATATATACACGCGAACGCGAAATACCATATGCATATATGATATATTCACATAAAGCATAGAAAACCTACATTTATGGAGATTTGAGACTAAAAAAGATATATCAACAAAAGAAAGATCATCTTTTTTTTTTTTTTTTGAACAGGAAGCGGCCCGAAGGGCCGAGAACTTCATTAACAAGCAGACAAGAGGTTACAAACTATGACCCAACAGAAAATAAAAATTACATCGGGGTCCTTGTATTTTTCCCTAAGGCCCTGAAAAGCGAACTGAAGAACGCAATCAGGCCCAGCTCCTTCTTCCTCTCGTCTAGCGAAGACTACGCCATGGCCAACCGTAGAGACGCCGGGGACTACGCCACTTGGTTCTCTACAGCGGGAGCCAGCCACCGCATAGTGACAAAGCCTCCTGGAACGGAGGTTGAATATGCCCTTGAGCTGGTAATCTTTGACCAGCAGATAGGGTGGGAGATGCCGCCATTCGGCCTGGAGAATCGACAGCGAAGACGCCGACGATGATGTGCTCCCAGCAGCAGCTCTATCAACGAGTGATTTTGCTGCAGTGAAGTTCTCCCCGCCCTCCTCCAAGACCTGCAGATCAAGAAATCCGACATCACCTGCCCTCCCCACCTCCATGGCAGCAAGAACATGGATGATGAACTCGAGATCTAGCAGCCTAGAGGGAAAACCGAGCTTATTTGCACTGCCCTTGACAGATCTAGCCACCACTGTCGCCAGCCACCATGGACAGCAACCAGAGAGCAGGATCGCCTCGCTTCTGGCATCGCTCGCGTATGCCAGGAGCAGGCAGAGAGGCAACATGCCTAACTCCATACAGGAAAACAACAACTGGAAGATAAATCTACAACTACTGCTATGCACAAGGGTGCGCCGCGCTCCTCCTCCATCTACACTCCTAGCGGCAGCGCCGCCGGAGCATATCCGGATTCGGCTCGGGCCACCGCGGGCACGGTCGACTCTCAACGAGGAAGGGGGGTGGGGAGACGGGGGTGGGGAAAGTGACCGCCCCCAAAAAAGAAAAAAAAGAAAGATCATCTCCCACTTATATATCAACAAAAGAAAGATCATCTCCCAACAAAAGATAAATCTTTCGATGTAAGCTATGGGTGTAATCTTTCGATGTAAGTCTCAGCAAGTTTGTTAGTGTGATTACATACAGCTTGTAAAAATCTTTTCTATCAACACCGATGCAAACCGTAATGAAGCCAGCATGGTCCATAGTTCTGGCGCTTGCGGTCCTTCCATCCACACGCTCGTGTACACATTTGCAGAGGCGGAGCTTAGTGTACTTCAGAGGGGGCCACCGCCCCCCCCCCCCCCCCCCCCAATATTAACAAAAGTCTAAAGAATTTTCTTTTGGGGACATGTTAAGTTAGCAAGTTTTGTGTATTTTGCCCCCCCCCCCCCCCCCCCCCAGGAATCCATCTATTGCAATTTGCCCCCCAGGATATCTTGACAAGCTCCGCCAGTGCACATTTGTATTTACGTATGTGTGCATCATGCGTGATCCCTCCATCTCCATGTGATGGACACTATCATGTTGCAACATGTTCTCTAGAAAGCACCACAGAGCTAGATCTGATGCTAGTTCAACGATGAAAAATAGTAAGAACGAAAGTAGACCCAGTCAGATGGGGAGACGTTTTGGCTCCGGGTGCATATGCACCCTATATTTAAAATTCTTTTTAAACGTATTTTAAAATATTAAAAAATTGCAAACAAATGTCGCACATAGATCTTAACATCTTATGTGTTAACAAAGTCGTTTCACGAAAACCGGCAATTTTGTGCCTTGTGTAAAAAGACAGAATGTGTGCTAAAATAAACCTTTTCAAGAGACTTTTTTGTCTTTTTGTGCACGACACAAAAATATCGGTTCCATGAACAACTTTGTGCACACATATTATGTTAAGATCTATGAGCCAAAATGGATTTCACCAGATTTTGACAGTAAAGTTCTTACAGTTTATTTTCACATGTTCAACAGTTTGATTATTATCTGTGGAATATAAACGAACATGGCTTAACTATGACAAAAGCGGTAGACCATCCACCTTCTCTTTTTACAAAAATAAGGACAAGCGAGTCATATCAGAGAGACAGCGAGTACTGAACTTCACATGGTACACACTGAACAGAATCTTAATCATGATTCTCGCAAATTCGGGGAAAGGACACTGCTCGTTAATTATCTATAGCTAAGGTGTATCATCAGACACCATGTGTTTTGCTGGAGAAGCTCTGATATAATACTCTGCTCTTCAAAAGCAACTACTACCAGTCAGTTGACCAAAAGATGTGAGATTCTGATGTGAGCAAAGAATGTATAGAGCAAAATAATTCACTTGATATTTATTTATTTCCTTATGTATCGCGGAATCTGTATCTGTGCGACTGAGATTCTCATAAGTTGAGACAATTACCATGCATTCATCATATATACATTGTATTTACAGAGGGGTTGAACAGAAGTATGATCGGGTTCTAGTTCAGAGCTTCTTTGAGACAGATTGTACAAGAGGGGAAATCACAACAGTCATGTATGCTGCCTTATGCTGAGCAGCTCAATGTCGAAGATGACAGTACCAAGAGTGGAACCCTCGCCATTTGCGAGGCGTGTCGGGTTGAATATAGTAGTAAATAATCTCTGCCGATCAAAGAACTGCACATGAAACAATAGCCACATTAGGTACCTCCATGATTGGCGATCCAAGTGGGGATTTTCATAATCTAAGCACATTCGTACACTAAATCAATAACAGCCTTCTAGGAGAACAAATTTCTGAATGCATAACACATACAACAGATATGGACAAGCTGGAAAGTAAGAATTGTCATGGTTGGAGAAACTCCGAATGAGCATGACTACATGAGCGAAATAAGATAATAAATGCAGAACTAAAAATTTCAGGTAGTAAGAAAGTTACATTAGGAGGAATGGGTTCTTGTGATGTGTTTTGGTATCCCTGTGATGGTGGAATGACCACACGATGAAGACCACCGACTCTCATCAATTTCACTGCTGCTTCAATACCAGGTATAACCTGCAGGCACCGCAGAAAAAAAAAGAGATATAATCTGCAGGTTCGTGTATTAAATTATGGAAATTTTATCAACCTCAAAGATTAAGGAGACGGACTCACAAGAAATGTACTGATTGGAGTATCAAATAAACGAGAGAAGCGCATCAAGAGTCCAAGAACAATAATGGTCAATAATCCCCAGGAAATATCCCGGGCCATAACAATGGAAACTTGTGTTAGGGTGTATTAAATGGTTCTGAAAGTAATTTAGTTAGGGCTCATTTGGTTAAAACTTGAAATACCATTCTCAGACAGACCCTAAGCAAGCTTGTGATGATTATGTTAATCATGCAGCCGTGACTAGTAGACTTGAGTATGGCACACGATTGCATGATTATAATCCACTAATAACAAGGTTAATTGGCTAGCTGCCATAAAATCATACATGTGCATAGGATTGCACAATATACTCGCTCCTCCTTGTTATTTAGCCACTGTAACTCTCTGTGTCTAATTCATTACTTGCTTGTAGTGTACCAAGTTTCCTCGCAAAATGGAAATAGCCAGGCTCATTAGCTATAAAAACAGAAAATTTCGGCTATGTTGTAGCCTAGCATGATTGTAGCATAGAATCAGCATCCTAAGATGTGCTCACTTATTTCTGCATAGAGTTCCAATGAAACTCTCATCTCACCTTTCCGGACCCGATGGTAAACACAAAAGGTATCGGATCACCGGTCGCGTCCTTGTGATCGTAGGTTGAGTCAAAGCGCCATCCTTGCTTCGCAGCCAGTCTCCCATAATAGTGGATTGCAACCTTTCAAACAGGCAAGGAACCATAAGATCAAAGTTTCTAAACGGGGGAACCATAAGAACATATTCCATTTTGTACCCAATAAAAATTAACATCATTTTGGTCACATAAATTACTACGCTAGATGTAAGAAATGCCTGCACTTCTATGCATCATGATAGCTTAGTACGGACAGTGGGGTAGTCTAGAGCTTATTTAATTTTCAAGGTGTAAAATTGGATAGTGGGGACAAGCGGACAAGGAAGAAAGGATGTTGGTAATAAGCGCAAATTGTGCAAAAAGGCAGCACTTTCACCTGGTCTCCGTCGGCCGGGACCTCGCCGGAACCCTCGCGGAGCTCCAGGGCCTTCACGCCGCCGGAGCTGGGGATCTCGGTGAATCGAGCTGCGGCGGCGGCGGAGGCGGCCGCCGTGGGGAAGGCCGATGCGGAAGAGGCCAGGAGGAGCTGCCTTCTTGTGGCTGTGAGTGGTAGCGCTGTAGCCAGGGTTCCGGTCTTCGTTTTAGGGGAAGGCGCCGGCACGGCGCCGGCCACCGGGGCGGCGGCAGAGATGACCATGAACGCCGCTACTGATGCTATTATTTTCCTTCGCTTCTGGATTTAGCTTTGATTTCCCAGCTATTTTCCATTTTGCCTATTAAACAAAATGACAAGAAAAAGGAGAAAAGAAAATCTAATAATAAAGTAATGATGAAACTAGGTCCTCCGTGGAACAAAAGAGAGATATTTTAGGTTTTTTCCGCAAGATTGGAATTCACAAGAGAAGTTATTTATCGTGTCCGATAAGTAGGATTGAATAAGAGCATTCACACGATGTAAATCTATTTACAAACCGTGATATAACTAAAAATTCGATGCGTCTATTTCTAGTTAACTAATCTTCTATATCTAAATAGTTGCCCCCCCACTAACTAATTTTCCTGCCTTCCTGTGAGGCCACGTCATCCCATATAATTTGTGCAGGCTGCTCATACAGTCATACGGTCGAGTGAGTCCAACGACACGCTAAAAGTTCTATTGTTTTCGACCTTACAAAAAAAACGTCCTATCGTCTTCTGAAAGACACGCTGCAAGTCCCATTGTCTTCCCTTTCAATTATTTCACCCAGCGACACGCTACGGTTCACCAGATTTGACCAATCGATTTGTGTTGTTTGTTCATCTTATATCTAAATAGTTGCCCCCCACTAACTGATTTTCCTGCCTTCCTGTGAGACCACGTCATCCCATATAATTTGTGCAGGCTGCTCATACAGTCATACGGTCGAGTGAGTCCAACGACACGCTAAAAGTTCTATTGTTTTCGACCTTACAAAAAAAAACGTCCTATCGTCTTCTGAAAGACACGCTGCAAGTCCCATTGTCTTCCCTTTCAATTATTTCACCCAGCGACACGCTACGGTTCACCAGATTTGACCAATCGATTTGTGTTGTTTGTTCATCTTATATCTAAATAGTTGCCCCCCACTAACTGATTTTCCTGCCTTCCTGTGAGACCACGTCATCCCATATAATTTGTGCAGGCTGCTCATACAGTCATACGGTCGAGTGAGTCCAACGACACGCTAAAAGTTCTATTGTTTTCGACCTTACAAAAAAAACGTCCTATCGTCTTCTGAAAGACACGCTGCAAGTCCCATTGTCTTCCCTTTCAATTATTTCACCCAGCGACACGCTACGGTTCACCAGATTTGACCAATCGATTTGTGTTGTTTGTCATCTTCAGTAGTCAATCCCCTTCCTCTTCATCTCCTCCACTACTGCAAACCAGATCGAACGATTCCTTTCCCAATCCCTCCACTATTGTAACCGATAGACGATGGACATGCTCTCTTCTTTTAAGCTGCTCTGTTTCCCATCATCTACGCCAATACACAATGTTAGATTTCGCCACGGAGAGGTATTCTGCCGGTGGCGACGAATTCGAAGCCCGCCATCGGCGCCGGGACAATCGCTTTACCAATTGCCATCGACGTCCTTAACATGCAAAGTCTGGACATGCCTACAGGCTACAGGTCCATGACGTGGTGCCTACAGGTCGTATTCGCTCCGCGACTGGTGTCATGAATTCTTGGCCCCGTCTTTGGCGTCTCCGTTGCGGGTGCTCCGGCATCTCCACAACAAATATTTCGATACCCTATATGCACAGCCATGGGTGAGCTGCCTCAAGCTTTCCCCGGACGATTGGCCCTGTCTCTGGCGTCTCCACCACTAAGAAGCCTGAGTCCCCTACTTCGACGGTGCCGGGGACAACACATATATGCAAGGTAGTTAACACCTTAATCCCTGTTCAATCTCCGAATTAACCTTGATTTCGCTTCCTGCATGGTCTGTTTATGCTCAGTGCTCATGCTGGCTGTGTTTGACGGGACGAAGTTGTAGTTGCCTTTGCCTGCACTATATCATGGCATTAAACGGAAATATTGTGATTCAGCCCGCAGCGCGTTTGATTCCCCTCACCATATCTGTGTCAGATTGTTCCTGGTTCGTCCGTTCCTAATCCCCCTCTACTATCTTGCTACTTACCACATGGTTATCGTACAGGATTGTTTATCATTTTCTGTAATGCCTTGTGTAAGAGTACTCATTTAATTATGTTCATAGACGAGTGGTTGGTCGCATTAGTTTGCTGCTCACATCTTGCTTGGTGACTCAATGACTAACTTTTAGGTGTGTTTTGCCCATCATATCATATATTTTATTCTTATGTCCATATTTCATTTTTCAAGTGCTTAACACTTGAATACTTGCAAATTTAACATTTTTTTAAGGTGTAAGAATTGTCATTTCCGAAGTCACTATAGGCAAATTACAGTATACTACATGTATTTCGATGCTTACAAGCCAACCTCAATTATTCTAGGTCTTTGACAGTTTGTACGAAATTGATAATTTCTAATGTAAATATGAATATTTAGAGATGTTTTCTCTTCTTTCCTTTCTATGTATGCTGTTCCACTAAAGCCACCTAAAAAAGTTAGAAAAATCCCGTAGCAACGCACGGGGTATCATCTAGTTAAATAAGTAGTCTTCTACTGCCATGCTTTTTATGATGAATATCCAAATTCTTGTCTCTGGTAGGATATGACATACATGGTCATGTTTTAAATTTAGATAATATCTTTGAACAACTACGAGATATTGGGAGTAGTATGAATCCTAACAATCGAAGCACTTTGTGAATTATGTTTGGAACACTTAAGATTTATGTGAAAATGACATTTTATCCATGAATTTAGATTTTATTTTTATTTTTTTGCATGGAACGTCATGATTTCATTAATTCAAAAGCTTAGCGGAATCGCGGGCCACAAGCATCACAACCCAGTCCGAAACCTCGTTCATCCACATGCGCCTGGACTCGGTCTGGCTCGCATCTATCGCCCCAAGGATGTGTGCAATATTATTACAACCGCGTGGGCAACGAACAAACCTAACATAATTAAAGTTCAACTGGATTAGTCCTGGATATCTAGCTCGGTGAGAAAGAGTATTGGAGGGTTTGTCCCTTCAATTGATTTCATGGGATGATACCCACGAACGCAGTTTAAACATAATAGCTATTATGCATCATGGATATTCATCGATACACGATTTACATAGGTGGTCTAGTTATACACGATGTATAATTGCACATGTTATTGGTGATGAATGTTGATTAGGGATGTCCATAGCTGGATATATGGTGGATATGGGTATAGAAACATATTTTTTCCATAGATATCTTTTCCACACGCAACAAACAAGGATGTATTACCGACCAACCCGCCACAGTGCCATCTTGAGATCCCTAAGGAAAACGGAGATTAGGGTGTGGAAAGAAATTGTCGGTGTATTAGCAACAAATTAGGGCAACATAAGCAACATTTGGAGGTCTTAGCAACTTGTGATATGCTCATGCCTTGGTGGCCAGCGCTTTAAAAAAATTAGGATGCAATGTGTGAGACCTAGTCATTACTAAATGGTGAACATCTTAGGTAAACGTATCTGGGGTGGTCATTTTGTATAGCCTCTCATGTTAGGGTGATGGTGGTTCTATTAATTTGATGAGTCTGACGATTGTGAAACACTCACACATAATTAGTCAGTTCCTCGTACCAAATATAAAACTTTTCTTGGATAGCTACCTAACAGCATTATTGCAAACCCGGAAGCAAAATAATCATCCAAGGGGAAACAATCTCTATTTTCGGAGAGATTGGTCGCTTCTTCAAAAAATGGAAATGATTCAACCATGGCCTAAGATGAAGTCAGGTTGGATGGCATTACTTGTATATGTGTCCGTGCATGCATGGTTTAGTGTAGATATGAGGGTGATGATACCAACTATATCATAGACCTAAATCCTAGATTTTGATACCAACAATTCGAACAAACATCAAGAACTTACTTGTACCTGAGGCGTGCATTACATGCCAACATGTATAATAATATCTAAAGTAGCAACCGAGCATTCAAGATAAAAAAAAGTTAGGAAGGGAATGGAAACCAAAAACTCATCCTATTGTGCTCTATTTTTAATTAGAAAAAAAAACTACGGATATCTACAAGAAACATACTACAACCAGGTTGCGACTTGTGGTTCTTAGAGTCAATTTTTTTGTCAGCTATTCTTAGAGAGTTATCTTAAATCTAATGTTTATAGTTTCCGAGGTGTTACATTCTTCACCCCTTCAATGGAATTTTCCTAGAAATTCTTCCCTCTCACAACTTTATTTGGGGCTTAAAATTTTTGATGCTTATGAGAGGTTCCTCAAGAAGTGTTCAAGACATATGTGTGTTTTGGACCGTTTTCCATGGTAATTCCATGATCAACACCTAGAAGCCTTGTTAAATAAGTAGGTCATAGATGATAAGTTTTGGGCAACGTTGTTGCTCTACAACTCAACTTAGTAGGCACCTCAACCAGACGGGTTGGGGCATGATGGGTTTTCTACCACTGTCGTGGTGGTATCACGGCAGGTGCCATAGGATGGCTAAAGATGGGGCTGATGGGCGCTGTCGGAACCGGGGAGGGATAGCGCGCTAAGAAGCACACACTCGATCTACCTAGGTTCAGGCCCTCATGAGGAGGTAAAACCCTACTCCTGCACGTCTGACTGTATACGAAGCTGAATATCCGAGTTACAATGGTGCTCATTGAGCTGTATAAACTACGCCTATATGAGGTCTTCTCTGTGCGCTCAAGAACTAGAGGAAGGAGGAGCTCGTACGTGAGTTGGGGGAAAATGAGCCCCCAAGGGGCTGACCTGAGCGCTTCCCCCTAGCGCTCCTTATATAGGCAGCCTAGGGGACAAGGAGGGGCCCACAAGGCACAACACACTGGGCACTTTACCATGTTGGAGAATTGACTAATGGAGCATGGCTACAGTGATGCATTGTTGCCATGTCAGGGGCATGTTTTTCCTTTGTCTTGTCCTTGTCCTACTTGGCTGGGTCATCGTTCCTATCCTCCCCTGAGGATTACTGGCATTTGGTAGCGATGGTTGATGGAGCGTGTGCCGGTCTGAGCAAGGAGCGTCCCAAGGCCGGCACAAGGGAGTGACATCCAGTATGGGGACGACTTGGCCTTGGCATGTCGATGAAGAGCCTGTGTGTTGGTCGAATGTACAGTGTCGGATAAATAGTGTCGGTGATGAACAGTGTCGCCAGGATGCCACCAGGACATGTATGCCGGTTGGGGTATGAAGGATAAACAGTGTCGTATGAATAGTGTCGACGATGAATAGTGTCACACCCCAGTTTTTGGACTCTTGGACTGAGCTCAAGAAGACAAAAATTAGGGCCAACAAATTTTTTTTATAACAACATGATTGTTTGAACTAACATGTGTTTATAATCTTAAGCATATTTGCAACATAAGTTTTGTTTCTTTATAAAACCAATACCATATGTTTCTGAGAGATATTCCTATTTATTTTTCCCTGATGTTTTTCCTATCATTACTTGAGAGATTTTTATTTCAAGACTTGGATCATTCTTGTTTGCATCTTAAAACCAACTTTTAACTTTGTTTGATCCAAGAGAACAAGTTTCCAAAATGATCTACGAAAGTTTTCTTTTAACTTTCCTATAGAAAACAATGCCTGAAAATAAAGCCAAATACATGTTTTCTACCATTGTTTTCACCAAGCTATAAATGGTTATTTTATGATTCCTTGGCATTTAATTAATCCTTGATATATGTACTACAAACCCATAAGCTCACTTTTATTTTTGGAGAAATACAACCTATCTTTTGCTTGATGTGTTTGTGGTATAAAATTAAGGCAGAAAAAGACATTTTTGAGAAACAGATAAAAACAGAAAGTATACCTTTTCCTCCAATGTTTTCATGGCCTTAAATTATTTTAAATTTGTTTTCAAAAGTTGTTTATGAAAGTATATAACATGGTTAACAAATCCATACTTTGCAAACAAATTTTTAGAATCTTTTAAACACTGAAAACAAACTCAACTTTGTCAACTTTCTGTCTGTTTTCAACACTTAGAAAATTTCTAAGTCCTAAGACTGAATTTTCTGAATTATTCAGTGAACAGTCAAGGATACACTTTGGCACATTAGTTTTCTTGGTGTTTCCTTGCATTTTTGGAAGCATGGACTGACATAGCTTGTTGACCATGGTTCCTACTCGACCAATAATGCTTTGGATCCCTTCTAGAAGCTTTGGGGATGAACATAAGAGAGGAGAGAGAAGGGTGACTAGGACAAGTATGGGCACCCACTTGTGTTGACTCATTTGTCATAGCCACTTGCCCACTTGCCCTCCTTGGCCTGGTTAAACCTTGTCCATCTGTGGCTTGACCTAGGGCACCCTGTGCTCACCATTGGAAATGTCCAAAAGCCCTAGGGCTAGCCAATGCCAAAGGTTGGCACCTACCCGAGGTGACCACTATGCCCTCAACCTTACCCCACCTCCCCTAACCACCGGAGGCGCCGTCGCCGTCCACCTCGCCGTCGTGGTCACCACGCAGAGCGCCGGCCGTGTTCCACCCCGTGAGGCCGCGCCGAGCGCCACCGACGCCTCCCCTCGACGCCCTAGCCCTCCAGCACCTTCCCCGACCCCGCGCCATCCCCGCCGTGCCCCCACGGTGAGCCCCTCACCGTCGTTTTCCTTCCCGTGCGCGTCCGAGTGAGAGAGAGGAAAGAGAGGAGGACGACGACGCCGGGAGCGTTGATCCGCAGATCAACGGCTCCCGTTGAACCGAACCTTTCCTGCGCCAGATCCCGAGCGCGCGGTGCTGCTGGGCCGCGCTCGCGCCTAGCTGGGCCGAGCCCCGCTCGAAGCAGCCCGTTCTGCCCAAGTTTTATTCATTTAAGTTTTTACTAAAATTTGTACCTTCACTTTGGACTTGGTAAAAATACCAAACGTGTGAAATAAAATCTGTAAAAATTCATGGACCCCAAGATATAAAATCTAAACCATAGGAAATTTGCAGATCTACTTTTGGACCCATAGTTTGAACACAATAAATGTTTTGCCACAGACTATCAGTGGGAATGTTTTGACCATAACTTTTAAAATATGTGACCAAATGGAACAAACTAAAATGATATGGATATGTAATGAAAATATCTATCCAATGCAGTTGACCTCACATCAAGGTGAGTTATAGAATGAAAATGCCATCCAGTTTACTAAAAGGACAGTAAGCTCTTCTATGATTTTTATAAGGAGTTTAAAAATGATTTTTGGAGCAAATCCAATTGGATGACTTTGGTATTGACTAGATCTATCTTATCCTAGCCTAGATTAATTTTTGAAGCTCTAGATTGTTTTTGGTAGACAGATCTAGAAACAACAGCTTTTCTGTTTTTGTTTTGGAATGTGTTTTTGTTTGAGATGAAATGTTTGGTTGATTTAATCTTGTTCCCTAGCATGTACAAAGTTGTTAGTGCTTGTTATTAAGTTGTTTTATTACAGTACATCTACCTTAGAAAGTGTGTGCATGATGGAAACTGAAATAAAAATGATATAGCATTTGTTACCTTCTAGTTTTATTATTTGAAATTTTTGTGAGAGTTAGATCTTTGTGTGATTGCTTTATTAAATTTTGTGCTATGATTGCTTTGGATCCAGTACCCTTTTGGTACTGTTATTTTGAAGTTAATACCTCTGTTAGCTTGCATGCCTTTAAAAGTGAAGCATGTGTAGGTTTTGTTATTCTTATGCCCTAGTATTGTTTTCACTAGAATAAATGGCTTTGTGTTACTTTATTTTGTTATACTAATTTTTGTCATGAGCAACCAGAGGCTTAGTACCTCTTTTGCCTTGGTATTAGTGGGCCCATAACCCACTGGTCCCATTGCATCTTGGTTGAGGATGAAAATCCCTAACCATACACATGTGAGAAATTGACATGTTTTAATTATATGATTGATTTCTATTTTTCCACCATGGAAAATATAATTGTTTGTTTTCACTTATGCAAGTGAGAAGTTTATTTCTTATCAGAGGATACTAGTATGTTAGGTGTGATCCATTTGTTAGCATAATATTCCTTAGGAGTATCATGTTAAGAAATGATTCACTATTGGGTGCTAAATTAAATTATTTGCAAATGAACTAAATTCCTTGTGATTGATAGATTGTTTGTGAATGATTTTAAATTGAGTATTTGGATTTTTGAAAAGGTTTAGATGACTTTTATTTAAGTGCATAGCTACTGGTTGTGTGAGTTATGCATTGTTTGATTGCTAGTAATGATTAGAGAAAACATAAACTGCTAGAATTTATTTGTGCATGCTTAATAGTTGTTTCATGGAATTATTTTGATGTTCTTGCTTCCTAGCATGAGTAGGATTTGTGTATTGTTATTAGGTACACTTATATTCATGACTTGCTTGTTTAGGTTTAAGCATCATGATAGCATTGTTTGCTTCTATAGAGTTGAACTAGTGTCACCACCAGAAAATGGTGATGCTAGCTATAGTTTTGTCAACCTTTATTTTATGAGTGTATGAGCTGTTATAGCATGTTTAGGAAGTTATTACTTCTGTTATCATGCCATAAATTATTTAGTTGCATGTACTATGGTTTTAGATTAATGAGTATCTCTTATAGCATGCTTGTGTAGATTTTCCATACTAGTATGCTATTAATGCAGTCCTGTTTTTATGCCTGTTTAATAGGAGTATTATCTTGAGTGAAGATGGTGTTTAGTTTATTTTGATGACTTGATTCTTTTGTTATTAGCTACTGGTTGTTTGTTAAATTTTCATGATTGATGGATTCCAAAACTTCAAGTAAACAGTAAGATAGTAAATAAATGGCCTATTCATCTGTGGTGTGTTTACCTGCTGTTTGAAAATTGTCTGAGTGTGTACCTTAGCATGAGTGTCATACTTGTGTTATTTGTTGTGCTAGTGTTGTTGTCGTGCCTAAGAGTATCCTATGAAACTAAACATCCAACTAAAATCATGAACACATTAAGTGATAGTTTCTTGTGGTGAGTGATACCCACTGCCATGGGTATTGTTCTGTCTGTTGGTTTTACCTTAGCAACCTAACCTTTGCACCCACAAGATATATTTTTAGCTTATTATATATCTTGTTATGAGAGTGGTACACCACTCCATATGTGGTATGTAATATGTGGGATATGTTTTCTTGAACCATATGTTTGTCTGACGATAGTTTTGTACCCTGAGAGCTATGTGAGGCAGTTTTCTCGGTAACGTTTGTGAGTTTGCGCTATTATACTTTTGCTTGCTGTATGTGTTGTTTAGCTTAGTTGTGTGTCTTTTAGACCTGAGTGTGTGTCTTGTATACTTTTACGACGCTAGAAAATGAAGAAGAAGAAGCAGTTGTGGAGCTGTGCGTCAAGTTCAACTTGCTTCAAGGCCAGGGACATTAAGAGATTGAGGCAAGCCATCCTGATGCTTTCTGTTATAATACACTTATCATTATCTATCATGCATGTCTTACCTCTGAAAAGTTTTACAAAAACTTTGATTTCCAAAAACTATTTTTGAGTGAATACTACTACTACTATATATATACTACTATTATGCCAGTAGTTGATACTTGGTGTTACCAAGCCCATAAGCCACCATATGGTATTTATTACCATCAAGTATACTAGTCCCTAAGTGGACACCCTAAAATTGTGTTTTTACAAAACAAAGTCTTTATGGAAAAACCTGGAGAAAAGGCGGATCCTTATTCTCCGGAGGAATGTGGAAGTGGTCATTTTTGGGAAAATGGTGTTTTCAAAAAATGACACATAACCTAGTCTTCCCCGGACAACCTTTACCGTACTGCCACCCTACCCCAACATGGGCACGGGGCTTAACTGGAAGTTTGTCCTTGTTAGGGTGTGTTCTATCTCAAACGCTATAAGGGACGGACTCCCTTGAACTCCCAATGTTGAGACATAAAAAGTGTGGGATTCAGTTCACCTCCGGTCGCATCAGTTGAGGCATCCTGGCTGGCGGGGATTAGCTCGGTGCCGGTGATGACCGGTAAAACTCAACTGAGAGATAGACACATTCTAGCTTGAACATAGTGGAAGGTTATGATCAGTTATCTGATGTTCTACATACTGTTGTTACAGTCCGTGGTTGTTCACGGCAGGTGTACTGTATCTGGTGGATGTGTACACCTCTGCAGAGTACAACTTTTTCGAAGAAGCCGCGTCCTCGGATATGGACAGTTGAATGGCCATGTAGCTAGCATTGTGTCAATGTTTTCAAAAGGATGTTTTTTCAAAAGAGTGTTGAACTCGGGAAGTTCGTAAAGGAAGAAAACCTTATACCATGGAGGTACCGATGATGAAAAGCCAGAAGTTGTTTTACAAGAAGTTTTGCAGAGAAAATCTCTCTTCTCTAAGCAAACATCTGGAAACTGATTCCAAGAAGTTTTGCAAAGAGAAAACTTTCTTCTAATAAAGTTTTATAAAACCTCTTGTACATACGATATCGACAAGAGAAACAAAGCTATATTATTTTCTTCTAGAGTATCTTCTTCAGCAAAGATACAGATTTTACATGACTTCAACTGTGGTGTCATCCTATATGAACACCATTGATAGTGAACCCTATTTATAGCCTACCTATTACACCAAATAAGCATACTTGCATCTTTGGTAAGTTACATGATGGATGTCATGTTGAGTACATTCCAATGTACTCATTATGGTTTCGCCCCTGGTATCTACTTGCCAGACTTTGAGAAGGACTCTCAGAAGAGGATCAACGAAGAGGAGTACTGAGTTGATGGCCTTGCGAACTAGGATCGTCTCCGGGTCAGCAGCCTGTAGGTTAAGGCGTGACTTGGGCTCTACCGCGTTTTGTGTGTGTTTAGTCTTCCGATGTGTGTGTTGTGTGTTGTCCTGCGTGACAACCGTGTAGTCTTGGTCATGTGACCATGCGTCTTTGTAAGTGTTGTGTAACCTTGTAATGGATATTGTATCTGTGTACCAGCTTGATATGTTGTTCACGACTGAATTTCCTGGGATCGTGAATGTATGCATATCGAGGGCGTCCTTGAACAGTGGTTCGAAGGGCGGGCCCTACAAATAGTGTCGCCAGGATGCCACCAGGACATGTATGCCGGCTGGGGTATGTCGGATGAACAGTGTTGGTGATGAACAATGTTGTCAGGATGCCACCAGGACATGTATGCTGGCTGAGGTATGTCGGATGAACAGTGCCGGTGATGAGCAGTGCCGCCAGGATGCCACCATGACATGTATGTCGGCTAGGGTATGTCGGATGAACAGTGTCGGTGATGAACAGTGTCGCCAGGATGCCACCAGACATGTATGTTGGCTGGGTATGTCGGATGAATAGTGTCGGCGATGAACAATGTCGACCCCAGGCCATGTCTGTCGGCAGTATAGCTGTATGCTTGCCTGGACTGCGCCTGTGTCGGCCCAGGCTGCTCATCGCTTGCTTTTTCATGTTTCTTCTATATTTTTTTAATTTTTTTCTCTATATTAATTGACTTGTGTCTTCTATTCATCCGTGAAGTCACCAACTCTTGGGTACCCGGGGTCATATCCCCGACAACCACAGAAACTATGACATAGGAGAAGGGATTTGTGGCATCCGGGGGACTTTGAGTGAGTCCAGGACTGGTGTGTGGTCGAGTGACACGTTTCGGGCAAAGCTAGATGCGGATCTTCCCGAGAGAGAGTGTGATATATCACTAGTTTATCGCAAAGACGAGCTCATGCTCACATGTACACTATCTAAAGCCAGGAGTTTTATTCTTGCATTTTCTGATTCCAACATTATAACTAGAGAGGATCGTCTAGACATTTCTTTGGGTAAAACAATGGAACACAAGTATGCGTCTATTTCGGTTATTAGAGATCTTTAGGAAACCTGGTCCATTGTTTTTCCAAAAAAAAATCATTACATAACAATGATGGTGAAACATAATATATTTTAGTCCTACAAAAGCCTCTAATATTAGTGAGGACTTAGGAGTGGATGAACATGAGTTACTAGATCACAATGATCTAGTTCCAAGAGGTGTAAAGGTTACGTGTAACTGAACAATGTCATAGACTCTCATTTAAAGGTAAGACAAAGTGCTAGAATTAGAAACCTTAATTAATCTTAACATGAAAGGCATGATATAGAATAGTGATGGGTTCGGGGATACTGCCAAACACTTAACGGTAATGAGACGACTAAAGAGCAGAAGTTGGATTTTGTTACTTTATTAGAGATAGGGATATCCTCATTTTCTACTCCATTTCTCAAGTTTCTAGCAGGAGGGATGGAGTATACATGGTACTGCCTACCCCCTCATAGTCGTTAAGGTGGTATGTTAGTTGGAATAAATAAGACTTTATTGTTTGTTCAAAAAGTGATGACGTGAGACTATTAATTAAGTCTCGTGTCCATTCGAGAACCAATCACAACTCGGGTGGCTTGGGTTGTCGTTGTGCACCTAGCCCAGCAGGGATCGATCATCATCTGGGGCGATTTCCAATTGTCTCATCCCTTCTATTAAAAACCGTGGGGCCATGATGGTAGTGTTGCAACACATCCGTTGGGAAACACCAAGAGGAAGGTATTATGCAATACAGTGGTAAATTTCCATCGGTGTAGAATCAACAATATACTGCCTAAATTTATCACAAGCAAAAAAACAACAACTAGGAACTCTTTTCGGTAGTAGCGTAATTTCTTTGAGCATTATCTAGAGTTTTAATAGAATAATGAATTATCAATTCTTGGTCCTAAGACATCTCCTACAGCAAAATCACTAGCATCGCACATAATTTTAAAAGGTAAATTTCAATCAGGTGATTGAACAACATGTGCAATTATTAAAGCCTTCTTAAGAATTTCAAAGGCTTCTTTACAATGTCATAAAAACAAAAAGGAATTTATTTTTGAAGAATATTGGTAAGAGGCCTTGAAGTTTTAGAAAGTTCTTTAATAAACCTCTTATAGAAACCAATATGAACAAGAAAATTACAAATACCTTTGACATCCCTAGGATAGGGCATCTTTTCAATATCATCAACTTTAGATTTGTCAACTTCAATGCCTCTTTAAGAAATTTTATGACCAAGAACAATTCCTTCATTAACCATAAAGTGGCATTTCTCCCAATTCAACACAAGATTAGTTTCCTCACACCTCTGCATAACTTTGTTAAAATTATGGAGGCAATTGTCAAAAGAAGTTCCATAGACGGAGAAATCGTCCATGAAGACTTCCACAATGTTCTCACAAAAACCATGAAAAATAGCAGACATGTGATACGTCTCAAACGTATCTATAATTTTTTATGCTCCATGCATGTTTTTCTATCCGATACCTTTATGTTTTCACATGTTTTCCTTTGTTTTCCGGATGTTTTCTGGACTAACCTATGACAAGATGCCACAGAGCCAGTTCCTATGTTCTGCTGTTTTTGGTTTCAGAAAAGTTGTTCTGGAAATATTCTCGGAATTGGACGAAACAAAATCCCAGAGTCCTAGAATTCCCGGCACGTCAACAGAGTCCAAAGGAGACCCGGAGGGAGGCCACAGGGTGGCCACACCATAGGGGGGCGCGGGTCCCTCCCTGGCCGTGCCACCAGGTGGCGTGGGCCCCCTAGCCACCCACCGACGTTGCCCTTTCGCCTATATATCCCCCATGCATAAACTCTAAAATATTCAGCCTCCATCCATGAAAAGTCCCGTAGCTCCGCCGCCATCGCCGACAAGTTTCGGTGGACAGAAATCTCGGTTCCAGCGCCCTGCCGGGACGGGGAAGTGCCTCCCGAGCCATCTCCATCGACTCCACCGTCATCTCCATCATTGTTTCTGACTCCCATGATGAGGAGGGAGTAGTTCTCCCCCTGGGCTGAGGGCTCTACCGGTAACTATGTGTTTCATCTCTCTCTCCCATGGTGTGATCTTTATATGATCATGAGTTTTGTAATCTAGTTGAATAAGTAGATGTTACTCTTCATCTATTATGCTACTCAAGTGGTTTATTTATGAGATCTCCGTAGACACTCTGATCACGGTGTAAAGGTGACAGTGTGTGCACCGTGTGAATGATTTATATATTTGTGTTGGATGGCCCTATGAAATTGTGGTGTTTTTCTGGAACCATCTAGGTCTCATGGTGATAGCGTGGGGGTTACCTAGATGGGGAATGTGAACTCTAAGGAGTGCTTTTATAGCCCTACGCAATGATGGGTGTTTGTTGTCCTACCAGAGAGTGGTTCGGAATAGCATAGTGAAGAGATGATATTTATGCGTTCAATTATGTTATTATTGTTGAGAGTGTCCACTAGTGAAAGTATGATCCCCATGCCTTGTTTCTAAGCATTGAAACACCGTTTACAACCAGTTCCACTACATGTTTGCTTGCTGCCATTTTATTTCAGATTGCTATTATCACTTATAATCATCCATATTACTTGTATTTCACTATGTCTTCGCCGAACTAGTGGACCTATACAACTGACAATTGTATTAGGTGTGTTGGGGACACAAGAGACTTCTTGTATCGTAATTGCAGGGTTGCTTGAGAGGGATATCTTTGACCTCTAACTCCCTGAGTTCGATAAACATTGGGTGATCCACTTAAGGGAAACTTGTTGCTGTTCTACAAACCTCTGCACTAGGAGGCCCAACACTGTCTACAAGAATAGAAGCGTGCGTAGACATCAACATGCATCTTTGAAAAGTAGCTGGTGCATTACATAAACCAATAGGCATACGTATATAAGCATAAGTACCTTAAGGACAAGTGAAAGTGTCTTTCTCTTGGTCTTGTTTTCTAGTATGAATTTGAGAGAAACCAGAATACCCATACAAGTAACAAAAGTGAGTATGTTGAGACAACCTTTATAGCATTTGATCAATAAAAGGCAAAGGATAATGATCTTTCTTAGTAGCTTTATACAATTTCCTAAAATTAATACACATTATATAACCAACTCGGTTCTTTGAGGAATAAGCTCATTGTTATAATTAAGGAAAACAGTCATACCTCCTTTCTTAGGAACACAATGGACACGACTAACCCATCTACTATCAGCAATAGGATAAATAATACCTGCTTTAAGAATCTTTAATATTTCATTTATCGCCACTTCTTTCATCTTGGGATTTAATCGGCGTTGATGATCTACCTCAAGTTTGGCATCAGGCTCAAGATTAATTGTATGCTAACATAGAACATGACTTAATTGATCATTCAAAGTATAACCAATAGATTTATGGTGTTTCCGGAGATTTACAATAATCGTTCTTCTTCATGATATCAAAGATTAGAACTGAAAATAATAGGATAAATTTTCTTTTCATCTAAATAAGCATATTTTAGCGTGTCAGGGAGAACTTTAAGCTCAAATACAAGATCTCCCTTAGGTGGTAAAGGCACTCCCAAAGATTCCATCGGTAAATTGTGTTTGATAATAGGAGGTTGATCAAGGAAAATATCCTCCAATTCATTTCTTTCCTGCATATACATATCATTCTCATGTTCTTCCATAAATTTCTGCAAAGGATCATTAGGTGACACAACAATAGAAGCAATTCTTTCAATAGCGAAATTTTCATTAGGAAATTTTTTATCATGACATTTTCTAGCAAACTTACTAAAATTAAATTCATAATGATCACTACCAAATTTGACAAACACTTTCTCATTCTTACAATCAGTAACAGCACCACAAGTACTAACGAAAGGTCTACCAAATATAATAGGGCAAGGTTTATTTTTAACTGAACCAAGTATTAGAAAATCAGTAGGGCATTTACCTTACCACAAACAATTTCAACATCTTTGACAGTACCCACTGGGGAAATACTTTTTCTATGAGTGAGTAAAATAGTAGCATCAATATCTTCAATATCACATGGAGCAATCTCATTCATGACTTCTTGATAAAGAGAAAATGGAATAGCACTTGCACTTGATCCCAAATCACAAAGTCCATAATAATTGTGATCACATATCTTAACAAAAACAATAGCTGTGCCAACGATAGATTTGGTATGTTGTAACATACTAATTTTTGAGAGCTGGGAAACACACACTCATTAGAAAGCCAAAAATCAGGGGACAACATTTGTTTTTGAAATGCTTCACTAATGCATGTGTACCACTTCCAATTTCTTTGTTTGACCTTGTGTGGATTGTTGTTTGTGTTTGTTAATGATGACCCACAAGTATAGGGGATCGCAACAGTCTTCGAGGGAAGTAAAACCCAAATTTATTGATTTGACACAAGGGGAGACAAAGAATATTTATAAGCCTTAACAGATGAGTTGTCAATTCAGCTGCACCTGGAAGTAGACTTTCTCGCAACAATTTATCAGTGGTAACTATTTTATAGCAGTAGTAAAATAACAGCAGGAATAAAATAGAAATAGCGGTAGCAATTGTGGGAAACAACGGGATTAAAATACTGTAGGCATAGGGATAGATGAACGGGCGTTGCATGGATAAGATAGTTCATATAATAATATAAACATGGGCATTGCAGATAGATAGAAATAAAGCATCCAAGTACTAGGTAAACCATAGGCACTTGTTCCATATTTAGTCATACATGCTCGCAATGAGAAACTTGCACAACATCTTCTGTCCTACCATCCCGTTGCAGTGGGGATTACTCACACATGGATGGAGGAATCATGTATGGTTGATGGAGAAGTGGTGACGGTGATATCCTCCGAATCCCCGTCTCAGCAGGGTGCCTGAAGAAGAACTTCTGATCCCCGGATTGGGTTTCGAGGTGGCGGCGACTCATACGTCATAAACGTATCCTTAATTTCTGATGTTCCATGTTGTTTTATTATTGTTTCCCACATGTTTTCTATACACTTTATGTCATTTTTATTGATTTCCGGACTAACCTATTGACGAGATGCCACAGAGCCAGTTCCCTGTTTTCTGCTGTTTTTAGTTTCAGAAAAGTTGTTCTGGAAATATTCCCGGAATTGGAAAATTCGAAGTCTGGAAGTCTTAGAATTGCCGAAGGTTCCACGGAGTCCTGAAGAGACCCGGAGAGGGGCCACAGGGGGCCACACCATAGGGCAACGCCCCCCCTCCCCCCCCCCCCCCCCCCCCGTCGCGCCATGATATGGTGTTGGTCCCCCAGGCCTCCACCGCCTTTGCCCTTTCGCCTATTCCTCCACGGTATGTGATTGTTGGCAGACACTCGAGGATTTGGTTATCCATGGTTTGTGAAAGATGGTTGGGAGGAGTATCTAGTTTTCAATACCTCTGTTTGATAAAATAAAATCTCTAGCACATGAGTGATCCATGCTTCCCTCTGCGAAGGGTCTTTCTTTTAATTTTATGTTCAGTCTCCATCTTCTAACTTTATGCATAGTTGAGAGAGCATGTTGCCATTTTGATTTTTATGTGCATTTGTCCCAGAAACATTATTAATTGATTCATGATGTGTTATTGTCTGTTCTCTAATTATTTGTTCTAGTCTTCCTCATGAACTTTGAAGGTGTCCTGGCATTTATGTTTTTCCCCACTCTTAAGGACTAGTGAAATATCACTTTGACATGTTTTATCTATACTTGAAACAAACATATATCTTTCTTTGCATTGTTATTAATGATTTTTTATTTGAGTTACTTCTCATGATGCAAAGTGATTGCTATGCTTTATTATTAAAGTTCTATTTATCATGCTTGTGGTAAAGTTCTATGATTTTAGCTTACTTATGCTTTTACATTATTGATGATCAAGTTTATGTTGGTAGCATGTCACCTCAGAAATTGTGTGTTTTTATCGTTTACCTACTCGAGGACGAGTAGGAACTAAGCTTGGGGATGTTGATTCGTCATAAACGTATCCTTAATTTCTGATGTTCCATGTTGTTTACTTATTTTTTTCCCACATGTTTGCTATACACTTTATGTCATTTTTATCGATTTTCCGGACTAACCTATTGACAAGATTCCACAGAGCCAGTTCCATGTTTTATGCTATTTATAGTTTCTGAAAAGTTGTTCTGTAAATATTCTCGGAATTGTAAAATTCGAAGCCCGAAAGTCTTAGAATTCCCGAAGGTTCCACGGAGTCCCGAACAGACCCGGAGGGGGCCCTTAGGGGGGCCACACCATAGGGAGGCGCCCCCTAGCAACGCGCTGGGGGTGGTGTGGGTCCCCCAGGCCTCCACCGCCTTTTCCCTTTCGCCTATTCAATCCCCCGGGACATAAACCCTAGAAATATACCACTTTTCCCCCAGAAACACCCGAGGCCGCCATCACCGTCATCCTAAGATCGGGAGGGTTCTGGAGCTCGCCCCGGCACCCTGCCAGAAGGGAAATCATCGCCGGAGGGGTCTACACCACAATGCCCTCATCCGAAGTGATATGTGAGTAGTTCATCCCTGGACTACGGGTCCATAGCAGTGTCTTCATGGTTGTTCTCCACTTTGTACCTCATGTTTAGATCTTGTGAGCTTCCTATCATGATCAAGATCATCTTTATGTAATGCTACATGTTGTGTTTGCTAGGATCTGATGAATGTTGAATGCTATGTCTTCTAATTATCAATCTATCATGTTATCTTCATGCTTATGTTATTTATGATCTTGCATGCTCTTTGTTATTACTAGATTCTCTGGCCAAGTAGATGTTAGTAACTCCAAGAGGGAGTATTTATGCTCGATAGTGGGTTCATGTCTCCTTTTCATCTGTGCTCGAGTGACAGAAACGTGACGGATGGAAGATGTGTTGTTGCCATTAGGGAGAAAACAACAAGGCTTTGTCTAAGAATGATGTTATTGTTTACATTACACACTTTGCTTACTGCGATTATATGTTGCTTGCAACTTAATATCCAACGTTTGTTCAGATGATATTTGGAGGGTGGATTTTTAATCATAGATGCAGTTGGATAACGGTCTATGTATCTTGTTGTAATGCCTGCATAAATCACATAATAATCTTTATGTCTTGCATATGCACTATGGTGCAACCTTCATTTTTGTCAATTGCCGAGCTGTAATTTGTTCACCACACATGCTATTTATCTTTCACGGAGAGACACCACTAGTGAACTGTGGGCCCCGGTCCATTTTCCTCATACTGATAAAACACCTACTGCTTTCATACTGTTTCTACTGCTTTCATATTGTTCTCATACTGTTTTCCACACCATACGTTTAACCTCTTTGTGTTCAGCAAAACCGGTGAGATTGACAACCTCACTGCTACGTTGGGGCAAAGTGATTTGATTGTGTTGTGTAGGTTCCACGTTGCTGCTGAACCGGTAATGCGCCCTGCCACCTCAGCTACATCAACCTTTAGAGATTGCTTGTCCTGCTACTGGTCGATTCAACCTTGGTTTCTTTTCTGAGGGAAAACTTGTTGATGCACTCTTCACACCTTGCACTTGAGGCCTACCAACGTTAGTCATCAACAAAGTTTTCTGGCGCCGTTGCCGGGGATTTCGAAGTCATCATCAACAAGAAGTCTCCCGTCAACTACACGCCATCAACAAGTTTTCTGGTGCCATTGTCGGGGATTTCAAAGTCATCATCAACAAGAAGTCACCCGTCAACTACACGCCATTATTGTATCAACGTGTTCTTATGATCAGAAGGTGTACATCAGGCTAGTACATGTTCATCACCTGAATACAGGGGTCAACATGTCATCACTTGTTGCACTAGGATAAATTGGTTGTCTTGTCGTTTAGGCATGAAAGTCATGAGCTCAGAGCACATACACCGAAAGGTGAAGCGGAAATCACGGTGGAAGTGATTGGCAAGTTGGCCTACCCGTCGTAAGATTATAGACATTGAGGGGGGTACATACTTTTGTTATGAGTTGAAAGTGGATTCCGTAATACACTAGATTCTGATCATGAGGACTATCAGATTTAGTTGGAGCTGATAGTTAATTATTTTAACAAGTGTTTGGAAAATAATTATTAACATGTCTAACCGAATTATTAAATTGTTATAGATCCATGGCTCGTAATGCACCCGCTATTAACGTTGGCCCGCTGCTTGGGAAGAAACCTCTTGCTGCCAATGGAAGTAACTATGCGGATTGGGTCTATTCTCTGAGAATTCTTCTTAGGGGTATCAAGAAAGAGTATGTCCTCGATGCTCCTCCTCCGGGGATCTCGACGATGACGCTTCTGATGCTGAAAAGGATGCTCACACCTTGATGAGTGGTTATGCAATAGATGTTCAATGTCTCATGTTGACATGTATGGATCTTGAGTTGCAAAAACAATTTGATCGCACGTCCGCATATGACATGATCGTTGCACTTACGTCCATGTACTAGACACAAGCCAGGACTGAAGAATATGAGATAAAAAAGGCGTTGTGGTCATGTCACATGGAAGAAGGAAGATCAGCGAGCGATCATGTAATCAAGATATTTGGTTATGGAACTAGGCTTCGGGATTTGGGGTTTCCAATCCTGGTCGAGCTAAGTACAGATTTGGTGTTGGCTTCACTCCCACCGCCTTACAACGGTTTCATCGTGAATCACAACATGAATGGGATGGAGAAAACACCAAATGAGCTCCTTGCTATGATGAAAACTGTTAAGGCTCGTGTAAGGAGGGAAAACAATCAAGATTGATGGTTTCCCAAACTACACCATTCAAGAAGAAAACGAACAGAAATGACAAAGGTGGTAAAGCACAGAATAATCCCAAGATTTCTACAAAGAGTAAGTCTTAATGCTTTTTTGTAAAAATAAAGAGCATTGGAAGAGGAATTGTAAAAGATTCCTCAAGCAAAAGGATAAATTCACCAAAGGTGATAAAGGTATAATAGCTATACCTAAATGATATTTTTCATTCTTACTAGTATCTCTAGTGTATCGATTGCTAAAATCATTTTATGCATTCGGTATAGGAGCTACGGAAAGTAAGGAGATAGAAGAATAAAAGGTGTTGATAAGCGTAAAGTTTGGTGCATAAAGGATCATCCAAGGATGAAGACATCTCCACTTTTATTTTTATAAGTTCAAAAGATTTCTGAGCGTTGGCTCAGTTTATTGTAATAAGGTCACATGTTTGGCGACATAATACTCTTGTTGATTTATAGGATGAAGTCTCATTATCTTATGATAATATTATAGACCGCTCCCTTCATGGATGATCAAGTTACATATCTTTTGAATTAGTGAAATATCATTTATTTTGAAATAATTTGTGATTTGCTTGACACCACCTTTAGGTGGCACTACGATTTTAAACACATCATATACATGATAAAAGTTTGGGATATCGAGTGAAATACTTAATGAATTTCACACTTCTTTGAAGAGTCAATTTGTTGAAGTTTTCAAGCACATAGTGAAGTCAACAAGAGCGGATTATTGATGATATTATCATCAATAACCAAAGACTTTACAAAAATTTAGAAGTAATGTCTTAGTGATGTCTTGAAAGTTTTCAAGTCATAATTTGACTAAGTGTGACAAAGTCAACACTAAGAAGGATTCTTTTGCAAATAGTTCTTGATATTACCCATGGAATAGTATAGTAACTTAAATTTTGATTTTAGCACAAAATTTTTGTCTTTCCTATGTGTCATAGTTTTGAAGAGACACATTAATCTTGGAATCTAAAGGTTTTTGAAATATTGAAACTTGATCCTAAGATTGGAGAAGAAAGTCATACTTTGTTGGTTGTTCCAATTTCACATCAGAAATCCCTATATAAAACCACCAGATAAGTAACAAAGTTTTGTTATTATGGATATATGATTCTTAAGGAATTTGTTCCTTGTTGAATTAAGTGGGAGGATGGTGTTTCTCGAAGGGATTAATGAATCTCCGGCAATAGTTATCAGAGTTGTGCATGCGGAAGCAATTCCAATTGACAATTCTTTTAAACTAATACCGAAAGCCATTATGGTTTGAGGCATGGCTGCTTATCAAGAAAACACTTAACCAAGATTGCACATAAAAGTTTCACGGCAACTTTAATAAAGTATGTGCATGTAATTAGCAAAGATAATAAAGGGGCTAGAATATACAAATGACTTGAAGTCAAAAGTATTTTATACCATTAAGTTCAGGTTGCAAAACTTGAAAGAATTCATGTTGGAATAAAGAGATCATAAATTTTCTTTTGTCTTAAATAGTTTTATGACAAAATCAAGAGTTGACTACTAAAGATCTTGTGATATGTAGCAAGCCTTTGTCAATCTGTATAATAAGTCTGTATGAGAAATTAACAAAACAAATTCCTTTGAAGGAAAATTGATCGAGTTTGTGTACTAAGTACAACTCGATGGTTTTGTTAAATACAGTGCTAATTATACAAGGTCTAATTCGTTTATATGAATAAAAAATGGTAGGTGTATTTTTTTTTGGAGTGGCAATGTGATTATGAAGTAAAACAAGAGTTGCTTTTGACTTCATGGAAATTACAAAAGTCTTTTTGTCTTAAAAGTCAGTGGGAGCTATTTGATGATATCTAAGTAATTAGAAAGCATTGAAGGACTTGTTTGAAAAATATGATGTATCATTGAAAAGATTGTTTGCTAAGATACATATGATATCAAGGTTATTAATTCACAAAGGATTAAATCCTAGGTGTGGACTGATCTAATACTATCAATGAAAAATGAATTAAGTTTTTTAAATGAAAATTTGAAACTTGGGAGAACTAGGTTCTCATAAGATATTGGGATTGCAAGTGCAAGATACAAAGTTATAAAAAAATGGTGAGCATGATCAAATGATTTATCATTATGATCATAGTATAAATTCCTCAAACTATGCATTCTGTCAAGGCATGTGAAAAATAATAATTGTTGGAGAAATTGAATTTGATAAAAGTTCAATTAAACTCCAAAGTATTATGAGTATTCTCCACAAAGCTATTTTGAAGATGTTTCTCCAAAAGGATGGAGACTAGGCTTGTAATGTAAGAGTTACATGGTAATGAATAACTTATAAGATAAGTACATAAAATAAAGTCATACTTATGTGATAAGTATTGACCAAGGATTAAGATATAATTTAATGATTTCCAAGGGTTAAAAGTGCTTAATTAAATTTGAGAAAAATTTACGAACAATACAACAATAGCAGTAAAGGATAGAAGTTTAAATACTTATAATATTTGGCTATAGGTTCATTATATGGACTAGTTGTGCCCTTTCACAGAAGATGCAGGATGATATGTGATAAACAACGAAACTGTATTCTTAGTTGAAACATCGAGGTTTCATCTAGAATAGCTTATACTGCAGTTGATATTATGATCAAGGGGTATTATGAAAGAAATAGTATCTTCATAATGCATATGGTTCATACAACCTGAAAAGGGGTTGATGACAAATGTATCTAACATAGTGTTTGCATGACTAATCACTTACATCTTCTAGATGTTTGATGGACTTGTACAAAGAGATTATTGCCAGTTGTGCAAGTGGGAGGCTATTGGATGTATGCCCAAACGGAAATAATATATATACACTGGTTTCATAGTTATAATTCATATTACTACGATCTAATTGACGTGGCTCCTGAATATGAGATTCAAAGGAAAACTCATGCTCACATGTAGTAACATGAACACGTTATTAAACCATAGTCTTGCCATTTACGACTAATTCATTGGATGCTTGATGACTATCTTTTGCTAGTCATGGACATTGTTTATGTCAGCATCAATGAATAGCATATTGTTGGAAAGGAAGAATATGGTTGGGTATTTCCTAAGTAGGTTGATATGCTAAGAGATTACATTAAGACATCTTTGTCCTTAGTGTCATATCACAACACAGTTATATTACAATATGTCCTTTGACCATGAGGTTATCGGGGTGATATATTCTGGAGGTTTTACTTTGGTACTATCAAGAGTCACACCATAAAATGAGCGAACATAAAGGTAGCCACTGGGTAATTCTAAAGGAGTATATTACCTCGATGTTCTGAGATGGGAATTATTCCTCCACAAAAAGAGAGATACATGCTTGGGCCCACTCGGTATTCTTGATATTCGTAAGTTCTGCAGACAATGCATGATGATGATACATCATGTGGGATATCATAATACATTAACGAGTAAAAGGAAACTTACCGGTTGACAAGACAAGAAAAGGTATGTGAACCAGAGATTGTTTCACGTCAATACTGGAATCCATAGTCTCGGGTAAGTTCGGTATCGTGAGTAATGGAAAAATTGTATAATGACCAACATGTTCAACAATTTATTAGTATAGTATGTGGGAGTCAATATGGGCATCCATAGCCCCGCTATTGATTATTGAAAAGGAAAGAGTTTCTAGTTTCATGTCCACACACTATCGATCCTGTAGGGGAAACACACTTAAGTTAGGGTTGTTTTTTTGTGTATATCGGTAGGTCTGGATCAACTAGGAGTATCATCGGAGCGGTGTTTCCGCGTGATATATATATATATATGTATGTATATATATATATATTCTATATATCAGATAGAAATGATATTGAGTGCATTGGATGTCCTAGAGTAATAGAAACAATTTCTATTACTACCAGAATTTATTCTGGAGTTATTCTGAGAGAGAAATTGAGGTTCACGCTTTACAGAACAAGTGAAGGGGGCATGATATGTCCCAGGGTGTCGTAATTTTTTTTACATCGTTAAATAATATCGACGGTTTTATCTAAAGGGGTCAAAGGGTTCCAGAAAAGTTTCTGGCAAAAACCGAGAAGGGGGAATGACAGAGGGGACATGAATGCTTCTCATGGCCGCATCTATTTTATAGGGGCTTCCAGGTGGGCCCCAGGGCACCAAAAATTGGTAATTTTCATCCAAGTTATTTTTATGAATTTTGTTGGAGATAAAAAGGTGAAAATAAAAAGGCAAACAAGAAAACGGAAAAAAGGGGAGGTGGAGTTGGATTCCACGAGGAGTTCAATCTGAGTTGGGCAAAGAGAGGGGTGCGGCCACCTCCTTGGTATAGCTAGCTCCCCTCCTAGACTAACAAGGACTTCCCCTCCCCCTTTGGTATGTCTCCCTCTCCTCCAACTATAAAAGGACCCCAAGGCTATAGCCAAATCATAATTTTGAGAGCAATCCTCTCTCTCTCTCTACTAGAGTCTAATTAGAGAATCTAATTAGATCCCTCTAACTGAATTAGAGCTTCTTCTAATTGGTTTTTGAGGTTTCCTCCCCCAATTATATCTAACTTCTAATTACTCTCTCTCTCATCTGTTGAGAACTCCACCTTCATATACACCTGCGGCGTCTAGTCCTGTACGGTGAAGTGCTACAGAATTTGCCCCGACGTATGTGTGCATACTCTTAGAGGGATAACACGTGAGACCCTCACTCTATTCGATCAAGGTGCTGGATATGGGGAGTCTACACCACCCTCACCCACAGGTTTATGCATGAGGATCTTCTACATGCTTCATCGACATCATCATCACCTCTTCCCCTTCGACGGTGTTTGGTATACGATCTCGAGAACTAGATCTTGAAATTATTATTCACTTATATCTACTTAGCTAGATCTTGGTAGTTACGTAGTGATACGTCATAAACGTATCCATAATTTCTGATGTTCCATGTTGTTTTCATGTTATTTTCTACATGTTTGATATACACTTTATGTCATTTTTATCGATTTTATGGGACTAACCTATTGACAAGATGCCATAGAGACAGTTCATGTTTTCTGTTTTTTTTTGTTTCAGAAAAGTTGTTCTGGAAATATTCTCGGAATTGGACGATTCAAAAACCGAAGGTCTTAGAAATCTGTCGCGCACACGGAGTCCGGAGAAGACCCAGAGGGGGGCCATAGCCCATAGGGGCCCACACCATAGGGCGGCGCGCCCCTTGACCCGACATGTGGTGGTGTGGGCCTCCTGGCCGCCCACCAACGTTGCCCTTTCTCCTATTTATACCCCCACAAAAGGTTAACTCTAAAAATAGAGCCTTTTCCATGAAAAACACCCGAGGCCGCCGTCATCGTCAACCCTAGTTTGGGAGGATTCTGGAGCTCTCCTCGGCACCCTGCTGGGATGGGGAATCATCACCGGAGGGCTCTACACCACCATGCCCGTCTCCGGAATGATGCGTGAGTAGTTCATCCTTGGACTACGGGTCCATAGAAGTAGCAAGATGGTTTTTCTATCCTCTTTATGCGTCATGTTTAGATCTTGTGAGTTCCCTACATGATGAAGATCATCTTATTGTAATGCTACATGTTGTGTTTGCTGGGATCCGATGAATATTGAATGCCATGTCTCTTGATTATCAATCTATCATGTTCTTTTCATGTGTATGTTATTTATGATCTTGCATGCTCTCTGTTGTTAGCAGATGCTCTCGCCAAGTAGATGCTAGTAACTCCAAGAGGGAGTATTTATGCTCGATAGTGGGTTCATGCCTCCTTTGAATCTGTGCTCGAGTGACAGAAATGTGACGGGTGGAGGATCCACTATTGCCATTAGGGAGAAAAACAACAATGTTTACATTGTTTACATTACACACTTTGCTTACTACGATTATCTGTTGCTTGCAACTTAATACCCAAGGATTGCTCGGATGACATTTTGAGGGTGAATTATTAGTCATAGATGCAGTTGGATGACGATCTACGTATCTTGTTGTAATGCTCGCATGAATCACATAGTAATCATCATGTCATGCATATACACTACGGTGCAACCTTTATATCTGTAAATTGCCCAGCTGTAATTTGTTCACCACACATGTTATTTATCTTCTATGGAGAGACACCACTAGTGAACTGTGGACCCCGGTCCATTTTCCTCATACTGATAATACAACCACTGCAATCTCTGTTTTCATACTACTGCTACTGTTTTACTACTGCTATCACTGTTCTTTTTCATCTAATGCAAACAATTATTATTTTCCACACGGTACGGTTAACCTCTTTGTGTCTAGCAAAACCGGTGAGATTGACAACCTCACTGCTTCGTTGGGGCAAAGTGATTTGATTGTGTTGTGTAGGTTCCACGTTGCTTCTGAACCGGTAGTGCGCCCTGCCACCTCAGCTGCATCAACATTCAGAAGTTGCTTCTTTCTCCTACTGGTCGATTCAACCTTGGTTTCATTCTGAGGGAAACTTGTTGTTGCACTCTTCATACCTTCCTCTTGGGGTCTCTCAACAAGCGTGTGTTCACACGCATCACGTAGCATGCATAGAGAAACTTTTAAATTCCCGCACATGCAACCCAATAAATATAATGCGGAATATTCTATATTTTTGGGTTGGGAAAAATGACGAATTTCTGAATCTAAATATGTGACCAATGCTAATTTGAAAGTTTTCAGACTCGTAATAATTTTTCATATTTGTGTAGGCCGAAATACTAAGTATTTCAGGGCTAAAAGTTTGGAGGACCGTAAAGTCATTTTCAACTTCTGGAATCTTTTGGATTTTTTTGAAACTTTAAAATATCGATTTCAATAAATTTCAAGAAAAAGGGCTACATGAAGGGCGGGTTCCAAAGATACTTTTGTAGAGAACCACATACTAGTTGCATTACGTTTTAAATAGTGTTTGAAATATTTTGTTAGCTAACCACAATCCTGCCGATGATGAAAAAATCAACGATGTGTTCCTTGCCCGTCCCCTCCCCCCCCCCCCAAAACGAGAAGACATCCTAGCTAGCTTATTTTACTTTTAATAGATCGAACCATTAATCTAAATATGTGTACTTTAATGTGCCCCTTATTTTTAGCTTATTCACTTGAATAAACTACATAATTCATGGATGAATATATGCAAACTATCTTGATTGGGTGATTGAAATAAAATAAAAACAACTCCTTAAAATTAGTAAAATAGCATATAGACTTCATCATGTTAATGTCGCACCCAGACTTCTAGAGGATACTCGCAGTTCCGTTGAACAGTAGTGGATTGGATTACGGGGCTTACCGGCACCCGCATCTCTTACGAGTAGGCCAACACACATATGTGTGACAACCAACCCCTATCTGTTCAGCGTCTACGTAAACCATCCCATAGAAATCAGGACACTACCATTGACGTACTTCATACCATACACACATGGTACGTCAACGGCGTTGAACAAAATGATAACACAACAGATCTCTAAGACACAAAAGATTGAAATAAGTTGCAAATAGCTCTCACTAGAGCAGAGATAGCAAATACAATCATCTAGAGGACACATGTCCCAACATAACATCATTACATCTCAGCGGAAGCATTCAACGGGTCTGAGTACAGACAAATCCAAATAGGCTTAAGAAGCCGAGAATGAAAAGAAAACGGAGCCCATCCACGATGTCTCGGATCCTGCCCGGGTCCGCTACCTACTCGTCAGCAGCCTCGTCAAACTCCACGTAGTAGCCGTCACGGGGATCCTCGTTAGCGTAGTCTGCGGAAACCACAGCCCCAAAGGGGTCAGTACATAAACGTACTGGCAAGCAAGACTCACAGTTCACCAAAGTGTAGCCCGTCAACACCAAGCACAGATGCCTTGGGTTCAACGGAAGAAAGGGATATGAAAGATGCTGCAACTGGCTGCACTAACCAACTACAGAACATACTACAACTTCCGGCTACCAGAAAGGGGATAAGATAGCGTATCGTAACCAACTACAACTAACCACCACACAAACCCATCCTGGATCTCGCCCCTTATCCAAAGAAGCAATCCGAGGATAACTCACACAGTTGGATTAATGATGGATCAAATTGTTGTGTCAATAAGCCTATTACTAGTCAAGTTATCATTAGTTAGGTGTAAGTTGTTCTGAGTACTTGTTAGCCAGTACTTTCACCAAGTTAACCATAACCGCGGAAAACACGGCTTCTCAAGAAGATTTATCCCTGTAGGGGTGCACCAATTTGGCCGTACACGTAAGAATATCCCGCCAGGATGGAAATGAACTTCCACCAAGCGAGGCACTCTACACAACTCAACTCTTCTTCGCATCAAGCCCAAAGCACCACGTGCTGTGCGTGCGCGGCTAATCGAGCCCCACGAAGAAAAGGGGACCCTCATAGCACTGGAAGACCACGCCGCCCTAAATGCCGACTACAAAAATTCCACACTGGCCTCGGGTTCGTACCTGCATATGCGTGCATCAAATGGAAAGCCCGAACTAGGTGTGGTGATTTGGACGAGATGCGAATCGAATCAAATTGAGGGGGGCGCCCATACACGCTTCCCACATGCGGATAGTGCGCTCATCATGGATCAGTAGACAAGACCCTTTTCCTAATTAGGGTCGACACTAGCAGGCCTCAAAACCACGCCGGGCCTCCTGCCGGTGCCTTATCCGCAAAATTATTATTACCCCAAATTAAGAGGTTTTTGTTTAACATCGAGCCCCAGAATATAAACAAATATGATAACAGAAAGTACCTGGTAACAGACTCAAGCAAAAACAACCCTAAGCATGCTAGTAAGACACGGGCCCAAGCAACGGGGTTATAGGACTGGAGGTGAGGCAATATCAGGGTTCAGGGTATCATGTGATAGGTTCGTAACAGAAGCAACGATACATATGGCTAGCAGAAATAGACAACGGAAAGTATCGGTAACCAATGTTGAAAGGAACACAATGGTTCATGTGCATGATAACTTGCCTGCAAACTCAGTAGCCTGGTACTGGGCTAGATCCTCAGAAGGGGTGTCGTAAAGATCGTCGGTCTCAACGTCGTCGTCTATCCGAGAAGAAGCAAACAAACAATACAGGAAGATAAACAATCAATATCATGGCATAGTGCACAATCATGGGATGATGCATGACAATTTAATGGATGCATCAAAATAAACTAGTTGACATGGTAACACAATTTAAATGGACACATATGCAATTTTGAGTTGCATATGAAAAGCCCATGGATTTTAGGTTGAACAATTGTTTTCCAATTAACCAATAGGTGAAAGTGGATTAGTATGATGCATGGATGAGGAAAACAACAAAATAACAACAATAGAACCAATTTAAAATAAGGTTTACCAATTTAGAAATTTAGTTATTAAGTTAGGGAATTTTGGGTTCCTTAAAGGGATTACACAAATAGTTGTTGTTTTCACCAAGTTAAATTGTGCAAAACAAATAACAAAATTCATATTTGAAAAGATCATAAAATTTTGGGTGGATTACATGTTTCAAATATTGAAAAAGGAATTAGGATGAAGTTATTATGACTTAAACAAAATTAAACAAGTTTTAAATGAATTTAAAACAAGCATGAATTTTACTTGAATTTTATTTGTTCAAAACATAAATTCAAATTCATATTTGAAAAGTTTATACTTTTATAGTTTGATAACATATTTTGCATGTTCAAAAATAATTTAATTTGAGCAAGTTATGATTTTATCAAATTTAAATGATTTAAACAAGAATTAAATTATTTAGGCAATTTAAATTATTCAAAACATGAAACAAAATTTATATTTGAATAGGTGGTTTGAAATAGCATGGAAAACATATTTTATTTGCATTATTTGGGTTTAGTATGAATTACTTATGGATTTTAGCAAATTGCAATTGAATTATTTGAATTCAAATTTGAAATGCATTTGGAAAAGTCAAAAGAGAAAACAATTGGTACCAGTAGGTAGATAATTTGATTTAGAGCAGTGCACATATTTTATTTTTGTTATTTGGAGTTATAAAACAAAAGTTATTTGCAAATTAGTTTCAGGGGCCAAACTGTAAAAAAGAAAGGACTTAAATTAAAACAGAAAAGGTTGAAAACCTTTTCTACCGCGCAGCTGGCTAACCTAGGTCACTGCCCATGGGCCCTAGGGCCAGCGTGGACAGCGTGCGCGCGCGTGGCAGCGAGGGCCACTGGCGAGTGGGGCCTGCCTGTCAGCCCTGCGCGCAAAAATTTGGTTTTTTCCGCGGCCGCGAGGGATCGAACTCGTGCCGTGCGCGAGCGAGAGAGGCAGCGCTACCACTGCGGTGTTTCGTCAGTTTTGACAGATACCGCGACGCGTACAGGTTATTGTTCAGATCCAACGCTTAACTGAAATTTGACGCGCGCGCTTGACTGAAACCTGACAGTGAACGACGGCGGCCGGCGATCACCGTAGTGCTGTGCTCGTGGTGCTGATGGGATCTGGTGGGTGCTGGTGTTGCGCTCGTGTGCGCGTGCTTGCGCAAGCAGAGGGAGAGGTGGAGGCACGGTGGCTCACCGGCGTTGTCGTCGATAAGAGGCCCGAGGAAGAACCGGTGGCGGCGACGACGTGGACGGCGGCGGCGATGCAGAACGTCTCCGGGATGGCTGCAGTGTCCAAACGGAAGAGGGCGACGAGATGGACTCGTTCCAGAGGCTAGCTAGGGTGGAGGGGGGCCATGGCGGCGATGGTTGATGGAGATTCAGAGGTGGCGCGCTCCGGCGAGTGGCAGAGAGGTGGGGAGGTGCAGCGAGAGGGGAAGACGGCGGCGGGAGCTCGAGGGAATAGGGGCCTAGGGTTTAGGGCTACGGCGCGGAGACCTAGGGGGTCTTATAGAGGGGTACAGGGCGCGGATCGCCGTCGGAGGGCGCTGCTGCCGCCGTGGCGCCACAGATGGGCGGTCGTACTGCGGGAAGAAAGGGAAAGAAAAAAACGAACCGGTACGCGGGCTGGGGAGAAAGAGAAAGGGGCCGGGCTGGTGCGGAGAGAAAAAGAGGAGGTGGGCTGGGCGCAGCCCACGACCCCCTGGCGCCAATTTTATTTTTAAAATTTCTCTCCTCCTGTTTTTTTTTTGCAGAAAAAAGGAATTGGAAGAAATAGATGGGATTTTGAATTTGGAAAATTTTGGGAAAATTTGGGTGGGTTAAATAAGTCAACAGCAACCACTTTGCAACTTTGATTTTTCAAAATTCTCAAAATAACTTGATGTTTGTATTTAATTCAAATTTGGATGATTTTTATATTAAGTGAACATTAATGAAAACAAACCTTTTAATAGGGTGAACCCTATGTTTAATTTGATTAAATGGTTATAATTGTTTGGTAATTTTTATATTCTCAACTTGGGTGCTGTTTGTAAAATGCATTTGAAATTTTGAATAAGATTTGGAACTTAATTGATTGATTTAAACCATCATTTTAATAGTTGAGCACTATGGAATAAAATGGAAACAATAAGGGTTTGATTTGACATTATTATTTGAAAAAGATTGTAACAGAGCAAGTATGAAATAAATGTTTGAATAAAGTTTGAATTTGAATTGTGAAAACAGAGAAAAACAGATGCAAACTAAATGAAAACAAATGGAAACAATATGATGACATGATGCAATACTTTAATAAACATGAAACAAACATGCTAGGGGTAGTTTTTCATACTTGGGATGTTACAAAACGCCCCCCCCTTGAAGGAATCGCGCCCCGAGATTCCTACTGAGAAAGGAAAAGGTCCGGATACTTCTTGCGAAGATCCTCTTCGGTCTCCCACGTTGCCTCTTTATCGGAATGATGCGACCATTGCACTTTCAAGAACTTGGTGCTCTTGTTGCGAGTCTTACGCTCGGTCTCATCGAGAATACGAACAGGGTGCTCCTCATAAGATAGATCATCTTGCAGTTCAATGGAATCATGATCAACTGCACGATCTGGATCTTTGAAACACCTCTTGAGCTGTGACACATGGAACACATCGTGCACCTTGGATAGTTTTTCTGGAAGTTCAAGACGATATGCATTTTCTGCACGCCTTGAGAGAATGTTGAAAGGACCAATGTATCTTGGTGCAAGCTTTCCTTTCACACCAAAACGATGAGTGCCTCTGAGGGGAGTTACACGGAGATATGCCTTGTCACCAGGTGCATAGATCATATCCCTGTGCTTGCTGTCATAGTAGCTTTTCTGACGAGACTGAGCAATCTTGAGATTGTCACGAATGATACGAACTTTCTCCTCGGCTTCCTTAACAATGTCAGGGCCTAAGAGTGAACGTTCACCAGCTCCAGACCAATTGATTGGACTCCTGCATCTGCGACCATAGAGTGCTTCAAATGGTGCCATGCCTAGGCTTGCCTGGTAGCTGTTGTTGTAGGAGAATTCAGCATATGGAAGGCAATCCTCCCATTTCATGCCAAAGGAGATACCACATGCTCTGAGCATATCCTCGAGAATCTGATTGACTCTTTCGACTTGCCCTTGAGACTGAGGGTGATAAGCTGTGCTGAAAAGAAGTTTGGTGCCCAATGCTTCTTGCAAGCTTTTCCAGAAATGAGAAGTGAATATGCTTCCACGGTCTGAGCTTATTTCCAATGGAACACCATGAAGGGGAACAATCTTTGCTGTGTAGAGTTCTGCTAACTGGCTAGCTGAGATTGTCTCTTTGACAGCAAAGAAGTGAGCTACTTTAGTGAGACGATCAATAACAACGAAGATTGCACCGTTGCCCTTTTTGGACTTTGGAAAACCAGTGACGAAGTCCATTTCAATCATGTCCCACTTCCACTCAAGAATTCTCAGAGGTTGGAGTAGACCGGCTGTTTTCTGATGGACTGCCTTAACACGTTGACAAACGTCGCATTCAGAAACGTATTGAGCAATTTCACGTTTCATTCCAGGCCACCAATACAGTGTCTTAAGATCCTGGTACATCTTTGTACTTCCAGGGTGAATGGAAAGAGGAGTTTCATGAGCCTCCTTGAGAATGATATCTTTGAGACTTTGAACTTGAGGAACTGCAATGCGTCCTTCGAAGAACACAGTTCCTTTGTCATCCATCGAGAAGGACTTGAATTTCTCCTTGCCTTCTTTGATGTGCTCAACCATCTTCTTGATTTCAGTATCACGAAGTTGTTCAGAACGAATCTTGTCCTCGAGAGTTGGACTGGCTGTCAAGCTAGCAAGATTGCCTTGAGGAACAAGACCAAGGTTCAGCTTCTGGAATTCTTCATGAAGTGGAGGTTGGCTTTCCATGATCATGAGGTTATTGCAATATGACTTGCGACTGAGAGCATCGGCCATAACATTAGCTTTTCCTGGAGTGTAAGAAATGGTGAGATCAAAGTCTTTAATCTTTTCAATCCATCTCCTTTGCCTGAGGTTTAGATCTGGCTGAGTGAAGATGTATTTCAGACTCTTATGATCGGAAAAGATTTCAGTGCGGTTACCCAACAAGTATTGTCTCCATTTCTTGAGGGAAAACACGACTGCTGCAAGTTCTAGATAATGTGTGGGATAGTTTTGCTCATGTGCATTCAACTGACGTGAAGCATAAGACACAACTTGACGTTCTTGCATAAGAACTGCACCTAGACCTTGGAGAGATGCATCGCAGAATATCTGGAAAGGTTTGGTAGTATCTGGGCCAACCAGAACTGGAGTAGAAGTGAGTTTAGTCTTCAGGAGATTGAAACTCTCATCACATTGTGGAGACCAAACGAACTTCTTGTCCTTCTTTGTGAGATCAGTGAGAGGTTTGGCAATCTTGGAAAAGTTTTGGACGAAACGACGGCAATAGCTAGCCAAGCCAAGAAAACTTCTGACTTGCTTCACCGTCTTAGGAGGTTTCCAATCAACAATTGCTTTAACCTTTTCTGGATCAATGGCTATGCCCTTGGCGGAGATGACATGACCAAGGTAAGCAACTTCTGGAATCCAGAACTCACATTTTGAGAACTTGGCATATAGACGATGCTCGCGAAGTTTCATGAGAGTGAGACGAAGGTGTTCTCCATGCTCTTCCTCAGATTTTGAGTAGACCAGGATGTCATCAAGATATACCACAACGAACTTGTCGAGGTATTCATGGAAGATAGAATTCATGAGTCTTGAGAATGTCGCCGGTGCATTGGTGAGACCAAAGGACATGACGGTGTATTCATATAGACCGTACCGAGTGGTGAAAGCTGTTTTTGGAATATCTTCCTTTCTGATCTTTATTTGATGGTAACCCATCCTCAAGTCCAACTTTGAGAATATTGAGGCTCCAGCAAGTTGATCAAAAAGATCATCGATACGAGGAATTGGATACTTGTTTTTGATGGTTTTCTCGTTGAGAGGATGATAGTCAACCACGAGTCTCTTTGTTTGATCCTTCTTTGCAACGAACAGAGTTGGGCAACCCCAAGCGGAGGAACTAGGTTGAATGTAACCTTTCTCCATGTACATATCGATTTGCTCCTTCAACAATTTCAGTTCAGGAGGAGCTATCTTGTATGGATGCTTAGAGATTGGAGCAGTACCTGGTTCAAGCTCGATCACGAACTCAACTGCTCTGTCCGGAGGCATCCCTGGTAACTCTTCTGGAAAGACGTCAGGGAATTCGCAAACCGCCGGAACATTTTCAAGTAGAGGTAGAGGTTTAGCATCGAGGGTGTACAGCTGAACATAACTTGATTCATTTGGAGAATAGACTATCTGGCCAGAAGGGTGGAACAGAGTTATCGACTTCTGAGCACAATCAATCGTAGCTTTATTTGCCTTCAACCAATCCATGCCCAGAATGACATCAATGTCAGAATTGCCAAGCAGAATGAGGGAAGCAAGGAATATGTGACCTCCAATTAGGATCTGATTCTCATGACTGATCTTGGAAGTTTGCATAGTTTCTCCAGGAGAGTTTACTACTAGCGGGGAACCCAAACCAACAAAAGGTAGTTTAGCTGCTGTCGCAAAGATCTTTGACACGAAAAAATGCGATGCTCCGGTATCAAACAACACTTTAGCTGGGTTAGAGTTTACGGGGAATGTACCGAGAACGACGTCAGCAGCTTCCTCAGCTTTGTCGACCTTGACATGATTCACCCTCGCGGTCCTCCCGACAGGCCTGTTGTTGGAGTTGAAGGCTTTAGCCGGGGGAGCACGCACCATTGCCTGGTTGGTGTTGGGGCGAGGAGGTGGTGGAGGTAGCTGCCTCTGAGTGCACTTGTCAGCATAGTGCCCTGTCTGCTTGCATTTGTAGCAAGTGACGACACGAGGTGCATCTGGCCTTGGCTGCCCCATTGAGAACCTCTGAGCCTGCATCTGAGATGGGTTGGGTGGGCGGGAAGCGAAGCCTGGAGAAGCTTGGGCATATGGAGCCCGAGTGACAGCACCATTTGGCACCCAGATGCGGCGCTTCTGCGGAGGGGTGGTCATGTTGGAGGAGGAACCACCCTCCCGCGAGTGCTTGCGAGACTCTTCGAACGCCTTGCGCCCATTTTCCTCATTGAGCGCGATGTTCACGAGCTCCTCGAAGTCTTTGCACTTGATGTTGGTGAGGGCGTACTTGAGTTCCGGGTTAAAACCTCGGCGGAACCTTGCCATCTTCTTAGCCTCAGTGGACACCTCATCACCAGCGTAACGAGCGAGGCGATTGAACTCATTCTGATAGCCAATGACGTCCAGCTTGCCCTGCTTGAGAGAGCAAAACTCCTCACGCATCCTTTCCATGAGACCATCTGGGATGTGGTGCTTCAGGAAGGCATCCTTGAAACAACCCCAGGTGATTGGGTATCCAGCTCTCATGGTCTGGTAGTTCTCCCACCAAGTAGCTGCCTGACCCTTCAGTAGGTAGGTGGCATACTTGACTTTGTCTTCCTCGGCAACGTGAGCAATGTCCAGAGCCCTGGCCATCTCCCGGATCCAGTCATCAGCATCCAGAGGCTCCCGTGTTGCCACGAAAACTCTCGGCCCTAGACTCAGAAACTCCTTGATGCTGACTCTTGGAGCATTCTGGTTGTTGTGCTGGTTAGCCTGGATCTGGGCCATCTACGTCACGACCTGAGTCATCTGAGTCAACAGCTCCGTGATTTGCGGTGGCTCAGGCGGGTTGTTCCTTGTTGGCGGCATCCTGAATAGACATGCATTTTAGCACAACAACAGAAACAGATAGACTTGGAAACCGAAAGAGAGATTATTCCGACGCATGAATAGATAACCAACAGGTACATCATCACATGTTCAAATACATCAGAATATCCAACACACCAATACATGGTTCGAAAGCCAAAGGATAACTAAACATAGCTAAGAATGGATACATCGGTACACTCATGCTCATCACGCAGGACGGCGGTGAGTAGTACGACGAGGGGTACGGTGAGGAGGAGGCCCACGAAAGTAGGTAGAACGACGATCCACATAGATCTGACGTGGTCTGAGAGTGACTCTAGGTGTGGTGAAGTACATAGCGTCAGCTCCCTGTGCTCCAAAGCGTGGAATCCCAGTGTAACCAGCACCGAGGTTGAGGAGTGGACCTCTGATCGGCTCGTAACCTCCAGCATCTGGCAGACGACGACCAACTGGCTGATCGAAACGTGCAAAGCGCTCATCTCCAACAAAGTCTGTGGTGTACGTCTCCAGACAAGTCAAAGCAAGGTAGAGCTGCTCTCTGACTGAAGCCAACTCCTGAGAAAGTGTGGTGGCAATTGCATCACTGTGCCTCACAAACTGAGCGGTGGTGTGCAGCCTGGTGTTATCATGCTCGTAGACATCCAGGTTGTCGTAGAGAGTTAAGTGAGCTCCCTCCGAAGTGATGTAACCACGGGGGATGTGGCGATAGATAGAATCGTCAAATCCCCAGTAGTCAGCACGAAGGACGGTGAGACTCACATAAGCTGCCTGCTGCACGACCATATCCACTGTGGAACCTACTGCCTCGTAGCGGTGGACAACGCTCATGCCATCATCTGACAGAATGTAGACGATAGCCTGGTAGTAGGTCTGGTCAAACTCTCGCTGCTGCTCGTAGACCTGGTACTCTGGTGCCCAACGGAACCCCAGATAAGTGACCATGTCTCTCAGCATCTCCGGATAACCGACAGTGCTCTCGCAACGAGTCATCCGAACCACCTGCGGGAAGAACCTGAGATCCATCTGCAGATGATCGGGGAAGTTTGGATTAGACGCCGGTAGAAAACTGAAGTGGAAAGCAACAACAAGGTTTCAACGGACGAAAAGGATGTTGAGAAGAACAGGATATCGAAGCAACATCGGGAAACACGAGACCAAAAACTCCTGAGGTACTACGGAAAACCCATCCGGGCTTCTAAAGAATCAATATCTACTGCTTAAGGAATAGAGGATCTGCTTCCGGGGCTTACACGCCTCCGTTCTCAATCATGAGTAGGCAACATGATAAATCATGTCACAACCACCTCCATTCCTATGGTCTAGTAGATATAACTATCCTAGAGAAACCAGGATTCGTGAAATCCTAACTTGAAAGTTTAGGTGAGAAGGGAAAACAACGTTGCACTTCCTTACCAGAAAAGGGTGGGTGGGTGGGGAAAGAAGAAAAATGGCAGAATTCCTACTCTCACGTTTCATTTTTCCTATATAGCTACAAAATAATTTCTAGACTCAGCTGCGACCAGTAAAAGGGATCCTACAGGCAGACTGGCACTGATACCATTTGTCGCACCCGGACTTCTAGAGGATACTCGCAGTTCCGTTGAACAGTAGTGGATTGGATTACGGGGCTTACCGGCACCCGCATCTCTTACGAGTAGGCCAACACTCGTATGTGTGACAACCAACCCCTATCTGTTCAGCGTCTACGTAAACCATCCCATAGAAATCAGGACACTACCATTGACGTACTTCATACCATACACACATGGTACGTCAACGGCGTTGAACAAAATGATAACACAACAGATCTCTAAGACACAAAAGATTGAAATAAGTTGCAAATAGCTCTCACTAGAGCAGAGATAGCAAATACAATCATCCAGAGGACACATGTCCCAACATAACATCATTACATCTCAGCGGAAGCATTCAACGGGTCTGAGTACAGACAAATCCAAATAGGCTTAAGAAGCCGAGAATGAAAAGAAAACGGAGCCCATCCACGATGTCTCGGATCCTGCCCGGGTCCGCTACCTACTCGTCAGCAGCCTCGTCAAACTCCACGTAGTAACCGTCACGGGGATCTCGTAAGCGTAGTCTGCGGAAACCACAGCCCCAAAGGGGTCAGTACATAAACGTACTGGCAAGCAAGACTCACAGTTCACCAAAGTGTAGCCCGTCAACACCAAGCACAGATGCCTTGGGTTCAACGGAAGAAAGGGATATGAAAGATGCTGCAACTGGCTGCACTAACCAACTACAGAACATACTACAACTTCCGGCTACCAGAAAGGGGATAAGATAGCGTATCGTAACCAACTACAACTAACCACCACACAAACCCATCCTGGATCTCGCCCCTTATCCAAAGAAGCAATCCGAGGATAACTCACACAGTTGGATTAATGATGGATCAAATTGTTGTGTCAATAAGCCTATTACTACTCAAGTTATCATTAGTTAGGTGTAAGTTGTTCTGAGTACTTGTTAGCCAGTACTTTCACCAAGTTAACCATAACCGCGGAAAACACGGCTTCTCGAGAAGATTTATCCCTGCAGGGGTGCACCAATTTGGCCGTACACGTAAGAATATCCCGCCAGGATGGAAATGCACTTCCACCAAGCGAGGCACTCTACACAACTCAACTCTTCTTCGCATCAAGCCCAAAGCACCATGTGTTGTGCGTGCGCGGCTAATCGAGCCCCACGAAGAAAAGGGGACCCTCATAGCACTGGAAGACCACGCCGCCCTAAATGCCGACTACAAAAATTCCACCCTGGCCTCGGGTTCGTACCTGCATATGCATGCATCAAATGGAAAGCCCGAACTAGGTGTGGTGATTTGGACGAGATGCGAATCGAATCAAATTGAGGGGGGGCGCCCATACACGCTTCCCACATGCGGATAGTGCGCTCATCATGGATCAGTAGACAAGACCCTTTTCCTAATTAGGGTCGACACTAGCAGGCCTCAAAACCACGCCGGGCCTCCTGCCGGTGCCTTATCCACAAAATTATTATTACCCCAAATTAACAGGTTGTTGTTTAACATCGAGCCCCAGAATATAAACAAATATGATAACAGAAAGTACCTGGTAACAGACTCGAGCAAAAACAACCCTAAGCATGCTAGTAAGACACGGGCCCAAGCAACGGGGTTATAGGACTGGAGGTGAGGCAATATCAGGGTTCAGGGTATCATGTGATAGGTTCGTAACAGAAGCAACGATACATATGGCTAGCAGAAATAGACAACGGAAAGTATCGGTAACCAATGTTGAAAGGAACACAATGGTTCATGTGCGTGATAACTTGCCTGCAAACTCAGTAGCCTGGTACTGGGCTAGATCCTCAGAAGGGGTGTCGTAAAGATCGTCGGTCTCAACGTCGTCGTCTATCCGAGAAGAAGCAAACAAACAATACAGGAAGATAAACAATCAATATCATGGCATAGTGCACAATCATGGGATGATGCATGACAATTTAATGGATGCATCAAAATAAACTAGTTGACATGGTAACACAATTTAAATGGACACATATGCAATTTTGAGTTGCATATGAAAAGCCCATGGATTTTAGGTTGAACAATTGTTTTCCAATTAACCAATAGGTGAAAGTGGATTAGTATGATGCATGTATGAGGAAAACAACAAAATAACAACAATAGAACCAATTAAAATTAGGGTTTACCAATTTAGAAATTTAGTTATTAAGTTAGGGAATTTTTGGTTCCTTAAAGGGATTACACAAATAGTTGTTGTTTTCACCAAGTTAAATTGTGCAAAACAAATAACAAAATTCATATTTGAAAAGATCATAAAATTTTGGGTGGATTACATGTTTCAAATATTGAAAAAGGAATTAGGATAAAGTTATTATGACTTAAACAAAATTAAACAAGTTTTAAATGAATTTAAAACAAGCATGAATTTTACTTGAATTTTATTTGTTCAAAACATAAATTCAAATTCATATTTGAAAAGTTTATACTTTTATAGTTTGATAACATATTTTGCATGTTCAAAAATAATTTAATTTGAGCAAGTTATGATTTTATCAAATTTAAATGATTTAAACAAGAATTAAATTATTTAGGCAATTTAAATTACTCAAAACATGAAACAAAATTTATATTTGAATAGGTGGTTTGAAATAGCATGGAAAACATATTTTATTTGCATTATTTGGGTTTAGTATGAATTACTTATGGATTTTAGCAAATTGCAATTGAATTATTTGAATTCACATTTGAAATGCATTTGGAAAAGTCAAAACAGAAAACAATTGGTACCAATAGGTAGATAATTTAATTTAGAGCAGTGCACATATTTTATTTTTGTTATTTGGAGTTATAAAACAAAAGTTATTTGCAAATTAGTTTCAGGGGCTAAACTGTAAAAAAGAAAGGACTTAAATTAAAACAGAAAAGGTTGAAAACCTTTTCTACCGCGCAGCTGGCTAACCTAGGTCACTGCCCGTGGGCCCTAGGGCCAGCGTGGACAGCGTGCGCGCGCGTGGCAGCGAGGGCCACTGGCGAGTGGGGCCTGCCTGTCAGCCCTGCGCGCAAAAATTTGGTTTTTTCCGCGGCCGCGAGGGATCGAACTCGTGCCGTGCGCGAGCGAGAGAGGCAGCGCTACCACTGCGGTGTTTCGTCAGTTTTGACAGATACCGCGACGCGTACAGGTTATTGTTCAGATCCAACTCTTAACTGAAATTTGACGTGCGCGCTTGACTGAAACCTGACAGTGAACGACGGCGGCCGGCGATCACCGTAGTGCTGTGCTCGTGGTGCTGATGGGATCTGGTGGGTGCTGGTGTTGCGCTCGTGTGCGCGTGCTTGCGCAAGCAGAGGGAGAGGTAGAGGCACGGTGGCTCATCGGCGTTGTCGTCGAGAAGAGGCCCGAGGAAGAACCGGTGGCGGCGACGACGTGGACGGCGGCGGCGATGCAGAACGTCTCCGGGATGGCTGCAGTGTCCAAACGGAAGAGGGCGACGAGATGGACTCGTTCCAGAGGCTAGCTAGGGTGGAGGGGGGCCATGGCGGCGATGGTTGATGGAGATTCAGAGGTGGCGCGCTCCGGCGAGTGGCAGAGAGGTGGGGAGGTGCAGCGAGAGGGGAAGACGGCGGCGGGAGCTCGAGGGAATAGGGGCCTAGGGTTTAGGGCTACGGCGCGGAGACCTAGGGGGTCTTATAGAGGGGTACAGGGCGCGGATCGCCGTCGGAGGGCGCTGCTGCCGCCGTGGCGCCACGGATGGGCGGCCATACTGCGGGAAGAAAGGGAAAGAAAAAAACGAACCGGTACGCGGGCTGGGGAGAAAGAGAAAGGGGCCGGGCTGGTGCGGAGAGAAAAAGAGGAGGTGGGCTGGGCGCAGCCCACGACCCCCTGGCGCCAATTTTATTTTAAAAATTTCTCTCCTCCTTTTTTTTTTTGCAGAAAAAAGAATTGGAAGAAATAGATGGGATTTTGAATTTGGAAAATTTTGGGAAAATTTGGGTGGGTTAAATAAGTCAACAGCAACCACTTTGCAACTTTGATTTTTCAAAATTCTCAAAATAACTTGATGTTTGTATTTAATTCAAAATTGGATGATTTTTATATTAAGTGAACATTAATGAAAACAAACCTTTTAATAGGGTGAACCCTATGTTTAATTTGATTAAATGATTATAATTGTTTGGTAATTTTTATATTCTCAACTTGGGTGCTGTTTGTAAAATGCATTTGAAATTTTGAATAAGATTTGGAATTTAATTGATTGATTTAAACCATCATTTTAATAGTTGAGCACTATGGAATAAAATGGAAACAATAAGGGTTTGATTTGACATTATTATTTGAAAAAGATTGTAACAGAGCAAGTATGAAATAAATGTTTGAATAAAGTTTGAATTTGAATTGTGAAAACAGAGAAAAACAGATGCAAACTAAATGAAAACAAGTGGAAACAATATGATGACATGATGCAATACTTTAATAAACATGAAACAAACATGCTAGGGGTAGTTTTTCATACTTGGGATGTTACAGTTAACAATTGGTAGTAAGCTATCAATTAATGAGCTTGTTTGTGTGATGCGTGTGAACACACATTCGTAGGGAGACCCCAAGAGGAAGGTATGAAGAGTGCAGGAGCAAGTTATCCTCGGAAAGAAACCAATGTTGAATCGACTAGTAGGAGGAAGGAGTAACTTCAGAAGGTTGAAGCAGCTGAGATGGCAGGGCACACTACCAATTCAGCAGCAACGTGGAACCTACACAACACAATCAAATCACTTTGCCCCAACTAAGCATTGAGGTTGTCAATCTCACCGGTTTTGCTGAACACAAAGAGGTTAAACGTATGGTGTGGGAAACAGTAGGAAAACAGTAGGAACAATATGAAAGTTGTAGGTGTTTTATCAGTAAGAGGAAAATGGACTGGGGTCCATAGTTCACTAGTGGTGTCTCTCCGTGAAAGATAAATAACATGTGTGGTGAACAAATTACAGCTGGGCAATTGATAGAAATGAAGTCTGCACTCTAGTGCATATGCAAGACATAAAGATTACTATGTGATTCATGCGGGCATTATAACAAAATACATGGACCGTCATCCAACTGCATCTATGTCTAATAATCCACCCTCCGAATATCATTGATAGTGCAGATCATGCACTCGTTGGGAGACCCCAAGAGGAGGGTGTGATGAGCACAGCGGTAGGAAATTCCCCTTAGTTAAGAACCAAGGTTATCAATCCAGTAGGAGGAAGAGGACCTTCGGAAGGTTGATGTCACTGACGGTGGTACTGGCGCTTCACCGGTGTCAGCAACAACGTGGAACCTGCACACAACACAACCAAAATACTTTGTCCCAACGGTACAGTGAGGTTGTCAATCTCACCGGTCTTGCTGAAAACAAAGATTAGACGTATAGTGTGGAAATTGGTGTATGCTTGCAGTAAGTAAAGAAAGCAAGAAATAGCAGTGGTTTGTTTAGTGTAGGAAAATGGACCGGGGTTCATAGGTTCACTAGCGGTGTCTCTCCATAAAAGATAGCATGCTGGGTGAACGAATTACAGTTGGGCGATTGACAAATAGAGGGTGCACCATAGTGCACATTATAACATGATGACTACTATGATATTTAGTGCGTGCATTACAACAATATACATAGACCGAAATCCATCTACATCTATGACTAATAATCCACCCTCAGGTTATCATCCGAAACCCCTTAGGTATTAAGTTGCAAGGAACAGATAACTGCATTAAACAACGTGTGTAATGTAAGCAATGATTATGCACGCGGGCACTCTCACCACTGTTTTCTCCCTAATGGCAACAACACATCCTCTCCCTTCACGTTTCTGTCACTCGAGCAAGGCAAAGAGGAGGCATGAACCCACTATCAAGCATAAATACTCCCTCTTGGAGTTACTAGAAACTACTTGGCCAGAGCAACCACTAGCAACGGAAATCATCCAAGATCACAAATAACATATGCAATAAAGACTATAATCAACTTGGCATAAGTTCAGTATTCATCGGATCCCAGCAAACACAGCATATAGAATTACATAAGATCAATCTCGATCATGATAGGAAGCTCACGAGATCTAAACATGGAGGCATATGAGGAGAAGACAACCATCTAGCTACAGCTACGAACCCGTAGTCCAAGGATGAAATACTCACGCATCACTCCGGAGGCAGGCATGGTGGTGTAGAAGCCTCCGGTGATGATTTCCTCTCCGGGAGGGTTCCGGAAACAGCTTCAGAACCCCCTGATCTAGGGTTGACACTGACGGCGGCTGCGGAACTTTTTGGGGATTTTTGATCAGGTGTTTAGGGTTTTCCATCCGGGGGGATTAAATAGGCGAAAGGGCAAAGGCTGTGGAGGCCTGGGGGCCCCACACCCATAGCTGGCGCAGCCAGGGGCGCGTCACCCTATGGTGTGGGCCCCCTGGTGCCCGTCTTCGACTCTCCTTCGGTCTTCTGGATGCTTCCGGGGAAAATAGGCACTTCGGACTTTGTGGTGTCCAATTCCGAGAATGTTTCCAGAACAACAGAAAATAGGGAACTGGCACTTGGCATCTTGTTAATAGGTCAGTCCCAGAAAACGTATAAAAATGCTATAAATAAGGGAGAAAACAAGTAGCAATTGACATGATATGATCATGGAGCATCAGAAATTATAGATACGTTGGAGACGTATCAAGCATCCCGAAGCTTAGTTCCTACTCGTCCTCGAGTAGGTAAACGATAAAACACAATACTTTTTTAGGTGACTTGCTACTAACATAAAAACTTGATCAATCTAATGTAAAAGCATATGCATGCTGAGATCATAGAACTTCAAGCACAAATATGATAAATAGAACTTTAATAATAAAGCATAGCAATTACTTTGCATCACGAAGAGTATCTCAAATAAAGGATCATGAATAATAATGCAAAGAAAGGTAAATGTTTGTTTCATGTATAGAGAAAGCATGGCAAAGTGGTATTTCGCTAGTCCTTAAGAGTGGGACAAAACATAAATGCCAGGACACCTTCAAAGTTCATGAGGAAGACTAGAGCAAATAATTTAAGAACAAATAATATCACATCATGAAGTAATTATTGATGTTTATGGGACAAATGCACATAGAACTCAGAATGGAAAAAATGCTCTCTCAACTGTGCATAAAGTTAGAAGATGGAGACTCAACATAAAATTAAAAGAAAAGGCCCTTCGCGGAGGGAAGCATGGATCACTCATGTGCTAGAGATTTTTATTTTATTAAACAGAGGTATTAAAAGTTTGACACTGAGTGTCTATATTTTAGGAGAGGTGTATGTTAAGGTCAACGAATGGTAAACATACAATACAGTACATCACAAGCCAACTGGATTCACAAGAGCGGACCCCATATGAAGGACGCATCTGGGTAGAAGGTCATCCCTCTTTCTCTTTTGTTTACACAATTATGCTTTGACTGATAAATCAGGGGCAAAAATAGTGAAGAGAATTTGTGTGTATTAATTTGGGGCTGGGCACCCCGCTGCTAAATCTTCTATCATTTGGATAAGAGGATAAAGCCACTAGTCCAGGGTGTGAAATCCAATCAACAAGTGAGATAAAGATTCTCTATTGACGTCATCATGAGCAAAAACAAGAACACAAAACAGGAGTAATTTTGAAAGTTTTAAAGGTAGCACATGAGCAATTTACTTGGAGTGGCAGTGAAATACCACATGTAGGTAGGTATGGTGTACACAATGCGAAAAACTTTGGTTTACGGGAGTTTGGATGCACGAGTAGAGCTCATATTTAGAACAGGTGGAGGCTATCAAAAGACTGGGAGCGACCAATCAAGAGAGCATAAGAGCCATAATCATGCATAGCGACATAAGCATCATTAATTAAAACATAAGCAGTATCACAAGTTCAAAAACTAAGTGGTCATGGAGGCTATCCGTGACTGGTTAATAGTCATAAACATGGTGTGATCATGCGCCAAGTCAACCAAATAAAACATTCGAAAGAGAATACCATATATTGATGCTTTACTATGACAAGAACAACTCATGAATCTTTCAAGACATATTAAACACTCTGAGATATTTGAGGCTATTCATGCTACTCAATAACCACAAGGCTTTAAAACTAAAGTAATATTTAGCATGGCATGAAAAAGTTCTATCCACAGTCTATACAAGCTTCTACTAGCACTGTTATAAATTCTACTTCAAGCAGCAGTTTTCTTCTCCCAACAAGCACCATACAAAACATGCTTTAACAAAAATACTCTTTATGATACATCAAGCAAACACGAGAGACTCACATAACACTACTAAAACTAACAACTCTGATAAGAGATGCATGCAAAACATGAGCTAAATAAATGCAGCAGCCAGACAAGATTAAAAATACAAAGTATTCTCATGAAAAAGCGGAGCGTGTCACTCTCCAATAAAAGAATGCTGGGGTACAACCAATATTATTGTAAAAAGTAAAAACAAACTGAAAGAAAAAACAAACTGAAAACAAAAAATAAAATACGCTCCAAGTAAAACACATAAGATGCGTCCAGATAAAAATATAGTTTCACTAGAAGTGACCTGATAATTTGTTGATGAAGAAGGGGATGCCTTGGGCATCCCCAAGCTTAGACGCTTGAGTCTTCTTGGAATTTGCTGGGATGTACCACCGGGGCATCCCCAAGATTAATATTTTCACACTTCTTGATCACATCATATCATCCTCTTCTCTTGACCCTTGAAAACTTCCTTCACACCAAACTTCTCACAATCTTCATTAGCAACGTTAGTGCAATGAAAATAATAAATTTACATGGTTCAGTTTCAACACAAGTCTAACACTAAAAAACACACTAGCTATTGTCACAACTTATTTAAAAACTCTTTTTCACAAAAGAACACCAAAAGAAAGAGATTAAGATGCAAATGCAATAAATGGCAGAAATCTGTCAAAACAGAACAAAAGGTAAAGATTGATTTTTTCAAAAATCTTATGTTGCTCAAATCAAAACGTGGTAAACTAAGAAAAGTGGCGTATATAGATCAGTATTATGCATAAAAAAACTCAGGTCATTTTGATTTTTCTGTGATTTTATACGTAATTAACAGTGGACAGCAGAAATCTGTTTCCTGCGCAGAAATCCGAAATATAGTCTCAACTTTCCTCTAGAGGATTTACTTGGCTCAACAAAAACACAAAAGAAATATACCGCGGGGTTGCTAAGGAAATAGACAACACCCAGGTGCAAATCACACAAAAGAAAACAAAGAAAAACAGGTTGAAAATAGAGGAATAAAATGGGTTGTCTCCCGGTAGCGCTTTTCTTTAACGCCTTTCAACTAGGCATAAAAAAAGGTGGAATCACGTGGATGCTCACATAAAAAATATGAATTGAAGCAAAATAGAGCATCATGAATAAAATGTAAAACAAATTTAAGTCTAACCCACTTCCTATGCATAGAAATCTTGTAAAGAAATAAATTAAAGAAGCTCAAACTAGAAATCATGGGAAGATAGAACAAGAGCAACTTCAAAACTTTCAACAAAAAGAGAGGTATTTTAGTAACATGAAAATTCCTACAACCATATTTTCCTCTCTCATAATAATTTTCAGTAGCATCATGAACAAACTCACCAATATAATTATAACATAAAGCATGTTTGTCATGGTCTAAAAGCACACAATTCATATCAAGCTCAAAAATAGTGGGATCAAAATTTAAAATTAGCTCTTCTTCTTTTTCCACTTTTAGAAATAGAAAAAACAAGATGATTTATCACTCTTAAAAGGTATAGGACACATTATAGCAATCCTATTTTCAGTAGCATTATAATTTATAACATCAAGTAACATAGTACCATCATCAAGAGCATTATCATATAAATTTTCTAAACAAACTTCCTCATTATCATGCATATCAATAGTTGGAATAAATAGAGGATTATCATAGAATTTATCCAAGTAGTATGGATTATCATAAATAACAGTAGCAATATCATTCTCACAAGTTTAATTCATAGTAGTATCGAGGTCACAAGTATAGCAAATATCCAATTCATCAAATAATGTATGAGTTAAAGAGTTACTATAATTGGGAGGTTGAAATGGGTTCCATTCTTCCTCCTCTCGATCATCACTCTCCTCCTCTTTTTCATACAACGAGCTTCCAGATTCAGTAATTTCTTCTTCCATAGGCTCTTGCAAGGCATTAGTTACTTCCTTAGGTTGTGAGAATTTATTAAGATGTTCCATTATGTAGTAATTACAATCCTTGTAATTATCAAAGCAATATTCAAGTATAGCATAAATCTCATATTTATAAGGTGCATCATCAATACTTTCAAGCAAATAGGCAATTTTGAATGCACCCTTCCAAGCAATAAATTCTTCAATTTGTTCCACGTCATATAATTCATAATTTCCCTTAAAATAAGAAGATATGGTAACATTATCATTATACTCACATTGAAAAGGGAGGTGTTTATACCTCCTACAGCAACAAGATTTATCAAAGCAATGAGTAACATTATAAGTAGAGCACAAGTTTTTAGCATAGTCATGCAATTTATTAATTTGCTCCCATAAGTGTATCCCTTTTTGTGACAAGCGATGTTCCTTATAATGTTTTTGTTGTTCATCCGTGAACCCACCTTGCCTAAAAGATCTAGTTTCAAAGACATCAAACATTGATAGCAAACATGATAAAGCAAAAATAGCAAGTGAATGCTTCACTTGAAAATACTTGAGTTGCTTTCTATGTTATAAAGTAAACTAATTTTTTTGTGTTTTTGATATAAAGAAGCAAAACAAGCCAAAATAAAAACAAGACAATAAACAAAATAAAGAGGTTGAGAGTGAGAGACTCTCCTTGCTAGAAGACTTCTTCCTCCCCAGAAACGGCGCCTGAAAAATCCTTGATGGTGCAGATCGTGCACTCGTTGGGAGACCCCAAGAGGAGGGTGTGATGAGCACATCAGTAGGAAATTTCCCTTAGTTAAGAACCAAGGTTATCAATCCAGTAGGTGGAAGAGGACCTTCGGAAGGTTGATGCCACTGACGGTGGTGCTGGCGCTTCACCGGTGTCAACAACAACGTGGAACCTGCACACAACACAACCAAAATACTTTGTCCCAATGGTACAGTGAGGTTGTCAATCTCACCGGTCTTGCTGAAAACAAAGATGAGACGTATAGTGTGGAAATTCGTGTATGCTTGCAGTAAGTAAAGAAAGCAGGAAATAGTAGTGGTTTGTTTAATAGTGTAGGAAAATGGACCAGGGTTCATAGGTTCACTAGTGGTGTCTCTCCATAATAGAGGGTGCACCATAGTGCACCATTATAACATGATGACTACTATGATATTTAGTGCGGGCACTACAACAATATACATAGACCGAAATCCATCTGCATCTATGACTAATACTCCACCCTCAGGTTATCATCCAAACCCCCTTAGGTATTAAGTTGCAAGCAACAGATAACCGCATTAAAAATGTGTGTATTGTAAGCAATGATTATGCACGCGGGCACTCTCACCGCTATTTTCTCCCTAATGGCAACATCACATCTCCCCCTTCACGTTTCTGTCACTCGAGCAAGGTGAAGAGGAGGCATGAACCCACTATCAAGCATAAATACTCCCTCTTGGAGTCACTAGCAATTACTTGGCCAGAGCAACCACTAGCAATGGAAAGCATGCAAGATCACAAATAACATATGCAATAAAGACTATAATCAACTTGGCATAAGTTCAGTATTCATCGGATCCCAGCAAACACAAAATATAGAATTACATAAGATCCCTCTCGTCATGATAGGCAGCTCACGAGATCTAAACATGGAGGCATATGAGGAGAAGACAACCATCTAGCTACAGCTACGAACCCGTAGTCCAAGGATGAAATACTCACGCATCACTCTGGAGGCAGGCATGGTGATGTAGAAGCCTCCGGTGATGATTTCCTCTCCGGCAGGGTGCCGGAAACAGCTTCAGAACCCCCCTGATCTAGGGTTGATGGTGATGGAGGCTGCAAAACTTTTCAGGGATTTTTGATCAGGTGTTTAGGGTTTTCCATCCGGGGGGATTAAATAGGCGAAAGGGCAAAGGCGATGGAGGCCTGGGGGCCCCACACCCATAGCTGGCGAGGCCAGGGGTGCCACCCTATGGTGCAGGCCCCCTGGTGCCCGTCTTCGACTCTCCTTCGGTCTCCTGGATGCTTCCGGGGAAAATAGGCACTTCGGGCTTTGTGGGGTCCAATTCCGAGAATGTTTCCAAAACAACTTTTCTGAAACCAAAAACAGCAGAAAACAGGGAACTGGCACTTGGCATCTTGTTAATAGGTTAGTCCCGGAAAACGTATAAAAATGCTATAAATAAGGAAGAAAACAAGTAGCATTTGACATAATATGATCATAGAGCATCAGAAATTATAGATACGTTAGAGACGTATCAATCATCTGAACAAGCGTTGGGTATTAAGTTGCAAGCAAGAGATTATCGCAGTAAGCAAAGTGTGTAATGTAAACAATGTAAACTAGGTAAACATCGTTGTTTTCTCCCTAATGGCTACAACACATCCTCCATCCGTCACGTTTCTGTCACTCGAGCACAAATGCAAAGTAGGCATGAACCCACTATCGAGCATAAATACTCCCTCTTGGAGTTACTAGCATCTACTTGGCCAGAGCATCTACTAATAACAAAGAGCATGCAAGATCATAAATGACATATGCATGAAGATAACATGATTGATTGATAATCAGAATACATAGCATTCAACAATCATCAGATCCCACCAAACACAACATGTAGCATTACATAAAGATGATCTTGATCATGTTAGGCAGCTGACAAGATCTAAACATGAAGTACAAAGTGGAGAGAACAACCATCTAGCTACTGCTATGGACTCGTAGTCCAGGGTTGAACTACTCACGCATCACTTGGAGGAGTGCATGGTGGTGTAGACCCCTCTGGTGATGAATTCCCCTCCCGGCAGGGTGCCGGGGAGAGCTCTAGAACCCTCCCGATCTCGGGATGACGATGACGGCGGCCTCGGGTGTTTTTCGGGACGAAGTGGGATATCTTTAGGGTTTATGTCTCGGAGGGTATAAATAGGCGAAAGAGAAAAGGCGGTGGTGGCCGGGGGTCCACACCACCCCATGGCGCGGCTAGGGGGCGCGCCGCCCTATGGTGTGGGCCCCCTGAGGCCCCCCTCCGGGTCTCTTCGGGACTCCGTGGAACCTTCGGGAATTCTAAGACTTCCAGGCTTAGAAATTTCCAATTCTGAGAATATTTCCAGAACAACTTTTCTGAAACTAAAAACAGCAGAAAACAAGGAACTGGCTCTGTGGCATCTTGTCAGTAGGTTTGTCCGGAAAATCGATAAAAATGACATAAAGTGTATAGCAAACATGTGGGAAACAATAAGAAAACAACATGGAACATCAGAAATTAAGGATACGTTTATGACGTATCAACATCGCCAAGCTTAGTTCCTACTCGCCCTCGAGTAGGTAAACGATAAAAACACATAATTTCTGAGGTGACATGCTACCAACATAAACTTGATCATCAATAATGTAAAAGCATAAGTAAGATGAGATTATAGAACTTTAATACAAGCATGATAAATAGAACTTTAATAATAAAGCATAGCAATCACCTTGCATATGAGAAGTAACTCAAATAAAAGATCATGAATAACAATGCAACGAAAGATATACATCTGTTTCAAGTAGAGAGAAAACATGTCAAAGTTCATGAGGAAGACTAGAACAAATAATTAGAGAACAAGCAATAACACATCATGAATCAATTAATAATGTTTCTGGGACAAATGCACATAAAACTCAGAATGGAAACTATGCTCTCTCAACTATGCATAAAGTTAGAATATGGAGACTCAACATAAAAGTAAAAGAATGGCCCTTCGTAGAGGGAAGCATGGATCACTCATGTGCTAGAGATTTTATTTTATTAAACAGAGGTATAACAAACTTGGCACTCCTCCCAACCATCTTACACAAACCATGGCTAATTGAATCCTCGGGTGCCTGCCAACAATCACATACCGTGGAGAAGTGTCTATATTTTAAAATAGGTGTATGCTTATGTCAACGAACGGTAAACAAAAAATACATTGCGTCACAATCCAACTAGACTTCACAAGAGAGGCTCCCATAGAAGGACGCATTTGGGTAGAAGGTCATCCCTCTTTATCTTTTGTTTACACAATTATGCTTTGACTGATAAATTAGGGGCAAAAATAGTGAAGAGAATGTGTGTTATTAATTTGGGGCTGGGCACCCCGCTGCCAGCTCTTCTATCATTGGATAAGCGGATCAAGCCACTAGTCTAGGGTGTGAAAGTCCAATCAAGAAGTAAGATAAAGATTCTCTATTTACGTCCTCATGATCTAAAACAGGAGCACAAAAAAGGTGTAATTTTGAAAGTTTTAAAGGTAACACATGAGCAATTTACTTTGGAGTGGCCGTTAAATACCACATGTAGGTAGGTATGGTGGACACAATGGAAAAACTTTGGTTTTTGGGAGTTGGATGCACGAGTAGAGCTCATACTCAGTACAGGTGGAGGCTAGCAAAAGACTGGGAGCGACACATCAAGAGAGCATAAGAGCCATAATCATGCATAGCGACATAAACATCATTAATCAAAGCATAAGTGGTACCACAAGTTCAAAAACTAAATGATCATGGAGGCTATTCGTGACTGGTTCATAGTCATAAACATGGTGTGAGCATGCACCAAGTCAACCAAATAAAACATTCAAAGGAGAACACCACAAATTTACGCTTCAATATGACAAGAACTAATCATGATTCTTTAAATGGCACATTAAACACTCTCAGCTATTTGAGGCTAATCATGCTACTAAATAACCACAAGGCTTTAAAAATAAAATAATATCTAGCATGATATGAAAAATTCTAGCCACAGTCTATACAAGCTTCTACTTGCACTGTTAAAAATTCTACCTAAGGCAGTTTCTTTTCCCAACAAGCACCATACAAAAAATGCTTTAACAAAAACTCTATAAATGCTAATGCATGCAAACATGAGAGGACTCACAAAACACTACTAAAACTGACAGCTCTGAACACTACTAGCATAGCAAGTATTCAAACAAAAAAGCGGAGCGTGTCTCTCTCCAAATAAAATAATGCTAGGATCCAACTATATTATTGAATCAAGGAAAACAAAAGAAAAACAAACAGACGCTCCAAGTAAACTTCATATGATGTGACCAGATAAAAATATAGTTTCACGAGAAGTGACCTGTAGATAGTTGATGAAGAAAGGGATGCCTTGGGCATCCCCAAGCTTAGATTATTGAGTCTTCTAAAATTATGCTTGGGTGAACCACGGGGGCATCCCCAAGATTTGACCTTGCACTATTCTTGATCACATATATCACCTCTTCTCTTGACCCTTGAAAACTTCCTTCACACCACACTCAAACAGTAATTCACATTAGAGGGTTGGTGCAAAATTAAAAATCCATTGGTTCTGCATGGCACAAGTGCTATTGATACTTTCAAACATTAACTACATCCACTGATGTTTCTTGAAGTAAAGAAATCCACTTGACATCACAAAAGAGCAAATGCAAGAAAAATGACAGAATCTGTCAAAACCAGAACATTCTAAAAATACGATTTTTTCGAGGAAATTACGTTGCTCAGATCGAAAAACTTAAAGAATGAAAAGTTACGTAATTAGCCGAGGAATAAGCACAAGAAATTTCAGGTCATTCTCATTTTTCTATGATTTATACGATATTTTATGGTGGGCAGCAGAAATCTGTTTCCTGCGCAGAAATCCGAAAACCAACTCCAACTCTCGTCAGAAACCTTACTTGGCACTACTAAAATACGAAAAGAAAGATACAAAGGAGTTTATACAGAAGTATAAAACCCCTTGACTCAAATAAAATAGAGAAAAACAAAGCAAAAAAATAAAACCATGGGTTATCTCCCAAGAAGTGCTTTTCTTTAACGCCTTTTAGCTAGGCCTAGAAAAGTGGAATCAAGTATTTTTCAAGTAAAGAAGCATCCAAATTGTAACTTGTTCGAATAACGGAATTAAAAGGAAACTTCATTCTATTTCTAGGAAAGTGTTCCATACCTTTCTTGAGTGGGAACTGAAATTTAATATTCCCTTCTTTCATATCAATAACAGAACCAACAATTCTAAGAAAAGGTCTTCCCAAAACAATTGGACAAGAAGAATTACATTCAATATTCAAGACAAAAAAATAAACGGGGATAAGAGTATTATTAACCATGATAAGAACATCATCAAATGTCCCCAAAGGTTTCTTTCTAACATTATCAATAAGACGAATATCTAAATAACAAGGTTCCAATGGTGGTAAATCAAGAATATCATAGATTTTCTTGGGCATAACAGAGATACTAGCACCAAGATCACATAGAGAATTGAAATTGAAATCATTCAATTTCATTTTAATAATAGGTTCCCAACCATAGCTTTCTAGGGATAGAGGCTTCACATCTTAATTCATCCTCTCTAATTTGCATGAGAGCATTTGTAATATGTTTTGTGAAAGCCATATTCATAGCACTAGCATTAGGAAAATTAGCAAGCTTTTGTAAGAAATTAATCAATTTAGTTTTGTTGCAATCATCAAAGTCAAGATCATTTTTATCAAATATAATGGGACCATTGTCCCCCATGTTTCTAAAAATTTCAGCACTTTTATCAGGAACATTTTTAGCAGTTTTAGGCAGTTTTACATTTTTACTAGCAGAAGTGGGTGTGTTTCCAACACCAATTACTTTACCATTGATAGTAGAAGGTTTTATAGCATGAGAAGCTTCAGTTTTACTAGTGGTGGTAATGGTGCAAACATTAGCTATATTATTCTTTCTAGTTATTTCATCTTCTCTTTCCCATCTAGCATGCAATTCAACTAACAACCTAACATTATTATCAATTCAAATTTGGATAGCATTCAAAGTTTTACTTTCTTTAAAATCATGAGGCATAACCTTAGTTTGAGAAAATCAACATAAAGAGCAAGACTATCAACTTTAGAAGCAAGAACGTCAATTTTGCCAAATTTTTCCTCAACAAATTTATTAAAAGCAGTTTGTGTACTAATAAAATTCTTAAGCATGTTCTCAAGATCAGAGGGTACACTTTTATTGTTGTTGTAGGAATTTCCATAGGAATTGCCATAAGCATTGCTATTATTGGGAGGACATGGCCTATAATTGTTGCTACCAAATTATTCCTATAAGCATTAGTGTTGAAATTATTATTTTTAATGAAGTTCACATCAACATGCTCTTCTTGAGCAACCAGAGAGGCTAAAGGAACATTATTTGGATCAATAGGAGCATGGCCATTCATAAGCATAGACATAATAGCATCAAGTCTTTCATTCAAAGAGCAGGTTTCTTCAGCAGAATTTACCTTCTTACCAGTTGTAGCTCTCTCAGTGTGCCACTCAGAATAATTTACCATCATATCATCAAGAAGCTTTGTTGCTGCCCCCAGGGTCATGGACATAAAGGTTCCTCCAGCAGCTGAATCCAGAAGGTTTCTTGAAGAAAAATTCAGACCTACATAAAAGGTTTGGATGATCATCCAAGTAGTCAGTCCATGAGTGGGACAATTCTTTACTAAAGATTTCATTCTTTCCCAAGCTTTAGCAACATGCTCATTATCAAGTTTCTTAAAATTCATAATACTGCTTCTTAAAAATATAATCTTAGCAAGAGGATAATATTTTCCAATGAAAGCATCTTTACACTTAGTCCAAGAATCAATACTATTTCTAGGCAAAGATAACAACCATTCTTTACCTCTTCCTCTCAAAGAGAAAGGAAACAATTTTATTTTAATAATATCTCCATCTACATCTTTATATTTTTGCATCTCACATAGTGCAACAAAATTATTAAGATGGGTAGCAGCATCATCAGTACTAACACTAGAAAAATGCTCTCTCATAACAAGGTTTAATAGGGCAGGTTTTATCTCATAAAAATCAGCTGTAGGAGCAGGTGGAGCAATAGGCGTGCTAATGAAATTATTGTTGTTGGTGCTAGTAAAGTCACACAACTTAGTGTTCTCAGGAGTAGTCATTTTAGCAAGACTAAAAACAAGAATAAAACTACAGCTAGAATAAGAACTAATTTTTTTTTTGTGTTTTTGATAAAGAGAAGCAAACAAGACAAAATAAAATAAACTAAGCAAAACAAAAACAAAGAAAAGAGATTGGAAATGAGAGACTCCCCTTGCAGAAATTCTCTTCCTTCCCGACAACGGCGCCAGAAAAGTGCTTGATGCGTGTGAACACACGTTCGTTGGGAGACCCCAAGAGGAAGGTATGAAGAGTGCAGCAGCAAGTTTCCCTCGGAAATAAACCAAGGTTGAATCGACCAGTAGGAGGAAGGAGTAACTTCATAAGGTTGAAGCAGCTGAGATGGCAGGACGCACTACCGGTTCAGCAACAACGTGGAACCTACACAACATAATCAAATCACTTTGCCCCAACGAAGCAGTGAAGTTGTCAATCTCACCGGTTTTGCTGAACACAAAGAGTTTAAACGTATGGTGTGGGAAACAATAGGAATAATATGAAAGCAGTAGGTGTTTTATCAGTATGAGGAAAATGGACCGGGGTCCACAGTTCACTAGGGGGGTCTCTCCGTGAAAGATAAATAACATGTGTGGTGAACAAATTACAGCTGGGCAATTGACAAAAATGAAGGCTGCACCGTAGTGCATATGCAAGACATAAAGATTATTATGTGATTCATGTGGGAATTACAACAAAATACATAGACCGTCATCCAACTACATCTATGTCTAATAATCCACCCTCTGAATATCATCCGAACAAACGTTGGGTATTAAGTTGCAAGCAACACATTATCGCCGTAAGCAAAGTGTGTAATGTAAACAATGTAAACTAGGTAAACACTGTTGTTTTCTCCCTAATAGCAACATCACATCCTCCATCTGTCACGTTTTTGTCACTCAAGCACAAATGCAAAGGAGGCATGAACCCACTACTGAGCATAAATACTCCCTCTTGAAGTTACTAGCATCTACTTGGACAGAGCATCTAATAACAACGGAGATCATGCAAGATCATAAATAACATATGCATGAAGATAACATGATAGATTGATAATCAGAAGACATAGCATTCAACATTCATCAGATCCCAGCAAACACAACATGTAGCATTACATAAAGATGATCTTGATCATGTTAGGCGGCTCACAAGATCTAAACATGAGGTACAAAGTAGAGAGAACAACCATCTAGCTACTGCTATGGACCCGTAGTCCAGGGATGAACTACTCACACATCACTTCGGAGGAGGGCATGGTGGTGTAGACCCCTCCGGTGATGAATTCCCCTCCGGCAGGGTGCCGGGGAGAGCTCCAGAACCCTCCCGGTCTCGGGATGACGATGACGGCGGTCTCGTGTGTTTTTCGGGACGAAGTGGGACATCTTTAGGGTTTACGTCTCAGGGGTATAAATAGGCGAAAGAGCAAAGGCGGTGGAGGCCGGAGGGCCCCACACCACCCCATGGCGCGGCCGGGGGCGCCGCCCTATGGTGTGGGCCCCCTCCGGGTCTCTTCGGGACTCCGTGGAACCTTCGGGAATTCTAAGACTTTCGGGCTTCGAATTTTCCAATTTCGAGAATATTTCCAGAACAACTTTTCTGAAACTAAAAACAACAGAAAACAGGGAACTGGCTCTATGGCATCTTGTTAATAGGTTAGTCCGGAAAATCGATAAAAATGACATAAAGTGTATAGCAAACATGTGGGAAACAATAAGAAAACAACATGGAACATCAGAAATTAAGGATACGTTTATGATGTATCATGGTGTAATATTTACCAACAAAGAAAAGTGAATAACCTATCAAAAATATTTTACTCTGCAACTATCCACCAACTATAGTTTTGTTATACCTTCGAAGCCACTTGTAAGTGAGAGGTATTGGAAATGTTTTATTTCAAAAATTTCCAATAAGTATAGTTTTATTATACAATCTACATTCCCTATCTTCGGACCCTCTTTCAGAAACATTGATCACCCTCTTGTCTCTCTTAGAGATGCCACAGTGTGGCCAATGCCAAAATCTGACATGTAGGCAATATTTAGAACCGTGGTCAAATTTGCTAGTAGTATTCAGTGTGTCCATTAGCAAATCTCCTGATAAAAGGGCCCAATACCGACATATATCAACTTACAAGAAGTTTTAAACCGCTCATTTTCCACCACAAATAACTCCTTGCCTAAATCCTGATATGTCTTCAACGTATCTATAATTTCTGATGTTCCATGTTGATATTATGCCAATTGCTACATGATTTCTATACACTTCATAGCATTTTTATGCATTTTTTGGTACTAACCTATTGACAAGAGGCCACAGTGCGAGTTCATGTTTCCTACTGTTTTTTGTATTTCAGAAAAGTTGTTTTGGAAATATTCTCATAATTGGACGAAACAAAAGCCAAATTCCCTATTTTTCTATCACGTACACGGATTCCTAAGGGGATTCGAAGGGGGCCACGGAGGCAGCCACACCATAGGGCGGCCCCCTTGGTCGCGCGGCCACATGGTGTGCCCCCTGGTCACCCGCCAACATCGCCCTTCCGCCTATATATTTCCTTCCTTAGGAAAACCCTAAGTACCCGAGCCTCCATCCACGAAAAGTTCCGCAGCCGCCGCCGTCGTCAACCCTAGTTCGGGAGGGTTCTAAAGCTCTTCCTGGCACCCTACTGGAGAGGGGAATCATCACCGGAGGGCTCTTCACAACAATGCCTGCCTCTGAAGTGATGCGTGAGTAGTTCATCCTTGGACTACGGGTCCATACCGGTAGCTAGATGGTTGTCTTCTCCAATTTTGTGCCATCATGTTTAGATCTTGTGAGCTGCCTAACATGATCAAGATCATTTTATTGTAATGCTACATGTTGTGTTTGCTAGGATCCGATGAATATTGAATACTATGTCAAGTTGATTATAGATCTATCGTATATGTTATTTTTGATCTTGCATGCTCTCCGTTGCTAGTAGATGCTCTGGCCAAGTAGATGCTTGTGACTCCAAGAGGGAGTATTTATGCTAGATAGTGGGTTCATGCCTCCAGTAATATGGGAGAATGACAGTAACTTCTAATATTGTGGATGTGTTGTTGCCACTAGGGTTAAAACAACAATGCTTTTGTCAAAAAATAATTGTGTTGTTTACATTACGCACTTTACTTAATGCAATAATATATTGCTTGCAAGTTAATACCCAAAGTTTGCTCGGATGACGTCCTGAGGGTGGATTATTAGTCATAGATGCAGTTGGATAACGGTCTGTTGTAATGCCTAAATGAATATCATAGTAGTCATCATGTCATGTATATGAATTACGGTGCATTCCCTATTTGTCAATTGACCAGTTGTAATTTGTTCACCCATCTTGTTATTTATCTGTTATGGAAAGACACCACTAGTGAACTGTGGACTCCGGTCCATTCTTTTACACTGATAATACAACCTACTGCAAACACTGTTCTTTTTTACTGCAAACACTATTCTCATTTCATTCACTACAAACAAACATCATTTTCCACACTATACGTCTAATCCATTGTTTTCAGCAAGACCGGTGAGGTTGAAAACTTCACTGTTTCGTTGGGGCAAACTATCTTGGTTGTGTTGTGTGCAGATTCAACGTTGATGCTGAGCCTCGTAGTGCGTCCTGCAACCATCAACTGTCAAAAACCTTCAGAAGTGATTTCTTTCTCCTACTGGTCCGATTAAACCTTGGTTTCTTACTGAGGAAAAAACTTGTTGTTGTACTCATCATACCTTCCTCTTGGGGTCTACGAACGAACGTGTTTTCACACGCCATCAAGGTCTTTTCTGGCGCCGTTGCCGGGGAGGAAGAGAATTTCTGAAAGGGGAGTCTCTCACCTCCAATATTTTTTTACTTTGTTATTGTTTTGCTTAGTATGTTTTATTATGTCCTGTTTGCTTCTTTATATTAAAAGCACAAAAAAATTAGTTCCTATTTAAAGTTTCCTTTATGTCTAGTTATGTCCCTATTACTATGTCACCCGAGGAAATGATCTTCACTTTCAAACAAGGGAGTGAGGAGAGTTTTAAAGAAGCTTGGTCTAGAGTTTTTATTCTTAGTGTAAAACTGAGCCTAAAATGACTCTAAGCATGTTTCTTAGTAGCTTTTACTTTGGTCTTGTTCTTTGTTATAGAGTTACTATGTCACCTGAGGAAATGATCTTCACTTTCAAACAAGGGAGTGAGGAGAGTTTTAAAGAAGCTTGGTCTAGAAATTTTTATTCTTACTGTAAAACTGAGCCTAAAATGACTCTACGCATGTTTCTTAGTACCTTTTACTTTGGTCTTGTTCTTTGTTATAGATTTTCTTTGGATGCTGTAGTAGGAGGAGATTTCCTTCATTGTGATAGGGATCAAGCTTTTAATGCCATAAAAAAGTTGATTGCAACCTCTAGCTCACCTAGTAAATTTGATTTAGCCCTTGTGAGCATTCATGCTAGATTAAACACTCTTGAGACACATATATCTTGTTCAAAAGAAGGTTATAATCGGATTCGTGAACATTATGATTATGTCCCAATCAATTTTGAAACATCAAAATGGATCCCTACAGTAAAATTTGCTATAAATGGTGAAACTTTTCATGCTCATTGTGATATTATGCCTGATTTTTTTCTTATGCCTAAAGTTATTTACGAATCTTTGAATCTTTGGGAACTTTTTGAAGGCGGAGAAGGAATACCTCTTACTGATAATGTTATTATATTACCCATTGGGGGTAGCTAAAGGAGTGTTTACAAAACTCCTAGGAATAACGTTATCCACTGATTATCTTGTTATTGAATGTGTAGGAAAAGAAAAAATTACTCTTGGAAGATCTCTGCTAAAACTCTTGGGAGCCACAATAGCTATGGGAAAAGGCACCCTGAATTTCACCTCCACACCAGGCTATCGTCATGTGTTTTCTAAAAGTAAGAGTAATGGTAAGAGAGGTAAACGTAAGGTTTCTGTTATTGATTTGGATGGTTCTTCACTTGAAAATACTTGATTCTTGTTTTTTGTGCCTAGCTGAAAGGCGTTAAAGAAAAACACTCATGGGAGATAACCCATGTTTTATTTCCGTAATTTTTCTTTTGTTTTCTTTGAATCAAGATGTTGTTTAATTCTGTAACAACTCGTTTGTATCTTTACTTTTTCGAATTATTGTGCCAAGTAAAGTCTCTAGTGGAAAGTTGATGCTAGATTCGCATTTCTCCGCAGGAACAAAATTTTGTTGTCCACCGTTTAATTCATAATAAATTCAATAAAAATCGAAACATCCTAAAAAAATGTGCATGATCCTTAGATATGTATGCAACTTTTCATAGTTCTCGGTTTTCTGCTCTGAGCAACATAAGTGCCTAAAAAAATTCGTGTTTACAGACTGTTCTAGTTTTGATAGATTCTGCCTTTTATTTTGCATTCTCTCTTTTACTATGTTGAGTGGATTTCTTTGCTCCACAAAACATCATTGGCTGTAGCTAATGTTTAGAAAGTATTGGAAATGCTTGTTTCCATGTAGAACAAGTGAGTTTTTTATATCATGTACTAACCCTCTAATGAGATTACTTTGAGTTTGGTGTGAACAACGTTTTCAAGGGTCAAGAGAAGAGGATGATATAATGTGATCAAGAAGAGTGAAAAGCCTAAGCTTGGGGATACCCCCGTGGATCATCCCGGCAAATTTCAAGAAGGCTCAAGCGTCTAAGCTTGGGGATGCTCAAGGCATCCCCTTCTTCATCAACAATCTATGATGTCACTTCTAGTGAAACTATATTTTTATTCGGACACATCATATGAAGTTTACTTGGAGCGTCTGTTTTTTTCTTTTGTTTTCCTTGCTGAAATAATATAGTTGGACACTAGCATTCCTTGTTTGGGAGAGAGACAAGCTCCGCTTTTTCCTTTGAATAATTCCTATGCTAGTATTCTTAGTTTTTCTTCTAGCTGCTGAAAAATTTCCTGTTTAGCTCTTGTTTTCATTGCATCTCTTGTTTAGAGTTGTTAGTTTTAGTAGAATTTTGTGAGTACTATCATGTTTGCTTGCTGTAGCATGTAGAGAGTTTTTGTTAAAGCATGTTTTGTATGGTGCTTGTTGGGAAAAGAAACTGCTGCTTGTGGTAGAATTTATAACGGTGCAAGTAGAAGCTTGTATAGACTGTGGCTAGACTTTTTCATAGCATGCTAGATGTTATTTTAATTCTAAAGCCTTGTGGTTATTTAGTACCATGATTAGACTCAAATAGCTAAGAGTGTTTAATGTGCCATTGAAAGAATCATGAGTTGTTTTTGTCATATTGAAGCATAAATTTGTGGTGTTCTCCTTTGAATGTTTTATTTGATTGACATGGCGCATGCTCACACCATGTTTATGACTTTGAACCAGTCACGAATAGCTTCCATGGTCATTTATAGTGAAACTATATTTTTATTCGTTCACATCTTATGTACTTTACTTGGAGTGTCTGTTTGTTTTTATTTTCTGTAATAAACTTGGTTGGATTCTAGCATTCTTGTGTGGGAGAGAGACACACTCCGCTTTTTCATATGAATACTCGTATTCTTCATTTATTGTCTAGCTGCTCCAATTCTTTTAGCTCATGTTTTTCATGCATCTCTTATTCAGAGTTGTTAGTTCTTGTAGAGTAGTACTCTCTTGTTTCATTGATAAATTATTTGGAGAGTTTGTGTTGAAATAAATTAAATGGTGTTTGCTTGGAAACAGAAAATGCTACATGTGGTAGATGGTATATTGGAAAAGATATACATACTCTTGTAGATCACCATCTTAGATAATTTGATACTTGGCAATTGTTTTGAGCTTTCAAGTAGTTCATGTTTAAGCTCTTGTATCATGTGGTTAAAACCTATTAGTGGAGAACTACCGTAGAGCTTGTTGAAATTTGGTTTGCATGATTGGTATCTCTAAGGTCTAGATATTTTCTAGTAAAAGGTGTTTGAGTAACAAGGAGCACAGTATAGAGTCTTATAATTCTTGCAATTTGTTTTCATGTAAGTCTTGTTGTACTAGTTGATATCTTGTGTTTTCTTAAAACAACCTTTCTAGCCTAAACTCTATACTGAGAGGGAATGCTTCTCGTGCATCCAAACCGTGAGTCAAAATCCATGCCGTTTGTGTCCACCATACCTACCAATTATGTGGTATTTCCTGCCATTCCAAGTAAATATTTTGTGTGCTACCTTTAAACCTTTGAAATTATTGAACATGTTTTGTGTTCTGTTTTATTGTCTCTTTCATGTTTATTTGGCTTCACACCTTGACTAGCATGAATAATGTGCTAAGTCCCTAATATTGCAAAAAGAGCAGGCAAGCGGGTGCCCAGTCCCTAAAAGATAAATTAAAACTTATAAACAAATAAATCTCCTAACACTATGGGCTTGAGAAATCATGAACTTAGCTTGTTCAAACAAAGGAGAAGAGGATATTTATTGTTCTCTCTATGGGAGCCGCTCTTGAAGACTTTAAACATCAAAGGATGATAAATCATTCAATGCCATTCATTGACATAGGCAAACACCTCTATCAAAATGTATTTTTATACTCTCTATATGTTTTTAAAACCTTAAAAAGATCTAGCACATGATTTATCCATGCTTTCCTCTTCAAAGGGACTTTCTTTTACTTTTATGTTGAGTCGGTTTTCCTACTTCTTTCTGTCTAACAAGCAAACACTTGTGTGCAACAATTTTTACATGCTAGTTTATTGCACTTATTATATTTCTTTGTGTTGACAATATCCATGAGATATATATGTTGAAAGTTGAAAGCCAGTGCTAAAACTTAAATCTTCCTATGTGTTGATCGATGCCTTTTATTTAGAATCTATTGCTTTATGAGTTAGCTCTTATGAAAAACTTTTTTATGCTCGTGTTGAAAGTACTATTCATGAAAAGGTTTTGCTCATATGATTCAGTTGTTTACTTATTATCTATTTGTTAGAAAAGTATAGACCATTGACTTGGATCACTTCATTCATGACTTGTGCTTTACATTATTATTTGATCAAAATTGTGTGGTACCATGTCACCTCAGAAATTATTTTGTTGTTATCGTTTTACCTACTTGAGGACGAGTAGAACTAAGCTTGGGGATGCTTGATACGACTTCAATGTATCTATAATTTCTGATGTTCCATGTTGATATTATGCCAATTGCTACATGTTTTCTATAGACTTCATAGCATTTTTATGCATTTTCTGGGACTAACCTATTGACAAGATTCCACAGCGCCAGTTCCCGTTTTCTGTTGTTTTTGTATTTCAAAAAAGTTGTTCAGGAAATATTCTCGGAATTGGACGATCAAAAGCCAAAGTCCCTATTTTTTTGTCACGTACACGGAGGCCGAAGGGGATTCGAAGGGGGCCAGGGAGGCAACCACACCATAGGGCGGAGCGATCCTCCCTTGGCCGCATGGCCACCTGGTGTGGGCCCCCTGGTCACCCACCGGCATCGCCCTTTGATGGCTAGGTTGAGACTCCAAGTGTAGAGTGTGTAGCTAGTGGCAAGACTTCTTCCCCACGAGGGTGACTCGAGGGTTTATATCGAACTCTTGGGGAGCCAGTATTTCAGCAGTTGTCTTCCAAGCTTCCTCCAGGATCCTGCAAACAAGTAGAGAATTTTGTGCCCTCAACCTCACCAAGTGGTTGTCAAGCACAAGGTGTGAGACTTCTAAATTGCAATGCAAAACTGAAAGTAAATGTGCAATAATTAAATCTACTACTAAATGCAAATGAGAAAATAAATATGCAATGGATTGTTTTTGTATTTTTGTGATGCAAGTGGTGATGGAGATAATGTAAATTCGAATTGGAGATGCAAGTAAAGTAAAGTGCAAGTAAAGTAAATTGCAGCAAAGTAACTAGAGTGTTTTCTTATATTTAAAATAGGACCGGGGTTCATGGTTTCACACTTGCATTCTCTCAAATAAAGTAGTAGACGGTGGACATAAAGAATTACTTGATTACAATAACATGTTTAACATTGAGTACTTTCATATGGGCATCACGTCCTAGCATAGAGATCTCTAGGGTCATATTGATCCCTCTTATACTCCACCAAGATGCGAAATAAATCATAACACCTCGATAATTAAGGAAAAACCAGAGTATAGCTTTAAGCAATGTGACATGAAGTTGAAGTAAGAACTTGCTAGATCTAGTCATGGAGATTGATTAGTGTCACTTCAAATCCCCGGTAACAAGGTACTCCTTTTTATCCCTAGTGAGGTAACTAAGAAAGGTTTAACAAAACCTAAGTGGATCGCTGAACTTCTGCACTTTCACAGCACTAGCCACCCCCCGTTACTCCAACTAATGCACCCATCACCCCACACACGCTCTCAAGAACTAGATTGATCAAAGCTAGCAAATAAGAACGGGGTACATAAGATACATCTACTCAAATAACTCAAGAGAAACAATTGCAATCTCAGATTCAATAACTCATAGAAAAGATCCACCACATAGGAATTACAACGGTGCCCGTAATCATGTGAAGCAACTCATACGGATCTAATTAGTGAAGCACATAGAGAGAGAGATATAAGTGCTACTTCCACAAACCCATAGCCCTGGGGTGGACTACTCCCTCTTCACGGAGATGTCGATGGAGATGACGTTGGAGGGGTAGGAGATCACACCGGCGGCGCCCCGCCGGAGTTTTCCCCCTCCAATCTGGAACTTCTGGTCTCTGTTTCGGTGTTTCGGTGTTTCGGCGGCGCTCTCCTCCGTAAGGGTACGGGGGACCCTTTTTATAGTCGGTTTTAGGTCAAGACGGAGTCGGTAAGTCGAAGATGGAAGGAATTGGGGCCACAGGGGCCAAAAGGGGGCCTCTCACGCGTGAGAGGCCCCCTTTTGGGCCTCCTTGCCCGATTCTCGTGGATCCTTCGCCCGCAAGTTTTCTCCTTCCAAATAATGACCCCCGCAGATTTTCAGGTGATTTCGCGGAAGTTTGCCCCCCGAAACGTCAAAAATATAGAAAACGGGGTTTCTGACAGGCAGGGTTAATTCCATAAAAGTTGGGGGACTTTGTAATTTAACCCCAAAATACTATAAAACATTGAATTATACCCTTATATGATGCAATATGTAATAGAAAACTATGTGAAAATATGCAAAATTCATCTATGCATTTTACATGCATCAACATCCCCAAGCTTAACCCATGCTCGTCCTCGAGTATGAAGGTGATAAAACTAAGATGGGTTTTGCATATTGAAACAATCATGGGATATCAAGGAGGATTATTCATGCTACATATAATCAAATGATTAATACTAGAAATGAGTAGCAATATACAATTCATGTTGTAAGAAATATCAAATATGCAAGCAAAGATGCTTCATGAAAGTTCACAAAGTGTATAATGAAATAAAAGCACTGTGGACCAAATGCATACACAAAATGAAAAATAAAATCCTATATTGGTCAAAGAATAGCATAATGGAGAATAGAAAATATGGTGGACACTTTGGAGAAAATTGAGTAGAGGTAAAACATGATCAAGTCTTATTTAGCCTCTAAATTATTCAACTAAAATTACTAATTGAAATGTGGTATCCATTGATCTAGGACTCTCATTACCCCTTTATCACTAGCATCTTAAAATTGTGAGTATTGAAGTAATGAGAATGACAAGGTGGTTGAAAGCCTCATGCCCCGTGAGTGTGAAAACCTACTCCATGATTACTCAACTTAAGATTCCTAATAAGCTTTGTACAATCATAATAAGTATTAATGACATCATAGAGAACCGCAAAGAGGTACCTCTTGCCCCATGACATGGAAACAAGCCCATGTTACAATGACAAGATGAACAAACGGAGTAGACTCATCATCCTTTTTATTTTCATTCACTATTATGCATAGCTTCTTATTTTATCATAGAATGTGTTGTAGAGTCACTCAAGCTGTAAGTAAATTTCCACCATGATAAAGCATGGCTTGGGTTAGCGGCCCAATGCGTTTCTCTAGTCATATAGATACTTACTCATCAAAACTTACTATTCCTCTATTTCATTTCGGCATGGCAGGAGTCCAAAAACAAAAGTACATGATATCAACCAAATGTAAACTTTTTGTGCAATGTTGAAAGCTTTCCGGTGATACATGTTTATAGCTATCTCCCAACCACACACTTGTCAAACGCAAAACTTGTGGCTCCCATTATTGGGTCATGTTTATTAGATGCATAAAAAGTAAAGTGTGCCTTCAAAAGTTCGTGAGAGTCCTATCCCAAGTTCAACCCATGACAATTAATAAAGTGAATATCTTAATTTAGAACATAAATAACACAATAACATGGTGAACATACTGGGAATAGCAATGAAGCTAATGGGAAGATATGGTGGACTCACTGGAAATACTTGGCTAAGGAGTGTTGGAAACAAGTTTTTACTTGTTGGAATTTTTAAATTTTTGGGCTAGCAAGAGGGACATAGTTGACCAGCTACTATGCATGCATATGTCCATAGAACTACTCATTTCATGACAAACTAAATAAACCAGCAATTAACATAAAGGACATGAATAAGAGATAGCTCAAGACAACATTATTGCAAATTTCTACACATAAAAAGCCTATAAATCATGCAAACATATGTAGCTCTTCAAATCAACCATGGCATCCCTATTCCAAGTCATAATACTAGCATCCAATACATTCCAACCCCAAACTAAAGTAGCTCAATATCATATAAAATGATGGTGGTGGTCTTATCAAAACAAAAATAAAAATAAAAACTAGACGCTTTAAGTCTCTACGATAAATGCTTTGCTTAGAAAAACAGAAAGTAGACATGTGCTAACCAAAAGAGTGTAGCTCCAGTGGGGTGTTCATCACATCCCCAATCTTATGGCTTTCACCATTCTTGGATGTCTTGAGGCGCAGCTCCTCTATTCCCTGTGAAAAAACTTCACAAAACATGTTTCTCCCATTCTTTTTCTGTGGGGTGAGATTAGCAAGGACAACCAAATCACATGCTTGCTATGCAAAATTCCAAATCAAATGCTCTAGTAGATAGACAATAACGTTAATTATGTTGTATGTTCACTCTCTTGCTTGAAAGAATCATGGAAATTCGATTCCCAAGCCCAAAGAGTGCATAAAACAAAAGAAGGCAGAATCTGTCCAGAAAAGCAGCAGCAAAACGAACGTTTTTCCCTAAGCTAGACTCGTCAAAAAATTAAGCCAATTTTTGTGCTTACATAGGACGAAAAGTTGCAGAACATACTAAAACATTAGCTCAATCCGACATACCGATAAAAAACGTAAAATCATACGGTGAGCAGACTCGTGCTGAAACAGAAATTTCATGCGCTAGGATAGCAACTTATAAGTCCAAATGGGTTTGACTTGACTCTTCATTGAAAACTCCAGAATTAAAACAAAAAAACTAATATCTTGAGACATCAAGAGGACACTAGGAAAATCCAAACAAAAACAACCGGGTTGCCTCCCGTAAAGCGCTTTCTTTATAGCCATATAGTTAGGCTTTACTTACTTGATAATCAAGAGGGATAAAGCTCATGAGGGAGCTTGTTCTTCAGCGTGCCCCTCTTCCTTGGGAAGTGCTCCATGATTTTCTTGTGAGGGAACTGAAACTTTACATCCCTTCCTTGGAGTCTATGATTGCACCTGTAGTACAAAGAAAAGGTCTACCCAAAATAATAGGACTAGGGGATTTATCCCCCATATCCATAATAATGAAATCAACGGGTACAAAAGTCATGTGCAATTCAATCATAACATCTTTTACTTGTGCTATAGCATGTTTAGTAGAGTTATCAGCAAGGACAAATTCACTTGAGCACTTTTCTAAATTTTCTAGTTCTAGCAATTCATATAATTCTTTAGAGAGTACCGATACACTAGAACCTAGATCTAACATAGCATGGTGAATTTCTTTTCCAATTGAAACTAGCACCTTGGGGATCCATGCATCCCCAAGCTTAGGAGGTATCATGGCCTCATTCTTGTACCTAGCAATTTTTTCTTGCAAGACATGATTAGCAATATAAGATCCAAAGCCAGGTTGATTAATATTTATAGTGGGATCACTAGCAAATTTTTGTAGAGTAGCAATAAGTTCTTGCAGGCTACTTTTTTCTAAATCAAGCAATGGATCCTTCATTTCAGTAAGCATCATAATTTCCTCTACTTTTCCTTTTCTATTATGCATATTAAAAATCTCATAGCGATCATCAAAAATATCCTCGGGTACTTCAGCCTTTTTAAGCTCTCTTTAATTTTAACCTCTAAGAGCAAACTTTCAAGCAAAACATGGGTATTTGCAGCATTAGTACTAGTAAAAGATCCCCCACATTCATTATCTAAAAAGGCTCTAGAAGTTTCAGAAAGTCCCTTATAAAACATATGCATAAGTATCCAATCTCTAAAGCCATGCCCTATTCCATATTCTCTACTTCTAAATCTCTCCCATGCTTGTATCATTTATTCATATTTTTTCTTGTTTAAAGGTAATGAGAAATTGTTTAACATTGCAATTCTTTTCAGCATGACAAAACCTTTCAATAAATGCAGCCCTTAAGTTGAACCAAGTAGTAAAATTGCTAGGAGGCCATCTTAATATCCAATCTAATGCTTTGCCTCCTAGTGAGTAGGGAAAGAGTTTAACTTTAGTAGTGTTGATGTTTGCATGATTCAAGTTCAAAGTTTTACATCTTTCATCAAATTTCTTAAGATGGAACAAAGGGTCTTCTTTAGGCTTTCCATAGAAACGAGATTCATAAATCATTTTAATAACACTAGGATCTACCTCTAAGTTTTCAACGGGAATATTTAGCTCTTGAGGGAAATTCCTAACACTGAATGGCCAATAAGTTCTCTGCTCCATTTTCCAAGTTTTTATGTAGTTTTTAATTTTTTATGCAAAACAAAAGTAAAGTAACTAAGCACATTCGAAATACTAAAATAATCTAGATAACTAAATGCAAAACTAAAATGCAAACTAAAATAAAATATGCAAGACAAAACAAAAACAAGAACAAAAACAAAACAAAAACAAGACAAGAAACAAAACAATCTACTTGAAAGAAGGTGGAGATAGAAAGGACGGTACTCACGTAGGTGCAACCTCCCCAAGCTTAGGTGTTTGCACACCTTGTTGGTGATGAATACTTCTTGTGAGATCCCTTGGACAACTCCTTCACCTATGGCTCCCCGGCAACGGCGCCAGAAAAACGCTTGATGGCTATGTTGAGACTCCAAGTGCAGAGTGTGTAGCTAGTGGCAAGCCTTCTTCCCACGAGGGTGACTTGAGGGTTTATATCGAACTCTTGGGGAGCCAGTATTTCAGCAGTTGTCTTCTGAGATTCCTCCAGGATCCTGCAAACAAGTAGAGAATTTTGTGCCCTCAACCTCACCAAGTGGTTGTCAAGCACAAGGTGTGAGACTTCTAAATTGCAATGCAAAACTGAAAGTAAATGTGCAATAATTAAATCTACTACTAAATGCAAATGAGAAAATAAATATGCAATGGATTGTTTTTGTATTTTTGTGATGCAAGTGGTGATGGAGATAATGTAAATTCGAATTGGAGATGCAAGTAAAGTAAAGTGCAAGTAAAGTAAATTGCAGCAAAGTAACTAGAGTGTTTTCTTATATTTAAAATAGGACCGGGGTTCATGGTTTCACAATTGCATTCTCACAAATAAAGCAGTAGACGGTGGACATAAAGAATTACATGTGAGATTACAATAACATGTTTAACATTGAGTACTTTCATATGGGCATCACGTCCTAGCATAGAGATCTCTACGGTCATACTGATACCTCTTATACTCCACCAAGATGCGAAATAAATCATAACACCTCGATAATTAAGGAAAAACCAGAGTATAGCTTTAAGCAATGTGACTTGAAGTTGAAGTAAGAACTTGCTAGATCTAGTCATGGAGATTGATTAGTGTCACTTCAAATCCTCGGTAACAAGTGAAAGTGCATTTCGTTCTCCCAGTGTTTTGTGTGTTAGTTAACAATACTAAGTACATTATTTATCGAGGTGTTTAGTGTGCAGGTGTTATACTTAACATCGGCATCGAGCACTGAGAAGTCGGTGAAGTTTGGCCTGAGGTTTTTGGGACAGAACTCAACCGGATTATTCGGACCGGATTATTCATCCTGGACCGGATATTCCGGTTGCTGAGAAAGGAGCTCTAAAATGGCTAAGGACTGAGGATTTTGCATACTGGAATCAACCGGATTATTCGGACCGGATATTTCATCCTGGACCGGATATTCCGGTTACTGCGAAAAATTGCTAAGGACTGGAGTTTTGAGCTACTGGAGTCAACCGGATTATTCGGACCGGATTATTCATCCCGGACCGGATATTCCGGTTCCTGCGAAAAACTGCTAAGGACTGGAAGTTTTGAGCTACTGGAGTCAACCGGATTATTTGTACCGGATATTTCATATCTACCGGATATTCCGGTTGCAGTTGAGGAAGTGGAAAAATGGCTAAGGACTAGAAGATTTGCGTACTGGCATCTACCGGATTATTTGTACCGGATTATTTCAAATCAACCGGATAATCCGGTCCAGCACTGCAGTTCTGCGTGGAGCAAACTAACCGGATATTCCGGTCCAAACTTGAACCGGATATTCCGGTACCTTTTTTCCTGCACAACGACTAGTTGTGAGGAGGGACTATAAATAGCCCTCCTCTTCTTCCTCAAGATCTAGTTCTTCCCCTTAGCATTGATGAGCATTTAAGAACTCACCAAATCCCTCATAACTCCCAATCCCTCCACCCAATCTTGAAGATCTTTGGAGGATTGAAGGAGAAGGCCCCGATCTACATCTTCACCGACCCATTCTTCATTTCCCCCTCTCTAGCTCGAGGGATCTTGCCTAGGGTTTCCTCTTGTGGAGAACCTAGGCATCTTGTTTCTAGTTGGTGATTCAAGAGTAGTTGGGAGCCCCCAATTAAGTTGTGGGTGTGTGCCCCAAGGTGTTTGTAAAGGATTTGATCCCCGCCTCAAAGGGGTTCTATAGTGGAAGGTGAACTAGGCCTTTGTGGCGAAGTTCATCGGAGAATAGGGTGAAGCCTTAGTGGCGTTGAGTAGGCCTTTGTGGCGAGCTCACACCCCTCCAACGAGACGTACTCCCCTAAAAAGGAGGAACTCGGAAATACATCGTGTCTCCGTGTGCTTCCATCGGTTACCTCGTTCCTCCCTCTCTTTACTTACTTGTACTTGTTGCATTGATTGCTTGTCTTGTCATATAGGTAAATTCATCACTAGTTGCACTATCTAGAGAATTTACCTTTCTTGTCAAGCCTAAATTTGAGAAAAATTAAAATTTGCCGTAGCACCTATTCACCCCCCCCTCTAGGTGCCCATACTATACTTTCAATTGGTATCAGAGCCTCGGCTCTTCTATCGGGCTTAACCGCCTAAGAGTTTAAGTATGGGTGATGAGGATGACGCTCCGTCCGAAGGAAATGTGTCCATGAATGATCTCAATGCTTTGAGAGAATCATTGACCTCATCCATAGACACTAAATTTGAGGAGTTGCGTCTACTCATGACAACACTCCTCAAAGCCAAGGAACCGGAGGTGGTCGACTCATCCCCTCCGGGAACGGAGGGTGCCAAGATTGGGGTTGATGGTGAACCACTTAAAACTGCTTCCGCCGAACAATCCTCTAAGAAGGGTGCGAGTGGAAAGGAAGGATATCATGCCGTAGAAGGCTCATATTCTCCCGATCCTCCCATCCCCTTTCCTCATATAATTCCTAGGGGAGATCCACCTAAAATTGATGCATATTCTTTTCGTGAATGGCAATACTACATGGAGACTCACTTGAACTCTTCTTGTATAGATCTTTGGAGAATCACTCGTGATGGATACAAGCCATATGATCCCAAGAATCTCACAAGAAGAGAGGTTGTAGATTGCCAACTCAATTACACCGCTTTGTCCATCCTTCATCAAGCCGTGGGCCCCAATCACATGTCGCATCTTCAACACTTCTCCACCGCCAAAGAGACATGGGATGCCCTTGTCGTCATGTTTGTTGGGAATGAAAGCATGCAAAGAAATCGCTATGACACCTTGACCAATGAGGCCGAAGGATTCTTCATGCGTGATGGAGAAGATCACGTTGACATGTATCGGAGGCTCAAGTCTCTTGCCACCGCCTTCTCTAATGCGGGTGCAACACATATTGATGATGCTTGGATCAAGAGGAAGTTCATAATTGCCGTGATGCCTTTCGAGGGCACGGATATGAAGAGCATTCAAGGGAGACATGATTTCTCCACCATGACCTCTACCCAAGTCATGCAAGAGTTGAGCTCCTACAAAGTGCAAACCAAGAATGCTCTTGACAACCGTGCTAGGGCCATTGGAATGCATCAAGGAGCTTCCGTTGCTTTGAAGGCCAAGGTGTTGACAAGAGAAGTTGAGAATGATGAAGATGGTGAAGAAGCATTGCCTCCATTGAAGGAACAAGAATATGATCCCGTTCTAAAGGATCTAATAGCTCTCACCGTGCAAAAGTTTTGGAACAATCCCCCTAAAGGCAAGAAGTTTGTTGAGGAGAAGACCAAGTCTCGTTATGGTAATGATGGGGCTCAAAGAGTGAGATCTTGCTTCAATTGCCAAGACAAGTACCACTTCATTGCGGAATGCCCATATGAGAATAGAGAAAACCATAGTGGCAAGCTCATCCGCAAGGACAAGTCCAAGGTTGAATACAAGAAACCTCATTTCAAGAAGAAACCTTTCAACAAGAAGACTCCTACCAAGTTTGTGCTCTTGACTCAAGAGGAGTATGATTCCGGGAGTGATGAAGAAGAAGAAACAACAAGTGAAGTGGCCGCTCTAGCTATTGCTTCCACTCCATCTTCGTCATCCCTCTTTGAATCTCCCAATGAAAATCTTCCTCAACGCGATGCCAAGTGCTTCATGGCTAAGGCCACGGAGGTATCATCTTCTCCCAACTCTAAGACCCCCAGTGAACTAGAACATATTGCTTGTCTTAGAGAGGAAGAGGAAAGAGCCTCCTTGGATCGTTTTATGTCTAACATGCAAGGGGAGACCAAGAAGTACTTTGAGCATCTCATGAGGCAATTGGGAGAGGCCCAAGAGGCCCTTGAGAAGAAAGGTGAGATTGAGAGAAGGGATGCGGATGAAATTGCATCTCTCTCAATGACTCTTGAAGAAGAGCATGATGGTAGAGTTTCTCTAGAGGATGAACTTGAAACTATTGAAACCACTCATAATGAACTTGTCTCTAAAATCATTAAGGAACGTGATCTTGCTATTGCTAAATATAAAAAGGCTAAAAGGGATAAAGTAGAGTTTGGGGTTGGTCATGGTAAACTAACCGAGGAATTTGAAAAGCTAACCATTGCTCACAAAGCTTTGGAAAGCCAACACTCATCCCTCAAAGAGTTGCATGAACAACTTCAAACTCAACTTACTCAAGCTAACCATTCTAGCACTTCTACTTCTTCTTGTGATCATGCAAATATTATTGAAGAAAATGCTAGGTTGAAGGATGAACTTGCAAGGCTCAAGGGCAAAAGCACTCAAGTTGAAAAGGTGGTGCTTGCCACCCCACAAGTGGTTGCCTCAAGCACTAATGCGGTCATTTCTAGACCACAAGTGAGTGCTCCAAGGCAACAAGTGGGCAAGCAAGGTCTTGGCTATGTAGCCAAGAAAAGGAACAAGAAGAAGAAGAACAAGAAGAAGAACAAACATGGTGCTTCAGGTGGTATTGTCATGAGGGACAACACTACTCGTAGCTCCTCCACGGGAACTAACAACCCACACCATTTCTTATATGTTGATTATTATGGTGTTGTGCAAGCTAAATATGTTGGTCCTATTGAGGGTTTTATTGACTACACTATATGGGTTCCAAAGACCCTTGTTGCTAACATGAAGGGACCCAACTCGGGTCCTAACTCTAGTCAATGATCTCTTGCAGGACTATGCTTCCGGTGGGACTAAATGGATTCTTGATAGTGGATGCACTAATCATATGACCGGAAGCAAAGAACTTGTGACGGAGTTGCAACCAAATGATATCCAAGCAACCGTCACCTATGGGGACTCGTCCAAGTCTAAGGTATCCGGATTTGGCAAGGTTGTGGTGGCTCCCGATATCACTATCGTGAACGTCATGCTTGTCGAATCCCTTGGTTACAATTTACTTTCCGTCCGTTCTCTTAGTAAGATGGGTCTTTCCGTCTTCTTTGATGGTGATATGGTGGTCCTTTTGAGGAGCAAGACTCTTGACGTCGTTCACGTGGGACATGTTGAAAATGAGTTGTATGTGGTGGACTTTTCGAATTCAACCAACACTCAAGCAATGTGTCTTTTCGGGAAGGCGGACTTGGGATAGTTGTGGCATCGCCGCCTATCCCATGTCAACATGAGAACTTTGCAAAGTCTTCACAAAAGTGGCCTTATTGTTGGACTAAAAGAAAATGTTTCCTTTGCAAAGGATCGCGTTTGTAGGTCATGTGTTGAGGGGAAGATGCTTGACATTGTGCACAAGGCCAAGACTATTATCTCATCAAAGAGGATCTTGGAGCTTCTTCATGTTGATCTCTTTGGTGCCGTGCCCGAGGCAAGTCTTGGCGGCAAGAAGTATTGCTTGGTGATTGTCGATGATTATTCAAGATACACTTGGGTTTATTTCTTCAAGTGCAAGAGTGAGACTCAACAAACCATCATCGACTTCTCCAGCGAAGTGCAACGTCAACACAATGTGCAAATCATGGCTATTAGGAGTGATAATGGGTCGGAGTTCAAGAACTATACATTGAATGAATTTCTTAGTGAAGAAGGCATTCGTCACCAATACTCCGCCACTTATACTCCTCAACAAAATGGTGTTGCCGAAAGGAAGAATCGCACTCTCTTGGATATGGCAAGGACCATGTTGGCGGAGTACTCTTCTCCCCAATATTTATGGGCCGAGGCCGTATCCACCGCATGCCACTCCTCCAACCGCCTCTACATCCGCAAAGGCTTGAGCAAGACCCCATATGAGATCCTCACCGGCAACAAGCCCAACGTATCCTACTTCCGTGTATTCGGTTGTAAGTGTTTTTATTTGATCAAGGGTATTAGGTTGTCGAAATTTCAATCCAAAACTATTGAGGGTATTTTTGTTGGTTACGGTGCCGAATCCCACACTTATAGAGTCTATGACAAAGCCTCAAGGATTGTCATAGAATCTTGTAGTGTGGTGTTCGAGGAAAATGACGGCTCCCAAGTGGCGCAATTTCATGTTTCAAATGTAGATGTTGAAATGCCTCAAGAAGCCATAGGAAGGATGGGTGTGGGATTCTTCCGCCCCATCGAGGGACACCTTATGGCGACTCGAGAAGGACTATGCTCTACCCAAGTGGAGCCCTCCTCTACATTTGAAGATCAAGCCAAGGAGCCACCTACTACACCTAACCGAGAACATATTCAAGACCCTCCTCTCATTGATCAAGTGACTCCGCAAGTCGTACCCACTCCTCTCACTAATGCGAGTCAAGATCAAGGCCAAGATCATTCTTCCTCGCCATCCTCTTCTCAAGTTGAAGCTAGTGTTGAAGATATTGTTGATGACAATGTTGATGATCAAGGCCATGTTGGTCAAGATGGGGACCCAAATGATCAAGATGATCAAGTGATCCCTCCTCGCAATAATGAGGAGATCGAAGCCCGTCGCATCAAAAGGATAAGAAGAGCTTTGAAGCAAATTGATGCCCAAGATAAAAAGGTCTTGGAGGATGTTCAAGCTAGAAGATCCACTAGAAGGCAATTGGCTCATTTTTGTGAGCATCAAGCTCATATCTCTATGGTGGAGCCTAAGAAAGTGTATGAAGCTCTTGAGGACTCCGATTGGGTTGAAGCTATGCATGATGAGCTCAATAACTTTGAGCGCAACAAGGTTTGGAGATTGGTTGAGAAACCCAAGGATTGCCACAATGTTATTGGCACCAAGTGGATATTCAAGAACAAGCAAGATGAGAATGGCATTGTCATTAGGAACAAGGCAAGATTGGTCGCTCAAGGTTACACCCAAGTTGAAGGCATTGACTTTGATGAAACCTATGCGCCCGTGGCTCGCCTTGAGTCCATCCGTATCCTCCTTGCTTATGCTTCCTCGCATAATTTCAAGTTGCAACAAATGGATGTGAAAAGTGCTTTCTTGAATGGTCCACTAAAAGAGGAGGTATATGTTAAGCAACCTCCGGGGTTCGAGAATCTCAACTTTCCCAACCACGTTTACAAACTTGACAAGGCTCTCTATGGTCTCAAACAAGCACCTCGTGCTTGGTATGAGCACCTTAGGGAGTTGTTAGATGATCGTGGTTTCGAAGTTGGGAAGATTGACCCCACTCTCTTCACCAAGAGAGTAAAGGGAGAGCTTTTCATATGCCAACTCTATGTGGACGATATCATCTTTGGCTCAACTAACCAAGCTTTCAATAATGAGTTCTCTAAGCTTATGACTGACAGGTTCGAGATGTCTATGATGGGTGAGCTTAAATTCTTCCTTGGTTTTGAGATCAAGCAATTGGCCCGTGGTACCTTCATTTCTCAAGCCAAGTATACTCAAGACATGCTCAAGAGGTTTAACTTCCAAGAGGCAAAGATCAAAACCACTCCTATGCAAGTCAAGTGTCATCTATCACGCAATCCAAAAGGGAGTAAGGATGTGGACCAAAAGCTCTATCGTTCTATGATTGGTTCTTTGCTCTATCTTTGTGCATCTAGGCCCGATATCGTTTTGAGTGTAGGTGTGTGTGCAAGGTATCAAGCGGCTCCGAAGGATTGCCATCTAATGGCGGTTCATAGAATCTTTCGTTACTTGGTTCATACCTCAAGATTTGGTTTGTGGTACCCAAAGGGGGCACAATTTACTCTCAATGGATATACGGATTCCGATTGGGCGGGTGATCAAGATGATAGGAAGTCAACTTCGGGGGATTGCCAATTCCTTGGTAGGTCCCTTGTAAGTTGATCCTCGAAGAAACAAAATTGCATCTCTCTCTCCACCGCCGAAGCAGAATATGTTGCCGCCGCGAGTGCATGCACCCAATTGCTATGGATGAGGCAAACTCTCAAGGAATATGGAATTCATTTGGACAAGGTACCTCTTCTATGTGACAATGAAAGTGCTATCAAGATTGCATACAATCCGGTGCAACACACAAGGACGAAGCACATTGAGATTCGTCACCACTTCATCCGTGATCACGTGGCGAGAGGATACATTGCACTCGGTTATGTGCCCACCAAGGACAATCTTGCGGATATTTTCACGAAGCCACTTGATGATGCTAGGTTCATGTTCTTGAGGAATGAGCTAAATGTGATTGATTCAAGGAGTTTGGCTTGACTATCTTGCGCACACCCCTATAGATGAAACGTGTTCGAGCTTAGATGTAGGCATGGACATAGGGGGAGTGCTATCCTAACACATTGGATTCTCCCTCCCCCCATTATGCCCATAGCAAAAATTCATTGTAATCTCTCTTTTTCTAATGTTGAATTGTGAGCTTCAATGTTGAGTTTTGGCAATGCCCCCAAGATATATCTTCGCGGTTGCATACCAAGAACTCTTACATGGTGGCTTCGGCCACCAACCTCTTCATTGCGAAGAGTTGGATCTTAGTTGGGTTTGTCTACTTGTCATTTTATTGCATTTCGTGTGTTTTTCCCGGCTAAGTGTTTCTTCCTAGGAAAATCCCACTCAATTGTTTTATTTTTTTTGGTTGGTTGCTTCTTGCTCTTGAGAGGGATAAGTACTAGTCTCAGTTTGGTAATTCTATCCTAAGCCTTTCTCTCAAAAAGCCTTTCTTTCTAAGCACTAGTGTCGTCCGTTGAAAACGAGGAAATTTCGAATCTGGAGGCAGTCGGAATTTCCGGTTCAGTTTTGAACCGGAATATCCGGCTGTACCGGAATATCCGGTTCAAACTTGAACCGGAATATCCGGTTCGGCGAAATCCATATAACCTGGAGCCCGACGGGGATGGGCAGTTCTTGCCCTATTTCCCGTCCGCTCCTCCCCACCAAATCGCCGCCGCCGTGGTTCTTGGCCTCCCGGGCCGTTTCCTCCGCAAGATCTTGGAGATTTGACCCGGATCTTGATCTCCTCGCGTTTTGGATCGATTCTACCCAAGCTTTTCTCTCCATGGATCCCGGTATAGTTCAAATCTCTTGAATCTTGGTGCTATAACCTCACCTTCCATGGATGTGCGTTTTTGTTGGCTTGTTTGGTAGATTTCGTTCCGAAGAGGACTCCCCATACATGCTAGAAATCATAGAGTAGATCACTTGTTAGCAATCCTTGTGGAAATCTGAGATCTAGGTTAATTTTGTGCTGTTCCGAAATTTACCGGAATATCCGGTCCACGACTGAACCGGAATATCCGGGTAACCGGAATATCCGGTTCAGTTTTGAACCGGAATATCCGGCTGAGTCCAGTACTGTTTTAAGGGCAGCCCCAAATGAATCTTTCCCAGATTTCCACCTCGATTGTTTCCTGTCATCTTCTCTATCGTTTCTATGTATGTTTGTATCCGTTGTATGACACTAGTGTACTCATCTTGTGCTTTTCCTACTATATCTTGTTTCACAGATGGTGACCACGATCGAAGCGTTCCAAAGCGCAAGAAGCTTGTCTCTACCCGTAACAAGAGGAAACCTCGGCTCAACTATAAGACCGACATTCCGATTCAGGAGTTCAATGAGCTCAGAAAGAAGGATGCCTATCTGTCTCCAAGGGTTGGCAACATTGATCCTCGTTTCTGGAATCTGGAGCAGTCCTACATTTACACTGACATCTATTGTGACTTCCGCTATCCGTGTCGCCCTATGCATCCATATGACCATGCCGCTCTCAAGGCCAAGGATGAGTTTGCTGATGCTGCCAGTATTGTTGAGCGCTTCGGTTTGGTGAAGCTGATGGAGACCCAGTGCAACTACAACACGCAGCTGGTGATGCAGTATGTCCACCCTCGTGTACTCCACTGGTGATATTGTGACCCGTCTGAAGTGGATGTCTGGAGATACACCTTGTGAGGCATCCTTTGAGAGGTTTGCTCGGCGTCTTGGCTACTCTTACAGCGAGCACCCTCCTCTTGGTCACCGCGTCCATGAGGTTGATAGGCCGAGGAGGGAGGTGTCCATGGCTGAGCTTTACGCCCCTGGTTTCACTGTTGGGGGGCTTGAGGGACTGCTTCCTCTTTATGATCAGCTGGTGCGTATCTTCAGAGCTTTCCTTGTGCCGAGTGGAGGTAACAACGATGCTCTCACCACTCCTCTGTGCAACCTTCTGATTCTGGCTAAGGAGTGTATGGAGGAAGAGGACCCGGCTGTCTCATATACTGTGGATGTGATGGACATCATCTTTCACGAGCTCTATGCTGCGATGATTGGTGGCTACACCATACCCTATGCTCCCTACATCATGATGCTTATCAAGTATGAGATGCGGAAGGAGTACACCGAGCTTCCCATGGTTGAGCACAAGGTGAGGAAGCTGTATGTCAAGAGGAAGGTGAAGACTGCGGCTGCTTCTCGGAGTGCTCCATTTGAGGGTGGTTCCTCTATGGGTGGTCCTTCTAGCTCTCAGTCTGCTCCCAGGGTGCCTGTGTCTGATCTCACCACTTTGCGCAACGTCAGGAAGCTATCCTGGTTTCAGCGCAACGTGCTCTGCATGAAGCTGGACATTCACAAGGAACAGTACAGGGCATATCGCAGGGACACTGATTTGGCCAGCTCGCAGCGTCAGATTCTCCATCACGTGAGTGGTGGCACTGGTGATGTTCCTGCTCCTCTTGATGCTCAGTCCTACTCTGCTTGGTCTGCTGAGGATTCCACTCCTTGGGAGAGCATTGAGGCGGCCCTCAGGTCTACTCGGGAGACTGCTTCACGAGCTCATGATGCTGCTGCTGATGAGGAGGAGTCTGATGATGAGCAGGGATCTGGAGACGAGTCGGATGCTTAGACCGTGTCTGGGGCGTTAGCTAGCTATTTCCCTCCTTTTTGGTGTCTCGATGCCAAAGGGGGAGAAGTAGCTATTATAGACTACGGGATTTGCATGGGTTCGGGCACAAACATTTGCTTTTATCCTTCCTTTGAGCGCTTGTGTCCATTTTATCTTCATTTGTCGTGCTCTTGTCGTTTATTGTCGTTTAAAACTATGTGTGCTTATGTGTGTGACTATTGGTTATCTGGATACTATCATGGTTATCTATTTATGGTGTGTTGGTTATCTATCGGATATGTTGAGGAGATTATCTATGATTGTGCTTGGTTATTCTTGGATATATCGTTCTCGCACAAGGTATATACTTCTTTACACTCAACATATCGGTGATGTTGTCTCATTGTCGTGTTTGCTACTTGTTGAAAATCTCTTCCTATACATCATTGCATCCATTTGTGTTTGAGGCAAACAAAAGATATGCATAGAGATAGGGGGAGAGTTTTTCGTCTTGTTTCAAACATGCTTACTGTCAAGGTTTATTGCAAATCTTAGTATTGTCATCTAACACCAAAAAGGGGGAGATTGAAAGTGCATTTCGTTCTCCCAGTGTTTTGTGTGTTAGTTAACAATACTAAGTACATTATTTATCGAGGTGTTTAGTGTGCAGGTGTTATACTTAACATCGGCATCGAGCACTGAGAAGTCGGTGAAGTTTGGCCTGAGGTTTTTGGGACAGAACTCAACCGGATTATTCGGACCGGATTATTCATCCTGGACCGGATATTCCGGTTGCTGAGAAAGGAGCTCTAAAATGGCTAAGGACTGAGGATTTTGCATACTGGAATCAACCGGATTATTCGGACCGGATATTTCATCCTGGACCGGATATTCCGGTTACTGCGAAAAATTGCTAAGGACTGGAGTTTTGAGCTACTGGAGTCAACCGGATTATTCGGACCGGATTATTCATCCCGGACCGGATATTCCGGTTCCTGCGAAAAACTGCTAAGGACTGGAAGTTTTGAGCTACTGGAGTCAACCGGATTATTTGTACCGGATATTTCATATCTACCGGATATTCCGGTTGCAGTTGAGGAAGTGGAAAAATGGCTAAGGACTAGAAGATTTGCGTACTGGCATCTACCGGATTATTTGTACCGGATTATTTCAAATCAACCGGATAATCCGGTCCAGCACTGCAGTTCTGCGTGGAGCAAACTAACCGGATATTCCGGTCCAAACTTGAACCGGATATTCCGGTACCTTTTTTCCTGCACAACGACTAGTTGTGAGGAGGGACTATAAATAGCCCTCCTCTTCTTCCTCAAGATCTAGTTCTTCCCCTTAGCATTGATGAGCATTTAAGAACTCACCAAATCCCTCATAACTCCCAATCCCTCCACCCAATCTTGAAGATCTTTGGAGGATTGAAGGAGAAGGCCCCGATCTACATCTTCACCGACCCGTTCTTCATTTCCCCCTCTCTAGCTCGAGGGATCTTGCCTAGGGTTTCCTCTTGTGGAGAACCTAGGCATCTTGTTTCTAGTTGGTGATTCAAGAGTAGTTGGGAGCCCCCAATTAAGTTGTGGGTGTGTGCCCCAAGGTGTTTGTAAAGGATTTGATCCCCGCCTCAAAGGGGTTCTATAGTGGAAGGTGAACTAGGCCTTTGTGGCGAAGTTCATCGGAGAATAGGGTGAAGCCTTAGTGGCGTTGAGTAGGCCTTTGTGGCGAGCTCACACCCCTCCAACGAGACGTACTCCCCTAAAAAGGAGGAACTCGGAAATACATCGTGTCTCCGTGTGCTTCCATCGGTTACCTCGTTCCTCCCTCTCTTTACTTACTTGTACTTGTTGCATTGATTGCTTGTCTTGTCATATAGGTAAATTCATCACTAGTTGCACTATCTAGAGAATTTACCTTTCTTGTCAAGCCTAAATTTGAGAAAAATTAAAATTTGCCGTAGCACCTATTCACCCCCCCTCTAGGTGCCCATACTATACTTTCAACAAGGTACTCCTTTTTATCCCTAGTGAGGTAACTAAGAAAGGTTTAACAAAACCTAAGTGGGTCGCTGAAATTCTGTCACTTTCACAGCACTAGCCACCCCCCGTTACTCCAACTAATGCACCCATCACCCCACACACGCTCTCAAGAACTAGATTGATCAAAGCTAGCAAATAAGAACGGGGTACATAAGATACATCTACTCAAATAACTCAAGAGAAACAATTGCAATCTCAGATTCAATAACTCATAGAAAAGATCCACCACATAGGAATTACAATGGTGCCCGTAATCATGTGAGGCAGCTCATACGGATCTAATTAGTGAAGCACATAGAGAGAGAGATACAAGTGCTACTTCCACAAACCCATAGCCCTGGGGTGGACTACTCCCTCTTCATGGAGATGTCGATGGAGATGACGTTGGAGGGGTAGGAGATCACACTGGTGGCGCCCCGTCGGAGTTTCCCCCCTCCAATCTGGAACTTCTAGTATCTGTTTTGGTGTTTTGGCGGCGCTCTCCTCCGTAAGGGTACGGGGGACCCTTTTTATAGTCGGTTTTAGGTCAAGACGGAGTCAGTAAGTCAAAGATGGAAGGAATTGGGGCCACAGGGGCCAAAAGGGGGCCTCTCACGCGGCCAAGGAATCTGGCCGCGTGGAGGGTCCTCTTTTGGGCCTCCTTGCCCAATTCTCGTGGATCCTTCGCCCGCAAGTCTTCTCCTTCCAAGAAAATGACCCCCGCAGATTTTCAGGTGATTTCGCGGAAGGTTGCCCCCTGAAACGTCAAAAATATAGAAAACGGGGTTTCTGACAGGCAGGGTTAATTCCATAAAAGTTGGGGGACTTTGTAATTTAACCCCAAAATACTATAAAACATTGAATTATACCCTTATATGATGCAATATGTAATAGAAAACCATGTGAAAATATGCAAAATTCATCTATGCATTTTACATGCATCACCCTTCCGCCTATATATTGCCTTCCTTGGGAAAACCCCAAGTACCCGAGCCTCCATCCACGAAAAGTTCCGCAGCCGCCACCATCGTCAACCCTAGTTCAGGAGCGTTCTGAAGTTCTTCCCGGCACCATGCCGGAGAGGGGAATCATCACCATGCCTGCATCCAGAGTGATGTGTGCGTTCATCCTTGGACTACGGGTTCATAGCAGTAGCTAGATGGTTGTGTTCTCCAATTTTGTGCCATCATGTTTAGATCTTGTGAGCGGCCTAATATGATCAAGATCACTTATTGTAATTCTATGTTGTGTTTGCTGGGATCCGATGAATATTGAATACTATGTCAAGTTGATTATAGATCTATCATATATGTTATTTGTGATCTTGCATGCTCTCCGTTGCTAGTAGATGCTCTAGCCAAGTAGATGCTTGTGACTCCAAGAGGGAGTATTTATGCTACATAGTGGGTTCATGCCTCCAGTAATCTAGGAGAGTGACAGTAACTTCTAAGATTGTGGATGTGTTGTTGCCACTAGGGTAAAACAACAATGCTTTGTCTAATCATAATTGTGTTGTTTACATTACGCACTTAACTTAATGCAATAATCTGTTGCTTGCAACTTAATACCCAAAGTTTGCTCGGATGACGTCCTGAGGGTGGATTATTAGTCATAGATGCAGTTGGATAACAGTCTATGTATCATGTTTTAATGCCCTAATGAATATCATAGTAGTCATCATGTTATGTATATGCATTACGGTGCATTCTCTTTTTGTCAATTGCCCAGCTGTAATTTGTTCACCAAGCATGTTATTTATCTGTTATGGAGAGACACTGTCGTGGGATAATCACGGCAGATGTTACCAGGGGTAACTGATCTTGGGGCAAGTCGACACAGGCGTTTGGGAGAGGGTTTAGCTCAAGGGAAAACATGGTGCAATTTGATCTGATAGCCGGCAATCGAAGTCGCCGGATCTCTATTCTCGATATGATAATTCGATTAGGGTTTACACTGGATGCTCGATATCACGCGATATTGCTAGGGTTCTTAGATCTCTACCTAAAACTATACCTGGGGGTCGGTTTATAAAGCACCCGTACCCCCTAGCTTATTCGGCAAGGCATATTTCGGATCCTACCTGGACACGGCGCACTAACCATAACTTTCCTTTACAATAACCCATAACCCGGGCCGTTAAGCCCACAAGTTTGGGCCTTCACAAGCTTCTTTATTCTTAGCCGAATCCTGCACACCATCCTTTGGGCCGGGTTATTCCTCAGAGCTTGGCATACCGGGTTAGCATCCCCCTGTCAGTAGTCCCCAGAATAGCCTGGGCTTCATGGATCCTCCTTGAAGCGCTTGCTATTCCCCGCAAAGATGCCGAACATACGGGCATATGGAAGCCGAGTTAAGATGTTTTGATATTCTGCTAGGCCTCACTCCATGGTGGCCATGTAATAACCCGGATTTGGCCTCCAGACACTTAGGTTCAAATTCCCAGGTCCAGACTACAACAAAAATGCCAAGATCTCATGCTCGATAATCAGTCCCGTCATTACGGGGCAAATCCCTTCCTTCTTCTATCCCAATGCCTCGCCCAATACTTGACGCATATCTCGCAAAATCTTCGCTGATAACCATTACCCCGCGGTTTCCGGCTTCTGGCCGTTAGGATAGGCTCACCCTTGCCTTATAAATAGCACTTAATGGGTAACCCTAAGCCCCTCACCACGCCACAACTTCCCCTCTTCTTCCTTGCTCCTAACACCCTCGCAGCATCACCGTGAGGAGCTCGTACCTGCTACCAACGCAAGATCACCAGCGGCCGCGCCCGCCCTTGAGTCGCCTTGCGCCACCGTCAAGTGTCACCGTTGCTCCTCCATTTCTCTCATTCGAGCCACGCCGCTCGTCGCCATCGTATTAGACTCCAATCTCCCCGGTAAGCTTCTCGCAACCAGTTAATTCAACCTCACAACTTTCAATTTATCCAAGATCAGATCTAGGTCAACCCGCAAGTCATTTGTCCGATTGCACCAAATTAGATCGATTCGATGCTTGCCAACTCCTTTAATCATCTGCCCTATAGTCACAAATGATCCTCCAACCATCATTGATTACCAATTTTACTTAAAAATCATCCGCAAGCATTTCCATCTAGATCCGTTCCTCCTCGCTTTTCCGCTTATCGCATTAACACCCGGAAAAACCCTCCTTTTCCAGCTATTTCATTTGCGGTATAAATATGGGCAACCATCCGTCATCCCCAAATACCTTTCCCTACGTAAGTGACCAACAATTTCCACAAGTGTGCTCAATACCCGGACAGTTCTCAGCTTCGTACCTTCTTGATACCTTTATACTCGGATATTTCAGCATTACCGGGTCTTATTTCACACGCCTCTTCTCTTTGTGTTTTGCAGGCTGGCCCCATGGCTCCCAAGCGACAAGGAAAACAACCGGCTCCAGCGAGGACCACCCAAACCATATCCGCCAACTGGGGGCGTTCCACAACCACGAAAGCCAAATTGGACGAGCTAGCCGAATTAGGAACCCTCCCTTCTCAAAAAGACATCCACTGGAGGGTACCGGGTAATGAGACTCGTCCCACCCCCGAAGAAAACGAGGTAATCTGCTTCGTTGACCACGTGACCCGAGGATTTCGTCCTCCGGGTCATCCTTTCTTTAGGGAGGTCTTAGATCATTATGGACTCCGGGTGTTCGACATAGGGCCTAACTCCATGTTGAACATTACCCACTTCATTGTTCTATCTGAGTCGTACTTGTGCATGCCACCGAGTCTGACTCTTTTCATTGAGTTATTCCAGTGCAAGCCGTGCCGCGAAAGCGGCGACGGAGCGCTTCTCACTTGCGGCGGGGTATCCATCCAACGCCGTAAAAATTCTTTGATGGCAACCCTCAACCTGCACTCCCACGTTAAACATTGGCAGCTATCTTTCTTTTACTGCCACGATACCTCCCCCGACAGCGAAAAGAAGCTGCCGGGTTACTCAGAGACCCCCCTCAAGCCCTCCGAGTCTTTCAATGCCTTCGCATCAGACTCAGACAGGGAGGCAATCCTTCCTTCGCTAGCCAAGATAGCCATTCTCTCAGCCCAAGGCCTCCTAGGGCTCAATTTAATAAAAACTTGGGTCGATTTCCGAATCCAACCTAATTCCGTTCGCACCAAATTGATGTGCGAGTATTCGGGGCACACCACAGACGCACTCCGCTACTCCACCGAGAGCTTTGCGACCGGTGATACTATAAAGACCATCAAGGGCTTCTTGGCGGAGAAACTGGAGGTGATAAAGGGCATCGCCGGGTTACCCCCGTTTACCCGGGAAAATCCAGCTCCAGCGGTAATACCCGGCGCTCATAACTTGTTTCCACATTTCAACTCGATACTGCTTCTAAGCCTTAATCTTATCTTTTTACCTCAGGCTGATGACCCTTTCTGGATAGTTGAACCACTCCCCCCCTCCAGAGACCCGGAAGAGGAGGACGAGGCGGCTGACGATAGTGAAGGTACTCACTCAGGATCTGCATATTTTTACTTGCATTACTTTCCTCTCGTCTGTCTTTTTTCCAATGAATACACACCTGGTTCGCAGGGCTAGAGGACGAGGGTGGAAACAATGAAGACGACCCGGAGAGAACCGAGTCTGACCCAGAGGCAACAGTCGGGGCCAAGAGGAAAGGCAGGGGGACAGTGTCCAAGGTTCCTTTTTCCTCATTATCCTCTGAACCTTACTCCTTTGACCTCATGCGACGACTTAACCATCAATTATCAAATTCGTCATGCTTGAAGGATTCTTTCCCAGCCAAGCGCAGAGTAACACGGAGCTCCCCAGGTGAAGATCCCCTTAACCCGGGCATCTCCACCCCCTCGGTCCCTCGTGGCAGTGCTCCTCCATCTCGTTCTTCCAACTCTCCTCAGCGCCACCCTTCTCCTAACCACCCACGTGCCGGGCAATTCCGGGTTCCACTAGTGGTTCCTGCGAAGACCTCATCTGCTTCCAGTGGCGAGCTCCCACCGGATTACACCGTAAATGCCGGGTAAGTTTTTGCTATATTATTTCTTTTTGCATCTGACGAACTTTCATTCAAGCCGCCGTCATCATTAATAACTGCCTTTTCTCATCTTCCCTTCAGCGCTCAAGTCACCGTCAGTGACCCGGAAAACACAGAAACGGATAACCTCCAGGTGGAGAAGCCGACTGACGACGCAGACGCCGCAACTGGTGGTGATGCGACAACTAACCGGGAACAAGGCCCTCTGAACAATCCACTTTTCCAAACCGTCGGATCTCCTTCCTTATTGGAACCAGTAGACGAAGAGATAGAAATTCTAGATACAAGGATGAGTTCTCCCAACCCGGACACTCAGACTGTCCGAGTCTCCACTCCAAATGCGAGGAGAACCCCCCTACCAGATGATCAAGCTGCCGGCTCTTTCGGGACTCGCTCCGAGGAGTTAACTTTTGCCCAGATGCTGGAAACTCTGCGCACCTTAAGGGCTAACGAGGAAAACATCTTGGGGTCTTTAATGACCAAACACGAGGTAAATTCGATTAATATTGCTTGTACCTTTGTCCAGTCCCCAAGTTCCGAGTGAGTTCATTCATGACTTGCTCGGGACTTTTATTATACCAATGACTGATAACTGTGCTCTTCTACCTGACTAATGCTTTTTTAACATCCGTGCAGTCTTTCGTGACTCAATACGAGGAGAAACTTGCGGACGCCGCCAAGCTCATTGAAAAGGAGATATCTTTACGTGAAGCAGCCGAGGCTGAAGCCAGGAGGAATAGGCAATTAATGAAGAAGTACCGAAGAAGGGCTCACCAAGCCGAAGATGACCTGACAAGCCTTTCCGTCGAAATATCTGATACCTATCGTTCTTTGCTTGGTACGCTTCCTTCTCCGGGTTTATCCTTTTGACAAACAGCAAAAAATTTCCAACTTATATCTTCATTTTACTTCAGGCCCGGACGAAGCCATGCCGGATGAAGATGACATTGCCAAGCTGAAAACCATAAAGAGTGTTATCCGGCAGCTATGTGCCGGAACCAGATGGATCCTTGACGAGTTGCGGTGTCCGGGTAGAGGACATGTTGATCTGAAGAGGCTGCTGGACGCCTTATCCACTGTTCCCGAGTGGATTCGGCACTGGAAGCGCTCGTCTTGCCGGGTTGGAATGACCCGGGGGCTTGCACTTGCCAAGGCTTATCTCCCCAAGCTCGAGCTAGCGAGGCTTATGAGCGGCTTCCCAGAGTTCAAGCTTGACGGATCCAAGTTTTCGGTGAAGGATTTTCAGGCCATCCAGAAGGAGGTCCGTTACCCGGCCAGCGTAATTGCTGATGAGCTGGACGTTAATATACTTGTTCCAGCATATGATTCTGCCGTTAAAGTGATTAAGTCGGATCTTCCTGAGCCGTATGACATGCTTGCCCGGTGGAAGGAGGAAGCTGCCGCGATAAGGGCGGAGGCTGCCAGGAAGCAAGCTGAAGCCGACTCTGCTCCTGCTACCTCAACACCAATCGTTCCGCCCCCTGCGGGGGCTGGTACCGCTGATCCGGGTGCTGCTGCTACCAATGATGGCAAGGGGAAGGCCAAGATGAACGCCGAGTGATATGTGGTCTCTAATGCCTCTTCTTAAGCGCCAGTCGGTCAACATACTTTTTGAAACATTTATATTTTGTGTGGTGCACCTGTGCACCTATGATATTTTTTCATCAGGATTTTGTAATGCACGCTAAGGCCTTGATATACTCGATGCCTGTTCCGGCCTTTTAAGTTTAAGCTCATCTGTTCTCGATATCCGGTTTTATTTATTGTTCCTTTTGTGAAAACTCAATTTCCGGGTCTCATGGGTATTGACAAGCGGATTTTGCTTCGAAGTCCCCAAGTCCCCAAAACTCGGATATTTGGATCTTTGCAACTATACTAGTAAGCCACTTTTTCTCTTTTCAAGATTTCAAGCTACTGGGCCCGGATTGCCGAGTCTGGGACACTTGATCTTGAAAAGAGAACAAACTGCTTACTGCTAATTTCACAAAGATCCATGAGTTGTTTCACATAGGTTTTGAAGTTATGCTTAATAGTCGTTGAGTTTCCAGCTATTCAGCCTTGTACTCTGCATAACTTGTGGTTTAGATGACCCTTTTGACTGTCTTGTACTGTAAGCCGGCTTTCGCGTGGATACCATGTTGTTACATCAATACGAAGACGTAGCCAGCCAATCCCCGTCGGGTTTCATGACTAACTGCCATCGTAAGCGAACACATCATGCCACTTTAATGCGAGTCACATCGAGCTTAAGTAAGAACAGCCAAGAAATTTGGACTTCTTTGTCCGGTTATAAGATTGTAGCCGTACTCGTTTGCAAGTAATCGGCCCTTATAACTCATAGGCATCATGGCCGGGTCTTTGAGTTTGTAACTGTGCTATTCAAGCGACCAGCCCCCAAGACCTAGATATACGCATCGTACTGAGAATACATAACCTGATAACAATCATCTCTTTTCTTGATAACCATCTCTTTTCTTGATAACCATCTCTTTTCTTGATAACCATCTCTTTTCTTGATAACCATCTCTTTACTTGATATGAAAAATGTAGGTCAGCAAGCCGCCTCATTAAAAACCCGTCCAGTCCCCAAAGGTACCCTGGATAGGAAAAGAGTACGTCAGAAAACCTGCTGCCTATTACATCGTGCAATTCCACTTGCCAATATAGTCTTTACTAAGTATAATACGGACGTAGCTGAGCCACGTTCCATGGTCTATCTCTTTCTTGCATAGATGAAGTGGTGTGTGCGGTGTCGTTGACTGTAGCCGACTCTTCCCTTGCATCTATCAAATAATATGATCCGTTATGCAGGTTCCGGCTTATGATAAATGGTCCTTCCCATGGTGGTGATAATTTGTGTTTTCCTTCGTTTGACTGTACCAGGCGCAGAACCAAGTCTCCTTCCTGGAATACCCGGGTCTTCACACGCCGGCTATGATACCTCCGTAGATCTTGCTGATATATGGCTGATCTTTCCAGGGCTTGTTCTCTTTGCTCTTCTAACATATCTACGGCGTCCTGCCGGGTTTTTTCGTTCTCTACTTCGACGTAAGCTGATACTCTAGGCGAATCGTGAATAATGTCACTCGGTAATACTGCTTCCGCACCATAGACCATGAAGAAGGGTGTCATCTGAGTGGATCTGTTAGGTGTAGTGTTGATACCCCAAACCACAGAAGGAAGTTCTTCGACCCATGCACCAGCAGCCCTGACACAGGGAACTCGCAATCGTGGTTTTAATCCGCGAAGCAATTCTTGGTTTGCCCTCTCCACTTGTCCATTGGCCTGGGGATGAGCCACTGATGCCACATCGAGCCGGATTCCATTGTTGCCACAAAACTTCTCCATCTCACCAAGGGACATGTTGGTTCCATTGTCGGTAATTATGCTGTGGGGGTACCCGAACCGGTAGATAATCCTTTTCAGGAACTTGACTGCTGTAGCTGCTTCGCAATTAGTAACTGGCATAACCTCAACCCACTTGGTAAACTTATCAATAGCCACCAAAAGATGTGTCTTCTTGCATGGTGACATATGAAAGGGGCCAACCATGTCCATACCCCAGACGGCAAACGGCCAAGTTAACGGGATAGTCCGCAACTCCATAGCCGGCACATGGGTTTGGCGAGCGTACCTTTGACATCCGTCACACCTTGCTACCAATCGCTCCGCATCCGCTAGGGCCGTGAGCCAGAAAAACCCGTGCCGATAAGCTTTAGCCACAAGAGACCTTGTGGACGCATGATGTCCACAGTCGCCTTCATGGATTTCCTTGAGAATCTGTCTGCCTTCTTCCGGCGCTACGCAGCGCAAAAAGACTCCTGCTGCACTTCTCTTGTACAATTCCCCATTGATGATAGAATATCCCTTTGCTCGCCTCAAAATTTTCCTTGCTAATACCTCCTGTTGTGGTAACTCGCCTCGTGATAGGTAGGCCAAAAATGGTTCTGTCCACTCGGGAATAGTACGTACAGTGGCTACGAGTCCTGAATCCGGGTCTTGATTTGCCAATTCCTCCTCTGACTCGATTTTAACTGATGGTCGCCATAATTCGTCCAGGAAAACGTTAGGTGGGACCGGCTCTCTGCGCGAGCCGAGTCTGGCGAGGGCGTCGGCTGCCTCATTCTTTCTTCTGTCTATATGCTCCACCTCATACCCGGAAAAACATCCTGCAACCCTATCAACATCCCTGCGGTATGCTGCCATAGTTGCGTCCTTTCTATCCCACGTTCCTGACACCTGCTGTACCACAAGGTCCGAATCTCCGAAGCATCGTATCCTCTTGATGTTCATCTCTTTGGCTACCTTTAAGCCATGCAACAGGGCCTCATACTCGGCCACGTTGTTGGAACAGTCGAAGTGAATTTGTAGCACGTAACTCAATTTGTCCCCTTTGGGTGATGTTAGCACCACCCCAGCTCCTGATCCCTCGTACTGCTTTGATCCGTCGAAGTGCATGATCCATGACTCGGAATTTGGAACCGTTGCAGTCATGCCTGTATGTGTCCAGTCGTTAACGAAATCAATTAAAGCTTGAGATTTGATTGCTGACCTGGGTTCGTAGTTGATATGATAATCCCCCATCTCTATCGCCCATTTGGCTATTCTTCCCGTCGCGTCCGAGTTTCTGATGATATCCGACATTGGTATTGAACTAACCACTGTTATGGGATGTTCTTGGAAATACGGCTTCAGCTTCCGGCTGGCCATAAAGACCCCGAACACCAACTTTTGCCAATGTGGATAGCGCTGCTTTGCTTCTGATAATACCTCGCTGACGTAATAAACCGGCCTCTGAACCGGGTATCCTTTCCCATCCTCTTGGCGTTCCACGACAACTACTGCACTGACGGCTCGGGGGCCAGCTGCCACATATAGTAACATAGGTTCTTTAGGACCCGGCGCCGCTAGTACTGGTGCTTCAGATAACTGCTTCTTTAGTGCCTCAAATGCCTCGTCTGCCTCTTGATCCCACACGAACTTATCTGATTTCCGCAAGAGCCGGTACAATGGTATTGCTTTTTCTCCGAGTCTGGATATGAATCGGCTCAAGGCTGCTACGCAGCCCGTGAGCTTTTGAACATGCTTCAAATTTTCCGGTTTTTTCAGACTCTGGATGGCCTTGATTTTATCCGGATTTGCCTCGATTCCTCTCTCGGAAACTATGAAGCCGAGTAATTTCCCAGCTGGAACTCCAAACACGCACTTTGTCGGGTTAAGCTTCATCTGGTACCTCCTCAAGTTTTTGAACGTCTCCTTTAGATCATCGATAAATGTCTCCGCCTTCCTAGTCTTGATGACCACGTCATCCACATAGGCATGGACGTTACGTCCGATTTGGTCCTCAAAGCACTTTTGAATACACCGTTGGTAAGTTGCGCCAGCGTTCTTCAACCCAAACGTCATAGTTTTATAACAAAAGGCCCCAAAAGGGGTTATGAATGATGTTTTCTCCCAATCCTCCCTTTTGAGCTTAATCTGATGATACCCGGAATATGCGTCCAGGAAGCATAACAGATCGCTTCCAGCTACCGCGTCTATAATCTGATCTATCCTTGGCAGCGCGAACGGATCCTTTGGGCAATGTTTGTTGAGACTCGTGAAGTCAATGCACATCCTCCACTCGTTGGTTTTTTTCATCACCAGAACCGGGTTAGCCAACCAATCCGGGTGAAATACTTCCATGATAAAGCCGGCTGCCAATAGCCGAGCGATCTCTTCGCCTATAGCCTTCCTTCTTTCCTCATTCATTTTCCTCAAACCTTGTTTCACGGGCCTGGACTTGGGATCCACATGCAAACTGTGCTCAGCCAATTCTGTAGGGATACCCGGCATGTCGCTAGGTGTCCAGGCAAACACATCTGCATTCGAGCGAATAAACTCCACGAGCGCTCCCTCCTGCTCTTTTCCCAGGTTAGACCCTATGGTAAACTGCTTAGTGGAATCCCCTTCGACAAAATCTATCTTCTTGGTGTCTTGCGCTGCCTTGAATTTTGCTCTCTCATCCTCAGTATTAGGCTTTTTCAAGGCTGTTCTATCGTCCGGATTTACTTGAGACCGGTAATATTCGAGCTCTTCCTTCCTGCATGCCTGCTCGGCCATAACTGAATCTCCTTCGTCGCACTCGGCCGCTACATCCCGGTTCCCATGTATAGTGATGGTCCGTTTAGGACCCGGGATTTTCAGCTGCAAATACACGTAGCACGGCCTAGCCATGAATTGGGCGTAAGCCGGCCTCCCAAACAGTGCGTGGTAAGGACTGCGCAATTTGACCACCTCGAACGTGAGCCACTCAACTCGATAATTATCCGTCGATTCTCCAAAAGCAACTTCCAAGGTGATCCTTCCCTCGGGGCTCGCCGAGTGACCTGGTACGATCCCATGAAAGATTGTCGAACTTTTTTGTAACTGAGACTCTTTGAGACTCATCCGTAAGAAGGTTTCCCAATAAAGGATGTTGATGCTGCTTCCACCGTCCATCAGGACCTTCTTCAATTCGTAACCATTAACCTGTGGAGCAACCACCAATGCCAAGACTCCTGGACGCTCTATTTTCTCCGGATGGTCTTTTCTACTCCATGTTACCTCTTGTTCCGCCCATCTGAGATGTCCCGGCGCGGCCAACGAAATCGAGTTTGCCGCTTGCTTTAATGTCTTCTCGTTCCTGCTGGAAGTTCCTGTAGTATGCACATGATATTGTCCTTTTAAATTAGTCGTTCGTACCGTGCCGATGAAGATGTTGATCCGGCCGATCGTCAATATAGATCCGGACTCGAGGTGATCCGATTCTGGCCCCCAGCCGGAATCGTCCACCATCTTTTCTCCTTCGTGGTCGATGTAGATTTCGCCAATGACAAGATTTTCCATGCCCTTCCGAGCTTCTCCCGTGATGTAAACACCTTTGGACGCAAGCCCCACGGTGGGCGCCAACTGTCGTGGGATAATCACGGCAGATGTTACCAGGGGTAACTGATCTTGGGGCAAGTCGACACAGGCGTTTGGGAGAGGGTTTAGCTCAAGGGAAAACATGGTGCAATTTGATCTGATAGCCGGCAATCGAAGTCGCCGGATCTCTATTCTCGATATGATAATTCGATTAGGGTTTACACTGGATGCTCGATATCACGCGATATTGCTAGGGTTCTTAGATATCTACCTAAAACTATACCTGGGGGTCGGTTTATAAAGCACCCGTACCCCCTAGCTTATTCGGCAAGGCATATTTCGGATCCTACCTGGACACGGCGCACTAACCATAGCTTTCCTTTACAATAACCCATAACCCGGGCCGTTAAGCCCACAAGTTTGGGCCTTCACAAGCTTCTTTATTCTTAGCCGAATCCTGCACACCATCCTTTGGGCCGGGTTATTCCTCAGAGCTTGGCATACCGGGTTAGCATCCCCCTGTCAGACACCACTAGTGAACTGTGGACCTCGGTCCATTCTTTTACACTGATAATACAACCTACTGCAAACACTATACTTTTTTGACTGCAAACACTTTTCTCATTTCATTCACTGCAAACAAAAATCATTTGCCACACTATACGTCTAATCCTTTGTTTTCAGCAAGACCGGTGAGATTGACAACTTCACTGTTTCGTTGGGGCAAAGTATCTTGGTTGTGTTGTGTGCAGATTCCACGTTGACGCTGAGCCTGGTAGTGCATCCTGCAATCATCAACTATCAAAAACCTTCAGAAGTGATTTCTTTCTCCTAGTGGTCCGATTGAACCTTGGGTTCTTACTGAGGGAAAGACATGCTGCTGTACTCATCATACCTTCCTCTTGGGTTCTCCGAACGAACGTGTTTTCACGCGCCATCAAGGTCTTTTCTGGCGCCGTTGCCGGGGAGGAAGAGAATTTCTGAGAGGGGAGTCTCTCACCTACAATATTTTTACTTTGTTATTGTTTTGCTTAGTATATTTTATTACGTCTTGTTTGCTTCTTTATATCAAAAACACACAAAAAAATAGTTCCTATTTAAAGTTGCCTTTATGTCTAGTCATGTTCCTATTACTATGTCACCCAATCTTCACTTTCAAACAAGGGAGTGAGGAGAGTTTTAAAGAAGCTTGGTCTAGATTTTTTTATTCTTATTGTAAAACTGAGCCTAAAATGACTAAGCATGTTTCTTAGTAGCTTTTACTTTGGTCTTGTTCATTGTTCTAGAGTTACTATGTCTACCGAGGAAATGATCTTCACTTTCAAACAAGGGAGTGAGGAGATTTTTAAAGAAGCTTGGTCTAATTTTTTATTCTTATTGTAAAACTGAGCCTAAAATGACTCTAAGCATGTTTCTTAGTACCTTTTACTTTGGTATTGTTCTTTGTTATAGATATGCTTTGGATGCTGTAGTAGGAGGAGATTTCCTTCATTGTGATAGGGGTCAAGCTTTTAATGCCATAAAAAAGTTGATTGCAACCTCTAGCTCACCTAGTAAATTTGATTCAGCCCTTGTGAGCATTCATGCTAGATTAAACACTCTTGAGACACATATATCTTGTTCAAAAGAAGGTTATAATCGGATTCGTGAACATTATGATTGTGTCCTAATAAATTTTGAAACCTCAAAATGGATCCCTATAGTAAAAGTTGCTATAAATGGTGAAACTTTTCATGCTCATTGTGATATTATGTCTGAATTTTTTCTTATGCCTAAAGTTATTTACGAATCTTTGAATCTTTGGGAACTTTCTGAAGGTGGAGAAGGAATACCTCTTACTGATAATGTTATTATATTACCCATTGAGGATATCTAGAGGAGTGTTTACAAAACTCCTCAGAATAACGGTATCCACTGATTATCTTGTTATTGAATGTGTAGGAAAAATTGGTTATTTACCCATAAGTTGAGCAGGCTTGGATTATATACCCAAAGTTGAAAGTTTATTGGTATATTACCCAACAGGTACTTGAAAGCAAAAAATGAAATATTGTAGACCAATCCTGGTATACGAAATCAATAGGCTAGCATTAACCGACCCCATCCATAAAAAGAAATAGCGGTCAACCTCATTGGCAAAGCATCAACAAAATGGGTCGTTCACGGTATGAGAAAGGAGTCACATGTAGTGGTTCTGAACTATTCATCAAGGCAACGTATTTTTCTCTTATTCTTTTCTCTGTCACTAATCTATTAATGCTCACAGACTTACGACACTACCGGTACATTCCAGGTGCGATTAGTTCCAATGGATACATGATGCTAATACTATACGATATCAAGAAAATAAGTGGAACATATAAAAAAGAAGTGGCATAATCTGCGCAGACCAAGTGCGTCTTCCACCAAGTAATAAACAAATAGCCTGTGCTGGTTCCGTACTAATTTTGCGACAAATCAAAGTATTGTTGTTTTTTGAAATCAAATAATATATATATATATTAAGCAAGCAAGCCCGCCTCATTAAAAACCTTCCAGCCCCCTTAGGTGCCCTGGTAAGGAAAATAGTGCGTCTGAAAACTTGCTGCTCACTGGACAAATAAAAGTATTGTTAGATGAAACGTACATCACAAGAAGATCCTGAAAGTACTAATGTTCACCGATTATGCAAAATAATTAAAGGAACTACGAGTTTTAATCTATTATTCTCTTTCTAGGGGCAATCTTCTTGGCTGTCTTTGTCTTTGATTTTGTCGGTGTCCTCATTGGAGGTGTAGTGAATGTTAACTGAGATCCTCCATCTCCAAAAAGTAGAAATTGGCTTTAAAAAATATGAATATGTCACAAATAATGCATAGACTAAGAAAAAAAAACGAGTTGACGATGCAATATATCACCTTCTTGTAACAGGTCTAGTACTTGTGGATGGTTGGACAGGGGTATCCGTCCTCATAGGTGTAGAAGGACTACGTGCAGCTTGACTATAAAACAGAAAAATATGCATAAGATGTCACAAACTGAATGCTTAAAAAAATTGGTTGGCATGTAATATATTTACCTCCTAGTGACCGGTCCGGGGCTCGTTGACGGTTGGGAAATGGTATGTACAGATTGGCTATTAAAAGTGAAAATAGTGTCATAAATTGTATATGCTAAAAATTGAAAGAGTTGACATGTAAAATATCTACCTCCTTGTGCTTGGTCCAGGACTCGTTGATATCGAAGGATTTCCATTTATACTTGTGCTTGCATGATCCCATGGTACTGTATTTCTCTTACTTCTACTTTTCCTACCACATAAAGCACACCAATATTTGTGTAAGTTGAATGCATAATTGTACAGGCTAAATACAAACATGTGCATAATTGGAATGTGTACCTTTTCTTGGTACCATTTAAAGGGCAACCGGCTTGCCTATGTCCTAGATCTTGACATTGTTTGCATATGTTTTTACCTCCCGTCTGAACCTTTTTCCCTTGATAACCACTTTTTGTACATTCCTTGATCCTCAATTTTCTAGGTCTCCCTCTCCCTCTTTTGGATATGGGTGGTTTCAACACAAATCCAGGATCAACAATAGGCCACTGAGACTTCCCTGTTAGTGGTTCTATTTCCCCTTGATATGTTGCTCTGAATCTTGCCACCGAGTATTAGTTATGCACAAAGTCTTCTAGTTTGATTTTGTGTGCAGCTAATACAATCAAAGCATGTCAACATGGCTTGCCTGTGTGCTGCCATTCTAGGCAAGTACACTCATGTTTAAGACAGTTGACTACGTGTCGAAGGTCATTTTGTGTAGTATCTTTGACCTCGGCACTCAGCTCGCCAGATGCACGTGTCTTAAGATGGCCTAATCCTCTAGAGCGAACATTCAACTCTTGTATGATGGTAGTATTTTACCTTGTAGTCTTGCTCCCATTGCTCTCCTCTTTTTAAAAAGAACCATAATCTTCTCCCTCAACTTATCAACTAGTTGTGCAATAGGTAAATCCTTTATACCTCTGATCCAAGAGTTAAAGGTCTCTGCAAGATTATTAGTTATGGAGTCACACTTGATATCTGGATTGAACCCACACCTGAAAAGGCAAGAGGAATTAAGTTTGTGCAGTAATAGTGAAGTAATGAACATGACATTGACATGAGCTACAAAACGCACCTCATCCATAGCAAATTATGGCACTCCAGTAGGTATGGTGCTACCTTAATGCTTCCTGCAAATATTTTGCTCATGTGGTGGTCAAATATCTCTCTTTCATATGCCCTGGTTGCTGGCCACATGCGGTTATATACTTTGACACGGAATTTCTTAACAAGATTTGCCATAAGGTGCTTAATACACTCCTTTTCTCAGCATTAGGGAAAACATCCCTTACTGCACTCTCCAAACCTTTGCAAGCATCTGTGCACACGACCAATAAAGGGGGATCACCTATTGCCTTGTTTAGTTTAGTCATAAACCATGTCCAATTTTCAGTAGTTTCTGCATCAAAAAATCCGAATGCTATTGGAAACATCCAATTGTGTCCATCCAAAGTTGTAGCCGTGCTAGTTGCCCATTCCACTTGCCATTTAAGTGCGTCGAATCTATACTTATGTATGGTCTACAACCACTCAAAAATCCATCAATGCAAGGCTTGAGCGCAATAAAGAATCTATTGAAGTGTACTTCTCCATCGATATTTTTAGTGTTCTCAACAACACTTTATGGAGACCTTAGCTCTATCTCAGCCTTGAAGCTATAAAGCAATTGAAAGCTTTCTTCCCAAGTACCATATAGTTTACTTATTGTTCTTTCTCTCGCCTTCCATACCGTCCAATATTTAAGTGTGATACCAAAGTCCTCTTCCAACTTATCTAACAGTTCTGCAACACTCGTTTCAGGCTTCTTCCTCAATCTAGGCAGTGCCCTCTCAGCAATCCAACTCTGAGATGCCATACTAGATGGTTTCCTGCTGCTGGTTAAACATTCATGATCGAGCCCTACATTCGTCACTTGCAAATAGAAGTATAAGTAAATGACAAGAGAAAATAAGTACAAGTGGTAACAAATGATAAACAAGACCAACAATAAAGAAAATTATCCATAACAAGATTAGTACCATGATAGCTCCCTCGTGTTGCCCTTTTTTAGCTTTAATCTTCCACTTACATCCTTCAGCTTTACAAGCACCCTCAAACCTACCCGGTTCAGATCTTAGAGTTTCTATGTCAAACTCCCCCATGATTCCATATTGTTTTACAGCCACTCTAAATTCCTCCATGGAAGGAAAGGTGTCTCCTTCCTCCATATTTGGGTTATCCATGTCATAATCAATGTTCTCCTCCTCAGGTACACGATCATCAACTCGAATGGTTGCACCTTCGATGTCAACATCTTCATAATTCATTTTGTCTGTGACATCTACATTAGCGTCATGAGCACTCGTGGCATCAACACTTTCATCATTCAATGAAGTGGCTTCCATTGGTCTCTCGTCCTCGTCCCTCAAGCCAAGAAAAGTGAACATATGATCCTCGGCCACGGGAACATTAAATCCATCATCATTTTGTTCAATAACAAGACTAGACCAGTCCACAGCCCCGAAGTCCGTTGTTGATGCATTAGCACCCTCGTCTCCAGTATTGGTGTTAGCGTCCATCATTCCCTAAATAACACAAATGATTTTAAAATAAATCAGTGGTTATTGCATCTTAACCGTGTCATTTGTGTTTAGACAAAGTGTACTTAAATATTAATTGTTATTTTTGTTCAGATAATAGATATGATCATTTTATATATTAATCAAAAACAAATTCATCAGAATTAAATTTACTATAAGTGTGAATATGCATGCAGGTGCAGGCCACAAATTATGAAATGACTTGATTAATACTTCCGGTAATAATTGTACTCAAATCGAGTGAAGAAACATGAAACATGAAGCCAAAGAACCAAGGGACCATGTTATCTAGCTTAAACATGGCTCGCCATCTGAGTGTCCACAACCATGGTAATAAGCAAGCGTACATGCATGTATACACTTGCTGTAAGGGCAGGGTTTGAAAGAGCAGATTAAAGATTGAACACGTACATGCGGACGGCTGGCGCCCGTCGGCAGCACCGCCAGTCATGAGCGGACGGTGTCGAATACGGTAGACGGCGACAGCCACGACTTCAACGGACGGGCAGGCGACGAAGGCGTGTTTGCTGACATGCTGCTACTTGCGGCGTGGAAATTGCGGCGGCGCTGTGCATGAACCGTAGACTTGAAGATCTGATGACTATGGACAGGTAATCACGTACAGGAAGATTGTGAGATCCAACCGATTATGGGCTGACATATAATTGCTTCGAGGTCCCTGTTGAATTTTTATTTTGCTCTCAAATACATATCGGGTATTTTACCAAGTGACCTCCAACTTTGGGTACATAATCCAAGGCTGCTCAACTTATGGGTAAATAACTAATTTTTCCATAGGAAAAGGACAAATTACTCTTGAAAGATCTCTGCTAAAACTCTTGGGAGCCACAATAGCTATGGGAAAAGGCACCATGAATTTCACCTCCACACTAGGCTGCCGTCATGTGTTCGCTAAAAGTAAGAGTAGTGGTAAGAGAGGTAAACGCAAGGTTTCTGTTATTGATTTGGATGGTTCTTCACTTGAAAATACTCGATTCTTGCTTTTTGTGCATAGCTGAAAGGCGTTAAAGAAAAACACTCTTGGGAGATAGCCCATGATATATTTCTGTAATTTTCTTTTGTTTTCTTTGAGTCAAGATGGTTTTTACTTCTATAAAAACTCCTTTGTATCTTTAATTTTTCGAATTATTGTGCCAAGTAAAGTCTCTAGTGGAAATTTGATGCTAGATTCGGATTTCTCCGCAGGAACAGAATTTTGATGTCCACCGTTTAATTCATAATAAATTCAATAAAAATCGAAACATCCTAAAAACAATTATGCATGATCCTTAGATATGTATGCAACTTTTCTTAGTTCTGGGTTTTCTGATCTAAGCAACGTAAGTGCCTCAAAAAAATTCGTGTTTACAGACTGTTCTGATTTTGACAGATTATGCCTTCTATTTTGCATTCTCTCTTTTACTATGTTGAGTGGATTTCTTTGCTCCAAAAAACATCAGTGGTTATAGCTAATGTTTAGAAAGTATTGGTAATGCTTGTTTCCATGCATAACAAGTGAGTTTTTAATTATGCACTAACCCTCTAATGAGAATTACTTTAGGTTTGCTGTGAACAAAGTTTTCAAGAGTCAAGAGAAGAGGATGATATAATGTGATCAAGAAGAGTGAAAAGCCTAAGCTTGGGGATGCCCCCGTGGATCATCCCCGCAAATTTCAAGAAGACTCAAGCGTCTAAGCTTGGGGATGCCCAAGCCATCCCCTTCTTCATCAACAATCTATCAGGTCACTTCTAGTGAAACTATATTTTTATTCGATCACATCATATGAAGTTTACTTGGAGCGTCTGTTTGTTTTTCTTTTGTTTTATTTTGTTTTCTTTTGTTTTCCTTGCTGCAAAAATATAGTTGGACCCTAACGTTCCTTGTTTGCGAAAGAGACACGCTCCACTTTTTCGTTTGAATAATTGCTATGCTAGTATTCTTAGTTTGTCTTCTAGCTGCTGCAAAATTTCCTGTTTAGCTCTTGTTTTCATTGCATCTCTTGTTTAGAGATGTAGGTTTTAGTAGTGTTATGTGAGTACTCTCATGTTTGCTTGCTGTAGCATGTAGAGAGGTTTTGTTAAAGCATGTCTTTATGGTGCTTGTTGGGAAAAGAAACTGCTGCTTGTGGTAGAATTTATAACGGTGCAAGTAGAAGCTTGTATATACTGTGGCTAGACTTTTTCATATCATGCTAGATGTTATTTTAATTCTAAATCCTTGTGGTTATTTAGTAGCATGATTAGCCTCAAATAGCTGAGAGTGTTTAATGTGTCGTTGAAATAATCATGAGTTGTTCTTGTCATATTGAAGCATAAATTTGTGGTGTTCTCCTTTGAATATTTTATTTGGTTGACTTGGCGCATGCTCACACCATGTTTATGACTATGAACCAGTAAGGAATAGCCTCCATGGTCATTTCTAGTGAAACTATATTTTTATTCGTTCACATCTTATGTACTTTACTTGGAGTGTCTGTTTGTTTTTATATCTATAATAAACTTGGTTGGATTCTAGCATTATTGTGTGGGAGAGAGACACACTCCGCTTTTTCATATGAATACTCGTATTCTTCATTTATTGTCTAGCTGCTGCAATTCTTGTAGCTCCTGTTTTTAATGCATCTCTTATTTAGAGTTGTTAGTTCTTGTATAGTAGTACTCTCTTGTTTCATTGATAAATTATTTGGAGAGTTTGTGTTGAAATAAATTAAATGGTGTTTGGTTGGAAACAGAAAATGCTACATGTGGTAGATGGTATATTGGAAAAGACATACATACTCTTGTAGATCACTGTCTTGGATAATTTGATACTTGGCAATTGTTTTGAGCTTTCAAGTAGTTCATGTTTAAGATCTTGTATCATGTGGTTAAAACCTATTAGTGGAGAACTACCGTAGAGCTCGTTGAAATTTGGTTTGCATGATTGGTATCTCTAAGGTCTAGATATTTTCTGGTAAAAGGTGTTTGAGTAACAAGGAGCACAATATAGTCTTACAATTCTTGCAATTTGTTTTCATGTAAGTCTTGTTGTACTAGTTGATATCTTGTGTTTTTTAAAACAACCTTTCTAGCCTAAACTCTATATTGAGAGGGAATGCTTCTCGTGCATCCAAACCTTGAGCCAAAATCCATGCCATTTGTGTCCACCATACCTACCTATTATGTGGTATTTCCTGCCATTCCAAGTAAATATTTCGTGTGCTACCTTTAAACCTTCAAAATTATTAAACATGTTTTGTGCTCTGTTTTAACTCATGAGGAAGTATTGGCTGCTTTATTGTCTCTTTCATGTTTATTTGGCTTCACACCTTGACTAGCATGAATAATGTGCTAAGTCCCTAATATTGCAAAAAGAGCAGGCAAGCGGGTGCCTAGCCCCTAAAAGATAAATTAAAACTTATAAACAAATAAATCTCCTAACACTATGGGTTTGAGAAATCATGAACTTAGCTTGTTCAAACAAAGGAGAAGAGGAACTTTATTGTTCTCTCTATGGGAGCCGCTCTTGAAGCCTTTAAACATCAAAGGATGATAAATCATTCGATGCCATTCATTGACATAGACAAACACCTCTATCAAAATTTATTTTTATACTCTCTATATGTTTTTAAAACCTTAAAAAGATCTAGCACATGATTTATCCATGCTTCCCTCTTCAAAGGGACTTTCTTTTACTTTTATGTTGAGTCAGTTTTCCTACTTCTTTCTGTCTAAGAAGCAAACACTTGTGTGCAACAATTTTTACATGCTAGTTTATTGCACTTATTATATTTATTTGTGTTGACGATATCCATGAGATATATATGTTGAAAGTTGAAAGCCAGTGCTAAAACTTAAATCTTCCTATGTGTTGATCGATGCCTTTTATTTAGAATCTATTGCTTTATGAGTTAACTCTTATGAAAAACTTTTTTATGCTTGTGTTGAAAGTACTATTCATGAAAAGTTTTTGCTCATATGATTCAGTTGTTTACTCATTATCTATTTGTTAGCAAACTATAGACAATTGACTTGGATCACTTCATTCATGACTTGTGCTTTACATTATTATTTGATCAAAATTGTGTGGTACCATGTCACCTCAGAAATTATTTTGTTGTTATCGTTTTACCTACTCGAGGAAGAGTAGAACTAAGCTTGGGGATGCTTGATACGTCTTCAACGTATCTATAATTTCTGATGTTCCATGTTGATATTATGCCAATTGATACATGTTTTCTATGCACTTCATAGCATTTTTATGCATTTTCTGGGACTAACCTATTGACAAGATTCCACAATCCCAGTTCCCGTTTTTTGTTGCTTTTGTATTTCAGAAAAGTTGTTCTGGAAATATTCTCGGAATTGGACGAAACAAAAGCCAAAGTCCCTATTTTTCTGTCATGTACACGGAGTCCGAAGGGGGCCAGGGAGGCAGCCACACCATAGGGCGGTGCAGTCCTCCCTTGGCCGCACGGCCATGTGGTGTGGCCCCCCTGGTCGCCCACCGGCATCGCCCTTCCGCCTATATATTGCCTTCCTCGGGAAAACAAGTACCCGAGGCTCCATCCATGAAAAGTTCCACAATCACCGCCATCACCAACCCTAGTTCGGGAGCGTTCTGAAGCTCTTCCCGACACCCTGCCGGAGAGGGGAATCGTCACTGCAGAGCTCTTCATCACCATGCCTGCCTCCGGAGTGATGCGTGAGTAGTTCATCCTTGGACTCCGGGTTCATAGCAGTAGCTAGATGGTTGTCTTCTCCAATTTTGTGTCATCATGTTTTGATCTTGTGAGAGGCCTAATATGATCAAGATCACTTATTGTAATGCTACATGTTGTGTTTGCTGGGATCCGATGAATATTGAATACTATGTCAAGTTGATTATAGATCTATCATATATGTTATTTTTGTCTTGCATGCTCTCCGTTGCTAGTAGATGCTCTGGCCAAGTAGATGCTTGTGACTCCAAGAGGGAGTATTTATGCTAGATAGTGGGTTTATGCCTCCAGTAATCTGGGAGAGTGACCGTAACTTCTAAGATTGTGGATGTGTTGTTGCCACTAGGGGTAAAACAACAATGATTTGTCTAAGGATAATTGTGTTGTTTACATTACGCACTTTACTTAATGCAATAATCTTTTGCTTGCAACTTAATACCCACAGTTTGCTCGGATGACGTCCCGAGGATGGATTATTAGTCATAGATGCAGTTGGATAACGGTCTATGTATCATGTTGTAATGCCCTAATGAATATCATAGTAGTCATCATGTCATGTATATGCATTACAGTGCATTCTCTATTTGTCAATTGCCCAGCTGTAATTTTTTCACCCAACATGTTATTTATCTGTTATGGAGAGACACCACTAGTGAACTGTGGACCTCGGTCCATTCTTTTACACTGATAATACAACCTACCGCAAACACTGTTCTTTTTTTAACTACAAACACTTTTCTTATTTCATTAAGTGCAAAAAAACATCATTTGCCACACTATACGTCTAATCCTTTGCTTTCAGCAAGACCGGTGAGATTGACAACCTCACTGTTTCGTTGGGGCAAAGTATCTTGGTTGTGTTGTGTGTAGATTCCACGTTGCTACTGAGTCTGGTAGTGCGTCCTGCCAACATCAGCTGTCGACAACTCTCAGAAGTGATTTATTTTTCTAATGGTTCGATCAAACCTTGATTTCTTACCGAGGAAAAAACTTGTTTTTGTACTCATTATACCTTCCTCTCGGGGTTTCCCAACGAACGCGTGTTCACACGCCATCAAATTCTTTTCTGGCGCCGTTGCCGGGGAGGAAGAGGATTTCTTCAAGGGGAGTCTCTTGCCTCCAATCTTTTTTACTTTGTTATTGTTTTTCTTAGTTTATTTTATTTTTCTTGTTTGCTTCTTTATATAAAAAACACACAAAAAAATAGTTCCTATTTAAAGTTGCCTTTATGTCTAGTCTTGTCCCTATTACTATGTCACCCGAGGAAATGATTTTCACTTTCAAACGAGGGAGTGAAGCTTGGTCTAGATTTTTTTTATTCTTATTGTAAAACTGAGCCTAAAATGACTCTAAGCATGTTTCTTAGTAGCTTTTATTTTGGTCTTGTTCTTTCTTATAGATATGCTTTGGATGCTGTGGTAGGAGTAGATTTTCTTCATTGTGATGGGGATCAAACTTTTAGTGCCATAAAAAAGTTGAGCAAATTGCCCGTAACACCAACCTTTGGTAGCAGAGTTACACAAAACACATAATACAAACTTATTTTGCAGCAAACTCCATTTTACTCTAATTAGTCGCTGACCCGAATAAATGAATCGGGGTCCTTAACTACTCCGGTTAGTTGCATCTGGACGCATATATGTGACTCATGTATTGATTACATAATCTAAAATACTCATTATTTGTATCATGTGGCCTCATGTAGCCAGTTTTCGTTAGCTAAAATAAATTATATAATCAGTGATTTTGTAAAATTAGTGAATTGTTTTGTTATAAAAGTAAAATAAAGCAATATAAGTGAATTCTGAACGTACCGAGAGACTATTTAAGTGGGAATTATAAAGTTTCATAAGACCTTATACGATTCAAGACTTCATAAAATTGTGGTATAATTTAGTTTACTAAAATCGGTGTATTTGTGACCCATTATGCTGCTCAAATTTCCTCCCATCAAAGTTCGTCAAAACTGCCTGTAGGCTCTAATTCATATGTTTGGGCCAAGTGCAACTATTAGATCAAAATATGAGGTTTGCTACCAAACAATTTTGTATTATGTGTTTTGTGCAACCATGTTATCAAAGGTTGGTGTTATATGCAATTTTCTCGAAATGCAGGACTCTCTTTCTTAGCTTTGGCACAACCTTCACAATGTAGAAGACGGGTGCCAAAAGCCAAATCTGCTATTTGACACCTCTATTTTAACACACTCTATGGTGCCCTTATGTTTAAACACCATCATGTCGAAATTTGTGGGTACATAACATCACCGAAACCAGGTGAAGTCTGAAAAGTTTTTAGGGGATTTCTTCAAAATTCCTAAAACTAAGTCAACATCGAAATAAGATTATCCAATGCACATAAAAGATGCACCTAAATTAAGTTGATTTGTCCATGTAGTAATTTACTGAAATTTCCCCACTTACTTGATGGCTGGTGAGGAAAAGGCTCAATTAAACTGCAGAAACCTACAAGATCCAATAAAACTCACCTCATCTCTCTCTCCTCTCCCTGCACTGGAGGAGTAGTAGTTGGCCAATCCGGACACATTATCCTCTCCCCCTCATCCATCCCTCTGCTCTCTATAACAGCACAGAATTCTGCTGCCCGCCTCGCCCAGCCTCTGTCCTCCCACTCTCCTCACCTGCCACCGACCGCCGGAGATGGCGACGATGAGATGCACCAACCACACCCTCCTCGGCTCGCCGACCTGCGTCGCGCGCCCGCGTCGGAGGTGCCCCGCAGTCGTGCGCGCCGCCGTCGCCGTCCAGGCCGAGGCGGGGCCCAAGGTCTCCCTCATCCGGATTGGCACGCGCGGGAGGTGATCAAATTTCGAACCTCCGATGACACGCAAAGTTCCTTTCTTTGGTTTAGGGGGGTGCGAATTCCGCAGCTTGGTTGGTCGGTGCAGAATCTCTAGGTGTTGCTCGGTCGGATTTGGGGGGCGGCAATGCGCCGGAGGCGCCCGCGAGATCCTGATTAGTTTTTAGGAATTTTCAGTTCTGAGATGCGGCTCTGACTTACCCTGCGTTCCCAGCTGCCTGATATTGCTGAATTCAGATTGCGAATTGTCGAGGATGTTCGCCAAGATCTGCATTTTAGCTGGGTCTTGGTGGAGTCGTGGAAATCTGTAGTACCATGCCGTTGACCTCAATACTATTGCTGAATAATGGACTTCTTTGCCATCAGCTAAATTGCACCTGTACTAGATGATAACAGCCTAATTCGGGGTCAGTGCGAAAAATTTCCCCGACTTTTAGTTTGGTGAACTGGCTCTAGGGTTTCATGTGGATATATACAAGATTGGTGTAACTTTTAGCCACCTTTTGCTTGTTTTCGCCTAGAGAACTCTGATTTTGACTTGGATCTTTTGGAAATGTGCGTTGTGTTCTGGCATTGATTTTTAAGGTTGAAAAAAAAGAACTCGTATTAGAAACTCACAAGAGAAGGGTTCTGTCAAATCCCTAGCTGTCCTTTTCAATGTTCAGTTAGATGCTTTTTCATTGATTTCTTCTGTACTAGAGTATCTTGGTTACTCATGCAACTCTATAATTCAAATTGCTGACTATGTAGGACAGTCCTCTTGCTCTTGCACAAGCTCATGAAACCCGTGAGAAACTGAAAGCTGCACACACGGAGCTGGCCGAGGATGGCGCTGTTGAGATTATCATCATAAAGACCACGGGAGACATGATCTTGGACAAACCCCTGGCAGATATAGGAGGCAAGGGTTTATTCACCAAGGAGATAGATGATGCCCTCTTGCAGGGAAGGATCGACATCGCGGTTCATTCGATGAAGGATGTCCCAACATATCTACCAGAAGGCATGATATTGCCCTGTAACCTCCCACGAGAAGATGTGAGAGATGCATTCATATGCTTGACCGCAAAAACTCTTGCGGATCTTCCTGCTGGTAGTGTTATCGGAAGTGCTTCCCTGCGGAGGCAATCTCAGATTCTCTATAAATATCCATCACTCAAGGTAAGTCTGGATGTGCGATGGCTGCATTAGTGTAATAAATGTTTTTTCTTATGTTTTGTTCCTTGCCGTTTTTATGCTAAAAATAATCACCGCTATCCCATTGCTGTTGAGCTAATTTTTTCATATATAAAGCTGCCTAAGAACTTGTATAAGGCTATAAGCACATATGCTGTTGATTGCTACTGTGAAGGGTTATTGTTTCATGCCCCTTATGTGCCATGCAGTATTCTTGCAGTTCTGTTTCTTCTTAAATCGAATCTGTCTAATCCCCGTCAACACGGTCTTTTACTTTAGTAATATGTACTGTTTTGTTAATTTCACAAGTTCTTTTTTATTAGAGAATCTTCTCAGTCAATATATGACTTACCAGAAGTGATTAATTTCCAGGTTGTTAACTTCAGAGGAAATGTTCAGACACGGTTGAGGAAACTTAAAGAAGGAGATGTACATGCTACATTGTTGGCACTGGCTGGATTGAAACGGTTAAACACGGCGGAAACGGCAACATCTGTATTATCAGTAGATGAAATGCTTCCAGCAGTTGCTCAAGGTGCTATTGGAATAGCTTGCCGAACCAGTGATGAAAAAATGGTAGGTCATCTAATGTTTAAATCTGCTAGTTTATTAAACATCATAGATGCTGCATGCATAATGCCATATCCAAATTGGTCAACAGCTAAGTTATGCCACTGTATTTTAGTTCTTCAAATTTGCCTATGCCTTTGATAAAATGATAAATTCAAGTGTCTATTTTGTGGTCTTTGTTGGCCATTGTGCCACAACATGTTCTTCACACCCAGATACAAATGCATCCAAGTCTGTGTTGTCTACCAGCTAATCACATATTTGTTCCCTTTTGCCTAGCACGCCTCCAATCCTTTATTGTTCGCCTTTTCCTGACTACATTGAATATTTAGATTTTTGAAAGATGCTTATTTTGTTTGAATCTACTCAGAGAGCATGGATTTAGAACAGTCTAATTGCCTTGTGGATAAATGCCCTGGAGCTGTGCGTTACACACCAGCGGATTGCCCGAGTTCTTCTCTTATTTACACCTTCTAGCTAAAGGTGCTGATATCTCCCTCTGTTTCCATTTTTCTTTTGTAGATGGAGTATCTATCCTCTTTGAATCATGAAGATACCAGATTAGCTGTTGCATGTGAAAGAGAATTCTTGTCTGTTCTTGATGGTAACTGCCGAACTCCAATTGCGGCATATGCTTATCGTGATAGCAATGGGAATTGTTCATTCCGTGGGCTATTGGCTTCACCAGATGGATCCATAGGTACCATTTTCTTCTTCGGTTAAGCCCTCCGTCTCAGAATATGTCGTTGACATGGATGTATCTAGTTTTGAGATACATCCATTTGAGTGACACTTATTTTGAGACTGAGGGAGTATATGATATGAACTAGCTGAATTTTGTTAGACAATAATGTTTTAATTTGTGTGTGATTTTGCTTACAGTATATGAAACATCAAGAAGTGGAACATATTCCTTAGATGACATGGTTGCGATAGGCCAAGATGCTGGCCATGAACTGAAAGCAAAGGCTGGACCTGGTTTCTTTGGTGGCTTGCAATAAAAAATACACCACGCCCTAATAGCGTTGATCTTTTTTTTTGATCTTTTTGCTCGTAGTTATGACAGAAGTTTGTACCACAGTGAGTTGTACCATTCAAATATGTATTTGTATCTTTGTTTTATTTAGTGCTGCGGGTTAGAACGTAGAATGCGGTTCAGTGGTTGGTTATCTTTCGATTTTCATCGAATTCTGGAAGAGATTTCTGCTCGCAGTCATGTTGTAACAATTGTAATCTGATGTAATTTTGCAGATATTTTGCTGTTTCAAGAAATAATCAGTTCCAAACGGTTATTTATTATTCATTTTTATTTTGATGATTTCCAGGACATACCACTCTTGTGCTACTAATTATATCAACCATATCCACGTTGGAAAAATAACACAAATAGTCAGTATATTCACGAACTATGTTCTTGTTAGATATGAGTTCATAATCAAAGCATCCTTAAAAATATCAACTAAACCAAAAAAAAAAAATGTTCCTCAATGTCTAGATCAAGATTAGATTATGAGATTCTGTGACGTGATAAAAATAGATTTTGTGGTAGGGAACAAAGGAGCATCTCGTCAGTTCTGAATATGAGAAACATCCACATCATATTAAGACATGTAATTTTTACACATCATATTAAGACATGACAACTAAAACGTTCGTACTGGTACCTCATCACATCATTACACATGACCTGCCTGGTCTGGAGAACACAAAACAGCACAAGAGTTCCGAAAAGCAACAGTACATTGGATGTAGGACTTCCCTCTTCGAGAGGAGAACAGGGCCACCTGAGGCCGATCATCTTAGGCTCGCCGCTAATGACTACTACGATTCCGACAGATCCAAGTTCATTGGAGTAGTAGATTGCTTGCAAGATTAGTTGTCGGGATGATTCAGCTACTAGAACTAAATTACATTTTCAACATGTAAGGATAATCCTGGTCAGCTGTTCTGATTCTGCATGCCCGACATGTTAGCCATGTCTTCAGCGGTCACTGGCTTGTGCATCTGCACGGAGAGGAAGTTCTAGTTAGGACATTTGATAGACTTTCAGGAGTTCTTTCAGCAGATACCTACTACTCCCTCTGTTCCAAAATGTAAGACGTTTTAGCAGCTCAAACTTAACTACCAAAACATCTAGCAAAATGAAATAAAGATAGATGAAAAAAACAGACGTCATGTTGATCAACTGCTCACAAAGTAGGTCCAGAAACAAAACACAAACAAGGATGTTTATTTTGCAAAGCAGCGTCCAATGAACATAGCGGAACTTGGAATCTGGAATTACTGACATAATCCAAATCATCTACCAAATATTTGAGGATAGGAGCTAAAGAGTACAGAAGCATAACAGCTCATCTGCTCAAAACGGATAAACAAAATCAGGGGAAAAAATACTCACTGCATTTGCAATGGTTAACCAATGAAAGCACCGTGGGAGAGGATCCTCTGCTGATGGCATGGTATCATGATTCCAGTAAGTTATGTTCTGGAACTCTGCCCGGGATACAAAACTGCTAACCTCCCCATCCATTCCCTCAGTCTCCTTTTCTCCATTCTTCTTCTCCAGTACATAACCTACAGGTAAGTGTCAGGCCACCACAGACTCAATCCATGCCCAAGTCAGATATTGTACTGAAATCATGGACGTTCACCAGCATCATATCATACCATCACAACACTCCAGATACACGATGTTATAGTAGCACAAATAGTATTCCGAGACCATTCTTCGTTTTGCTGGGAATAAGACACCTAAGATTTCCCTATAAGCTAACTTCAGGTTCTTGCGAAGGTTTTCATTATAAGCAATCTCCCTTGAAAACAATTATGCCTACCTAACCACGTATACTTCGACAAGTTTTATCACACAGCAGGTCAAAATTCAGCTATAAATATTCATCTCAGGAGAAAGCTTAACTTCAAGCAGTAGCACACATATAATATCTCGAATTAACTGGTAAACAGGTAGCAACAGAGGGAGATACCATGTGCAATTCTTTATACCCATCATTCCATTATTCAGGGCACATTGCTACAAATCTATCAAAATTTTAATTCTCGTCCAGATTCAAGAGCTTCCGAATTGAAAATAAAACGGACATTTGATCATCTTGCCATGCAGAGTTATATATTAGGAACCCGTTTAATGGAGCACCACTTTTTTTTACGTCACTGAGAGAAAACTCGACTACTTTTCACCTTGAACTAGGGCTGATAAGATGTGGTCGTCTACCCAGAAATTCTCATGGAGAATGAGAAGGTTAAAAGAAGACCGTCAAAGGGTATACTATTTATTCAAAGATCTCAATAAAGACCTCCCTAAGATCTAGGACCTAGATGTGGTCTTGAGATCGTTTCATAAATGAATGGTTTTTTCCTCTTTCTCCCTCAGTCTCAAAATAAGTGATCAAAGGTGGGCGGGTTTCATCCTAAAAAAAATGGGAAAGCAGATTGGATGTCCATAAAAACCTCTTGCAGAGCATCCCTATGAGGGTATGGTTCCTTCAGTCCGTGCTCCACCTCTGGTCATCCAATATTATAGAATGAATTTGCTAGTATTATAGGTTAGCCAATTTATATGGAGAGCAGACTTATACTAAATCCCCTCTCCTGTTTGCCAAGGTCTGTATTGATTGAAGTTAGTAGAGCAAATAAGTTGCCTTCGAAGTTTTGGGTTGACGTCGGAAGTGGAAGCCTTGGGGAAGAATGTGTCAAATACGAATGGAACTTTCCAATCTTCGATAAAAAGTCTCATCCTATTTTTTTCTGGAAATATTTTTTCATTTTCCCATCAACCTAGAATTGTCTTTGCTTTGTTTCCTTCTCCTTTTGGTTTTCATATCATTATTATCACTTTGGTTCATAGGGGGGTGATTCACCGTGTCAAACCAAACAGAACAAAGTAATTATGATACAAAATCAAAAGGAAAAGGAATGACAATTCTAGGTCGATGGGGAAAAAAAAATCAAGAAAGAAGGATGAGAACTTTCATCGAAGGTTGAAAAATTCTATTCCTATTCGACACATTCTTCCTCAAAACTTCCAATTGCAACGTCGATCCAAACCTTCAACCGCAGCTTCTTTGCTCTATTGACTTCAATACAAAACCCGGGAAAAACGAGAGAGGATTTGGTGTTTGCTTCTCCATATAAAGTGGCTTACTTATAGTACAAGCAATTCTTCCTATTATATTAGGTGGCCAAAGGTGGAGCCCGAGCTGAGGGAACCGTACCCTCTCTCAAGGTTTATAGACATCCAATCCCGTTTCCCGTTTTTTCTGGATGAAAACCCGACCACCATTAGGCTAAGGTTGGCCTTTGAGCACTTAGGAACTATTTCCCACTTCCTAGCAAAAATGGAAAGAGGAAAACGTCATTTATTTATGAAATGATCTCAAGAGCCACTCTGGGTTCTCTGGGTTCGCAGATCTTAGGGAAGTCTTTATTGAGATATTCGAAAAGCTGGCCTCTCTGAATAAATAATATATCCTTAGAGGGTCTTTTACCAACTTTTTTCACTCTGCACCAGCTGTTCTTCCGAGCAGACGGACACAATCTTATCAGCCATAGTTTAAGGTGAAAAGTAGGCGAGTTTTCTCTAAATCTCACCCATAGCTCCATTACCAAAAAAGGGTGCTCCATTGGACGAGTTCCTAATATATAGCTCCGCTTTCTGTTGAGGGATAGGCAGAAGGGAGATTTCATAGGACTAACTATGGAGTTATTATCCTACTGCCAAAGACCCTCACTGCTTATGTAATGAAACAATGTAGGCTCATCTGCCCGATTGTTGTGATTTTTCAGATAATCACAACAATCTTGACTACAAGGCTAATTAGGGTGGCTCATAAGTATATTAGTCCAGCCCAGACTGCTTTTGTTCCTGCTATGTATATTTCAAATGGAGTTGTTGTACACCATGAAATACCGCATGTCCTGTAATGCTCCAAAAAGACTGGGATTGTCCTTAAGCTTGATTTTGAAAAAGCTTATGACAAAGCCCAGTGGGTTTTTTTAGTAGACGTACTTAATAGGGAAAGTTTCTGTGATGAGTGGATCTTTTGGATCAAACAGGTTGTGCAAACTGGGAGGGTTGGCATCAATTTAAATGGGGAAAATGGGGGATACTTTAGGACATACAAAGGATTAAGGCAAGGGTTCTTGGTAGCTGATGCTTTTCCTTTTGTTTTATTTTGTTTTCTTTTGTTTTTCTTTGTTTTCCTTGCTGCAATAATATAATTGGACCTAGCATCCTTGTTTGGGAGAGAAACACGCTCCGCTTTTTCGTTTGCTTTGGATGAGACGTTGAACTCTGCCAAAGCTGCAGGCCACATCAGGGGTTTGGCCTCGCATCTCATCACAGAGGAGGTCACACATCTGCAGTATGCAGATGTCACCACACTGTTGATTGTGAATGATGATGATCAGGTAAAAGAAAAATGATGATGATAGCGTTTAACTGTCAAGTTTCTATTACTGTTATGAGGCTATGTCAGGTTTAAAACTGAACTGCCAGAAAAGTGAAGTTTTGGTGTGGGTATTTATGCTAATGAGCAAACTAGGATTGCAATCTTTTGAATTGTGAGGTTGGAGTTTTCCTTTGAAGTACCTAAGGTGTTCCAGTGGGCCCTGATAAGACTTTAATGAAGGATATTATTTTTGTGGCTCAGAAACTAGATAAAAACTAGATAATGGTTTCAACTCACAGGTTTCTTCAGGTGGAAAAGCAGTGTTGATCAATCTTGTTTAGATAGTACACCTACATATGCTATGGGTTTCTATCTTTTCTCTAAACAATCACGCTATAAGCTGGACATGTCTAAAGCTCATTTCCTTCGGAAAGGCCTAAGGATTTTGGTTGTTTGGGTTTCACTGATATCAGGACTAGGAACATTTACTTACGGAGTAAATGGATCTATAAGCTGGAAAATGGAGCTCAAGACCTTAGCTGTCAAATTCATAGAAGCAAGTATATGGGAGATGCTGGCTTCTATCGATCTGATGGTGCTAGAGGGTCACCATTTTGGAAAAGTATTTACAAGATAAAAGGACTGGTTCAAGCTGGGGTCTGCTTATTGTGCTGGTAATAGCAAGAAAATCATGTTCTGGCATGATTCGGGGACATGTCAGTGTCCTTTAAAAACTCTTTAGCCCTGGTGGTCAGAGAGGATGGTTTGCACCTTGTCTTCAACACGTCTTTTGGCCCTGAGGAGTTGATTGAATGGAATGGCTTGTAGGGATTACTGGATAAAATTGCTTTATCGGTCGAAGAGAACAGTGTTGTGTACTTGTGTGGCCTCTTGTTGCTAGAATGAAGTTCAGTTCTAAATCTCTGTACTTGTTCATGAAACTCTGGAGTTAAGGATGTTAGGATGATGGATATGAAGCGATCCAATCTTCCTTTAAAACAGAAAATTTCCTCTGGGTATGTGTCTCAGGGGGCAGATTCACAGAAACTGGTCAGGGCCTGAATTATGTGTTTGTTGTGGGGGTAGGCGGTAGCAGAGGATGTTGATCATATCATCTTTTGCTGCCCTGTAGCACGTTTTATTTGGTACATGATCAGGGATTGTTTCTCTGTTAACAGTTTAACACGGTGTCATGTTCCCAGGAGAGTTTATTGAGCTCTTCCTTAAGGGCCTGTTTGTTTCTAGAGTTTTGTTGGGATTACTGGGGATAATCCCCAGAGGGATTGGGTGAATCCCCAAGCTTCACCCAATCCCCTCAAATCCCCAATCCACTAGGTAGGGGTAGCATTTTAGGTATTGAGAAAAATGCACTAGAGTTTGGGGAATTTGGGGGAAAAGTGGGGATAAATCCGATCAAATACAGTAGAAACAAACAACATGTTCGAAATAGGTGTGATTTTGGGGTTTAACCTGGATAATCACTACTAATCCCTACAAAACCTCTAGACACAAACGAGGCCTAAACAGGGTGGAGCCAAGAATAATCATGTGACATGGTATTGGTCTGTCGCAATTGCATTGTCGTTTGGCTCACTAGAGATGATAGTGTGTTCAATCATATAGTGATTTTGAATACTTTGCATCCACTTCACAAAGCTTTTTTCGCTGATGCTGCAGTGGAAGCCGTTGGTCGGGCCGAAGCGTCTGCTGGAGACCGAGGTGACACTGCGGAAGATCGACTACAAAGCGGAAAGATCTGAATCCAGGGAGGCTAACTTAGGCTGGATATTGTGTTTTAGTTCCTGTAATGATGGGGATGATCGTGTGACGGTGTGAGTTGTGTCCTCACCTGAACTAAACTGGTTGTGTGCTTTCTGTATTTCCTATCTGTTTGCTCAACGAGTTTCAGTTTTACTTGTATGCAAACACTGTGGAATGCTATCAATAAAAGGACCTTTTCTCCACCAAACAGTAACAGGTTTACAGGACACCATCGTATCGTCGGAGCTCACCTCGGTAGTCATCTGGGAGCGCGACGGTGGCGCCCTGCAGCTTCCTCCCGCGGAAGAAGGCCTCCTCCACCCTCACCCCATCCACCTCCTCACCTGCACGCACACACCAGTTTATCAACCAAACGGACAGAGAAGGGGGTGGGACGAGCACACGGACCTGTGTCCCTCGGCTTGAAGTAGTCAGAGACAGCGGCGGCGCTGTTGTGCCTAATCCCGCAGGGAAGGAGATGCACCCGGCCCAGGTCGGTGGCCGCCGGGGATAGGTCGACGCCGGCGGCGGGAGTGGCGGCTTGCTCCATGGTTTCGTATGTTCGGGGGTTTCAGCGCAGCCGCCACGTCCCGCGCGGTGTTCTCTCCGTTGGTGCGGCCGAAACCCTGGGCCCAGATTTTTTTTAGTGTTGAATAACCTGGGCCTGGTGAAACAATAAAGAGGGAGCCCAGTTAGCGGCCCACTGCTTCAACCACGAAGAGAAGGTCCCGAAGGACTCATATGCTGCATCTTTTGTTCCCTGAAAAAAAATGCTGCATTATTTTCTTAAGAACCCCTTAGAGACATGCGTCTCATTGAATTCAGAATAAAATAAGTAATAATTATTGAGTATTCGAACTAGCGGATCTTGAAAAGAAAGACCATACATACACTAAAAAGGAAGTAGCTTGGTTTTCAAAGACCAGGGCAAACACCAAACAAGGCAACTGCAGCCCCACCCCGTTAGGCTGGTGCCAATGCACCGCCCACTATTCACGGGCTATAGCCCCGCCACGTCACCAATTTTCACCACTCTCACGCCACTCTCACGCCCGCGGTGCTAGTGCACGGGCTATAGCCCGGGCTATAGCTTCTCTCTCTGCCACATCAGCTTTTCTCTCTCCTCCACGTCAACACATATTTTTGAAACGAAAACATTAAAAAAAATAACATTAACATTTCCACTTTAATGATTATTAGTTTTTCTATTTAAAAAAAATAACATTAGCTGATATTAATAAATCACTTATGTCTTATAAGTATAAAATATGAAAATAAGTGGTAATGACATTTAAAAATAATATTCCACTAATAGAATATCACTAAAATTTAAATTGAATAAGTTTTACAGTTTTATTATTTTATATTTTGGAAATAACATTAAACCACTATTAAGAAATTATTCAAACTTCAAAAATATAAATATGTGGAAAAGTTTACAAAATGGTACTGTTGGAAAGTATGTGAAAATTCAAGTTTATAGAAATTTATTTCAACTCATTTGTGGTTATAAAACAAAAGTTATGAATTAATCATTAAAACAGAAATTAAAAAAAAACAAAAAAAAATGACGTCACCTCCTATCGCCCGGCCCGGCCCAACGCACCGCCCCACCTATCGCCCTATCGCCCCCCTCCTCTCGCCCCGACCCCCTGCTATCGACCGGCCAGCGCGGGCGGCAAGCCGGGCGACACCGCCCTATCGACGGGCGCCACGGCCACCGCCCGGCGGCTCCTCTCGCCCGCCCCTACCGCCTCCTCTCGCCCCGCCTCGGGCGGGAAGGCCGCTCCCGCCCCTCCCTAACGCCTCCACTGGCACCAGCCTTATTGCCCCGTTCTCCGATCGAATAATAAGATAAAAATGATCTCAACAAAGACGAAAGAATTGAACGAAACTCACATGGAAAGATGCTGAGACTAGTATGACCAAATTGCTCCAACGAAGACTACTATCTCTCACGCTTTCTCTCTTGCTCCCAAGCTTGGTGCTTCTTCAAGATGTATGATTGCAACTTTGGTGACACTCTTTTTTTTTTGTTTGTATCTCTTTCCTCCTCCTAGTTCTCACTCCTTTTCGTCCTTTGTATCTTGCACCAAGATAACTATGAGCTTACCACAATACAAGCACATACTCTCTCTCTCTCTCACTAGTACAAGTGGACAATGGTAGACCACTCAACGAGTTACTTTTGATGGCACAAAGTTTACACAGCAACATCAACAACAACAACAACAACAGTAACAACAACAACAACAACAACAACAATAATCAAAGGGTCTGTTTGGGAGCTTTGTATTTTTGAAGTATTCTTGGCATACTTTGGTTTCTGAAAATACTAAATTATTGAATACTTTAACGCCTTCGGGTCCAATAAATACCGTGGTTTAGAAACTGAAGTATTCTCTAAAAACTCCATTTTTTTTCCCCGTATTGAGAACTCTAGTCTCGACATATTTTTTTCAAAGCGGAGAAACACAACACTCGCTTCCCCCCTCCTCCCACGTAAAATACACCTACTTCCTCCCGCCGCCATCGTCTACGGCGCGTACGGACATGTCCTCATGGAGAAAGCAAGCTCACAAGGAAAAGAAGGTTCGTTATCCTCTAATTTGATTTTGGTACATATCCACCCGTAAGAATGGGAATACGTGTGACGTGACTGAGCCTTTTTCATTAGCATATGAAATTTCGATGACGGCCAGTTGATCGTCTTCTCTTCATTTGTGCATCAGAAAGTTTTCCCACATTATTGAGAATAGTTGCTTGATAATAGAATGCACCTCCTAACCTGTTGCATATCAAATCTATGGTGTAAAATTTTCTCAACATTTCTAACTAGATTGGCGATTTACAATGTAGAAAGAACACCGCCATGAACCAAGCATTAAACGGTCTGAATGAAAAAAAAAACCACATAATTAAGAATAGTATATATAAGTACCTATATGGCTACAGCATGGCACGGCTGGTAGTAAAAGGAGACCGGAAACACGTGTGTACCTGCCCGCCGACGGCCGCGCTCCAAACCCGACCGAGCGCCGGATGCTAGGACGGCGAAGTCACAACACAGACTTTGCCATGAATGAGCACTAGAAGCAGTATTTGACGTAAGAGATGAATGTTGATTAAAAGCATGATTTATATGTAGTTCAAGCTGAAGCATCCAACTGGTGAGTAACTCACGGAACAACCGTGCATGCAGATCCATGCACGCATCTATCGGTCAAATGGACCATGCATGAACCGTACCACTCGGTCAAAGAACCTAAAACAGCACTTTTTAAAACGCCTTGCGGTTTTGCTAAAACTGAAAAATATTTCGGTATCAGCAAACTGCGGTATTCACTGCTCATGCACTCACAGTCCAGTTGCTCTGCTGAACTTAAGTGCAGGGCACTTACCGTATGAATTCAAGAAGGGCAATGTCGTGTCGATCAGCACGAGGGAACCGGACCCGGACCGGGAGAGGCCAATCAATCGGTCCATCATCGGACGCGCCGGCGCGGTCTGGCGTTCCGTCGCGAGTCTGGGAGCGCATAGGGATGTTATCCCACTTATATTTTTTTTTTTGAATGGTTAGTTCAAAAACTTTGATAAAAAATTTGAACTAAGGGCATCTCCATTCGTCCCCCTAACGCCCCCAGGACGCAAAATAGTGCCGTTTTGCTCGAAAAGCGCCGTTTTTTCACCAGTCGCCCCACCCCCCCCAGAACCCGAAAAGGCGCCGTTTCGGCGGAAATTAGCGCCGTCGCCCCCAGGCGGAACTTAGCCCATTGGGTTCGGCCTGGGGGCGGCGGAAGGAAAAGTGCGCGTGGGCCAGCGCTGTCGGCGAGGGAGCGCTATTTGCCCCACTTTCCTCACCCCGACTCGGCTTTCCCTCTCGCTCGCCTCGCCGTCGCCACCCCGTCGGCCACACCCCACGTCGCCGCCGTCGGCCACCATCACACACGTGCGACGAGGCAAACCACCGCCGGCTGCTCCACCACATCGTCGCCGCCGTTTGCTCGCGTCTCCGCCGCGGAGGAGGTTGCGCCCCGGTGAACCGCGTCCACCACCCGCAAGGTGTTCGACGCTCTGTCCGAGCCATGGACTCCGACGCCGAGGAGATGCTCGCCGAGCTTTTCGACGAGGAAGACCAGGCCGCCATCGACGATGAAAAACACCTGCTCGTCCTGAGCTGCCTGGCCGGATTGCTGGCTCAGGATGCCGAGCCGCGCCACACTGGATCGAAGCCCGGTCGCCGCAAGAGCAAGCCGAGGCAGCGGTACGAGGGCTACTGCATCCTCTACTCCGACTATTTCGCCGAGGATCCCACCAACGACGAGAAGGTGTTCCGGCGTCGTTTCAGGATGAAACGCACGCTCTTCCTCAAGATCATGCATGCCATCTGGGAGTTCGACACCTACTTCAAGTTGAAGAAGGACTGCATCGGCACGGTAGGCTTTACGTCTATCCAGAAGTGCACGATGGCCATGAGGTTGCTTGCATACGGTGCTCCCGCAGATGCACAAGATGACTACCTGCGCATGAGCGAGTCCACGGCTCTCGAGTGCTTGAACAAGTTCTGCCGGGCAGTGGTTGCAGTTTTTGGCCCAATATACCTGCGATCACCCAATGCGCAAGACACTGCTCGTCTCCTCGCAGAGAATGAAGCAAGAGGGTTTCCTGGGATGCTTGGCAGTATCGACTGTATGCACTGGGCATGGAAGAACTGCCCATTTGACTGGCAGGGGATGTACAAGGGAAAGGAAGGAGAGTGCTCGGTGGTTCTCGAGGCCGTGGCTTCGTACGATCTATGGAATTGGCATTCATTCTTTGGTATGCCTGGAAGTCACAACGACATCAATGTCTTGTAGTGCTCGAATGTCTTTGCCGAGCTTGTCGAAGGCCATGCCCCCTCTGTGAACTATAAGATCAATGTACACCAGTATACCAAGTGGTACTATCTTGCAGATGGCATCTACCCGAAGTGGGCAACATTTGTGAAGAGCATCTCCAAACCTATCCCAGGAAGCGCAAAAGCTTGGTTTTCCAAATGCCAGGAGGCTTGCAGGAAGGATGTTGAGCGGGCATTTGGTGCGCTGCAGTCTCGAATCGCTGTTGTCCGGTACCCAGCTATGACTTGGTCGAAGTCCAACATGTGGGAGGTGATGCAGTGTTGTGTGATCTTGCACAACATGATCATTGAGAGTGAGCGGGATGATCCGGTGCCTGATAGTGAGGCAAACACACCATACTACCGGCAGGGCCCTCTTGCAGATGTTGATCACCAGGTGCCAGCATCATGGACAGACTTCCTCACCAAGAGACAGGAGATTCGGCACGCTGGAACACACCATGGTCTGCAGAATGACCTGGTGCAGCATTTGTGGGCGCGAAAGGGGAATGGCAATGTTGAGGACGATGACTAGTGTAATTTTTTGTTGTTGAAATTGTTGAACTATTTATTTGTGTGGCAAAACTCTATTTATTTGGTGGCAAAAGTTTAATTATTTGTGTGCCAAATCTCTACCTGTCCAAATTGGGCCGAATCGCCGGCTGGGGGGGCGGCCTGGGTTTCACGGCTGGGAAACGCGCCCCCCCCCCAGTTTGCAGAATAGCGCTGTTTCGCGCCGCAACGGGAAAAAAGGCCGGGTTTTTGCGTCCTGGGGGGAAGTAACGACTAGAGATGCCCTAAACAGTTACAAATGAGGTATAAGTGGGACAATAAGTGGGATAAGTGGGATCCCACCTTCACATCCCTAAGCACACGCGCCGCGGCTGCAGGTACCTACGATGTTCATGGAGACCGGAGAGAGCCCGATGCTCCCCGTCCCATACCGGCCATGCCGAATTTCGATAACCGGACGGCTAAGTTGATGTACAGTACCTATCCTGGTGTCAGCTAGCTAGGAAATTGCATAAAGTTACTTGTTTCTTAATAAAATTTTGATAAATTAGCAGTTTTTGGTCCAATCGTATTTTGCTACCACATTTGACATGTCCGCTCGCAAATACTACGAATGATGGATTGACACGATTTCTGACGGCCTAGTCCCACTCTTTTGTTGACGTCGACGAAATAACAGTCTTCCTCCGACAGCGCCGTTAACGTCACTTAGCAGCTCATCGAGCCCCACCTGTTAGACGCGTGGGAGAAAAACGGCTCCCCCGGTTAGGTTTCAGACATTCTCCCGTGTGTGCGACCTTCCCTCTCTCTCCCTCCCCGTTCATGGTGGCGGCTACTTCCGACGGCGGCAGTTCCGTCGGTGGCAACCGCGTCGTGAACCTTTATGCATGAAATAACGCTGATTCATCCGCGAGCGGCGCTCACAATACGTGAGAGCAAGGCGGACAAGGCGCGGTCGACGGTGACTCCTCCTGCGTCTAGGAGCCGCAGTCGTCGTTGGGGCATCCGTTGGAGCTTAGGGCGGCGACATCTCTTGCAAGGGCGGTGATCTCTTCGCCGGCCAAGACCAGCCACCAGCGGAGTCATGTTTGGGCCCATTGGAATAAGTTTCGCAAATCTAGATTTTACTGTAATTGCATTATAACAATTAGCATTCCTTTGTAGTTGTATTTAGCAGTCTTTTGTCTTTGATTTAGGTAGTGATTTGGAATTTATTACTGTGTGAAATTTTTTCATGTGACTAGTAATTTGGATTAACACTTTGAACTCAGACCACGCAGGAAAAATTCGGGCTTTCGTATCATACGGTTTTAAAAAGAATTCAGTTTTTCTTAACTCCGAGCTCATAGGCAAAAAATCGGGTTAACATTGAATTAAAATTCATTGGGAAATAGAAAATGCGGAAGCAATAAGTATGTATAAAAGACGATTCCGAAAACTTTATTTCATGATCTCAATAAAGTTTTACATATAATTTGACTAGGAATAGAAAGGACGCAACAACTGGATGCTCGAGGGACAGTTCATCTACTCTAGCTCGATATATATTTTTGTTTTCCTCTTGCGGTTCTTCTTGGGATATTTTTCCTCGTCTCGTATATGTAAAACGTAATATGACCAATTTTTCATAGCTTTGCTAATAACAAATGGTCCTTTGGAGACCGGGGCCAATTTGTGCTCTCTTTCTTGCACCCTCCTCAGCAGTAAGTCGCCTTCTTTAAACGAACATTGCTTGATTTTGCAGCTATGATATCTTGGCAGTACTTTATGTCAAATGGTGGATCTCTAATGCACAAGCTCTCTTTCTTCCTCTAAAAGGTGTAAAACATCCCGTCGTGCAATTTCAGCATCTGCTTCAACATAAGCCTGCACTCTAGGGGAATCATGAATAATGTCGATAGTTAGTATTGCTTTTGCGCCATAAACTAAACAAAATGGTGTTTGGCCAATTGATCAATTCGTCATTGTGCAAATACTCCACAGTACTGCCAGCAATTCTTCTACTCATGCTCATGCTCCTCTATACAACGATGTTTTGAGTCTTGGCCGTATTCCTTGCAAAATTGAACTATTCATCCTTTTGACTTGTCCATTCAACTGTGGATGACCCACATAAGAAAGATCAAGGCAGATTATGTATTGATTGAAATACTTAGCCAAGGCTCCAATGGAGAAATTCGTTCCATTGTCAGTGATTATGTTGTGTGGAATGCCTAATCGCATGACCATGTCAATGACGAAATTTCTGGTCGTCACACCGTCAAATTTTTTGATAATTTTTTCTTCTATCCACTTGGTGTTTTTGTCCACTGCTAGAAGCAAATGCATAAGTCCGTCTCTAGCCGTACGAAATGGTCCCATCATGTCCAGCCCCAAAATTGCAAATGACCATATAATAGGGATGGTTTTGAGTGTTTGCGTCATCAAATTTGTATGCTTGGCATAATACTGGCATTCAGTGCATGTATTAGCAATGCGTGCTCGGAATGCTTTATGGACAATGCTCTTTGACTGAGCTTGATGTCTGCAATCCCTAGCATGTATTTCCTGCAGAATCATCCTTCCTTTTTATGGTGTTATACACCGTTGGAAAATTACATATGTACTACATTTGTATAATATTCCATTAATTATTGTGTATCATTTGCAACGATGTTATATCTGTCTCCTTTCAGAAATTTCTGATTTACCAAGAAATCCAGGTATATAACCGTCCAATCCGGGATTACGGCAGTATGGATATTGACTCGGATAATAAGGGGCAATCCACATCTCCTCCTTTAATGAATGGTTGATATAAATTCTCTACAAATACGCCTAGACGAAATATTTTTACCCTTTCTGAACCCATCCGGGGTAATGCATCCACGTTCCAGTTTTCTTCTCGCTGCACATGGTTTACTTTAAATCATAGAAATCATATGGAGAATTCATCCACTGTACGCCGATATTCCGCCATTATGGAGCTTTTAGCATCCCATGTCCGGTTCAAGTGGTGCTGCACCAAACCCGAGTCTCCATAACATAGGATGTGTTTAACTCCTATGTCTTTTGCAATATGCAGTCTGTGAAGAAGTTGTTCGTATTCCGCCACATTGTTGTTGGCATCAAGTGAATCTGTAGCATGTACTCCATCGTATCGCCTTTGGCTGAGTTGAGGACACCGCCGGATCCTGCACCTTCTTTCATCAAAATGCATAATCCAGTACTCTGAGTCCAACATTGGAGTATTCTCCATTTCTTCCCTCAAATCGACGATAAAATCCGTCAACACCTGAGACTTAATTGCAGTCCTGGATTGGTACCTATTGTCGAATGTGCAAGCTCAATTCCCCATTTGGCGACTCGACGTATTTCATCCGCATTTTTTATGATATCCCCTAGTGGTGCTTTACTAACCACTATTATAGAGTGCCCTTGGAAGTAATGACGAAGTTTCCTTGAGGAGAAAAATACGACATATGCCAGTTTTTGATAATGCGGGTATCTTTGTTTTGACTCTGAGAATACCTCACTCAGGTAATATACAGGGTGTTAATCCAGGATTTTTTTATTCTTCGTCTTTCTCTTTTCCACTATTATCGCTCCACCGATTATCTTGCTTGTTGCCGTTAAATATAGAAACATGGGTTCATTCTCCTTTGGGGATGCCAAAGTAAGAGCTTTTGTAAGTGTTTCCTTCAATTGCACCAGTGCTTTGTCCGCCTCTTCGATCGATGCTAATTTGTTAGATTTTTTGAACAACTTGTACAAAGGAAGTGTTATGTCGCCTAATCTGCTTATGAATCTTCTTACAGTGGTAGTTGAACCTATTAAACTTTGAACATACTTTAAGCATGTAGGATTTTTTATGCTCAATATTGTTTAGATCTTTTCCGGGTTTACTTCAATGCATGTGTGAGACACAATAAAATCCAAAAGTTTTCCTGGGGGAACTCCGACCACGCATTCTAATGGATATAACTTCATTTTGTATGCGCGCTGTTGACACTCGTTTTTGGCTCACAAAGGGATGGCATAAAGATGATCTAAAATGGAAAAATAGCATGAACAAAAGTTGTGCGTCTCGTTGAAGCGAAATTTTTTATTTTTGGTTCATCTCAATCCAACAAAGTATGCAAAATCTATGGCCAAAATACTGCTGGCAATATTGACGCTTGAGGTCAAAACCGAAATTTCCGGTTCAAAATATCCGGCCGACATCTGTAACTCACACTTTTTTCCTTAGTGAAAATCCATTGCAACTAGAATTTCCGGTTCAAAATATCCGGTTGACATCTGAAAGTCTTTTCCGATTTCTGGGCCCAAACCTAAGTTCGGCTAGCACGTTTTTTGCCCGAATTGGACTCAAATTAGGTCTTTTTGGACATGATTTTTCGCCCTAAAACTGCACGGGAAGTCCATCCACCCCTTATATACATGATGGGTGACGGCCGATTGAATCAACACCAATCGAACAAACACAAACCCTAATTTTCCGTGTCCATCTACCTTTATCTCTCTCCCTTTGTATCTTGCTTCTCGTTCTTCGTTGTTCTTCAGGTTTGGAGGCTATGATCAACGAGGCACCAGGGGCGTAAAGGACGACTTGGAGTAGCCAATCGTCGTCGGGTTCTCCGACGCCCCCCCCCCCCCGAGGAACTGGGGCATCTGGCCTCAAAAGCTTCTGCCGGACTGTCTTGCGTACCGCGCTTCCGGCAGGCCTCCCGCGGTGCGAGTTGCGGAGCATCTCCCTCGGTGCCGCGGGTACACGAGGACGTGTTCGTGTGACGCGTTCGCGCGGCAACACATTTTTTGACGACTCCGCTGGGGACGAAGCATCAAACGGACTCCAGCATGTTCTTGCTACGAAGAGAACGTTATCGAGACTTGCAATCTACACCGGTATCATGAATCCTCAATCTTCATATGTAGATGAAAATTTTCTCATGTTAATATTGCTAGATATTTTGATATGAGTACGGCGTCGGCTAGCCCTAGTTCTTACTATGTGCAAAGGCCGATGCAAAGTAATCTCCATGCTTCAACTAATTTTAGCAACTTGCAACATGTATACTCGAATTCTCATGCATCGGCAACCCCAGAAGTACATATGCCGATGAACAACATGATGAGTTTGGTTAATCAACATGAAACACCTAATGTTAGAAATTTTAATTATATGCAAGAGAGTGTTTCAACATTATATGCATTGGCAAGTGACATGCACTATGTTAGTCCATCTTTAAATATGCCGATGGATAGGGGAATTGGACATGAAACTACTAGCTATTTGGCCAATTACCCCCAACTATCATATGCTACACCTTATGTTACTAATGTTTCATCTTCATGTGCAACTGGTGAGCTTCATAATTCGGCTCCACACTTTCAAAGTGACAATGGACGAATAAGTGAAAATTTAACAGGAACACATTACCTCCATCTACTTCTTCCGCATATGGAATGGATAGTTTCAAGGAAAAACTTGAAGCTGAATTCAAGAATATCAATGCTAATTCATTTGAGAGCAGCAGAAAATCCCCATGATCCAGCTGCAATCCAAGCTTTAGAGGTGCTTAAGAAGAGGCGTGAAGAAGAGCATCAACAATTTGATCTCAAATGGTATCCTTCATAGCCACAAATTTCGGTAACACATTGCCGAAAGAAGCTAAAAGTTTCGAGGGGCAATCTCACCCTGTAGAGCATATCACTGATGAATTCACTAAGCCAACTTTGGAGGAATTATCAGATGAAAAACATCAATGCTATGAAGTACTCAAGAGGAAGCGTAATGAGGAGTTCAAGAAGCTTGAGAAGAAACTCAAAGATGAGCATGAAGCATATAGAAAAAAGCTTGAAGAGTAAGATATGCAGATGTTTCTTGCAAATCTTGAGAAGGACCGTCAAGAAAGTTACTTCGGTAGGAGACCCCAAGTTACATACTCCATGAAGCAATCAAGGTGAACCCTATAATAAATCTAGATGAGATGAAGAAGCTTTGCGAATTGATAGGATCCATGAAAAAAGTGAAAATAATTCGGAGAGTGTTGTTACTTTGGTTAGTGGAAAAGTCGAATCAAACATTACATGTGCCGAATCTATTGAATCAAAAGAAGAAAGCTTCACTAATGAAGAGCATGGAAAGCATAGCAAAACAACAATGCTTGATTTTTCTGTAAGTAAGGGAGCTTGCATGTTTCCCTATAAGTTTTGTGCCAAAGAGATTAATGAACTTCAAGTGCAAGAAAGTATAGCCGAACCAAGTTCGGTTGACATTGAGCATCAAAGTAATGAGGTACGAGACCCAGAAAATGAAAAAGAAAAGGCGTTGGAAAATCATCTAGATGCAGGGCAAGATATTTCCCTGGTCATGCAACCATCATGCTCTCCCAACGTCTTCGAAGAGGTATCTCCAGCAAATAATTTACTTACTTTACGATTTGGACAAGTTGTCAATGCATCTATTAGCAAGATTTTCATAAAAAACATTGAAAGACCAATCTAGAAAAGTAATTTATTGGTTAGTGATAAAATTGCTACAAAAACACCATCGGTCAACATATTACACAATTTAGAGAGACCGATATTAAAAAGTTATTTAAGCTAAAGCTTTCCCTGACCTTTCATTTAAAATTTATATCTACATGGGTCGCTTTTATTATCTCATACTTGGCTAACATTTGGTCTCAAGCGAGACATGTTTGTTCTAACTATTTTGGTTTCAGATATATAAAGTCAAGCATAAAATATCTTGAGCAAGCTGATGCTAGTATGATGCCTTGTTCAAAAGCATCTTAGAAACATTGTGAAAATCAAAACATAGCCGAATGGGGTGGTAAAACTGAACCATTCAGTTACTTAACTCAAAAGTCGTTCTCAAAACATGATCGGCTAGTTAATAAAAAGTGTACCTTCAGTTTGAGCATGTGTAATCGCATCTTCGATATTTTGCTTAAGAATTATTACATTGTGATTCTTAATCAACATGTAGAGCCATCAATACAAGGACGAATATATTGCAAGTTGCATGATTCGTTCGAGCATAGTATTGACAATTGCAACATGTTTCATCAAATAGTACAATCAGCCGTTGACAAAGGACGATTGGATTTTGGTGAGGCACATATAAATGACCAGTCTATTTCAATTGGTCTTGACGGAAAAACTCTTTTATATAGGCTACCTCAAGCCGATTCGTTCAAAGATGATAAGGTACATGGTGAATACGCTGAGATCAAGTCTTCAAGAAAAGAAATTATTCAGGAGGCACATGGAAGATATTCTTAGAGATGGGATTTCTATTGATGCTACATCGATGACATCAAGCACCGGGGGGCAACAAGAAAATCCGAAGATTGGTGCATGTGAAATCAAGAAGAACAAAGGCCTCTATAAGCACAAGGGTAAGAAATCAAAAGTTACCTTCACAGAGCTATTGGAGAAATATCAAAAGGAGATTGAAACAAAAAATGCTTATCGTACAAGTAGTGCAAGAGCATCAATATCACCCTCAAGGCGCAAGTACAATGACCGGTATTGGCGAAAACATAAGTTTATGAAGTAGGTTCATATCCTCCTTTTGGGACGCCAATACAAAGTTCATGGACACTTCGCTATGTTAATTCCTATCCATATTCATTATGGGACATGTATGATTCATGGGCACATTATCCATATTATTCTGGACCATCTAACCCAAATTATGCAACTCCAAATAGATCATCATTGGATCAACAATTTGCATGCCAAAGACCGTTTCAATGAAAAAGAATTGGTCCGGAGCTCAAGGGAAAAGAAAGAGGTGGTCAAGCAGGTTCACCAAGTGAAAAAGGATGGTCGTAAGTGTTCTATTTCACATTCAGTTTTGAGTAATAAAGATCCGGTCCAATTGACCTTGGCTATTAAAGGAAAAGAGATGAAACAAAAAAATTGTTGAAGATAAAGTGTCAAATCTAAATGTGCGAAGTTGAAAGTGCCCAAGCTCAAGAAAGAGTTGTCAAAGCGGAAACCGAAAAGTACAGCCGGGATGCCCACTCAGCTTATCAAGTTGGCAAGAAAGAAAATTGCAAAGGCTTAGTGTTGAAGAGTTAAAAAATAATAACAAAAAGAATAACATGGCATCGATTCCTAAGGAGAGTTGCATGGACAAGAATGATGTGCAAGATTCTATTGCAAGGAATTTCATAGAAGTAAAGAAAGAGAAGACTGAAACTAACAAGCAATTAAGCCGAAGGTCTACATCAGCAAAAAAAAATCTTCGGTTGGCACATCATCTACATTCTTCAACCGTGTCATCATTGCCTTTGTCATGGAGTTCACCACCAGGTATGATTGGTTACCCCCCATGGACTTATTTGATCCATGGGTGCATCATAATTATTTATATCATGGAAGGGTAATACCAAGTCAATATGCATTTGATTAATTTCTATGTTGTTGCTAGTACCAAGAGCCGAAATATTTTGAGTTTACGATCATATTTATTGGTTATTTATTAATTTACGTTCTACATACTTTGGTGGTTGTTTTATACATGCCCTTGAGGCAAAGATATGGGTCCGATAGTCTTTTATCGTCCTAATAAATTATTGAGACATGACCGGTATGGTGTGATAACATCGTCCTTAGCAATACTACTGAATGAGACAAGGTATGCGTCAATTGAAAATTATGCTCTTACTCATGCTTTGATGATATTTGGTTTGTGAGTCTTTAAAATATAAGAATGGCCAAATTTTTCTAGCTATGTTGTTGGGTAACAAATTGACCATGAGCATAATTTTTTATGTTAATTTTGTCTCTCTAGTACCATGGAGGTTGCATGTTTCTAGTCTGATTTTGAAGCAATGACCTAAGTACTGGCATTGTTTATATATCTCCTTATGGTATTTATTTTTGAAGTCTCGTGCAATTTAGTATGTTTTGCATAAATAATTAGGCCGAATATAAATTTTCTCTATTCGCGCTAGAGGTTTTATTCATTATGGTGCCACATATTGAGACTTCTGCTGATTCGTTGCGAGTAGTGCAACAATTTTAAGGTTAACCATGTTTCGATGAATCGCCTGCTGTTTGTCTTCATACATGTCTAAGCATGAATACCAAATATTGTATGAGTTGGCGCACAAACATCTGGCTACTATGTAAATCATGGCATATCGCCTTATCCCCATGAGCCGATGCTTTGTTTCACCAATGGAAGTAAGGCCGGATCGAGGTAAGCCGCTTCGGCCATGCATTAATGAAAAATCTAATGCAGGTAAATGGAAGAAACTCATTGTTAATTATTTGCGAAATACTACAAGAGGATGAGCATGACCGTTCGGCCGGTTGCTTTCAAATAGGTATTGACGGGGGATGACCTTATCGCTGAATGGTTGGTGTTATTCTTTCAGGATACTTGGATGAAAAATTATTAAGCTATTTTTCCTTAGCACATGTGGTCGATAATCCAGTATCATCATGATAACTCACATCTTATGGAGTGTTGACATCATCCTTAGAATAAGAGTGAGGCAAATTGTTTTTTGGCACGCAAGTTTTGCCAAAAAAAAAACAGGGGGCATGTGTTGACACTCGTTTTGGCTCACAAAGGTATGGCACCAAGATGACCCCAAATGGAAAAATAGCATTAATACAAATTGTGCGTCTCGTCGAAACAATCAAATTTTATTTTTGGGTCATCTCAATCCGACAAAGTATGCAAAATCTATGGCCAAAATACTGCTGGCAATATTGACGCGTGAGGTCAAAACCGGAATTTCCAGTTATCCCGAAATTTCCGGTTCAAAATATCTGGCCGACGTCTGTAACTCGCACCTTTTTTTTCCTTAGAGAAAATCCGTTGCAATCGGATTTTCTGGTTATCCCGAAATTTCCAATTCAAAATATCCGGTTGACATCTGAAAGTTTTTTCCGATTTCTGGGCCCGAACCTGAATTCGGCTGGCACGTTTTTTCGCCCGAATTGGTCTCAAATTAGGTGTTTTTGGATATGATTTTTCTCCCTAAACCTGCACGGAAAGTCCATCCGCCTCTTATATACATGAGGGGTGACATACGATTGAATCAACACCAATCGAACAAACACAAACCCTACTTTTCCGTGTTCATTTACCTTTATCACTCTCCTTTTGTATCTTGCTTGTCGTTCTTTGTTGTTCTTCAGGTTTGGAGGCTATGATCCACGAGGCTCCAGGGACGTTAAGGACGACTTGGAGCAGGCAATCATCGTCGGGTCCTCCGACGGGGTCCCTCCCGTGGGACCGGGACGTCTGGCCTCCCGTGGTGCGTACCGCGCTTCCGGCAGGCCTCACGTGGTGCGAGGTTCGGAGCATCTCCCTCGGTGCCACGGGTACACGAGGACGTATTCGTGTGACGCGTTCGCGCGTCAACACGCGAATATTCTCAAAAGTTTCTCGCAAGTCGTCAAGGCGGGTATCCTTTTCCTTGGATAGAACGGTAGTATCGTCCACGTAAACATGAACATTTCTACCGATTTTTTTATGCAAGTATCTTTGCATGCAACATTGGTATGTAGATCCGGAGTTCTTCAAGCCAAAATGCATGATTATGTAATAGTATGTACCATAAGGGGTTATGAATAAGGTTTTGATTTGATCTTTATCCTTCATACATATTTGATGATAACCGGAATAAGCATCCAAAAATCATAAAACCTCAGAACCAGCCGTGACATCTATTATTTGGTCGATTCATGGTAAAGCGAAACGATCTTTTGGACACAATTTATTGAGACCGGTGTAATATATATACATCCTAAGTATGATACTTTCTTTCTTTGGTACTAACACCAGATTGACAACCCAATCCGTGTGAATTACTTCTTGGTTAAAGTTGGCAGCTCAAAGTCGGACGATCTCTTTGCCTATGGCCTTCCATGTTGGTCCATGAAACACCTAAGTACCCGTTTGACTGGTTTTGATCCTAGTTTCACTTTGAGTTTGTGCTCAGCAAGTTCCCACAGTATGCCTGCCATATCAGGAGGACACCAGAAGAGAATATATCCACGTACTCACAGAGGAATTTGATAAGCACACTTCCCTATTTGTTCATCATTCCCTCGCCAATAAAAATGTATTTTGGAGGATCTTTTGGGTCCATGACAACTTTCTTCGTATTCTCCGAAACTTTGAAGCTACATGTCGGCTTTATGTTACTCTTTACTACCTGAATTTCACTTGGCAAAACTTCCTTGACAACTCCTTCAGTTTCTCCTTCATGATGAAACTTTCAGCACAAAGGGCGTTCCCAAGCTCAAGTTCCTTTGCAAGGGCGCGATACGTCTAAACATGTCTATAATTTTTGATGCTCCATGCTTGTTTTCTTTCCAATATCCTATGTTCTTTTCACGGTTTTACATGTTTTCCTTAGTTTTACGAATGTTTTCATCAACTAAACTATTAACAAGATACCCCAAAACCAGTTGCTTTTTTTTGTTGTTTTTCTATTTCAGGAAAGTTCTAGAGGAAATATTCTCGGAGAGGTATGAAAATTCACGGAAGGCATTTTTTACAGGGAATGAAGACGGAGTCCAAGGGGACACGAAGGGGAGCCAGGGCGCCTCCTAGAGGGTGCCAGGTGCAGCCCCCTTGGTCGCACCTGGTGGACCCCAAGGGACCATGGCTACCGCCTCAAGTCCCCTCTTCTCCTATAAATTGTATTTAAAATCAAGGGTACCAAGATATTTTCCATGAAAGATACATAGAGGCGCCGTCACGTCGAAAGTCCAATCTAGAGCTATACCCAGCCGAAGGGGGGAATCATCACTGGATGCCTCTACGTCGCCATGATCGCCTCCGGACAGATGCGTGAGTAGTTCATCTCGCGACTACGGGTTCATGGAAGTAGCTAGATAGTTGTTCTCTCCCCTAGACCTTCATGTTTAGAGCATCGTGAGTTTCCTCACATGATCGAGACCACCGTTATCTAATTGCGCATGTTGTGTTTGCTGAGATCCGATGAACCATGAGATTATGATTATTTTGTTGATGTCAATCTGAGATGCTTCACTTATATTTGTAGAGATTTTTAATCTTGTCTTGCAATGTTCTCCTGTGTTTATGATTACCTTGGCATCGTAGTTGTTTTCATCACCAAGAGAGAGTTTATATGCTAGATAGTGGGTACATGCCTCCTTGTTGCATGCGCTCGAGTGACAGAAACGTCCCGTGGGAGGATGTGTTGTTGCCATTATGGAGAATACAATGGTGCTCTTGTGTACGGATGGGAACCACTGCTTACATTATGTATTGATCTTAATGCATTTATATCTTGCACACGTAGAAATCACTTCGTTGCTCCAACTTAATACCAATGGATTTGCTGGATAGCTTTCTTGAGGTGGACTTTTAGATATGGATGCATGCTGGTTAGAGATCCATATGACTTGACGTAATGTCTACAATGTTAGAACCCGTGAAATTTATCTCTACATAATAGTATTGTTATACGTTCATGATTTTCAATTTCTCAGCTATAATTTGTTCACCCAACATGTTTGTTTTCTTTTGAGAGACACCACTAGTGAACCTATGGCCTCTGGACCTATTTTCCTCGTATTTTCAACCTTCTTTTAAGCACTTTTCATCATCGTTTCCTTGTTGTAATGTTTTTACTTTAATTACTTTCCAAGATTCTATATGTTTAATTCTCCCGTTTTTCTCAAGAACGAAAGATTGACAACCTTCCGGAAAGTTGGGGCAAGATAGAGTTTGTGCTTGTGTGCAGGTTCCACGTTTGGTCAACATCTATAAACATCATCGTTGATACAAGTAACATTCTTCAAGACACAAAGTCCTACTGGTTCTATAAACTCTGGTTCCATACTAGGGTAAATTTACACTAGAATACATCATACCTTCCACTTGGGGACTCCCCACGAGCGTGTGATCACGTCAGCATTAGGGCGAAATATCCTTGAATAGTAATTACGTCGTCTTTTGCGCATGGCATCTTGAGATTGTTGTAGATGTAGCACGACCGAGCCATAAATTTTGCAAAAGCCGGCCTATCGAGGATAGCATGATATACGCTCTCAAATGGAACTACTTCAAATGAGATCTAGTCAGTGCGAAAATGGTTTGGGTCCCAAAGGTAACTTCGAGAGAAATTTATCCAAGAGACGCTTCTTGTGTTCCTGGAACAATGCCGCCGAATCTCACATTGTTGTGTTTCATCTGGGTTTGCAGTGGATTTTTTCAAGAGTGCACAAGTGCATGATGTTGATGTTTGATCCTCCGTCCATTAATACTATTCTCAACATGTGATTCATTATCACAGGGTTTAGGATAAGGGCATGTGTACCTGGTTCCGGGAGATTGTCGGGACAATCACACTGGTCCCATGTTATTGTTGTTTTGGCGTACTTGAAGTATTTAGGCATTAAGGGCATAGTTTTATTGATTTCCCTCCATGATTGCTTCACCTTTTTGGCGGATGGGGTTGGCAAGAAGGTAAGATTTCATTCTTTGTCTACCCTTCGGAGTTTTCGTTTGACTTTTCGTTGCTTCCTGGATCTTCTCATCTGTATCAGACCCACTTTCATCCTAGTTAGCATAGCATCAGTCTTTGGCTTGTTGACTTTTATTTTGGAATTCTTTCTTTTATTCCCAGCTTCAATAGTGCTTTTCATATGCTTATTTAGCCGGCATTGCTGGTTATTATAATTTGGCTTTCCAAACTTGCTATGGTGAATGCAGCCTTTGCCTTTGATCTTGTCCCATTCTTCCTTGGAGTATGTGACCGGTTCTTTGCTTTTGGCTCCCTTGTTCTTCCACTTGTTCTGGTTTTCTCTTCTAAAGGCGACATTGACTTCTTTGGTTTTCTCCTGTACCTCCCGAGTGCCTTTTTTATCGGAATAGGAGGCCAATTTTACTTGGATTAGTGCGTCCATATTTCGACCTTTTGCCAAGATGTCATCTTCGGCCGCAACATATTCATTAGTTGTCATAATCATAGAACCAAAGCTTTATGCCTTTTCGAACCAATCATGAATAGTACGAGGCCGGATTTCAATCCACTCATGAAAGAATGCATTGACTAGGCGTCGTTAACTCCCACACAACTACTTTTCATTGATGTCCATCCTCAGATGAAATCAACATAGGATTCATTCTCATATTGGACGCAACGGCTCAACTGGTTAATACTCTTGGGGTGTTTCTATGTACCCCGGAAGTGATAGGAAAAAACTCTAGCCAGATATTTCGAGGTATCAATCATTCTCTAAGGTAGTCCATTAATCCAAACGCTCACTCCGTCAAGTAGCATTAAGGGCAAAAACTTGACTGCCTCTAAATCTGTAGCTTTGTTGATCTGGAAGGCGGTATAATAGTCTGAAGCCATGTATCTAGGTTAGTACTTCTAGGATACTTTGTGTATGTTGGTCCGACCTTTGCGAACGCGGAATGCAGATTGATTTGTCAGATGCGATTGGTGAAACACTGAGGGCCGTAGTAAAATTCATCTCCCACGAGTGTACCGAGGGGGGCCTGCTTCCCCTAGATCCTGCATGCCGTTAATGTTTGCATCTGGGCTCAATATTCCATGGTTCGTCTCGGCCTGTTCCGGCTTTTCCTCCATGCGAACGAGGAGGAGTTCAGCTTCTAGCATGCTCCTTGTTTCACGGGGGAGTACGGGAACTATCCCTTCTGTGGAGATGCTCATATCTTCCGGCTTTATTTGTTGAGTTTCTTGGAGGAGGCATAGCTTGCATGTCTTTCTTTGCCTGAGATTGACGAGTAACATGCTTATCATCGTTCCTATTTCTGTTTTCCCGAGCTCGGTTGGGGCAATTCTCCTTATGGCAATTAGCGTCATCCTTTTGGTGGTGGGCACCATGTTTTGTCAGATGGGATCCTGCTTTGGACTGTGCATCCCAATCTCGGGGGTCTTTTTGTCCATCTTTGGATCTACATCATTTTGAACTTCCAGATCCACCAGGCACACTCAGCTCTGACGCTGCAGCGGTTGTAGTTGATGTGCACATTGTCAAGGCATAAAAAGTCTTCCTACCGCGCTTGGCCTTGTTGCTGTTGTTCTAAGGCATTCCCCAGAAAAGCATACACGCCTTGGAGCTTTTCTTCCTTGGAATATTGATCATTGTTCAAGATGGTAAATGTTGATTCTGTATTATGAGCTGCAGTTTTCTATATACTTTCTCCTTTAGAATTGATGGTGTTTACTTGCCATTTCCAGTATGGGCTTTCCAATCTTCTTTTGGCTAGCGGATCATTATACGAGATTCCTACTTCAGGAATTCTTGTTGGTTTATTTCTGACCCCGTCGTTTGTACTCTTTGATTTTTTCCTGTTGCACCTTAATGGCTTTCTGGGCTTGTATGAGATTTTCGTGGGACCGGTGTAGCTGCTCCTGCTGGCGCATTAGTCCCTTGTCTGGCTTCCAGAATTTCTGGAGTTTTGTGCTTTGAGACTGGGTTTGGAGAAATCTACTTCATATTGCGCCGACGGATCTGGAGCCGGAACTTCGTTAGTTTTCTCCTTTCTCTTTTCACCACTTCTTCCACCAAGTTTGAGGTGCATGTTTGCTATTTCCATTTATCTCTCCATCTTTTGTTTCTGGGATTTTGTGTTCTCCTTTTTTAGAGACTTCTTCTTTTTCTTTGACTATGGGGGTTTCCTATGGAGCCCATCTTCTGTTAATTCTTGTACTCCCAAAAATTCGAGGTTCTCCTCTTCCTCCAAAAATCTGTTAGGGTTTTCTAGAGGGGTTTTTGTTCTTCTTCCAGATTTTCTTAGGAATCATCCTTTTGAGTGGGTTTGGCCATTAGAACTTCATGAAGGCGGCCTCTAATAGATTTGACTCTGCGCTCAAAGGTTGTCTTTGGAGTCTGAGTTAGATCCGGCTTCCGAGTCTAATCTGGCTTCAACTTATTCTAGGGTAAGTGTAAGCCAATTTATTGATTCAACACAAGGGGAGCCAGAGAATACCTATAAGACTTAGCAGATGAGTTGTCAATTAATCCAAACCTGAGAAGCACTTAACAAAATATATTAATAATAAACAGTGTCAGAAAATAGTTTTTGGCGTGGTGATGGGATGATTCTCTTGTGTTCTCAGCACACCTAATACAATGGTAATTGTATAGATGCACTGGTTCGGCTAAGATACAAGAAAGTGGTGTAATATGAAATGATAGAGGTGATATGTGTGATCTAAAATAATAATGGCAACAAGGTAACATGTAGCAAAACTGAAATTAAACGGTGTAGCAATGGTAGTAAACAAGGCATAGGGATTATACTTTCACTAGTGGTAACTCTCAACAATATTCACATAAGTAAACACATGATATTTCCTATAACACTATGCATGATGGACATTACTCGAAAATCATTCCTAATGGATCAAATAGCATGAGACTCATGTAGAGCTACACAAGCACACCTTAAAGTTCACGTTCCACATCTAAAGACACCCTAACCCTGTCACTTTGAGCATCCAAAGATAGTACTAGCAAACACCACAACCTATCTCTTGAATAGTCTCTTTCTAATACATCCACAACACCTGCACTGCCACCTTGGCACTATAGAGATTATACTAAAAACAAGCATCAAGAAACCTATGATTCCATGAACAAGTTCATGATATGTATACCTCTAATCCATGATCCATATAGTTACACATGGTACCGCACTATCACTGTGGCATCTGGGGCAAAGGTGACCCCGGAAGATTATACTAGATAAAAACAATGGAGCACGTATCCATTGCATACCAAAGAGGAAATATCATATAATTCAACTATAATAACATAGCTAACAATCACATGAAGATCACACCATGGGAGAGAGAGATAACCACATAGTTATTAGCACGAGACCTCAACCCCGCGGAGGGACTACTCCCGGATCATCGTGGGATGCAACAACATCGATGAAGATGGCTCCGGGGGCACTTCCCCGTCCCGGCAGAGTGCTAGAACAGAGACTTCTGATCCCCCGAATAAGGATTTTGGATGGCGGCGGAGGTCAGACACGTTTCCGGAATATGTCAAGAGTGATATTGCAGGAGAAGAGGTGACATGAGGCGGTACCCAAGGCGACGAGGTGACCCCACCGCGCGGTGGGGTTTAGGTCACGCCGACAGGTCACGCGGTTGCACTAGATCCCATCTCGACGTGCCCTTCTGGCTCCTGGAGTCTCCCAGTGAGAAAAAATTCCTCAAAAATATCCATTTCATTCCGAGAACTTCCTTTTTTGGCCCTTTTCTGCAATGCATAGACAAATAAACATGAACTTGCACTGGGAATGTAGTTAATAGGGTAAGCCCGAAAAATGAAGAAAAACATATAGAAAACATGGTGCAATTGGTAGAAAACAAGCACGGAGCATAAAAAATTATAGATACATTTGGGACGTATCAGCATCCCCAAGCTTAACTCCCGCTCGTCCTCGAGTAGGTAAGTGATAACAAAGATAATTTTTGAGGTGGCATGCATACAACAAAATTTTGACCAATCATTATGTAAAAGCATTGTAAGATGAGATCTAAACACTTTAACAAAATCATGATAAATGTTATTTGAATAATGAAAACTTCGCAACTATGTTGCACATGAAAAGTAACATAAATAATTGACGATAAGCAATAATGCATTAAAAGTGATACGTTTGTTCGATCGTAATGAAACACATGATAAAGTGGTATTCAACTTGGCATAGCAACACATAAATGCTAGGACACTTATGCATCCATTTTGCATCACTATTTTATATCATAATTTACTATTATTCATTGGTATATTTCATATTATGATGTATTATTTGTGTTATTTTATATATTTTGCATGTTTTATAATTATTGGAGAATAATTCACCAGGACCAGAAATCAGCTGGAAAAAGCATCGCCGAGATACTATGTTTGAGAAGAACGGAAGAAGAAGAAGAAAGGGGACATGGTGAAGTTCCTATTTCACCAGAAGACAGATCCAACCAGAACGAGAGCTAGAGGGGGCCACCTAGGGCCAACACCATGTGGTGGCGCCCCCCTTGGCCGCGCCGCCAGGTGGTGTGGCCACCCTGGCCCACCTCTGCTAGAGCCCTTTCGCGTACATCGTCCCCAGGGAACCCTAAGACCTGGACAACCATCGAGGAAATATTCGCCGCCTCCACAGGGCGGAAAACAACACAGAGAGAAAAGCTCTCTGGAAGGGATAAATCTGTCGGCGAAATTCCTCCCTTGAGAGGGGAAATCATCGCCGTCATCACTGCAGGCATCATCACGATCATTACCCTCATCGTCCTCACCACCAACACCACCATCATCACCATCCATCTCCATCCATGTGTAACAATTAGGGTTCTATATCGTTGTTCTTCACTAGATCTCTCTCCCGGTGTGGATTACTTGTTTGTACTTGATGCTTATGAGATTTATCGGTGTTTGCACTTTATGACAAGATTTTTATTCATAATTATATCACCTCTGATCATGATCCATATGATGTCTTGTGAGTAGTTCGTTAGTTCGTAAGGACATGGGATAAGTCAATATGTTAGTAGTGGAATTATGTTGAAGTAATATCTAAGGTTTGATATTTAAGTTGTGGTGCTATTCTTCTAGTGGTGTCATGTGAACGCCGACTACATGACACTTCACCTTTATGGACCTAGATGGATGCATTGTGCATTTGGCTACTAATTGTGGGGTTGCTGGAGTGACAGAAACCTAAACCTCCGTTACGAAACCGGTGCACGAGGGAGTGTAGGATCCCAGAGTTCAAGGTTGTGGTTAGATTTATCTTAATTACTTTCTTGTAGTTGTGGATGCTTGTAAGGGGTATAATCACAAGTATGTATTAGTCCAATTTGGGCGGTGCATTAGCATAGGTTCACCCACACAACACCTATCAAAACAATAAATATTAATCAACTGTATGAGCAAAAGTGAAAGTGCAATATGGTCAACTAGAGGGGGGTGAATAGGTGACCTACAAATTTTACTTCTTTTTCACTTTTAATGGGGGCTTTTAAGAAAGTAAATGCTTAATTACCTAAATGTGCAACTACGTGAGTACCCTAGGTGATATGAAGAAAGTAGCAGCGGAAATAAAGGAACGGTACAAGATAACAACAAGTGAAAACACGGAGACAAGGATATGTTTCCCGTAGTTCCTTCTTAAAAGAAGTACGTCTACGTTGGAGAGGTGGGGAGCCACCTAGGCGCTCCTCAATAGCACGGATGTGCACACCTTGTTCTCCTTGAGCTTCTCCGGTGAGGGAGATTCTCGTTTCCACTATGAGGTCGACTTGAAGGCGTTGACCAAACCTTTACAAGGGGTTGAGGCTACTCCACAAGTGAGATGGAGGCTCTCAACAATCGAAGCTTCTTGCAACAAGGTGGAAGCTACAAGCACTAGGGTTTCCATTGGATGACAAAGCAACCAAGAGATTACAAGATCCCGAGAGTTGTGGTGTGGGTGCACATGTTTTGGCTTGGTGGAAAGGTAGATCTAGTCCTCCTCCATGAGATCCTTGAAGGGCATCGAGTTTGGTTGGAGGAGGAGGGAGATCGGGGCGTTTTGAGCTCTACAACAATGGAGGAGAGAGAGGAATGGACGAGCTGCCTATCTAGAGGAAGAAGACATCTATTTATAGGCTCCTCCAAAATCTGACCGTTGCAGTCCTGCGGGACCGGAATATTCCGGAGTAAAGGCCGGAAATTTCCGGTGTGTCTTGGCCGGAAATTTGAATTCTCCGGGGGCGGATATTTGAAATATCCAGGGGCGGAAAATTCCGCCCAAATATTCCGCCCCCATCTCTGTGCGCAGGCAACAACTGGTTGACGAAAATCTGCTAAGGACCAGGGGCCGGATATTTGCTCCGGAAATTTCCGGGGCAAATTTCCGCCCCACCTTCTGTGCGCGGGCAACGAGCAATGATGGAAAAACTGCTAAGGACTGGATGGCCGGAATATTGAAATATCCGGGGGGCGGATAATTGAAATGTCCGGGCCCGGAATTTTCCGGACAGAATCTCCGCCCCCATCTCTGTGCGCGGGTAACATGTAGTAGTCCAATTTCTGCTAAGTCCTTGAGGGCCGGATTTTTTGTGCCGGAAATTTCCGGGGCAAATTTCCGCCCTGGCTTCTGTGCGTGGGCAGAAAAATACTTAGTCGTTTTCATGGAAGCCAAGAAGAGGGCCGGAAATTTCCGGTGTGAATGCTGGATAATCCGGCCTTTAATGTCCGGAATTTCCGCCCTGCAAACTGAATAATCCGGTGGCAGTAATTTTCACAATATAGTTCTTCTCTTTGATCTTTTGACGAGGATATAACAATGATCACCTGAGATAATAGCTGCACAGTCTAAACCACATTGTTAGATAGGAGATATCCGTGTTATCATCATCACCAAAATCATTAGAAGGATCATGAGCTTTCAATCTCCCCCTTTTTGGTGAATGATGACAACACGGGTATTTGCGGAGGAGTAAACAAACAATGCAGTAAATGAAAACAACACAGATAGCATATATAGGAGACATGCCTCCCAATAATAATAGTTCAACACAAATAACGAGTACGATAGAACGAAGTTCGAAAAGACGCACGAAATAGGAACTGGCAACAAAGAACGAAAGAAACCCTCCCAAGCAAATCCCCACGATCATCTAGATCTTATCCCCCTTTGGCATCAAGATACCAAAAAGAGAAAAGAGAGAGCTACGTCCCATGGAGCAAACTCTAGGCCTGGGTGTCCTCTTCTTCCTCTTCAGCTTCACTATCGGTGACATCCTCCATGTCCTCATCAGCATCAACACCGATATCCCAGTCAACGTCACGGTTGTTCCAGTTCTTGTATGCAATCCTGGGAGGAGGAAGTGGTGGCACATTGGGAGCACCAATAGCAGTCATGATGTGGTGCTGGTTCTCGAGGATGGTGCGGCGCTCCACATAGGCAGAGTAGTTCTCCTTGTGGATGCAGATATTCATGCACAACACCTTCTCAACTGCACGAACGAGCCACGCGCGTTTCTTCTTGCCAGGAGGGGGAGGACGCATGCGAGGATCACGATGCCCCTGACCAGTGGCGCCAACATCACGGGAAGACTGCTGAGTGTGGGCGGCCTTCTTGTACAAGGTGACGTCCTTGTGCTCCTCACAGTCGAGTTCCAGGTCCTCTCGGAGTGCTTCAGAATAGCGGGCCTTGATGAGCTTCATGATATAGGGAGCGTACGGGGGCACTTTGCGGTGAAAGAGGGCAAAGTGGATCTCATTGAAAATGAAATCCATGACATCAATCCTGTGAGCCTCCATGTCAGTCATGTCACTCTCAGAGAAGGTCAAGTAGGCGTGGTACATGAGGTTGACCAATCCACCGCGAATAGCATCGTTATTGCCCGCACTTGGAGCAATGGACTCCCTGAACATGCGCAGAAGAATGTCATAGACGGCGAAGAGACCTTTAGCCGATCCAATTGTACCCTGAGGACCATAGAGCTCAGCTAGCCGATTCTTCTCATATTCTTCCCCATGGATATGCATGCGGTGACCCTGGGGTGTGTTGAGGCCAGCAAAAGGATAGTCCAGCACAGTGGCAAAGTCGTGGAAGTTGGCGGTGAGCAGGTGAGGGCCAGACATCCATGACATCCCAATCTCTTCAGAATCATCAATCACGAGAGTGGCATAGAACTGCTGGATGAAGGTGGTGTTGTAGGAGCATCGAGTCTCCATAAGCGGACGCAGACCAAGAACCTCAGCTAGCTGAACAGAGTTGTTGAAGTAGTCAGGGTTGGCAGCCAGATGAGCAAAGTTGATCACTTTCATGGGGCACACTGGCTTGCTCACCATGGTGTACACCTGCTTGAATAGGGTCTCCTGCTCAACATGCCAGAAGCATGAATCAATGGTGGGGTCCTGAGGACCCTCCGTGTACCAAGCCTTGGCCCGCTATGCCTTAAACTCTGTGATGGGCATGGTGCCCACGTTGAGAGTGGTCTTGCCTGACTGTCTGCCACCCCTGCGGGCAGCCCAGTCAGCATCACGCTGACGCTCATACTCCCTCTCAGCATCTCTCGCACGCCGGCGAGTTTCATTGTCCTCAACAAAGGTCCCTTCCTCATTCTCTGTCAGGTGACGGAGCCGTTTCCGAGAGCTGGTCAACTTGGGGGGCCTAGAGCTTGAACCATCTGCGAGGAAAGCCAAAAAGAATGCAAAGAAAACCAAACACGAATAAAAAACGGGGGCTCACGAGTCGTGGAAGTTGAATAACAGTGAACTCTGTTCAAGATTCAGTATAGGCCGGAAATTCCGGTCATGGATACGGAAATTCCGGGGGACGGAAATTCCGGCCTCAGGAGAAATTTCCGGGGTGCGGAAATTCCGGTCCTGGGGCGGAAATTTCCGGCCTGCGGGATTTTCGAATCCAGATCTGAATCTGGGCCTATAATGGATTTAGAACGAGGAATCGAGTACTAGAGTGAATCCTGGAGAGTACGTGATATGAGTGGGAACAAATAAGCATGCTAGGTCAAGTTTATCACTAGATGGGAGAACAAAGCATCAAAACAAACCCAAACTTGCGGAGAAAACATACACATACCGGGATCCATGGCAGGAACGGGCGTGCGGTCTCTTAATCCGCAAGAATTGAGTAGAGGATGAGGAGGGGAGGCGAGGGGAGCCTCCCGGAAGTCTCGGAGGCGGCGGCGGCGGCTGGGGGCGAGTGGAGGCGAGGGGAGGGAAACAGTCTGGAACTGCTCCCTCCCGGCGTCCTTATATAGCCCCAGGCCAGCCACACCGGAAAATTCTGGTACTAAGGCCGGATATTCCGGGGTCCGGAAATTTGGGCCGGAATATTCCGCCCAAATATCCGGTGTGCCCTCTGTGAGCGGGCATGCGGGATATTTGGGGGATTATTTGAGTCCATTTTCGGACCCGGAAATTTCCGGGACTTAAGGCACGGAATATTCCGGGCCCCGGAAATTTGCCCCGGAAATTTCCGCACCAATTGTCCGGGGTGCCTTCTGCGAGCGGGCACATCGGAAAGGGCGAAATTTCTGGAACAAATATCTGAGGGCCGAAATATTCCGGACCCTTGGCCGGAATTTCCGGTGTTCCTACGCCATCCGAGTATGTGGTGGAAGATGGAACAAATCGTGAGCCTCCAAAAACAAAAAAACACAAACAACCGAACGAACACGAGGAAAACAACAAGAAACAAATTCAAAAGGGAAAAAGTTGGTGGCCGGAGCCACCGTGTTTGAGTGACACCAAGGAGTCGCGAAGATGTATCTTGGACTCAAGAGTATCACTCACGTTTTAAGCACAATAAGTCACAATTGACTAGATATGCATGACGATTTGATTGTTTTACGCATGATAGGTGGAGTGTTTGCTCATGAGTTGAACTACGCTCCCCCTATGTCCATGCCTACATCTAGACTAGATAGTACATATAGTGAAGGTACTCATGCAAGGGTTCAAGAGAAGTTAGACGCATCGATCACATTTAGTTCATTCCTCACACCCCGAAATCTTGGTTCATCAAGGGCCTTCGTGAAGATATCCGCGAGTTGATCCTTGGTCGCAACATAGGAGAGGTCAATATCACCCTTCTCAACATGATCCCGAATGAAGTGATGCCGTATCTCAATGTGCTTCGTCTTGGAGTGAAGAACGGGATTGTAGGCGATCTTGATGGCACTCTCATTGTCGCACAAGAGAGGAACGTTGTCGAAGATGATGCCATAATCTCTCAATGTTTGCCGCATCCAAAGTAATTGAGCACAACAACTCGCCGCGGAGATGTATTCGGCCTCAGTGGTGGAGAGAGCAATGCAGTTTTGCTTCTTGGAAGACCAACATACCAATGAGCGGCCAAGAAATTGACAACTTCCGGATGTAGATTTCCTATCCGTCTTCTCTCCCGCATAGTCCGCATCCGAATACCCAATGAGCTGAAAGCTTGAACCCTTGGGATACCAAAGACCAAAGTTTGGGGTATGAACTAAATATCGAAAGATACGCTTAACCGCTTCAAAGTGACTTTGTCTTGGGGAGGCTTGAAACCTTGCACATTTACCAACGCTATACATAATATCGGGTCTAGATGCAAAAAGGTAGAGCAAAGAGCCAATCATGGAGCGGTATACCTTTTGATCTACCTCTTTACCATTCGGATCGGGTTTCAAATCAATAGTCGTGGACATGGGGGTCTTCATAGGTTTAGCATCATGCATATTGAATCGCTTGAGCATATCTTGAGTATACTTGGCTTGCTTGATAAATGTGCCTTCGGGATGTTGCTTGATCTCAAAGCCAAGAAAATACTCCAATTCTCCCATCATAGACATCTCGAACTTGTCCGTCATAAGCTTGCAAAACTCATCATTGAATGCAACGTTAGTGGAACCAAAGATGATATCATCCACATAGAGTTGGCATATGAACAAGTCGCCTCCGACCTTTTTGGTGAAAAGGGTGGGATCGATTAAACCAACATTGAACCCTCGATCTACCAAAAACTCTTTAAGGTGTTCGTACCACGCACGTGGAGCTTGTTTAAGCCCATATAGCGCCTTATCGAGTTTGTAGACATGATCGGGGTGGTTGGGATCTTCGAAACCCGGAGGTTGCTTGACATAAACCAACTCATGGATGGGACCATTCAAAAAAGCACTTTTAACATCCATTTGTTGCAATTTGAAGTTATGATGAGAGGCATATGCAAGTAAGATACGAATAGATTCAAGACGAGCAACGGGAGCGAATGTTTCACCGAAATCGACACCTTCGACTTGAGAGAAGCCTTGAGCCACCAATCTAGCCTTGTTGCGGATGACGATGCCGTCCTTGTCTTGTTTGTTCTTGAAGATCCACTTAGTGCCGATGACGTTCTTGCAATCCTTGGGCCTTGGAACCAATTTCCACACTTTGTTGCGCTCGAAATTGTTGAGTTCATCGTGCATAGCTTCAAGCCAATCTTGATCTTCAAGAGCTTCATAGACCTTCTTTGGCTCAATGTGCGAGACAAATGCATGAGCTTTGCTAAAGTCCGCTAGTTGCCTCCTTGTGACGACCCTTCCACGAACTTGTCCAAGAATCATATCCTCCGTGTGACCGGCACGAGCAAGATTATCTAGCCTTCTCTTTGCTCTACGAGCTAGCATCTCCTCCAAAGTTTCCTTGGATAGGACTTGATCATCACCTTCATCATCGGAGACATGTCCACCTTGGTCTTGATCATTGATGGGAGGTGGATCCCTCATGTGATGAATTGCATCATCACCATGTGTATCTTGTTCTTCATTTTGAGCTTGGCCTTCATCATGAACTTGGCCTTGATTGTTAGCTTGGCCTTGTGGTGAGGCATGAGGGTTTGGTGCATCTTGTTGGGTAGCATGGTTATCAATGGATGTAGTCAATGGCTCCACTTGAGTAGAGCATAGTCCTTCTCCCTCCGTCATCCGGTGTCCCTCAATGGGGATTATTTCACCAATCCCCATTCTTCTTATGACGATGGGAGGAATTGCATCTCCTACAAAACCATGATCTATACGGCCCCCTTGGGACCCATTATCCTCATCGAACACTACGTCTATAGCTTCTTCAACTTGTCCGGTGGACTTGTTGTAGACTCTATAGGCGTGTGAGTTTGTGGCATAACCAACAAAGATACCCTCATAGGATTTAGTCTCGAACTTTGACAAGCGTTTCCCTCTTTTGCGAATGAAGCATTTGCATCCAAAGACCTTGAAGTATGAAACATCCGGCTTCTTGCCCGTGAGAATCTCATAGGGGGTCTTGTTCAAGATCTTGCGGAGATATAATCGGTTGCTAGTATGACAAGCGGTGGAGACGGCCTCGGCCCAAAAGTTATAAGGAGAAGAGAACTCCGCAATCATGGTTCGAGCCGCATCCATAAGAGTCCGATTCTTTCTCTCCGCCACACCATTTTGTTGAGGAGTGTAGGGAGTGGAATATTGATGAGCAATGCCTTCCTCACTAAGAAATCCCTCAACAGTGTAGTTCTTGAACTCGGAGCCATTATCACTCCGGATAGCCATGATGCTTGTATTATGTTGTCTTTCCACCAAAGTGATGAACTCGATGACCCGCTTTTGAGTCTCACTCTTTCTCTTGAAGAAGTACACCCAACAATATCGTGAGTAATCATCCACAATCACCAAGCAATACTTCTTGCCTCCAAGACTATCATATGATAGAGGACCAAAGAGGTCCAAGTGAATGAGCTCGAGGATTCTTGATGTAGTGATGTTCGTCTTGGTGGGATGTGCTTCTCCATGTTGCTTTCCTAGAACGCAAGAGCTACACACACGATCTTTGGCAAACTTAGCATTTGTTAGTCCTAGAACGTGATTGCCACTTTGAAGGTCATGCAACGTCCTCATATTGGTGTGGGCTAACCGGCGATGCCATAGCCAACCCACATCAACTTTAGCCATTAGGCATGTCGCGGCACACGTGTCTCCTTTGGAGAAGTCCACTACATACATGCCGTTCTCGACATGCCCAACAAAGGCTACTTTAAGAGTCGTTTCCCAAGTGACAATCACATTCTCCTTATTAAAGAAAGAGGTAAAACCACTTTTAGCAAGTTGAAGAACCGAGATGAGATTGTAGCCAAGGGGCTCAACAAGAAGAACATTCTCAATTGACAAGTCATTTGAGATTGCTACCTTGCCTCGTCCCAATACCTTTAGTTCGGAGTTGTCACCAATAGTAACGCAATTGAGATGAGGTAATGGAGGATGAATATCACTCATTGCGTCATTGCTTCCGGTCATATGTTGGGATGCACCACTATCCACCGTCCATTTGCTCGAACCGGAAGCACTTCCCTACAATAGATTAGTTGCTTGATTTAGGGACCCATCTTTGAATGGGTCCTCTCATGTTAGCGACAAGGGTCTTAGGAACCCAAATACTCCAATGATAATCGTCACCATAAGAAGTACCAACATATTTAGCATATACATGACCATCTCTAGACTTCATAAGAACATAAGATGGATTATATTTCCCGGCAAAGTTATTGTGAGTGGTGCTCCCCCTAGAGGTCTCACCACCCACAATGGTGTTGGTCTCCTTCCCTTTGGTCATCTCTCCCTCTTTCACAAATCTTACTTCTTGTGAGGAGGAGGTGACTCTCTTCTTGTTCTTCTTCTTGTACTTCTTCTTTGACTTGGCTATATAGCCAAGTCCCTCCTTTCCATTGTTGGCACGTTGAGAAGCAATCTCATGGGAACTCTTCTCATTTCCTACAAGATTAGTTGTACTACAAGCATTGCTAGACAAGACATTCAAGCTAGAAAGTGAAGTGGATACAACTTGCTTGTTTGATTGTTGAGCTAGAAGATTGTCACGAGATTTGGTTAACTTGTCATGAATTTCCTTAAGAGACATGAACTCCTTTTCAAGTTTTTCATAACGAGTACCAAGTTCCTCGTGAGCAATTCCTAGCTTCAATTCTTCATGCTCAAGAGTTTTAATTAAGGCAAGAGATTGAGCATTTTCCTTCCTAAGCTTAGAGACACTTATGGCAAAGTTTTCTTCAAGACAAGACAATTTCTCCTCAAGTGAGGCACGAATGGAACGCTCATTATCAAGAGCTTTTTCAAGCTCTTGCTCATTGCAAGTGTGACCTCCATGGCTTTCTAAGGTCATGATGATCTCCTCCTTTTCATCAACAAGAGAGTTAGCCTCATCAAGTTGCCTCAAAAGGGAGTTCACCTTTTCCTTAGTCTCACCCTTAAGGCTAGATAGCCATATGCTTAACTCATTAGACTCACTATCCTCCTCACAATCATTTTCAACACAATCCAATAACGAAGGAGGGTTAGTGACAATGGTCTTGGAGTTGGGAGAGCATACCGAAGTGGCTTTTGCCATAAGACATGTAGGTCGGGTAGCCACATTCTCATTGGGGGATTCGAATAGAGAGATCGAAAGTGATGATGCGGTGGCCTTGGCGATGTGAGCAACTCCAACTACCTCATCTTCTCCTTCATCTCCGGAGATGTAAGTCTCAAGAACCGCCCCTTCTTGAACGTAGAGAGCTCTTGGCACCTTCCTTGCAAAGTTCTTGTTTTGAGGAGGCTTGGTCTTGTTCTTGCGAATGAGCTTGCCTTCGTTTTCTTCTCTTGGCTCAAAGGGGCACTCCTTCACGAAGTGGTTAGCGCTACCACAATTATAGCATGTCCTTGGTCGCTCCCCCTTCTTCTTGTAGTTCTTGTTTCGTGGAGGCCTTGGAGATCCGGTCTTGTGAGCTTCCCATCTCTTCCAATATCCATGCATAGCAAGGGCAATGCACTTGTGAGCTCCTGTGTAAGTATCTTCATAGTCTTCCTCATCATCATCATCTTCTTCACTTTCATCAACTCGAGCCATTGCCTTTGACTTCAATGCAAGGTTGGGAGACTTTCCTATCCCTCTAGAGCGAGCTAGAGAATCATCCGCACTCTTGTGTGTGAGAGAGATTGCGATGAACTCACTAAGAACACCAATGGAGTTGAGAGTATTGTAGTCCGCTCTTGTCCGGATGCTAGTGGCGAGATTCTTCTCGAAGGGTGTGATAGCCTTGACAAACTTCCTCTTTATCCATTCATCGGTGATCTCTTCCTTGCCAAAGTCTCTCAATTGATTGGCGAGAGTGACAACTCGTCTATAGAGCTCTTCAGGAGTCTCATCCTCTTGCATAACGAAGTTCTCGGAGTTGTCAATGGCCACATCATACTTGGAAGACTGAATACTAGCATTTCCTTGAAACAAGGTATCAAGTTTGTCCCAAGCTTCCTTGGCGGTCTTGCAACCGCGGATGTGAGTGAGATGCTCCCTTGGGAGAGCCTTCTGGATAATAACAAGAGCAGTTTTGTTGAGTTGAGATTCAACATCCTCTCTTGGAGTCAAGTTGCTTGGATCATGAGGATGAAATCCATGGATCACGCTTCTCCACAATGCCGTACACGATCCTGAAATGTGAGATTCCATTTCAAACTTCCAAGAGGAAAATTCGTTAGTGTTAAGGATGGGTGGAACTCCAACATTAAGGATGTGTGGCATGGAAACGATTGGGTGGATAGAATCATAGTTTTGTGGTGGTGGAACTTTTGAATTGGACCCCGAACCATTAGCCGTTTGAGACTTGGAGCCACCGTCACTCTCCTTAGCTTTGGCTTTAGCCTTTTGTGCGGCTTTAGCCTTAGCTTTGGCAATGTTTTCTTCGATTTCGGAAATATCCGGATTTGTTTCCTCATCCGAACTATCCTCATCGGTGACATGGGGAGAGTGAGACGGCTCCTTGGTTCTACCCATCATGTTCTCCAACATCTTCTTGATGGAGGAAACCTCCGAGCCCACACTAGAGCTAACCTTGGACAATTGGGTTTGAATGGTACAAACCGTTGTCTCAAGGTTGGCTATAGTGTCGGCCATTTTGGAGAGCTCCTCCTTAGAAGATTCAGGATCATCCCCGTTGACCATGATTACTCTTAGGCGGTTAAGCCCGATAAAAGAGCCGAGGTTCTGATACCAATTGAAAGTGCAATATGGTCAACTAGAGGGGGGAGGGTGAATAGGTGACCTACAAATTTTACTTCTTTTCACTTTTAATGGGGGCTTTTAAGAAAGTAAATGCTTAATTACCTAAATGTGCAACTACGTGAGTACCCTAGGTGATATGAAGCAAGTAGCAACGGAAATAAAGGAACGGTACAAGATAACAACAAGTGAAAACACGGAGACAAGGATATGTTTCCCGTAGTTCCTTCTTAAAAGAAGTACGTCTACGTTGGAGAGGTGGGGAGCCACCTAGGCGCTCCTCAATAGCACGGATGTGCACACCTTGTTCTCCTCGAGCTTCTCCGGTGAGGGAGATTCTCGTTTCCACTATGAGGTCGACTTGAAGGCGTTGACCAAACCTTTACAAGGGGTTGAGGCTACTCCACAAGTGAGATAGAGGCTCTCAACAATCGAAGCTTCTTGCTACAAGGTGGAAGCTACAAGCACTAGGGTTTCCCTTGGATGACAAAGCAACCAAGAGATTACAAGATCCCAAGAGTTGTGGTGTGGGTACACACGTTTTGGCTTGGTGGAAAGGTAGATCTAGTCCTCCTCCATGAGATCCTTGAAGGGCATCGAGTTTGGTTGGAGGAGGAGGGAGATCGGGGCGTTTTGAGCTCTACAACAATGGAGGAGAGAGAGGAATGGATGAGCTGCCTATCTAGAGGAAGAAGACAGCTATTTATAGGCTCCTCCAAAATCTGACCGTTGCAGTCCTGCGGGACCGGAATATTCCGGAGTAAAGGCCGGAAATTTCCGGTGTGTCTTGGCCGGAAATTTGAATTCTCCGGGGGGCGGATATTTGAAATATCCGGGGGCGGAAAATTCCGCCCAAATATTCCGCCCCCATCTCTGTGCGCAGGCAACAACTGGTTGACGAAAATCTGCTAAGGACCAGGGGCCGGATATTTGCTCCGGAAATTTCCGGGGCAAATTTCCGCCCCACCTTCTGTGCGCGGGCAACGAGCAATGATGGAAAAACTGCTAAGGACTGGATGGCCGGAATATTGAAATATCCGGGGGGCGGATAATTGAAATGTCCGGGCCCGGAATTTTCCGGACAGAATCTCCGCCCCCATCTCTGTGCGCGGGCAACATGTAGTAGTCCAATTTCTGCTAAGTCCTTGAGGGCCGGATTTTTGTGCCGGAAATTTCCGAGGCAAATTTCCGCCCTGGCTTCTGTGCGTGGGCAGAAAAATACTTAGTCGTTTTCATGGAAGCCAAGAAGAGGGCCGGAAATTTCCGGTGTGAATGCCGGATAATCCGGCCTTTAATGTCCGGAATTTCCGCCCTGCAAACTGAATAATCCGGTGGCAGTAATTTTCACAATATAGTTCTTCTCTTTGATCTTTTGACGAGGATATAACAATGATCACCTGAGATAATAGCTGCACAGTCTAAACCACATTGTTAGATAGGAGATATCCGTGTTATCTTCATCACCAAAATCATTAGAAGGATCATGAGCTTTCAAAAAGCACTTGACGAAATCCCCATGTCTTCTGGAGAAAGTTTAGTCATCATAGGTAAACCAAACGGCTTATCCTTTGCTATAAAAAGGATCGATCCACTTACTGCAATTATTATTACTGTATTTTATTTACTCGTACTTTATTTATCTGCTATATCAAAAACCACCAAAAACCTGTCTGCTAGTGTTTATACTAAATCCTTTATCCAAACTGCTTGAAAACACCTTATGCTCCTCGTTGGGTTCGACACTCTTATTTATCGAAAGTACTACGATACACCCCCTATATTTGTGGGTCATCAAGACTATTTTTTTGGCGCCGTTGCCGAGGAGTGAAGCGCCATTGGTAAGGGAAACTTTTACTGTGAGTGCTATTTTTATTTGTCCACTGCTTTATTTTATTATGGAGAGATCTCCATTTGGTTTCCTATTTGGGAGTACTACTGCCACTGCTAGGGTAGTAGATGACCCGTTATCTGCTGAATTGGATCCTTTTAAAATACCTATGAAAATTGTTGAACGTATTATGGACAACTGCTATTTTGGAGATGGAACTGTCCATCCTGGTGATCATTTACTCTTTATACATGAATTGTGCGAGTTGTTCAAGTGTGCATGTATTTTAATTGACCAAGTTAAGAGGAAACTATTCTCTTTATCACTGAAGGGTAGAGTTGCGGAATGGTATAAAATGCTGAAGAATGACAATCTATTGGATGGAAGGAAATTGTACCTGTCTTTTGTTCTAAATTCTATCCTCCCAGTGAGATTCATAAGGATCGGAATCAACTATATAATTTATGGCCTCATGATGGAGAGAGTATTTCCCAAGCGTGGGGGAGATTGAAGTTACTGATGATCAAATGTCCCATTCATGATCTCCCTAGTAATATTGTTATTAATAATTTCTATGCAAGGCTTTCTTTTCATGATAAGGATTTATTGGATGCTTCTTGTTCTGGGTCATTCACACGAATTAAAGGAGAAGCTTAACGAGATCTTCTTGACCGTATTCGGGAAAATACTGAAGGATGGGACAATGACAAAGGAAGAAAGTCGGGTATAAATTATGATTATGAATGCATTAAATCTTTTATGAGAACCGATGATTTCCGTAATGTTAGTGTTGTTTATGGCCTTGACTCTCAAATCCTTGCAAACCGTTTTAAAGCTTTTTCCGCCTATATTGATATTCCCCAAAAAAATGGAACAAATAATGCTAATTGTGTTCCAGCTAGAAATATAGAAGTTCATACTGTTAATCCTGTTGTGCATGAACCTTATATTGAGAAAATGCCTTTCCCTGCTAAGGTAAAGGAACATTCTATTATAGCTAGTGTGCTTAACAAAAGTACAAAAAAATCTATAGAACCTGATGAATAAATAACTATTGAACCTAAAGTAGCAATAGTAAAGGACCTTGTCACTGAAAGTGTAGAAGATGGACACATTATCTTCTGTGCAGATTCTTCTAATATTGTTTCACATCCTAGTAGATCTAGGAAAACTAGTGTTCATGTTCTTTCGGTTAGGATATGTGATCATTTCTATTATGGTTTATGTGATATTGGTGCAAGTTCAAGTGTTATTTCTTATGAGCTTTATAGATAAATCATGCATGGATTTTTTTCTTGTGAAATTGAAGAAATTGATGTGGTTATTCAACTTGCTAATAGAGAAAATATCTCTACGATTGGTATTGTTAGAGATGTAGAAGTTTTATGTGGTAAAACTAAATATCCTGTTGATTTTCTAGTACTTGGTGCAGCTGCTAGTAAAACTTGTCCTATTATTTTTGGTAGACCTTTCTTGAACACTTGTGGTGCTGTTATAGATTGTAAGAAGGAGAAAATAGTAACTAAATTTGATGGAAAATATTACGAGTTTAATTTTTCTAAATTTGCTAAATTGCCTAATGAAGATTTTAGAGTTGAACAACTTGCCTCTATTTCTCTTGCTCCTAACAACGCTTTGCAGCAATACATGGAGGACCACGAAAGTGAGGTCTTTATGGAAGAAAGCAATAAGATTGACGAGATTCTTCTTCATCAACCAGCGATGCTGAAGCACAATTTACATGTGGAATACTTGGGTACCATGCTACCACCCAAGGAGGATCCTGTTTTTGATTAAAAACCTTTACCTGATGATCTTAAATATGCTTATATTGATGATAAGAAAACATATCATGTTATTATTAGTTCTAAAATTTCAGGTAAGGAAGAGGAAAGGTTATTGGAAATATTGAAGAAACACCACTTAGCTATTGGATATACTCTTGATGATTTGAAAGGGATTTCCCCTACTATATGTCAGCATGCTACCAATATAGAACCTAATGCAAAGCCAGTTGTTGAACATCAACGCCGTTTAATTCCTAAGATGAAGGAAGTGGTAAGAAATGAGGTATTAAAACTCCTTGATGCTTGTATTATTTATTCTATTACTGATAGTAGATGGATAAGTCATGTGCATTGTGTCCCTAAGAAAGGAGGAATGAATGTTGTGAAAAATGAAAATGATGAGCTTATTTCTCAAAGAGTAGAAGTTGGTTATAGAATGTGCATTGATTTTAGAAAAGTTAAAAGGTTACTAAGAAAGATCATTATCCTTTGCATTTTATTGATCAAATGCTAGAAAGGTTTTCTAAGAAAACTCATTTTTGCTTTCTTGATGGTTATTCTGGTTTTCTCAAATTGCTGTTAAAAAGCAAGATCACGAGAAAACAACTTTTACTTGTCCTTATGGAACTTATGCTTATATACGTATGACTTTTGATTTGTGTAATTCTCCTGCTACATTTCAAAGATGCATGTATGCTATTTTTCATGGGTTTTGTGAAGAAATTGTGGAAGTATTCATGGACGATTTCTCCATCTATGGAACTTCTTCTGAAAATTGTTTGCACAATCTTGATAAACTTTTGCAAAGATGTGAGGAAACTAATATTGTTCTTAATTGGAAGAAATGCCACTTTATGGTTAATGAAGGAATTGTTCTTGGACATAAGATTTCTAAAAGAGGTATTGAAGTTGATAGAGCTAAAGTTGAAGCAATTGAGAAAATGCCCTATTCTAGGGATGTAAGAGGTATTCGTAGTGTTCTTGGTCATGATGGTTCCTATAGGAGGTTTATTAAAGATTTCTGTAAAGTATCAAAGCCTCTTACTAATCTTCTTAAAAAAGTTGTACCTTTTGTTTTTGATGATGATTGCAAAGAAGATTTCGAAACTCTAAAGAAGGCTTTAATTTGTGCTCCTATTGTTCAACCACCTGACTGGAATTTACGCTTTGAAATTATGTGTGATGCTAGTGACTTTGTTGTAGATGCTCTTCTTGGACAACAAATAGATAAGAAGTTGAATGTTATTCATTATGCTAGTAAGACCCTTGATTCTGCTCAAAAGAATTATGCTACCACTGAAAAAGAGTTCCTAGCTGTAGTTTTTGCTTGTGATAAATTTAGACCTTATATTATTTATTCGAAAGTTACTATTCATACTGATCAGGCTGCTATTAAGTACCTTACGGAAAAGAAAGATGCCAAGCCTAGGCTTATTAGATGGGTGCTGATTTTACAAGAGTTTGATTTACATGTTGTAGATACGAAGGGTGCGAAAAATCCTCTTGCTGATAATTTGTCTAGATTGGAAAACATCGCTTATGACCCTATTCGTGTTAATGATAGTTTTCCAAATGAACAGTTGGCTGCAATAAAAGTAAGCTCGCGAGATAGTCCTTAGTATGCAGATTATGCTAACTTGATTTTTTCCAAGTACTTGCCTCCAACCTTTACAACTCAGCAAAGAAGGAAATTCTTTTATGATTTGAGGCATTATTTTTGGAATGACCCACACTTATCTAAAGAAGGAGTACATGGTTTATGCGAAGATGTGTTTAAGAATATGAACAACGATATATATTGAGAAAATTTCATGGTAGTTCTTATGGAGGACATCACGCTGGAGATAGAACCGCGCAAAAGGTTCTACAATCAGGTTTCTATTGGCCTACTCTCTTTAAAGATGCACAAAAGTTTATTTTATCTTGTGATGAATGTCAAAAAATTGGTAATTATTTCTAGACGTAATCAAAATGCACATGAATCATTCTCTTGTTATTGAACCTTTTCATTGTTACGGATTTGACTTTATGGGTCCGTTTCCTCCTTATAATGGTTATACTCATATACTTGTTGTTGTTGATTATGTTACTAAATGGGTAGATCCTATACCTACAAAGAGTGATGATGGTGAAACGTCGATAAAAATGCTTAAATATGTTATTTTTCTTAGGTTTGGCGTGCCTAGATATCTTATGACTGATGGAGGTTCTCATTTTATTCATGGTAGTTTTAGAAAAACCCTTGCTAAATACGATGTTAATCATAGAATTGCCTCAACTTATCATCCTCAAACTAGTGGGCAAGTACAATTATCAAATAGAGAAATTAAATCTATCTGGCAAACGACTGTTAATAAATCTAGGAAGAATTGGTATGATAAGTTGAATGATGCTTTATGGGCTTATAGAACTGCTTATAAAAATCCTATGGGTATGTGATACGTCATAAACGTATTCCTAATTTATGATTCTCCATGCTGATATTATGCCAATTGATACATGTTTTCTCCCGTCTTTATGTCATTTTTATCGATTTTCCGGACTAACCTATTGACAAGATGCCACAGAGCCAGTTCCCTGTTTTCTGCCGTTTTTAGTTTCAGAAAAGTTGTTTTGGAAATATTCTCGGAATTGGAAAGTTTGAAGCCCGGAAGTCCTATTTTCCTCGGAAGCATCCAAAAGACCGAAGAGGAGACGAAGAGGAGCATCAGGGGGCCCACACCATAGTGTGGCGCGACCCACCCTTGGCCGCACCAGGGGGTGGTGTGGGGCCCCTGGAACTCCACCGCCTCTGCCCTTTCGTCTATTTAATCCCTCCGGATGGAAAACCCTAAAGACCTGATCAAAAATCCTGAAAAAGTTCTGCAGCCGCCGTCACCGTCAACCCTAGACCAGGAGGGTTCTGGGGTTGTTTTCCGGCACTCTGCCGGAGAGGAAATCATCACCAGAGGCTTCTACATCACCATGCCTGCCTCCGGAGTGATGCATGAGTAGTTCATCCCTGGACTGCGGGTCCATAGCAGTAGCTAGATGGTTGTCTCCTCCTCATATGCCTCCATGTTTAGATCTCGTGAGATGCCTATCATGATCGAGATTGATCTTATGTAAGTCTATATGCTGTGTTTGCTGGGATCCGATGAATATTGACCTTATGCCAAGTTGATTATAGTCTTTATTACATATGTTATTTGTGATCTTGCATGCTTTCCGTTGCTAGTGGTTTCTCAGGCCAAGTAGTTGCTAGTGACTCCAAGAGGGAGTATTTATGCTTGATAGTAGGTTCATGCCTCTTGTTGCCTTGCTCGAGTGATAGAAACGTGAAGGGGGAGGATGTGATGTTGCCATTAGGGAGAAAACAACGGTGAGAGTGCCCGCGTGCATAATCATTGCTTACATTACACAATTTGTTTAATGTAATTATCTGTTGCTTGCAACTTAATACCTAAGGGGGTTTTGATGATAACCTGAGGGTGGATTATAAGTCATAGATGCAGATGGAGGTCGGTCTATATATCTTGTTATAATGCCCGCACTAAATATCATAGTAATCTTCATGTTATATTGTGCAGTACGGTGCAACCTCTATTTGTCTATTGCCCAACTGTAATTTGTTCACCCAACATGCTATCTTTTATGGAGAGACACCACTAGTGAAACTATGAACCCCGGTCCATTTTCCACACTGTTAAACAAACCACAACAATTTCCTGCTTTCTTTACTTACTGCAACCATACACTGTTTTCCACACTATACGTCTAATCTTTGTTTTCAGCAAGACCGGTGAGATTGACAACCTCACTTTACCGTTGGGGCAAAGTATTTTGGTTGTGTTGTGTGCAGGTTCCACATTGTTGCTGACACCGGTGAAGCGCCAGCACCACCGTCAGTGGCATCAACCTTGTGAAGATTCTCTTTCTCCTACTGGATTGATAACCCTGGTTCTTAACTAAGAGGAAAACTCCTACCGGTGTGCTCATCACACCCTCCTCTTGGGGTTCCCAACAAGACATAGCAGTATGTCTCCTTATAAAATGGTTTATGGAAAAGCTTGTCACTTGCCTTTAGAATTAGAACAAGCTTATTGGGCAATGAAACAATTTAATAAAGATTTTAAACTTGCTGGTAAGAAAAGAATGCTTGATCTGAATCATTTAGATGAATGGAGATGTGAAGCTTATGAAAATGCTAAGCTCTTTTAAAAGAAGTTAAACAATGGCATTATAAAAGAATCCTTAAAAGAGAGTTTCATGTTGGTGAGAAAGTTCTATTGTATCAGGTCTCGTCTCAGATTTTTGCAGGAAAATTACTCTCCCGATGGGAAGGACCTTATATTATGAAGAAGTGTATCGTTCAGGGGCAATTAATATTGCTTCCCTCAAGGATAACACTACACAAGTGGTACATGGGCGGTCTGAATCTAGGATGGAATAGCTGGAGCAAGAAGTATTTAGGTACAAGAATATGGCAAAGCGTGAAGTGGCCATCATCCACAGAATAAATGCAGAACTCATTGTCGAGCACAAGAAGGAGACTGCTAAGCTTTGGGAGGATATCTTCTCGCTCCACGAGGACACCAACAAATTACAAGCACAACTCTATAACGTGCAGAATAAAAACTGTGAGTATGAGATCAGGTTTAAACGTATGTGTTCTGCTGCCAGTTTCAGGATACTGGAAACCAAGTCGTCATTTGTTGATGGAGAGCCCTTACCTTGGAAGTCTGATGATGGAAAGTATTCACCACCACCACTGAAGGAGTAATTCGTCATTGGTATTGGCATCCCCTTGGCTTGTTCAAAGCTTGGGGGAGTGCCGCGGTATCACACCTTTATCTTTCACCTTTTCACTTTTTAGTAGAGTCATATCATGAGTAGAGAAGGTATCATATAGGATGGTTTGCAGTGTGAAAGTATCTCTCCTTTAGTTGGTTATCTATGTATCCCTTGGTGGGAGTTGCCGTTATGAAATATTAATGAGAATTTTTATCATTTACTCTCTACACCTTATTTTAGTTTCCAATTTCTGTTGTACAGTTGATCTTATTATTAGTATTGGTATAAATTTGGGAGCATCAAGTTAATCTATTTGGTCTTGGCAAACTTGGCATTGGTCAGTAGCAACAATACTTTGAGGCTTAAGTAGGAAAGAGGGAGATGCATGTAGATATATTATTCCGTTATCTTTCTTTCTTGTTGGCTCATAAGCTTAGTATTCTCAAGTTAAGATCGTTTGTACTTCCAAGGAAGATTGCATGATTGTTTCTATCACATGTATATTTGTTTGTTTCCCTCAACTCTTATGCTTGATACCCAACCTTGCTAGCCAAAAACCTCTAATGAGAGGGAATGCTTCTCGTGCATCCAAACCTTGATCCAAAATCATATCATTTGTGTCCACCATACCTAGCTATATGTGGTGTTTAACCGCCACTCCAAGTAAATTGCTCATGTGCTACCTTTAAACCTTCAAAATTATACATGTTTTGTGCTTTGTTTTAGCTCATGAAGACGCAATAGATGTTCTTTATTTCACTCGTTGATTGTTGATTGGCCTTTGCACACTTGGACTAGTGGCACATCCGCTTATCCAATTGCTAGAAGAGCTGACAACGGGGTGCCCAGCCCCAAACTTGGTTACTATAAATTCTCTTCACTCTTTTTGCCCCTGATTTACCATTTAAAGCATAACTGTGTAAACAAAAGAGAAGAGGGATGATCTACTGACCCCAGTAGCGTCCTTCAATGGGAGCTGCTCTTGTAAAGTCTAGTTAGCTTGTGACTTACTGTATTGTCTGCTTTCTGATTTCTTGACATAGACATTCACCTCTCTCAAAAATTATTTTTAATACCTCTAATTATCAAATAAAAAGCTCTAGCACATGAGTTAATCCCTGCTTCCCTCTGCGAAGGGACTATCTTTTACTTTTATGTTGAGTAAGTAAACCTACTCCTTTCTGTCTTAAGCGAGCATTTGAGTTGTTGTGATCCAACCATCTATATGTTGATTTATTCAATCATGTCTTTTATCCTTTTTTTGTTTGGTACAAATGCTTTTATCTGAATGAATATACCTTTGAAAGTTATCAATGACTGTAAGGAGATTGTTAAGATTGAACATGTAAAACTCTGCAATATAAGCTCTAGTATAAAGACACTGATCGAAAGATAAGTACACTCTGTTAATTGTTCGCTGACCAAGAGAAAAGTTTGCCATAACCAATTATGATTTCCTCTTTACACCTTTATTGTGACTCCCTCTACTTGTTTCAAGTTAAATTATATGAGAGTAAATTGCTGTCTAGAATGACTTGTGTATTGATAGATGTGATGCTTCTTGTCCGTACTTTGTTTATCAACACTTCACTCCATAAACCTGTGGTCATGTTTACTGAGTACAGTTTCGCTTGGGGACAAGCAAGGTCTAAACTTGGGGGAGTTGATACGTCCATTTTGCATCACTATTTTATACCATAATTTACTGTTATTCATTGGTATATTTCATGTTATGATGTTTTACTTATGTTATTTCATCTATTTTACATGTTTTACAATTATTGGAGAATAATTCACCAGGACCATAAATCATCTGGAAAAAGCACCATCGAGATACTATATTTCAGAAGACCAAAAGAATAAGGGGGACATCGTGAAGTTCCTATTTCACCAGAAGATGGAGCCAGCCAAAAGGGGATCCAGAGGGGGCCACCCAGGGCCCACACCATGTGGTGGCGCCCCTCCTTGGCCGCGCCGCCAGGTGGTGTGGCCACCCTGACCCACCTCTGGCAGAGCCCTTTTGCGTACTTCATACCTAGCGAACCCTAAGACATGGAGAACCATCGAGGAAATATTACGCGGCCTCCACAGGGAGGAAAACAACACAGAGAGAAAAGCTCTCCGGCAGGGGGAAATCTGCCGGGAAAATTCCTCCCCAGAGAGGGTAAATCATCGCCATCGTCATCGTCATCGCTCCGGTCATCATCAAGATCATATTCATTGTCCTCACCACCAGAACCATCATCCTCACCATCCATCTCCATCCCGCTGTAACAATTAGGGTTATATATCATTGGTCTTCACTAGATATGTCTCCCGGTGTGGATTACTTGTTTGTAGTTGATGCTTACGAGATTTATCGATGTTTGCACTTTATTACCAGATTTTTATCCATCATTATACCACCTCTGATCATGATCCATATGATGTCTTGTGAGTAGTTCGTTTAGTTCTTGAGGATATGGGAGGAGTCAAGATGTTAGTAGTGGAATCATGTTGAAGTAATATCTAATGGTTTGATATTTAAATTGTGGTGCTATTCTTCTAGTGGTGTCATGTGAACACCGACTACATGACACTTCACCTTTATGGGCCTAGAGGCATGTATTGTGTATTTGGATACTAATTGTGGGGTTGCCGGAGTGATAGAAACAAAAACTCCCATTAGGAAACCGGTGCACAAGGGAGTGTATGATCCTAGAGTTTAAGGCTGTGGTTAGATTTATCTTAATTACTTTCTTGTAGTTGCGGATGCTTGCAAGAGGTATGATCATAAGTATGTATTAGTCCAAGTAGGGAGGTGCATTAGCATAGGTTCACCCACACAACACCTATCAAAACAATAAATATTAGTTAACTTTATGAAGCAAAAGCACTTGACGAAATCCCCATGTGTCCTTGAGAACGTTTAGTCATCATAAGTAAACCAACCAGCTTGTCCTTTGCTCTAAAAAGGATTGGGACACTTGCTGCAATATTATTACTGTCTTTTATTTACTCGTACTTTATTTATCTGCTATATCAAAAACCACCGAAAATCTATCTGCTAATGTTTACAGTGAATCCTTTATCCAAACTGCTTGTCAACAACTTATGCTCCTTGTTGGGTTCAACACTCTTATTTATAGAAAGTACTACGATATACCCCCTATACTTGTGGGTCATCAGACACCTTCAAAGTTCAAGTGGTGACTAGATAAAAAAAATTAGACAAGCAATACCATAATTATATTCCAATCAATAATAAATTTTAAGACTATGCACATTATACTCAGAATGAAAACTATGCTCTCTTAATTGGTGCATAAAGTAAGAAGGTGGAGACTCATCGTATTTCTAAAATAAAGTCCCTTCACATAGGGAAGCAGGGATGACTCATGTGCTAGAGTTTTTTTTAATAAAACAAAGCATATGAAAATATAATTTTGAGGAAGGTGTATGTCTATGTCAATGAGTGCTAATAATTTTTGTAATATACTCCATGTAAAATGGATTCTAAGAGTGGATACCATTGAAGAACGGTATCATTCCTCTTCTCCTTTGGTTACACAAGCTATGTTTGGAGTGACTTCTCAGGAACAAAGTGTTAGGAGATTAATTGTTATTATTTGTAATGTTTCTTTTGTGGATTGGGCACCCCTTTTCCAGCTAGTTTTGCAGTATTACAGACAAGCACATTATTCATGAAAGTCAAAAGGTGAATCCATCCAACACGAAGAAATAATAAGTCATTTACTAATTTCTCATGAGCTAAAACACGAACAAAAAACAAGGTTTAATAATTTTGAAGGTTTTAAAGGTAGCATACGAGAAATTTACTTAGAATAGATATAAGATACCATTCATAGGTAGATATGGTGGAAATATTGGAACAAATTTGGTTTAAGGAAATTGGATGCACGAGTAGAGCTCATACTCAGTACATGTGAAGGCTAGCGAGAGACTGGGAGCGACCAACTAAGGGAGCAATGATGTCCATAATCATGCATAGTGACAAAATATCATTGATCAAAGCATAAAGTGATATATGAGTCTAAAAATAAATGATCATCATGGCTAATGGTGACTTTTTTATAGTCACTACATGGTGTGAGCATGCGCCAAGTCAATCCAAACAAATCTTCAAAGGAGAATACCACAATGACATGCTTCATTATGGTCAAGAACAACACACGATTTAATTTCTATAGCACATTTACCAATATTAGTTATTTAAGACTAGTCATGATGCACCATAAATTACTAAGAACACAATTAATATAACATCTAACATTATATGTCAAAACCTAGCCACAGTCTAAACAAGCTTCCTTTGCACCACTATAGCCATGAAATATTTTTCTCCCATCCAACACCAATCAACTTATCTGAAACAATTTTCTCAACAAGTATTCATTAAATACCATATTAGCTAATAATATATAAATATAGAAAACTAACAAGCTCTAAAAAATATTAAAGGAAAACAAGAACTAAAAATAGAAGTAGCAAAAATTGAACACTCACAAAAAAACAAGAGTGAAAACTAGAGTGTTGTAAACAATATAATGGAGTGCGTTTCTCTCCAAACAAGAGTGCTAGGATCCAACCATTTATGACCAGCAAGAAAACAAAACCAAACTGAAAGAAAAATAAAATAACGATCCAAGAATAACACATAGTATGTGAAGCAATAAAAATATAATGTCCTCAAAGGTGACCTGATAATTTTGTTGATGAAGAAAGAGATGTCTTGGGCATCCCCAATCTTTGACATTTGTACTTCTTGGATATTTCTTGGCGATGACATGGGAATCCCCAAGCTTTAGATTTTTTTGCATCCTTCATCTTCTCATATCATCCTCCTCTCCTTACACTTGAAAACTTCCTCCACACAAAACTTCACACAATCTTCATTAGGGGGGTTAGTGTATAAAATAAATACATCCAGTTGGTTCAGTTTTAGCACAAGACAAACAGACAATTTAAACATTATCAACTGTTACTACTTCTCTAATATTTCCCCCTTAAGAGAACACAAAAATAAAAGATTAAGAGGTAGATGCAAACAAAGGCAGAAATCTGTCAAAACAGAACTGACTGTAAGATGAATCTTTTCGAGGCACTTCCATGGACCAAATCAGAAAATGTTTAACTAATGGAAGTTAGATAACAACCTAGGACATGTGCCCATTTTTTCAGAATTATCTCGCACTTTGCCTGAGAGATATGGATGGTACGGTGAAGCATACAAATCTGTACAGAAAACATCAGATTGCACTTCCTTTCGAACAGAGGTTACTCTTGGCACAAAAAAAGGGATAATCATCGGTTGCTACAGAGGTGACAACTTCTAAGACTCAGAGAAAACAAAAAGGAAAAAGAGGAAACAAGGTGAGTTCCTCCCACAAGCACTTTTATATAATGCCTTTTAGCTAGGCATAAAGGAAGAATCAAGTATTATCTCTTTTACCATTCAAATCAAGCTAGGAAAATTCATCATATAAGAATTGTATTTTCCACACACGTGGATCAGAATTCCCTTTTTTTATTTCTTTTAGATTTACTATTTTCATGAAAGGGATTCTCGGGAACAATCCAACTAAAATTATCCTCTAAGGCATTAGAAATTGCTAAAAGTTTAAATGGAATGGGTACATTGATTTCTTTTTCACATTCAGTTTTACCATATACTTCATGTTTTTAGTATCTAGAGATCCCATGGTGTGTTCAATAGCAAGACCATAACCATGCAATTTATAATGATCAAAAACTTTCCTAGCCTCAACAACAATATCCTTAAACTCCGTAAGCAAATTTTGTAGAACAAAGTTCTTTTCTTCTCCTCTCTCCATACTATCTAGTTTAAGAAACATTTGTTGTAATATGAGATTAAGATTTACAAAGATAGCTTCTATCATAGCAATAGAGAAGCCACACTAGTTTCATAGTTATGGGTGAGTTCAACTACAATTTTTTTTTCATCGAGGTTATGAAGCCCATTAACATGATTGAAGAATTCTTCAATGTTATTTCTTTGAATAATAAAACCACTTCCTACTTCCAGATCCTTCATAGTAAATTTATGAAGAGACATTATAACAAGGTAATAAGGAAAACTAAACGAAGGTATAAGCGAACTAATGAAGCAAATAAAAGACTAGAAACTAGAAAACTATTTTTTTATTTTTTATATAAGAAAAACATAGCTAAATAAAAGTAGACTAAGCAAGAACAAAACAAAACATATAAAGTGGAAGTGTGTATCTCGCCTAGCTGAAAGCTTGAATTCACCGGCAACGGCGCCAGAAATATAGCTTGGTGGCGTGAAATCACACAGCTGTTGGGAGACCCCATGAGGAAGATGTGATGTAGTACAACATCAAATTTTATCTAGTTAAGGAACTAGGGTGATCAATACAGTAGGACTTCCAAGTCACTATGCAGGTTGCTTGTTTTCTGGCACTTCAACAAGCGTGGACCTGCACACAAATACAAACTCTCTATTGCTCCTAACTTTCTGGGAAGGTTGTCAATCTTCCCGTCTTGCTGAAAACTAGAGAACTAATTGTATCGAACGGTTGGAGATGATTAAATGAAAAGCAAGTCCTGATGAAAAGCAAGTAAACGGGGTTGTAATCAATGAGGAAAATATGACCGGGGGCCATAGTTTCACTAGTGGTGTCTCTCCTAAGAACAATAAACATGCTGGGTAAACAAATTATAGTTGGGAAATTGGCAAATCATAAACGTATAACAATACTATTATGATGAGATATAGTTCACGGGTTCTAACATCGCAGGCATTACGGCAAGATAAATAGACCACCATCCGACATCATCTATTACTAAGAGTCCACCTTGAGACAACAATCCAGCAAATCTCGCTAGTATTAAGTTGTAGAAACAAAGTGATTTCTTGTGTGCAACAGACAAATGCATTAAGAACAATATGTAATGTAAGCAATAATTCCCATCCGTAGACAAGAAAACCATTATTTTCTCCCTAGTGGCAACAACACATCCCCCTCCCACACGTTTTTATCACTCAGGCATGGGTTAAAGGAGGCATGAACCCAGTATCTAGCATATAAACCCTCTCTTGGAGGTGCATACAATAGCGTGGCCAAAAAAATCATACACACCAGATATCGTAAAAAGACAAGATTAAAACTCTCTAAAGATACAAGTGAGGCATCTCAATGACATTAACAAAATAATCATAATCTCATGGCTCATCGGATCACAACAAACACAACATGTAGCAATTACATAACGGTGATCTTGATCATGTAGGAAAGCTCAAAAGATCTAAACAGTATGGCACAAAGTGGAGAGAACACCATCTAGCTATTGCTATGGACCCGTAGTCCTAAGATGAACTACTCACACATATGTCTGGAGGAGATCATAGCGATGTGGAGACCTTCGGTGACGACCCCCTCTCCAACAGGGTGCCGGAGCAGGACTCTAGAAGTCCTAAATTGGACTTTTGAGGCGACGACGCCTCTGTATCTGTTTCGTGGAAAATTTCTATGCCCCTCATGTTTTTAGGTTAAAGTGAATTTATAGGCAAAGAGGCGATGGGAGGCGGTCCTCAAGGCCACGAGGTGACCCAACGGTGCAGCCTTGGGGGGGGGGGGCTGTCACCCCTCTAGTGGCTCCAGGGCTCCCTTCCGGCTCTCCTTTGGACCCGTCTTTGTTCTAGAAAAAAAAATCTCCGTGGATTTTTATGACTTTTGGTGAATATTTTCTTGAGAACTTTTCGGAAACATAAAAACAACAGAAAACATGAACTGAATCTAAACATCTTGTTAATAGATAGTACATGAAAACATCCAGAAAAGAAAAACAAAACATGTAGAAAACATGGAAGAACATAGAATTTAGCTACATGTAACTAACTTGCACTAATTAGCTGCATCTAATTTAGCTACAGGTTTTGGCTTCCATCTAGCTTACAATTCCTGACAGAACTAACTAGAATCTAAAGACATAACTAACTAGAATCTAAAGACAGATTTAGATCTAGGTAATTTGGTGACATAACTATCTTACATTCTTGAGTAAACAGTGGTAGAATCGACGACCCGTGTTCGAACCCTCAAATATGACGTATTTCTTCCACATAAGCTTGTGGACGCGGCAAATCTCGGTGCTATCATGAGCAATGCCGCAACATCTAGGGTCTTCAATGGTGTCGGGAGCATAGTACAAATCAGTCAACTGCGAATCAGAAGAAAACAACGAGTAATCGAGACAAAATCGAAAAAAATCGCAAACAAGAGTCAAAACCCTAACCCTAAAAACAAAATTGAAAAATTACTCACATCTCCAAAGAGTGACTCGCCCGATCTCTCGCTGCCGCTCCAGCTCGGCATTGCGAGGCAGTGGCGGCGCAGAGCCTTGGTGGCAGGAGCTTGACTGGTCAACGTACATCGGCTGTTTTTCTCCCACGGGTCTGACAGGTCCCGATGAGCTGTTAACGATGTTGTCAGAGGCGGCATGTTATTTCGTCCACGTCATCCAAAGTGTGGGAGGGCCGTCAGAAATCGTGTCAATCCGACGTCAATCGATCATTTGTGGTATTTGCGAGCGAACAAGTCAGATGTGGTAGCAAAATGAGACCGGACAAAAAAACTATTAGTTTACCAAATTTTTGGCAAGAAACTATTAGTTCTATGCTATTATCTGCCACGGCCAAGTCCGCAAACAAGTCCGCAACGTTGATTTGCAGGTTTCGTGCATGAATGCCCGCGCGATGGATCGATCAATTGGATATGATCATCTTGTTTTTCCTTCGTCGTGACAAGAGAACAAGGGTTTGGTGCGTGAGGAAACAAGAAATGACGGATGGTATTTTGCTCTTCCACCCCCTACCTTAAAATCAGCAGGATGACACACAATTTGATCGTGAAATTACGATAAGAGATACTAATAGAGAACCTTCTTTCAAAAGTCCCAACAATCTAACAGTGTACATCAACTCGTTTTAGTCAACCTAAGTTAAAGATGATAAATATTCAAATTCATCAGATATAAGCTTGGATTCGTACAACCAGTATCAGCAACAGCATAAGTTAAGATTAACCATGCAAATAGAGGACATCAACTTGTTCCAGGAGTTTGATCGATGCGACTCATCTTCTCTTCTGCTAAAAGGGAAAACAAGCAGTCTTCTTACAATTAAACAGGTTAAGAAGTGCCCTTAATACCATCAAAAAAAAGTTTTGCTAGACCTTATGTGCGGCCAGCAATCTTGTTGTCTCTCAAGACTCAAGCACATAAAAGCTAAAAAAAAAAAAACCTTCAGGTGCATCTAGATCCTTGAAGCACACCACGACCACAGCCATTTCTCGGAATGGCTTCCCCACTTCAAGTCAGATTACGATCTGCACACGACAATAAAAGTGACTCTCATGAAGGTCAGCATGTAATTGTACTCGTAAAATGCAGCAAAGATTCTCGTAAGTAGCGTCTTAACAATAATCAACAGGCAAGCGGGGAAGAATACCGGATCATTCTCCCTTCCCTGATTTCATCCATTGTTCGGCACAAGAAAAAAAATAAGCAACACCAAGCATCCACCCCCACTGGACAAACGGATTACGTAGCTTGCCTTCCTCAACGAGACTGCATTCGCAAGTATCGAATATATGGGGATATGTCAATGAAAATAGTTCGAAGGGCATCTACGAAAATCAGGGGCTTGTACTTACAGCCTAATACTTGCACATATAACAAACCCGTTGTCCATAGTAGCTTGCAGTTTCTTCATATTCTGATCTAGCACATTGATCTGCACACCACCAGAAAATTCAAGTAGCATTGTCAGCTGGCAACTACATGGTAATCACATTGATATGCACACCACATTGATCTAGCAACTGTGAATCATTTGTTTTTTGTCTGTCCATATGGTAATCATGCACTGAGCATAATGGACTGCGCTTACAATCAAGAATCAACTACATGTAATGTTCAGAGACTCGGTTAGAAGCTTTAGTAAGAAACATAGACAACTAATGGGTGCAGAAATTGCACAGAGAAAGTCAGCTAAGAAAGATAGAAAACTAACATTAGAATAAGAAGATGCTTTCAAAACAATACACAAGATAACCCACACACTATAATTCCCCTGATGTGCTGTTGGATAGATAAGTCCACCATTGGTGAGAGTAGAGACCACAACCGTAAATCATTTAAGAACAAGTCCAAAGCATCTTTCAAACAATTAAAATATGTGAATCAGTTCATCTATTCTAAGTTTGAAGCCAAACATTCTCAGAACAAATAATGGAACCACCTTGCAGAATTGGAGGTTAACCAACTTTGTAGCCACAATAAGTTCTTTGACGTATATTGGGCATCTTACATGATGTCAACGTACCTTCCACACCTGCCAGCGTAGGCGACGCTGGCCGTGATGAGGACGGGGCGGGCCTTGAAGGACCACGGCCCAAGAGAAGGCATGTGAAGCCCAACTGGATGCTCACTGGCGAGTGGGCCACGGAGGGAGCGGCGTGAGTGCTATTTAGGAAGGTCCCTGTCTTCCCTTGTTCTTGGGCTTGTAACTGAAGAAAGGATCGGCTGATGCCGTGTAAGAATTGGCTCGGGGGTGGTTGGGAGGAACGAGCCTAATCCATCAAATTCCAGAATCAATTCGTTCCTAGTTCTTCGATCTTAGCTAGACACTTACACATGAAGTATGTGCATTCATCACCAAGTTTAAGGTTTTACTTTCCTGCTGTAAGTTCTAAAAAAGGTTTAAGGTTTAAGGATATTGAGCCCCAACCTGTTTTTCAGTACCAATTAACTCAAAACAGCACAAAAAGGAGTACCTAAAGCGTGCTCATTGTTTGGTCAGATGGGAATTTGGGAATGCAAGTCAAGACTGCTGGGTGATCCATGAGGTAGTGGTATGCAAGCGGAGACCAAAATGTCATGTGGTGAAGTGGTGCACTAACCGGTAACAATATGTGTAACACACTATTTGCAACCGTCACAGACATCAGTAATTTGATACGAATAATCCACAATATATATTATCCAACAAGACATCATGGAGCGATTTAGGTTTGTTGCTTCACCTGATCGTTGGAAAGAGTAGGAGGCTTGCCGTTCTGCTCTTGTCCGGAGAGGTGGCGCCGCGGCACGGTCGGGAGACCACGGCGGACGGCCGCTCCTCCCTCTCCTGCAGCGGCGGGGGCTGCCGCTGAGGGGGCACGGAGGAAGGAACCTCCCGATGATGTGGCCGAGAAGGCGCGGCGGATGGCTGGAGAGCGCAGGAGGGACGACATGGTAGAGCTAACCAGGGTTTGCGGCTTTGCGCCGGCGCTGGGACTGTTTTCCCAACAGCAACAAAAAAAAAAAAAACGAACCTCTTTCGCCAGATACAAAGGCGGTACTATATAGGAACTTGCCGTGCGCGGCGCAGGTCGGCTGGCTGGGCTTCGTGAACGAGGAGCGACGCACGCGTTGCAGTGCCAACAATCCCAGGCGGAATTTTACGATTACAGATTGAAATTCGAAACCCTAGCTAGCGAAACGAGCGAGCAATCGATCATGTCGGCGTGGCGATATTTTGCTGCTGCGGCGAAGACGACGCCTCGCGGTGGCGGGGCCCCCTGCCCCAACTATCAGGCGGTATTTGCATATCCTGCCCTCCCGCGCCTCCTCTTTCTGGACTGGTGATTCGATCCAAGGCCATCTCCAACGCAGAGCGCTCCATATATTATTTTCTTCTTCTTCTTCTCTGTTTCCCATTGCACATGGCCTAAGACTTGTGATACTATTCAGGTGGTGGACAAGGTCGAGAGGTTGAAGACGGCCCTTGCCCAGGTAGACAGTCTCTCCATCTCCAAATCTATTCAAGGGTTAGAGTCCAGGGCCAAGAGCCATCACGTGGTTTGGAACTTCAATGCGAGGTACTAATTGCTTCTACTCGACAATAATCAAGACTCTGGTGCCTATTATCATCATATCTTACATGCCACGTAGGTACTACTCTTTGGGCTCAAATTCAAAACTATCTCGTTTCTGTGTGGAAATAAAGATGAAAGAAAGAAGCGCATGTCGTATGGTTTTATTACGACAACATTAAGTGTGGTTGCATAATTGGCTTCCTTTATAATACCTGTTTCACTATTGACCCACTGTCGATTGACAACTCAGGTGATGCCAAATCCATGTTTCACTACTGAATCCTAACCATAGGAATGAGATAGCAGAAAGTATGGTAATTCCGTGTTTGCTCTAATTGATTAAGATAAGAAAATTTACATCAGGGTTGGTAATATTATAATTTGTTTGGAGCTTAACATAAAGATCTAATGATTTGCTTGAAGATGTACTGAACATAGCATGAAGTTCCTCTGCTGCATGCTCATAGTCTCTCCTTATGTCCGAGAAAAAAAAAAGTGAAATGGAGACTGATGTTAGCAAAGAAAGCAATCACATTTACCCCGAGAATAGACGAACTATAGTCCTCAATAGGAAGAGGCTTGAATTATGCTCTGTTAGCTCTCAACATTTGGATTTAACAAACTTATGATGTGATTCTGTTGGATGGGTAGCAGTATGTGATAGCAGCATAGTTGTAAAGAGAATTCTAATACCTGCTGCAACTCTTGGAATGTGGTTGTAATCTTCAACTATCAACTTCAGTTGCTAGATTACTGGGAATCCTAACAACATTCCTGTTACCAGAAGCCCCTTTATGACATGTATATATGTATCTATATATGAGAAGATGAGTAGTCCAATTTGAACCTGCATACATCTTACATGATTGTAGTAACTAGAATGTATAGGATGAGGCCTAACTGATGAAGCAGAAGAATGATTGAAATTACTTGTCTAACTATTCTGGAAATGCTATTTGATTAAAAGTTGTACAGGGTGTGCAAGCATTCCTCCTTCTTCGTTTCCTTATAAGCAGAATCCTGCTTTCATCTTTTCCCTATAGCAGTATAAAATGGTGCTCGCTAGAATACTTAGAAAAACTATTACTGTCAATCTCATTTTGGGTGACAGTTCGCCTTTGGGATTGACCAGTATCGAGTGTACAAACCATGATAATAGATACCTTTTGTTTTCTAATTGATGATTACATTCCAAATTCAAATTATGGGGCAGTTTTTTTTATCGATTTCTGAAATTTCAAGTTCAGATTAATGACCAGTTTTTAGTGGCATATTAATATGAACCGGTTGTTTTTTGGTGGCATGAAAGGGCTTTCCGATGTCATGGTTTTTTAATTGATGTAAGTATCAAGACATATAATTTGTAGGATCCTTATACATGTGTATGAACAAAATGAAGCAATTAGAGATCTTGAACCTTTTTTTTTATCTATTCTTGCTTTTAATGAATATAAATGAATTGTTACCTCATTGCATGAACATATTCATAGTTGTCAAACACATGTTTGACATCATCTGAAGAACATGTATATATAGTTTACTTATGTAAGCCTAGCCCTATATTTTACAGGGACTAGTAATTGGCTGATCTTACCTAATAATGGTGTGCTACCTAATCATGTCAACATGCTACTCTGATCGTAGGAACCGGCCATAGAATGTGCTGTTTTATGGTCATGTCTGAATTAACATATAGAATTCAAATATCTAATTGCCTAGCTCATTGTGAAAACCGTCTGCTCCCAAGGGTCAGTAAATCACCTCCCCTAAGCAGTTTCTGCTCATTGCATAATTGTTTTGGCTATGACATGAAAATTATTAGCACTGTACTGCTTGTAATATCGTGCAATGTGTGCCAAGTTTTCCTTCAATACAGTGTCGGCCTGTAAGTTGAAAATTGTGTTGCTCTGCAGGAAGGTAGAGCATGGATTGCACCGAGAAGAACCTGAGGTTCGTCGCAGTTACCACCTTGCTTTGGGCATCACTTCTCTTGTTATGTACCTTGCACCCAAGGTTTCAAAAATGTTCACTTAAGTGTCCAAATCAATGACCTGGGATATGAGCTGTTAATAAGATTATTTCGTTGTGCCCCAAGTGAAAAATTTGTAACCCTACATTTACGATGTATGTTTATCGGAATGGTTTGTTCACTGCATGCTATGCTGAGTATGGTATGAAAAACGTGGAGCATGGTATGTGCAACCTTGTTATATTGTCTCAATCTTCCAGAATGGTGTTTATATGACAGCTGTGTGGTGATCGCATTTCTGGTACTCCCTCCATTTCAAATTAAGTGTCTCAAAGTTTGATAAAAATAGATGTATGTAATACTAAATTATGTCTAGACACATCCACTTTTATCAAAGTTTGAGACAATTAATTTTAGATGGAGGAAGTACATTTGTCTGCCCCGCTATCATTTAGCCTGTAGAGAATTCCATTGCAAGAGCAAATGCGGTCATTCGGCGGCTGGCATCTATCTATCTAACTATCTATACTTTTTATAAAGCAAAACCCCACTAAATGTAATTAATATTTATCTATCTCAACATGCAAGGTGTCCATATCACTTGCTTTTTTAGCCAATCAATTATCCACATCATACCACTATTAAATTGTATATGTCCACATCACTTACTTTTTTAGCCAATAAATTATCCACATCATCCCACTTATATTAAATTGTATGACTCTAAATGCAAGCATACACATCATATTTCATTTTAGCCATCATATTTTCAACGTCTCCCAGGATAAGATCACACCAACCCGCCGTAATTACGCAGTTAAATCATATGTACAACATCGGAATTAGCTTCGTCAACCAAGTGAATTTTTTTCCAATTATTTTCATGAAAATCATAGAAATGTCATTTGAGATTACGTAACAGCTAAATTTTTTCTAAAAAAAATATGTCAAAATCTTCATGTAAACTATCTATAAAATTCATTTATTCAACCCATTGATTCTAACTTATCTATATCAATCAAGTACGCCCTTGAAACATAATGACCTTTAAACTGTAAAATACACATATATATTTTCATGTCATTTTAATTTAGCACCTCGAATGATATGATCAACTAAATCTTGCATATTTCTATAGGCAATTCATGTTTCAAACTTTTTATTAGAATTATTAAAGAGATACCCGCTGCAACGCGCGGGGTATCATTCTAGTTTATATGACGTTTTGGTAAACCAAAATAGACTACCAAAACGTCTTATAATTTGAAAACAGAGGTAGGCGAACTTCCGTTTGGAACATGTGAGCGCATGTTGCTACCCCCAAAAAACATTTTGAAATGTCGAACAAAAGATTCGCATAAAAAATTGTGTTTCAATTTTTTTTTACATTTTGAAATTGTTTAAATCATTTTTTAACATGAGCTTATGCTTCTGGGTGCCAAAACGGCAATCCCGGTATAGAGAAAATTGAAAGAAAAAAAACCACAGTTCAAAGCAATGTAGCAAACAACCATGACCTTTAAAAAAAATTCACCCGCATGTCCAACTATCAGGCGTGACATAGCAGGGTGTAATGACCGCCCGCTGCCGGCCATTAACGCCCTGTGGTTCGAACGAATCGTTCGTTCTGACTGTGCTGCTCCTCACTCTCTTGCTACTCTTCTCTCTAGATTACGGTCAACGACTACTCCAGCGAGGCGCTCCGCCACCGCTCCCGCCATGCCTTCGTGCAACGACGTCGAGACTTGTGGTGGGAGCCGCATCTCCAAACTGAGGTGAGTACTCTTTGGCTCGATTCGCTCGAGATTTGTTCATTTTTTATTTAAGCTCTACTTTTGCTGATTGAGCGTCAGTAGGTCTCCAATACCATGTAACACTTTCTATTATTGCGGCCTATCTAGCAATGAGAAGCAGTCGTGTGAATGTCCTGGGCCATTTAAGATATTTGTGGCTTGAGAGTGTTGACACTAGTAGAATATTTCTTGGCTGTGGATTTGTGGTTAGTACTATTTGCATTGTATTTTTTCCAGCAATCTTCGAATTTTGACTAAAAAATTACACTTGTTCATATGTTACTAATAATCATTATATTGACATTAATTAACTGCCACCGTTAGGTTTGTTATGAATATATGTTAGTGTTCTAATCCATTTATCCATCTTGTAGTGAGAATGTAGTGCATTAATTGTAGTGATACAAATTTAAGCATTGAAATCTGCTTATTTAAAACACCGTTTCCAGTATGTTAGTAAAAATGTGCTACTGATTACGTAATAATATTTTCCTAGTAAGGATTTCCTGTATATCTACGGCTACTAATATTAAAGTTATAAATTAAGATGTTCAGGTAATAATGCATTGCATACTTTCAGTTATATTAAGGTGTATTGCATATCTAGTCGCGTTAATTAATTCCCATGCCAGTAAAGGAAAGATATGTATTTCTACTGATATTTAAGAAAAAATATGATGTGATCGATATTTTGTGAGATCTCGTATTTTGTAGTGGTGATGTTTTCTACAATACATTTTTTGTTCAATTATTAGGATGAAGTTCGATCGTGGTACACTAGAGTGGGTTGATGGTGAATGTCCTATGACACTAAAGAAGGCTTTGTGGGCCCTTAATTTCGCGGATGTATGAAGAGGTGTGAGATGGAATAATCAGGAAAAAATATAGAATCCGCCAAAAATAATTTCAATCTTAGCAAGGAGAATAAGGAGCTTAAAATAGTACACACTCAAGTGTCAAAAAAATGTGCACACTATTCAAAATAAATTTGAGAAGACCGTGGGAGGGTAGGACAAGTTTTAGATAATTTACTCAATCTTCATATTAGCACCCGAATATATTGTGTTATGTGGTTGATACAAGTTGTTGAGGATAGAGGCTGAGAAAGAGAGGGACATTCTGAAGGAGTAAAATAATAAGCTTGAACATGTGATGGCAGATCTGATCAAAACTGGGGAAATCGGCAAGGAAAAACTCAACAAGATTCAGGATATCATATGTAAATAATTATTATAATATTTTTATTTTTTTAGCGCTGAACTTGTAGCACTGAATTTGTAGTACTGGGTATGTAAGGATTTAGTGAATTGAATCTTACCTGAATTTGAGTGACTATCATCTGCCCAAATTTCATTGGAATGATCTGTAGGTGAATATGCTGGTCTATGCTACAGAATGTAAAAAAAATATCCCTATGTAGTCCGCCAAGATCATTATAGAGATAACGAGGCATGCCCATACATGTGAGGATAAGGTAAACTACATATTTTACTTATTTTTCGATTTACAAGATTCTAAAATATAGATTGTCTAGACTATGCAACTAAGTGAAAAATCCTATATGATGAGAAAATACTACTAACATAAGATATTCATTCACCTAATCTAGTAGCAACAAGTAAAGGTAAGTTGGAATAACCGAACACAATGACGCGTAGATCTATCCCAAAGTTAACTTCCCAATGGAACCTAGTCTGTCTTGGAGCTGTGAGGTGCCACCAAAGTGGAACACCGAATATCCGTCAAATGGCACATCGTATCTTCTCCGAGACCTTCCACCGATGTGGAGAGGCTCAAATCACTATGTCATCGTTAAGGTTGACAACTAGAACCTTTACAAGGATGAAGCACACTCCACAACTTGGAGGGGCCTCACCAAATCCACCGAGCTTCCAAAACTCGATGATTCAAGGCCGGGGCACACACCACAACTCAATTGGTGTACCCAGCGGAGTTTCCAAAGATCACAAATCACTAAGGAGGACCAACAAACTCTAATGTCTCCAATTAACCCTATAGTACAAGTCCCTCTAAAAAATCAAGGGGAAAATAAAATCTACTTGGTAGGAACGTGTATCTAGGTCTTCTCCCTCAAATCCTAAAAGGGTATTAGTGTTTGAGAGGCTAGGGAGAGAGATCTAAGTAGTTGAAGCTCTTGACAATAGGGTGTTCTTTAGTTCTGGCCGGGTGCTTGAGGTTGAAAAAGGTGGGGGTATCTATACCCCCACCTCCCACAATTGTAGCTATTGCAAGCATCTGTTTGAAACTTGGCGGCCAGATATTCCGGTGCCTGAATAATCCGGTACCAGATAAAATATCCGGCCTAAATATCTGGCCAAATATGAGGCCAGATCAGGACGGCGTGCACCCAGGTCCTTAGCCATTTCAAATAATTCGGGGCGTGTGAAATCTCCGTCCTAAATATCCGGCTAGACCAAGACGACGCACACCCAGGTCCTTAGCCGTTTCAGCAAAATTCCTTGAAGGGCCGGATTATCCGGGGTAACAGGACACCAGACAATCCACCCTGTAAACTGAATTTCTGTCAGATTATGACAATTTTTTCTTTTTCCTTATTCCTCTTTGTTTTCCTATAACACTAAATATACGTTTAGATTATCACTAGTGTTGTTAACTAGCACACAAAATCAAGGATTTATGAAAAATTGTTCTTTCAATCTCCCCCTTTTTTATGTTAGATGACAATACTAGGATATGCAATGTAATTCTAAGACATAGCAATATATTTCCAAACATAAATGTAGGAGCTCCCCCCTCAACATGAAAGCATGTAGTAGATGAATTTTAAGTCTTCATTTCAAGCAGATAGAATAGTTCCTTATTGATACATATTTGCATAGGTGGGAGTGAAAACATACCTCATGCTCGATATTGTGAGAATTATAATAGTGCATCAAGAACTCACTATTTGGTAATACGGAAAGCACTCGGAGTCTCACAATAATTAAACAACGTGGTTCAACACTAGATAAAACCAAATATCAAGCAAATAGGTTCAACTTAAAAGAAATGGACACATGCTCTATAAAAGTGATAAAAGAGCATGCTTGTGTCCGACCCTTGCAAATCCCGCGAGATACCCTAGGAGAACTAATTCTCCCCCTTTGGCATTGAAACACCAAAAAGGGAAAAGAGCGATGCTAGCGCCCCAAGAGATCACCCGAAGACCTCATTATCATCCTCATCACCGTCATCTCCAGAAGAGTCATCCTCCTCATCAGCAGTGTATGAGACTTCATCCTCATCATCTGTTTCATCATCAACATTTGTGTCATCAGTGCGAGCTGTGTTGCAAGAGGAACAAGGTGAATGGACAACGATGTCGCCTAGAGGGGAGGTGAATAGGCGATTAAAACTTTTCCGGATAGGACTTGCTAAATGCAGAAATAAACAAGGTGTTTAAATTAAAACTCACGCAACATAAATATTCTAGGCTCAACTAAGTGCACCAACAACTTATGATAACGAAGACAAGTAACAAGGTGATAGCAAGATATATGACTTCAAGAACAAAAGCTATCACAATGTAAATTGCATAAGTAAACATCTCGGGTATAGAAATAACCGAGGCACACAGAGACGATGATGTATTCCCGAGTTCCTCCTTTTGAGGGGAGTACGTCTTGTTGGAGGGGTGTGAGCTCGCCACAACATGCCTATTCAACGCCACAAAGGTCTCACCCTATTCTCTAATGAACTTCACCACAAAGGCCTAGTTCACCTTCCACTATTGGCAATATTCAATCTCGAGGCACACATCCACAACTTAATTGGAGGCTCTCGAGGTCACCACAATATTGGGGCACGCATCCACAACTCAATTGGAGGCTCCCAATAACATTAGAAAGTCGTCTAGGGTCCAAGACCCAAGAGTAACAAGTCCACAAACTTTCACTTCCATGAATCCTCGTGGAGGGAAAACCGATGCAACCGATGCAAAGGGGAAGATCACAAGTGCTCAAATACTTCACTCTCAAATTCCAACAAAGAAACAAATGCTTATGGGAGAATAAGAGAGGAAGAACAATGGAGTAGAAACACCAAGAACTCCAAGATCAAGATCTACTAGGTTTCCCTCACTAAGAAGGAAGATGGATTGGTGGAAACGTAGATCTAGATCTCCTCTCACTTTTCCCTCAAAGATAAGAAAGAATCATGGGAGGGATTGTGAGGGGGCAAGCTTTCCAAGGTCAACAATGGTGGGAGAGAGAGAGAGAAACGTGCTTGGAAAACTTGGGGACCAATGGGGAAGAAGACCCCTTAAATAGGTCCCCTAAAAAACTAGCCGTTTGTAGTGTAGAAATGGACCAAAATTTCCGGTTCAGAATTGAACCGGATATTCCGGTTGCTAGGAAAACTTCAAATGTGGAAACTTCGAAGGGGTTGACCAAACCGTATATTCCGGTTGCCAAAAATTTCCGGCTCACATCTATGCCAAAAAGGTTCTGGTCCTTAGCCAATTTTGAGTCCTTCTCCAACGGATATTCTGGTAGCTAGAAAATATCCGGTTGGAAATTTCCGGCTCCCTACTGTCCCGCGAGCCTCTTGTCCTTAGCCGTTTTCATATATACTTGGAACAAACCGGATATTCCGGTAGCCAGAAATTTCCGGCTAGAAATTTCCGGCTACCTTTTGAAACTATGAGGCTGATCCTGAAACCTCGTAACTTTTGCAAGTGAAGACCGAATGAGCTAAATCCAATTGCAACTGAAAGATAAAAACAAGTACTATCCAAATCTTGATACCTCAAATTAATGATAAATTACCACACATGGAAGGTGTGGGAACTTTTTTAAGGACGAACCGGATATTTTCACCATAAAAAACACAACAAGTTTTTCTTACGAAATCCGTTTTGGATAAAACTTGGCTTGTCATGAAGATCACGAGAAGCACCAAAAACTCATGGAGATAAAAGCCAATAAGAACCAAGAAAGATGATATGCAAGTATGCAAAGGTTTGATCTCTCCATAACGATTCGTCAAGTTACTCACTTGAGAGCCCCTTTTTATAGTAGGACTATCGATCCTATGACCCGGTCTCTCAAAGGCATGGGACCGGTAAAATAGAAAACCTGTCAAGATCATACCTTTGCCTTGAGCATTCCACTTGATCTAGACGATGACGATCTTGACTCTCTCAAGTTGGATCCTCTTTCTTGATCGTTCTCGCTAGCGCACGGTCCTTTTGATGAAGACTTGCAAGTTGCCCCCCTGATAGTGCAGATCTTGCACTCGTTGGGATACCCCAAGAGCAGGGTGTGATGATCACAGCGGTAGGAGTTTTCACCTTAGTTAAGAACCAAGGTTATCAATCCAGTAGGAGAAGGAGGACCTTCGGAAGGTTGATGCCATTGACGGTGGTGCTGTCGCTTCACTGGTGTCAGCAACAACGTGGAACCTGCACACAACACAACCAAAATACTTCGCCCCAACGGTATAGTGAGGTTGTCAATCTCACCGGTCTTGCTGAAAACAAAGATTAGACGTATAGTGTGGAAAATAGTTGAATGATTGCAGAAAGTAGAGAGAGAAGGAAATTGTTGTGGTTTGTTTAACAGTGTGGAAAATGGACCGGGGTTCATAGGTTCACTAGTGGTGTCTCTCCATAAAAATAACATGCTGGGTGAACAAATTACAGCTTGAAAATTGACAAATAAAGGTTGCACCATAGTGCACATTATAACACATGAGGATTACTATGATATTTAGTGCAGGCATTACAACAAGATACATAGACCGACCTCCATCTGCATCTATGACTAATAACCCACCCTTAGGTTATCATCCGAACGCCCATAGGTATTAAGTTGCAAGCAACAGATAATTGCATTAGACAAAGTGTGTAATGTAAGCAATGATTATACACGCGGGTACTCTCACCGTTGTTTTCTCCCTAATGGCAACAACACATCCTCCCCCTTCATGTTTCTTTCACTCGAGCAAGGCAACAAGGAGGCATGAACCCACTATCAAGCATAAATACTCCCTCTTGGAGTCACTAGCAACTACTTGGCCAGAGCAACCACTAGCAACGGAAAGCATGCAAGATCACAAATAACATATGCAATAAATACTATAATCAACTTGGCATAAGGTCAATATTCATCGGATCCCAGCAAACACAGGATAAAGAATTACATAAGATCGATCCCGATCATGATAGGCAGCTCACGAGATCTAAACATGGAGGCATATGAGGAGGAGACAACCATCTAGCTACTGCTATGGACCTGTAGTCTAGGGATGAACTACTCACGCATCACTCCGGAGGCAGGCATGGTGATGTAGAATCCTCCAGTGATGATTTTCTCTCCGGTAGGGTGCCGGAAAAAGCTCCAGAACCCTCCTGATCTAGGGTTGACGGTGATGGCGGCTGCGGAACTTTTTCGGGGATTTTGATCAGGTACTTAGGGTTTTCCATCTGAGGGGCTTAAATAGGCGAAATGTCAAAGGCGGTGGAGATCTAGAGGCCCCACACCCATAGCTGGCACGGTCAGGGGACCCGCGCCGGCCTATGGTGTGCCCCCCTGTTGCCCATCTTCGACTCCTCTTCGGTCTTCTGGATGCTTCTGGGGAAAATAGGACTTCCGGGCTTTGAATTTTCCAATTCCGAGAATATTTCCAGAATAACAATTCTGAAACTAAAAACGGCAGAAAATAGGGAACTGGCTCTGTGGCATCTTGTCAATAGGTTAGTCAAGAAAATCGATAAAAGTGACATAAAGAAGGGAGAAAACATGTAGCAATTGGCATAATATCATCATGGAGCATCATAAATTAGGGATACGTTTATGACGTATAAAGCATCCCTAAGCTTAGTTCCTACTCGTCCTCGAGTAGGTAAACAATAAAACAATAATTTCTGAGGTGACATGCTACTAACATAAACTTGATCAATCTAATGTAAAAGCATATGCACGCTGAGATCATAAAACTTTAAACGCATGCATGGTAGATAAAACTTTAATAATAAAGCATAGCAATTACTTTGCATCACGAAGAGTAACTCAAATAAAGGATCATGAATAATAATGCAAAGAAAGGTAAACGTTTGTTTCAGGTATAGAGAAAGCATGGCAAAGTGGTATTTCGCTAGTCCTTACCAGGACACTTTCAAAGTTCAAGAGGAAGACTAGAACAAATAATTTAAGAACAAATAATATCACATCATGAAGTAAAAGAAAGGCCCTTCACAAAGGGAAGTAGAGATCACTCATGTGCTAGAGCTTTTTTATTTTATTAAACAGAGGTATTAAAAGTTTGATGTAACATCCCAAGTATGAAAAATAGCCATTAGAATGTTTGATCTCTGTTATTTTATGTTTTGCATCATGGCATCATGTTCATTGCATTTGTTTTGTTTGTTTTCCATTTGTTTTCCAATTGTTTTCATTTGTTTTCCTTTGTTTTCTATTTGAATTTCAAACCAAATTTCAAACCTTTTGTTTCATACTTGTGATGTTACAATTTCCAAATGATATTTCAAATCAAAACAATCATTTGTTTCCATTTGTTTTCATTTGGTTTGCATCTGTTTTTATTTGTTTTCACAATGGAAATTCAAACAATATTCAACCTTTGTTTCATACTTGTCATGTTACAATCTTTTTCAAATAAAAAGTCCAACTCAAAACTCCATTTGTTTCCAATAATTTCCATAATGTTCATCTATTAAAATGGTGGCTTATAATAGATCAATTAATTCCAAATTGCATTCAAATTCAAATCAAACCAAAAACAGCACCTAATTTAAAATTATGGAAATCACACAACAATCCTAATCAATTTTTTCTAATTAAACAATAGGGTTCACCCTATTAAAAAGTTGGTTTTGAATAATAATCATTTAATAAGCAAATTCTTCCAAATTTGAATTAAATCCCAAACAGCAATTTAATTTGAAAACTTTTGGAAAACCAAGTTGGCAATTAGTTGCTATGGTCAAAAATAACTTAACCATAATTTTTCTAAATTTTTCCTAGCCCTAAAACCTATCAACTCCTTCCATTTTCTTTGCAGCAAAAAAAAAAACAAATAGAACAAAAACAATAAAAGCTAGCAGGGAGAGAGAGAGAGGCCCAACCCAACTTTTTTCCCCCCAGCCCAACTTCCCCCTTGGCCTGGTACCCTTTCGAGGTTGTCTTCAACCTCTGTACGGTTTGCATTGAGGGCATCCACGTTGCAGAGGAGGAACCAGCAACGGTGCAGCTCACTCCCCCTCCCTATAACTCCATGCTCCTGCCCTAGGGTTCCCCTAACCCTAGTTCTCTCCCTCCTTCTTCCCTCTCACCGCCTCCACTCCTCCCTCTTCCTCCATCTCTCTTCTCCCTGTATCATTTTCTCTGAACCTGCACCTGAAACTCCACTCGAAAAAATGGCTCCCTGCCTCCGGCGATCGCCGGCCATCGAGCTCCCCTCCGCCCGTGCTAAGGGCGGGAATGGATACGCCCAGAAGCCCTCTTCCTCCTCCACCCTCCGGCACGAGCCGGGAGGGCTCAGGGCGCCGCCGCCATGCCCATCTCACCGCCGGCCTCCCTGCTGCTCTGCCCCGACCGCCTCCTCCTGCCAGCTCGAGGTGAGCCCCAACCGCTCCTCTCCCCCCCACTCGCTCTCCTCCCTCATCTCCCTTCCCCACAGCGACCACCGCCCCTGCCGCTCGCCTCCACCCTTAGATCGCCGCCGGTTGTTACCGATCGCTGCATCCGTCGAGTTACAGAAGCGCAGCTGCAAGCCCCCAAAAATTCAGTTAAACTGTTAACTGAAGAATAACCACCCGAGTTCCCCTCTCTGTCAACAAACCGATCAATACCGCACTGGTTAGCACCCTGGCGCGCGCACTGGAGGTGCCGGGTTCGATCCCCCTCACCCCACCTTTTTCATCTCTGTTTCCTTTTTTTTCTGCCCGAAGTTCAGAAAGACAGATCTGAGCACTTAACTCAAAAATCAATATAAAATTGAATATCACTCCAATTTGAATGATTCAAAATCCTGTGGATTCATAATTTTGTGCTCCTTCTAGTAATGTCAAGTTTGCAACATGTTTCTGTAACAATTTTTGCACTAAATAATTAATTACTGAAAATGCAATAAAATTTGGAAACTTTGGAATTTCATAACTTGAGGTTGGCTCATCCAAATTAAGCAAACTTGGGCTCTAAAATTTTTTCTTAACAAACTCTACACATTGGTATTTTATTTGGACACAATTGAATTAATTTTGAGCATGTTTCCCTCTGTTTACAACAAATGGCAGAATAAGAATGATTATGGAAAATTGCATAATAAATTCAATAATACCCCAAAAATTATGTTTAATAACTCAAAATGTTCAGTGAAACATTTGCTACATGTTTTCAAACTTTTCAATGAAATTTGTTTACTGTTTTGAATATTTTAAATTGGTGCAATATTTTAAAACTTGTTAAATTCACTTAATTTTGCAAAAATCATAACTTGGGCATAAAAATTCCAAATTCAACAAACTAAATATGTTTTCCATCCCATTTTTCATGTACTTTCCAAATATCAACTTTGTTTGCTGTTTTGAATAATTTAAATTGCTGAAAACAACTGTTTCTTATTTAATGCATTTAAAATTGCCAATTAATAACTTGCTCATTTTAAATCCAATTTCAACAAATGAAATATGTTTTCCATGCAAAATTAAACCACCTTTACAAATATATAATTTGTTTCATGGTTTGAACAATTAAAATTGGTGAAAACAACAAATGCTTGTGTGACACCTTTAAGGAACCAAAATTTCCTAACTTAATAAATAAAATTCCAAAATTGGTAAACCTTATTTCCATTTGGTTCTATTGTTGTTATTTTGTTGTTTTCCTCATCCATGCATCATGCTAATCCACTTTCATATGATGGTTAGTTGTAAAACAATTATTTCAACCATAATTCATGGGCTTTCCATATGCAATCCAATTGCATATGGGTCCATTTAAACATGTTACCATGTCAACTAGTTATTTTGATGCATCCATTAAATGGTCATGCATCATCCCATGTTTGTGCACTATGCCATGTTATTGATTGTTGTTCTCTATGTTGTTTGTTTGCTTCTTCTCGGATAAACGACGACGTTGAGACCGACGATACTTACGACACCCCTTCTAAGGATCTAGCTCAGTACCAGGCTACTGGGTTTGCAGGCAAGTTATCACTCACATGAACCATTGTGCTTCTTTCAACATTGGTTGCCGATACTTTCCGTTGTCTATTTCTGCTAGCCATATGTATCGTTGCTTCTGTTACGAACCTATTACATGTATCCTTTAACCCTGATATTGCCTCACCTCCACTCCTATAACCCCGTTGTTTGAGCCCGTGTCTTACTAGCATGCTTAGGGTTGTTTTTGCTCGAGTCTGCTGTCAGTTACTTTCGCTTACTATATTTCTATCATATCCTGGGGCTCGATGTTAAACAACAACCTGTTAATTTTGAGGTAATAATAATTTGCTGATAAGGCACCGGCAGGAGGCCCGGCGTGGTTTTGAGGCCTGCTAGTGTCGATCCTAATAGGAAAAGGGTCTTGTCTACTGATCCATGATGAGCGCACTAACCGCATGTGGGAAGCGTGTATGGGCGCCCCCCTCAATTTGATTCGATTCGCATCTCGTCCAAATCGCCACACTTAGTTCGGGTTTTCCATTTGATGCATGCATGTGCAGGTGCGAACCCTTGGCGCCAGGGTGGAACTTTTGTAGTCGGCATTTAGGGCGGCGTGGTCTTAGAGTGCTATGAGGGTCCCCTTTTCTTCGTGGGGCTCGATTAGCCGCGCACGCACAGCATGTGGTTCTTTGGGCTTGATGCGAAGAAGAGTTGAGTTGTGTTGAGTGCCCCGCTTGGTGGAAAGGCCATTCCATCTGGCGGGTTATTCTTACGTGTACGGCCAAATTGGTGCACCCCTGCAGGGATAAATCTTCTCGAGAAGCCGTGTTTTCCGCGGTTATGGACTACTTGGTGAAAGTACTGGCTAACAAGTACTCAGAACAACTTACACCTAACTAATGATAAATTGACTAGTAATAGTCTTATTGACACAATAACTTGATCCATCATTAATCCAACTGTGTGAGTTTATCCTCGAATTGCTTCTTTGGATAAGGGGCGAGATCCAGGATGGGTTTGTTTGGAGTTAGTTATAGTTGGTTACGATACGCTATCTTATCTTCTTTCTGTTAGCCGGAAGTGGTAGTAACTCTGTAGTTGGTTAGAGCAGCCAGTTGCAGCATCTTTTATATCCCCTTCCTTCCGTTGAACCCAAAGCATCTGTGCTTGGTGTTGACGGGTTACACTTTGGTGAATTGTGAGTCTTGCTTGCCAGTACGTGTATATACTGACCCCTTTGGGGCTGTGGTTTCCGCAGACTACGTTTCTGAGGATCTACATGGTGGCTACTACGTGGAGTTCGAAGAGGCTGCTGACGAGTAGATAGCGGACCCGGGCAGGATCTGAGACTTCGTGGATGGGCTCCGTCTTTTCGTTTCCGGCCTCTTAGGCCTATTTGGTTCTTGTCTGTACTCAGACATGTTGAATGCTTCCGCTGCGATGTAATGATGAAATGTTGGGACATGTGTCCTCTGGATGATTGTATTTGCTATCTCTGCTCTAATGAGGGCTATTTGCAACTTATTTCAATCTTTTGTGTCATAGAGATCTGTTGTGATATCACTTGTTCAAACGCCGTTGACGTACCATGTGTGTATGGTTGAAGTACGTCAATGGAAGTGTCCTGATTTCTATGGGATAGTTTACATCGACGGTGGATAGTAGAGTTTGGTTGTCGCACATAAGTGCTGGCCTACTCGTAAGAGGATGCGGGAGCAGATAAGCCCCGTAATCCAAGCATCTACTATTCAGTTCAGCCCGATGAGTATCCCCTAGAAGTCCGGGTGCGACAAATGGTATCAGAGCCTGTCTGCCTGTAGGATCCCTTTTTACTGGTCGCAGTTGAGTCTAGAAACTATTTTGTAGCTATATAGGAAAAAATGAAACGTGAGAGTAGGAATTCTGTCATTTTTCTTCTTTCCCCACCCACCCTCCCTTTTCTGGTAAGGAAGTGCAACGTTGTTTTTCCCTTCTCATCTAAACTTTCAAGTTAGGATTTCACGAATTCTGGTTTCTCTAGGATAGTTATATCTACTAGACCATAGGAATGGAGGTGGTTGTGACATGATTTATCATGTTGCCTACTCATGATTGAGAACGGAGGCGTGTAAGCCCCGGAAGCAAATCCTCTATTCCTTAAGCAGTAGATATTGATCCTTTAGAAGCCCGGATGGGTTTTTCCGTAGTACCTCAGGAGTGTTTTGATCTCGTTTTTCCCGATGTTGCTTCGTTATCCTGTTCTTCTCAACATCCTTTTCGTCCGTTCAAACCTTGTTGTTGCTTTCCACTTCAGTTCTGCTACCGGCGTCTAATCAATAACTCTGTTCCACCCTTCTGGCCAGATAGTCTATTCTCCAAAGAAATCAAGTTCTATTCAGCTACACACCCTCAATACAAAACCTCTACCTCTACTTGAAAATGTTCCGGTGGTTTGCGAATTCCCTGACGTCTTTCCAGAAGAGTTGCCAGGAATGCCTATCATCTTAAACTTCCAGAAAAACTATCCAAGGTGCACGATGGGTTTCACGTGTCACAACTCAAGAGGATCTTCCCAAGAAGTATCCGGACCTTTTCTTTTCTCAGTAGGAATCTCGGGGCACGATTCCTTCAAGGGGGGGGGGGGCGTTTTGTAACATCCCAAGTATGAAAAATAGCCATTAGAATGTTTGATCTCTGTTATTTTATGTTTTGCATCATGGCATCATGTTCATTGCATTTGTTTTGTTTGTTTTCCATTTGTTTTCCAATTGTTTTCATTTGTTTTCCTTTGTTTTCTATTTGAATTTCAAACCAAATTTCAAACCTTTTGTTTCATACTTGTGATGTTACAATTTCCAAATGATATTTCAAATCAAAACAGTCATTTGTTTCCATTTGTTTTCATTTGGTTTGCATCTGTTTTTATTTGTTTTCACAATGGAAATTCAAACAATATTCAACCTTTGTTTCATACTTGTCATGTTACAATCTTTTTCAAATAAAAAGTCCAACTCAAAACTCCATTTGTTTCCAATGATTTCCATAATGTTCATCTATTAAAATGGTGGCTTCTAATAGATCAATTAATTCCAAATTGCATTCACATTCAAATCAAACCAAAAACAACACCTAATTTAAAATTATAGAAATCACACAACAATCCTAATCAATTGTTTCTAATTAAACAATAGGGTTCACCCTATTAAAAAGTTGGGTTTCAATAATAATCATTTAATAAGCAAATTCTTCCAAATTTGAATTAAATCCCAAACAGCAATTTAATTTGAAAACTTTTGGAAAACCAAGTTGGCAATTAGTTGCTATGGTCAAAACTAACTTAACCATAATTTTTCTAAATTTTTCCTAGCCCTAAAACCTATCAACTCCTTCCATTTTCTTTGCAGCAAAAAAAAAAATAGAACAAAAACAATAAAAGCTAGCAGGGAGAGAGAGAGAGGCCCAACCCAACTTTTTTCCCCCAGCCCAACTTCCCCCTTGGCCTGGTACCCTTTCGAGGTTGTCTTCAACCTCTGTACGGTTTGCATCAAGGGCATCCACGTTGCAGAGGAGGAACCAGCAACGGTGCAGCTCACTCCCCTCCCTATAACTCCATGCTCCTGCCCTAGGGTTCCCCTAACCCTAGTTCTCTCCCTCCTTCTTCCCTCTCACCGCCTCCACTCCTCCCTCTTCCTCCATCTCTCTTCTCCCTGTATCATTTTCTCTGAACCTGCACCTGAAACTCCACCCGAAAAAATGGCTCCCTGCCTCCGGCGATCGCCGGCCATCGAGCTCCCCTCCGCCCGTGCTAAGGGCGGGAATGGATACGCCCGGAAGCCCTCTTCCTCCTCCACCCTTCGGCACGAGTCGGGAGGGCTCAGGGCGCCGCCGCCATGCCCATCTCGCCGCCGGCCTCCCTGCTGCTCTGCCCCGACCGCCTCCTCCTGCCAGCTCGAGGTGAGCCCCAACCGCTCCTCTCCCCCCACTCGCTCTCCTCCCTCATCTCCCTTCCCCACAGCGACCACCGCCCCTGCCGCTCGCCTCCACCCTTAGATCGCCGCCGGTTGTTACCAATCGCTGCATCCGTCGAGTTACAGAAGCGCAGCTGCAAGCCCCCAAAAATTCAGTTAAACTGAAGAATAACCACCCGAGTTCCCCTCTCTGTCAACAAACCGATCAATACCGCACTGGTTAGCACCCTAGCGCGCGCACTGGAGGTGCCGGGTTCGATCCCCCTCACCCCACCTTTTTCATCTCTGTTTCCTTTTTTTCTGCCCGAAGTTCAGAAAGACAGATCTGAGCACTTAACTCAAAAATCAATATAAAATTGAATATCACTCCAATTTGAATGATTCAAAATCCTGTGGATTCATAATTTTCTGCTCCTTCTAGTAATGTCAAGTTTGCAACATGTTTCTGTAACAATTTTTGCACTAAATAATTAATTACTGAAAATGCAAGAAAATTTGGAAACTTTGGAATTTCATAACTTGAGGTTGGCTCATCCAAATTAAGCAAACTTGGGCTCTAAAAATTTGTCTTTACAAACTCTACACATTGGTATTTTATTTGGACACAATTGAATTAATTTTGAGCATGTTTCCCTCTGTTTACTAAAAATGGCAGAATAAGAATGATTATGGAAAATTGCATAATAAATTCAATAATACCCCAAAAATTATGTTTAATAACTCAAAATGTTCAGTAAAACATTTGCTACATGTTTTCAACCTTTTCAATGAAATTTGTTTACTGTTTTGAATATTTTAAATTGGTGCAATATCTTAAAACTTGTTAAATTCACTTAATTTTGCAAAAATCATAACTTGGGCATAAAAATTCCAAATTCAACAAACTAAATATGTTTTCCATCCCATTTTTCATGTACTTTCCAAATATCAACTTTGTTTGCTTTTTTGAATAATTTAAATTGCTGAAAACAATTGTTTCTTATTTAATGCATTTAAAATTGCCAATTAATAACTTGCTCATTTTAAATCCAATTTCAACAAATGAAATATGTTTTCCATGCAAAATTAAACCACCTTTACAAATATATAATTTGTTTCATGTTTTGAACAATTAAAATTGGTGAAAACAACAAATTCTTGTGTGACACCTTTAAGGAACCAAAATTTCCTAACTTAATAAATAAAATTCCAAAATTGGTAAACCTTATTTCCATTTGGTTCTATTGTTGTTATTTTGTTGTTTTCCTCATCCATGCATCATGCTAATCCACTTTCATATGATGGTTAGTTGTAAAACAATTATTTCAACCATAATTCATGGGCTTTCCATATGCAATCCAATTGCATATGGGTCCATTTAAACATGTTACCATGTCAACTAGTTATTTTGATGCATCCATTAAATGGTCATGCATCATCCCATGTTTGTGCACTATGCCATGTTATTGATTGTTGTTCTCTGCGTTGTTTGTTTGCTTCTTCTCGGATAAACGACGACGTTGAGACCGACGATACTTACGACACCCCTTCTAAGGATCTAGCTCAGTACCAGGCTACTGGGTTTGCAGGAAAGTTATCACTCACATGAACCATTGTGTTTCTTTCAACATTGGTTATCGATACTTTCCGTTGTCTATTTCTGCTAGCCATATGTATCGTTGCTTCTGTTACGAACCTATTACATGTAACCTTTAACCCTGATATTGCCTCACCTCCACTCCTATAACCCCGTTGTTTGAGCCCGTGTCTTACTAGCATGCTTAGGGTTGTTTTTGCTCGAGTCTGCTGTCAGTTACTTTCTGTTACTATATTTCTATCATATCCTGGGGCTCGATGTTAAACAACAACCTGTTAATTTTGAGGTAATAATAATTTGTTGATAAGGCACCGGCAGGAGGCCCGGCGTGGTTTTGAGGCCTGCTAGTGTCGATCCTAATAGGAAAAGGGTCTTGTCTACTGATCCATGATGAGCGCACTAACCGCATGTGGGAAGCGTGTATGGGCGCCCCCCTCAATTTGATTCGATTCGCATCTCGTCCAAATCGCCACACTTAGTTCGGGTTTTCCATTTGATGCATGCATGTGCAGGTGCGAACCCTTGGCGCCAGGGTGGAACTTTTGTAGTCGGCATTTAGGGCGGCGTGGTCTTAGAGTGCTATGAGGGTCCCCTTTTCTTCACGGGGCTCGATTAGCCGCGCACGCACAGCATGTGGTTCTTTGGGCTTGATGCGAAGAAGAGTTGAGTTGTGTTGAGTGCCCCGCTTGGTGGAAAGGCCATTCCATCTGGCGGGTTATTCTTACGTGTACGGCCAAATTGGTGCACCCCTGCAGGGATAAATCTTCTCGAGAAGCCGCGTTTTCCGCGGTTATGGACTACTTGGTGAAAGTACTGGCTAACAAGTACTCAGAACAACTTACACCTAACTAATGATAAATTGACTAGTAATAGTCTTATTGACACAATAACTTGATCCATCATTAATCCAACTGTGTGAGTTTATCCTCGGATTGCTTCTTTGGATAAGGGGCGAGATCCAGGATGGGTTTGTTTGGAGTTAGTTATAGTTGGTTACGATACGCTATCTTATCTTCTTTCTGTTAGCCGGAAGTGGTAGTAACTCTGTAGTTGGTTAGAGCAGCCAGTTGCAGAATCTTTTATATCCCCTTCCTTCTGTTGAACCCAAAGCATCTGTGCTTGGTGTTGACGGGTTACACTTTGGTGAATTGTGAGTCTTGCTTGCCAGTATGTGTATGTACTGACCCCTTTGGGGCTGTGGTTTCCGCAGACTACGTTTCCGAGGATCTACATGGTGGCTACTACGTGGAGTTCGACGAGGCTGCTGACGAGTAGATAGCGGACCCGGGCAGGATCCGAGACTTCGTGGATGGGCTCCGTCTTTTCGTTTCCGGCCTCTTAGGCCTATTTGGTTCTTGTCTGTACTCAGACATGTTGAATGCTTCCGCTGCGATGTAATGATGAAATGTTGGGACATGTGTCCTCTGGATGATTGTATTTGCTATCTCTGCTCTAATGAGGGCTATTTGCAACTTATTTCAATCTTTTGTGTCATAGAGATCTGTTGTGATATCACTTGTTCAAACGCCGTTGACGTACCATGTGTGTATGGTTGAAGTACGTCAATGGAAGTGTCCTGATTTCTATGGGATAGTTTACATCGACGGTGGATAGTAGAGTTTGGTTGTCGCACATAAGTGCTGGCCTACTCGTAAGAGGATGCGGGAGCAGATAAGCCCCGTAATCCAAGCATCTACTATTCAGTTCGGCCCGATGAGTATCCCTTAGAAGTCCGGGTGCGACATTTGACATTTGTGGAGGAATGTCTATATTTTAGGAGGGGTGTATGCTAGTGTCAACGAATGGTAAACAAACAATACAGTACGTCACAAGCCAACTGGATTCACAAGAGCGGATCCCATGGCGAAGGACGCAACTGGTGTAGAAGGTCATCCCTATTTCTCTTTTGTTTACACAATTATGCTTTGACTGATATGATGAGGGGCAAAAATAGTGAAGAGAATTTGTTTGTATTAATTTGGGGCTAGGCACCCTGCTGCCAGATCTTCTATCATTTGGATAAGCGGATGAAGCCACTAGTCCAGGGTGTGAAATCCAATCAACAAGTGAGATAAAGATTCTCTATTGACATCCTCATGAGTAAAAACAAGAACACAAAGCAGGAATAATTTTGAAGGTTTTAAAGGTAACACATGAGAAATTTACTTTGGAATGGTAGTTAAATACCACATGTAGGTAGGTAAGGTGTACAAAATGGGAAAAACTTTGTTTTAAGGGAGTTTGGATGCACGAGTAGAGCTCATACTCAGTACAGGTGGAGGCTAGCAAAAGTCTGGGAGCGACGAATCAAGAGAGCATAAGAGCCATAATCATGCATAGCGACATAAGCATCATTAATTAAAACATAAGCAGTATCACAAGTTCAAAAACTAAGTGTTCATGGAGTCTATTCGTGACTGATTTGTAGTCATAAACATGGTGTGAGCATGCGCCAAGTCAACCAAATAAAACATTCAAAAGAGAATACCGTATATTGATGCTTTACTATGACAAGAACAACTCTTGAATCTTTCAAAACATATTATACACTCTCAGATATTTGAGGCTATTCATGCTGCTCAATAACCACAAGGATTTAAAACTAAAATAACATTTAGCATGGCATGAAAAAGTTCTAACCACAGTCTATACAAGCTTCTACTTGTACTGTTATAAATTCTACTTCAAGCAGCAGTTTTCTTTCTCCCAACAAGCACCATACAAAACATACTTTACCAAAAAATACTCTTTATGATACAGCAAGAAAACATGAGAGTACTCAAATAACACTACTAAAACTAACACCTCTGATAAGAGATGCATGCAAAACAGGAGCGAAATAAATGCAGCAGCTAGACAGAGACTAAGAATACAACGTATTCTCATGAAAAAGCGGAGCGTGTCACTCTCCAATAAAATAACGCTGGGGGTCCAACCAAGCTTATTATATAAGTAAAAACAAACTGAAAGCAAAAGAAAAATAAAACTGAAGACAAAAATAAAAGACGCTCCAAGTAAAGCACATAAGATGCGACTGAATAAAAATATAGTTTCACTAGAAGTGACCTGATAATTTGTTGATGAAGAAGAGGATGTATTGGGCATCCCCAAGCTTAGACGCTTGAGTATTCTTGGAATTTTATGAGATGTACCATAGGGGCATCCCCAAGCTTGGGCTTTTCACTCTTATTGATCACATCATATCATCCTCTTCTCTTGACCCTTGAAAACTCCCTTCACATCAAAATTCTCACAATCTTCATTAGCAACGTTAGTGCAATCGAAATAATAAACTCACATGGTTCGGTTTCAACACAATACTAGCAATCAAAAACACATTAGCTACTGTCACAACTTCTTTTAAAACTCTTTTTCTCAAAATAACACCAAAAGAAGGAGATTAAGATGCAAATGCAATAATTGGAAGAAATCTGTCAAAACAGAACAGCATACAGAGATCGATTTTTTTCAAAAATCTTCTGTTTCTCAAATAAAAAAGTGGTCATATAAGAAAAGTTGCGTATGTAACTCAGTATTAAGCACAAAAAATCTCAGGTCATGTTGATTTTTCCGTGATTTTTAACAGAATTAACAGTGGACAGCAGAAATCCAAAATATAGTGTCAACTTTCCACTAGAGGCTTTACTTGGCTCAACAAAAACACAAAAGAAAAGATACAGATAGGTTTCTAAGGAAATAGACAACACCCAGGTTCAAAGCAAACCAAATAAAACAAAGAAAAACAGAGAAATAAAACGGGTTGTCTCCCGGTAGCGTTTTTCTTTAAAGCCTTTTCAGCTAGGCATGATAATTTGAGAAGATGCTCACATAAGAAATATTAATTGAAGCAAAAGAGAGCATCAAGATGCAAGAATAAAACAAATTGAGTCTAACCCACTTCCTATGCATAGGAATCTTGTAAAGAAATAAATTAAAGAAGCTCAAACTAGAAATCACGGGAAGGTAGAACAAGAGCAACTTCAAAACTTTTAACAAAAAGAGAGTTGTTTTAGTAACATGAAAATTCCTACAACCATATTTTCCTCTCTCATAATAATTTCCAGTAGCATCATGAACAAACTCAACAACATAATTATCACATGAAGCATGTTTGTCATGGTATGAAAGCACATAATTCATATCAAGCTCAAAAATAGTGGGATCAAAATTTAAAACCAGCTCCTCTTTGTTCCCACTTTTAGTAATAGATAAAAAAGATGATTGATCACTCATAAAAGGTATCGAACACATTATAGCAATCCTATTATCAATAGCATTATGATTTATAACATCAAGTAACATAGGACCATCATCAAGAGCATTATCATATAAATTTTCTAAGCAAACTTCCTCATTATCATGCATATCAATAGTTGGAATAAATAGAGGATTCTCATAGCATTTATCAAAGTAGCATGGATTATCATAAATAACAGTAGCAATATCATTCTCACAAGTTTCATTCATAGTAGTATCAAGATCACAAGTATAGCAAGTATCAACTTCATCAAAAGAGATATTCAAAAGAATCATTAGAATCATCACAATTATGAGTTAAAGAGTTACTATCATTGGGAGGTAGACATGGGTTCCATTCTTCCTCCTCTTTATCATAACTATCCTCCTCTTTTTCATCCAAAGAGCTTCCAGTTTCAGCAATTTCTTCTTCCATAGTTTCCTGCAAGGCATTAGTCTCTCCCTTTGGGGGAGAGAATCTATTAAGATAACCCATTATGTAGTAATTACAATCCTTGTAATTATCAAAGAAATATTCAAGTATAGCATAAATATCATATTTATAAGGTGCATCATCAATACTTTCAAGCAAATAGGCAATTTCGAATGCACCCTTCCAAGCAATAAATTCTTCAATTTGTTCCACATCATATAATTCATAATCTCCCTTAACATAATAAGGTATGGAAACATCATCATTACACTCACATTCAAAAGGGAGGTGATTTTACCTCCTACATCAGAAAGATTTATCAAAGCAATAAGTAACATTACAAGAAGAGCACAAGTTTTTAGCATAGTCATGCAATTCATTAATTTGTTCCCGTAAGTGTATCCCTTTTTCTGACAAGCGGTGTTCATTATAATATTTTAGTTGTTCATCCGTGAACCCACCTTGCCTATAAGATCTAGTTTCATAGACATCAAACATTGATAGCAAGCATGATAAAGCAAAAATAAGAACTACAATAAGAACTAATTTGTTTTTGTTTTTGATATAGAGAAGAAAAACAAGACAGAAATAAAAACAAGACAATAAAACAAATAAAGAGGTTAAGAGTGAGAGACTCCCCTTGCTAGAACACATCCTTCTCCCCGGCAACGGCGCTAGAAAAATCCTGGTGCTAGAGTTGACGAGGGAGTGGTTGCTTCTTGATGACTTTGAGATCCCCGGTAAAGGCGCCATAAAAAGTCCTTGATGGTGCAGATCTTGCACTCGTTGGGATACCCCAAGAGGAGGGTGTCATGAGCACATCGGTAGGAGTTTTCCCCTTAGTTAAGAACCAAGGTTATCAATCCAGTAGGAGAAGGAGGACCTTCGGAAGGTTGATGCCACTGACGGTGGTGCTGGCGCTTCACCGGTGTTAGCAACAACGTGGAACCTGCACACAACACAACCAAAAGACTTTGCCCCAACGGTACAGTGAGGTTGTCAATCTCACCGGTCTTGCTGAAAACAAAGATTAGACGTTTAGTGTGGAAAACAGTTGAATGCTTGCAGAAAGTAGAGAGAGCGGGAAATTGTTGTGGTTTGCTTAACAGTGTGGAAAATGGACCGGGATAGGTTCACTAGTGGTGTCTCTCCATAAAAATAACATGTTGTGAACAAATTACAGCTTGGCAATTCACAATAAAGGTTGCACCATAGTGCACATTATAACACATGATGATTACTATGATATTTAGTGCAGCCATTACAACAAGATACATAGACCGACATCCATCTGCATCTATGACTAATAACCCACCCATAGGTTATCATCCGAACCCCCTTAGGTATTAAGTTGCAAGCAACAGATAATTGCATTAAACAAAGTGTGTAATGTAAGCAATGATTATACACGCGGGTACTCTCACCGTTGTTTTCTCCCTAATGGCAACAACACATCCTCCCCCTTCACGTTTCCGTCACTCGAGCAAGGCAACAAGGAGGCATGAACCCACTATCAAGCATAAATACTCCCTCTTGGAGTCACTAGATACTACTTGGCTAGAGCAACCACTAGCAACGGAAAGCATGCAAGATCACAAATAACATATGGAATAAAGACTATAATCAACTTGGCATAAGGTCAATATTCATCGGATCCCAGCAAACACAACATAAAGAATTACATAAGATCGATCCCGATCATGATAGGCAGCTCACGAGATCTAAACATGGAGGCATATGAGGAGGAGACAACCATCTAGCTACTGCTATGGACCTGTAGTCCAGGGATGAACTACTCACGCATCACTCCAGAGGCAGGCATGGTGATATAGAATCCTCCGGCGATGAATTCCTCTTCGGCAGGGTGCCGGAAATAACTCCAGAACCCTCCTGATCTAGGGTTGACGGTGACGGTGGCTGCAGAACTTTTTCGATGATTTTGATCAGGTACTTAGGGTTTTCGATCCGGGGGGCTTAAATAGGCGGAATGGCAAAGGCGGTGGACATCCAGGGGCCCACACCCATAGCTGGCGCGGCTAGGGGGACCCGCGCCAGCCTATGGTGTGGCCCCCCTGTTTCCCATCTTCGACTCCTCTTCGGTCTTCTGGATGCTTCTGGGGAAAATAGGACTTCCGGGATTCGAATTTTCCAATTCCGAGAATATTTCCAGAATAACTTTTCTGAAACTAAAAACAGTAGAAAACAGGGAACTGGCTCTGTGGCATCTTGTCATTAGGTTAGTCTTGAAAATCGATAAAAGTGACATAAAGAAGGGAGAAAACATGTATCAATTGGCATAATATCATTATGGAGCATCAGAAATTAGGGATACGTTTATGACGTATCACCCCCATACGCCATTATGGGAGAGACTAGCTCCTCCATACACCATTATTGGAGAGACCCTTTTCGGAAAATATTCAAGAGGACACAATCTCTAGATGGGTGGCAAGCAACAAGCATAGGATTTCTTCTAGATGCCTCACTTGAGCTTCCACATCAAGCTTGATGATGAACACCGCTTGACGACATAGACTATGGCCTATATGAAATCTTTCTTTTGATGCATGCCGATGGAAAGATACCTAATCACACATAGAGATGCCACACACACATATCATGGGTTAGTTCACAAAGCTATATGTTAAATTGCTTGCCATACCACGAGATACATAATCCCACTTGGTACATCTTGTAGCTTTGTGCGTTGATCACTTGCTTGATCATCCTTGAATCTTTCATTCTATCTTCATATGAAGATAAGCATGAAAGATCACCTAATCCTTTTCTTCAAGACACTTTCAATAAGCTCAACTCTAACCATGACCATTCTTCATATATCCCTGAATATAACAATGGTCATCACGAAAGCTAATAGAGTTCAACACATGAACTCCAATATTTCCTATGGACAAGATCTATAAGGATAACTCAATGCAAACATTAGTCCATAAGTATTGTCATTTAATTACCAAAACCACATATGGGGCACCATGCACTTTCAAAAGGGGTCATTGTGTTGTACAACTCATTTTCCACCTCGACCCATGGATACTGAGAGGCATCCCATTAACTTTATGGAGTGGGAGAGCTAGTCTTAGGAGGCGATCTGGTAGAGCCACTAAGGCGGTGAAGAATGACCTGCCGAGTATGGGCCGACTGGAGGTCACGACAATATGCATTATACTGCTCATGATGGATATCTACCTTCATGCATAGAACATTCCGTTGGAACCAATTCAGCTTCTTGATCTATAGAGAAATATAAGCTAAAGGAGCGTAATGCCTACGGATACCACGAGCATCAACCATGATGGAGCTAGAAGCAGTGACAGGAGTAGCAGAGGGAGCAACAGAAGAAGCAGGTGGAGCAACCACAAATTTCTTGATATAGTGATTCTTCACCTTGTGCTCCTCACACTCATCATCAGATAGATCCTCAGCTGGTAATACCTTCTTGATGATCAACATTACATATGGAGCATAGGGAATAGTGGTCTGGTTGATCATTGCATCATACATCTCATTATAGATGAAGTCCATGACATCCACTCATAAGTTCTTGTCGAGGTCTTCGCTTTCAATACACTCTTGAGCAAGGAGGAATAAGTTGACAAGAGAGGTACGAACTCCATCATTGTTTCCACCACTTGGAGCTATGTTCTCCCTGAAAATGCGTACAAGATGATCATAGAGTGGTAGAATTCATGTAATGCTACCAATAACTCGATTTTCCCCATACATATTTGCCATAAGATTCCTTTCAGGCTTGTCTGGAGAGTGCAAACGGTGACCAATAGCAGTAGAGCCATCATAGGTGTGTCCTAGAACTAAAAAAATCAAAGAAATTTTCTTCACACATGGTTGAACATGTCATCCACTTCAGAGTCTTGGCATCATCATTGATCATCACAAGAGTGGCATAGAACTGCTGAATCAAAGTGATGTTGTAGTTGCACTGGTGTTCCATGAGTGTTTGCAACCCCATCTGATCAATCACCTCTACAGCCTGGGCAAAATAGGATTTAGACTAAATATAGTCTACTTGATGGGATGCATAGGACTAATAGGACATGACTTGGATAAGTACACATCCCTATGAATGTCATCTGCTCCATGCACCAGAAACTGGAGTTCTCAATTTTAAAGTCACGCTCAACATCAGTGTACCAATCCTCCTGTATGATTTTGTCATACTCAATACCATCCATGAGAAGATAATAGACCCTTGTTGCCTTTCCCTTCCTCTTTCTAGCTTTGCGAGACAGATCCTTCTTCGCCCTTTCAGCCTCAATTTGACGCTGCCTGAGGATAATTGCATCCATGGACTTGCCTTGCTCATTAGTGGGAAGATATCAACCATGAGTCCTCTTCCTAGGACCACCTGAACCTCCTGGGAATATAGAGTAATAGAGGGCTAGCACAGATAAGCGCACAACAAGTCATGACACAGAGAATGTTGAACAGATTAGAACAGAAACCATATTTTGATATTAGTTTAGACATGAGAAAATCAGAGATCTGAAAATAGAAAAATTACATGCCAGATAATATGGTGTTCTGAGGGGGCGGATAATTCCCCCCCCCCCCCCGGATATTCCGCATCGAGCCTGAATAATCCGACTGTTTTTTTTGGAATTCCAGATCCTAGAGTTAGATTATATCTAAGACTAAATCCCTAAGTGGTGGCTATCCTAGTGTGTTCAATAACCATAGGTAACCTACATAAACTATCTAACTCCAAGATTTATAGATGTAGAGTCATATCTAAAACAACTAGATGACTAACACCTAGGGTTCGAGATTTAGGATCATACCCTCATCCATTGGAGGGGATACTTGGAGGAGAAGGTGCTTCTAGGAGGGAGGAATCGAATTCGGGTATTCCCTTGATAATCCGGCGGTAGAAACAACTCCAGTGAGCCCTGGAGGAGCAGCTAACGACGGGTTTGGTGGGGGGAACGATGTCACACCCCAGTTTTTGGAACCTTGTACTGTGGTTCAAGGAGAAAAAAATGTGGGCCAAATTTTTTTTATATAACAACATGATTGTTTGAACTAACATGTGTATATTATCTTAATCATATATGCAATACAAGTCTTGTTCCATTCTAGAACCAATATCAAATTTTTCTGAGAACACTTTTATAATTTTTGCCTCTTGTTTTCCCTGATGTTACATGAGTGGATTTTTATTCCAAGACTTGGATCATTCTTGTTTGCATCTTAAAATAAAATTTTAGCTTTGTTGGATCCAAGAAAACAAAATTTCAAAATGATTTATGGAAGTTTTCTTTTAGGTTTTCTATAGAAACTATTCCCTGAAAATATAGCCAAGTACCTGTTTTCCACACTTGTTTTCAATAGGCTATGATATGTTATTTTATGTTTTCTTGACTTTTACTTCTTCCTTGTTATATGGACTACAAATACATAAGCTTGGTTTCATTTTGAAATAAGAAAAACAATCTTTTTCTTGTTGTTTTTGTGGAAGAAAAATAAGGCAGAAAAGGGCCTTTTTAGAAAACAGAGAAAAACATAAAGTACACCTTTTCCCACTTTGTTTTCATAGCCTTAAACTATTTCAAATTTGTTTTAAAAAGATTTTTCTGAAATTTTACAACATGTTTAACAAACCCCAACTTGGAAAACAATAATTGGAATCCATTTGGTCTCTGAAAACAATCCAGACTTTTTGCTCATTCTACTGTTTTCCAACACTTAGAAAAATTCCTAAGTGTTAACTGAATTTTCTGAATTTTTGAACAGTGGCAGATACACTTTTGGACAGATGTTTTCATTACTTTTTCTTGCAAGTTTTGAAGTGAGACTTTGTCTTTTGTGTTGACCAAGCTATGTACTCGACCTAGGACCCTTTTCTTTGCTTCTAGAAGCTTTGTGGAGAAAAGAAAAGAGTGAGAGAAGAGGGGGACAAGGTGATGTGGCATGGTATGGGATCCCATACCTTGGCTCTTGTGATCACCTCCTGCCTCTCCTCCACTCCAAGAGCCATGTTTGACTTGCCCCTTTCTAGTCTTGCCCCTTGGCTCAATGTCATGCCATGGCAAGGTCTAAAACACCCCTAGAGCACCCCCATGCCAACCCTTGGCACTAACCCGAGCTCACCCATGTCCTTGACATCACCCCTGTGGCTATAAGCCGTTTCCCTCGAGCCCCTTGCGCCACCACCCTCCCTCACACTCCCACACCCTTCCCAGGCAAGGAGGAAGCCATCCCTAGCCCCATGTGGCCTCCTTAAGCTCCAAGCCGCTGCCGGACACCATGCTCGGGTTCGAGGCAATGCACCTCATCCACGCCCTCCCACCCCCCGTGATCAACTCCTTCGAGCTCCCCATGAACCCCTGACTCGCGCTGACCCTCTCCCTTGCCCTCATGACCGCAGGAACGCTTCCGCCGTCCGTGGGCGCCGCCACGGGCACCCGTCGTGCGCCGTCGTCTGGGGCCACGCCCGGCGTCAACCTCTGCGCCCCTCGATGCCCCCGCACCCCTGCACCACCCCTAAGCCCGCGCCACCCCTCGCCGAGCCCTCCAGGTGAGCCGCCGTGTCATTTTTTGCCTCCAGCAGCTCGGGAGAGAGAAAGAGAGGAGGAAGAAACGCCGGGGCATTGATCTAGAGATCAATGGCCCCCGTTAAACGCGCCATTACCGGGCCCTATCCGTGCGCGCGCCCACGCTGGGCCGTGTCTGCTGCCTAAATGGGCCACGCCCGTGAAACCCCAGCCCGCCCCTCTGTTTCTTTTTCTTTTTAAAATCAACAAAAAAAATGATTGGTTGCTTTTGTCCTGTTAAAAATAGTTTCCATGAAAAATAAAATCAACCAAAATTCATGGCACTAAATATATGTTTTCCTAACCATGTCCAGTTGGTAGATCTAGGTTTTCACTTTTATTTTTGTCATAGTAATTGTTTTGCCACAGAGTATCTGTAAAAGTGTTATTGGCATAACTTTTTGATATGTATCCATTTTGGTCAATAAAAATTGTTTTTGGTAGCTAGTGAGTAGATCTATCATTAGGACTTGGTATCACATCAAGGTGAGTTACCAAATGGAAATGCCATCCATTTTGGTAAAGGACCAGTAGATGTTTCTAGGATTTTTAGAAGGAGTTTAGGAATTGTTTTTTAGGTGAATCCAATTGTATGAGTTTTTATATGACTAGATCTATATAATCCTAGCTTGGATTAATTTTTGGAGCGCTATATTATTTTTGGCATGCATTTCTAGAAACAACAGTTTTTCTGTTTTCTTATTATGTGTGCACTTGTTTGAAATTAAATGTGTGATTGCTTGAGACTTGGTTCCTAGCATGTATATATGTGTTACTACTTTTTTATTAGGTTGTTTTGTTTCAATACAACTACCTTAGGAAGTGTGTGCATGTTTGGAAAATCAAATAGAAATAGAAATAGCATTTGTTATATCCTAGTTTTATTATTTGGATATATTGTGTGAACAAATCTTTGTATGCTTGTTGCCTAAGTTTTTGTTATGGTGTGATGAGTCCAGTACCATTTTGGTACTGTTATTTTGATGTTATCATCTCTGTTAGCTTGCACTATATTTCATAGCAAAGCATGTGTAACATTTGTTGTTTGTTTTCACTAGTATAGTAATTGTGTGATGATTGCTTTGTTAGATTAATTGTGTCAAGTGTGACCAGAGTCCTTGTGACCTTTAAATGCCTTGGTATTAGTGGGCCCATAACCGACTGGTCCCATTGCATTTTGGTTAGGGATCCAAATCCCCTACCATGCACTTGTGTGTTAATAGCATGTATTTCTATATGTGAGTTTAATATTTTCCACCAAGTAAAATGGTTGTTAGTTTTACTTGGGTGATTGAAGTTTTTAGTATTTCTTTGTGAATCCTAGTATGTCTAGGTGTGTTTCATTTGTTAACATGATATTTTCTTAGGAGTATCATGTTAAGAAGTGTTTTACTATTGTTTTGTTAAATTGATTGTTGTTTGCAAATAGAATGTTTTCCTTGTGATTGATAAATTATTTGTGAAGGGATTTCATTGAGTGTTTGTATTTTTGAAAGTGTTTAGTTGAGCTTGTATTAATTGCATAGCTACTGGTTGTGTAGTTTATACTTTGATTGCTTGTTATTTAATTGATTAGAAAAGCATGTATTACTAGAATGGATTGATGCTTGCTTAGTAGATGTTTTCATAGAATTATTTTAGTGTATTTTCTTACTAGCATGTGTAAGGTGTTTGTGTTGTTAGTGGGTATTTATATCCATGTATTTCTTGTTTAGGAAAATGCATCCTTGTAGTGGTGTTTGCTTCTCTAGTGATGAACTAGTGTCACCACTAGATTGTTTGAGTTGCTCTAGTATTGTGGTCCTTTTTATTTCATGAGTGTATGTTTATCCTAGCATGTTTAGGATGTTATTACTTCTGTTATTATGCCATTACTTCTTGAGTTACTAGTGGCTATAGGTTGTGCAATACTTTATTGCTTATAGCATGCATGTGTAGCAATCTTTCATATCATTATGCTTTTAGTGCACTCCTGTTATTATGTTAATTGTTAGGAGTATTATCCTTTGTGATGATCATGTTTTGGAGTGCATCCCATGACTTGTTACCATTGGTTGAGATACTGTTTTTTTTCATGATTGATGGATTCCTTAACTTTGGGTAGACATTAGCATAGTCTGTAACTAGATTACTCATCTGTAGTATGTTTGCTTGCTGTTTGGAAATTGCCTGAGTGATTACCTTAGCATGAGTATTGTACTTATGATATTTTTGTGCTAGTTTTGTTGTTGTGCTTAGTGGTATCTTATTATCTATGCATTAGTTTAGTAGTGAACTTGTTTCGTGATGATTGCTTGTGTGTTGTTAATACCCACTGCCATGGATATTGCTTTGATTTGATTTTTATTATTTTAGTAATCTCACCTCGGTGGTCACAAGCTATATTTTTTATCTTCTTGAATGTCTTATTATGAGAGTAGTACACCCACTCCATATATGATATTTAAGATGTGGAATATGGTTTCTCAACCATATGTTGTTCTGACGATAGTTTTGTACCATGAGAGCTTGTGAGATAGTCTTCTCGATAATGTTTGAGTGATTGCGCTAGTATAAGTTTATTTGCTATATGTGTTGTTTTATTTAGTTGTTTGACCTTTAGTTCTGAGTGTGTGTCTTTATTATTTTACGGCATTAGAAAACGAAGGAGAAGAAGAAACAGTTGTGGAGCTGTGCCTCAAGTTCAAGCTACTTCAAAGCCGGGGACACTAAGAGTTTTAAGGCAAGCCATCCTGATGCTTGCTGTTACTACACTTATCATTATCTATCATGCATGTTTTACTTCTGATAGTTTTACAAAAACTTTTATTACCAAAAACTATTTTTTAGTGACTACTACTATTATATATACCATTACTATGCCAGTAGTTGATACTTGGTGTTACCAAGCCCATAGCCACCATATGGTATTTATTACCACTCAAAAGTATAAGTCCCTAATGGACATCATGAAAATATGTTTTTGCAAAACAAAGGCTTTTATGGAAAACCCGGAGGAAAGGCTGAGCCTTATCCGCCGGAGGAATGTTGAAGTGGTCATTTTTGGGAAAATGGTGTTTTACAAAAATGACACATAACCTAGTCTTCGCCGGACAACCTTTACCGTACTACCACTTTACCCCAAAATGGGCACGAGGCTTAACTTGAAGTTTGTTCTTGTTAGTGTGTGTTCTATCTCAATTTGCTATAAGGGGACGTACTCCCTCGAACCGAAATGTCGCTAGGAGGGGAATACGGGACATACACAGTGAGGGATTAAGTTCTCCTCCGGGTGCGACAGTTGAGTCTCCTGCCGAGGCAGGGTGGAACCTGGTGCTGGGGAGATTACACTCAACTGAAGAGATAGGCATATTCTAGCTTGAACATAGTGGATGGTTAGGATCAGTTATCTGATGTTCACATACGTTTGTTACAGTCCGTGGTTGTTCACAACGGATGTACTGGATCTGGTGGATTGTGTACACCTATGCAGAGTAAAACTATTCGGAATAGCCGCGTCCTCGGATATGGACGGTTGAATGGCCATGAAGCTAGCATTGTGTCAATGTTTTCAAAAAGAAGTTTTCAAAAGGTGTTAGACTTATGAAGTACTGAAAGGAGGAAATCTTGTACCGTGGAGGTATCGTTGATGAAAAGTCAGAAGTTGTTTTTTTACAAGGAGTTTTGCAAAGAAAATCTTTCTTTTCTAAACAAAAACTGGAAGTTGATTCCAAGAAGTTTTGCAAAGAGAAAACTTTCTTTTAACAAAGTTTTATAAACCCTCTTGTACATGCAATATCTACAAGAGAAAGAAAACTACATTATTTTCTTTTGAAGTATCTTCTTCAACAAAGATACAGAGATTTTCAAAAACAACTATGATATGTCTTTCATATATCATTGATAGTGAACCCTATGTATAGCCTACCTACTCCACCATATAAGCATACTTGCATTTTGGTAAGCTACATGATGGGTGTCTTGCTGGGTACATTCAAATGTACTCATATTGGTTTCGTCCCTTGTATTTACTTGCCAGACTTCGAGAAGGAGTCTCAGGAGGAGATCTACGAGGAGGAGTGCTATGCTGCTGGCTTTGCGAACTAGGATCGTCTCCCGGTCAGCAGCCTGTAGGTTAAGGCGTGACTTGGGCTCTACTACGTTGCGTGTGTTTTAGTCTTCCGTTGTATGCGTTGTGTGTTTGTCCTGCGTGGAAGATGTGTTAGACTTGGTCATGTGACCATGTTCTTTTGTAAGTGTTTTATGCAATCGTGTAATGGATATTGTATCAGTTTACCAACTTGATATGTTGTTCACGACTGGTGTGATCTGGGATCGTGAATGTATGCATATCGGAGGTGTCCTTGAACAGTGGTTCTGGGGGACCTTACAAACGAGATTCGGTGAGGGGGCAACTGACCGCCCTCCACCCCCGTCTTCCCGTATAAAAAACAGGAAACCGCCCATGTCGTATAGGAGTTCCATTTCCATCTAAGATAACATTTTCGGGGGAGTGACTAGATGAAGATGTCATTTCTTTTATTAACCCCTCCATTTTCTTTTCTGGACTATCAAGCATGGTTTGAATAAGCTTTTGAATAGCAACCATGGTGAAGGGTTCTTCCTCCCCTTCCATCCTCCTCTTTAGGCGGTGAAGCCATAATAAAGAGACGAGGCTCTGATACCAATAGAATGATCAAGAGGTTAACTAGAGGTGGGTGAATAGGTTAACTACAAATTTTACTTCTTTTTCGATTTAGAAGATAAGGCTCAAATATATATTGTCTAGATTATGCAACTAAGTGAACAATCCTATATGATGAGAAAATAAAACTAGCACAAGATATTTATTCAACTAAGCTAGTAGCAACAAGTAAATGTCAGTTGAGGAATAACCGAGCACAATGACGCGGAGATGTATCCCAAAGTTCACTTCCCAATGGAAACTTGTCTCCGTTGGAGCGGTGCAGTGCCACCAAAGTGGAACACCGAATAGGCGTCAAATGGCACACCGTATCTCCTTCGAGACCTTCCACCATTGTGGAGAGGCTCGAATCACTATGTTGTCGTTGAGGTTGACAACTAGAATCTCTACAAGGATGAAGCACACTCCACAACTTGGAGGGACCTCACCAAATCCACCGAGCTCCCAAAAGTCGATGCTTCAAGGTCGGGCCACACACCATGGCTCAATTAGTGTACCTGGCGGAGTCTCCAAAGATCAAAAATCACTAAGGAGGACCAACAACCTCTAATGGCTCCAATGAATCCTAGAGTAGAAGCCCCTCTCAAAAATGAAGGGGGAAATCAAATCTACTTGGTAGGAATGTGTATCTGGTCCTCCCTCAAATCCTAAAAGGGTATAGTGTTTGAGTGGCTAGGGAGAGCGATCTAAGTAGTTGAAGCTCTTGACAATGGGGTGTTCTTTAGTTATGGTCATGATTCTTGAGGTCGAAGAAGGTGGGCGGTATTTATACCTCCCCCCAACAATTGTAGCTGTTGCAAGCATCTGTCTGAAACTTGGCAGCCGTATTATCTTGGGAAAGTGGGGGTCGGATATTCCGGTGCCTGAATAATTCGGTTCTAGATAAAATATTCGGCCAGACCAGGATGAGGCGCGCCCAGGTCCTTAGACGATTCAAATAATCCGGGGCATGTGAAATCTCCGGCCTAAATATCTGACCAGACCCAGACGACGCACACCAAGTTCCTTAGCCTTTTCAACGAAATACCCGAAGGGCCGTATTATCCGGGGTAACAGGATACCGGATAATCCGCCATGTAAACTGAATTTCTGTCAGATTATGACAATGTGCTCTTTTTCCTTATTACTCTTTGTTTTCCTTCAATACTAAATATATGTTTAGATTATCAATAGTGTTGTTAACTAACACACAAAATCAAGGATTTACGAAATTGTCCTTTCACCGAAGAACAAGGGAACCTTATAACTTACTCATTGCACTTTTTCCCTTAACTTCACGATACCAATGATATCACGAGGTGAGACTATGTGATCATGTCTAATCAAACTCTTTGGTCATAACACATAAAACTCGTTTACTGGTATCGTTATTTTTTCTCATCCATATCCCCGATGAACTTGTGATATATCAAACTGTGTCTGTCTAGACGATATGTCATCGGTGATACTAAGAGGGACCAGAGAATGTATCTCTATATCGTCTAAAGGAGTTATGTACAAGTCTTGAACGATCTCAGTTCTATTACACTAGGTCATACCCAGATATCATCGTTATAATCCCTAGCTACGGCAAGACGGTTTATGATATCCAAAGTGTAACTTTCGATCGTGTTCTCACTAGATATTCTCATAGTGTAGTAATTATAGTCAATGTTAACTTCATATGTATTTACTAAAATACATCATAATTGGTTAGTCTCTTTTACCAACAACATACATTTGGGTCGGTTCAGTACCGTTGTTTCCCTAACAAAATAATTATATTTTTCTAGACTGTTAATCAAGTCTGTGATTAGGAAATGTGATCATCTCACAAACCATAAACTAATATTAGAGATAAGATTAGTAACTCTTGTTTGTTTATGTATTCACACCCGTACAAAGAATTTTACTTTAAAAACTCACTTTTCAATTGTTATAGCATGATGACATATACTTAATTATGAATTTAGATATAGAATAATAACTGAATATTATTGTCTCTAGGGCATACATCCAACACAAACATCTTTCAAAGCAAGAACATAGCATAAAAGGTGAATACCAGATTGATAATGTTATACGTGCATAATGATAATAAACACGACAAGTCTGTAACAATAGTACACACTAAAGCGACAAGTCCATAACAACTCCACGATCTACTTCTTTCCCCTCATCCTCCTCGGCGATGGCGACTCCTTCCCACTACACACATTCTTTGTCTCTGGCGCCGACCGGGACTGTTCCTGGATTATTACGGCCTCGGGCACCCCATCATCATCCTCGGCATCAGGCACATTGTTGTATTCATCCTCATCCTCGTTGTAAACCGGCCCCTTCTTTTTCCTAAAATCTTATTGGGGTGACCATGAAACTCTGGATTTCCTCTTGAACCTTAAACCGTATGAACGTTGATACACCTGCAAGGTCGTGCCTTCGGCCATGTCTACCTGAACCGATTAGCACTACGCTATGACATTGAAAAAACAAATTCTTAGTAAACCTAAACACTAAATATGCACATCGAGAAGATCAAACGACTAACCTTGACATACTTACTAAGGGCATTCTTACCCTTATTGTCACGAGGGTAGGCGGCTGCTTTCTCGGCTTCATCAGCCTGGCACGATATCTCATTGTGCTATCAAAATAAACATGTCAACATTCATGCTCTAGTTATAATGAACACATAAACACACATGGTTATTTTATTTGGCACACGTAGCACATACCAATTTGACAATATTCAAACATATACATCTCACCCTACTATCATATACACCAAACATGTGTGGTATCAAATAAAATAATTCAATATTGAATTGTCTCTAACACATCTCTTAAACTTCTTTACCATTTAAATCTATTGGAAAACCACTTGCTAATTCATTAAAAAATTGTAAATTTTGAAATCAGTGATGAACTGTGGTTTGAACTATACTAGCAAAAAAACAAGTCAAATACCACACACTTTCTATGGATGGAACTTTAGGAATCAGAGGAGAATACCTTTAGGAAGTGAGGGGGCGGAATCATTCAGATCTACTGGATCTCGGTGGAGATGGGAAAGAGGAGAGAGGGCCACTGATTGGGAAGTGTTGGTGAATAGGCAGGTGCGGGTCGATTATACACAGGGGCTGCGACGTGTGGCGGCCCCGTCTAGGGTGTTGCACCTTGAGGTATGACATGGCAATGTTGTGCACCACATATCAGAATGTTGCACTACAGAACGCGGCACCCTTTGTGCTGACGCCAAAAAAGGGTTAGTTAAAAAAACAAATAGGTTTATTTTGTGCTAAAGACTAGTTTTAAAATTAATTTTGTTATTTTTCACACCAAAACGCCCTCTCGTATAGTCGTCGTCTTGTAGACATCGAACTGTGCGTGCGGCTGCGGTGGCTGGCACCTCGCAACTCGCAAGCTCCGCAACCTCGGGAATTCCCTGCGTCAGTGCGCCGTCCAAACCCTAGTAGCCCTACCATGTCGTCTCTTCTGCGGTCTCCAGCCATCCGCCGCGCTCTCTCGGCTGCCTCGGCGGAAAGACCTCAGGGGCTTTCCTTCCTCCGTGCCGCCTCAGAGGCAGCCGCCGCCTTTGGAGGAGAAGGAGCACCCACCGTCCGCCGCGGTCTTGGGCCCCTGACCGTGCCGCGCCGCTACCTTTGCAGGCCACCGCAGAGCGGCCAGCCTACTTCCCCTCCCCGCGATCAGGTGAAGAAATACCCTAAATCTCTCTTCGATTCTTGCTGGATAAAATATTGGGTATTATCCTTGTGACCGAGGTAGCCTTTTCCAATTACTGATGTCTGTTACTGTTGCAAACATTCTATTGCACATATTGTCACGGGTTAGTGGCTTAGTGCACCACCTTGCGGCATTCTCAGTTTCACCACTCTTTGTGGGTCAATTCTGCAGTAATAATGTAGTCCTCTGTTGTGTGCGGTTTTGAATTATTTGCTACTCCGTAGCTTGGTACTGAAAAGCACGTTGAAGCTTAAACTTTAAACTTGTTCATGAATCAGGATTCAGGAGGCATGTAGTTCATGTGAGATGCCCCATATATGTCCAAAAATATCTTTTTTGTCTCCAGTGTTCCATTGGGACTTGTTGCTTATAGCCTATAGGAGAGTAAGGGTACAATTCATTTGGCTACATTGGTTTACCTAAATTCAGAGAGGTAGTTCCATCCTTTCGCCTAAGAATTTTCGGCTACAAACTTTAGTAGAAGAGATGAACTGATTTTCGCACTATCATGGTCTTAATATTTTGGAATGCATATTCATAAATAATTGACGGATGTGGTTTCTGCTATCACTAGGTGGACTTGTCTCTGTCGTTGCTCCACATGCATCCGCATAAGGCCAGATTGATCTCATATCGCCTATTCATTGCGGGCTGCTCCATAGTTTCCAGGAGACTTAAGTTTTCAGTCATTCTTCTCCATATGGTTGTCTCTGTATATCATCTTGAAGTCACCTAGAATCAGTCAAGACCTAAAATTCTCTTGCATGAAATGTCTATAAAATTATTGGTCTTGGACGCCTTTTCACATTGTTCAGATTCTGAGGGTCTTAAGGATAAAAACGATTTGTTGCAATCAGTATGTCCACCAAAAAAGTTTGATGCATACATTTAGGAAGTTTAGATCTTAATGCCAGGTGTAGTTACACTTACACCCACATACCTTTTCCTACAATGTAGATTTTCTAGGTAATGTGAGAGTATAAGACCAATCAGGTAGTATGTATTTTTTTTTCAAACCACACCAGGTTGTAAGATGTTATTTTTTGCTATATTTTGTTTGTATATATGCTTGAGGTGGCACTGTTAAATGATTCGGTAGTGTACTGTAACATCATGATATGCCAGCGCGATTAAAACAACATACGACTCGATATAAACATTTCGGTTGACTTATTTTGTAGAGGCAACATAATGTCATTTTTTCTAATGATTCAATTAGCCATCTTACCTTTTTCCAATGATATTCCAGTGATTTATACAAGATTTTGGAACTCTATTTCAATTGTTGAAATCTTTGGATCATCGTATAAGTTGTTTAGTTCTCATTTCAAGATATCCTGGATTTTCCAGTTTCTGTATTTTCAGTTTGGGGTTTTTAGCATAGGGGGCATATAGAATATAAAATGCTTCATAGACTGTCAAATTTTTGTTGCTTTTCTCTGTCATGGGGAAACAAATGTGTTGTAGTCCACCAAACTTCAGATTGTGCTCTGTTTGTATCTAGCCAAAAAGGACAATTTCAGAGCTTTGCCAATGGTGTTATATTATTTAGGGAGAGTATCCCACTGCACATATAAATTTTAAAAAGAGTTGTATGTACAAGGCAAAAATTTCATTGTTTAGCCAGACTGTTTGATTAGCTATGTGACAAGATTACTGTTAGTTGAATAATTTAATATTAATCTTCCAGAAGAGTAGCATCTACACTAATCAGTTTCTATAATTTAATTTTGATTATTGAAGTCAAGCATAGCTGTTTCAGTTTAATGAAATCCAAACCACCACTGATTGTTGTAAATGTTGAGCAGTTTGGTCAGGCGCTAGAGCAAGTTCACGAACTGGAGGAAATAGTTCAGCAGGATGTTGACAGATTTCTGAAGCTGTACAAAAAAATGCGCACTGGGGATCGTGGCTATTTCGAGAGGTATTTATTTTACTAGGCACTCTTGTAGAGAGTTCATATGCAAGGTTTGTGCTTTGAAGACGTGGCCTCGTCATAACAAATATGTGTGTTCATTTGCAGGTTTCTGAGCCATTATGAGATGCCCAAAAGCCCATTTCGCGATCGTTTCGTCTGGAGCTGTCAACTTGGAACGATATTTGCTGGGTCTTGCGTGGTCGGTTACATGAGATCTGAGTGAACATGCAGGGTAATGAGGGTTGTGGGAAGAGATCTAACTGGCTTAGCTGTATGTACTTTTGACCGTGCCCAACGGAATAATCTGTGTTAAATATGTGTACTTTGGCATTCTTCATTGCGACTGTTGTAGAAATTCATGAGTGGAGATTTGCTACCGAGCTCTAAGTGATACCGGTGTTTAAAGAAAAAGTGAAAAACAATATTTAGATGTTTTAGAAAACATCTGGAAAAAAAAACTGAGTTGTTCTCAATGATGTATCTAGGGGTGGGCATAAATAACCGAGAAACCGAACCCGAACCGAGACCGAACCGAACAAACCGAATTATAAGGTTAATTCGGTTTTCGGTCCATATATCGGTTCCCAACTTTAGAAAACCGAAATTATATCGGTTAGTTCGGTTTTTAGTCCATGCTAACCGAACTGACCGAAAGGACCGATTCATCATGCAATCAAATATTTCAAGACCATGCGACAATCTATATCTAGGGAAATAAATCAGTTGTCCTATTAAAAATATCTATCATTGCCAACACAATCTCCACCCAAATTCTATTTATTGCTTTCTCTTATGTAACTGCAATTAAAGTTCACAACAAATACATACCCATCCATATGGCGTGTAATATTAGCTTCCATGACACTAGGTTCACACGTCAATGTCGTCCCGGCGAGGCTCCGCAACCCTATCCACACATTTTTGCTATATAATTCTTGATTTGAATTTTTTGCATGTTACAATCTCGGTTAATTCGGTTTAAACCGAAAACCGAACCGAATTTCTGAAGAACCGAATTGTCGGTTCCTGGAAAATGATAGGTTAATTCGGGTGTCACTTTCGAAAAACCGAATTATTATAAAACCCGAAAAACCGAACCGAAAAGACCGAAAGAACCGAATGCCCACCCCTAGATGTATCCCATAAACATATAAATTTTCAGTTTCAAATACTTTATATTTTGAGCTACACAAAAAATGATAGCCGTACAGATCTGAGTAGAGAAAATGCACATTTCAAATATATAGATTTTATTATTTTTGTGAAGATCAAAATACAAAGTATATCAAGTTGAAATTTTACATGTTTGTGGTATACGTCATTGAGAACAACCAGGATTTTTTCAGTTTTTTTTTGTCGGGGGGCTACCCCCGAGTAGGGGTAAGACTGGTGAGAAAACAGTGATAAGTGTACGGTTTGCCGGGTAGGCGGCTACACGGGTATCCGTTATCCGGTAGACGCTACTCGGCGATAAGTATTGGAGGTCAGGAGAAGATAACAAGTGAGCTTCTGGATCGACCGGATAGAACTTAGTGGTCCGAGTAGATGTGAAGCTATCCTACTCGGGCGCAAAGTCAATGGAGCCGTTGTGGGAGATCCCGCCTATCCCGCAGCCGTACAAGCGTGCGGTTCAACTTATTAGGAGCATGATTATCTGCGCTGAAGCGTGGGTACTGTGTGGGTAGGGGCCTGGCAAGTCCTGTCACAGGGGGGACAAGACCTGTCAGCCGGACGGCGCGGCAAATTTTGGCACATCGTCAGCGGGAACACGGAAGCGTGCGACTTTTACACAGTGGTGTTTGTCACTTAGTGTACTTTTAAGTGTAGTTTACTCACTGACCACCAGTATATAAGGTGGCCAGCCCTCTCCTGCGCGAGGGACGTTGGACCCAGGCGCATTTTTTGCGAGTCTTAGCATCACATAGAGAGAGAGCTAGTAGTTTCCTACCCGGTTGTGAGTAGGCCAGAGAGTGTTTGTAACTTCGCTACTCGGTTGAGCATTATACAGAGAGGTAGGCAGGAGTAGGGGTGTTACCTCCACACGAGGGCCCCGAACCTGGGTAGATTTCAGTGTTTGCAGTGTTTCTGAGCGCGTCTACTTGACGTGCGATCCCTCCCCGAATACCTACAGCGTCCATCGGTTCCAAACATTAGCCACCCTATGGCATCTGTCTTCTCATCACCACGACAGTTGGCGCCTTCTCCGTCGGGGCTAGCAGCGGCGCTGGCTGGGGTGCATATTCGGACGGGACCGGTTTCTCCGTCGGGGGTGCGCGTGGTTTGTGGCCTTGTCCACAAATTCGGCTCCTTCGACTTCGTCAGCGACAACGCCGCCGATTTCGGTGGCAGGCCCTTGCCTGCAGGCGGCTCCGTCTTTTCCTTCAGCGCGCATTTGGTGTACGTCGCCACCACCGTCATCCGCGAGTACCCCGAGGTGGTGCTCGTCGATGACGATCCCCCTACTGTTCTCGCTGTCCGCGGGACGCCGGCTGGCTGCTCTGTGGGCAGCGTGGAGGTGATGATGACGGGCCCGGTCATTGACTCCGTGAAGGGCGCGGCCTCTGCGGCTGAAGTCATCGAGGAGCCGGCTGCTCCCAGGGGTCACAAGCCCTACGACATGCCGCTGAACCAACCTGGTTACGTGGATCCTTCTACATCGACCGTGATACCGGCTGCTCGCGCCGGTGTCGCGCAGCTCGGCATGCCTATCGCCATGGACGTGGATCCGGCTGTGGTGAGGGCGCAGCTCGAGCAACAGCGATCGCCTTGCTGCAGGAGGCCCAGGAGCTGGAGAAGGTTAGGCTCGAGCTTAACTTGGATCAAAATGAGTACAATAGAGCGCATGGCTTTACTCCTATTTCTAGAAATCCAAGCAAGATAGGGGTTATTCGACGCAACTTAGGCGCTGAGCTAGCTAGAGATGGTAGAACTGCTAGCAAGTCTACCAGACAAAACACAGCTGGTAGGCCAAAATATAGTTCCCCTGCGAAAACACTTAGAGCTGCAGAGGCAGTTGCTGCTGAGTTACCGCATCTCACTAGCGAGGCCCGTGTTAGGTAGCAGGAGCGGCTCAATGAGCTCGTTCTGGAAGCGGGTAGGCAGAATGAGGCCTTTTGAGAGGCCAACCCGGGAGGCGGTGCGTCTCGTGTTGTTCACTCGCATGGGGCAAGATCCGTGGACCAGGCCTCATCGCCGCTTCCCGGTGGAGAGAGGGCCCAAAGTGTGAACTTTGGGAGGAACAAACAGATGCAGGTGTACGACCCGGCTGTCGCCGGAAAACAGCACGCTGTAGTGCGGCTGCCCGGCCAAAAACACAACGCCGCAGTTACTGGCCATTAGGCTGCGATAGTTCATCAAGACGGGCAAGGAGGAAACCGAGAAGGCCCGTCTCGGCAACATGTTGCTAACCCAGTCCAACATGTTGTTCAGCCGAATGTGGTTGCTGTTGCGGCCAACCCGGTTGCTCAACCGGGACCTGTGCCTCAAGACCGCTACAACGACGGGTACTCGACAATGGAGCGAGCCGGGTACGCCGACCCAAGAGATCTCGCAACTCGGTTGGGAGGAAGAATGCTGGAACCAAGTGATGCAAGATACAAGCTGGACGGTTCTACCGGTCCGAGGAGATAGAAGCAAGAGGCCCACCGGGGCCAAGCTGTTTTGGTCCCAGGATCATGGGGGAGCCGCCCGTGTCCAAGTTTCAGCTGGCTAGAGGGACCAAGACCTATGATGGAAGCACCAAGCCAGAGGACTGGCTGAATGATTATGTGACTGCCATGTACGTCGCAGGTGGCAACAGGAGATGGGCTGTTCGGTATGTGCCCCAGATGCTGGAGGGCCCTGCCCGGATCTGGCTCAATAATCTGCCGAAAGACAGCATCAACTGCTGGCTTGACTTCTCGGAAGCCTTCATCAGCAACTTCACCAACACTTACAAGAGGCCTAACCGGCCGCAACAGCTTTCTGCGTGCAAGAAAAGAGAGGAGGAAACTGACCGCGAGTACCTTACTCGGTGGAGCACTCCGAGAACACCTATGAGGGTGTGAACGAGTCACAAGCCATTGCCTGGTTTGCGCAAGGTTGCCGACATGGCAGCATGCTGTGGCAGAAACTACAGAGGGAGATGCCGAGTACCCTCGCCGAGACGATCAAGATTGCGGATATGTATGCTCTCGGTGACCCTACTCAGCCTCTGCTTGATTCATTCGAGCCGAAGAGGAAGCACCATGATGGATCCCGGCGCCATGACTGCCAGGATTTCCGCAACAAGAGAAGAGAAGACCGTCCGGATATCCGCTATGGTTCTGACCATGTAGCTGCTGTTACTCAAGACCAAGGTGCTGCCGGGAGCAGCCAAAGGCAAAAAACTGCTAGAGCCCAATACGGGCAAAACCAGACTCAGGGCCAGAACTTCAAGAAGCAGTACGATACTCCCCAGCAGAACAATGCTCCCCAGGAATCCGGAGACCCGGCAAGGTTTGTCTTTGAGAACATGAATGATGGACCGTGTAGCTTTCATACTCGACATCCGAGTAGGCCAGCCAATCACGCTACCCGACAGTGCAGCTGGTGGGACAGGATCAAGAGCAAGGGCTTTGGTCAGCTGCCTTCTCCTCCTCCTCTTCCGCTTTCAGGTTCCAATGTGCAGCCTATTCGGGCCGTAGCTCCCAGGCCAGCCGAGAACTAGAGAAGGGAGAATGTGAACCAAGTGGCTCAGGGAGCCAACCGGAACAACAACAACAACACCTACAATCTCAACTTCAACAACAACCGCAACAACAACTACTACACCTTCAACAACAACCGCAACAACAACAATGCCAACCAGAACAACAACAACAACGATGGTGGTGCTGGGGACCGGAACTAGTACCAGGAACACCACGAGAGCTATATGGTTTTCACCACTGAGTCGGATGACAAGAAGTTTCAGCGCAAGCGCGCGATGGAGGTGAATGTCGTGATTCCACCTGTGCCTCACTACATGGAGTGGTGCGACCAGGAGATAGTCTGGTCCAGAGCAGATCATCCCAAGATAATGCCCAACCCGGGTACACATGCTCTGGTGGTGGACCCCACTTTCTTGGGGACCAAGAAGAACGTGAACCGTTCCCGCTACCCCGCATAGATCAGGTGATCGATTCCACTGCCGGGTGTGAACTTTTGTCTTTCATTGATGCCTACTTTGGTTTTCACTAGATTCCTCTGAACCCGGCTGATCAAATAAAGACTGTTTTTATTACCCCGTACGGGGCTTATTGCTATGTTGTCATGTGTTTGGGTTGAGAAATGTTGGGGCTACTTATCAGAGGTGCATGCAAAAGTGTTTGCATGACAAGATATGCAAGAATGTGCAGGTGTACGTAGATGACATTGTCATCAAAACGAAAGAAAAACACACTCTGCTGAGAGATCTTGAGGAAACATTTGCCAGCTTGTGCAAATACCGGATGAAATTAAATCCAACCAAGTGCACATTTGGCGTCCCGGCTGGCAAGCTACTCGGCTTCTTGGTATCCAGTCGGGGCATTGAGGCCAATCCTTCAAATATAAAGGCTATAGAGAGCATGTCTTTGCCGAGATCACTGAAGGATGTGCAGAAGTTTACCGGATGCCCGGCCTCTCTTAGCCGCTTCCTGGGAAGAATGGGCGAGAAGGCGCTGCCTCTTTATCAGTTCATGAAGAAAAGTGACAAGTTTGTCTGGACACCACAAGCTGATGTGGACTTCAAGGAACTCAAGACCATGTTGGGTAGCGCTCCCATCTCGGCGAGCCCTTTTCCCAAAGAGACAATGCTGCTGTATATCGCGGCCACCAACCGAGTAGTCAGTGTGGTGGTAGTAGTGGAACGAGAAGAGGAAGGCAAGACCGTGCAGCGGCCTGTATATTATCTCAGCGAAGTGCTATCCATCTCCAACCAGAATTACCCACACTACCAGAAGATGACATACGTCGTTTATCTGGGTGCCAAGAAGCTCAAGCACTATTTCCAGGAGCATCCCATCACAGTGGTGAGTACCGCTCCCATCTCGGAGATCATGGGCAACAAGGATACGAGTGGCCGAGTTGCCAAGTGGGCAATTGAGTTAGCCGCGTATACCCCTTTGTACGTGAGAAGAGAAGCAATCAAGTCACAAACTCTGGCAGATTTATTGGTGGACTGGGCCGAGATGCAGTATGAGCCTCCCTTACCAGAAACCAATTTCTGGAAGATGCATTTTGATGGATCCAAAGTAAAAGAATGGCTCGATGTTGGCGTGGTGCTCACCTTTCCTAAGTGATATCAACTCAGATATGTACTGCAGATCCATTTCTCGGCATCCAATAATGTAGACGAGTATGAAGCACTGGTACACGGCCCGATGGTATCCAAGGAGATTGGAGTTTGGCGTATTGTTTGCTATGGTGACTCAGACCTGGTAGCTCAACAAGTCTGGGGGACTTGGGATGCTTTGGATGCCAACATGGCATCCTATCGGTTTCTGGTGCAGAGCATGAATGGATTCTTTGATGGGTGTGAGTTCCATCACATCCACCGAGCTGAAACTGATGCAGCGGATACTCTGTCCAAGTTGGGATCTTCTCGGCAGTTCATCCCGCCTGGGATTGCCTTGGAGCATTTGAGGAGCCATCCATCAAGCCATCTCCCAACTCGGAGTCAATATACATTCCAGGTCTGTTGGACTCGGAGTCTGTTCCTATGGAGATTGATTGGGAGGGCTCAAAAGAGAACCCGGGGACTGCTCAATCCAACCCGGGGACTGCCTCTGCAAACCCGGGGACTGTCGCATTCATCGAGGGGATTATTTCTCAGTACTCAAGTCATGACAGCTGATCCAATGGAAGTGGACGAACCAGTGTTTCCCACCCGGGAGACACCGAGTTGGGCTTTGCCCATATTATCCTTTCTAATGGATGGTACATTGCCTAGTGACGAGGTCACAGCCAGACAAATACAGAGAAGATCTAAGGGCTACACCATCATCAACAAGGAGCTACACAAGAGAAGCCCTACTGGCGTACTGCAACGTTGTGTTGAGCCAGAAGAAGGAGAAGAGATCCTAAGAGAAATACATCAAGGAGAGTGTGGGCATCATGCCTCATCTCGGGCTGTGGTCAAGAAGGCGTTCCGGCATGGATTCTTTTGGCTCACTGCCTTGCAGCAAGCAGAAGATCTAGTGAGAAAATGCAATGGGTGCCAGAGATATGGAAGCAAAATTCATATGCTAGCTTCCGAGTTGAAGACCATCCCTATCACTTGGCCCTTTGCAGTATGGTGCTTGGATATGGTGGGCCCTTTCAAGCCAGATAGAGGCAACATGACTCACATCTTAGTCATGGTGGACAAATTCACCAAGTGGAATGAAGTGAAGCCTATTCGGAAGTGTGATGGAAACAAAGCTGTGAGCTTTCTTAAAGATATCATCCTGAGATACGGCTACCCCCATGGAATCATCACGGACAATGGAACAAACTTTGCTGAGGGAGCCTTTATTAGGTTCTGCAAAGAGAAGCGGATCCGACTAGACGTTGCGTCAGTCGCACATACGGCTTCCAATGGGCAAGTTGAAAGAGCAAATGGCATGGTCCTATCCGGAATAAAGCCAAGGATAATTGAGTCATTACAGCGAACCCCTGGTTTTTGGCTGGACGAGTTGCCGGCGGTGTTGTGGAGTCTAAGGACTACCCCTAACCGATCAACCGGATACACACCATTCTTGCTGGTATATGGAGCTGAGGCCGTGTTGCCCACTGAACTTGAGCATGACTCAATTAGGCCCGAGGGTTTTCCGAGAAGGAGACATGGTCCTTAGGCTCGTGCAGCGCACAGCAGGGATGCACAATCTATCCCCTCCGTGGGAAGGGCCTTTCATTGTGAGCAAGGATCTACACAATGATGCCAATTATCTCATCGATGCACAGGCACCACAGAAGAACAGGGTGGATAAATCTGGAGAGGAATCCAAACGTCCCTGGAATGTAGCTCTACTCCGCCGTTTTCATTCATGAGCAAATATTGTATGTATCTCCTCAACCGAGTTAAATTCAAGTCGGCACTCCGAATTCAAACTCGGGGACTGCCTTTGCCAAATTTGCTCTGTGTCATTTACTTTATTTCCTTTGCCTACTCGGTTCTTCTACTCGAAATTTCATGCGTATGTTTATTAGTGTGTTTAAACCCAAGGGCCAACTCTTCGACGTTGCTGTTGTCCGCAACCCGGCTTCATGGCAAGCAGGAGAACAAGCCAAAGTACAATGAACACATGGAAAATCTACTAAGAAAAGAAGAGCACACCAACCGAGTAGGGTGTTTTTTTTACTTTTCTGTTTTCTTTTCGGCTAAGTGGTGGGCAGTGTTAATATGCAAATTTCTAAGTGGTTAAGTATCTGAAACTTGGTTTTTGAAATCTTGTGACTCGACTACCAAAAAAGCCACAAGTGGTAGGTAAGAGCAAATACAAAAGAACTAAGTGGATGAAAAAGCAACTCGGGGACTTGAATTTTAACGCAATCCGGCATTGAGCCAGTCTTGCTAAAGAAACAACTAAAACTGAGTAGCAAGAGGAACCACAAGTGTATTTGTTACAACTGTACCCGGCATACCGAGGATCTGATAAGTGTTTAAGGATAAACATGCAGGAATTTAAACAACAGTTGATGAGGTAGTGTCCGTCTCGGTGCTGGTAGGTGCCATGGGCTCAGTTGCATGAGTTGTGGAAGAAGGCTCTGGTGCAGACGAAGTCGGAGTAGCGGAGGCCGGCTCGGATGCTGAGTTGGTGTCCTGAGCAGCAGAGTCACTGGGTAGAGGGTAGACCTCGGAGGCGACGTTCTCGGTTGCAGCCCCGATCGCGCTCAACTCGGGAGCGGGATCGTCGATCACCATCTCGGTGGTGACAACCTCCTCCTGTGCGGCGGGATGCGACTCAACTCAGGCCTCATCGGAACCAGCTGCTGGCTTGATGATTTCCGGGTCCGCCTCCATCCCGGACTCCTCAACAGTGTTGTGCTGCTCGGTCCCTTCTTCTTCAGCTCCCTCGTACTCTGCCTCCTCGTGCTCTGCCTCCTCGTCACCCAAGTTGTTGTCTTCGCCAGCGTCTTCATCACCCTCAGCTTCTTCCTCCTCCTCGTCATCTCCTTTGACATCGGTATCCGGCTCTGTGGGGCCGTCGATGTACTGGTTGGTTTCAGCATAAGATGCGAGCTCGTAGGCCACCTCCTTTCGGCGCAAGACACATTCATCCCGGCCAGTCCACTTGGAGCCATTCTGGAGGGTGCCAATCCTGTCAAGGTCGAGGTTTTTGTACTAGGATAGAATCAAGTGCATGGCTTCATCCGCTCCAGCCCGGGCTGCGGAGGCACGCCACTTCCTCAATTCTTCCTTGACATGGTCCAGGTTGGCTGCCATCTCGTTGATCGTGTCTGGAACTTGTCGCTCTGGCCAGAATAACTTGTGCAGATTCATGGCAGTGGATACCATGGATGTGCCCAGACCTTTGACGGATGTCACCTGGGTTTTTATGCTTACAATGTGATCATCAATGCTGGCAGACTCACCGGTATCAAGGCCGGAAGGTGCCCTGGCCCTTCTCGCCTTCTCCACAGTAGTCTCAGCAGCATCATTGAGGTCCGGGAAGGTATCTGGGTCAGGGCATGCTAGTTTGAGTCAGAGAAGAGAATCGAGAAGAAGAAAAACCAAATAAAAGAAGTAAAAAAGGCAAAGGCCGAATAGAATGAAGGATAGCGAGAACTCACAGCTCAGTTCCAACATAAGGGCCCCTAGTCGGGTCCTCCAGTCTTCAGCAAGTCGGATGTGCCTGACGGCTTGAATCATTGACCATGCCCTCGAGAGTTGGATTTCTCTCTTTCAGAGATCTGATCTCCCTCTCGAGCTCCTGCTTCTCTGCGGCAGCCCGGTTCATCACTGTTGTCTTCTCATTCCCGGCTGTAATAGCAGCCTTGAGTACGTCAGTGAGCTCAAGTTTGAGCTTCTCAACTTCAGCCTTCTCGGCATCCAGTTCTTGTTGTAGCTGGGCCTCTCGGACCTGCACTTGATGATAAGCTTCAGCCGGGGTGAGGCACTCCAGGTGCTGTTCTCGGAAGGTTTTGTACTCTTCTACGGGGAGAGCAACTCGTTTACCGGCATGGACAAGCAGCAGAAACTAAGTAAAGAGAAGAGAAGGATTAGCTCACCTTCCAAGGAGGAAATTTTGCTTTGCGCTGATGCAGCCATGACCTCGCAGTCTTGGTGCCTGTCAACGAGCGCCTTGAGCTCACCTGCAGAGAAGACAACGGTTGAACAAAAGCAAAAAAGTTGCTTGCCCCCTTGCATATGTTAGTTTTGTTTCTAGCATGTGTTTGTATGTGGTGTGCTTACTACTTACCCATCTTGGTTAATCTAGTATGAGTTTGTTGGTTTGCACTCCATGTACATGTGTTCTTTGTGTTAGAGCCTTCATTTCAAATCTTGTATTTTAGTTGGCTCTTTGGGAGATTAATGGTCTATCCCATTTTGGGGGGAGTAATATGCTCTTGGCACTTCACTATCCTAAAATGTGTATACATGAGGAAAACCACTTAGTGTTGATATATCAATATTGTCTAGTCTCTATGTGGTATGTCTTTCTCATGAGGAATTCAAATTCTAATGTCCATTAAATTTCTCTAGTTGGATTTATTTTCTTTGCCTCTTGTTAAAAAAAATGGATTATCACATTATGGGGGAGTAATAAGCTATGTGCATATTACAAGCCTATAAAATGTGAACAAGTGAGGTATTGCCACCTAGAATTGATATTGTTAGTTATCTTGTTCTTATGTGGCATGATTCTCAAACAAGTTCCATGTTTTCTTAAAATGTGTTCTGTCTCTCTTCTTTTGGTATCTTGTTTGTGAGAGTTTCTTGGTTCTCTGCATTTTCGGTTCTTATTTGAAGCCTTCAAGAATCTCTATCTAAGCATGTTTTCTATTCCTATCTTTTGTCACATGCTTATGTTTTGTGAATATGATTGTGAACAAATTACCACCGAGAAATATCTCCATACAACTCTTGTCTTTGACAAGTTATAATAATTTGTGGTAAGTTTATTGATCATATTTACTTTCGCCATTGCTCTAAAATTTCTTTGTTTCTTGCCAAGGATTTTTTTGGTTCAAACTCCTTTGTGTCTTCCTTGCTCTACTCAATTTTTTTTATGCTTTCTTGAGTTAGGAAAAGCAATGATCCCATTATTGTGCACTTTCATTCAAAATCAAACATCTTTGTGTTGCATTTCTTGGGGAAGCTATCCTACTTTGAGTAGAACACAATTCTTTAATTTGTATTGCATCTTATTGTTTTTCTTGATCTTGACTAGTGTTAGTACAATATATATGGAGAGTAATGATTCCATTGTGTGCATCTTGTATTCAAATTCAATATCATGATTAATGCACTATTATTGGAAGAACTATCCTATATGTGTTTGAACACTTGTTGTCTTGAAATTGGTATTTTATCCCAATGACCCTTCTCTTTGGAAGACGAACATTTTTCGTCTTGGTACTTTGTGTGCCATCATGAAAAGTGTAGAGGGTTTGTTTATTCTTTTATGTTTTTTTTGTTATATTCTCTATTTGGTTTCCTAAATCATGTGTTGATTTGGGGTTTTGATATAATTTGGACGCTTCGTTTGATTTTATCTCTTGTGAGTGCCTTCTTTGTTTTAATTGGTATTTTGTCGAATTCGTATCTTGTTTGGTTCTTGAAAGTTTTGTGCATGTATATTTACTATGCATATCCTCTGACATGCTTACTTTCATTGATCCAATATATAGGATAAACTCCATCAAATCCTAAATGGCTAACATGTGCATGGAATTCAAATTCATATTAATATGCACATATTTATGTGGAGTTTGTCCTATGTATTGTAGTTGTTCTAACTACTTTGGACCCAATGAGTTTGGGAACCATTTTCTACTTGATTTTTGTTTTTAGGTACAATGGAGATACATTGGTTGCTTTCTCTATTCATAAGGAATGTGTTCTCACCATGGTATTATAGGAGTCAATCTATGATGATTATCAAACTCGCATCCTCTTCATCACCAATGTCGTCTCGGTAACAAGTATCTATTACATGCATACATTTCTAGCTTTCAACCTTGTGTAGGTTGCATCTTGGCATGAATTCCATTTGTTTCATTTCATTTGATTCTTGCAAATGTCTTATCAAAAGCATCTTTATTGCAACTATGAGTAATCCGGGATGATTACATATTAAGGGGATGTTTATATTCATTTTCATGATTCACCAATCCCAAGTATATTAATCTAGCAACTTCTACTTGAAGTCTCTCATATGCAAGATTGATGAATTCTCAAAAACCATTTGAATATTTTGTGATATGCGTTACCTTTCTCGAAGCATTCCAACTATCACTTTTCCCTTGTGATATTTGTGATGCTTTGATGAGTTTTTTGATTGTTCATCTATATCCCCTTAATATTAAACTAAGCTTAGTGCTTTGCTTTCAAGCAAAAATCTTATTGGTATATTTATGAACCTCTCTTGGGTATCATGTTCTTCTCCTTTGTACCTATTTTGTGTGTGCATGTTTCTTTGTGGATATATATCTTTGTGATTGTTGTCCACTTAGAAACTTATACACACGAGAATAGTTACATATTTAATTTATATTCTTTTTCTTTAGTGACCACGTTTTATTGCTTTATATTCCTTGGTGGTTCTTAAAAGGCACAAGCTTTTATTTTCTTTTGGTATTCCTTTTGCATCTTAATAAGCTTGTGGACCTATGTGTTTTATCATTTGTTGGTTTGTGTGTATGGGAAAGACATGATATGCACTATGTGCCTCATATATTGAAAGACTATGTTGATGATTTTATCATCCTATTAGTCTCCTAAAAATGTTTTTCCTTGTCACACCCATCTATTTTGGTTGAGTAAGTCTTTATTTGTCGCTTCTTGATCTTAATTTCTCAACTATTGCTTGTTTTCAAGTTGCTTTGCTTCATTTCCAATCTATTCTCTTGCTCTTGTTTGTGTTCAAAATTATCTAGAAGGGAGTGATGATTCCATGTTGTGCACATTATATAGTAATTCAAATCTAACATTGTGCATGTACCTTGGGGAGTTCCCTCTTTATTTTCTAGAACATTTGGTTGATCTTATCATAATATTGATTTTGGTCAATCGGTTTTTCGGATCCTTTGGTTGGTTGCTTCTTTGTGAAATTATCCTTCAATTTGACATTGCTTGTAAATCTTTGGATCCTCAATATAGTTTGATCTCCCTCCATCTATACATAGTTGGATATATGCTCTTTATTTCACTCATATCATGAGGAATGCATACACTATGGGGGAGGTCTTTTTATATTGGCCTTCTAATCTTTTTGCCCATTTCAGCAATGGATGCCAATGGGGGAGAAGTTTAGAGGGTTTAAGGGAATTCGGTTCTATGCTTTAGTTTTGTTCTTAAGCATTTGCCTCCATGCTATTTCATCCTTGATCTTTGTTTTGCATGGTTGCTTAATTCATCATATAAACCCTTGTAAAAAGGGATTGCCATCATATGAACCCTTGATCTTGAAGTTCTTGGTGTTTCTCCTCCTTTGTTCTTCCTATATTTTTCCCCCATAAGCATTTGTTGCTTTGTTGGAATTTGAGAGTGAAGTATTTGAGCACTTGCGCTCTTGCCATTTGCATCGGTTGCATCGATTTGCTCTCTCCACGAGGATTCGTGGTATTTGAAAGTTTGTGAGGTTGTTACTCTTGGGTCTTGGAACCTAGACGACTTGTGGTGTTCTTGGGAGCCTCCAATTGAGTTGTGGATGTGTGCCCCAAGATTGTGGTGACACCGAGAGCCTCCAATTAAGTTGTGGATGTGTACGTCGGGTTTGAAGGTTGCCAATAGTGGAAGGTGAACTAGGCCTTTGTGGCGGGGTTCATCGGAGAATACGGTGAGGCCTTTGTGGCGTTGAGTAGGCCTCTTGTGGCGAGCTCACACCCCTCCAACGATACGTACTCCCCTTGTGGGAGGAACTCGGGAATACATCATCGTCTCCGTGTGCCTCGGTTATTTCTGTACCCGAGCTTTTTACTTAACCAATTTACATTGTGATAGCCTTCGAGCTTCAAGTTATATATCTTGCTATCACCTTGTTACTTTTCTTGCTTAGCATAAGTTGTTGATGCACCTAGTTGACCCTAGAATATTTAGGTTGTTGTTCTTGTTAATTTAAACACCTAGTTTATTTCCGCATTTAGCAAGCCTTAACCGGAAAAGTTTTAATCGCCTATTCACCCCCTCTAGGCGACATCATTGTCCGTTCAATTGGTATCAGAGCCTGGGCTCTCTTATTAAGCTTTACATCCTAGAGAGTACGATGTCGTTTAGAGAAATCGAGCATGATCCCGCTTTTATATTCTATGGTAGAAATTATGATGTTTGGAAAATTCGCATTCTTAATTTTCTTACGGAGATGGGTCCAAAGTATGTTAAGAGAATTGTAGATATAGATTTTCCTCCTCCAAAGGATTCTCAAGATTTATCTTTAGAGGACGAGGAAAACTCTTATCTCCATATTCTTGTATCAAATGGTCTCTTGTGCGTTTTGAGCGATGTAGTTATTGAATCAATCATGCCTTTTCGGAACGCTCATGAGCTATGGACAAAACTTCAAGATATATATGATGTTTCCAACATTATTGAGCATGATTGTTCTCCATACACTTCCGGACATGATGAGTTCACATCTTTCTCCACTCCACAAACATGTGATTTGTCACAAGGTAATGATATGGTGAGTGGTGATAGAAATTGCATTGTGGATAGTGAATTTGCTATTGACTATACTTCATCTATATCCCATTGAAATGATCTATCTTTGGACTTAATATCTTCTAGCACTCAAAGTTCCATACATGCTAGTGTTGATAGTCCTTGCATATCATGTAATAGTTGTTTAACTAAATATCATGATGATATGCTTCCTATGTATTTTTTTCATAAAAACAATGCTTCCATTTCCTCTAGTACTTGTGTGGCTAACAATGTAGAGGAATCCCATATTTTGGTGGAACAAGACATGGAACTTATTGGTGCTTCAAGTCAATCTTCATCATCATTATCCATTTCTCATATGTGCCTTATGGCTAAGGATTCAAAGGTATCTCCACCTTTGGAACCCACTACATCTTGTGATAGTGAGGATGAGGATTTATTTTGTGGAGAGTATGAGGATGAGGTCTCTTTAATGGAGAAGGGTGAGTTGGTTCTTCTTGATCTCCCTAAAGGTAGTAAAGCTATCACTCCTTTGGGTGAAATATTGTCTTTTGCTCTTTATAGCTCTAAAATCATTAAAAAGAAAGGTGAGATTGAAAGAAGTGATGCTGATGAAAAGGCATCCCTCACTATGTCTCTTGAGGAAGAGTATGAGCTCTGAGTTACTCTTGAGGAGAAACTTGAATCTATTGAGGAGCTCCATAATGAACACATTTCTTATCTCACTAAAGCACATGACCATACTAATGCTAAATATAAAGTGCTTAAAAGTGAAAAGGTTGAATTTGTTGTTGGCAATGCTAATCTAATTGACGAAAACTCTAGGTTGAATAATGAGCTTTCCAAGTTTTCTTCTTCTATTTATAATAATGCTTGTGCTACTAACTCCACATCTTGTGAAGCATCTATTGTGAAGGAGAATGTGGAGCTAAGGGCTCAACTTGAGTTGATGACTAGCAAGTGTGGGAAATTGGAAGAAAGCCATGAAAAGCTATCTCGCTCTCATGAGGATCTTCTAGCATCCCATAATAAGCTAAAATTAGCTCTTGAGGCTATCACTACAAAGGTAACATCTTGTGAGCCTCATGTGGTTACTAGCACAATATCTTCTAGTAATGCTATATTGCCTTGTGCTAGTATTAGTAATTCATCCTCTCATAATGTTTCTACATCTTGTGATGAATTGCTTTCCTTGCCTTGTTGCTCTAACAATGAATCATCTACTTCCTCTAGTTCTTGTGTTGATTCTAACCATGTAGAAGAAATTAAAGAGCTCAAGGACCAAGTCACTTCTTTGAAGAAAGACTTGGAAAAGTGTCATGAAGTGAGTTCCACCCTTGACAAGATGTTGAGAGTGCAAAGACTTCCCAATGAAAAGAGTGGACTTGGATTCAACTCCAATATCAAGAACAAGTCCATGGTTTACAAGAAGAAGGGCAAGAACAAGAAAAAGATCCGGCCAAGATTATTTGCTTCAAGTGCAAGATTGAAGGGCACCATGTTAGATCTCGCCCTTTGAAGAAGAATCTTCTTAGTGAGAAGCAACTAGGGAAGCGGCCTCTTGTTAAATCTCATGCTCAACCACGAGTTGAACAACGACCACCTCCTAAGAAGACTCAAGCCAATGCTCCTCTTGTTGAGAAGCCTATTGAAAAGAAAGAAAAGAGTCGATGTTGCTACCTTTGTCGTGAGAAGGGACACTTTGCTTCTTCGTGCACTAATGGTACATTATCCAACCCTATCCTTGTTGATGATGTTTATTCCATTCGGAAGGATAATGCGGGCAATATGTTTGCCAAGTTTATTGGTACTAAAAGTGGTGTCAAGAAAAAAAACCATTTGGGTTGCCAAACCTATTGTGACTAACCTCTTAGGACCCAAGTTGGTTGGGGACCAACAAGCTCAAACTTGATCAATAGGTGTTGAGGAGGGCATTGGAGACTTGGCTATCTCATGAAGAATTAAGGGATCTTCATCAATTATATTTCCTCAAGCCAAGTCACTTCGATTATATATATCTCTTACCCAATGTTCCTCCATGCGGTAACTTGTATTTAATTCATATATACATTGAAAGTTTCTTGCCCCCTTGCATATGTTAGTTTTGTTTCTAGCATGTGTGTAACAACCCAATTTTTGGAGGACAGGAAAAACTTGTTTTCAATAACCCAAAAATCAGGGCCAACAAAAACTTTTTAATATGTTTGACTAATGCTTGTGTTTCTTTTCTGTTTGCTTGTTGATTGTGTTTGTGTTTGTGTTTGATAACACCTAACATTAAAAACCAATGATCCAAACTTTCTTAAAACACAACCCTGGTGATCAAGTCATGACAAGAAAGCTTATCATCTTCATCCATCACACTGTTTTGGCAAAAACCTTTTGAAAGTGTTTTGATTTTAAAAGAAACCCAAAGACCAAGTTTTGAGGAAAACAAAAGATAAATTCCAAAACTATATGAAGAGTATTTTGGAACTAATCATCTCCAACCTGTTTTCAACCAAGATCTTTTTGCAAAGTATTTCAAAAACTCCTTCTCACTTCCTTCTTTTGCAAAAACTATAAGAGGGTACTATGTTACCCCTGTGTTTTCTCCTCAATTATATTCTTTTGGAAATAACAACTTTTGAGCTGAACCTATTTATAGAACCCTCTTGTCATGGTATGTCTTGATCACTACCTCTATTTAACACTTGAGAGAAACACCTGGAAATTAGTTTGAAGAACTCAGTTGTTTGAGTGGTCTTGTGTGTCCTGTTATTTCATCTGCATTGTTGTGTGATTTTATCTTGTGCTTGCTTGAAGTATTTATTTCTGTTTGTTGGTTAATGTGTGTTGTTTAAATAAAATAAAACCTAGTTATAACAAGATCAAGCATCTATATCATATTCCATCACATGCCCATATCATCCTCTGCTTTCCTAAAAACTTCCCACTTTGGAGACATGCTCTTATGCTCTATTTTCTTCTATTCACAATGAATCATCATAAATCTCTTTGTATATATCTATTATATCTATCCAAGTTGTTATTCTTGTTCTTTAAAAAACTTTGGTATCATCTATCAATGTCCTATTGAAGGCACCCCCATATTAATGATCATATCTCCTCTATTATGAATCACTTTGTCCATGTTACTCCAAACCACTCCTCTTTGTTTTTAGGACCAATGAACCTACCCTTTTCATCTCCATGACCTATACATCACCTCCATATGGTCCATTTATTTTCCAATGGACACTTAATTATTCTTCTCTCATGGTTTTTATCCTATTAAATAAACTCCTGTTTTCACCATCTTTCCACTTGGTGCCTCAAATATTTTCAAAGGAGTTGTTTATTAAAAATCATTTTTGAGACCTATATTATGTACTCTATCATCCCAACTCAAAAATATTTGTTTTCAAAGCATTTTACTATTTATTATTTTCCATTTTCCAAAAGGCCAGAAATGGATTTTAAACTATTTTGTGAAGAAAAGTATTTCCTAAAATCTTGGAAAAATTACCCAACATGACTATGGTCATGTGGGACTTATTTGTAGAAAAACATTTGCAAGTTGTTTTGAAAATTTTGGAGAAGACATTTAAAAACAGTTTCTGCCATTTTTGAATTTCCAAAATTTTGTGAAAGAAATGTTTTTAGAAAACTTTGAGACCACCACCCCTAGACTCCATTTTTGATTCTTTATCCAATGGACATGATTTTTCACTTGTGTTCTGTTCAAAATTATGGTGAAAACAAGCAAAAACCATCTCTGTTGTTTTTGGGCACTATTGGGTTCATGTCTCTGCTAAGCAATTAATGCACCATCTCTACCTCTCTCTTCATCCCTGGCATTTTACACATACATATTACACTCCTAGACATGGTCTAGCAGTTCCTACCCCTCTCTCTCCCATCCATCTACATGAAGACAAGGATGGTGATCACCCACCTTTCTTTTTAATCCAACTCCACATTGCTTTCCAGACCGAGCCCCTGCACCACGAGCTCAATCTCTCACATGTGAACTCTCTGGTGAGCCCCCCTTCTCCTTGTCTTCTTCTCCAAGCCCATGAGCTGGCCATGGCGCCCAGGACGCCCACGCCACGTCGCCCGTGTTCCGCCACTTGGAACCCATGCCCGAGCTCCCAACCGTGTCCATAAGCTCCGTGAGTCTCCCAGGAACACACATGTGCCTCACTTCCCTCTCCACGCGCTCTCCTTCTCCCTCAAGGACCTGTCGAACACCTGCAGGCGCCCCTCGCCCCCTCCCACATCCGCCCACCTCGAACCCCCATCTCTTCCAACACCAGCTCCTGGAGGACCTCATCACCTCCCCTAGCCTCCCCATTGAGCTCCGTACGCCTCCTTGTGCACGAGGCGAGCTTGTCCGTAGCCGCCATGGATGCAGCTCACCGAGCTCGCCTCCAGCTCGACGCAGAGGCCCTCCGCCCCTCCTAGTTCCCTCTCTGTGCTTGACTTGATACCAATCGACATCCTCCCTCCCCAATTTCTATTTTCACCCATCGCAGGTACGGCGCCCTCTCCGACCCCCACGGTGGCCGCCGGCTCCCATCGAAGATCCTCCTCGGGCCTTCCCCAGCAAGAACCGGTGGGGGCATCGCGTCCGCGACCCCGTCCTGATCATCCTCGACCTTTTCTCGTTTCCAGGCGACGCCGGGAGCTCATTCCGGCGAGATTCCGGCAAGGATCCGCCACGGGCCGCCGTCCCGCTGTTTTCCGCCCCCAGGTTTTGGTCGCCGCCGGCGCGAAACGCCGCGGTTGGATCTCGTCCATCCGATCCGCATCTGACGGGTGCGTTTGAACCTTGGACGGTTTAATCGCGGCCGTCGATCGTCGTGCGGACAGTGGCGTACCGCTTCGCCTCGCACGCACTCGCCCGCGGGCCTGCCTGCCTCTTTACGGCCCAACACCTTCAGATCTGGCCCATTGCCATGTTTTTTCTGCAGGTTGCTATTCATTTTCAATAGATGTGTTTCTGTCTCTTTACTTTAAATCGAAAAAAAATGCTAATGAGTGAATCTTGCCAAACTAAAAATCACAGAGATAGATTTACATTTTCTTAACCATATCCAACTTGTAGATCTAAGTTTTGAGCTCTATTTTATGAGATATAAAAATAATGGCAGAGACACTCTTTAACACCATTTCTATCATAACTTGAGTTTTAAGTATCCAAATCTTGCAAACTCAACTGTTCTGAGTAGCTCTTGATAATATCTATCTATTTCAGTTGGCCTTGTGTTAACTTGATTTGTTATGTGAAAATGACATGCATGTTAGTTTTTAGGCCAGAGAGCACTTCTGTGAATTGTTTAATTTTATTGGTGATGAATTTTGATGTGAATCCAATTGTGTTGGTTTTCTAGTAACTAGGAGCACCTCATACTAGTTTTTCATGATTTTAGGAGTAACAGAATAGGATTGGTGCAATATTTAGTGTTTAGCTCTTTTCTGCATTTTATTGCTATGCCCTTATTTAAATTGTGTGTTATATTATTTTGTTATAAAATTGATTCTTAGCATGTGTAGGGTATTAGTACATGTTTTATTGGTGTTTTGAGTGTGTCATTATCATGTTAGGAAAATGTGTGTGAAAAGCATGTTGTTGTAGTATTTTTCCATAGGGTTGTTTTCCTTGTTATATTAGGTTAAGTCTTGCATTTCTTCTTATGGGTATGATGTTTTTCATAAATGCTTTAGTATTGTTTTCCCTAGCATAGAAACTGTTATTTTACAATATTATACTTGCTTGCATGCTTGGGTGAGCTCTAGATAGTTTTGGCTTGCCATGCTAGTTTTAGGTGATTTTTCTGCCATAGTAGTTATTTGCATGCTTAGTTTTTGATAAATTGTTTAGGTTGTTATTTTGATATTACTAGCATGTCTAGGTGTTGTTTTCTCTATTATTTGGATGCCATCTTACAGATCCATCATGTTAGAATAAATCATGCTTGATGATCTCTTATGGTTATGCATGTATGCATGTCTAAATAGCCCCTTTTGCATGTCTAGTTTTAACAGTTGTTTTGCTCCATGATTCTTTTCATGTATTTAGTGATGCCATGATATGTTTGGTATGGTTTTATCTATGTTATTAGGTTTCTTAGGTATTGGTTATATAAATTCTCCATGATTAGAAAAGCATGAGTTACTATGGGCTTATAGTATTGCTTGTTAATATTTTCCTATGCATGTGTATGTGTTCCTAGGTTGTTTTCTTGTTATTTTGCTCATCCTCATGAATGACCAGAGAGTCATTTAACCTTATTTGAGCATGATATGAGAGTGGCACACCCACTGGACTCATGCCATTTTGGTTGAGGATCCATAACATCAATTCTAGTGCTATTCATGTGTGTTGTCCGTGCATGTTTTGCTTGATGGTGTGCACCCTAGTATTTTTGTTTGTGAGTGTACTTGTTTGATGAAATTCTTGCTGTATGTTTACTTTTTGTCAAGTGCTTGCCTTTGTTTGGTTCTGATTGGGTGTTTTCCTTTTTGTATTTACGACGTTAGATAACGAAGACGGTATTATTTCCCGGAGAGGTTTTTATTGCAACTCTTGTTTATTTCAAGAGCAAGACCAAGACCAGTGCCAAGGCAAGCCATTCTAAATGCTTGCTGTTGTTTTACTCATCATTATCTATCATGCATGTTTTACTTCTGAAGTTTTACAAAAGTTTGATTCAAAAACTATTCTTTTAAGTGGACTATACCACTATCTATTTTATGGATCTAATATGCTATATCCACTATATAATCTTGGTGTTACCAAGCCATTTAGACATTTTTGTATCATCACTTAATCCACTTAAGTCCCCTAGTGGACATTTTAACTTGATGTTTTTGGAAAGCAAAAGCTTGGAAAAACCCGAGGAAAGGTGGGACCTTGTCCGAGGGAGGTTTGTGTAAGGACCCCAGACCGGCAGTCTGAAACCCTACGTATGCATACATTCACGATCCCAGAAAGATCAGTCGTGAACAACATACACAGTTGGCACACAGAAATACATCATCCATTACACGAATACATAAAGGTATTACATAAAAGATCACATGATCAAGTTTAAAGCAACTGCCAAAAGGGCAGGCAACTCAACAAACACAGCGGAAGACAATTAAAACACAACGTAGTTGAGCCCAAGTCACGCCTTAACCTACAGGCTGCTGACCCGGAGACGATCCTAGTTCGCAAAGCCGTCAACTCCGTACTTCTCTTCATAGATCTCCTTCGGAGGCTCCTTCTCAAAGTCTGGCAAGTAGATACCAGGGGCGAAACCATAATGAGTACATTTGAATGTACTCAACAAGACATCCATCATATCACTTACCAACATGCAAATATGCTTATATGGTGGAATAGGTAGGCTATAAATAGGGTTCACTACCAATGGTGTTCATATATGATGACACCACAGTTGCAGTCAGGTTAATCTGTATCTTCGTTGAAGAAGATACTTCAGAAGAAAATAAAATATTATAGTTTTATTTCTCTTGTAGATATCACATGTACAAGAGGTTTTGTAAAGTTTTGTTAAAGAACATTTTCTCTTTGCAACACTTCTTGGAATCAGTTTCCAGAATTCTTGCTTAGAGTAGAAAAGGTTTTCTTTGCAAAACATTTTGTTTTATATAGCAACATCTGGCTTTTCATCATCGACGATACCTCCACGATATCAGTTTCCATTCCTTTCCGAACTTCCCAAGTTCAACACTTCCTTTCCAAAAATTCCCTTTTCAAAAACTTCCTTTTTGAAAACATTGACACAATGCTAGCTACATGGCCATTCAACTGTCCATATCCGAGGACGCGGCTTCTTCGAAAAAGTTGTACTCTGCAGAGGTGTACACATCCACCAGATCCAGTACACCTCCCGTGAACAATCACGGACTGTAACAACAGTATGTAAACATCAGGTATCTGATCATAACCATCCACTATGTTCAAGCTAGAATATGCCTATCTCTCAGTTGAGTTTTGCCACATCCCCGGCACCGAGCTAATCCCCGCCCAGCCAGGATGCCTCAACTGATGCATCCGGAGGGAAAATTAATCCCACACTTTATATGTCTCCACGACATTCGGTTCAGAGGATCGCATCCCCTATAGCACATTGAGATAACACACACTAATAAGAACAAACTTCAAGTTAAGCCCCTTGCCCATGTTGGGGTAGGGTGGCAGTACGGTAAAGGTTGTCCGGCGAAGACTAGGTTATGTGTCATTTTTGAAAACACCACTTTCTCAAAAATGACCACTTCCACATTCCTCCGGAGAACAAGGATCCGCCTTTTCTCCGGGTTTTTCCGTAAAGCCTTTGTTTCGTAGAATCACAATTTTAGGGTGTCCACTTAGGGACTAGTATATTTGATGGTATTAAATACCATATGGTGGCTTATGGGCTTGGTATTACCAAGTTTAACTACTGGCATGATAGTAACCTATAATATAGTATAGTAGTAATTTCCACATCAAAAATGGTTTTGATAATCAAGTTTTGGTAAAACTTCAGAGGTAAAACATGCATGATATATAATGGTAAGTATTGTATCAGCAAGCAATCAGGATGCTTGCCTGGTATCTCTTTGTGTCCCTGGTTGTTGGAGTGACTGGAACTTGAAACAGAGCTTCACGACACTTCCTTCCTCTTCGTTTTCTAACGCCGTAAAAAGAGAATAAAGGACACACATTCAGAACCAAACAAGACAAACAAGGCTACAAGTAATACATACAGCAAGCAATCAAGAAGTACCACCCAAGTTCTCAATTTTTCCCTTAAGAAAAATTGGCATAAAAACTATAGTTGAAAAGTCTGCTTTTTTTCTAGTGTTTATGTGTGGCCACTTCAATGATTTTTAGTTAAGAACACCATGGACCAGTGGGGTAGAGCACATGTTACTAGACAGTAGGGTGTCACATAAAACACATTTTTATGTCTAAAAACTTCCCCAACAATCTCTATGGCTAGCACATATAATTTGCTAAAATACTCAAGTGGTGAAAAAGGCTCATGACAACAAGTCAAGCCTATTTTCCACCATGATGCAAAAGTACCAGTGGGTGTTCCACTAAAAAGAAAATGCTCACCCAGAGGTTAATAAGCCTCTTGTCACTTTTATAAAAGTGCTCCAAACAAACAATCTAGCATCCAAAAACTCCTACCCATACTAGTAGAAAATTTAGGAAAAATACTAGACTAGTTTAGGCTACACTAGTTAATTTTATGCACAAGTGTGCAAGCTAGCAGAGGCAAAATACTCCTCTAACCAGTACCATAATTGCTACTGGATTCCACAAAATAACATAAAAAGCATAGCTAGGAAACAAGGAAAAACTATGCTTAAAAGGCTACACATGTGAGGAGATTAATTCCTAGTCATCCAAGTGTTACTCATGCTTTTATGCTACTTAAGAGGAAACCTATCAGAGGTGAAAACCCTAAGATAATAATACCACAAGGACATTCCATCCTCTGGTTTCCACACCAAAGATTCATATTTTTCCCTAGGGGAAAAACAAGACAAAAAGCATACATGAATATCCTAGTATGAAATTTAGACTTTAAGCATTGCTATTTAAATCTATTTCAAACACAAGCACCAAGTATCTAGAGGTTCTATAACCAAAATAACAGTACCTAAATGGTACTAGTTTCATGAGAATTAATCTAGCAATAAGCCTAAAAAGCATTTAAAGATCTACTCAAAACATATATAAAAGAAACACATCTAGTGTGGGGGAAATAATGTTTCCACCAAAAATGCAATGAAACCAGTGGGTGTTCCACTATCATATCAAAGCATTAAGAGGTCACAATGCCTCTGGTCCATTTGCTAAAAATTAACAAAAAACTAAACTAGCATCTAGTGCATTAACAATACTAGCAGAAAATAATAGGGTGCTTAAATAAGCAAGGCAATGCTACTCATGCTATTGTTTTCACACAAGTGAAGACTATAGGGGTCAAGTACTCATAATAACATCATCAAAATGCTACTGGTCCTATTGATACAACACAAAATTATGTGGCTACCCAATCACAAATGTTTATGTCAAAAATTCCACACATGAGGGAATTTTTCCATAACAAATTCATAGTCACCACAAAGCTATTCATGCTTTTCTACCAACTCAAATGCAAGATAGCAGAGGTGATAACAACACAAAATAAGTACTAACATGGCACTGGATCCAATCAAAAATCCAAGTGCTAGCACATCAACTCATCACTCAAAAATCATATGCAACTATACACTAGAGATAAACATATGCTACTAACAAATATCATATTCCCTCTCCACTCAAGTCCACATATTCTAACATGCTAAAATAGCTAAGTAACACTTAGAAAACAAGTTCACACAACTTGTACATGCTAGAAAACAATAATGCAACACAAAAATATAATCACAACAATTAATTAGCTAAAATGCCAAAATGGCAGAAATATGCAAAACAAGGATCTGTCCACAAAATTTTCTAGGATGCTCTAAAAATTAAACCCTTCTAGGTTTGGATAGCCCTAAACACATACAAGACCATCCAGTTGAGTTTGCATCAAAATTCATCTTTAATTAATTTATAAAAATCACCAAAGTGCTCACTGGTGTTTTACCAATTTGCATGCCATTTCAAAAATACATGGAATTTGGAAACGAGGTTAAATGATCCTGTTAGGAAATTTCAAGGGCTTTCCAATGCAATTGGCCTCACTTCATTCTGAGTTGTAAAATAAAAATGGTGCTCATTTTGGTGTTTCTGGTAGCTGTTACCAAAACATTTTTCATTTCAAATCTCTCCATCCAAATGTATATCTACAAAGTGGAGATGGTTCATATTTTGTTGCTTTAGATCTGTGAATTTTGGTTTGGTAAAATTCATCTTTTAAGTTGCCTTTTGGAGCTAAAAGTAACCATACATGTTTCTGTCAAAAATTAATTGGAAAAACATTGTTGTTGGGCCAGATCTGCGAATAGGGCCGGCCTGGATCTAGTTGCACCGCGGCAGATCCCAGCCAAAGCCGCTGACCTGCGGGCCTGGCCGCCACGGGGCTGCCACGCGAGCACAGCAAGGCCCCACCCGCAGTTTGACTTTGCCCGCGCGGGGTCAAGGGAGGATGACGCTACGGTTGCGTCAGCACGACGTCACGCCGGCGGGAATCTGCTCCGGCGAGCTCCAATCTGAGTGAAATCGACCACGTTTCCCGAATCAAAGACTATACGCACGTTGCTCGCGTCGAGGGGGAGCTAAATATGGCGGTCTCGCTTCCCGGGAGCGAACGGAGGGCGGCGGCGACGGTTGCGCGGCGGCGGCCGGACGGTGACCACGGCCGGCGGCGTTTCTAGAGGGAGAGGGAGGGGGAAAAACGACGGGGGGATTCCCCTGCTTACCCTAGATGCTATGGAACCGACGGTGAAGGAGGAGGAAGTCTGTGGCCGCGGCAATGGCTCGCCGGAGTCGTCGTCGGGCTCGGGGAAGATGGAGATGGCGCGGCCACCACGCGACGTTTCTTCTCGATTCCTTCAGCAGCTAGGGCCTACTCGACGAGGGGGAGCGAATGGCGCCAACGGCTGCCGGCGGCGAGGTCCCTATCGGCCTAATCGACGACGAGCTTAAACGGGCTAGGGTTTCGGGTTGGATATTTTCAGAGAGAGAGAGGGCTTCGAGGGGGAAAGAGAGAGAGGGGGCAGGTAAGAGACCACAGACGGGTTTTTAATCAACTAGAAGCCTTCTACTCGAAGGCAATGGAGCATGGGCTCCCATGCCTCCATTTGCGTCATCTACAGGAAGAAGAAGACCATGTGTGACTAGGATAACATTTAAGTCCCTGGAAAAATTACAAGTAGGTCCCTGTACTCTCTGAAAATGGATGTTTTTCCTAAGAAAACAAAGTCAAAATTTTAAATCCTTTTGCCCAAAATTCTAATTAGTTGAGATGCACAACATATATGAAAATTGGCTCAATTAGATAAACTTGATAATTCAAAGTTGTTCAAATTTGAATTCTTACATAAATGGACATTGAATTTATTAACCTACATAGGAGCTTCCAAAAATGATAATTTTTGGCACACATTCCTTATTTGATGTGTTCCTTATGTGGTAGAAAATTCAAGTCATTTAGAGTTACTTCATAGAACAAACTTGTTCAAACTTCAAAAAGGTGCTGTGAAGAAAACAGGGGTTTTTGGAAACTTAAACAATTCAAAAACTTGTTTCCTTTTGGTTTTCATCCTTATTTATGATATAGAGCATGTGGTATTTATTTCATGGCATTTGGAAAAAGTTTGTAGAACAAACATGTTCAAAATCCCAAATGTTGCTGTGGAGAAAAACCATGTTTTCAGGACTTTAATGGATTCAATTTTTGGTCTCCTCTTGTGTGTGTTCCTTATTTGATATAAGGAAACAATGGTATTAATTTCAAATCATTTTAAGAAAGTTTCCAATAGTAACTTGTTTGAGTTTTCTGTTTCTGGAAATATTGGAATTTCTATTTAATAAAGCACTTGGCTTTTCTTTAGCAATGCTTTGCCAAAATATTTATATGACTAGAGATAGCAAGTCAATTCTCTCAAATACTTTTGTTTTTAAGATTGCAAGGTTGGAAAAACATTTGATAAGATTTTGGTGAAGCATTTAAGAATGCCTCATTTTCTGATAATCTTTAAGGGAAATTTATTAAGTGTTTCATCTTTCTTAATTTAGACCTTTGGAATTATATTCAACAAGTATGAGATTCATAAGATAGTTTTTGGAAATCTCTTTGATCAATATTTACTTTAGAAAATATTGCCAAGGTCATTGGAACAATATGTTGAATATTTTTATCCCTGGAACAATATGTTGAATATTTTTAGTTCACTGCTTTGCTATCCTTTTAAGTTTGCAAGTTTATATAATTAGTTTGTTTGGTTGCACTTAAACAACCACAAACAAACACAACCAAGGTTTATTAGTAAAGCAATTAGCAAAACAACAGTGTTATTAGGTATTCCAAAATTGGGATGTGACAGGTCTTCCCCCCTTAAAAAGAATCTCGTCCCCGAGATTCACAAGCGAGGACTAAGGGAGGGCCAACAAACACAATGTTAGTGTTGGAGTGAAGGTGCTTCCCCCCTTTGACTTTTCTTGGGAGGAGGGGTACTTCCCTAAATTATCAAATTCACTTTAAAAAGTACACCAGTACTGTTTTAGGTCCAAAACTTTTGTTTCCTGGTTCGAACAAAAATTAAGGTTAGTGCAGAACTACCTGGAAATGTACCGTTAATTATTACATGAGTTCCTAGCTATATCCCACATATTACATACCACATATGGAGTGGTGTACCACCCTCATAACAAGGTATATAAGAAGCTAACAAAATAGCTTGTGGGTGCAAAGGTTAGGTTGCTAAGGTAAAATAAACAGATAGAAAAATACCCATGGCAGTGGTTATTACTCACCACAAGCAACTATCACTTAATCTGCTCATGATTTTTAGTTGGATGTTTTTAGTTTAATAAGATACTCTTAATCACAATCATAACACAAGTATTAACTCATGCTAAGGTAAAAACATTTAAACAAAATCCAATAAGCAAGCAAACAACACCACAGATGAATAGACTATTTATTCACCAGGTTATTGTTTATTAGAGGTTTTGGAATCCATCAATCATGAACAATTAGCAAACAACCAGTAGCTAAAAACCAATGAATACAATCATAAAGATACTCTAAAACACCATCTTCACACAAGATAAAAACTCCTATTACATAGGCATAAAAAAAATAGGACTGCACAAATAACACACTAGTATGAAAAATCTGCACCAGCATACTATAAGAGATAATAATATCCTATAACCATAGAACATGCAACTAAATAATTCATGGCATGATAACAGAAGTAATAACTTCCTAAACATGCTATATCAACACATATACTCATAAAAATAAAAAGAGGTAATACTAGAGCAAAAATCACCATTTTCTAGTGGTGAGACTAGTTTCACTCTAGAGAAGCAAACAATGCTATCATGATGTTTAAACTTAAACAAGCAAGTCATGAATATAAGTGTACCTAATAACAGTACACAAAACTTACTCATGTTAGTAAGCACAAACATCAAAACAATCCCATGATACAACTATTAAACATGCATAAATTTCTTCTAGCAATTTCTGTTTTTCTTAACCAATTACTAGCAAACAAGCAAGGTATAACTCACACAACCAGTAGCTATGCAATTAATGAAAAGTTATATAAACCCTTTCAAAAATCCATACACTCAATTTAAAATTATTCACAAACAATCTACCGATCAAGAGGAATTTATTTTATTTGCGAACAATTTAATTTTAGCACACGATGGTGAAACATTTCTTAACATGATACCCCTAAGGAATATTATGCTAAAAAAGGATCACACCTAAACATATTAGTATTTACTAATAAGAAATAAACTTCTCACTTGCATAAGTGAAAACAAACAATTATATTTTCCATGGTGGAAAGTAGAAATCAATCACATAGTGAAACATGCTATTTTCACACAGGTGTATGGTTGGGGATTTTTATCCTCAAGCTAAAATGCAATGGGACCAGTGGGCTATGGCCCACTAATACCAAGTAAAAATAGGTACTAAGCCTCTGATTACTCATGAAAAACTTTGCGTACAAGATAAAAATATAATGCTATTTAATCTAGTGAAGCAATACTAGTACATACTGATATCAATTCTTACACATGCTGTTTTATTAAAAGACGTGCAAGCTAACATAGGTACAAGCATCAAAATATCAGTACCTAAATGGTACTAGACTCAAAGAAAACATAGCACAAAATTTATCAAAGCATTCACACAAAGATCTAGCTTTCACAATAATTGCAAATAATAAAAACTGGAAAAATAGCAAATGTTACTCATGATTTGCTATAAGATCACATGCAAGTTAATGAAGATAACATCATATAAATAACAGTACCAAAATGGTACTGGATCTATCATAACCCTAACAAAAATCTAGGTACAACAAATCTACAAGGATTTGCCCACTCAACAATCCAAATAATAAAACTGGAAGGTAACAAATGCTATTTCATTTTTATTCGAGTTTCCAATCATGCACACACTTTCTAGGGTAGATTTATTGTAAGAAAACAATATAATAACAAGTCCTAACAACTCCATATAAGTTAGGAAGCAAGATTGAATAAAACACAAATTTATTTCAATCAAGAGCACACAAAGAAACAAAAACAGGAAAACTGTTGTTTTATTGATCTATCGTAATCATTCCATCGTTCACTTAATTTCTAAACCCCGAATCTCATAGCACCTACAACGTCTACTAAGATTTGGTTTCCAAAGTAGATACACCCGATATCCTATTGACTAGTAAACGAATAGGTCATCATCTTATTTTCTCGTGACTTCTCCTTTTTACCAACTAGATTAAAAGGTGTCTTAAGTCACGTAATTCCTTGGTTTAGAAAGAGTTGTCAGTAGTTCGCATGCTTTGGTTAGGTGCCAACCTAAGATTAGGCAAAACATGTTAGTATTGTTAGTTTCCTATTTAATTATGTTTGTCCGACAAGATACGACTAGCGTCATCGTACGTCGAATATTGAATCGTGCTCTTTGGATTGGCTTTTGAGGGGATTGCGCATCATGGCATGTGGAGACTTCTTTTGCACCTTTCTCCAGAGGAGGGAGGTATATAACTTTATAAAAAGGGGATTTCTCTTGTTTGGTCTTTTAAAAGGGAACATAAAAAGGTGCGACATTTAGCCAACAGGGTAAAAAGAGTCTTTTGCAAACAGACAAACATAGAGGTTTTGGTCAGTATTGGTTGGTTTTCTTCACGCCTTTTCTTCTTTGAAGGTTGTCGTTGTTGGAGCTTTAACTGTTGGAGTGCATCACTGGTATCAACGCTATCAGTTCGTGTGGCTTGATGGTCCTCTATATAGGCCCAATGGTGCTTTCATTAATTGTGGGAGAGATGGTGGTGGTTCACGACGGGTCGTATTATGAAGCGATAACAAGTATAAGTCTAAGCAACAAATTCTTGTTTTTGAATACTATACTAACATTTTTGCTTGCAAAAATTTAACATGAGGCGATTCAAAAACAAGAGCGGGGCAAGCACAAATCTGTAAATTTTGAGCACCCCACAAACATATACAAGCCTAGATGAACCAAATTCTACACCACACTATAGCACAAAGTCCTACGGACACACATAAACAAGACAAAACACACAAGCAAGGCTCCATTGGAGCTACGTCGGGGGATGATCCAAAATCCTAGTAGTGGCTGAAGAACTATATCTACTGCTGACCATCATCACTGTAGAGCTAAGCAATTATTTTGGTCTTCTCGGGACATCGGCAAGTATACAAGTTTTTGTATGAAAACAAGATAAAATAGAAGTAAAGTTTTGATAAAACTTTATGCAACAATCTGTTTTTGAAACTCCAACTATTTTCTGGACAGAAAACTTCAAAGACGAGAGATGTTTCAAAAACAGAGCGGAGCAGTTGCAAACAAGGAAGAAATAAACTCTTAACCGAGAGAGATACCAACTCTATAAGGCCCGCCCTTCGAACCACTGTTCAAGGACGCCCTTGATATGCATTTAGAATCTTTTGAAAAGATATAAAGGAGGGAAAATATACTAAAATTCCCTTAGATAAAAATAATGTAGATAGTAAATAGGTTTTTACTCAAAAATACTTTTCTTTCCTATCTGACGTCCATGCTAACTAAGGTCTCCTAAGGTCAGGATGGCTCTGATACCAACTCTGTAAGGACCCCAGACCGGCAGTCTGAAACCCTACGTATGCATACATTCACGATCCCAGAAAGATCAGTCGTGAACAACATACACAGTTGGCACACAGAAATACATCATCCATTACACGAATACATAAAGGTATTACATAAAAGATCACATGATCAAGTTTAAAGCAACTGCCAAAAGGGCAGGCAACTCAACAAACACAGCGGAAGACAATTAAAACACAACGTAGTTGAGCCCAAGTCACGCCTTAACCTACAGGCTGCTGACCCGGAGACGATCCTAGTTCGCAAAGCCGTCAACTCCGTACTTCTCTTCATAGATCTCCTTCGGAGGCTCCTTCTCAAAGTCTGGCAAGTAGATACCAGGGGCGAAACCATAATGAGTACATTTGAATGTACTCAACAAGACATCCATCATATCACTTACCAACATGCAAATATGCTTATATGGTGGAATAGGTAGGCTATAAATAGGGTTCACTACCAATGGTGTTCATATATGATGACACCACAGTTGCAGTCAGGTTAATCTGTATCTTCGTTGAAGAAGATACTTCAGAAGAAAATAAAATATTATAGTTTTATTTCTCTTGTAGATATCACATGTACAAGAGGTTTTGTAAAGTTTTGTTAAAGAACATTTTCTCTTTGCAACACTTCTTGGAATCAGTTTCCAGAATTCTTGCTTAGAGTAGAAAAGGTTTTCTTTGCAAAACATTTTGTTTTATATAGCAACATCTGGCTTTTCATCATCGACGATACCTCCACGATATCAGTTTCCATTCCTTTCCGAACTTCCCAAGTTCAACACTTCCTTTCCAAAAATTCCCTTTTCAAAAACTTCCTTTTTGAAAACATTGACACAATGCTAGCTACATGGCCATTCAACTGTCCATATCCGAGGACGCGGCTTCTTCGAAAAAGTTGTACTCTGCAGAGGTGTACACATCCACCAGATCCAGTACACCTCCCGTGAACAATCACGGACTGTAACAACAGTATGTAAACATCAGGTATCTGATCATAACCATCCACTATGTTCAAGCTAGAATATGCCTATCTCTCAGTTGAGTTTTGCCACATCCCCGGCACCGAGCTAATCCCCGCCCAGCCAGGATGCCTCAACTGATGCATCCGGAGGGAAAATTAATCCCACACTTTATATGTCTCCACGACATTCGGTTCAGAGGATCGCATCCCCTATAGCACATTGAGATAACACACACTAATAAGAACAAACTTCAAGTTAAGCCCCTTGCCCATGTTGGGGTAGGGTGGCAGTACGGTAAAGGTTGTCCGGCGAAGACTAGGTTATGTGTCATTTTTGAAAACACCACTTTCTCAAAAATGACCACTTCCACATTCCTCCGGAGAACAAGGATCCGCCTTTTCTCCGGGTTTTTCCGTAAAGCCTTTGTTTCGTAGAATCACAATTTTAGGGTGTCCACTTAGGGACTAGTATATTTGATGGTATTAAATACCATATGGTGGCTTATGGGCTTGGTATTACCAAGTTTAACTACTGGCATGATAGTAACCTATAATATAGTATAGTAGTAATTTCCACATCAAAAATGGTTTTGATAATCAAGTTTTGGTAAAACTTCAGAGGTAAAACATGCATGATATATAATGGTAAGTATTGTATCAGCAAGCAATCAGGATGCTTGCCTGGTATCTCTTTGTGTCCCTGGTTGTTGGAGTGACTGGAACTTGAAACAGAGCTTCACGACACTTCCTTCCTCTTCGTTTTCTAACGCCGTAAAAAGAGAATAAAGGACACACATTCAGAACCAAACAAGACAAACAAGGCTACAAGTAATACATACAGCAAGCAATCAAGAAGTACCACCCAAGTTCTCAATTTTTCCCTTAAGAAAAATTGGCATAAAAACTATAGTTGAAAAGTCTGCTTTTTTTCTAGTGTTTATGTGTGGCCACTTCAATGATTTTTAGTTAAGAACACCATGGACCAGTGGGGTAGAGCACATGTTACTAGACAGTAGGGTGTCACATAAAACAAATTTTTATGTCTAAAAACTTCCCCAACAATCTCTATGGCTAGCACATATAATTTGCTAAAATACTCAAGTGGTGAAAAAGGCTCATGACAACAAGTCAAGCCTATTTTCCACCATGATGCAAAAGTACCAGTGGGTGTTCCACTAAAAAGAAAATGCTCACCCAGAAGTTAATAAGCCTCTGGTCACTTTTATAAAAGTGCTCCAAACAAACAATCTAGCATCCAAAAACTCCTACCCATACTAGTAGAAAATTTAGGAAAAATACTAGACTAGTTTAGGCTACACTAGTTAATTTTATGCACAAGTGTGCAAGCTAGCAGAGGCAAAATACTCCTCTAACCAGTACCATAATTGCTACTGGATTCCACAAAATAACATAAAAAGCATAGCTAGGAAACAAGGAAAAACTATGCTTAAAAGGCTACACATGTGAGGAGATTAATTCCTAGTCATCCAAGTGTTACTCATGCTTTTATGCTACTTAAGAGGAAACCTATCAGAGGTGAAAACCCTAAGATAATAATACCACAAGGACATTCCATCCTCTGGTTTCCACACCAAAGATTCATATTTTTCCCTAGGGGAAAAACAAGACAAAAAGCATACATGAATATCCTAGTATGAAATTTAGACTTTAAGCATTGCTATTTAAATCTATTTCAAACACAAGCACCAAGTATCTAGAGGTTCTATAACCAAAATAACAGTACCTAAATGGTACTAGTTTCATGAGAATTAATCTAGCAATAAGCCTAAAAAGCATTTAAAGATCTACTCAAAACATATATAAAAGAAACACATCTAGTGTGGGGGAAATAATGTTTCCACCAAAAATGCAATGAAACCAGTGGGTGTTCCACTATCATATCAAAGCATTAAGAGGTCACAATGCCTCTGGTCCATTTGCTAAAAATTAACAAAAAACTAAACTAGCATCTAGTGCATTAACAATACTAGCAGAAAATAATAGGGTGCTTAAATAAGCAAGGCAATGCTACTCATGCTATTGTTTTCACACAAGTGAAGACTATAGGGGTCAAGTACTCATAATAACATCATCAAAATGCTACTGGTCCTATTGATACAACACAAAATTATGTGGCTACCCAATCACAAATGTTTATGTCAAAAATTCCACACATGAGGGAATTTTTCCATAACAAATTCATAGTCACCACAAAGCTATTCATGCTTTTCTACCAACTCAAATGCAAGATAGCAGAGGTGATAACAACACAAAATAAGTACTAACATGGCACTGGATCCAATCAAAAATCCAAGTGCTAGCACATCAACTCATCACTCAAAAATCATATGCAACTATACACTAGAGATAAACATATGCTACTAACAAATATCATATTCCCTCTCCACTCAAGTCCACATATTCTAACATGCTAAAATAGCTAAGTAACACTTAGAAAACAAGTTCACACAACTTGTACATGCTAGAAAACAATAATGCAACACAAAAATATAATCACAACAATTAATTAGCTAAAATGCCAAAATGGCAGAAATATGCAAAACAAGGATCTGTCCACAAAATTTTCTAGGATGCTCTAAAAATTAAACCCTTCTAGGTTTGGATAGCCCTAAACACATACAAGACCATCCAGTTGAGTTTGCATCAAAATTCATCTTTAATTAATTTATAAAAATCACCAAAGTGCTCACTGGTGTTTTACCAATTTGCATGCCATTTCAAAAATACATGGAATTTGGAAACGAGGTTAAATGATCCTGTTAGGAAATTTCAAGGGATTTCCAATGCAATTGGCTTCACTTCATTCTGAGTTGTAAAATAAAAATGGTGCTCATTTTGGTGTTTCTGGTAGCTGTTACCAAAACATTTTTCATTTCAAATCTATCCATCCAAATGTATATCTACAAAGTGGAGATGGTTCATATTTTGTTGCTTTAGATCTGTGAATTTTGGTTTGGTAAAATTCATCTTTTAAGTTGCCTTTTGGAGCTAAAAGTAACCATACATGTTTCTGTCAAAAATTAATTGGAAAAACATTGTTGTTGGGCCAGATCTGCGAATAGGGCCGGCCTGGATCTAGTTGCACCGCGGCAGATCCCAGCCAAAGCCGCTGACCTGCGGGCCTGGCCGCCACGGGGCTGCCACGCGAGCACAGCAAGGCCCCACCCGCAGTTTGACTTTGCCCGCGCGGGGTCAAGGGAGGATGACGCTACGGTTGCGTCAGCACGACGTCACGCCGGCGGGAATCTGCTCCGGCGAGCTCCAATCTGAGTGAAATCGACCACGTTTCCCGAATCAAAGACTATACGCACGTTGCTCGCGTCGAGGGGGAGCTAAATATGGCAGTCTCGCTTCCCGGGAGCGAACGGAGGGCGGCGGCGACGGTTGCGCGGCGGCGGCCGGACGGTGACCACGGCCGGCGGCGTTTCTAGAGGGAGAGGGAGGGGGAAAAACGACGGGGGGATTCCCCTGCTTACCCTAGATGCTATGGAACCGACGGTGAAGGAGGAGGAAGTCTGTGGCCGCGGCAATGGCTCGCCGGAGTCGTCGTCGGGCTCGGGGAAGATGGAGATGGCGCGGCCACCACGCGACGTTTCTTCTCGATTCCTTCAGCAGCTAGGGCCTACTCGACGAGGGGGAGCGAATGGCGCCAACGGCTGCCGGCGGCGAGGTCCCTATCGGCCTAATCGACGACGAGCTTAAACGGGCTAGGGTTTCGGGTTGGATATTTTCAGAGAGAGAGAGGGCTTCGAGGGGGAAAGAGAGAGAGGGGGCAGGTAAGAGACCACAGACGGGTTTTTAATCAACTAGAAGCCTTCTACTCGAAGGCAATGGAGCATGGGCTCCCATGCCTCCATTTGCGTCATCTACAGGAAGAAGAAGACCATGTGTGACTAGGATAACATTTAAGTCCCTGGAAAAATTACAAGTAGGTCCCTGTACTCTCTGAAAATGGATGTTTTTCCTAAGAAAACAAAGTCAAAATTTTAAATCCTTTTGCCCAAAATTCTAATTAGTTGAGATGCACAACATATATGAAAATTGGCTCAATTAGATAAACTTGATAATTCAAAGTTGTTCAAATTTGAATTCTTACATAAATGGACATTGAATTTATTAACCTACATAGGAGCTTCCAAAAATGATAATTTTTGGCACACATTCCTTATTTGATGTGTTCCTTATGTGGTAGAAAATTCAAGTCATTTAGAGTTACTTCATAGAACAAACTTGTTCAAACTTCAAAAAGGTGCTGTGAAGAAAACAGGGGTTTTTGGAAACTTAAACAATTCAAAAACTTGTTTCCTTTTGGTTTTCATCCTTATTTATGATATAGAGCATGTGGTATTTATTTCATGGCATTTGGAAAAAGTTTGTAGAACAAACATGTTCAAAATCCCAAATGTTGCTGTGGAGAAAAACCATGTTTTCAGGACTTTAATGGATTCAATTTTTGGTCTCCTCTTGTGTGTGTTCCTTATTTGATATAAGGAAACAATGGTATTAATTTCAAATCATTTTAAGAAAGTTTCCAATAGTAACTTGTTTGAGTTTTCTGTTTCTGGAAATATTGGAATTTCTATTTAATAAAGCACTTGGCTTTTCTTTAGCAATGCTTTGCCAAAATATTTATATGACTAGAGATAGCAAGTCAATTCTCTCAAATACTTTTGTTTTTAAGATTGCAAGGTTGGAAAAACATTTGATAAGATTTTGGTGAAGCATTTAAGAATGCCTCATTTTCTGATAATCTTTAAGGGAAATTTATTAAGTGTTTCATCTTTCTTAATTTAGACCTTTGGAATTATATTCAACAAGTATGAGATTCATAAGATAGTTTTTGGAAATCTCTTTGATCAATATTTACTTTAGAAAATATTGCCAAGGTCATTGGAACAATATGTTGAATATTTTTATCCCTGGAACAATATGTTGAATATTTTTAGTTCACTGCTTTGCTATCCTTTTAAGTTTGCAAGTTTATATAATTAGTTTGTTTGGTTGCACTTAAACAACCACAAACAAACACAACCAAGGTTTATTAGTAAAGCAATTAGCAAAACAACAGTGTTATTAGGTATTCCAAAATTGGGATGTGACAGTTTGTGAAGAAGGAAATGTTTTTGACTTGTTTTCCAAAAATGACACATAACCTAGTCTTCGCCGGACAACCAAGCCGTGCTGCCACATTACCCCAATATGGGAATGGGGTCTAGCTAATTGCTTGTCGGTGTTAGTCCGTGTCTACCTCAATGTGCTATAGGGGTTAGAGTCCCCCGAACCGAATTGTCGCCAGGAGGGAGAAATGGGACATTCAGAGTGTGGGGATTAAGTTCGCCACCGGTTGCAACAGTTGGGTCTCCTGCCATGGCAGTGTGTTGTCAGGGGAAACCGGATCGATCCGGCTGACTCACTCGGTGTCGGGGAGAACAAACCCAGTTGAAGAGGTAGTCATTTACTAGCACTGACATAGTGGATGGTTAGGACCAGTTATCCGATGTTTGCATACTGTCTTGGACAGTCCGTGGTTGTTCACGGCGGATGTACTGGATCTTGTGGATTGTGTACACCTCTGCAGAGTAAAACTATTCAGAATAGCCGCGCCCTCGGATATGGGCGGTTGAATGGCCATGTAGCTAGTATTGTGTCAATGTTTTCAAAAAGCTGGAAAAGTGTTTTGGAACTTGTACCTGGGAGGTACGTTGAAAGGGAATGATTGTACCTTTGAGGTACCGGATAAATGATGATCTTAAAGATGTGTTCTTTTCCAAGAAGTTTTGCAAAGAGAAATGTTTTCTTGATCTAGAATGTTTTATCAAAACCTTGTGGACATGCTTTATCTACAAGAGAAATGAAATATCTTTTGAAGTATCTTCTTCAACAAAGGAGAATTAAAACTTGTGCAACTATGATGAGTCTTAAATTCATCATGGCTAGTTGAGCCCTAATTAAAGCCTTCCTACCACCTTTATACCTGCATACTTGCATGTTTAGCTTTCATTTAGGGTGACTTGCAGGAGTACATTCAAACGTACTCATGAATGGTTTCGTCCCTGGCTATTGTCTTAGCCAGACTTTGAGCAGAAACCCGGAGAACCTGAAGAAGATGGTGTCGCTGACGGCTATGCGAACTAGGCACGTCTCCGAGTCAGTAGCCTGTAGGTGGTCAAGGCGTGACTTGGGTTTACCACGAGTGTGTTTTGCAAATCTTCCGATGTTTTTAAGTGTGTGTTCCTGCCCTGCGTGGCAGTTGTTTTCAACTGAGTCAAGTGACCAGTTGTGTAAGCCGTGTATTCGTGTAGTGGATGTTGTTATCTGCAATGCCAACTCGAGTATGTTGTTCACGACTAACTGATCTTGGGATCGTGAATGTATGCATACTGGAGGTCTCGGACTGCTAGTCTGGGGTCCCCACAGAGTTGGTATCAGAGCCATCCTGACTTTAGGAGACCTTAGTTTAGCATGGACGTCAGATAGGAAACAAAACTATTTTGGTAAAAACTATATTACTGCCTACACTGTTTTATCTAAAGAACCCTAAGCATGGTTTCCATTTTTCTCATATTTTTAAAAAATTATTGTCTGGTTTATAAAACTGAGTTTTTGAGGAAAACAGAGAAAATAGTAAACATATCTTTTTGTCCTTTGTTTTCATGGCTCAAAATGTTTTGTAAATAAATAAACATGAGTTTATAAAATTTTGGTTTTTCATTTAAAAGTATATCAAAAAGTTTTCTTCTGTTATTTCTCTATTAATAGTTACATGCTTGGCGATGTCCCGAGAAGACCTTAGTAGTTGCCAACCCGAAGAAACAGAAGCTTCCTTCAGAAGACCTCAACATCAAGATGAGATAAAGAGAAGGCTTCAACAATCCTTCTTGTCGACCCAGCCCCATAGGAATCGATAGGTTTCGCTCAGTTGTTTTTGCTGCCCGTTCTTCATCGATTCTAGACGTTTGCTTGTGCGTAAAATACCTGGTTTGCCTTTGACTGTGTGCTATTTGTTAAATGAATTGTGTTTGTTGCATTGTCTTGCTTTGTTCTGATTGAGTAGTTTTTCACAACTCTGTTTATCAGCATAAAAAAAACTTTCCTTTTTACCTTTTGGCACCAGTGTTTCAACATGTTAACAAGTTAGTGCACCCATATCCCTCTGTTTTTTCACAACACCCAGAAGCAGAAGAAGAATAACTTCAGAGCTACAATCTTCACTGGAACTTCAAAGGGATACATGACTCGAGGGATAACATTGCACGAGACTAATGAAAGTTTCAGAAAGTAAGATACAAGTCTGTTTCCAAACGCAGACCACTACACCTACTCTGGTGTAGACACTAACATTGCCTAGCCCTCGCTGGCTGGAACCTGGTCTGACGGTGAGCTAGTCTCACCTGACGCTGAACACCGAGTCAGGCAACGGCGAAGCCCCTCTAGTCTTCCTGGCCTTGTGCCGCCAGCTTGGACCTCCACAACCGCAGCCACCGGCGCCACTGCTCGTCCTTCTTCCATCGCGGTATCACTCCTGGCGCCAGACCACCAGTCATGGATGTCCCAGGCTGCGAAGATCATGGCTAACAGGATCACCGTGACTGATCCCACTAGGCAAACACTGAAGAGTAGCACGATAAGCACGTGCTCCAAGAAATTTGCTCGCTCCAGCAGGGAGACATACTCCCTGAAGAAGTCTTTGATGAACTGGGAAATGAAGCTCATCGTGTGGTGCGATTTAGAGAACCTCGGCTACCTTTTTATAGCAGCAAGAGCAGAGCCCTCTCCTTCATCAAGCACTACGCGGGAAAAGCCGAAGAATCCAGCTGCAGTACTCGCAAATGGCGCGAAACCACCAGCGCGCCCCTCCACCAAGTGGTCAAAGAATCGACATGTATCACTCACAACAGTCTCATGGCGAGGTGTCATCCCATCCTGGGCTCAAAGTGGGCGGGACGCCCTGATGCCAAGGGTGTGTGCACCAGGAGAGAAGGCCAGGCAAGGAGAAGAAGAGGAAGAGAGAAGGGCATCGACTGCCAGGTGGGCCTGGTCCCACATGTCAGTGTATGACCCCAGAGAACTCCGGGTGTACCAAGCCTCTAACTCTCATTCTAATCGTGAGAAAAATCTTGACAAAATCACTAGTGGTTTGTAGCCTCTACCCTACACAACTAGGTCTCCGTGACCCCTTTTGTGAGTATCCAGTCTTATTTTCAGGGTTGAAGCAAATTTTGGTTTTCTTAAAAATTTAGTTAAAAGAGTTTTGTTTTTTGTTAAATTTTTTTTTTGTTTTTGTTGTTTGTTAAGAAAACCCTCTTCCTTGCTTTCCCTTACGAATCTCGAGGACGAGATTCATTTTTAAGGGGGGAAGAGCTGTAACAACCCAATTTTTGGAGGACAGGAAAAACTTGTTTTCAATAACCCAAAAATCAGGGCCAACAAAAACTTTTTAATATGTTTGACTAATGCTTGTGTTTCTTTTATGTTTGCTTGTTGATTGTGTTTGTGTTTGTGTTTGATAGCACCTAACATTAAAAACCAATGATCAAAACTTTCTTAAAACACAACCCTGGTGATCAAGTCATGACAAGAAAGCTTATCATCTTCATCCATCACACTGTTTTGGCAAAAACCTTTTTGAAAGTGTTTTGATTTTAGAAGAAACCCAAAGACCAAGTTTTGAGGAAAACAAAAGATAAATTCCAAAACTATATGAAGAGTATTTTGGAACTAATCATCTCCAACCTGTTTTCAACCAAGATCTTTTTGCAAAGTATTTCAAAAACTCCTTCTCACTTCCTTCTTTTGCAAAAACTATAAGAGGGTACTATGTTACCCCTGTGTTTTCTCCTCAATTATATTCTTTTGGAAATAACAACTTTTGAGCTGAACCTATTTATAGAACCCTCTTGTCATGGTATGTCTTGATCACTACCTCTATTTAACACTTGAGAGAAACACATGGAAATTAGTTTGAAGAACTCAGTTGTTTGAGTGGTCTTGTGTGTCCTGTTATTTCATCTGCATTGTTGTGTGATTTTATCTTGTGCTTGCTTGAAGTATTTATTTCTGTTTGTTGGTTAATGTGTGTTGTTTAAATAAAATAAAACCTAGTTATAACAAGATCAAGCATCTATATCATATTCCATCACATGCCCATATCATCCTCTGCTTTCCTAAAAACTTCCCACTTTGGAGACATGCTCTTATGCTCTATTTTCTTCTATTCACAATGCATCATCATAAATCTCTTTGTATATATCTATTATATCTATCCAAGTTGTTATTCTTGTTCTTGAAAACACTTTGGTATCATCTATCGAAGTCCTATTGAAGGCACCCCCATATTAATGATCATATCTCCTCTATTATGAATCACTTTGTCCATGTTACTCCAAACCACTCCTCTTTGTTTTTAGGACCAATGAACCTACCCTTTTCATCTCCATGACCTATACATCACCTCCATATGGTCCATTTATTTTCCAATGGACACTTAATTATTCTTCTCTCATGGTTTTTATCCTATTAAATAAACTCCTGTTTTCACCATCTTTCCACTTGGTGCCTCAAATATTTTCAAAGGAGTTGTTTATTAAAAATCATTTTTGAGACCTATATTATGTACTCTATCATACCAACTCAAAAATATTTGTTTTCAAAGCATTTTACTATTTATTATTTTCCATTTTCCAAAAGGCCAGAAATGGATTTTAAACTATTTTGTGAAGAAAAGTATTTCCTAAAATCTTGGAAAAATTACCCAACATGCCTATGGTCATGTGGGACTTATTTGTAGAAAAACATTTGCAAGTTGTTTTGAAAATTTTGGAGAAGACGTTTAAAAACAGTTTCTGCCATTTTTGAATTTCCAAAATTTTGGGAAAGAAATGTTTTTAGAGAACTTTTAGACCACCACCCCTAGACTCCATTTTTGATTCTCTATCCAATGGACATGATTTTTCACTTGTGTTCTGTTCAAAATTCTGGTGAAAACAAGCAAAAACCATCTCTGTTGTTTTTGGGCACTATTGGGTTCATGTCTCTGCTAATCAATCAATGCACCATCTCCACCTCTCTCTTCATCCCTGGCATTTTACACATACATATTACACTCCTAGACATGGTCTAGCAGTTCCTACCCCTCTCTCTCCCATCCATCTACATGAAGACAAGGATGGTGATCACCCACCTTTCTTTTTAATCCAACTCCACATTGCTTTCCAGACCGAGCCCCTGCACCACGAGCTCAATCTCTCACATGTGAACTCTCTGGTGAGCCCCCCTTCTCCTTGTCTTCTTCTCCAAGCCCATGAGCTGGCCATGGCGCCCAGGACACCCACGCCACGTCGCCCGTGTTCTGCCACTTGGAACCCATGCCCGAGCTCCCAACCTTGTCCATAAGCTCCGTGAGTCTCCCAGGAACACACCCGTGCCTCACTTCCCTCTCCACGCGCTCTCCTTCTCCCTCAAGGACCTGTCGAACACCTGCGGGCGCCCCTCGCCCCCTCCCACATCCGCCCACCTCGAACCCCCATCTCTTCCAACACCAGCTCCTGGAGGACCTCATCACCTCCCCTAGCCTCCCCATTGAGCTCCGTACGCCTCCTTGTGCACGGGGCGAGCTTGTCCGTAGCCGCCATGGATGCAGCTCACCGAGCTCGCCTCCAGCTCGACGCAGAGGCCCTCCGCCCCTCCTAGTTCCCTCTCTGTGCTTGACTTGATACCAATCGACATCCTCCCTCCCTAATTTCTATTTTCACCCATCGCAGGTACGGCGCCCTCTCTGACCCCCACGGTGGCCGCCGGCTCCCGTCGAAGATCCTCCTCGGGCCTTCCCCAGCAAGAACCGGTGGGGGCATCGCGTCCGCGACCCTGTCCTGATCATCCTCGACCTTTTCTCGTTTCCAGGCGACGCCGGGAGCTCATTCCGGCGAGATTCCGGCAAGGATCCGCCACGGGCCGCCGTCCCGCTGTTTTCCGCCGCCAGGTTTTGGTCGCCGCCGGCGCGAAACGCCACGGTTGGATCTCGTCCATCCGATCCGCATCTGACGGGTGCGTTTGAACCTTGGACGGTTTAATCGCGGCCGTCGATCGTCGCGCGGACGGTGGCGTACCGCTTCGCCTCGCACGCACTCGCCCGCGGGCCTGCCTGCCTCTTTACGGCCCAACACCTTCAGATCTGGCCCATTGCCATGTTTTTTCTGCAGGTTGCTATTCATTTTCAATAGATCTGTTTATGTCTCTTTACTTTAAATCGAAACAAAAATGATAATGAGTGAATCTTGCCAAACTAAAAATCACAGAGATAGATATACATTTTCTTAACCATATCCAACTTGTAGATCTAAGTTTTGAGCTCTATTTTAGGAGATATAAAAATAATGGCAGAGACACTCTTTAACACCATTTCTATCATAACTTGAGTTTTAAGTATCCAAATCTTGCAAACTCAACTGTTATGAGTAGCTCTTGATAATATCTATCTATTTCAGTTGGCCTTGTGTTAACTTGAGTTGTTATGTGAAAATGACATGCATGTTAGTTTTTAGGCCAGAGAGCACTTCTGTGAATTGTTTAATTTTATTGGTGATGAATTTTGATGTGAATCCAATTGTGTTGGTTTGCTAGTAACTAGGAGCACCTCATACTAGTTTTTCATGATGTTAGGAGTTACAGAATAGGATTGGTGCAATATTTAGTGTTTAGCTCTTTTCTGCATTTTATTGCTATGCCCTTATTTAAATTGTGTGTTATATTATTTTGTTATAAAATTGATTCCTAGCATGTGTAGGGTATTAGTACATGTTTTATTGGTGTTTTGAGTGTGTCATTATCATGTTAGGAAAATGTGTGTGAAAAGCATGTTGTTGTAGTATTTTTCCATATGGTTGTTTTCCTTGTTATATTAGGTTAAGTCTTGCATTTCTTCTTATGGGTATGATGTTTTTCATAAATGCTTTAGTATTTTTTTCCCTAGCATAGCTACTGTTATTTTAAAATATTATACTTGCTTGCATGCTTGGGTGAGCTCTAGATAGTTTTGGCTTGCCATGCTAGTTTTAGGTCATTTTTCTGCCATAGTAGTTATTTGCATGCTTAGTTTTTGATAAATTGTTTAGGTTGTTATTTTGATATTACTAGCATGTCTAGGTGTTGTTTTCTCTATTATTTGGATTCCATCTTACAGATCCATCATGTTAGAATAAATCATGCTTGATGATCTCTTATGGTTATGCATGTATGCATGTCTAAATAGCGCCTTTTGCATGTCTAGTTTTAACAGTTGTTTTGCTCCATGATTCTTTTCATGTATTTAGTGATGCCATGATATGTTTGGTATGGTTTTATCTATGTTATTAGGTTTCTTAGGTACTGGTTATATAAATTCTCCATGATTAGAAAAGCATGAGTTACTATGGGCTTATAGTATTGCTTGTTAATATTTTCCTATGCATGTGTATGTGTTCCTAGGTTGTTTTCTTGTTATTTTGCTCATCCTCATGAATGACCAGAGAGTCATTTAACCTTATTTGAGCATGATATGAGAGTGGAACACCCACTGGACTCATGCCATTTTGGTTGAGGATCCATAACATCAATTCTAGTGCTATTCATGTGTGTTGTCCGTGCATGTTTTGCTTGATGGTGTGCACCCTAGTATTTTTGTTTGTGAGTGTACTTGTTTGATGAAATGCTTGCTGTATGTTTACTTTTTGTCAAGTTCTTGCCTTTTTTTGGTTCTGATTGGGTGTTTTCCTTTTTGTATTTACGACGTTAGATAACGAAGACGGTATTATTTCCCGGAGAGGTTTTTATTGCAACTCTTGTTTATTTCAAGAGCAAGACCAAGACCAGTGCCAAGGCAAGCCATTATAAATGCTTGCTGTTGTTTTACTCATCATTATCTATCATGCATGTTTTACTTCTGAAGTTTTACAAAAGTTTGATTCAAAAACTATTCTTTTAAGTGGACTATACCACTATCTATTTTATGGATCTAATATGCTATATCCACTATATAATCTTGGTGTTACCAAGCCATTTAGACATTTTTGTATCATCACTTAATCCACTTAAGTCCCCTAGTGGACATTTTAACTTGATGTTTTTGGAAAGCAAAAGCTTGGAAAAACCCGAGGAAAGGTGGGACCTTGTCCGAGGGAGGTTTGTGAAGAAGGAAATGTTTTTGACTTGTTTTCCAAAAATGACACATAACCTAGTCTTCGCCGGACAACCAAGCCGTGCTGCCACATTACCCCAATATGGGAATGGGGTCTAGCTAATTGCTTGTCGGTGTTAGTCCGTGTCTACCTCAATGTGCTATAGGGGTTAGAGTCCCCCGAACCGAATTGTCGCCAGGAGGGAGAAATGGGACATTCAGAGTGTGGGGATTAAGTTCGCCACCGGTTGCAACAGTTGGGTCTCCTGCCATGGCAGTGTGTTGTCAGGGGAAACCGGATCGATCCGGCTGACTCACTCGGTGTCGGGGAGAACAAACCCAGTTGAAGAGGTAGTCATTTACTAGCACTGACATAGTGGATGGTTAGGACCAGTTATCCGATGTTTGCATACTGTCTTGGACAGTCCGTGGTTGTTCACGGCGGATGTACTGGATCTTGTGGATTGTGTACACCTCTGCAGAGTAAAACTATTCAGAATAGCCGCGCCCTCGGATATGGGCGGTTGAATGGCCATGTAGCTAGTATTGTGTCAATGTTTTCAAAAAGCTGGAAAAGTGTTTTGGAACTTGTACCTGGGAGGTACGTTGAAAGGGAATGATTGTACCTTTGAGGTACCGGATAAATGATGATCTTAAAGATGTGTTCTTTTCCAAGAAGTTTTGCAAAGAGAAATGTTTTCTTGATCTAGAATGTTTTATCAAAACCTTGTGGACATGCTTTATCTACAAGAGAAATGAAATATCTTTTGAAGTATCTTCTTCAACAAAGGAGAATTAAAACTTGTGCAACTATGATGAGTCTTAAATTCATCATGGCTAGTTGAGCCCTAATTAAAGCCTTCCTACCACCTTTATACCTGCATACTTGCATGTTTAGCTTTCATTTAGGGTGACTTGCAGGAGTACATTCAAACGTACTCATGAAAGGTTTCGTCCCTGGCTATTGTCTTAGCCAGACTTTGAGCAGAAACCCGGAGAACCTGAACAAGATGGTGTCGCTGACGGCTATGCGAACTAGGCACGTCTCCGAGTCAGTAGCCTGTAGGTGGTCAAGGCGTGACTTGGGTTTACCACGAGTGTGTTTTGCAAATCTTCCGATGTTTTTAAGTGTGTGTTCCTGCCCTGCGTGGCAGTTGTTTTCAACTGAGTCAAGTGACCAGTTGTGTAAGCCGTGTATTCGTGTAGTGGATGTTGTTATCTGCAATGCCAACTCGAGTATGTTGTTCACGACTAACTGATCTTGGGATCGTGAATGTATGCATACTGGAGGTCTCGGACTGCTAGTCTGGGGTCCCCACAATGTTTTTGTATGTGGTGTGCTTACTACTTATACATCTTGGTTAATCTAGTATGAGGTTGTTGGTTTGCACTCCATGTACTTGTGTTCTTTGTGTTAGAGCCTTCATTTCAAATCTTGTATTTTAGTTGGCTCTTTGGGAGATTAATGGTCTATCCCATTTTGGGGGAGTAATATGCTCTTGGCACTTTACTATACTAAAATGTGTGTACATGAGGAAAACCACTTAGTGTTGATATATCAATATTGTCTAGTATCTATGTGGTATGTCTTCCTCATGAGGAATTCAAATTCTAAAGTCCATTAAATTTCTCTAGTTGGATTTATTTTCTTTGCCTCTTGTTAAAAAAAGGATTATCACATTATGGGGGAGTAATAAGCTATGTGCATATTACAAGCCTATAAAATGTGAACAAGTGAGGTATTGCCACCTAGAATTGATATTGTTAGTTATCTTGTTCTTATGTGGCATGATGCTCAAACAAGTTCCATGTTTTCTTAAAATGTGTTTTGTCTCTCTTCTTTTGGTATCTTGTTTGTGAGAGTTTCTTGGTGCTTTGCATTTTCGGTTCTTATTTGAAGCCTTCAAGAATCTCTATCTAAGCATGTTTTTCTATTCCTATCTTTTGTCACATGCTTATGTTTTGTGAATATGATTGTGAACAAATTACCACCGAGAAATATCTCCATACATCTCTTGTCTTTGACAAGTTATAATAATTTGTGGTAAGTTTATTGATCATATTTACTTTGGCCATTGCTCTAAAATTTCCTTGTTTCTTGCCAAGGATTTTTTTGGTTCAAACTCCTTTGTGTCTTCCTTGCTCTATTCAAAAAAAAATTATGCTTTCTTGAGTTAGGAAAAGCAATGATCCCATCGTGCACTTTCATTCAAAGTCATACATCTTTGTGTTGCATTTCTTGGGGAAGCTATCCTACTTTGAGTAGAACACAATTCTTTAATTGGTATTGCATCTTATTGTTTTTCTTGATCTTGACTAGTGTTAGAACAATATATATGGAGAGTAATGATTCCATTGTGTGCATCTTGTATTCAAATTCAGTATCAAAATTAATGAACTATTATTGGAAGAACTATCCTATATGTATTTGAACACTTGTTGTCTTGAAATTGGTATTTTATCCCAATGACTTGTCTCTTTGGAAGACGAACATTTTTCGTCTCGGTACTTTGTGTAGCGTTCCCACATTTAAGTAATGTAAGGACACCTATGTTAGTGTGCTAGTCCCTGGATCAAATGCTAGCACCACTGTACAAAATGAAATATCATGCAAATGCATCAAATTCTATTACATAGCATGATCCAGTCTTTACAAAATAGTATTACAACTTGCATAGTCTTATAAGACTAGCATAAAACAGAACTACAACGGAAAACATAGTACAACATTGAGCCCACCTTCTTCATGTTCCACATGCAAAAACATGTTGGCGATAGACTCGAGATCCTGAACGAAACCTCACTCGTCTTCAGATTCATCTGGAATATGGAATATGCAGCCACAAGGGAGTCAATACAATTTAATGTATTGGCAAGTAACACTATGGTGGATATAAATGGCAAGACTAATACTACATGCATATTTGGCTGAGTGGAGTTTTGGCTAAGTTTGCATAAAGCTATTTTTGTCCTATATTTGATAAATCATTGAAAAAACTTTGAAAACCAACATGGGTAGACACACCATGTAGTTTGGTAAAGGCATCATGGGTAGACACACCATGATGTTTGAAAATCATCATGGGTAGACACACCATGAGTTTGAAAAGGTAGCACATAGGGGCAGACACACCATGTGCTCTAGGAAAATGTTTCTACAATATTTTAATTCATTCAGAAAAGATGAGGAGATTCTTCTATCCATCCTTGTCCAGCTGCTCGAAGTCGTCCATTACCGGGACACATCATAGTTTCTAACTCTGCAGAGGTTGTGCACTTTCACCCTTTGTCTTCAATTAGCCCAAACATCCTATACACGCGGAGTGCATCATGGAAAGGAGAGAATTGAGACGAGATCTTTCAGAAGAAAGAATTCAACCCATCCAGCAAGACCCGTTCCACCTATAATTCTGCTACATCTTCATGTCAAGCAAGGGCTGAACTCTCACAACTTAGTTGATCAAGACAGAGCCCATATGTCAAAGGGCTGCACGGAAAGCTACTAAACTTAGAGGGACTTAGGAATTCCTGGGTGGCAAACCACAAGTGTACCCTCAGGTGACAACCACCACATCCATGGCCCTGGGAGTGACCCAGGTGACAACCACCATGGACATGGCCCTGAGTAGCCACTAAGCATAATCCAAGCAATCACCAATCCACCCAGGTGTTTCATTGATTGTTATACTTAGAATTTTTCCACAACATTAAGTAAAACAAATTTGTAGCAAGGCTAAGCACTAAGTCTCCATAATAACAAGTCTAAGGGATTGCTACGCACTACTTGGGATTTGCATAGCATAATAATAACTTAGTAAAAATTCCCTATCATGCATACTACTCAAAAACACTAGTAATGCATAGTAAAAATATGGGAGATTTGATGGTGTGTTACTTGCCTTTGAATTTGGTGAAGAACAATCACCTCCTTTCACAAAAGAACGTTCTCTACGTACAATCTAAACATTGAAAACACAACAACAGAGTAAACAAGCATGCAAATAAATGAAGAAAACACACAAAGCAATAGATATAGCAATGAAAACATGTGAAGACATTTAGTTTCAATGCTCAAAATAAAATAAGTACTTGTAGTTAGAGTTTTCCATTAGGGACTATGGGTTGGTCTTCGATAAAAAGATCACACAAAGGTCTAATCTATTTTTGTCTTGTTTTCTAAAGTCCTCCTTTTCCTCCTTGAGTTTCTTCTGATGTTAAGTCTTCAATGGCCTTGCTTGTAGTTTCTCCTTATTGAGTATAGGGACTTGTACAAAAATAGAAATAGATGGGATTGCTAGAGTTCCCTAAAAGTACTTGTAAAATCTTCTCTTCTTCTTCTTCATTTTCTGGGAGGGTATTCTTCTTGATTTGTCTCCTTGTTGAAGTTGTTCTTCTTGATGAGATCCTTGTTGAAATCTTGGTCAAAACTCTCATCTCACTTGGGAAAATAAATTCCAAGTCCTAGGCAAAACACTAATCATACTGAAAACAAATTCTAAGTATATTGGTAAACAAATTCTAAGTATTGGAAAACAAATTCTAAGTCTTCACATGATTGGTCTCGGAAAATCTCCATGTTCTTTTGTAGCTTCCTCCTTGGTGGTGACTTCATTGAAATCTTCTAACACTTGTTGGTTTTGGTACAACTAGGGTTTTTATTCATCTAACTTAGCCATAGCACAAAGTCTAAGAGAACAGAAAAGAAACAGGAGGAAAGACTTAGAGAAAAAGATGTGGTTTGGTCCTCCTGAAGTTCCTCTAAGTGGTCCTTCTTTTTGCAGATGCTTCTGAATTTGCCAAGTCGTTCATGAGTCTTCTAGCTTCATGTTGAAAATATCTTCAAGTCCCTTGTAGCATCCTCTCCATGGCTTTTCACTAAATCAAACTTAGTGGTTTTTTTAACTAAGAGGGTCAATTAGGAAAAATGACTTAGAAATATTCTAAGTGCTTTGGTTTTGTTCTCTCTGGTCTAAGGTTAGTCCTTAGCACAAATTTGCTAGAGAAAACATATTGAAAATAATTACATAAAATAAACTAAATCAAAAATAGTAAATGAGCACAAAACTCTAAGGCAACATCTTTACACTTAGCCAAAATATGATTTTGGACATTGGGGACTGCTAGTACATGGCCTAGGTTTACAAAAATATTTTGTTTACAAAATTTAAATTTATAGAATTTAAACTATGCCAAAAATGACCAAACAAGCATATTTGAATTTGAATATATTTAACATAGTCAAATTTGAATTTAGACAGTACTAAAATATTCTACATGTTCATGGCTTCTCAAAAAGTCCAAGTTTTTTCAAATTGAATTTATAGATCAAAAGTTATTAGCAAAACAAGATTTACAAAGATTCAACAATAGCAAGTGTGTGCACGTATCAAATTTGACTTTTCTTGATTCTAAAGTGTTCTACACAATGTGCTAATTTCAAAAAGTACAAAATTATCAAAATTGGACTTACAGAACTAAAGTTGTGGAATTTTGAAGTTTTGCAACGTTTTCTGGAATTTATAATAGGTTTAAAATTGAATTTGACGAGGGTTTAACTGGGCTGACGCAAGCAGGCGACGTGGCGCACTGCGATTGGTGCGGTCCGGAAGGCTGACGCGGCGGCGCTGACTAGGCTTGACTCAGCGCTGACTTGCGCCACGCGGCAAGGTACGATTGGCCAAAAACGATTCAGTAAGTCCCTTGTTTCTGTCCACCCGACCGGGATCCGACGGCAGGGGAGAGGAGTTGACTTACACTGCATGGTCTCGCCGGAGACGGGGAAGGTGGCGGCGCCGGCATACGGCCGTGGATGGCGGCGGCGTTGTGGTCGACTCTCGGATGTGCAGAGGGCACAGACGAGCTCCAATCGTTTCCTCGATTCCGGTGGTGGGCTCGGTGTGGGCTGGAGTGGCCTGAGGAGTTGGCGGCGATGTTCGCCGGAGGTGGTCGGAGCAGGGATGGTTGTGGACGGCGGCAGCGATGCAGGGCCTCCCCGGAAGCGTTGAGGGCACCAGGGTGATGCGCGCGACGCGGTGGTCTTCTCTGCTTCCTTGCCTCCCCCTCCCAAGGCGTGGAACGACGACGACGACGCTTCCCGACGCGGCGGCGGATCTCGGCGAGGAAAACAAATCGTGGCGGCGGGGTCGAGCTTGGAGCTCCAGGGCTGGTTGGTGGACCTCGCGCGAGCGCGCGTGCGATAGATTAGAAAATGGCAGGGGGAGTGGGCCGGCCCGGGAGAAAGTAAGAGGAGTTGGGCTGCTTGTGCATGTCTCTTTTTTTTCGTTCTCTCTCCATTTATTTATTTTTCCTATTTTCTTCAATAACCAATATCTTTTAAAATATGGGTCCAAATAACCTCAAACAAAAACCTATGGTTTTGTACAAACAAAATCTTTGAAATGAAAACATTTTTGTGTTGTTTTAACACACTCGAAAGAATTATATTCTCAAAATGTGATGAACCTACTAATAGCTACTTAGTACCATTTTTAACTAGGAAAACAATTTCTTTGCAAAATTACTTATTTTTAGAATTTAGGGTTTTAGAAAAAACAGAGTCATTTGGATTACCCTTTCAAATAACATTGAAATGATACTTTATACTTTCTTTGTGTTGTGTTTTACTGGTTTTTGGTGGCTTGCATTAGAGGAAAACATTTTTTTTTTTTGTGATTTTTGAGTTTCTCCAAAAATCAGGGATGTTACACTTTGTGTGCCATCATGAAAAGTGTAGAGGGTTTGTTTATTCTTTGATGTTTATTTTGTTATGTTCTCTATTTAGTTTCCTAAATCATGTGTTGATTTGGGGTTTTAATATAATTTGGACACTTCGTTTGATTTTATCTCTTGTGAAAGCCTTCTTTGTTTTAATTGGTATTTTGTCCAATTTGTATCTTGTTTGGTTCTTGAAAGTTTTGTGCATGTATATTTACTATGTATATCCTTTGACATGCTTACTTTCGTTGATCCAATATATAGGATAAACTCCATCAAATCCTAAATGGCTAAGATGTGCATGAAATTCAAATTCATATTAATATGCACATATTTATGTGGAGTTTGTCCTATGTATTGTAGTTCTTCTAACTACTTTGGACCCAATGATTTTGGGAACCATTTTGTACTTGATTTTTTTTAGGTACAATGGAGATTCATTGGTTGCTTTCTCCATTCATAAGGAAGGTGCTCTTACCATGGTATTATAGGAGTCAAGCTATGATGATTATCAAACTCGCATCCTCTTCATCACCAATGTCGTCTCGGTAACAAGTATCTATTCCATGCATACATTTCTAGCTTTCAACCTTGTGTAGGTTGCATCTTGGCATGAATTCCATTTGTTGCATTTCATTTGGTTCTTGCAAATGTCTTATCAAAAGCATCTTTATTGCAACTATGATTAAGCCGGGATGATTACATATTAAGGGGATGTTTATATTCATTTTCATGATTCACCAATCCCAATTATATTAATCTAGAAACTTCTACTTGAAGTCTCGCATATGCAAGATTGGTGAATTCTCAAAAACCATTTGAATATTTTGTGATATGCGTTACCTTCCTCAGAGCATTCCAACTATCACTTTTCCCTTGTGATATTTGTGATGCTTTGATGAGTTTTTTGATTGTTCATCTATATCCCCTTAAGATTAAACTAATCTTAGAACTTTTCTTTCAAGCAAAAATCTTATTGGTATATTTATGAAGCTCTCTTGGATATCATGTTCTTCTCCTTTGTACCTATTTTGTGTGTGCATGTTTCTTTGTGGATATATATCTTTGTGATTGTTGTCCACTTAGAAACTTATACACACGAGAATAGTTACATATTTAATTGATATTCTTTTTCTTTAGTGACCACGTTTTATTGCTATATATTCCTTGGTGGTTCTTAAAAGGCACAAGCTTTGATTTTCTTTTGGTATTCCTTTTTCATCTTAATAAGCTTGTGGACCTATGTGTTTTATCATTTGTTGGTTTGTGTGTATGGGAAAGATATGATATGCACTATGTGCCTCATATATTGAAAGACTATGTTGATGATTTTATCATCCTATTAGTCTCCTAAAAATGTTTTTTCGTTGTCACACCCATCTATTTTGGTTGAGTAAGTCTTTATTTGGCGCTTCTTGATCTTAATTGTTCAACTTTTGTTTGTTTTCAAGTTGCTTTGCTTCATTTCCAATCTATTCTCTTGCTCTTGTTTGTGTTAAAAATTATCTAGAAGGGAGTGATGATTCCATGTTGTGCACATTATATAGTAATTCAAATCTAACATTGTGCATGTACCTTGGGGAGTTCCCTCTTGATTTTTAGAACACTTGGTTGATCTTATCATAATATTGATTTTGGTAAATCGGTGTTTCGGATCCTTTGGTTGGTTGCTTCTTTGTGAAAGTATCCTTCAATTTGACATTGCTTGTAAATCTTTGGATCCATAATTTAGTTTGATCTCCCTCCATCTATACATAGTTGGATATATGCTCTTGATTTCAGTCATATCATGAGGAATGCATACACTATGGGGGATCTCTTTTTATATTGGCCTTCTAATCTTTTTGCCCATTTCGGCAATGGATGCCAATGGAGGAGAAGTTTAGAGGGTTTAAGGTAATTCGGTTATATGCTTTAGTTTCGTTCTTAAGCATTTGCCTTCCATGCTATTGCATCCTTGCTCTTTGTTTTGCATGGTTGCTTAATTCATCATATAAACCCTCGTCAAAAGGGATTGCCATCAATTACCAACCTGGGGGAGATTGAAAGCGCATGGTGCCCCCATATGTGGTTTTGGTAATTAATGACAATCCTTATGGACTAATGTTTGCATTGAGTTATCCTTGTAGATCTTGTCCATAGGAAATAATGGAGTTCATGTGTTGAACTCTATTAGCTTCCTTGATGGCCATTGTTATATTCAAGCATTTATATGAAGAATGGTCATGGTTTGAGTTGAGATTATTGCTAGTGTGTCTTGAAGAAAATGATTAGGTGATCTTTCATTATCATCTTCAAGACATCATTATTTGAAGTGAGAAGCAAAGATACAAGGTTGATCAAGAAAGTGATCAACACACAAAGCTACAACATATACCAAGTGGGATTATGTATCTCATGGTATGGTAAGAAATTGTCAATATAGCTTTGTGAACTAACCCATGATGTGTGTGTGTGGAATCTCTATGTGTGGTTAGGTATCTTTCCATGGGAATGAACCAAAAGGAAGATTTCATATAGCCCATGGTCTATGTCGTCGTCAAGCGGTGTTCGTCATCTAGCTTGACGTAGAAGCTCAAGTGAAGCATCTAGAAGAAATCCTATGCTTGATGCTTGCCACCCTTTTGGAGATTATGGCCTTGTGAAGATTTGCCGACAAGGGTCTCTCCCATAATGGTGTATGGGGGAGCTAGTCTCTCCCATAATGGTGTATGAGGAGCAACTTGCAAGTCTTCATCAAGCGGAGCTTGTGCTAGCAAGCGCAATCAAGAAAGAAGATCCAACTTGAGAGAGTCAAGATCGTCATCATCTAGCTCAAGTGGAATGCTAAAGGAAAAGGTATAATCTTGATAGGTTTTCTATTTTACCGGTCTCGTGTCTTTGGGAGACCGGGTTATAGGATAGATAGTCGTACTATCAAGAGGGGCTCTCAAGTGAGTAACTTGATCGAATCGTTTTGGAGAGCTCAAACCTTTGCATACTTTGCATATCATATTTCTTGGTTCTTATTTGGCTTTTTTATCCTTTGGGTTTTAGTGCTAGTCGTGATCTTCATTACAAGCCTTGGTTTCTCGAAAACGGATTTCGTATGAAAAAACTTGTTGCTTTTTCGGTGGTGAAAATATTCCGTTCGAATTTGAGAATGTCCCCACACCTTTCATGTGTGATACTGCTTGCTGTTATCTTTCCAATGCAATGGGATTTACCTCGTTCGGAGTTCATTTGCAAAAGTTATGAAGTTTCTAGTTCGGCCTCTTTGTTTCAGAAGCCAACCGGATTATTTTGGGCAACCGGATATTCCGGTTAGGATAGTTTTGGTCCATATTCGGGACAGAGATGAGCCGGATTATTTGGTATCGAATTATTCATCTCAGACCGGATATTCCGGTTGTGGAAATTTTGCTCGAAAACGGCTAAGGACTGGAGTCAAAACTGACAGAAGTGAACCGGATTATTTGTACCGGGTTATTCAGGAGGAACCGGAATATCTGGTTCAGCTGCCTGTTCGGGACAGAACCAGACCGGATTATTGGTACCAGATTATTCATATTAGACCGGATATTCCTGTCGGACCGGAATATCCGGTCCAGTTTTGGACCAGAATATCCTGCTTACTCTGCACACAAAACGGCTAGTTTTTGTGGGGACCTATTTAAGGGCGTCTGCTTCCCCATTGGTCCCCAAGCCTCCAAGCACGAAATTTCCTCTCTCCCCACCATTGTTGACCTTGGATAGCTTGCGCCTCTCCCAATCCCTCCTATGATTCTTGCATATCTTTGAGGGAGAAGTGAGAGGAGATCTAGATCTACATTTCCATCAATCCATCTTCCTTCTTAGTGAGGGAAACTTAGTAGATCTTGATCTTGAAGTTCTTGGTGTTTCTCCTCCTTTGTTCTTCCTCTCTTATTCCCCCCATAAGCATTTGTTGCTTTGTTCGAATTTGAGAGTGAAGGATTTGAGCACTTGTGCTCTTGCCATTTGCATCGGTTTGCTCTCTCCACGAGGATTCGTGGAAGTTGAAAGTTTGTGAGGTTGTTACTCTTGGGTCTTGGACCCTAGACGACTTGTGGTGTTCTTGGGAGCCTCCAATTGAGTTGTGGATGTGTGCCCCAAGATTGTGGTGACACCGAGAGCCTCCAATTAAGTTGTGGATGTGTGCCTCGGGTTTGAAGGTTGCCAATAGTGAAAGGTGAACTAGGCCTTTGTGCGGGGGTTCATCAGAGAATAGGGTGAGGCCTTTGTGGCGTTGAGTAGGCCTCTTGTGGCGAGCTCACACCCCTCCAACGAGACGTACTCCCCTTGTGGGAGGAACTCGGGAATACATCATCGTCTCCGTGTGCCTCGGTTATTTCTATACCCGAGGTTTTTACTTATGCAATTTACATTGTGATAGCCTTCGAGCTTCAAGTTATATATCTTGCTATCACCTTGTTACTTGTCTTGCTTAGCATAAGTTGTTGATGCACCTAGTTGACCCTAGAATATTTAGGTTGTTGTGCTTGTTAATTTAAACACATAGCTTATTTCCGCATTTAGCAAGCCTTAACTGGAAAAGTTTTAATCGCCTATTCACCCCCCCTCTAGGCGACATCGTTGTCCGTTCAGCTTTACCTACTCGGCCCGAATCTCGGGGACTAGGTGGTGGATAGAAGAGAAGGGGTAAAGAGGAAAGCTGGCAACTCGAAAAGCAACTCGGAAAAGTCAAAAAAGGAAAGGCACTTACTCGGTTGGCTTTTTCAATATCTTTAGTAGCCTTACGCAGGTCCAACAACTTATGCGCTAGAGTGCTGCTGTTGGAGGTCATTGCCATGGTAACAGGACCAATATCGGCCTTGTTCCACGCCTGCCAGTAGTTGTCAAGGTTCCTCAGCTGGACACCGTCCCATTCGGGACGGCCGAATTTCTTGATGTCCGAGTCCCTCTCAATAAATCCTATCCGGTCAAGGACAGTATCTAGGTCTTCTGGGAACTCGGACTCATCCTCTGCGCGGGGAGTGTTGTCTCGGATGGTCAGGGAAGTGCTCTTTACTTTGGATCCGGAAAGGGCCAGGGCCTTCCACTGCTTCAGATCAACCAACCGCTCGGCCTCTTGCGACATCTTGATCTTGTGCAGCTCCTGCAGCTCGACCCAATATTCCGGGAAGTTGGGGGGCTTGTTGGTGACACTGGCATCCGAGCCAGGAGCTTGTTCTTCAGCAGGGGCAAATTTGATGTTGGTCTGTACCAGCTTGGTGTTCAGATTAGGGGCTTTTGCCTGCTTAAGCTTGTTGAGGGGCCAGTCAGTCTTCTTGGGTGGCGGTAGCTGCTGCGCGGGTTGCCCGCCTTTCTGAGCGCCTCGCTTCTCGGGTGGTGGCGGACCGGTTTGCCCTGTGCGCCGTTTGGGTTGCACCCTAGTTGGCTAAGAAGCCATCTTTGCCGTTGAGGGTGCTGGATGCTTCTTGGAGATGGGCTCGGAAGCTTGCTGTCGTGGTGGAGGCATCTTCTTGGTTGGCGGCGCCTGTGGCTGGCCAACCGGCGCAGCACCAGGCTGTGCTTGGTCTTGACGTGATGGCTTCTCCGCAACCCGGTCCTGCGCGGGCGAGGTCCTTTGCTACTGGTCGATGGGGATCTCTTCCCGCTGCTCGGCACCGGGATCTGGCCGCTCCATGGCGGATTCTTTTTGCCGCTGCTCGGCAGTGTCATCTCTGGGCTCCTCAGCGGAGGCCGCAGGGGGCGATGGTGGTCTGTCGGTGGTGGTTTCCTCGGCAGCCCGCTGAGGGCTAGGCTGCGGCTGCTCTGGAGCATGATCGGTCTCCATCTCGGCGCCAATGTTCTCGGCGCCTAGGTCATGCTCTTCTCGACGAGGGGAGGACATCTGCGTCCTGCCCTATGGTTGTTTGTTCCCCTCATCATCGGAGAGCTCCACCACGTCTCGTGGCGCGCTTCTCTTAGGGGCTGGTGCGGTGGTGGCCTCGGCATCAAGTGCCTCGCTGAGAGAAGACAAAGAGAGAAGAAATAGAGTCAAAGGGGTGCACAGAAGAAGAAGAGCAGAAGGAAAACAGAGAAAAATATGTAACACAAGTAAGAAGGACAGCTTGGAAGCACTTACCCTCAGCAGTAGGGTGTCGCACCCTGGCTTCTAAGGGATACTCATCGTACGAACTGGATAGTAGGTGCTTGGATTATGGGGCCTAAATGCTCCCACGTCCCAGCTTCCTGGTAGGCCTGCGCTTATGCGCGACAACACAAGCCCTACTATTCCACCGTCGATGTAAACTATCCATTAGGAGTCACCGGCACTACCGTCGACGTACTTCATAACAAGCACGCACTGTACGTCAACAGCTTTGAACGAATGATTATCACAACTTATCTCTACGACACAAAAGATAGAAATAAAGTTGCAACTGGCCTTCACTAAGGCAGAAATAGCGAATACAATCATCCAGAGGACACATGTCCCAACATATCATCCATTACAACAGCGGAAGCAATCAAAGGGGTCTGAGTACAGACAAATCCAACAGGCTTAAGAAGCCGGAGAAAATAAATAAGACGAAGCCCATCCACGTAGGTCCTGGATCCAGCCCTGGTCCAGCTAACTACTCGTCTGCAGTCTCGTCGAACTCCACAAAGTAGCCATCCTGGTGATCATCGTAGCCGTAGTCGTACTCTGCGTAAACCACAGCCCCAACGGGGTCAGTACATCCAAGTACTGGCAAGCAAGACTCACAGTTCATCAAAGAGTACCCGTCAACACAAGCATTGATGCTTGGGATCAACGGAAGAAAGGGGTGATATGAAAGTTGCTGCTGGCTGCTCTAACCAACTACAGAAAATAACTACAAGTTCCGGCTAACAGAAAAGATAAGATCGAGGATTGTAACCAACTGAAAGATAACTTCAACCAAACCCATCCTGGATCTCGCCCCTTATCCAAAGAAGCAATCCGAGGATAACTCACACAGGTGGATTAAAGGTGAATCAAGTTATTGTGTGAATAAACCTATTACTAGTCAAGTTATTAATCATGGGGTGTAACATGTTTGATCATTATGTTTAAGTTGTCCTGAGTACTTGTTAGCCAGTACTTTCACCAAGTAATCCATAACCGCGGAAAACACGGCTTCTCGAGAAGATTATCCCTGCAGGGTTGCACCAATTTGGCCGTACACGCAAGAATAACCCGCCAGATGGGATGCCTCCCACCAAGCGGGGTACTCTACACAACCAACCATTCTCCGCATCAAGCCCAAAGCACCTTGGGCGCACGGCTAATCGAGCCCAGAAGAAAATGGACCCTCATAGCACTCTAAGAACGTGTCCCCCTATATGCCGACTACAAAAGTTCCACCCTGCGCTGGGCTCGCAAAAACATGCATGCGGCAAATAGAAAGCACGAACTAAATGAGATGATTTGGACGAGATGCGAATCAGGTCGAGTTGAGGGGGGCGCCCATACTCGCTTCCCACATGCGGGTAGTGCGCTCATCATGGATCAGTAGACAAGACCCTTTTCCTATTAGGGTCGACACTAGCAGGCTCCAAAACCTCTCATGGGCCTCCTACCGGTGCCTTATCATCAAATTATTATTACCATTAGCAATTAACAGGATTGATTGATTAACATCGAGCCCCCGGTACAATTAATAAGATAGTAAAAGTAGTAACCGACAACAGACTCGAGTAAAAGGAACCCTAAGCATGCTAGATAATACTAAGGCACAAACAAAGGCTGTAGGTATGGAGGTGAGGCAGTATCATTGGTTCAGGGTATCATGTGATAGGTTCGGAGAACAAGCAACGATACATAGGGCTAGCAATAGTAGACAAAAGGATAGTATCGACAACAAGTGTGGAAAGGAACTCGATGATTCATGTGAGTGATAACTTGCCTGGCAGCTCAGTAGCCGGGTACTGGGCTAGGTCCTGAGTAGTGGTGTCGTAAGGATCGTCGGTCTCAACGTAGTCGTCGTCTAACCGAGAAGAAGCAAACAAACAAAACAGGAATGTAAACAACCATTGCCATGGCATTGTGCACAATCAAGATGATGCATGACAATTTGATAGGTGCATCTAGATAAAATGACTAACATGATAGCACAAATTAAATGGACCCATATGCAAGGGTTGCATATGGAAAAGGATCCATTGAAACCATTGGAACAATTGATTTACAACTATTTATTAGGTGTTAGTTGTTATCATGATGCATGCATGATGAATAACAATAACATAACAATTTAAATGCAATTGGAATGATAGTTAACAATTTAGAAAGGCAGTTATTAAGTTTGGAATTTTGTTACTTAAACATGGTACACAAACAATTATTGTTTTCATCAAGTTAGGGTGTGCAAAACAATTTACAAATTTTATATTTGAAAAGGTTATCAAATTTTAGTTGGATTACATGTTTCACATTTTGAAATTGGACTTTGGATTATTTAGTTAGGAATTAAACAATATTAAACAAGTTTTAATTGAATTTAAAACAAGCTTAAATATTAATTGAATTTTATTTGTTCAAACCATAAATTCAAATCCACATTTGAAAAGTTCACACTTTGGTGGTTTGAAAACATAATTTGCATGTTTAAAAATATTTTATATTAAGCAAGTTATGATTTTATCAAATTTAATTGAATTAAACAAGGTTTAAATTGTTTAGGCAATTTAAATTGTTCAAACCAGAAAACAATTTTTATATTTGAATAGAACATTCAAAAAGGTGTGAAAAACATATTTTATTTGTATTATTTGAAAACAGTATGAATTAGTTATGAATTATTTCAATTTGCACTTGAATTATTCAAATTTGAAATTTAAAAGTATTTTGAAAATTCAAAACAGAACACAAATAGTCTAGTTGGAAAGATTATGAAATTTTGAGCAATAAACATATAAAGTTTGCATTTGTTGGATTTATAAAATGGAAGATATTGAATTTCAAAGTTTATTGCTTTAAACTGTTATTTAAAAGGAAATAGAAATTTAAACAGATTTGCTTTTAAACTTTTGTTACCGCACTGGAAGCGTACCCACACGCTGCCAGTGGGCCCCGTGGCAATGTGTGCATGCGTGGCAGAGGGAGACGCTGACAGGGGGCCCTCCCTGTCAGCGGAAGGATCAAAAAGATGGGATTTTTCTCCCGGGGCAGCGCGGAATCGAACCCGCGACCACCCCCTGCGCGCATAGAGGCAGTACCACTGCGTTAACTGAACGTTGCTTGTCAGCAAGGGAGGTGGATACAGGTTAACGTTCCTTCGCTGCGTTAACTGAATTCGACTGACAGAAACATGCCTCGCCGGTGTTGAGCCACGGATGCACTCGTTGCGGTGGTGGATGGTGGCGGTGCAGATGGACGTGTGCGTGTCGTGCACGATGCTGTGGTGGTGTAACGGAGGGGACGAGAGGGAAAGAACGGGGAGCTCACCGGGAGGTGTCCGTGGTGGTTCTGACGACGGAGGCTGCCGCGGAGGGAACGAGGACGACGGCGAGGGTGTAGTGCTTCTCCGGCGTGGCTCGGGTGTCCAGCGGGTAGAGGATGGTGGTGGCGAGATGTTCCCGTGCTCAGATGACGGCGAGAGGCCCTGCAACGACGACGTCCTCCTCGGGTTCAGAACATGGCGCACGGTGGCCGGAGAGGGAACGGATCGCGGCGGCGGATTAGGGCTTACCGTGGGGTTCTCTGGTGTGCAAAACGGAGAGGAGATGGTGGCGGTCTCGTTTTGGTGGCTGCGGGTGGTGGAGGTGGTTCAGGTAGGCGGTGCCATCGAGTTCTTCAGAGCTCCCGTCGCCGGTGAGGTTGCAGCAGAGGAGCGATCTTGCCGGGGAAGCAACGGATGGCGGCGGCGGCGAGGGAAAGAGGGCAACTAGGGTTAGGGTAGGTGCGGGAGGTGCCCTAGGGCTCTTATAGAGGCGCGGAGTCGCCTGGTGGCCGCCGGAATCGCGTCGGGGTTGCGGTGGCACCGGTGGATTGCCGCCGTACCGCGAGACGAACGAGAAAAAGGCGATCGGCGCGAATCTTGACGCAACGAAGCGTTAAGTGGGGAGAGCGGGCTGGGTCGCTGCGCGCGCGTAGGCTTAGCGGGCTGGGCTGCTGCTTGTCTGCTGCGCGCGCTGTAGGTTAGCTGCTTTTTATTTTTCTCTGTTTTATATTTTTTTGCTGAAACAGTTTGTGGAATAAATTGTTAAGGTTTTGGTTAAAGAAAAATCCAGAAAAATTTAGTTAAGCTTTTTAAGTAATTAGCAACCACATTCCAACTTTGGATTCCAAAAATTTAGTTTTAAAATGATAGTTTGCATTGAACCCAAATTTAGAGGAATTTTAATATTCATAAACCATTAAGGAAACATGCTTTGGAATAGGGTTACCCCTTAGGGTTTTGGAAGGGTTTAAAGAGGGAAAATTGTGTGGTGACTTTTATGGTTTCAAAAGGTACTGAATTTTAAGGGTTGGTTTGAATTGGAAATGATTTGGATTTGATGATTTAAATTAATTGATTGGAATATTGGTTTGATTAAAACCAACAATTTGAGCAGTGATCATAATTGAATTATTTGGAAACAATGAAAGGTTTTGTTTTGCAATTCTTTGTTTGAAAGGATTGTAACAGACAAGTGTGAAAACAAGGTTTGATTCATTATGAAAACAATGCAAACATAAATAAAACAAATGCAATGAGATGATGACATGATGCATTGCTTGAAAGTAAACAAGAAATTGAACCACTAAGGGATGTTTTCATACTTGGATGTTACAAAACGCCCCCCCTTGAAGGAATCGCGCCCCGAGATTCCCTACTGAGATGTGAAAAGGTCCGGATACTTCTTGCGAAGATCCTCTTCGGTCTCCCACGTTGCCTCTTTATCGGAATGATGCGACCATTGGACTTTCAAGAACTTGGTGCTCTTGTTGCGAGTCTTACGCTCGGTCTCATCGAGAATACGAATAGGGTGCTCCTCATAAGATAGATCATCTTGCAGTTCAATGGAATCATGATCAACTGCACGATCTGGATCTTTGAAACACTTCTTGAGTTGTGACACGTGGAACACATCGTGCACTTTGGATAGTTTTTCTGGAAGTTCAAGACGATAAGCATTTTCTGCACGCCTCGAAAGAATGTTGAAAGGACCAATGTATCTCGGTGCAAGCTTTCCTTTCACACCGAAACGATGAGTGCCTCTGAGGGGAGTTACACGGAGATATGCCTTATCACCAGGTGCATAGACCATATCCCTGTGCTTGCTATCATAATAGCTCTTCTGACGAGACTGAGCAATCCTGAGATTGTCACGAATGATACGAACTTTCTCCTCGGCTTCCTTAACAATGTCAGGGCCTAAAAGTGAACGTTCACCAGCTCCAGACCAATTGATTGGACTCCTGCATCTGCGACCATACAGTGCCTCAAATGGTGCCATGCCTAGGCTTGCCTGGTAGCTGTTGTTGTAGGAGAATTCAGCATATGGAAGGCAATCCTCCCATTTCATGCCAAAGGAGAGACCACATGCTCTGAGCATATCCTCGAGAATCTGATTGACTCTTTCGACTTGCCCTTGAGACTGAGGGTGATAAGCTGTGCTGAACAGAAGTTTAGTGCCCAATGCTTCTTGAAAGCTTTTCCAGAAATGAGAAGTGAAGATACTTCCACGGTCTGAGCTTATTTCCAATGGAACACCATGAAGAGGAACAACCTTTGCTGTGTAGAGCTCTGCTAACTGGCTAGCTGAGATAGTTTCCTTTACAGCATAGAAGTGAGCAACCTTAGTGAGACGATCAATAACAACGAAGATTGCATCGTTGCCCTTTTTGGACTTTGGAAACCCAGTAACGAAGTCCATTTCAATCATGTCCCACTTCCACTCATGAATTTTTAGAGGTTGGAGTAGACCTGCTGTCTTCTGATGGACTGCCTTAACACGTTGACAAACGTCGCATTCAGAAACGTATTGAGCAATTTCACGTTTCATGCCAGACCACCAATACAGAGTCTTGAGATCCTGGTACATCTTTGTACTTCCAGGGTGAATGGATAGAGGAGTTTCATGAGCCTCCTTGAGAATGATATCCTTGAGACTTTGAATCTGAGGGACTGCAATGCGTCCTTCGAAGAACACAGTTCCCTTGTCATCAATTGAGAAGGACTTGAATTTATCATTGCCTTCCTTGATTTGCTCTACCATCTTCTTGATTTCATTATCACGAAGTTGTTCAGAACGAATCTTGTCCTTGAGAGTTGGGCTGGCTGTCAAGCTAGCAAGGTATCCTTCAGGAACAAGACCAAGGTTCAGCTTCTGGAATTCTTCATGAAGTGGAGGTTGGCTTTCCATGATCATGAGATTATTGCAATAGGATTTGCGACTGCGAGCATCGGCCATAACATTAGCCTTGCCTGGAGTGTAAGAAATGGTGAGATCAAAGTCTTTAATCTTCTCAATCCATCTCCTTTGCCTGAGGTTCAGATCTGGCTGAGTGAAGATGTATTTCAGACTCTTATGATCGGAAAAGATTTCAGTTTTGTTACCCAACAAGTATTGTCTCCATTTCTTGAGGGCAAACACAACTGCTGCAAGTTCAAGGTCATGAGTGGGATAGTTTTGCTCATGTGGGTTCAACTGACGTGAAGCATAAGCCACAACTTGACGTTCTTGCATAAGAACTGCTCCTAGGCCTTGGAGAGATGCATCACAGAAAATCTGGAAAGGTTTGGTAGTGTCGGGGCCAACTAGAACAGGTGTGGAAGTGAGTTTAGTCTTCAGGAGGTTGAAACTCTCATCACATTGTGGAGTCCAAACGAACTTTTTGTCCTTCTTTGTGAGATCAGTGAGAGGTTTAGCAATCCTGGAGAAGTTTTGGACGAAACGACGGCAATAGCTAGCCAAGCCAAGAAAACTTCTGACTTGCTTCACCGTCTTAGGGGGTTTCCAATCAACAATTGCCTTAACCTTTTCAGGATCAATGGCAATGCCTTTGGCAGAGATGATATGACCAAGATATGCAACTTCTGGAATCCAGAACTCACATTTGGAAAACTTGGCATACAGACGATGCTCGCGAAGTTTCATGAGAGTGAGACGAAGGTGTTCTCCATGCTCTTCCTCGGATTTTGAGTAGACTAGAATGTCATCAAGATATACCACAACGAACTTGTCGAGGTATTCATGGAAGACAGAATTCATGAGTCTTGAGAACGTCGCCGGTGCATTGGTGAGACCAAAGGACATGACGGTGTATTCATATAGACCGTACCGAGTGGTGAAAGCTGTCTTAGGAATATCTTCCTTTCTGATCTTTATCTGATGGTAACCCATCCTCAAGTCCAACTTTGAGAATATTGAGGCTCCAGCAAGTTGATCAAAAAGATCATCGATACGAGGAAGTGGATACTTGTTCTTGATGGTTTTCTCGTTGAGAGGACGATAGTCAACCACGAGTCTTTTTGTTTGGTCCTTCTTGGCAACAAACAGGGTTGGGCAACCCCAAGCGGAGGAACTAGGCTGAATGTAACCTTTGTCCATGTACATATCGATTTGCTCCTTCAACAATTTCAGTTCAGGAGGAGCTATCTTGTATGGATGCTTAGAGATTGGAGCAGTACCTGGCTCAAGCTCGATCACGAACTCAACTGCTCTGTCCGGAGGCATCCCTGGCAACTCTTCTGGAAAGACGTCAGGGAATTCACAAACCACCGGAACATTTTCAATTGCAGGAAGGGGTTTGGCATCGAGGTTGAACAGCTGAACAGAACTTGATCCATATGGAGAATAGACTATCTGGCCTGAAGTGTGGGAGAGAGTTATTGACTTTTGAGCACAGTCAATTTTAGCTTTGTGGGTCTTCAACCAATCCATACCCAGAATGACATCAATGTCAGAATTTCCCAGCAACATGAGTGAAGCAAGGAATATGCGACCTCCAATTAGGATCTCATTGTCCATGCTTATCTTGGAAGTCAACATTTGCGGTCCCGGAGAGTGAACAGTCATTTGATTGCTTAGCGGAACCAGAACTAGGTTGTATGCTTTTGCAAAAATCTTTGACACAAATGAATGCGATGCTCCAGTATCAAACAACACTTTAGCTGGAATAGAGTTTACGGGTAATATACCGAGAACGACGTCAGCAGCTTCCTCAGCTTTGTCGGCCTTGATATGGTTCACCCTCGCGTTCCTCCCGACAGGCCTGTTGTTGGAGTTGAAGGCTTTAGCCGGTGGAGCACGAACCATAGCCTGGTTGGTGTTGGGGCGAGGAGGTAGGGGTAGCTGCTTCTGAGTGCACTTATCAGCATAGTGTCCAGTATCCTTGCACTTGTAGCAAGTGACGACACGAGAAGGACCCGGCCTTGGCTGCCCCATAGGGAACCTCTGACCCTGCATCTGAGATGGGTTGGGTGGGCGGGGACCAAAGCCTGGAGAAGCTTGGGCATTTGGAGCCCGAGTGACAGCACCATTTGGCACCCAGATGCGGCGCTTCTGCGGAGGGGTGGTCATGTTGGAGGAGGAACCACCCTCACGCGAGTGCTTGCGCGACTCTTCGAACGCCTTGTGCCCATTCTCCTCATTGAGCGCGGTGTTCACGAGCTCCACGAAGTCCTTGCACTTGATGTTTGTGAGAGCGTACTTCAGTTCCGGGTTAAAACCTCGGCGGAACCTTGCCATCTTCTTGGCTTCAGTGGACACTTTGTCACCAGCGTACCGAGAGAGACGATTGAACTCGTTCTGGTAGCCGAGGACGTCCAGCTTGCCCTGTCTGAGAGAGCAGAATTCCTCACGCATCCTTTCCATGAGACCATCCGAGATGTCGTGCTTCAGGAAGGCATCCTTGAAACATCCCCAGTTGATAGGAAAGCCAGCTCTCATGGTCTGGTAGTTCTCCCACCAAGTAGCTGCCTGACCCTTCAGTAGGTAGGTGGCATACTTGACCTTATCCTCTTCCGCAACATGAGCAATCTCCAGAGCTCTTGCTACGTCACGGATCCAGTCATCAGCATCCAGGGGCTCACGTGTTGCCACGAAAGCTTTTGGGCCCAAGCTGAGGAAGTCCTTGATGGTGACCCTTGGAGCATTCTGGTTGTGGTGCTGGTTAGCCTGGATCTGGGCCATCTGTGTCACCACTTGGGTCATCTGAGCCAACAGTTCCCCCATTGGTGGTGGCGGAGGCGGGTTGTTCCTGGTTGGAGGCATCCTGAACAGAAATTCATTTTAGCACAACAACAGAAAAGGATAGACTTGGTAACCGAAAGATAGATTATTCCGACGCATGAATAGATAACCAACAGGTACATCATCACATGTTCAAATACATCAGAATATCCAACAGACCAATACATGGTTCGAATGCCGAAGGATAACTAAACATAGCTAGGAATGGATACATCGGTACTCCCATGCTCATCACGCAGGACGGCGGTGAGTAGTACGACGAGAGATACGGTGTGGAGGAATCCCACGGAAGTAGGTATCACGACGATCCATGTAGATAGGAACTGCTCTGAGAGCAACTCTCGGTGTGGTGAAGTAGAAAGCGTCGTGTCCCTGTGCTCCATAGCGGGGAATCCCTGTGTAACCAGCTCCGAGGTCGAGAAGTGGGCCTCTGATCGGCTCGTAACCTCCAGCATCTGGCAGAGGAAAACCCAGTGTCTGCTGGAAACGCGCAAAGCGCTCGTCTCCAACGAAGTCTGTGGTGTACGTCGCCAGACGCGTCAACGCGAGGTAGAGCTGCTCCCTGACTGAGGCCAACTCCTGAGCAAGTATGGAAGCAACGGCATCACTGTGCCTGACGAACTGAGCAGTGGTCTGCAGCCTGGAGCTATCAGACTCGTAGGTATCCAGGTTGCTGTGGAGAGTGAAGTGAACTCCCGCTGCCGTGATGTAACCACGGGGGATGTGACAAAAACTGGACTTATCAAACCCCCAGTAGTCAGCACGGAGGACGGTGAGACTCACGTACGCTGCCTGCTGCACTGCCATATCCACTGTGGACCCTACTGCCTCGTACTGGTGGACAATGCTCCTGCCATCATCCGACAGAATGTAGACGATGGCTCGGTAGAAAGTCTGGTCAAACTCTCGCTGGTGCTCGTAGACCTGGTACTCTGGTGCCCAACGGAACCCCAGATAGGTAACCATGTCTCTCCCTCCTCGTTTCAGGGTGCCGGCGCGGCGATGTTTTGGTCCGACCGAGCTCCACCAACACGCCATTCCCGAGCTCCACCGGCGCAGGCTCTCCGACTCAGCCTTCCAGGCCTTCCGAGAGGGAACAACCATCCCCATCCTCTAGGACGTGGCTCCTCCAAGCGCGGTTGTAAGCTGTACTCCAGCGGTTCATAGTTCGGAGGTCAGCAGTGCTGCTGAGTTGCTCCTGAGCGGCAAAGGTCGAAGGAGATGACAGGCGACATCAGGCCATGGAGTAGGTTTGCCATGTATGTCATGGAGCAGCAGGTGCAGCTCCTCGATGGTGCGTCCCTGCCCTCTTTAGCTTCAATTTCACTCTCTATGTACTCCATAACACTAGAATAAACTATGTGCTGGACAGTTAGAATCACCAAGAATACAGACGTGTTTTTTAATTATACCTGAAAATACATTGTGCCTGTAGGAAGTAATACACTTAGTTGAGTAGAATAGTATATTTTGGACTGTGCACGTGTAGTGGTTTTTCTATATATACTGCTGGACCTTTAGCGTTTTCTCAAAAAAAAAGTGTAGTGCTTTATGAGTTGTATTTTACCTACAATGCAATCTCAGATGATGGTTCCTTCTGTTGGTGTGAAGGTTTTTACTCTATTGGACATCCATTGTTCTGAATTTCAAGTCAGAAGCTCATTCTTGTTGCTAGTTACTGTTTTCTTTATGAATACTACTTAAGTATAGGAAATTAGATACTAACTTTGTAGATTTTTTTGCTTTCTAGGTGGTTGCTGATTACATATACAACCATTTGACAAAGGAAACTGTCTTGAGCATGCTTTGGTCCATAGGTAGTGTCAAGCATCCATCCTCTATGGACCTGGTACTTGTGTGGAAGGTGAGCTAAAGCGTTTCCACAAGGCAGCTTTGAAACATGTGAGAGTTTGCTCTGTTTTTCGTGCTTCATTCCTTGGCGTTTGTATAACTGAAAGCTTTATCTGCTTATCATCCACTGCTTTATAGACTGTAATCCTAGTATGCATGATGTAGATTACACACTGAAAGTTCTGTCCGCTTGTTCTCATTAGTGTCTCATTGGGTATATTACTAACAGGATAGTATCCATCAGTGGTTCAGCCCAACCTTGGATTATTTAGTTAATGAAGAAACGTCAGTATACCCTTATTCGCTATTTTTCAGTACAACTCTTAAGTTAGTTTTCTCTCGGACTATTCTGAATTGTTTCCTCCCCAAGGGTCTAGTAATTTTTACTATTGCCACAAAATAGTCTCTTTGTGTTGTGTATGAATCAATTATTAGTCACTAGTCTTTATGTATGTAAAAAAAAAGATGTTATAATTTTTTACTCAATCATGCTATCAGATTACTATCGTTAGTGTGAGTAACATTTCAATCAGTAGGTTATATTTTCTATCTCATAAATTTGAATTTACTGAGATGAAATCTATAACATAACAGAAGTTGATTCTATAGCCTTAGCTTTTGCTGGACTGGGTTGGTTTTGTTTGTACTCAAATTTGCTTGATTCGTTGCCGTCAATAACGACAACATGGATCTCTTTGCCGTGCTCGGTGTGGACCAGGCCAGCTCTCAATTGGTACTACCAGCCCAGCACATGTTTGTTCCTGCTGATACACCTGGTACATGTAGATGCGATATACTATTTCAATTGCATTCCCCTGTTGGTAAAGGTGCTAATTGATTTATGAGATGGGTCAGGCTGTATGCGGTTTCCAGCTATACAGCATGCACGTACATGTTTGATATGTGCATACAAGTGCTAGTTGATTCATGAGATGGACTAGTTGGCATATGTCGCTTAGTTATGGTCTAATATTTGATCTGTGTGGACAAGTGCTGATGGATGCTTCTTTATGGTCTGTTAATGAAACTTTTCCCAGACATAATACATATGTTGGTTTGATTGTTTATTGTATTTTTCAAATTTTGTGAATTATCATGACAGTTGACCTTATTGTCAAAAACAAATGTCTCATGTTTATACGTGTTTGTGCAGGTGTCATGCAAAACTTGTGTTGCAAGTGCAGGTGTCATGCAAAACTTGTGTTGCAACATATATTTCACTAAGTAGCTCGCGGTTTCGCATCAACAAGATGTTTTATGTATGTAGGATACGTTTTGTAAACTAGATTATCTATCACTTTTGGAGACCTCATCATCTATCACTTTTGGAGACCTGATTATGTTTTGTGTATGTAGGATACCTTCTGTAAACGTGACTATCTATCACTTTTGTAAACCTGATTGTCTAGCACTTTTGTAAACCTGATTATCTAGCACTTATTCAAACCTGATTATCTGGTAATCAGCTGAGAAAAGTTGAACAATCAGACCATTATCATTTTGTGTACCTGACTTATTTTTGGCTGTCATCTGAATATTAAGGCTTTTGTGTGTGGTTGTAAGTTCTTTGGCAATTAGTACCGTCAGAAGGGTTGGAAAGGCTTGTTGATATTGTTGAAAAGCTGGTCGGAAAAAGAAACGCCGACTGATAAGGGGACGTTATTGGTCCATGGAAGGCACAACAGAAAGTTGGTCGGGATAGGTTCATGACGTCTGACTGTATGTTGGGAAAACAATGTCAGTCGGGAAAAGAAATGTCTGTCGGGAGAAGAATGTCGGTCGGCAAACATTCACAGCAGTGTCAAACGGTCGGTCGGAAAAGAAATGTCGGTCGGGAAAGGCCTTTCCCGACTGGACTTACGGTGACAGACAACATCGGTCGGTAAAACCCTTTCCCGACCGAAATTCTGACATTGTAAGCTGTTTCCCCAACCAATTTATCTGTCGGGAATCATGTGTTGTGGTATAGTGGGAATCCCTGTGTAACCAGCTCCGAGGTCGAGAAGTGGGCCTCTGATCGGCTCGTAACCTCCAGCATCTGGCAGAGGAAAACCCAGTGTCTGCTGGAAACGCGCAAAGCGCTCGTCTCCAACGAAGTCTGTGGTGTACGTCGCCAGACGCGTCAACGCGAGGTAGAGCTGCTCCCTGACTGAGGCCAACTCCTGAGCAAGTATGGAAGCAACGGCATCACTGTGCCTGACGAACTGAGCAGTGGTCTGCAGCCTGGAGCTATCAGACTCGTAGGTATCCAGGTTGCTGTGGAGAGTGAAGTGAACTCCCGCTGCCGTGATGTAACCACGGGGGATGTGACAAAAACTGGACTTATCAAACCCCCAGTAGTCAGCACGGAGGACGGTGAGACTCACGTACGCTGCCTGCTGCACTGCCATATCCACTGTGGACCCTACTGCCTCGTACTGGTGGACAATGCTCCTGCCATCATCCGACAGAATGTAGACGATGGCTCGGTAGAAAGTCTGGTCAAACTCTCGCTGGTGCTCGTAGACCTGGTACTCTGGTGCCCAACGGAACCCCAGATAGGTAACCATGTCTCTCAGCATCTCCGGATAACCGGCGGTGCTCTCACAGCGAGTCATGCGAACCACCTGCGGGTAGAACCTGAGATCCATCTGCAGATGATTGGGAGGTTTTGATTAGACTCCGGTAGATGAAAAAAAAGGATGTGGAAAACAACAACAAGGTTCAACGGACGATAAGAATGTTAAAAAAACATGATATCGAAGCAACATCGGGAAAACGAGACCAAAAGTCCTGAGGTACTATGGAGAACCCAAAACACGTGAAATCCTAACTTGAAAGTTTAGGTGAGAACAGAAAAACAACGTTGCACTTCCTTACCAGAAAAGGGTGGGTGGGTGGGAAAAGAAGAAAAATGGCAGAATTCCTACTCTCACGTTTCATTTTTCCTATATAGCTACAAAATAGTTTCTAGACTCAACTGCGACCAGTAAAAAGGGATCCTACAGGCAGACAGCCTCTGATACCATTTGTCGCACCCTGGCTTCTAAGGGATACTCATCGTACGAACTGGATAGTAGGTGCTTGGATTATGGGGCCTAAATGCTCCCACGTCCCAGCTTCCTGGTAGGCCTGCGCTTATGCGCGACAACACAAGCCCTACTATTCCACCGTCGATGTAAACTATCCATTAGGAGTCACCGGCACTACCGTCGACGTACTTCATAACAAGCACGCACTGTACGTCAACAGCTTTGAACGAATGATTATCACAACTTATCTCTACGACACAAAAGATAGAAATAAAGTTGCAACTGGCCTTCACTAAGGCAGAAATAGCGAATACAATCATCCAGAGGACACATGTCCCAACATATCATCCATTACAACAGCGGAAGCAATCAAAGGGGTCTGAGTACAGACAAATCCAACAGGCTTAAGAAGCCGGAGAAAATAAATAAGACGAAGCCCATCCACGTAGGTCCTAGATCCAGCCCTGGTCCAGCTAACTACTCGTCTGCAGTCTCGTCGAACTCCACAAAGTAGCCATCCTGGTGATCATCGTAGCCGTAGTCGTACTCTGCGTAAACCACAGCCCCAACGGGGTCAGTACATCCAAGTACTGGCAAGCAAGACTCACAGTTCATCAAAGAGTACCCGTCAACACAAGCATTGATGCTTGGGATCAACGGAAGAAAGGGGTGATATGAAAGTTGCTGCTGGCTGCTCTAACCAACTACAGAAAATAACTACAAGTTCCGGCTAACAGAAAAGATAAGATCGAGGATTGTAACCAACTGAAAGATAACTTCAACCAAACCCATCCTGGATCTCGCCCCTTATCCAAAGAAGCAATCCGAGGATAACTCACACAGGTGGATTAAAGGTGAATCAAGTTATTGTGTGAATAAACCTATTACTAGTCAAGTTATTAATCATGGGGTGTAACATGTTTGATCATTATGTTTAAGTTGTCCTGAGTACTTGTTAGCCAGTACTTTCACCAAGTAATCCATAACCGCGGAAAACACGGCTTCTCGAGAAGATTATCCCTGCAGGGTTGCACCAATTTGGCCGTACACGCAAGAATAACCCGCCAGATGGGATGCCTCCCACCAAGCGGGGTACTCTACACAACCAACCATTCTCCGCATCAAGCCCAAAGCACCTTGGGCGCACGGCTAATCGAGCCCAGAAGAAAATGGACCCTCATAGCACTCTAAGAACGTGTCCCCCTATATGCCGACTACAAAAGTTCCACCCTGCGCTGGGCTCGCAAAAACATGCATGCGGCAAATAGAAAGCACGAACTAAATGAGATGATTTGGACGAGATGCGAATCAGGTCGAGTTGAGGGGGGCGCCCATACTCGCTTCCCACATGCGGGTAGTGCGCTCATCATGGATCAGTAGACAAGACCCTTTTCCTATTAGGGTCGACACTAGCAGGCTCCAAAACCTCTCATGGGCCTCCTGCCGGTGCCTTATCATCAAATTATTATTACCATTAGCAATTAACAGGATTGATTGATTAACATCGAGCCCCCGGTACAATTAATAAGATAGTAAAAGTAGTAACCGACAACAGACTCGAGTAAAAGCAACCCTAAGCATGCTAGATAATACTAAGGCACAAACAAAGGCTGTAGGTATGGAGGTGAGGCAGTATCATTGGTTCAGGGTATCATGTGATAGGTTCGGAGAACAAGCAACGATACATAGGGCTAGCAATAGTAGACAAAAGGATAGTATCGACAACAAGTATGGAAAGGAACTCGATGATTCATGTGAGTGATAACTTGCCTGGCAGCTCAGTAGCCGGGTACTGGGCTAGGTCCTGAGTAGTGGTGTCGTAAGGATCGTCGGTCTCAACGTAGTCGTCGTCTAACCGAGAAGAAGCAAACAAACAAAACAGGAATGTAAACAACCATTGCCATGACATTGTGCACAATCAAGATGATGCATGACAATTTGATAGGTGCATCTAGATAAAATGACTAACATGATAGCACAAATTAAATGGACCCATATGCAAGGGTTGCATATGGAAAAGGATCCATTGAAACCATTGGAACAATTGATTTACAACTATTTATTAGGTGTTAGTTGTTATCATGATGCATGCATGATGAATAACAATAACATAACAATCTAAATGCAATTGGAATGATAGTTAACAATTTAGAAAGGCAGTTATTAAGTTTGGAATTTTGTTACTTAAACATGGTACACAAACAATTATTGTTTTCATCAAGTTAGGGTGTGCAAAACAATTTACAAATTTTATATTTGAAAAGGTTATCAAATTTTAGTTGGATTACATGTTTCACATTTTGAAATTGGACTTTGGATTATTTAGTTAGGAATTGAACAATATTAAACAAGTTTTAATTGAATTTAAAACAAGCTTAAATATTAATTGAATTTTATTTGTTCAAACCATAAATTCAAATCCACATTTGAAAAGTTCACACTTTGGTGGTTTGAAAACATAATTTGCATGTTTAAAAATATTTTATATTAAGCAAGTTATGATTTTATCAAATTTAATTGAATTAAACAAGGTTTAAATTGTTTAGGCAATTTAAATTGTTCAAACCAGAAAACAATTTTTATATTTGAATAGAACATTCAAAAAGGTGTGAAAAACATATTTTATTTGTATTATTTGAAAACAGTATGAATTAGTTATGAATTATTTCAATTTGCACTTGAATTATTCAAATTTGAAATTTAAAAGTATTTTGAAAATTCAAAACAGAACACAAATAGTCTAGTTGGAAAGATTATGAAATTTTGAGCAATAAACATATAAAGTTTGCATTTGTTGGATTTATAAAATGGAAGATATTGAATTTCAAAGTTTATTGCTTTAAACTGTTATTTAAAAGGAAATAGAAATTTAAACAGATTTGCTTTTAAACTTTTGTTACCGCACTGGAAGCGTACCCACACGCTGCCAGTGGGCCCCGTGGCAATGTGTGCATGCGTGGCAGAGGGAGACGCTGACAGGGGGCCCTCCCTGTCAGCGGAAGGATCAAAAAGATGGGATTTTTCTCCCGGGGCAGCGCGGAATCGAACCCGCGACCACCCCCTGCGCGCATAGAGGCAGTACCACTGCGTTAACTGAACGTTGCTTGTCAGCAAGGGAGGTGGATACAGGTTAACGTTCCTTCGCTGCGTTAACTGAATTCGACTGACAGAAACATGCCTCGCCGGTGTTGAGCCATGGATGCACTCGTTGCGGTGGTGGATGGTGGCGGTGCAGATGGACGTGTGCGTGTCGTGCACGATGTTGTGGTGGTGTAACGGAGGGGACGAGAGGGAAAGAACGGGGAGCTCACCGGGAGGTGTCCGTGGTGGTTCTGACGACGGAGGCTGCCGCGGAGGGAACGAGGACGGCGGCGAGGGTGTAGTGCTTCTCCGGCGTGGCTCGGGTGTCCAGCGGGTAGAGGATGGTGGTGGCGAGATGTTCCCGTGCTCAGATGACGGCGAGAGGCCCTGCAACGACGACGTCCTCCTCGGGTTCAGAACATGGCGCACGGTGGCCGGAGAGGGAACGGATCGCGGCGGCGGATTAGGGCTTACCGTGGGGTTCTCTGGTGTGCAAAACGGAGAGGAGATGGTGGCGGTCTCGTTTTGGTGGCTGCGGGTGGTGGAGGTGGTTCAGGTAGGCGGCGCCATCGAGTTCTTCAGAGCTCCCGTCGCCGGTGAGGTTGCAGCAGAGGAGCGATCTTGCCGGGGAAGCAACGGATGGCGGCGGCGGCGAGGGAAAGAGGGCAACTAGGGTTAGGGTAGGTGCGGGAGGTGCCCTAGGGCTCTTATAGAGGCGCGGAGTCGCCTGGTGGCCGCCGGAATCGCGTCGAGGTTGCGGTGGCACCGGTGGATTGCCGCCGTACCGCGAGACGAACGAGAAAAAGGCGATCGGCGCGAATCTTGACGCAACGAAGCGTTAAGTGGGGAGAGCGGGCTGGGTCGGTGCGCGCGCGTAGGCTTAGCGGGCTGGGCTGCTGCTTGTCTGCTGCGCGCGCTGTAGGTTAGCTGCTTTTTATTTTTCTCTGTTTTATATTTTTTTGCTGAAACAGTTTGTGGAATAAATTGTTAAGGTTTTGGTTAAAGAAAAATCCAGAAAAATTTAGTTAAGCTTTTTAAGTAATTAGCAACCACATTCCAACTTTGGATTCCAAAAATTTAGTTTTAAAATGATAGTTTGCATTGAACCCAAATTTAGAGGAATTTTAATATTCATAAACCATTAAGGAAACATGCTTTGGAATAGGGTTACCCCTTAGGGTTTTGGAAGGGTTTAAAGAGGGAAAATTGTGTGGTGACTTTTATGGTTTCAAAAGGTACTGAATTTTAAGGGTTGGTTTGAATTGGAAATGATTTGGATTTGATGATTTAAATTAATTGATTGGAATATTGGTTTGATTAAAACCAACAATTTGAGCAGTGATCATAATTGAATTATTTGGAAACAATGAAAGGTTTTGTTTTGCAATTCTTTGTTTGAAAGGATTGTAACAGACAAGTGTGAAAACAAGGTTTGATTCATTATGAAAACAATGCAAACATAAATAAAACAAATGCAATGAGATGATGACATGATGCATTGCTTGAAAGTAAACAAGAAATTGAACCACTAAGGGATGTTTTCATACTTGGATGTTACATAGGGCGCTTCTTGCGCGTGGCAATCTGCTTGTTGCCTGCCTTCTTCTTCATTTTCTTGGCAGGGGGCTCCAGTGCCCCGCTACCTGTTCTCTTCCTGGATTCGGTGGGGGCGGCCACGGAAACCGGCGCCACGTCAAGTGGTTCCTCCCCCTCTCCCAGTTCAGGTTTGTCTATGATTGAAAGAAGCAAAGGTCAAAGTGAGAAAAGAGAAAGTCAGGGTGCGCTGCAAGCAAGCAAACAGGTGAACTCGGTCACCTTCTTCATCATATGACCGGTCCCGAATAGAGGCATAGTCTCAGGACTTACCATCCTGGCCAGCGCGGGGGATACAGAGCGTATCCTGGACGTCGAACGCTGTCGCGTCATCCTCGGTCCGGTCCGGCTTCCAGTTCCTCTCTAAGACGGCGTTGTCCTCCAGTTTTTGACGAGCGATATGCTGAAAGTGCAAACATAAAGCACACTAAGTAGAGTCCCAACAGAGCTATTCTACTCGGTCTAGCGTGCAAACATAAAGTATAAAATTCTAAGGCCTAGAAGAGAGAAACGAGCAGGTATTCTACTCGGTCTAGCGTGCAAACATAAAGCACAAAATGCTAAGTCCTAGAAGAAGAACGCGAGCAGAAGTTTTACTCGGCCTAACAAGTGAACAGAGAGTATCTGCGGCTAAGTCCTAGACAAGTATACAGGTGAAGGCTCTACTCTGAACAGCGTGCGAACATAAAGCATATTAAGCTAAGTTCTAACAGAGGAGCCCTACCCAGTATGAAATGCAAACATGAGGCATGATTGGGATAAGAGGCAAGTTCTAACAGAGGAGCGCTACCCGGTATGAAATGCGAACAGAGCTTCTACTCGGAATAAAGCTAACAAGTAAAGAATTGAGATCAACAAGTGTGTAAGGGGAGAAACTTGCCTGAGGAATGCGCTTGGTGCGGCTATACGGCACGAAGCCGTAGAACCAGTTGTTCGTGAGCGTGGTCCGGAGGATGGATTTGGCCCAAATCGCCACCTCCGATTTGGAGAGCTCGAACGTGGTCGTCCGGGTGCAGTCGCGGGGGACGCCCATATAGCACATCTTGTGTACTCGGTGTTGGAGCGGGGGGACTCGGTGCTCCACCCAGCAGGCCACCGGATCATCTTGGAGGAGCCCTTCCCGCACCAGCATCTGCAGGCGGTCGTCAACCTGGTTGGCGTCCTTCACCGTCTTCCTAGGGTGGTAACCCTAATTCCGCATCTCAGCGAGGACGACGTTCCGGAACTCGGGAAGCTTTATCAAGTCCACGGCTTCCTCTCCTTCTGCGGCATGAGCGTTCTTCACGTAGAGGAAGCCCCTTTGCCACTTACGGCAAGTCTCCAGGCCGAGTACCCGCGGGTGGTGACCAGTGGAGAGCTGGAGCATCATGGCGCTACCCGTCTGGGACATCTCCTTAGGGGCAGTTGGATTGGAAGGATTGGGGATACTTTGTTGGCGGAGAAAAAAGAATTTGGCCCAGGTGTGAACGGTGGGATAAACACCGAGGAAAGCTTCGCAGACGGCGGCGTGGGTGGAGAGCATCGCTACCGCGTTGGCTGGTAGGTGATGTGGCTGGAGGCCGAAATGGCGCAGAAAATCCTGCATGAACTTGGAGATAGGAAGCCCGAAACCCCACTTCAAATGACTTAGAAATACGACATACTCACCGGCTTTAGGAGTTGGGACAAGCTCCTTCCCGGGAGGGCGGAAGATGATGCCGGCAGGGACTCGTCGCGTGTTGACGAGCCACTGGCAGTCCGACGCTTTCACGTCGGAGCCCTCCCAGCCTGCGCGGCGGCGCCACCTCCTCTTCATGCAGATATTCGGCGACGTTCTCGATCTCCATGGTGGTTCCTTCGGTGGAGAAGCGGGCGCGTCGAGTATGGAGATGAAAGCCGGAGGCGGAGGCGCACAGGGATGAACTCTCTCGCTCTCTGTGCGTAGAAGGGCGGTGTGCGGCGAGCTCGCGCCGACGCTGGTTTCCGCTGCGGAGGCGAAGGCGAGGAGAAGGCGAGAAGGGGGAAAGGGCAAGGAAAGAAGAACAGAGGGCGGCGCGGGGGTATTTATCTCGCCTTGAGTGCAGTTATTGTTTGGGATTAATCGTGGGAAAGATCGTGCGGAGTGGGAGTTAACGTGCCTGTTAGAAACGCACACAACGCGAAATGTGTGCGTAACGGGGGCAGTTAATCCTATGACGCGCGTCGTGGGCTCTCGAGTACTTGCGTGAGGTGACACAACATCGTGTGGGACCTGAGCGCAGTGATGGGCGCGTGCCGCGCAATAACGCCAGAACCGAGGCGTCGGGGGTACGAATGCGTGACACGTGCCCACCCTGGACACGAGAAGATATAGCCGCTCTGGTTTGAGAGGTAAAGTTTGGAAAATTTCACTAAGTGTTGGGTTCTCGGTGGAACTCAGCATCGCATGGTCTACTCGGTGCCGAGAAGAAAACTCCAAAGGCCATGATAAGAAGAGTTCGAGTAGAGATTATGGGCGTCCGAGTTGAGGAGCAACTCGGCCACACTTCATCATGGAGACAATTTGATTAAAACTGGCAGGGCCCAACGAACAAATTCACCGGACTCTACCAGTTTCGGAGACTAATCTCGAGTGGCTACCCCCGAGTAGGGGTAAGACTGGTGGGGAAACAATGATAAGTGTACGGTTTGCCAGGTAGGCGGCTACCCGGGTATCCGTTATCTGGTAGACGCTGCTCGGCGATAAGTACTGGAGGCCAGGAGAAGATAACAAGTGAGGTTCTGGATCGACCGGGTAGAACTCAGGTGGTCCGAGTAGATGTGAAGCTATCCTACTTGGGCACAAAGTCAATGGAGCCGTTGTGGGAGATCCCGCGTATCCCGCAGCCGTACAGACGTGCGGTTCAACTTATTAGGAGCATGATTATCTGCGTTGAGGCGTGGGTACACCGTGGATAGGCGCCTGTCAAGTCCTATCACTAACAAGGGGGACAGGACATGTCAGTGACCTACCCTAAGAGGCCGAGAGGGTGGACAAGACCTGTCAGCCGGACGGCGTCAGCGGCAACACGGAGGCGTGCGACGTTTGCAAAGTGGTGTTGTCACTTCGTGTACTTTTAAGTGTAGTTTACTCACTGGCCACCGGTATATAAGGTGGCCAGCCCTCTCCTGCGCGAGGGACGTTGGACCCAGGCGCATTTATTGCGAGTCTTAGCATCACATAGAAAGAGAGCTAGCAGTTGGCTACCCGGTTGTGAGTAGGCCAGAGAGTGTTTGTAACTTCGCTACTCGGTTGAGCATTATACAGAGAGGTAGGCAGGAGTAGGGGTGTTACCTCCACACGAGGGCCCCGAACCTGGGTAGATCTTGGTGTTTGGAGTGTTTTTGGGCGTGTCTACTTGACGTGCGATCCCTCCCCGAATACATACAACGTCCATCGGCCCCAAATATTAGCTACCCTATGTCATCTGTCTTCTCATCACCACGACATTTTTTAACTTATAAATACATCGCACTAGTGGAAACAACCCCTTTCGTCCAGGGGGCCCGGGGGCATCTGTCCCGGTTGCACAAAACCCCGGGACAAATGTTATGCATTGGTCCCGGTTCGGTTGGCCCAGGCAGCAGAAACCACCTGGGGGCATTTGTCCCGGTTCGTGGGGAGGCATTGGTCCCGGTTTGTGGCACGACCCGGGACCAAATACCTAGCCACAGGCCACGTGGCACGCGCATGGGCATTGGTCCCGGTTTGTGGCACGGCCCGGGACCAATACCTAGCCACAAACCAACAAATAGTCTTTTTATCCACCCCATTCAACCAATTTCCAAACGCATTTGTAATATTGGTTGAAGATATTTTCTCTCCAAAATCAGAAATAAAAGCTAAACCTAAGTAGAAGACCTCTGCTGGTGGTAGAAGAAGCTGCGCTTAATGTCCGGCCACGATATTCGTCTTCGTTGCACAACTCCCAACAAAAAGCAGCATTCACATTAGACGGCTGCGTTAATGTCCAACCACTCTCTATCCTCCTCTTTTTGAAGGTCGACCGCCCACACATTTCAGAAACGAAGCGCCAGTCCATCTTCCTATTGCCGTTCTGCGACTCGCACATGCCGGCGGCCACATGAGGTCAGACATCGACGCCGCAAAGTATGCATTCACATTAGGAGGGGGACATGCATTTCGATAGATAAACAAGGCACAGTACACATAATGGCAAGACTGGATTTAAATCTAAACGGAGAGCATAGATCTAAATAAACAAGGCAGTACATATATAATGGCAAAAGTGCATCGATCTACTAGTCATACTCCTGCCTAGGCCTATAGTACATGTACTCGTAGTCGTCGTACTCGCCGCCGCCGTCGTCGTCACTATCGTCTGACGGTGCTCTGCACTCCCTCGGAGGATCACGACTCCAGGACTGGGCCTGAGGGTAGCGCAGGCGGGGGATATCGCCGGCCCTGATGTAGTCCATGACGCTCTGTAGAGTCCGGCCGGACCACCATAGCCGACGACCAGCCTCGTGAAAGTTCCCAGGAGGCAGACCGTCCTCCTCATACCTGGCGAGCGCCCTCTCTCGCCGATTGATGAACAAGGCATCCCAAGTATGCTGGTTATCGGGATGCCAACTGGGATTTCTCCGCTGCTCCGGCGTGAGCTCGTGGTAGTAGTGGTTCGTGATAGCCGCCCGACGCGCCACACCTTGAGGAAGAGGAGGGACCGGCACTCAGCATCCAACCGGCGGGAACGTTGTAGCCGCACGGGCAGGGATAGTTCGAGGCGGAAAGTGCCTCCGCCTGGATAAATGTTAGAGTGGGTATGGTAGAAGCCATGAGAGTGGTGAGTTTGTATGTGTTTATGCCAATGGTGTGGCAATGCATACATATATATATAGCGAGAAGAAAACATCCCTTTAGTCCTGGTTGGGGACACCAACCGGGACTAAATGGGTTAGGGTTTCATTGGGAAACGGATCATCCCTTTAGTCCCGGTTGGGGACACCAACCGGGACTAAATGGAATTAGGGTTTCGTTTGGACCAATCAGATAGAATCACACGGATCATGTGTTTCTTTCAAGCACTCGTGAGTCGTTGGATCCGGGTGTGTTTTTTTCTAGCTGTTGTGAGCCGTTCGATCAGGGCTACGGTGTGTTTCCTCCGACGGCGGTGCACACATGGAGCGGCGGTCCGGCCTCGACAGGGTGGTGGCGGCACGGCGGCGTCCTCGTGGTGCGTGAGGCTGCACGCACGGCGGGGCGGAGGGCACCTGCAGGGGCGGCGCCGGATGGCCCTATTGGCCCAGATCTAGGCCCTTGGGCCCCATCTAGGTCGGGGCAGGGGCGGCGCAGCGGACCTATCAAACTTTTTGAGTAGATAAATTTTGCAACCATCCAAACAGTGTAATGTGTAGATTTTGAACACAAACCAGAGATGCCATAGCATTTGGAGAACAACTTATGAATTATAACTACATACACTACCAGCTTTATGTTGCAAACCGCAAAGAATACAAGTTTCTGAAGTAAACAAGGAATAAATCCCAAGCCATGAACGATCTCACATCCTATTTATTTGACTTTGTTGCCTTTTGGATCAAGTATTGTGGCTCTTTTTCACTCTGCGCCAGATACTGAAAAGCACATCAGTTTGCGCCAGTGGGCCCATTATAATTAACACTTTGCACCACAAGAGGAAAATCAAACCATTTTTTCTTCTCTGACATGCCAAACAACACCCAGTCCAGTGTCACGGCTAGTCCATGGAGGCACCCACCCCACAGCCCTAAATGCAGCAACAAACACAGAGGAGGGAAGAAGGATTGTGGCCAGGAAAAAGTAAGTGTCGACCTGATCTGCTATCTGTAGCATGCTTAGTTTGACATGGTGTCAGGCTGGGATATGGCTGGATGCTGTCAGATAAACTAGGAAAAAACGGTTCAGTTTCCTCTTACCTGCTGTGAAGTGCTAGATTGGAGCAGCCTCACTAGTGCAGATTGATACGCTTTCCAATAACTCGTGAAAAGTGATGAAGCAACACAATACCTGGCTGGTATGCAATAAACTCTAGTCTTGTTTTCAGAGGATGTCATAAGTTTCCTCAGCTCGATATCTTTCTTTCTCTCTCTCATTGCCCATCTTCTCGTTATCTTTCTTCCATGCTTTCATCAAGCATCCACTGAAGAAACCACCTGCTGTCGCAGCACAAATCATCCATGTCCTTCGCAGATCGTACTGGATGAACTCAGTACAAGCATTTTGGGAGCTAGAAGTAGAAAAAGGCTGTAAGTACTTTCCAAAAACGGAATAAACCATAAATAGGTTTCGGAGGCAAAAAAAAAGCATGTCTATACCTTCCAATGATGCGCCCAAGGACATCCTTTTTCAGTGAGGACACCTCTGTTCCTCGAACTGCCTCATACAGTGCATCACACTATACAAAGAGAAATATAAAAGATTGATCAAAAGAGGACAGGTAGGAAAGCTGAAGTAAAAAGATAGTGACACAGCATCTCATGCTTTACTAGCAGTTGTAGATGTTATGTTATCAAACCATACAGAATACTATTAAACATTCCTATGGCATTCAAGTACTGTCATCAGAATCCTGGAACGCAAAACATGATACTGGGCAACGTGGTTACAACATATTTTATTTAAAACTACAGGAATCAATTCATAAGAACTAGATAAATCACCAAATTTCATAATTACACAAATAACATTATACAAGATATGTGGCCAGAAATATACCAATAAAAGCAATGAAAACCATCATGTTGACCTAGAAGTTTAGGACAAAAATGCTATCACCAGGAGGCCTAATTAATTTACAAGTTGTTAAATTTATAAGATGAAAGAGGAGAGTTCGTTTCTAATTCAGACTGAATTTCCAAGAGTCCAACTCATTTGCAAGTCACTGGGTTAGGGTTGGTGGGAGGTCTGGGATGGCAGTGTGACACATATTGTCAGGAGCTAAGTACGTTCTTGAGAGGGTAGTTATGGGTGGTGGGAGATCTGGGGTGAGGGTACTTGGGGTTGGGTGCCAGGGGAGATAGGTCTGCGCAGGAATTCCTCCCTTTTCTGTGGTTTATTTCTTTGATAAACCACCAACAATGATGGCCATGCTTTATAACAGCCAGAACTAACAGATTATTTTAGAGAAACAATCTAATGATGTTTTCAAGATAACAAAGATGATAAGTTGGGAGTAAATTAAATAACTAATCCTACGATAAGGAAGGCCATATCTCTAAAGACCGAGCTGGTGATGTGGAGTCCTGCCCAGGCTTGTGCGCGAGCTAGCTACGTGTACTCCGAGCCAAGGATGCTGCTGGTTGATGGTGCAGCCACAGCAAAGATGCCCATCGCAACACCAACAGCTTAGTGAGCAGGGTCGAGGACCGGAGCCTCCAATACCAAGATGTCAAGAGCTAATTTCTTGAGAAGTTACCTATGGGTGGGGGGAGGTTTAGGCAAGGGTAATTGGGCTTGCGCGGCAATGAAGATAGGGTTGCCGAGGAAAACCTCCCTTTTCTAATCCAGCTACGATTGTTGACATGCTTTGCAATAGCCAGCCTTAAGAAAATCCACTATCTGTGCAAAATGCAGTCCAAAGGGGCTATTTGATGGATTCAATACATAGCAGGGGCATTGATTCAACTCGACTAACTAGAAAAGCAAGGCAGTTGGTTGGTTCGATTCCTAGCTGACACACACAACTGTGCTGCTCGTGAGGTAAAAATGTTGGCACAAGCCTCAGATGGACTGCATGTGATGTAAAAGGGTTGGCAAAAACACAATTGAATAAGATCATTAAAAGTGTCCAAGAACACTCATATACTACTTTTTTGCAATTAACATTTCTTCATGTTAGCTTAGAGCCGACTCTTGGCTTTATGAAAATAGCAACAGTATTTCAACTACTTTTGTTGTTTGTTGCTCTAGAGAAATTGAACTCCTTCCAGGCGAAATTGTCTCATGAGTGTGGATTCTATTTGTTTAAAACATGTTGCCCCATCAGTTGCTTCAGCAGACGCAAACTTTATGCGGGTTACTTCATTCAATAGGATCATGTACCTTGTGATGCTCGAAGCACCTGATTTTTTTTCTATATTTTACTACTGTATTTGTCTTTACTGTTCTTCTTAACTGTCGAATAGCTGCCGACAGCCGCAAAATCAATTGTCAGCGGACTCTTTCAGCGATCAGACGTTCTAGGCAAATGCAGTCATGTTTTCCGCAGATCCAGAAGCAGATCATAGGGGCCGAATTCGAGAGATTACCTCGTCAATCGAAGATTTGGGAGGCTGGTTTCCTCGAGCAGACGAATGTAGTAGGCTACGACGATGTGCGGGCAGGAGGGCGGCCGTCGCTCTTTCTGCACCAGGAAGCGCAGCCGCGGCCGCGGTTCGGGCGGCACGTCGTAAGACAGAGCTGCGCAGCACCGTGGAGGCCATCATGCTCTTCGCTCCGTCCGCCCGCCTTTCTCCTCGCTCGCTTCAGCTTAGGGTTTCACGGATCGGCGGCGCCGCGTCAGATTAGGTAAAAGATACTTAATTCTAAAAAAAAAAAAAAGGGTAAAAGATACTTATATTTGCTTCCGCTTGGGGTGAAAAATCACAAAAAAACCTTTGGGAGAAACTTCAGCACAAAATAAACCTAAAGGTAAAAAAAATTCGATTCTAACCCTTTTGGGTAACGCCCAAGACGGAGACGTGGTGGTTCATAGGGCAACTCCATCGCACTTGGCGTGGTGCCTTCGCCACGTTGGCAAGGCGGGACCCAGGTGAGGTTAGGTAGCGCCTTGAGCTCTGGCGCGGTGGTTCGGAAGGCATCACCCAGTACGTCGGCGTGGTCGTCCTGGATATGTAAAGCCGGTCACACCCGTCCCCCTCTCCCTCTCCACTCTCACTTTCGTTCTCTACTCGGGTTGATCCCCTTCTCTCTCCCCATCTCACTCCCCCCAACTCCCCCCAAAAGCATATTGCTCCATTTTGGGTCCATACTTGGTGGATTACGCCCCCCCTCCCCCCCCCCCCCCCCCGAGGAAGAGGTACTCTCCCTATGATTTATCTTTGTGTCCAGTTAAAATTTTGCAATTTGAGGTGACATTTGTGTAGATCTTGGAAACCCTAACTTTTGCAAACGAGGGAAAATTAGTGGTTTAATTGCTCAATGGTTGTGTATGATAGCTATATAGTAGTGTGCACATGATTTAAATGTTAGGGATTAGAATTTTTGTTAGATCTGATTAGTGGGCTATATTAATTATGGTTAGTGTTAAACAATTAGTATTATGCTTAGGGTTAGATATAGTTAGTGAGATGTATGGTTAGATATTTTAGTAGCTTCAATTCAATGCTAAATGTATATATTTATATTTTATGAGAAAATTTTGTTGCGTTGTTGTAATTATTTTTTAGATGCAGAAAATTGTTAGTGTTTATCATGTGGACAAGGATTCTTTTTTTGAGAGGCAATGTTGACCATGACCAGGAGGAGGTTGTGTTGATGTTTGATCGTAATCCTAGCTATGCCGAGGTAGTGGAAAAGCGAGGATTGAATTGAATTGGATAGAGCCAAATGATGTACTTGAATTGGTGGGAAGGCATAATATTGGGACCGAGATGCACTCTTGTTGGAAGGTCATGCCTCTCAACTCTGAGTCATGTTGGAGTGCTTGCAAGGAGATCGTGGCGGAATCTCAAGACAAAGCTCGTGAATTATTTGCCACAAAGAAGGTTGATCCACTCATGCACTTTGACTTGAATCGGTGTGCCTCCCAAAGCGATGTTAGGAGCCCTATTCATAACGAGCCATTTGATGACCATGAAGTGTATGTCATATCATCGAGTCCACATCCAATGACCCAACCTACAATGACTCAACATGAAATCAACCGACCTCCAAACCCTTCTCAAAATGATCAAGATGTATCATCGGAAGACGATTGTAACATCTCAAGTATGAAAAACCACCCCTAGAATGTTTGTTTCTTGCTTTATTAATATTTTGCATCATGGCATCTTCATCATTGCATTTGTTTTGCATTTGTTTCATTTTGTTTTCATCTGTTTTAAATTGTTTTCCAATTGAAAGTTCAAACCAAAATACAAATAAATTGTTTCATACTTGTGCTGTCACAATTTTGCAAATAAAAGTTCAAATCAAACCATCTTTTGTTTCCAATAAACCATAGGGTTCAAACTATTTAAATCATTGCCTTCAATCATTCCATTAATATCAAATTCAACCAAATTCAATTGAAATTCCAAACAGCAACAAATTTGAAATATTTTTGAAAACAAAAGCTTGCACAATGTTGTTGTTGCAATAAACAACCTATAAAAATTTATCACTAAATTTTCCTAACCCAAAAGCCCTATCTTTTTCTCCTTTTTCTTTTCAGCAAAAAAAAAAGAAACAGAATAAAACATTAAAAAGAAAACGGCTGGGGAAAGCAGACTGGGCCAAGCCCAGCCCACCTAACCCCAGCACACACGCGCGCAGCGGCCCGCTGGCCCTTCTTCTTTCTCCGTACGGCTGGCGTCAGCAGACGCCAGCGCGCACGCAGCAGGGGAGCTCCACCTGCTCCCCACCTTTCCCCTCGCCTATATCTACCCACCGCAGCCACCAAACCCTAGCCCTAGGCTTCTACTCCTCCCTGCCGCCGCTAGCCACCGTCTCCAGTCCATCCTCCTCTCCAATTTCTCTTTCCGGCGAGGTTGGGGGTTCGGGGTCGATCATGGCGCCGCCGTCGACAACAGCCTAGGGGGCGCCACCGAGCACGCTAGGGACACGAGCAGGACCGCCAGAACGTCTACTTCCTCTACAGCAGCAGCAGCAGGACCCAGGGGCCGTTGATCGACGACGACGAGCTCGACACCGCCGCAGCTGTTCTGAAGAATTCCACCGCGCCGTCGCCTCCGTCTACCTCACGTCCTTTCCTCGCCTCCGACAGCCTCCCGGTGAGCCACCGCAGCGCCCCTTGCCTCCCTCCAGCACTCTCGTTTCCTGTACGCGCGCGCTCGTTTCTGAATTTCCGGCAGCCGTCGCCACCGTGCCGCCATGGTCGCGGTCGTTGGCGTTTCCGTGTGCGTTTAGGCCATCCAAGCACGCGCACACTCTCACCTAGCTACCGTACGCACGTACACCTGTCCAGCGCCGCCAGATCTTGGTCACCGCGACGACAGCACCACCGTTCCCTCCGCCGTCGTCAGGTGCAGTCGCAAGACTGAAACTTTTCTTCAGTTTCGTCAGTTAGGAGCAGTGGCACCTCAAAACCCCACGCTCGCTTCTCTGTCAACGATCGCATCCGCACCGTAGTGGTGGGATCCAACGGTGCGCAGCAGCGCGTCGCGGGTTCGATTCCCCCTCGCGCAGATTAAACCACCCATTTTTGCTCCACTGCCACGCACGCACGCTGGTCCCACCTGCCATAGGCAGTGGTGGCTACGCAGGCAGCCACGCGCGCGCCAGCTGGGCCAGGCCAGTGACCCAGGGGGTCTATCTGCCGCGTAGAAAATGTTCCCAGGGGCTGTTCTGTCATTCCTTTTTCGCAGTTAAGCCCCTGGACCAATTACACATGTTTTTAAAAATTGCGGTTTAGTCCCTGATTTAAAATTACAAATAACTTTTGAATTACAACTTCAAATAAAATAAATAAAATATGTTTACTGAACCAAATTTAATTCTCTACATGATTAAAGCATTTGTTTTCTGTTTTGAATATTTCAAATGTATTCAAATTTCAAATTCAAACAAATCATTTTAAATTTGGTTAATTTCATAACTAATTCAAACTTAATTCAAATAACACAAATAAAATATGTTTTCCATGCCATTTTGAACCACCTTTTCAAATATAAAATTGGTTTCATGTTTTGAATAATTAAAATTGGTTAAATAATTTAAACCTTGTTTAAATCATTTAAATTTGCTAAATTCATAACTTGCTCAAATTAAATTATCTTTGAACTTATAAAATATGTTTTCAAACCAGGAAAGTATAAAATTTTCAAATATGGATTTGGTTTAATGTTTTGAACAAATAAAATTCACATAATATTCATACTTGAATTAAATCTACTTAAATCTTGTTTAACTTGTTTAATTCATAATTAATTCATTCTAAATCCTTTTTCAATAGTTGAAACATGTAATCCAACTAAAATTTTGTGTTCTATTCAAATATGAACTTTGTTATTTATTTTGGACAATTTAAATTGGTGAAAACAACAAATGCTTGTGTAACACCTTTAAGAAGCAAATTTTCATAACTTAATAAATAAAATTCCAAACTTGGTAAACCTTATTTCAAATTGTTCCTATGGTTGTTTTCTTTCTGTTTTCCTCATCCATGCATCATGCTAATTAACTTACACATGTTGTCTAGTTGTAGATCATTTAATTCAACCATAATTCATGGGATTTCCACATGCAATCCAAATTGCATGTGGGTCCATTTAATCATGTTATGTTACCATGTCAACTAGCTTATTTTTGATGCATCAATTAAATGGTCATGCATCATCCCATGATTGTGCACTATGCCATGTTATTGATTGTTTGTCTCTCTGCGTTGTTTGTTTGCTTCTTCTCGAATAGACGACGACGTTGAGACAGACGATACTTACGACACCCCTTCTGAGGATCTAGCTCAGTACCAGGCTGCTGAGTTTGCAGGCAAGTATTCACTCACATGAACCATTGTGTTCCTTTCCACATTGGATACCGATACTTCCGTTGTCTATTCTGCTAGCCCTATGAATCGTTGCTTCTGTTCCGAACCTATCACATGTTATCCTTTAATCCTGATATAGCCTCACCTCCACACCTATAACCCCGTTGCTTGTTGCCCGTGTCTTACTAGCATGCTTAGGGTTGTTTCTGCTCGAGTCTGTTGCCTTTTACTTTCTGTTACCATATCTCTATTATGTTCTGGGGCTCGATGTTAATCAACAAACTGTTAATATTTGAGGTAATGCTAATTTGATGATAAGGCACCGGCAGGAGGCCCGGCGTGGTTTTGAGGCCTGCTAGTGTCGACCCTAATTAGGAAAAGGGTCTTGTCTACTGATCCATGATGAGCGCACTATCCGCATGTGGGAAGCGTGTATGGGCGCCCCCTCAATTTGATTCGATTCGCATCTCGTCCAAATCGCCACACCTAGTTCGGGCTTTCCATTTGATGCATGCATATGCAGGTGCGAACCCGAGGCCAGGGTGGAACTTTTGTAGTCGGCATTTAGGGCGGCGTGGTCTTAGAGTGCTATGAGGGTCCCCCTTTTCTTCGTGGGGGCTCGATTAGCCGCGCACGCACAACACGTGGTGCTTTGGGCTTGATGCGAAGAAGAGTTGAGTTGTGTTGAGTGCCCCGCTTGGTGGGAGGCATTCCATCTGGCTGGTTATTCTTACGTGTAAGGCCAAATTGGTGCACCCCTGCAGGGATAAATCTTCTCGAGAAGCCGTGTTTTCCGCGGTTATGGTTAACTTGGTGAAAGTACTGGCTAACAAGTACTCAGAACAACTTACACCTAACTAATGATAACTTGACTAGTAATAGTCTTATTGACACAATAACTTGAACCATCATTAATCCAACTGTGTGAGTTATCCTCGGATTGCTTCTTTGGATAAGGGGCGAGATCCAGGATGGGTTTGTTTGGAGTTAGTTATAGTTGGTTACGATACGCTATCTTATCTCCTTTCTGTTGGCCGGAAGTTGTAGCATGTTCTGTAGTTGGTTAGTGCAGCCAGCTGCCGCATCTGTTGTATCACCCCTTTTCTTCCGTTGAACCCAAAGCATCTGTGCTTGATGTTGTGGGGTACATTTTGGTGAACTGTGAGTCTTGCTTGCCAGTACGTTTATGTATTGACCCCTTTGGGGCTGTGGTTTCCGCAGTCTACGTTTCCGAGGATCCCCATGGTGGCTACTACGTGGAGTATGACGAGGCTGCTGACGAGTAGATAGCGGACCCGGGCAGGATCCGAGACTTCGTGGATGGGCTCCGTCTTTTCGTTTCCGGCCTCTTAGGCCTATTTGGATCTTGTCTGTACTCAGACAATTTGGATGCTTCCGCTGTGTTGTAATGATGATATGTTGGGACATGTGTGCTCTGGATGATTGTATTTGCTATCTCTGCTCTAGTGAGAGCCATTTGCAACTTATTTCCATCTTTTGTGTCCTAGAGATATGTTGTGCTATCATTTTGCTAAACGCCGTTGACGTACCATGTGTGTATGGTATGAAGTACGTCAATGGTAGTATCCTGATTTCTATGGGATGGTTTACGTAGACGGTGAACAGTAGGGGTTGGTTGTCACACATACGTGTGTTGGCCTACTCGTAAGAGGTGCGGGTGCAGGTAGGCCCCGTAATCCAATCTTCTACTGTTCAACGGAACTGCGAGTATCCCCTAGAAGTCCGGGTGCGACAAATGGTATCAGAGCCTGTCTGCCTGTAGGATCCCTTTTACTGGTCGCAGTTGAGTCTAGAAACTATTTTGTAGCTATATAGGAAAAATGAAACGTGAGAGTAGGAATTCTGTTCTTTTTCTTCTTTCCCCACCCACCCTCCCTTTTTCTGGTAAGGAAGTGCAACGTTGTTTTCCCTTCTCATCTAAACTTTCAAGTTAGGATTTCACGTATCCTGGTTTCTCTAGGATAGTTATATCTACTAGACCATAGGAATGGAGGTGGTTGTGACATGATTTATCATGTTGCCTACTCACGATTGGGAACGGAGGCGTGTAATCCCCAGAAGCAGATCCTCTATTCCTTAAGCAGTAGATATTGATCCTTTAGAAGCCCGGATGGGTTCCGTAGTACCTCAGGAGTTTTCGGTCTCGTGTTTCCCGAATGTTGCTTTGATATCCTGTTCTTCTCAACATCCTTATCGTCCGTTGAAACCTTGTTGTTGCTTTCCACTTCAGTTCTTCTACCGGCGTCTAATCAAAACTCCCCCATCATCTGCAGATGGATCTCAGGTTCTACCCGCAGGTGGTTCAGATGACTCGTTGCGAGAGCACCGCCGGTTATCCGGAGATGCTGAGAGACATGGTCACTTATCTGGGGTTCCGTTGGGCACGAGAGTACCAGGTCTACGAGCACCAGCGAGAGTTTGAGCAGACCTACTACCAGGCTATCGTCTACATTCTGTCAGATGATGGCATGAGCGTAGTTCACCGCTACGAGGCAGTAGGTTCCACAGTGGATATGGCCGTGCAGCAGGCAGCTTATGTGAGTCTCACCGTCCTTCGTGCTGACTACTGGGGGTTTGACGATTCCATCTATCGCCACATCCCCCGTGGTTACATCACTTCAGAGGGAGCTCACTTCACTCTCTATGACAACTTGGATGTCTACGAGCATGATAACACCAGGCTGCACACCACCGCTCAGTTTGTGAGACACAGTGACGCAGTTGCCAGCACACTATCTCAGGAGTTGGTTTCAGTCAGAGAGCAGCTCTACCTTGCTTTGACCCGTCTGGCGACTTACACCACAGACTTTGTTGGAGACGAGCGCTTTACACGTTTTGAGCAGCCAGTTGGTCGTCCTCTACCAGATGCTGGAGGTTACGAGCCGATCAGAGGTCCACTCCTCAACCTTGGTGCTGGTTACACAGGGATTCCCCGCTTTGGAGCACAGGGAGCCGACGCTATGTATTTCACCACACCTAGAGTCGGGCTCACACCACGTCAGATCTACGTGGATCGTCGATCTACCTACTTTCGTGGGCGTCCTCCTCACCGTACCTCTCGCCATACTACTCACCGCCGTCCTGCGTGATGAGCATGGGAGTACCGATGTATCCATTCTTAGCTATGTTTAGTTATCCTTTGGCATTCGAACCATTTATGGTTTGTTGGATATTCTGATGTATTTGAACATGTGATGATGTACCTGTTGGTTATCTATTCATGCGTCGGAATAATCTCTCTTTCGGTTACCAAGTCTATCCTTTTCTGTTGTTGTGCTAAAATGCATTTCCATTCAGGATGCCGCCAACAAGGAACACCCCGCCTGAGCCACCGCCAATCACGGAGCTGTTGACTCAGATGACTCAAGTCATGACGCAGATGGCCCAGTTCCAGACTACTCAGCACAACAACCAGACCGCTCCACGAGTCAGTATCAAGGAGTTTCTCAGTCTAGGCCCGAGAGCTTTCGTGGCAACACGGGAGCCTCTGGATGCTGATGACTGGATCCGTGAGATAGCCAAGGCTCTGGACATTGCTCACGTTGCTGAGGAAGACAAGGTCAAGTATGCCTCCTATCTTCTGAAGGGTCAGGCAGCTACTTGGTAGGAAAACTATCAGACCATGAGAGCTGGCTATCCAATCACCTGGGGTTGTTTCAAGGAAGCCTTCCTGAAGCACCACATTCCAGATGGTCTCATGGAAAGGATGTGTGAAGCGTTTTGCTCTCTCAAGCAGGGCAAGCTGGACGTCATCGGCTATCAGAGTGAGTTCAATCGCCTCGCTCGATACGCTGGAGACGAGGTGTCCACTGAGGCTAAGAAGATGGCAAGGTTCCGCAGAGGTTTTAACCCGGAGCTCAAGTATGCCCTCACCAACATCAAGGCCAAAGACTTCGAGGAGCTCGTTAACACCGCGCTCAATGAGGAGAATGGGTGCAAGGCGTTCGAGGAGTCTCGCAAGCACTCGCGTGAGGGTGGTTCCTCCTCCAACATGACCACCCCTCCGCAGAAGCGCCGCATCTGGGTGCCAAATGGTGCTGTCACTCGGGCTCCATACGCCCAAACTTCTCCAGGCTTCGCTCCCCGCCCACCCAACCCTGCTCAGATGCATGATCAGAGGGCTTCGATGGGGCAGCCAAGGCCAGGGCCTCCTCGTGTCGTCACTTGCTACAAGTGCAAGCAGACGGGGCATTACGCTGACAAGTGCACGCAGAGGCAGCTACCTCCACCACCACCTCGTCCCAACACCAACCAGGCAATGGTGCGCGCTCCCCCGCCTAAGGCCTTCAACTCCAACAACAGGCCTGTCGGGAGGACCGCAAGGGTGAATCATGTCAAGATCGACAAAGCTGAGGAAGCTCCTGACGTCGTTCTCGGTACATTTCCCGTAAACTCTAATCCAGCTAAAGTATTGTTTGATACCGGAGCATCGCATTCTTTCGTGTCAAAGATCTTTGCGACAGCAGTTAAACTCCCCTTTGTTGGTTTGGGTTCCCCGCTAGTGGTAAACTCCCCTGGAGCAACCATGCAAACGTCTAAGATCAGTCACAGAAATCAAATCTTAATTGGAGGCCACATATTCCTTGCTTCCCTCATACTGCTTGGCAATTCTGACATTGATGTCATTCTTGGTATGGATTGGTTGAAGGCCAATAAAGCTACGATTGACTGTGCTCAGAAGTCAATAACTCTGTTCCACCCTTCTGGCCAGATAGTCTATTCTCCAAATGAATCAAGTTCCATTCAGCTATGCAACCTCGATGCAAAACCTCTACCTCTACTCGAAAATGTTCCGGTGGTTTGTGAATTCCCTGACGTCTTTCCAGAAGAGTTGCCAGGGATGCCTCCGGACAGAGCAGTTGAGTTCGTGATCGAGCTTGAACCAGGTACTGCTCCAATCTCTAAGCATCCATACAAGATAGCTCCTCCTGAACTGAAATTGTTGAAGGAGCAAATCGATATGTACATGGAAAAAGGTTACATTCAACCTAGTTCCTCGGCTTGGGGTTGCCCAACTCTGTTTGTTGCGAAGAAGGATCAAACAAAGAGACTCGTTGTTGACTATCGTCCTCTTAACGAGAAAACCATCAAAAACAAGTATCCAATTCCTCGTATCGATGATCTTTTTGATCAACTTGCTGGAGCCTCAATATTCTCCAAGTTGGACTTGAGAATGGGTTACCATCAAATAAAGATCAGAAAGGAAGATATTCCAAAGACAGCCTTCACCACTCGGTACGGTCTATATGAATACACCGTCATGTCCTTTGGTCTCACCAATGCACCGGCGACATTCTCTCGACTCATGAATTCTGTCTTCCACGAATACCTCGACAAGTTCGTTGTGGTATATCTTGATGACATTCTTGTCTACTCAAAATCTGAGGAAGAGCATGGAGAACATCTTCGTCTCACTCTCATGAAACTTCGCGAGCATCGTCTATATGCCAAGTTCTCCAAATGTGAGTTCTGGATTCCAGAAGTTGCTTACCTTGGTCATGTCATCTCTGCCAAGGGCATAGCCATTGATCCAGAAAAGGTTAGAGCAATTGTTGATTGGAAACCTCCTAAGACGGTGAAGCAAGTAAGAAGTTTTCTTGGCTTGGCTAGCTATTGTCGTCATTTCGTCCAAAACTTCTCCAAGATTGCCAAACCTCTAACTGACCTCACAAAGAAGGACAAGAAGTTCGTTTGGTCTCCACAATGTGATGAAAGTTTCAATCTCCTGAAGACTAAACTCACTTCTACACCAGTTCTGGTTGGCCCAGACCCTACCAAACCTTTCCAGATATTCTGTGATGCATCTCTCCAAGGTCTAGGAGCAGTTCTTATGCAAGAACGTCAAGTTGTGGCTTATGCTTCACGTCAGTTGAACGCACATGAGCAAAATTATCCCACTCATGACCTAGAACTTGCAGCAGTTGTGTTTGCCCTCAAGAAATGGAGGCAATACTTGTTGGGTAATCGCACTGAAATCTTTTCCGATCATAAGAGTCTGAAATACATCTTCACTCAACCAGATCTAAACCTCAGGCAAAGGAGATGGATTGAAGACTTTGATCTTACCATTTCTTACACTCCAGGCAAGGCTAATGTTATGGCCGATGCTCTCAGTCGCAAGTCGTATTGCAATAATCTCATGATCATGGAAAGCCAACCTCCTCTTCATGATGAATTCCAGAAGCTCAACCTTGGTCTTGTTCCTCAAGGTTATCTTGCAAACTTGACAGCCAGTCCAACTCTCGAGGACAAGATTCGTTCTAAACAACTTCGTGATGCTGAAATCAAGAAGATGGTAGAACACATCAAAGAAGGCAAGGAGAAATTCAAGTCCTTCTCAATTGATGACAAGGGAACTGTGTTCTTCGAAGGACGCATTGCAGTTCCTCAAGTTCAAAGTCTCAAAGAGGTCATTCTCAAGGAGGCTCATGAAACTCCTCTCTCCATACACCCTGGAAGTACAAAGATGTACCAGGATCTCAAGACACTGTATTGGTGGCCTGGCATGAAACGTGAAATTTCTCAATACGTTTCTGAATGCGACGTTTGTCAACGTGTCAAGGCAGTTCATCAGAAAACAGCCGGTCTTCTCCAACCTCTGAAAATCCCTGAGTGGAAGTGGGACATGATTGAAATGGACTTCGTCACTGGTTTTCCAAAGTCCAAGAAGGGCAACGATGCAATCTTCGTTGTCATTGATCGTCTCACTAAAGTAGCTCACTTCTTTGCTGTCAAAGAAACAATCTCAGCTAGCCAGTTAGCAGAACTCTACACAACAAAGATTGTTCCTCTTCATGGTGTTCCATTGGAAATAAGCTCAGACCGTGGAAGCATCTTCACTTCTCATTTCTGGAAAAGCTTTCAAGATGCATTGGGCACCAAACTTCTGTTCAGCACAGCTTATCACCCTCAGTCTCAGGGGTAAGTCGAAAGAGTCAATCAGATTCTCGAGGATATGCTCAGAGCATGTGGTCTCTCCTTTGGCATGAAATGGGAGGAATGTCTTCCATATGCTGAATTCTCCTACAACAACAGCTTCCAGGCAAGCCTAGGCATGGCACCATTTGAAGCTCTCTATGGCCGCAGATGCAGGAGTCCAATCAATTGGTCTGGAGCTGGTGAACGTTCACTCTTAGGCCCTGACATTGTTAAGGAAGCCGAAGAGAAAGTTCGCATCATTCGTGACAATCTCAAGATTGCTCAGTCTCGTCAGAAAAGCTACTATGACAGCAAGCACAGGGATATGATCTATGCACCTGGTGACAAAGCATATCTCCGTGTAACTCCCCTCAGAGGCACTCATCGTTTTGGTGTGAAAGGAAAACTTGCACCAAGATACATTGGTCCTTTCAACATTCTCTCAAGGCGTGCGGAAAATGCCTATCGTCTTGAACTTCCAGAAAAACTATCCAAGGTGCACGATGTGTTTCACGTGTCACAACTCAAGAGGTGTTTCAAAGATCCAGATCGTGCAGTTGATCATGATTCCATTGAACTGCAAGAAGATCTATCTTATGAAGAGCACCCTGTTCGTATTCTCGATGAGACCGAGCGTAAGACTCGCAACAAAAGCACCAAGTTCTTGAAAGTGCAGTGGTCTCATCATTCCGATAAAGAGGCAACGTGGGAGACCGAAGAGGATCTTCGCAAGAAGTATCCGGACCTTTTCTCTTCTCAGTAGGAATCTCGGGGCGCGATTCCTTCAAGGGGGGCGTTTTGTAACATCCCAAGTATGAAAAACCACCCCTAGAATGTTTGTTTCTTGCTTTATTAATGTTTTGCATCATGGCATCTTCATCATTGCATTTGTTTTGCATTTGTTTCATTTTGTTTTCATCTGTTTTAAATTGTTTTCCAATTGAAAGTTCAAACCAAAATACAAATAAATTGTTTCATACTTGTGTTGTCACAATTTTGCAAATAAAAGTTCAAATCAAACCATCTTTTGTTTCCAATAAACCATAGGGTTCAAACTATTTAAATCATTGCCTTCAATCATTCCATTAATATCAAATTCAACCAAATTCAATTGAAATTCCAAACAGCAACAAATTTGAAATATTTTTGAAAACAAAAGCTTGCACAATGTTGCTGTTGCAATAAACAACCTATAAAATTTATCACTAAATTTTCCTAACCCAAAAGCCCTATCTTTTTCTCCTTTTTCTTTTCAGCAAAAAAAAAGAAACAGAATCAAAAATTAAAAAGAAAACGACTGGGGAAAGCAGACTGGGCCAAGCCCAGCCCACCTAACCCCAGCACACACGCGCGCAGCGGCCCGCTGGCCCTTCTTCTTTCTCCGTACGGCTGGCGTCAGCAGACGCCAGCGCGCACGCAGCAGGGGAGCTCCACCTGCTCCCCACCTTTCCCCTCGCCTATATCTACCCACCGCAGCCACCAAACCCTAGCCCTAGGCTTCTACTCCTCCCTGCCGCCACCAGCCACCGTCTCCAGTCCATCCTCCTCTCCAATTTCTCTTTCCGGCGAGGTTGGGGGTTCGGGGTCGATCATGGCGCCGCCGTCGACAGCAGCCTAGGGGGCGCCACCGAGCACGCCAGGGACACGGGCAGGACCGCCAGAACGTCTACTTCTTCTACAGCAGCAGCAGCAGGACCCAGGGGCCGTTGATCGACGACGACGAGCTCGACGCCGCCGCAGCTGTTCTGAAGAATTCCACCGCGCCGTCGCCTCCGTCTACCTCACGTCCTTTCCTCGCCTCCGACAGCCTCCCGGTGAGCCACCGCAGCGCCCCGTGCCTCCCTCCAGCACTCTCGTTTCCTGTACGCGCGCGCTCGTTTCTGAATTTCCGGCAGCCGTCGCCACTGTGCCACCATGGTCGCGATCGTTGGCGTTTCCGTGCGCGTTTACGCCATCCAAGCACGCGCACACTCTCACCTAGCTACCGTACGCACGTACACCTGTCCAGCGCCGCCAGATCTTGGTCACCGCGACGGCAGCACCACCGTTCCCTCCGCCGTCGTCAGGTGCAGTCGCAAGACTGAAACTTTTCTTCAGTTTCGTCAGTTAGGAGCAGTGGCACCTCAAAACCCCACGCTCGCTTCTCTGTCAACGATCGCATCCGCACCGTAGTGGTGGGATCGAACGGTGCGCAGCAGCGCGTCGCGGGTTCGATTCCCCCTCGCGCAGATTAAACCACCCATTTTTGCTCCACTGCCACGCACGCACGCTGGTCCCACCTGCCATAGGCAGTGGTGGCCACGCAGGCAGCCACGCGCGCGCCAGCTGGGCACTGGCCCACAGGCCAGTGACCCAGGGGTCTATCTGCCGCGTAGAAAATGTTCCCAGGGGCTGTTCTGTGATTCCTTTTTCGCAGTTAAGCCCCTGGACCAATTACACATGTTTTTACAAATTGCTGTTTAGTCCCTGATTTAAAATTACAAATAACTTTTGAATTACAACTTCAAATAAAATAAATAAAATATGTTTACTGAACCAAATTTAATTCTCTACATGATTAAAGCATTTGTTTTCTGTTTTGAATATTTCAAATGTATTCAAATTTCAAATTCAAACAAATCATTTTAAATTTGGTTAATTTCATAACTAATTCAAACTTAATTCAAATAACACAAATAAAATATGTTTTCCATGCCATTTTGAACCACCTTTTCAAATATAAAATTGGTTTCATGTTTTGAATAATTAAAATTGGTTAAATAATTTAAACCTTGTTTAAATCATTTAAATTTGCTAAATTCATAACTTGCTCAAATTAAATTATCTTTGAACTTATAAAATATGTTTTCAAACCAGGAAAGTATAAAATTTTCAAATATGGATTTGGTTTAATGTTTTGAACAAATAAAATTCACATAATATTCATACTTGAATTAAATCTACTTAAATCTTGTTTAACTTGTTTAATTCATAATTAATTCATTCCAAATCCTTTTTCAATAGTTGAAACATGTAATCCAACTAAAATTTTGTGCTCTATTCAAATATGAACTTTGTTATTTATTTTGTACAATTTAAATTGGTGAAAACAACAAATGCTTGTGTAACACCTTTAAGAAGCAAATTTTCATAACTTAATAAATAAAATTCCAAACTTGGTAAACCTTATTTCAAATTGTTCCTATGGTTGTTTTCTTTCTGTTTTCCTCATCCATGCATCATGCTAATTCACTTACACATGTTGTCTAGTTGTAGATCATTTAATTCAACCATAATTCATGGGCTTTCCACATGCAATCCAAATTGCATGTGGGTCCATTTAATCATGTTATGTTACCATGTCAACTAGCTTATTTTTGATGCATCAATTAAATGGTCATGCATCATCCCATGATTGTGCACTATGCCATGTTATTGATTGTTTGTCTCTCTGCGTTGTTTGTTTGCTTCTTCTCGAATAGACGACGACGTTGAGACAGACGATACTTACGACACCCCTTCTGAGGATCTAGCTCAGTACCAGGCTGCTGAGTTTGCAGGCAAGTATTCACTCACATGAACCATTGTGTTCCTTTCCACATTGGATACCGATACTTCCGTTGTCTATTCTGCTAGCCCTATGAATCGTTGCTTCTGTTCCGAACCTATCACATGTTATCCTTTAACCCTGATATAGCCTCACCTCCACACCTATAACCCCGTTGCTTGTTGCCCGTGTCTTACTAGCATGCTTAGGGTTGTTTCTGCTCGAGTCTGTTGCCTTTTACTTTCTGTTACCATATCTCTATTATGTTCTGGGGCTCGATGTTAATCAACAACCTGTTAATATTTGAGGTAATGCTAATTTGATGATAAGGCACCGGCAGGAGGCCCGGCGTGGTTTTGAGGTCTGCTAGTGTCGACCCTAATTAGGAAAAGGGTCTTGTCTACTGATCCATGATGAGCGCACTATCCGCATGTGGGAAGCGTGTATGGGCGCCCCCCCTCAATTTGATTCTATTTGCATCTCGTCCAAATCGCCACACCTAGTTCGGGCTTTCCATTTGATGCATGCATATGCAGGTGCGAACCCGAGGCCAGGGTGGAACTTTTGTAGTCGGCATTTAGGGCGGCGTGGTCTTAGAGTGCTATGAGGGTCCCCCTTTTCTTCGTGGGGGCTCGATTAGCCGCGCACGCACAACACGTGGTGCTTTGGGCTTGATGCGAAGAAGAGTTGAGTTGTGTTGAGTGCCCCGCTTGGTGGGAGGCATTCCATCTGGCGGGTTATTCTTACGTGTAAGGCCAAATTGGTGCACCCCTACAGGATAAATCTTCTCGAGAAGCCGTGTTTTCCGCGGTTATGGTTAACTTGGTGAAAGTACTGGCTAACAAGTACTCAGAACAACTTACACCTAACTAATGATAACTTGACTAGTAATAGTCTTATTGACACAATAACTTGAACCATCATTAATCCAACTGTGTGAGTTATCCTCGGATTGCTTCTTTGGATAAGGGGCAAGATCCAGGATGGGTTTGTTTGGAGTTAGTTATAGTTGGTTACGATACGCTATCTTATCTCCTTTCTGTTAGCCGGAAGTTGTAGCATGTTCTGTAGTTGGTTAGTGCAGCCAGCTGCCGCATCTGTTGTATCACCCCTTTTCTTCCGTTGAACCCAAAGCATCTGTGCTTGATGTTGTGGGGTACATTTTGGTGAACTGTGAGTCTTGCATGCCAGTACGTTTATGTACTGACCCCTTTGGGGCTGTGGTTTCCGCAGACTATGTTTCCGAGGATCCCCATGGTGGCTACTACGTGGAGTATGACGAGGCTACTGACGAGTAGATAGCAGACCCGGGCAGGATCCGAGACTTCGTCGATGGGCTCCGTCTTTTCGTTTCCGGCCTCTTAGGCCTATTTGGATCTTGTCTGTACTCAGACAATTTGGATGCTTCCGCTGTGTTGTAATGATGATATGTTGGGACATGTGTCCTCTGGATGATTGTATTTGCTATCTCTGCTCTAGTGAGAGCCATTTGCAACTTATTTCCATCTTTTGTGTCCTAGAGATATGTTGTGCTATCATTTTGCTAAACGCCATTGACGTACGATGTGTGTATGGTATGAAGTACGTCAATGGTAGTATCCTGATTTCTATGGGATGGTTTACGTAGACGGTGAACAGTAGGGGTTAGTTGTCACACATACGTGTGTTGGCCTACTCGTAAGAGGTGCGGGTGCAGGTAGGCCCCGTAATCCAATCTTCTACTATTCAACGGAACTGCGAGTATCCCCTAGAAGTCCGGGTGCGACAACGATGAGTTGTAGGATGAGCTTCATACCAATGATGTTGGTGATGTGGAGGCATATTGTTTGCAAGAGGACATGGATCCTCTAATGCCTTACAACCGATGCTATGCAGATGACTTCGATGATGAAGGTCCCGAGGAAGATGTTGATGAGGATGGGTTAACGGCTAGAGAAGCCGAAGTTCTCAAGAAGTTAGTGGGCCGGAATCATCGGATATCATTGTTCCATGATCTTAGTATCGCCGACAAAGCCGTGGTCGATGGAGGCACGAGTAAATTTCTTGGACCAAGGCCAAGTTTGAAGAAGGATATGGATCCCCAAAAGTATGGTATTTGTGAGGGGGTGAAGTTTGAAAGTTTGTTGGAATTGAAGACATGGCTCAAGTAGTATGAGGTTAAGTATGACCGGCCTTTCAAGGTGGTTCACTCGGACTGCAAGGTGCGTTACACGGTAAAATGTGAAGAGGCACACAAAGCATGTCCATGGATTGTGCATGCAAGACCATGGAAATGAGGGACTCAATGAGAATAACAAGTTGTGTGGCAACTCACATGTGCGGTGGCAAGGATAGCGATGACATTGAAGTTAAGAATTCTCACTGGCAACTAACCTTGGATTTCATTGGCTATAGACTTTCCACCGAAATATCGTCATTCCCGTCTTATACGATAGCGGCTATCATAGATACAGTGAAATCACTATTCGGTTACATGGTGAAGTATGGGAAGGCATGGAAGGCGAAGCAGGCCGCATTTAAGATGTTGTATGGTGATTGGGAGGAAGCATATAACTGACTCCCTAGGATGTTGGGAGCGATGGCGGCTACAAACCCGGGCATGGTGGTGGTGGTGGAGCCATTTGGCACGATGACTAGGGAGTACAAGGGTGCAAATGTCCAGGTATTTAGCCGTGAATTTTGGGCTTTTGGGCAATGCATAAGGTCTTCAAGCATTGTAGGTTGATTATCTCGGTGGATGGCACATTCTTGACCGGGAAGTTCCAAGGCACACTCTTGGTTGCAGTAGCGCATGATGCCAATGACCGGCTGTTGCCTTTGGCTTTTGCTTTGGTTACGGTGGAGAACAGTGATAATTGGGCATGGTTCATCTACCAAGTGAGAACAAAGATATTCGAGCCTCAAAGAGATGTTTGTGTCATCTCGGACCGACACCAAGGCATACTTAACGCGATGGAGATCGATATCCCCGGGCATCCTCGTTTGCAGCATCGATGGTGCATGAGGAATTTTGTGTCCAACTTCTATAGGGCATGTGGAAATAAGGAGCTTTTCAGATTATCTCAAAGATTGTTGCCTCGCTTTCACCGAGAATCATTTCGCAAGATTGTACAATTGTTTGATCATACTCACAACACCGGCAGGGGGTCAAGACTTCCTACATAGGCACGAGGAAATGGACCACAAGTGGGCTAGAGCCTTTGAAGTTAACGGTAGGAGGTACAGAGACATGACAAGCAACATGGCAGAATGTTTCAACAATGTGTTGAAGGGTGTCCGTGCGTTTTCCGTGCCAGCAATAGTCCAATATATATTCGACAAGTTGAATGTGTATTTTCAGAAGTATAGTGAGGAAACAGATTATCAGATTGAAGGAAAAAAAACAAGATGAAAAGGAAGTGCAAGTATCCACCGGAAGCTGACAAATGGATAGAATACTAGCAAAGGAAGGCTGACTCCCAAACAACTCAATGTTTTGATAACGACGAGTGGATTTACCAAGTCAATGAGCCAAGAGGCACCACAGTAGGATGTGTGCAACACGGAGGTCGGGAGTTCAAATTATGGCTCAAGAAATGTGACTTCTCGTGCATGAGGCCTCAATTGCTTCATATCCCTTGCTCGCATTTGAGGACGGCAGCGCGTATTTGAAAAGTGGGTGTTAATAATCCACTAACGGTAAGGTTGGAGGTGTATTCCATTGAGGTCACTAAGGAGACATGGGCGGCTAGATTTCACCCTTACCATGACCAATCCCAGTGGCCGGAATATCATGGCATCCAACTATGACTCGAGCCGGCTTTGAAGGTGCAAACACGGGGAAGAAGGAGGACAAAGCGCTTCAGAAATGACATGGATGCTTGGGGTCGTGGAGGACTTCGAGAATGGGGTAAACCAACATTTTCAAGAACCGGGGGAACATGTCCGATGTGGAGCATGCAATGGAGAAGGGCACAACAATAGGGGTGGCCGTTGTAGAAGAAACAAGATATCAAAAGGGAATGATGCAAGCACAAGCCAACAAGGCGGTAGCCAACAAGACGGTAGCCAACATGGCGATAGCCATCATGGCGGTCATGGTGGTGGCGGTAACACAATCCACCAAGAGGGTAGCCAAGATGGCGGTTATGGTGGTGGCGGTAACACAAGTCACCAAGGTGGTAGCCAACATGGACGTTCATGGTGGTGGCAGTAATACAAGCCACCAAGGGGGTAGACAACATGGCGATTATGGTGGTGGCGGTAACACAAGTCACCAAGGTGGTAGCCAACATGGCGGTCATGGTGGTGGCGGTAACACATGCCACCAAGGGGGTAGACATCATGGCGGTGGTGGCAGAGGTGGTAGACTATCAATGTTTGACGAACTAAGAGGTGGTAGACGTACAATGACTAGGGGCCATGGGGGTACCCGAGGACGTAGATGATTGGTATGAATAAAACATAAAATTGTTTCATTATTGTCTTTATTTTGAATATTGCATTTTTTTTCATGTACTCATTAAATTTATTAATTCTTGTAGGTATGGACCCGGACTCATGGATATAGAGGCCTTTCACGTGTAATAATGCTCTTGACACTCCCAAAGAAGATCCACCCATGTGTTGGTGCAAAGACATCTGCAAGGCCAAGCAATCCACGGATTGGGATGAGACAGGAGGAAGAAAGTTTTGGTTGTGTCCCAACTATTGTATGGACAAGGAAGAACCAAAATCTTCATATGACCGTCCCAAGGTATATATCCTACCATTCATGAAAATTTTATGAGATTTTTGTTGGGGATAATAATTATGTTCTCTTTGTAGTCACCGTCGCCCCTTTGTACCTACTTCAAGTGGATAGACCTAGTTTAAGATAGATACTACAAGCACGAGGTGGAATGGGAGGTTCTTTACACATGTTCACGTTTAGAGGAGTACAAACGTGACAAGGAGAGAAAGATGAGGATAAAAGAATGCAAGGAGAAGGAACAGTTGGAGAAAGAAAAGAAGAAACGTGAAGAGAAGTGGGATCGTGAGGCGGAGAGGAAAATAAAGCGTCAGATAGCTCACGGTGCACAAGAGGAGTGAGCTCGTGAGAATGAGGCGGGGAACGCAAGGGGAATAATTTGATGTGACCAAATCTTTCCCCGTCGGCATGTAACAAGAACTAGGTGCCATGAATTGTTGTGATTTAAGTGGCAAGAATTTGATGTGAACTAAGTGGCAACAATTTGGTGTGAACCTAGTGTCAAGAATTTGGTGTGAACCTTGTAATATGGTGAATTCTTAATCAATTGAGTCCTAACTATTTCTGGTTTCATGGGTATTTCCTGTAGTTTCGTGCAAGCTAAAATGTTTCATAGTTTGTGCCCCACTTTCGGCCAAAAAGAGTTGAAAAAAGGCTAAGGAAGGGAGGGTAGCGCCAAGGATCCCGGCGCGGTGCCTACAGGGGTAGCGCCCATGTCTAGGGCGCGATGGTATGTAGCACGTTTGCCAGCAAGTAGCAGAGAGCAACCCGAGAGGGGTTTGCCCTCAATTCGCCAAAATGGCTAAGGGAGGGAGGGTACCTTACCCATGAGACTACATACCAGCACGCCGGTCCTTAGAATCGGTGCTAAAACACATAGGATCTCCACGGATGGGGAGTCCCGTTATCATGGACACGTCCTGGAGAGTCACGGTCATGTCCCCGGTGCGGAGGTGAAAAGTGTGCGTCTCCGGCCTCCATCAGTCCGCAAGAGCGGTGATGGCACCATGATTCATGTTCATCTTTGAACGAGACACAAGGGAGATAAATGGAAGGAGTCCAAGTGTCTCGATGTAGTCCGTATACCGCTCGTCGAACGACATGTCCTTGTGTGCGGCCTCATGGGACCGCAAACGAAGAGGGGCAAAGACCTACAAGAATAAAACCAAGTTAGAACAATAAACATGGAAACTAGATATATATGAACAAACATCATCAATATGGATTACCCTCTTCTTCTCCGCCATCAACATTCCACTATGAGTGACATCATATTTATCCTCGAGAAGATACTCGTCATCCATCCTATAATTTTGCAACATAGAAAAACTAATAAGAGACATAAAGGATGGTAATTAATTTTACAACATGCTCATATACACATATTTTTTTCGCGAAAACGCAAAAAGCTGTGTGTTTCGATGCATTGATAGATAAAGGAGAATATTTGTACAAACCCAAAGAAGGGCCACCCCGCACCATACAACTCAACTCAGCCTAACTAGGGGATAAGTTGACGTAGACCTCGGGCTCCCGCGGTCGCCCAGTCGCGTGCCTCGGCTTTGATCATGCCAGGAGGGAGGACACCGATGGTTGGGCGTTGTCGAAGATCACGGAGTTGCGGTGTTTCCAGATACACCATGCCGATAGCATGACGATCGACGAGGTGCCCCTGCGCAAGGCGCCAGGGGTGGCGGCAAGCGTCCTAGACCACTAGTCGATGAAAACACCTTCCTCCTCAGGAGGAGCCGCAGTGAATCGGATCCAAGACAGGACCTCGTGCCATAACGTCCGTGAGAATGGACACCCGATGAGGAGGTGGTCCATTGTCTCCACCGCTTGGTCGCACAACAGGCAGTGCGCCGCATGAGGGAGGCCTCTGCGCACTAGCCTCTCCCCCGTCCAACATCTATCCTGGCAGGCCAGCCAGATGAAGAACTTCACCCTCGGTGGTGCCCATGTCTTCCAGTTGAGTTTCCAGGAGCCCGAGGCCACAGAACCCTCAAATAGTGCTCTGTAGCAGGACCGCAAAGAGTACTGCGCGTTCGTCGTCCAGGGCCACATGAGCCTATCTGGCTCCCCTGAGAGCTGCAAGTCTTGTAATCATGTCCAGAGTTGAACATACTGTCATAAGGCCAGCGGGCTCAGAGCTCCTGTGATGTCGGTGATCCAACTGCGCTCAGTCAACGCCTGCTGCACCGTACGGTGTTTCCTACGGCGACGAAGGATTAGCGAAGAGGTCCGGCGCTATCTCCTTGATCGTCAAGCCGTCCAGCCATCTGTCCTCCCAAAATAGAGCCGCATTCCCCCCTCCGACCACCATGTATGTGAAGACGTCAAATATGGCCTTCTCATCCTTGGAAAACTGCATATCGAGCCCGCGCCATGGTCGCAGGGGTCAGCACGCATCCTCCATAGCCAGCGCACCCGCAGGCTACTGGAGGTGTGGTATAGGTCAGGAACACCGAGACCACCCAGCCGCAACAGGCGACACACCCGTGCCCAGTTAACATGGCAATGTCCCCCATTGACGTCCAGCCTACCCGCCCACAGGAAGCCCTGTAGAATCTTGTTCAACTGTTTCAACACCTTTTTGTTCAGACTCAACACCACTAGCTGGTGTAGTGGAATAGCTGCGAGCACTGAACGAAGGAGCGCGAGGCGCCCGGCCCGCGGCATCATGGATGCCTTCCAAGTTGGCAGCTTATCGGCCAACCTGTTCACCACTGGTTGTAGGGCCTCCCCCGGTAATCTTCCGACAGATAGGGGGATGCAGAGGTACTTGACCGGAAAGGGGGCCAGCGGGCAGTTCATAACTGCCGCGGCCCGGACAACCTCCAGCTCCGGGCATGCAATCGGGGAGACTGAGCACTTCGTGAAGTTAGTGTGCAACCCTGAAGCGTGCCCGAAGTGCTCCAGGATTGCGCGTATAGCGCGCAGTTCCGTCACATCCGGGTGGTAGAAGATCACCACATCATCCGCGTAAAGTGACGTGGAGGTTACCAACTCCCGGCGTGCGAGGCATCGGAGGACACCCATCTCCATGGCCTTAGCCAATACTACATATGAGAAGAGACAAACTAATAAGAGAAAGATACCCATCATCCACACATAGACATGACACCGGAGAGCACTAAAATTTCATTAGACAACCTAATATATTTCACGCATGTCTCATATACACATGAAATTAATTTATGTGTCAACCTACAAGTCATATATATACCAAACAACACACAAATAGACACCTCTAAAACATCTAGCTATCTTATACACCAAACATTAGCAACCATATTAGAGGAGACAACAAATTAGTTCTCACATGTTAAAGCAAAAATTAGCAACCATATTAGAGAACATGAAAATCTACACATCTCTCACATATCTCTTAGGGCATCTCCAGTCGTTGCGCCCCCCCAGGGCCCAAAACGCCGCCGTTTTGGGGCCGCCGCGGCGCCAAACGGCGCTAATCTGGAACCTGGGGGGCAGGCCTCCCAGTCGCTCCCCGAGCCCAAGATTCGGCCCAAAAAAACACAATTTGAAACTAGACGCATTTTATTGAATTTAGGCAAAGTTCGTACAAACTGGACGCAAATTTAAACTAAAACTTCGCGAAGTAAACTAAAAACAGGGCGACGACTATCCTAGGCGTCGTCGTCTTCATCGTCGTCCTCCTCGCGGTCCCCCTTCGCCACCATGGCGAGCCGGTTGGAGGGACCAGCTTCGCCGTCATCCTTCGCCGTGGCGAGCCGGTGCCGCTCCGCCCGGCCTTGCACCCGTAGCCGGTGCAGCTGCGCCTGCTCGGAGGGCTGGCGGTTGCGCCGCTCGCTCTGCTGCGCCACCTGCCGCAGGTCGGCCTCGTACTGCGCGATAATGGCCTGCTGCTCGGCCGATGCAGCGTTTTCGGCCAGCTGCCGGCGCACCTCGCGCTCCGCCTCTTCTCTCTGGTACGTCTCCAGAGATGCCCGAACAGCGCCAGCCTCCGCTGCCGCTGCCGCCGCCTGCTCGAGGTCGCCGAGGACCTGGCGATACGCGCCCTCATTCGACGCGGTCTCGATGGAGTACAGGGCGGCGTGCTGCTCGGGCCATATTGGCTGCCGCCTACACTCCCTCCTCCAGCGTCGGGCAGCCTGCCGGGCAGCCTGCGACGCCTCCTGCTCGGGCGCCAGCTCTTCCTGGACAGGCGGCTGCTCGGGCGCCGCTGCTCCCTGCGCCACTTCCTGGACAAGCGGCTGCTCGGGCGCCACTTCCTGCTGTCCCTCGTCGTCGCTCTCGGGCCACGCATCCCAGAGGCGATCCATCGTTGCTGGGCGCGGCGGGGGGGCGAGGAGGAGGAGTCTAGAATCGGGGAACGGCTTGGAGGAGGAGGCGAGAATGGGCGGACGGCGAGGGGCGAGCACCCGTTTTATAGCCTGGCGGGCCAGTCGCTGCGCCGCGCGTGTCACCGCTGCCGCCCCCATTAATCCAGCAACCTTTGACTGGGGCGCATGCACTGGCCGGCCGCCACGCCATTACTCCGGCAGCCTTTGACGGCGCGGGCGCCAAGAAGAGGGTCACGGGCGGTGGATTCTGTTCCCGCGTTTTTTCGTCGCGTCACTGACAGAGCTGGCCCGCGCGTGCTGCGGTGCAGTTTCGCCCCCCCAGGCCGAACCCAGCGGGCTGGGTTTGGCCTGGGTACCGCGGCGCGAAATAGCGCCGAAACGACGTTATTTGGGCTTCTGGGGGGCGAGTGGTGAAGAAACGGTGCTATTCGCCGCTTCCGGCGCGAAAAAGGCCACCTGGGGGGGCTCTGGGGGGACGACTGGAGATGCCCTTACATACACAACTCTTACACATCTCGCACACATCTACAACTAGGAATATCGAAATAAATCATGAACTAGGGTTTCACCTAGGGTTTCAAAATTTGGGAAAATGAGAGAGATATATTTGACAAAATTAAGGGAATCGGTTGAGAATACCTTGAGGAAGGATGGGGGGCGAAATTCCCCGAGAAATCCCCCAATCTAACCGGATTCGAGTGAAAAAATTGAAGGGGGGGGGGGAGAGGGGCGCCACCGGACAGGACCTAGATGTGCTTCCAGGTTGGAGAACAATGACTAGGAGAGGATGGGGGTCGGGGGCGGGTTGCGGTTATGTGCATGGGGGCACTACGCCGAGCGTGGGGGGCGTAGTCCCCTCTACGTACCGCACCGCGCACGGGGCGCTACATTGCCACACCTGGGCCCCGCCTAGCCTACTGGCGGCGGCACCGTGCCAGGCGCTGAGGCGCTACCGTGTTGAGCACCGCTCCGCGGCTGTGGGCGCTACCCGAAAGGGTCAGATTCAAAAAAATAGCTTTGGGTTCATTTTGTGTTGAAGCCCCCAAGGTCAGTTTTGTGATTTTTCACCCGTTTGGGGCACTTGAGTACATGAACACCCGTCCGTTTGATTGAATTAGTTTTCTTGTTTTCATCACGTCAGATAAAATGCCCAAGTTCAGGACCGTGACCACGTCAACCTCCTACACTCGTAAAGGACGGACGATGTTGGTCTGCCCGCGGGGATCGCCTTCTGGCGGCTGCTTGAGGGGTAAGTGAGTCATGGCCGTGAGTATGGCGGCTACAGGGGTTTTAGGCACCACGTTGTCTTGTGCGTCGAACGTCATGAAGGAGGACTTGAGCCTTCGAGTTATCTCTCTTCTTGAGCTTTCGTCCATGCGCTTTAGCCTGGTGGCATGTCTTGGGTTTCATGTGGTTGGAGTTCGTCGTGTCGAGTGCGCATCGTGGTTGTCCGATAGCGCATACCTCCGCTGACTCGACATATCCTCCCTAGCGCTTGAGTTCATTGAGTGTTGCTCTTTCTGCAGCCATCTCTTGGTTTTTCTTGGACAATAGGTAGTGGTATGCCATGCGATCTTCTCGAGTGGCTTCTGTAGGTATCATGATGGATCTATCGACTGCGTCCTTTGCCTTGTTCCACGCTTCTCATGGTCGAGTCTTGCATGTAGACGTGGGAGAGGTGGGTCCTACTCCGATCGTGTCGCGACTCCTCTGATGAGTTTGGTTGTCATCGATGTGATCTTTAATGTAGCCGATAGATTCCTCTGCCTTGGTAGAGTGGTAGTCGTGGTCATCGTAGAAGATCGATGCAGTGCTTGACCTTGATTCGTAATCAGAGTCGGTGGATGGTGATGTTAGAGTCGCCATCATGGTTGTTGATGCATATTCTTATCTCAGAAGCAGACCAGAGAAGCGCATGATGCCTTCTCCGTTGGGGTGGAAGCGGAAGTCGAGAAACTCGAGGTCGATGCCCTCATGGAGGTCGCCGAACGTCTGACTGAAAGCCGGCGAGTGTGGCATGAAGTTGACAGATCCGAAGCAGATTGAACCCATCGGGGTCGAGGACCCGAAGCTTTATGACGATGAAACCATGAGTCCAGCGTGTGTTGTTCCCATAGACGGCGGGGCCAAATGTCGGAGCATCGATTTTGTGAGCCCCTCATACGTCATACTAGGGTTTCGAGATTGAGATACAAATGCGCGCTGCTGATTTTGACGGTTGACAAGGGACGAGATTTACCAAGGTCTGAGGCCCTTGTTGAGGTAAAACCATCACTCCTGGTTGTCGGGTTTTATTTCGGGTGTTGTTACATGAATTCGGCGACTCGCGTTGCAGCGGAAGATTGGATCTCGCGCAAGCTCAAGTGCCTTTTGGTGGATGAATCTGGCTTACCCTACTGATACGTCCAAAACGTATTGCTACTCCTTGATGGTGCCTTGACGGGGAGACTTCTTGATGATGATGAATTTTAAGTCCCCGACAATGGCGCTAGAAATTCTTGATGCGTGTGATGGCGTGTTGGGAACCCCAAGAGGAGGGTGTGATGAGTATAGCGGTAAGAATTTCCCTCGGTTAAGAACCAAGGTCATCAATCCAGTAGGATAAAGAGAATCTTCGGAAGGTTGATGCCACCGACGGCGGTGATGGCGCCTCACCGGTGTTAGCAACAACGTGGATCCTGCACACAACACAACCAAAATACTTTGTCCCAACGGTACAGTGAGGTTGTCAATCTCCGCGGTCTTGCTGAAAACAAAGATTAGACGTATAGTGTGGAAAATGGTGTATGCTTGCAGTAAGTAAAGAAAGCAAGGAATTGTAGTGTTTTGTTTAACAGTGTAGGAAAATGGATCGGGGTTCATAGGTTCACTAGTGGTGTCTCTCCATAAAGGGGGGCCCGCGCCTGGCTATGGTGAGAGCCCCCTGGTGCCCGTCCTTGACTCCTCTTTGGACTTCTGGATGCTTCCGGGGAAAATAGGAACTTCGAGATTCGTGGGGTCCGATTCCGAGAATATTTCCAGAACAACTTTTCTGAAATAAAAAACAACAGAAAACAGGGAACTGACACTTGGCATCTTGTTAATAGGTTAGTCCTAGAAAACGTGTAAAAATGCTATAAAGAAGGGACAAAACATGTAGCAATTGGCATAATATCAACATGGAACATCAGAAATTATAGATACGTTGGAGACGTATGAAGCATCCCCAACCTTAGTTCCTACTCGTCCTCGAGTAGGTAAACGATAAAACAAAATAATTTCTGAGGTGACATGCTACCACACAATCTTGATCATAATATGTAAAGCAGAGCATGTAAACTAGGATCAAATGAACTAAAGCTGTGATCTATATTTGATATTAACAAGTAATGCATAAACAAATAAGAAGAAAGAAGCAAAACTTTTAATGAATCAATACTAAAAGACTATCAACCGTGCAAAGTTTATAGAGATGATTTAAGCTTTAAAGAACAACAATATCATGCACGTCAAACGATCTTCACAACCCCTGTTAGGATCAAGTCAAGCTTTCCACATGATGCAATGCTTGAATCTTAAACTATTTGCGCACTAAAAACAAGCAAGTGTTCTGCGTTGGTCCCTGGCATCGGGATTTTATGGCAAAGAGAACATTATGGGGGGTTTGGAAGGTCAATGGAAGAAAGGCTCACAAAGATGAAAGTGGTCATTAGACAAGAGAAAGTCTTGAAATCGAAGCTATGCAAGGAGTAGGGATTGCCACACAACGGATGCACATAGAGCTATAAGTGTATGAAAGCTCTCCAATGAAACTAGTGGGGGTGCATCCAACTTGCTTGCTCACGAAGACCTAGCTCATTTGAGGAGGCTCATCATTGGAATATACAATCCAAGTTCTATAATGTAAAATTCCCCACATAGTTATGAATGAATGATAATATGAAAACTTTCTCCAATCGGAAGTATTGGTGCTAAACATGAAGCACAAGTGTGGTATAAATGATAGTGATGCGCCCCCTCTCTCTTTATTCTCTCTTTGGCCTTTTTTTTTTCCTTTTTGGGCCTTTTCATTTTTTTTATCCACACCGGTAGGGGCAACATCCTATATTACAATGAATCATCACACTTTTAGTACTCATAACTCATAATGGAATATCTCTGATGTATCCAACTGCATGCTCCTACCAGTGTAGCAGTATGCATAAATAACCATGAAGCTCATCATCAAGTAACATAATAGAGGTGGATGTTGTGCAACAATATATCTCGGAATGGCTATGGAAATGCCATGATAGGTAGGTATGGTGGCTGTTTTGAGGAAGAATATATGGTCTTATGTGTAGGAGAACAAAGTCCTCCAACGGGATTTGGATGCAATGGCGGAGTTTGCACCAACTCTCAATGTGAGAAAGGGCAATGCACAGTACCGAAGAGGCTAGCAAATATGGATGGTGGAAGTGCCAGGAACCGCAACATAGACTCACGAGTTGAATGGTTGCAGCAAATCATCTTTACAAGGCACAATGCAAATCACTCCAAGAGGGTCTGTGCCAGTGACAAGGCACTGTTAGCTACCCGACCGTAGCGCGTAACAAAAGGCCGATCAGAAATGTATCACTCGTAGCAATCATATACATTTTTTTCTATCAGCTGGTAATTTAAGTATGGCACAGTTTCAAGTTTCTTAGACCAACCATCAAAAGTTTATACTTACTAGTCCTTCCCGTTTATCCATTAAGCAAATTAATATCTCAAAACAACAGTAGTGATTCAAGTGAAGCAGTTTAGTGATCTACAAAACCGTGCGAATTTTTTCGCTATACCAACTCTCACATAAGCATTTCTATTACCAACCAAGCACACATATGATACAACAAAAACTCTCTCAAGCATATATCAAAGAAAACTAGAGAGTACTAACAGCTGTAAATAAAAGATGAATGCAAAACATGAGCTAAATAAATGCAGCAGCCAGACAAAGATTAAGGATACAAAGTATTCCCATGAAAAAGTGGAGTGTGTCACTATCCAATAAAAGAATGCTGGGTTCCAACCAAGCTTATTGCAAAAATAAAAATAAACTAAAAGCAAAAAATAAAAGACGCTCCAATTAAAGCACATAAGATGTGACCGAATAAAAATATAGTTTCACTAGAAGTGACCTGATAATTTGTCGATGAAGAAGGGGATGCCTTGGGCATCCCCCAAGCTTATACACTTGAGTCTTCTTGGAATTTGCTGGGATGTACCACCGGGGCATCCCCAAGCTTAGGCTCTTCACTCTTGTTGATCACGTCATATCATCCTCTTCTCTTGACCCTTGAAAACTTCCTTTACACCAAACTTCTCACAATCTTCATTAGCAACGTTAGTCCAATCGAAATAATAAATTCACATGGTTCAGTTTCAACACAAGACTAACACTCATGAATACATAAGCTACTGTCACAACTTCTTTTAAAACTCTTTTTCTCAAAAGAACAGCAAAAGAAAGAGATTGTATGTGTGTGTTAGATAGGCTATGGAAGGCCTGACTTTACTAACAGGTAGGGCACGTTACTTTTATTTTTTTCTGCTTACCCGCATGTTTAGATTATTTACTTGCCCTTTCACTTTTTCTTCGGCTGTAAGGGCTCCGCTGCTACCGGGTTCAGAGAAGTTTGTAAGCTATTTCTCTTTTTTCATTTTTTGCCACCTCCATTTTTGTTTAAGGTCTTCAATTCGGCATTAGCTTCGTTAGAGAAAGCCATGCGTGAACTACAAAGCATGGGATGCAAATGCAATTATTGGCAGAAATCTGTCAAAACAGGACAGAGGTAAAGATAATTTTTTAGAAAATCTTCTGTTGCTCGAATCAAAAAGTGTTCAACTAAGAAAAGTTGCGTACATAGACCAGGATTACACATAATAAAATTCAGGTCATTTTTAGTTTTATGTGATTTTATATGAATTCAACAGTGGACAACAGAAATCTTTTTCCTGCGCAGAAATCCGAAATATAGTCTCAACTTTCCACTAGAGGCTTTACTTGGCTCAACAAAGACACAAAAGAAAATATAAAGAGGGGTTTCTAAGCAAATAGACAACACCCAGGTGCAAAGCACACAGAAAGAAACGACGGAAAGCAGGTTGAAAACGGAGAAATAAAACGGGTTGTCTCCTGGTAGCGCTTTTCATTAACGCCTTTCAGCTAGGCATAGAAAGCAAGTCAAGTATTTTCAAGTGAAGAAGCATCAAAATTAAGCTTAGAAATCTCCCCAACAATGAATTGTATTTCATCTATAGAAGTTTTAGATGTCCCTTTATCAACACTTTTAGGTACACTACTTTCATAAAATGGGTTTGCAGGAACAATCTAATCAAAATTCTTTTCTAGAGCTTCATGCATTGCTACCAATTTAAAGGGTATTGGTATTTTAATTTCCTTATCAATGGATTTACCCGGTGTGCTATTAACATATACACATGAGCCTGACATCTCAAATCGGTTAAAACCTTTTCTAGCCTCAATGGCAACAACACCAAATTCTTTAAACAAAGTTTCTAAAATAAACTATTTTTTTTCGCTATCCTTAATGTTATCAATGTTGAGGAACATTTGTTGTATTATGGGATTAAGGTTAACAAAACCTAGCGTCCAACATACGAACTAGAGATGGTGCAGCTGTTTCATAATCTGGAGCAAGTTCAGCTAAGGATCTATCCTCAAATTCTTTGTGCTTACTAACATAATTAAAGAACTCTCCAATATTATCTTTCCCAATTATATCACCGCTACCTATTGGTACATCTTTCAAGGTAAACTTGGGTAGAATCATGATAAGAGATAAAACTTAGAGCAGAAAAGCAAAAATAACTGCTATGAAGTAAACTAATTTTTTTGTGTTTTTGATATAAAGAAGCAAAACAAGTCAAAAATAAAAACAAGACAATAAACAAAATAAAGAGGTTGAGAGTGAGAGACTTCCCTTGCTAGAAGACTTCTTCCTCCCCGGCAACGGCACCAAAAATTCTTTGCTACGCCTTGATGGTGCCTTGACGGGGAGACGTCTTGATGATGATGAATTTTAAGTCCCCGGCAACGGCGTCAAAAATTCTTGATGCTTTTGATGGCGTGTTGGGAACCCCAAGAGAAGGGTGTGATGAGTACATCGGTAATAATTTCGCTCAGTTAAGAACCAAGGTTATCGATCCAGTAAGAGAAAGAGGATCTTCGGAAGGTGGATGCCACCAACAGTGGTGATGGCGCCTCACCGGTGTTAGCAAAACGTGAAACCTGCACACAACACAACCAAAATACTTTGTCCCAACAGTACAGTGAGGTTGTCAATCTCACCGGTCTTGATGAAAAAAAAGATTAGACGTATAGTGTGGAAAATGGTGTATGCTTGCAGTAAGTAAAGAAAGCAGGGAATTGTAGTGTTTTGTTTAACAGTCTAGGAAAATGGACCGGGGTTCATAGGTTCACTAGTGGTGTCTCTCCATTAAAGACAGCATGCTGGGTGAACAAATTACAGCTGGGCAATTGACAAATAGAGGTTGCACCGTAGTGCAAATTCATGACATGATGACTACTATAATATTTTGTGCAAGCATTACAACAATATACATAGACCGTAATCCCACTGCATCTATGACTAATAATCCACCCTCAGGTTATTATCCAAACCCCCTTAGGTATTAAGTTGCAATCAACAGATAATCACATTAAGCAATGTGTGTAATGTAAGCAATGATTGTGCACGCGGGCACTCACACCGTTGTTTTCTCCCTAGTGGGAACAACACATCCTCCCCCGTCACGTTTCTGTCGCTCGAGCATAGGCGAAAAGGAGGCATGAACCCAACTATCGAGCATAAATACTCCCTCTTGGAGTCACTAGAAACTACTTGGCCAGAGCAACCACTAGCAACGAAAGCATGCAAGATCACAAATAACATATGCAATAAAGACTATAATCAACTTGGCATAAGTTCAATATTCATCGGATCCCAGCAAACACAGCACATAGAATTACATAAGAACAATCTCGATCATGTTAGGCAGCTCACGAGATCTAAACATTGAGGTATAGGAGGAGAAGATAACCATCTAGCTACTGCTATGGACCCGTAGTCCAAGGATGAACTACTCACGCATCACTCCGGAGGCAGGCATGGTGATGAAGAGGCCTCCGGTGATGATCTCCTCTCCGGCAGGGTGCCGGGAGACAGCTTCAGAACCCCCCTGACCTAGGGTTGACGACGACGGCGGCTGCGGAACTTTTGGGGGATTTTTGATCACGTACGTAGGGTTTTCCTTCGGAGGGGAATAAATAGGCGAAAGGACGACGTCGGTGGGACACCAAGGTTGTCTCACTAACCCCAGGCGCGGCCAAGGGGGGGGGGCGCACCTGGCTATGATGAGGGCCCCCTGGTGCCCGTCTTCGACTCCTCTTCGGACTTCTGGATGCTTCCGGGGAAAATAGGAACTTCGGGATTCGTGGGGTCCAATTCCGAAAATATTTACAGAACAACTTTTATGAAATAAAAAACAGCTCAAAACAGGGAACTAGCACTTGCCATCTTGTTAATAGGTTAGTTCCGAAAACATGTAAAAATGCTATAAAGAAGGTAGAAAACATGTAGCAATTTGCATAATATCAACATGGAACATCAGAAATTATAGATAGGTTGGAGACGTATCACATATCTATAATTTTTGATGGTTTCATGCTACTTTTATGCTTATGATAATTGTTTTTATGTTATTTTTATGATTTATTTGGACTAACCTACTAATATTTGAAAAAGTAAACAATGTTCTTGTTTTACACTTTGTTGTGTAGGAATTATAAAAAATACAAGAGGAAACCTTGTTGGAGTCGAATTGGGACTTTCCTGAAATCTGTCTGAAAACTCTCTTTAAAGATTGCCATGTTACGGGTCAAAGACGGCGTCAAACGGAAATCTCTCTGAAGACAAAGTTGCGGGGAACTTCGTGAGGAACGTTCTTGGTAGAAAATTCGGCCCAATCCAGGTCCGTACGACAGAGAAAATCCCGATTTACCGCAGCCCTAGATGGGATGACGAAAATCAGTGAGGCTATATAAAGGGATGAGACCTAGGTCGTGGGAGACACCTCATACCACGGATTTCCAGTCAACAAAGCCACGTTTTTGCCTCCCCAATGGATCTCATCTCCGTAGGGGAGGGTTCCCAAGAAGCCATAAAGGAAGGGGGCTAAGGGGTGGTGCTCCCCTATGATGCCGGCGGCGCAGCGCGCCACCGCCGACGCCGGCACCGCCATGCGCTCCTCGTTGTCCCCTTCACCATCTTCACCGCCATCTCCATCGCGAATTCCTCCTTGTGTACAGTGGTTCATCCTTTCACACATCTCTGTACCGCTCTATGTAAACATGGTGTTTGATGCTATAAGTTATAATCATATGATCTATGTCATATTTGTGCAGTTTGTTTGTTCTTCGATTGAATGGTTGAATGTATTTAGTTCATTTGAGTCGTGTAATAGCCCATAATTGGCATGCCTAAAATTTGAGCCAGTTTTTTTTTTCACTTTTGCATTCTAACATGCATCATGGCATCCATATCAAATTGCTAAAGTTCAATAAAGTAAAACTAGAAACCCCTAAGAGCAGGCAAATCCTTTCACAAAGAAAACCATTTCTTCATCTTCCATACTTGTCAAGGAAGTTCCAAGAACTAAATTAATAGTTTGGCAACTATAAGAAATGCCAGTTGTTTTATAAAAAAGAGAGGCATTCAGAATTGGCTTCATTCAAATTGTTTTAAAATACATTTAAAACCTTTAAAATTTCAAAACAGATGTTATGGATTTCTTGTCAATGTTGATCGGAGCCTCCACTTTTGTTTTGATGGATAATTGAATAAGAAAACAAAAGCCACAAATTCAATAAAGAGAAAAGCCAAAAAATGACTATATCTCACTTCCAATTTTTTGTAGAAGTTTTGACAACAAAAAATTATTTTGGAATTACCAAAGTGATAAGGAAGTGATCCTTATTAAAAAATATAAGAATTGCAAAGTCATTTGATTCACCAAATTAAATTAATAATTGAATTATTAAAAATGCCTTAAAGGAAATTCAAACAGCTTTGTTCTGGAAACTTTCACTAAATGACCTCAAAATTTTACCACACCTTCCTTTGTCAGAAATTTTCTAGAATTATTGAATAAGTATAAGTGCCTCAATTAGATGTTTACATAAAGGTCCAGGGCAGAAAAATAAGAAAGAAAAGGGGCAGGCGTTTTTTGCAAAAATTACGTCTTACCTGTACAGAATAAGGGGAGAGGCATGGCGACAGTGGCCACCGTCGCCTTGCCACTCTGCCCGCGCCGTCCCTGCCACGCGTGAAGAGGAAAAGGACCCCTGCTCGCCTGCTCCCTCTTTCTGTGTAACTTTACGCAAAGGACGAAACCCTAGCCGCCATCGACCATGCATCGCCGGTGATATAGCTACCGCCGAGATACTCCAGGTGGGGCAAAAGCTCCGCCGTGACCTCCTCTCCCTACTCGTCAAAGGAATCGTGCCGAGAAGCTAGGAATCTCCGCCGCCATCCACTTCCCTCCTCGGCCCCTACGCAGGTCCGGTGAGCTCCTGCCGCCGTCTCCGGCCGCCTCCATCCCCACCCATTGTCCACACGCGTCGAGGGTAAGCTATTGCCTCTCCCCGTGTCATTTTCCTTCTCCCCTGCGCCGTAGAATGCTCGGTCGTCGGAACCGTACGTCGCCGGTGCCGCGCGTGCACGCCGGTGCCGCTCCGGTGACCGGCAGCCGACGGTGCCGCCTCCGCTAGGTCCCCCTCGCCGTGCTGAACGAGTAGACGGACACAGGTTACCCGGATGCGCGAGATATCGACCGATTGCGCCTCGCCGGAGAAGTCACCGCGGCGGCTGAAGTCATGCTAACGCAGCGCTGATGCAGCGCACGCGTTTCTGACCAGGTCAAACCAGCATGTGGGCCACAACGCGTGCCAGCCGCCTACGTGGCCATTGGTCCTGCTCGTCAGTCTCTGTGCCTGACGTGCACGTGAGTGAAAAACGTTTCAAAACTTTTCTTTTAAAATTTGAAAACAGAAACAAAATTAATTCATTATTGTAAATTCAATAGAAAATAGAAAAATGATCCAATTGACCCCATTCAAAATTTTATGAACTCGTATTGAAAATATCTATCTGTTGGAATTATGTTTACACAAAATGGAATAATTATTTTTCACTTATTAATTAATTACAGAAATGGCTATTTAAAATTGAAACTTTGAAAATTCATAACTTTGGCTATGTTTTTCCAAATTGAGCAAAGAAGGTGTCAAAATGTTTGTCTACAAATCCATATTTTATTTGGACATGTTTGAAATAATTTTCTTCTCTGTATATTTAAAATACCAAAATGGCAGAATTAAATCATTTTTGCATAATTCGTATCTCCTAAAATAATTATCCATAAATTATGTGACACTTATCAAAATGTTCAACAAGTCATAATATTTATGTTTATGTAATTTTTCAAGCATTACTAAATAAAATTTGTACTTGTTATATTAAAATGCAAGGCTTGTCAAATTGAACCAAAATTGGTAAATTATAAAAGCAATTATAATTCACCCAAATTTATTCTTAACATGTCAACATGTCTAAGTTATGAAATTTACCTAACAATACGTTTGTTGGAAATGGTGTATGCCTTACTTTGCAAATTAAATGGAATCACCTTAAGAGGCTTATTTAAAATGACACTCTAGAATTAATCCACCAATTCATTCTTGTTAATAAGTATTTCAAATGTGATACGGATCAACGTGATGGTCCGTAGTTTTTAACCAATCTTTCACAGCGAGTACACAAGATAAATAATCCTCCCAATCACGCGATGAACGTAACCTGAAGAAGTGAGACGAATCCAGCAAGCCACGGGGTGATGATTACCACGTCTCAAACCACGACACGATAATTCTTGATGCACACAAGAACCTTCACGCAAATCTATTCAAACTAGATACACGGCAGCCCCGTCCCCGGAGGGATGCTACACGCGATACACGACTCGTGTCTAAACTCTCAAAATTCTGAACCCCCTGTAAACCCTAGATGTTGGCTCCTTTATAGGAAGCCAATCCCTAATTGGTTGGACATGCCCAAACTGACTCCTAACCTAATTGGACTCAAACTAGATACAAACCTCATGTTTAGAAGGCTTGGCAAACATGCGGATTGCATGCCTTAGACATTATACATTGTTGTTTATTATCCTAGCGCGCTAACCAGTAGATGTCCGCATCATCCTCCCCTTCTTAGGAAGGCGTTGTCCTCAACGCCGGAAGGTCTTCTCCAGCGTGCGCGGCGTCGAATCTTCACATCGCCACGACTCTTCTCCATCATTAAGTCTTTCCGGCCTACCACATCACCTCCTCCCTTGATGCTAGCTGAACACATGGTTTTTGGCGCCTCCTTTCTTCTCCATATATGAATAAATTGGCGTGCCATCTCCTTCTTCTTCTCAACATTTGTTGGAGCCTCTGTCAGTTTCGGATGTCTTTTCGGAGCACGACTCTGTACAGGTGCAATACCCGGGCCACACAATTGACGAACACGTCCATCCTTTCCCGTGTGCAAACGCACAACGACTCCAGCGATCTGCACAAGTGCTCTAACAAATTTGTGGTCTAGCACCCGCTCCTTCACATGCGCTGAACCACGAACATCACGAACATCTTTGGTCTGAACGCCCTTGTCGACATAAACTTGACGTGTAGAACACGCTGCATGAATCTTCTTATCACCACTAAGAGGTTGGACTTCAACCGGTTGGTCACTAACATGCATAACAGACGTGTCATCTACCAGCACAACTAAATTAACATGTGTCTTGATGCCCCCTGCATCATGCACCTCCTTTTGAAGCTTGACGGTCCTCGACTGCGGCATAATTTTATGCACTTTTTCCTTGTGCACAACCAACACGACGTCAGACTGGATCTTCTCATCGGTAAACGGCTTCAATGTCCTCTGTTTCCCACCATGCATAAAAGAATATGTATTTGATCTTACAGCATGCATAGCATCGCGATCATACTGCCATGGACGCCCAAGTAGCAATCCACACACCTCCAATGACAACACATCACCCTCCACCTCATCATCATAATCACCGAATGTAAATGGCACTGACACTCTGTGTGTAACCTTCGGCATACCGCAGCTATTCAACCACTCGAGATGCTTAGGTTCAGGAATACGCCATCTGGACAACCCCAAGGAAGCCACCATTGCCTTGCTAATGCCATTAGTACAGATAGCTCCATCGATGATTAGCTTGCATGCCTTTCCCTTGATCATGCACTGCTTCTGAAATAAATTCCAGCGTTGTCCTCTATCGATAATCCTGCAATTGACATCATGAACCCGCTTGAGTTGCATATTCAGCCCGCTCAACGGTACAACTTTTTCCACCTTCTTAACATCCCTCTGAACTGTTGCCATTTGTTCAGATCTCTTTCTAATAGAAGCCAACGTCATCTCAAGTTCTGCAAATATCAACCGCATAGGTTTGACTAACTGTGTCGAATCATGATTAGCCTGCGCATGAGACTTTGCTATTTTGGCCGCCATATCAAATATGTCGTCCGTAGACATTTTTTCTTCTTCCGTGTCTGTCATGCATGCGCAACAAACAAATCAGATAGAAGTTTTCACGCAGACGCAACCACGAGAATAGGTAAATAATCAGGAACAAATTAGTAACCACGGAAAAAAACTCAGCAATTAATGCACCGATTCCTTTTGTCCCTTTACTGCCTTAAAACTTCGCTTGATAATGTGATGACAACGAGATCTGATACAGACCCCAAACAGAACGCTAGCGCTTCCAAAGGAAACAACCAAACTGATCCGGAAAAAAGAATCAGAAATAAACTCCACGTACTCAAGAAGCAATCCCGTCCAAGCTTTTCTCTCTTTCCTTAATTCCCTTGTCCTCTTTTTTATTACGTGAGCTACACCAATCGGTAGAAGAGTCCACGACCAAAGGCAAGAGTCCACACGATCGTAGTTGCCTCTTTCCTGTTTCTTATGATCTGATTCCTTTCTATTATTTCCGTGCACAATTCCCAGCAGCGTACATAACAAACATATACGAGAGTCAGCTTGTCTCGTAACCAAAACAATCTCTTCTTTTCTACTTTCCGAACGGCAGCGCAGCAAATGGATCTCGCAAAAAAATTCCAATGCAACAAGAGCAGACGATCTATGATGATCTTCTCAATCCAACACAGCTCCTTCCCAAGTAGATGCAACAATGAACCAGCCTATCTCAACAAAACCAGTAGACCAGTCAACAAGAACTCGATGTGAGGAACCTAGAAATCTGATACCACATGATACGGATCAACGTGATGATCCATAGTTTTTGCCTGATCTTTCACAGCGACTACACAAGATAAATAATCCTCCCAATCACGTGATGAACGTAACCTCAAGAAGTGGGACGAAACCAGCAAGAAACGGGGTGATGATCACCACGCCTCAAACCACGGCACAATAATTCTTGATGCACACAAGAACCTTCACGCAAATCTATTCAAACTGGACACACGACAGCGCAGTCCCGAGAGGGATGCTACACGCGATACACGACTCATGTCTAAAATCTCAAAATTCTGAACCCCCTATAAACCCTAGATGTTGGCTCCTCTATAGGAGTCCAATCCTTAATTGGTTGGACAAGCCCAAACTGACTCCTAACCTAATTGGACTCAAACTGGATACAGACCGGACCGTTTGGAAGGCTCGGCGAAACATGCTGCTCGCAGGCCTTAGACATTATACATCGTTGTTTATTGTCATAGCATGCTAACAAGTAGATGCCCGCATCAAAATGAGTTAATTAAATGAACGGAGAAGAAACATTACATGTTAACCTCTTTTGCATGCATATTTAAATCATATCCTAGTACTGGTCCTTAAGGAAAAAACAACCATAGATCATTAAGATAAATATGGGTGTTATTGCAAACAATGCCTAAATAAAATGTCGAGCCCCATTTAAATTGTTGCTCTTGTTTAATAAATATTTAGTTGCATTAACTTTTCATGTGATCATGAGTGTGCATTGAACTTGTATGTATTCGTGTTATTTATTTGTTCCCTTCTTCTTGTCGTGTATCGGTAGATCTAGAAGCCGAGGTTCCACCACAATACCTTGACGGTCCCTACTATCACCCCTATCATCAAGGCAAGTGTAAATCCACTTTTTGAGAATCTCTTTACTCCTATGTTTTCCCCCAAGTATTTTATCCACCATAATATTGCATTCGATTCAAATGTTTTTGCTATAGTTTCCTAGTAGTTGTATTTTGTTCCGGCTACCAATACCTGCTTCCCTTCCTAATATCCATAGTTTTTCCGTGTGGTCCGAGTTACTGCAATATGCTACTTAATTTCTTAGCCATGCTTAGTTGAGTGCTTTGGGTCCGATGGATGGATTGTGGTTGGAAATTATTTATGTCATGCTGGATATACATTGGAGACTCGTGGTCTTCAATTAAAATGCTAACATGCATGGATGAGTTGCCATCGGTGAATGATGGTGTTTTTCCCCACCGATGTTCCTAGGAGCGAGTTCTTTACCTCTTGAACCAAGACTGAGCGTGCTTCCATCAATGAGATATATGGGAATCCCTAACGACTTACTAACTTGTGAGGGTCTCGCCAAGGGTCCTCAAGTTGAGCTTTCCATTTGCGTGTGCGTGAAAAGATGGAAAAGAAGAACGAGGACAGTGTTGTTTAGGATGTGGCCACGGGCCAGGGGGTGGCGGGGCCGACTTGGGCCACGGCACACTGATGATCCTTGGATAGATTCATGCAAGCTAATGGTTGTAGCTGTGCCCTCTCTACCAACCTCCCTGGACGAGGACTTTGATCAGGCAAGGAGCCGAACGGTTGATAAGTCATAAACATATCCATAATTTCTAATGTTCCATGTTGTTTTCATGTTAGTTTCTACATGTTTGCTATACACTTTATGTCATTTCTATCAATTTTCTGAGACTAACCTATTGACAAGATGCCACAGAGCCAGTTCCTGGTTTCTGCTGTTTTTGTTTCATAAAAGTTGTTCTGGAAATATTCTCGAAATTGGACGATTCAAAAACCGGAGGTCTTAGAAATCTGTCGCGCACACGGAGTCCGGAGGAGACCCGGAGGGGGACCACATGGGCCCCACAATATAGGGCGACGCCCCCCACGGCCGTGCCATGGGGTGGTGTGGGCCCCCTGGCTGCCCACCGATGTTTCCCTTTCGCCTATTTATACCCCTCTAGAGGTTACCACTAAAAACATAGCCTTTTTTCATGAAAAACACCTGAGGCCGACGTCATCATCAACCCTAGTTCGGGAGGGTTCTGGAGCTCTCCCTAGCAACCTACCAGGAGCAGGAATCATCACCGGAGGGCTCTACACACCACCATACCCGCCTCTGGAATGATGCGTGAGTAGTTCATCCTTGGACTACGGGTCCATAGCAGTAGCTAGATGGTTGTTCTCTCCTCTTTATGCCTCATGTTTAGATCTTGTGAGCTTCCCTACATGATCAAGATCATCTTATTGTAGTGCTACATGTTGGCTTTGCTGAGATTCGATGAATATTGAATGCCGGATTCGATGAATATTGAATGCTATGTCTCTTGATTATCAATCTATCATGTTATTTGCATGTGTATGTTATTTATGATCTTCCATGCTATCCGTTGTTAGTAGATGCTCTAGCCAAGTAGATGCTAGTGACTCCAAGAGGTTGTATTATGCTCGATAGTGGGTTCATGCCTCCCTTGCATTTGTGCTCGAATGATGGAAATGTGACGAATGGGGGATGTGTTGTTGCCATTAGGGAGAAAACAACGATGTTTAGATTACACACTTTTCTTAAAGAAATTATCTATTGCTTGCAACTTAATACCCAAATATTGCTTGGATGACATTCTAAGGGTGGATTATTAGTCATATATGCAGTTGTATAGAAGTATATGTATTTTGTCGTAATGCCCGCATGAATCACATATAATCATCATGTCATGCATGTGTCAATATCTATCAACTGCCCAGTTGAAATTTGTTCACCACATATGTTATTTATCTTCTATGGAGAGACACCACTAGTGAACTGTGGACCCCGATCCATTTTACTCATACTGATAATACAACCACTACAATCACTGTTTTCATACTACTACTATTGTTTTCATACTGTTATCCACACGATACTTTTAACCTTTTTGTTTTCAGCAAAAACGGTGAGATTGACAACCTCACTCCTTCGTTGGGGAAAAGTGATTTGATTGTGTTGTGGTGGTTCCACGTTGCTGCTGAACCGGTAGTGTGCCCTGCCAACATCGGCTGCATAAACCTTCAGAAGTTGCTTCTTTCTCCTATTGGTCGATTCTACCTTGGGTTGGTTATGAGGGAAACATGCTGCTGCACTCTTCATACCTTCCTCTTGGGGTCTCCCAATGAATGTGTGTTCACCCACATCAAGCACTTTTTTGGCGTCGTTGCCGGGGAGAAAGATAATTTCTGCAAGGGTAGTCTCTCACTTCCAATCTCTTTACTTTTTTTTTAGTTTTGCTTAGCTTATTTTATTTTGTCTTGTTTGCATCTCTATATCGAAAACACAAAAAAAATTAGTTCTCAATATAATAGTTATTTTTTGTTACTAAGTTCTCAATATATCGAAAACTTTTATTGCTTCCTAAGTTCACCCTGAAATATGTACCATCAGGTAGTTGTTCTATACTTGGGAAGGATACCATTAAAGAATTCTTTTATCACGTTAGCAAGCATGAAAATTTTGAGGACAAATACATAGTAGATCTTGCTCCGAATTATCAAACTGCGGCAACTTCTTTGATTCACATGTTAGAATGTAAGTTTGTTAACCTTCACCCCGTACTGCCGCAACTGTTCCTTAACTCGAATAACATTGAAGATATTAAAAAAAGAAATTTTATCTTGGAAACCATGCTCAAGGAATTTGGAGATGTTGCTATAGAAGCTAGAAAATTTTCTGATTTCTTTATATGCTAGTCTCATGAGTAGATGTTGTTGGAGCTCTTTAAAAATCTGAGCCTAAAACGAAAAGGAGAATAAAATACCAATTCCCTTTAAATTAGTAGCACTACATGAAGCCTAAGAGAATAATTTTGACTGGATTGTTCCTGAAAATTTATTTGACGAGAGTAGTAAACCTAAAAGTTCTAAGACAGGAACATCTGAAACTCATTTAGATAAAATAAAATGCATTATTGAGGAGTTCCCTTTTCTTGATTTGAATGCTTCTTCACTTGAAGACACTTTATTTTCTCTCCCTGGGCCTAGCTAAAAGGCGTTAAAGAAAAACACTTCTTGGAAGATAACCCATGGTTTTATCTTGCTTTGTTTTTCTCTGTTTTCTTTGAGTCAAGGTGTTGTATACTACTGTAGAAACTCCATTATATATTTATTTTCATGTATTAGTCGTGCCAAGTAAATTTTCTTGCGAAAAGTTGTGTTAGTTTTGGATTTTCGGGCAGAAAACAGATTTCTCCGTTCCACCGACAAAAATCGTATAATTCAAAGAAAGATCAAAATGACCTGAAACTTTTTGTGCTATTCCTCAGCTAATTCTGATTTTTTTTAGTTCTTTACGATTTTCGATTTGAGAACTTAAGTGCTCCAAAAAAATCCGTCATCACGGACTGCTCTAGTTTTGGCAGATTATGTCATTTTTCCTGCATTCTACTATTTTGAGTGGATTTCTTTCCTTCACGAAACATCAGTAGCTGTAGCTAATGTTTAAAAGTATCAATAGCACTTGTGATCATGCAGAACACATGAATGTTAGATTATGCACTAACCCTCTAATGCGAATTACTTTGAGTGTGGTGTGAAGGAAGTTTTCAAGGGTCAAGAGAAGAGGGTGATATAATGTGATCAAGAAGAGTGCAAAGCCAAAGCTTGGGGATGCCTCGTGGTTCATTCCAACAAATTCTAAGAAGACTCAAGCGTCTAATCTTGGGTATGCTCAAGGCATCCACTTCTTCATCAACAAATTATCATGTCTCTTCTAGTGAAACTATATTTTTACTCGGTCACATCATATGAATTCTACTTGGAGTGTGTCGGATATATGCCGATTAGGTGTATATCCGACATTGTCCTGAAGAGCCGGATTACCAGGGTGGCCTGAATGGTAATGGATCATGGTCCATTAGGCGGCCCAGTAAGCTAACACGCAGAAGCCGGATTCTAGAAGAACCCGGACCACGGCCCACGTGGTGCGGCTTGGAGTAGAAGGCGGATTCCTGCTTTCCAAGTTAGAAAGTTGTCGTAGTCTTCTAGGTTTCCTTTCTGTAAGCCCTAACCCGGCTATCTATATAAAGCCGGACGGGAGAGAAGAAAGAGACAGACAATAAGATAGAAGCCAACTCGCCGAGAAGTTGATCCTCGTCGAGTTAGCGAAACCCTACTCATATTGTACTTTGTATACTTCAGTCTTCAACCCTGATTTAGTGAGATTGCAGGAGTAGGAACGCCGTCTAGTTGCGACGCACCGAACCTGGGTAATTTTGGTGTTCCTGGTTATCATACTACCACGTCCCCCCACGTCTCTATCAGAAGTCTCATGGCACCCCGTCTATGAACTCTACTACGATGTCTCGACAGTTGGCGCCCACCGTGGGGCCAGCGACGTCAGGCGTTATGTTTCGATCGGGGATACTCGGCGGAATCAGCAGTACCATAACTGTCGGAAGCTTGGAATTCGACAACGACACCGGGCGCTTCCTCGACAACGGATCGTACATGCCAGCACAGAGTCATCTGGTAAGTGACTGCGTTTTACCGATTGGATCTGCAAACATATTTATCGGATTAACAATAGAGACAATAGGATTCTGTGGTGGAAGTAGATTTATCCCCCCCACCCTATACCCAGTTGAAGAAAACTACGATGCCGGATTTTGCTCAAATCGCCAATACCCCGCTGAAATTGCTGCCTCTTCGGAGATGCCTGCAATCAGATCTCACTTTATTGGCATGGTGCAATCCGAGGTCGCCGAAAACATGGATGAAAGCAATCCCGTGGAAGAGGAAGAAGAAAATAATCCCACAGTAGAGGTGGAAGATCCAACATCCGTCGATACGACGATGAACTCAAAAGCTGATTTTCTGCTAGCCACCATTGAGGCGAGATTAGAGTTGGAACCCGGATCGGACGAGCTTGATTCCGATGACGAAGATGAAGATTCTTTCGAAAGAAAGGTCAAATCTCTTAAAGAGGGATTCCATGAAGTGCTTATGGAAAAACCGGCTGAAAACAAAGATGCCGAAAGCCAGGAAGACCCTCAAACACCTCCGCCGGATGAGGAAAGAGAGGACGATGAAACCAGTCCAACTTACCCAAATTTCAAGGAATTGATAGAAGACGAACTGGTAAAAAACCTCCCTCTTCCAAGAAGAGAAACAAGACTGCCAAGAAACTCCAGTACAAACTCCGTAATAAAAAGTTGGCGGATACCGCAAATGAAAACCTGGAAGTAGGAGGAGGAAGCGGAGTCAAGCCCGCGGAGAAGAAAACGAAGGAAATCCCTGTTCCACCAATGTCTGAACAGGACGATAGTAATTTACTTCAAACACCAGTGGGACTCCATGAACCCCCTGATGTGCTGGAAGCCAGGAGACAAGCTCTCCAAAGTTAGCAAAACCATCTATTCAGAACTCAGGAAAATCTCCTAAAAACCTAGGCTGACATTAAGTTGCAGCAGGAAGTAATTGAGGAGTATGAAAAAAGGAATAGATCTGGCATAAAACCTACACGGTTACCCGGAATCGCAAGACCGGAAGTATTTCTACCAAAGGAACGGTTCCAAAACCCTCCCTAGCAAAAGAAAGTAAACGACATTGACGCCAAGGGCGAACCTGTATACAAAACCGCATCAGGAAACGCGGAAGCCGCATTCGCCATCCTCAATGATGATTTGTACTCCAATGACGAAAAGATTCAAGGGGTGTATGCTTTGTTAGGAAAAGCATTGCAACAGCAACAGCAAGGGCAGGCAAGATCAGGGAAGTTGCATGACGACTCGGCCCTATGCAAAACCGCCACATGCACCGTTGGGGCACCTGGACCTGGCGAACCTGGAGATTCAGGCAATTCCAAAGAGAAGAAAGGAGATCCCAGAAAGGACAAGAAAATTCCAGATTACAAGGATGCAGCGTCCAGGATAGGATCCCATCTGCCGAAAGGTGGAATTAAACCCCGAGATCGGGAAGAACAAAACCGTAAATACGGGAAAGCGATGCCTCCTCTGAGACGCCCTGCTGAAAAAGCTGGAAGATACGACATTCCTCACAGGCGTGAGAGATCCCGTACTCCTCCTAGCAATAAAGAAAGGCCAAGGAGTAGAACTCCACCTTATTCCAAAGGACACGACAACAGAGGAAATAGGGATAATCCCGGAAAAGCGCACTCGCGCAACAATGGAAAAGAAAGGAGCAGATCTCGTTCTATCCATTCAGCCGGCAGATATTCCGTTCACGCTGATAGAGCGAAAATAGATGATCTATACTTTGGACCTAAGTGTTTCACTGACAGGATCCAGAGAATAACTCTACATTCTGGCTTTGCCAAAGTTGCTCCAACATATCAAAAATACACCGCAGTACAAACCCGGATACCTGGCTCTCAGACTACTATACAGCCGTCCAGATTAACAAAGGGACAGATCTAGAGGCGGTAAAATTCCTCCCCCTAATGTTGCTGGATGGAGCCAGAGATTGGATCAATGGGCTTCCGTCAAGAACCGTGGATAGCTGGGATGATATGGCTAGAGTTTTTACTCAGCATTTTCGGGGAACATACCAACGCCCCAAGAGCATCAACCAGTTAAACCGCCGCATCCAATTTGAAGATGAGCCATATGTCGACTTTATTTCAAGATGGATGACAATGAAAAACAGCTGCTCTAGAGTAAGTGATGTACAAGCAATGCACGCTTTCATCAATGGTTTAAAACCCGGCCTTGTACCGTTCATGGTTGGTTCAAAGGAGCACAAAGATCTCGGATCTATGCTTACCACCGCCAATGAGCACGCAGCGGCCGAAGACGACATCAGAGTGAGAGGTGGAAATATTGATGCTTTGGCTCAGGCCAAAAAGACGCCTCGTTCGGAGAAAAAAGCTACTCCAGAAGCACAGCCGAAGCCCAAAGAAGTTAATTTAGCCTTTGGAAAGGATAATGGCAGCAAATGGAAATGAAGAAACACAGAACCCATCTCCTACTCAAATGAAGACTGGGAAGAGATTAAGTCAGAAAACTGTGTCCACCATTCGCAATTTGGGAAACCTATCCACACTAATGCGCAATGCCGGCTTAATAAGCACATGAAAGGCATTGCAGGATCCGGGAACAAGGGAAAAAGCTCCAAGAGAAAAATTTCCAAGCAAAAGCTAGAAGCTGAAAAAAGACAGTGAATCAGACACTGATGAAAAAATCGAGGAACATCAGCGAAAAGGCAAACCAAAGTTCCCGAGAGTTGATGGAGAATGCAATTTAACTTTCCTGACAACTCCCTCTGCAAAGGTGGCAAAGAGGACACTTCGACAAATAAACGCGGTTGTTCCCCCAACCCCCAAATTCTTGAAATACTCGAATACACCAATTACCTGGGATTAGTCTGATCATCCCGGAAATATCCCAGAACCTGGCACACAAGCTCTAATTGTAAGCCCTATTGTTCAAAACACTAGGCTAAAAAGAGTGCTCATGGATGGAGGATCCATCATCAATTTAATGTACCTGGATACACTGATGCATCTGCGAATCTCCGAGACCCAGCTCAATCATAGCAACATACGTTTCCACGGCATCGTTCCTGGCAGATCACACAATCCCTAGGAAAAATTTCCCTAGATGTACAGAAAAAGAACATTTCCGACACGAAAAATATCTTTTTCGAGGTCGTGTCGTTCGAAAGTTTATACCACGCAATACTCGGACGTCCAACTTTCGCCAAATTCATGGCAAGATCATGTTATATCTATTACAAGCTGAAGATGCCTGGGCCAAATGGAGGAGTAATCACCATATCGCGAGACTTCAAATTGGCAAATGAGCTGGAAAAAGGAAACGCCCTTTGCGCAGAAAAAGTAATAGCAAAGGAGGAATTGAAGGAGGTGGCAAAAGAAGTATCACCGACAGAAATGGCGGCGGGAAAAGAAAGCCGGAAGCCGGCAGATAGTTTCAAAGCTTCCGAGAATACAAGAAAGGTTATCCTAGATCCCAGAGACCCGACAAAATTTGTTGTAGTGGGAACCGGGATGATCGAAAAATAGGAAAGCGAGCTCATCAAGTTCCTCCGTGAGAACTGGGATATCTTTGCCTGGTGTTCTGCGGACATGCCAGGTGTACCCAGGGAACTTGCTGAGCATAAACTCAAGGTGATTCCAGGATCTAAACCCGTCAAACAAGGTTTCCGTCGATTTGACGAAAGAAGAGGACCAAATCAAAACTTCCTTCATAACCCCGTATGGAACATACTATTACATAATCATGCCTTTTGACCTGAAGAACCCAGGTGCAACTTACCAGTGTTGCATGCAACGTTGTTTGCATAGTCAGATTGGCAAAAACGTTCACATTTACATGGACGACATTGCAGTTGTTCCAAGGAAAAAGATACACTCCTTAAAGATCTACGAGAAACCTTTGAAAATTTGCGCACTTAGAACATGAAGTTGAATCCGTTAAAGTGCGTATTCGGGGTTCCCTCAGGAAAATTCTGGGTTTTATCGTTTCTCACAGAGGAATAGAAGTAAACCCAGAAAAGATCAAGGCAATCTTAAACATCTCAAAACCTACGTGCTTAAAAGATGTACAAAGATTGACGGGTTCTGCAGCCGATGTCAGCACGTTTATAAGCCGGCTAGGAGACAAAGCTCTGCAATTATACAAGTTTTTGAAAAAATCCGAAAAATTTGTATGGACAGAAGAGGCGGACAAAGCATTAACCCGGTTAAAATAAACCTGGATGAAAGCTCCAATTTTGGCATCGCCAAAAGACGAAGAACCCATGTTACTGTATCTCACAACAACAAACAGGGTTATTAGCGCTGTGATAGTTGTGGAAATGCGGAAAGAAGAGCAAAGCATACCAGATCAACATCCAGTGTATTATGTCAGCGAAGTTTTCTCCGAGTCTAAACAAAGGTATCCACACTATCAAAAGCTGGCATATGGCGTGTTTTTTTCATCTCGAAAAATCCGCCATTATTTCCAAGGAAATTCCATAACAGTGGTATGTAAAACACCACTAGGGGATATTATCAACAATGCGGATGAAACAGGCCGAGTAGCCAAATGGGGCATCGAGTTAGCTGCGTTCTACATTAAGTACCAACCCCGGGCGGCTATTAAATCCCAGGCGTTGGCATAGTTCGTCGCTGATTGGACAGAAGCAATGGAAAACACACCAACGCCGGAGTCAGAATACAGGGTCATGCACTTTGACGGATCCAAGATGAAGGAAGGCGCTAGAGCCGGTGTAGTGCTAAAATCCCCAAAGGGAGATACAATGAAGTATTTATTACAAATACACTTCAACGCCAGAAATAATGTGGCAGAATATGAAGCTTTGCTTCATGGCTTGCACATTGCAAAAGAAATAGGTGTCAAACGTATATTATGCTATGGTGACTCAGATTTGGTACAGGACCAGCTCAACCAAACATGGGACGCTAAAAGCCCCATCATGGCCGAATATCGGAGAACGGTAGACGAGTTTGCCATTTTCTTCCTAGGATTTGAAGTACTTCATGTCAAATGGGAACAAAATTGGAACGCGGATGCATTAGCCCGCATGGGCTCGGAAAGAGTGAAAATCCTACCACCAGGTTTGTTTGACCAACATTTGCATGAAACATCGATAAAAGGTGGAGATGTTGATTATCCTCTCTTTCTGAGTCAATTGTCCTGCTCGTTAACCCGGATTTGACAATTCCATATTTAAACTTCTTAGTGGATCAGAAGTTCCCGGATGGAGCTGACGAGGTCTTGCAAAAACAGATAAAAAGTCGATGCAAAGGATACACGGTAATTAATGGTTGCAAAAACAGATAAAAAGTCGATGCAAAGGATACACGGTAATTAATGGTTGCATGTATAAACGCAGCATTATCGGAATTTTTCAGCGATGTATTTCGCCAGAAGAAGGCCAAGAAATACTGCAAGAAATCCATGCAGGAGATTGCGGGCATCATGCTCAATCAAAAAGTATAGTTAAAAAAGCATTCCGTACAGGGTTTTTCTAGCTAACAACCAAGACAGATGTCGAACACATAGTAAACACATGTGCCTGATGTCAGTATTACGCCAAGCAGACGAATATGCCAGCCCAAGCACTCAAAACTATCCCTATTACATGGCCATTTGCGGTCTGGGGGCTAGATATGATGGGACCATTCAAAATTGCAAGAGGTGGACTCACACATCTACGCGTTGCAGTAGATAAGTATACCAAGTGGGTGGAGGCGAAACCAATCATAAATCTTGAGATGTAACTGCCAGGAATTTCATCATTGACGTAGTCATGAGATACGGCGTTCCACACAACATAAATATCGACAACGGGACAAATTTTTCGATTGGAGAGTTGGCAAAATATTGCCGACAAACGAGAATACGCATAGATCTTGCATCTGTGGCACACCCACAATCCAATAGCCAGGTTGAAAGAATGAATAGTTCAATCCTGCAGGGAATACACCAAGACTCGAATCTTCTCTTCATAGAGCAGATGGAGCATGGGTAGAAGAGTTACCTTTCGTGCTTTGGAGTATTCGAACGACGCCAAACAGATCAATAGGGCAAACCCCCTTTTCCTGGTTTATGGCGCAGAAGCAGTGCTTCCAACGGACATGCTCCATGATAGCCCAAGAGTGCAGGCTTACGATGACTCGGACAGCGAAAATGCACGACAGGATGGCTTTGATCTTTTAGAAGAAGAACGAGAACTTGTACTTCAAAGATCCGCCATTTATCAGCAAGGATTACGACGTTACCATAGTCGGAAAATCAGGCATCGTTCTTTCAAAGAAGGTGACTTAGTGCTAAGATTGGTGCAAGAAAGGAAGGATAGGTTAGCCCCAGTTTGGGAAGGACCATTTGTCATTAGCAAAGCTATGAAAAATGGATCATACTATCTTGTAGATATTCGGGATATGGAGGATGGTCCCAAAAGACCAAATTGCAAAAGGAAGAGTAAGATAGATGTCGAACTAAGAGAGACCACCAGACCCTGGAGCATCCAGCAGTTACGTCCCTTCTACACTTAGTTCAATTTCTATGTAAACATCTTTGTGATCATGAAATAAAGTTGTCGGAGTTCATACATCTATGTTTTTACATGATTATTATAGTACCAAGCATAAATCCGCCTTATCTATTTCCCAACGATCTTTCAAAATACTCAATGTTAACCCGAATTGTGCCTGCATGCTCGGAGTTAAAAAAAACTGAATGATTTTCGGCCTATGGAGGCTTAAGGAAACACAGATTGTGCCTGCATGCCTGAGTTTCATACAAAATTCCTTACTTTTTCTCTAAGTATTATCTGATTGTTATTATGTCGGGTCACTGAAATTAGTAAGTAAAAATGCTTTTAGTATGATCCATGTTTTGGAGTTTTGACTGATTGGTTATACCCACTCACTTGGCATGAAGATTATATACTATCGAGCCATTTCAAACACTAAGGATAGTTAAGACATATAAACTAGAGAACTTAGAAGATAAAGGAATAAAAACCCGAAAAACTTGCAAAGACTTAATAATTTAACTGCAAAAGCGGAGTACTTGTTTATACAAAAGAATAGATTGCATTACAATAAGTGTTACATTGTAAGAACAGTAATGCTTCTATTTTCCTATCTTCTACCCAGGACCAATCAGCTTCTTTAGGCATTCGAGTCTTCGTCTTTGCTGCTGTATTCCTCGAGAGTTGTCGGGATTTCCTCCTCAGGGTAGAAGGTGGATATGTTCACAATATTGGCGATCTTGGTGGCGTGACCTTTGATTTCATCAAATATGATGGTTTGCGGAGCATCCGTGATATGGGGTGGCCCAATCTTCTCAATGAGCTTCTCTCTCTTTTTGTATTTTTCTGATAATTGGATAACTTGTGCTACACTGAGACCTCTCACTTAGCAGACCCCTGTTGCCATATGCAACAACTATCAAGCTCTTTGGATATTCTTAACTACGCGCTCTTGCACAAGTAATCAAAGATCACAAATGGTCCTGTATCCCCCTATTCCTATATGGAATAACAAGATATCACACAACTTTGCAAGGGTAAACTTCGAGATGAATGCTTAGCAGCAATACAATCTAGAGGCTAGGGTTTGTTGGTTTTGGTTTAAACTTGTTCTACCTCCACAACTCGTAGGAGGGGGGTATATAAGAGGGAGGGGTGCGGCCAGAAGGGTATCCTTGCGCAAGCACTACTCCTACTTGGACTAGGACTCTAAGAGAGATACAAACCGATCCACTTTTAAGGGATTCGGCCAATTATGGTATACAAACCATACCTATTCGAAATAGGATTTTCTATGGCGCATTTGACTTGGTGGAGGCGCCTATCCCCTTGTCTTCATGAATAACAATTGTTTTTATAGAAATAACAATTGTTATTATTTGTTTTGACCATCTTGGACACTTGTTTTCACCATGGAAATATTGTTTTCACCATCTTCTAGCATTGTTTTCACCATGGCTCCTTTGTTTTCACCACTTGTATAATTGTCTTCTAGCTCCTCTTGATTGTTCTCCTCCATCATGTTTGTGTTATAAATAAACCTAATCATACATAAATGCATAGACTTAGGTAGTATAAAATTCTCATAATCATAAATAGCATAATCATTAAGGAGTGAATTCACCTATTGTTCTAGTATCTTGGTCCTTGATCTTGTCATTGGTCCAAGTCTCACTTCATCTTGTTTAAGTGGAAATGTACTAGGGATGTCATCATCATCCTCCCCCTATTGAAAAGCCTTGATGTCCACATCAAGGTTCTCTCCATGATATGGTGTGAAATCCGAAACATTGAAAGAATTGCTCACTCCAAATTCATCAATTGGGAGATCTATCTTGTAAGCATTATCATTGATTTTTGCAATCACTTTGTAAGGACCAGCACCTCTTGGTAATAATTGTGATTTCCTTAGCTTAGGGAACCTATCCTTTCGAAAGTGTACCCACCAAATCTCCTTCTTGAAAAATAACCTCTTTTCTCTTTTTATTTCTCCTTTGAGCAATATCCTTCCCTTTCTTTTCTATGGCATCCATTGTCTTCTCATGTATCTTCTTCACAAAATCATCTCTTTTTGATGGCTCCATGTTAATTCTCTCTTGAAGTGGAAGTGGTAATAAATCAAGTGGTGTAGTAGGCTTGAATCCATAAACCACCTCAAAAGGACATAATTGAGTAGTTGAATGCACAACTCTATTGTAGGCAAACTCCACATGTGGCAAACAATCTTCCCACTCCTTCAAATTCTTCTTGATCGTAGCTCTCAATAATGTGGAAAAGGTTCTATTCACCACCTCGGTTTTTTCATCTGTTTGGGGGTGACATGTTGTAGAAAATAACAATTTGGTTCCAAGCTTCCCCCATAGTGTCTTCCAAAAGTAACTCATGAATATCACATCTCTATCTGAAACAATTGTCCTTGGTACTCCATGTAGTCTTACTATCTCTTTGAAAAAGAGAGTAGCAATGTGGGAAGCATCATCACTTTTGTGGCAAGCAATGAAGTGTGACATCTTGGAGAATCTATCCACCACCACAAAAAATGAATCATGTCCCCTCTTTGTCCTTGGCAAGCCTAACACAAAATCCATGCATATATCTTCCCATGGTGTAGTTGGTGTTGGCAAAGGAGTATATAATCCGTGGGGCTTCAATTTGGACTTGGCTTTATTGCATGTGATACACCTTTGCACAAATCTATAGACATCTCTCCTCATATGTGCCCAATAAAAAATTTCAGCCAACATAGGCAATGTTTTCTCTCGTCCAAAGTGACCCATCAATCCACCACTATGAGATTCCTGTAATAATATCAAACGCAAAGAACACTCGGGAATACATAGTTTGTTAGCTCTAAAAAAAATCCATCATGTATATGATATTTATCCCAAGCCTTCACATTAGAACATTTACTATAGGGTGTAGAAAATTCTTTATCTTGAGCATAAACCCGGAAACTTGCACATCTAATTTAGTGAGTAGCATATTTTTCCTAGACAAATCATCAGCTACCACATTATATAATCCCTTCTTGTGTTTAATAATGTATGGGAAAGATTCAATAAATTCTACCCATTTAGCATGTCTTTTATTAAGATTAGATTGATTCTTTAAAAATTTCAATGCCTCATGATCAGAATGTATAATAAATTCCTTTGGCCACAAATAATGTTTCCAAACCTCAAGAACTCTAACAAGTGCATACAATTCTTTATAATAGACAGAATAATTCAATTGTGCTCCATGTAATTTTTCAGAAAAATAAGCAATTGGTTTCTTATCTTGCATCAACACTCCTCCAATACCTATGCCATTAGCATCACATTCAATCTCTAATTGTTTATTAAAATTAGGTAGCATCAATAATGGGGCTGAAATCAACTTATTTTTCAAAGTATCAAAAGCAATATCTTGAGCAACCCCCTACTCGAAATTTACTCCTTTCTTAGTCAAATCATTTAATGGGGCAGCAATAGTACTAAAATCTTTCACAAATCTTCTATAAAATCCAGCTAATCCATTAAAACTTCTTACTTGACTCACATTAATGGGAATTGGCCAATTTTTAATTGCTCCAATTTTAGATTCACCCACTTCTATCCCATGTTTAGAGACAACATAACCAAGAAATATGACTTTATCTTTGCAGAAAGTGCACTTCTCTAAATTTCCATACAATTTATTTTCTCTTAGCACATGCAAGACTTGTCTAATATGATCAATGTGTTCATGTTCATTGTGGCTATATATGAGAATATCATCAAAGTAAACAACCACAAATTTGCCAATAAAATCTGTCAAAACACGGTTCATTAATCTCATGAAATTCCTAGGTGCATTAGTTAATCCAAAAGGCATTACAAACCACTCATATAAACCAAATTTTGTTTTAAAGGCTATTTTAAACTCATCCCCTTCTTTCATTCTTATTTGATGGTAACCACTACGCAAATCAATTTTTAGAGAAAACATCACTACCACTTAATTCATCTAACATGTCTTCCAAACGTGGTATAGGATGACGATAACGAATAGTGATATTGTTAATTGCTCTACAATCTACACACATGCGCCAAGTACCATCTTTCTTAGGAACCAAAATAACAGGAACATCACAAGGAGATAAGCTAATTCAAATGTAACCTTTATCAAGAAGATCTTGTGTACTTGTTTCTGAATTTCCTTTGTCTCTTGGGGATTTGTCCTATAGGGATCTCGGTTTGGTAATGAAGATCCAGGAATTAAATCAATTTGATGCTCAATCCCTATCAATGGTGGTAATCCCGAGGGCACTTCTTCTGGAAAAACATCATCAAATTCCTGCAAAACATTAGAAACACCAATAGAAAGAGGAGTCATGTCATTAGAAACTAAAATTTCCCCATTGTGCACGAGCACTATAGGTACTAGGCTAGGATCATCTCCAAACTCTCTCAAGTCTTATTTGGTGGCTAAATTGTAAAAAGGCTCACTCACTTACTTTTTTCACTTGGCCTAGGCTTGTTTTCACCCACAGAAGTTGTGTTTTAACTCATTTTTTCCTCTCTCTCTCTATCTTTCTCTAGATTCACTTCAACTTTCTGTCTTGACTCATTCACTATTTGTTGGGGTGTCATAGGCCTCAATATGATATCCTTATTGTTCCAATTCAATTGATAAGTGTTTGCTCTCCCATTGTGTAGAACTTTTCTATCAAATTGCCATGGCCTTCCAAGCAATAGATGGAAAAACGACATGGGAAACACATCACACTCAATAGTATCCTTTTATGGTCCAATTTGGAACTCCACTCTCACAATTTGGCATACTCTTATTTCCTCCTTGTCATTGAGCCATTGAATATAATATGGATGTGGGTGTGGAATATATCTCAACCTTAGCTTTGCACATAAATCCTTGCTTGCTAAATTTCTACAACTCCCTCCATCAATGATCACCTTGCAAGCCATGTTAGGACCAACAATTTCCTTGGTTTGAAACAAATTGCATCTTTGTCTCTCATCATTGCTAGGAACAATACTCAATGCTTTGGTGCAAACAATAGTTGGATAATTTGTAGCAAAGGCATCAATAGGACCATCATCATCATCATCATATGCATCCTCCTCATTGGGATCAACATCTTCTCCAGTCTCATACTCATCATTAGCATTGAGAAACATAACTTTCATGTTTGGGCAATCTCTTTTAAAATGACCTTTACCTCCACAAGTGTGTCATGTGATGTCTCTATTTCTTGGAGGAGGTGTAGCACTACTAGAACCCGAAGTAGATGTTGTAGGTTTCTTGGAACTTGTAGAATTTGGCTCAGGTTTGGAACTAGGAGTCCCACAGGTTGTAGTACTTGGAGGTGTAGGTGATGAAAAATTTGATTTTTGTGAGGGAAAACTTCTCCTTGTACTCACCAATAGCTCCTCATGCAATCTCTTTTCGGCCTTCCTTGATTGATGTAGTAATTCACTCATATTAGCATAAGGAACATGCCCCACAATGCTTCTAACTTTTAATTGCAATCCACTCAAGAATCTTTGCATTGTTTGTTCAGGTGTCTCTCTAATCCGACCCCTTTGTATGATTAATTCCATCTCCTTGTAATAGGCATCAACTGTCTTGGATCCTTGCTTCAATTGTTGTAACTTGTCATAGAGAGTTCTAATATAGTTCTTGGGAACAAATCTCTCTCTTAGAAATTGTTTCATCTCTCTCCATGTGTTCACCTCTTCATCTTCATTTTCTTCTCTATCTCTTGTAATGCCATCCCACCAAAAAAGAGCATAGCCATCAAATGAACAAGATCCAAGTTTCACTTTCCGCTCCTCGGGGTACTCATGGAGTCTCCATAGTTTCTCAATTTTTAGCTCCCACATCAAGTACTCTTCCACATCTTGAGAATCACAAGCAAGAGTAGGAATAGAGAATTTTGGTTTTACCAAGCCATCATCCTCTCTATTATTTTCCAATGGCACTCTCCTTTCCACTCCAATATGGCCTCCATTGTGATTTCCTCTCCCATCATCAATTGGAGCAATAGCTTGAGGTCTTTGTTGTAGTTGTTCCACTATATTTGCTATAGTTGTAACTTGCTGTGATAATTGCCTCAAAGTGTCTTCAATTTCATTGACAGAATCTTGAGATGCACAAGCTTCTATCTTCATATGAAGAGTATTCATCTCCTTTCTCAAATCTATATCAGTTTTGTCAACTTCCTCATTAATCCTTTTTTAGATGTCATCTCTCCATGCCTCATAGTCCTCGGGGTTCTTCTTTGCCTGCACATCAACATCACTAGAAGTACTCATGATTAACTTTTTAGTAACAAAATAATCAATGGGTTTGTGGTGCCTCTCACAACTCACTCAAAACCAAGCAAAGATGGCTTCACTTAATGTTCCAAGAGTGAAAAGGATCAACTTACCAACAAGGAGCAATGAATAATGTGCTTTGGTGTGAGAAGAGAATATCCGAGCTATCAAGTATCACAATGCAAACAGGGATTTTGGTGGGGCTTGGTTGGGATTCCTAACAACACCAAAATAATAACTCCAATGCACTGCTTAATGTGATGAAAAGTACTAAAGGAAACACACTCACACTTGGAGACAAATGTGCCTTAGCAAATATATAGTAGAGATTTTGCAAGAACTAGAAAGACACTAGCAAATACTCAAAGAAACAGGTACAAGATTGCTCAATTAGTCCACAAAAGATCCAATATGAAATAGCTTCCACTAGTGATAATGTAGCACAACCTCTTTTGATTTTTCTTTCTGTCTATTTTTTTTATACTTTTTCCTTTTTTCTCAATTTTTTTGATTTTTTCAAGTGCCTTTGAATCAACTAGGAGCAACAATATGAAGAAAACAGAAAATTGTGGACAGATTTGATCAAATGAGCAGCCTGCAGAGCAATTAAACAGCCAGTCTTATGGGTTTTGGTACCTAAAGTTTGCTGTAGACAGGCAGTGGCTAAGGCTTATCAAGGATCATCACAAGAACCTAGAGATAACCAGGAAGAAAACAAAAGAAAAACTAAAGAAAACGGATGAAAATTGAGCTCACGGCAGAGTTCTCAGCTCATGGCAGAGAAAACGACTATTTTGTGCCGTATGGCAGCGTTTTGGGCTGAAAAACGGCTCACGGCAGGGCTCTTCACAGCAGCGCGCGGGTGGGTGTTGGTGTTTGCGGGTGGGTGTTGGTGTTTGCGGGTGGGTGTGGGTGTGGTGTGTATATGGCGCGGGTGGAGTCCGAGTGGGACTAGGACCACGGCAGCGGCGACAACGTTTTGACGCGCTTTTGAGCCCGCGGCAGCGAATCCGAGCGAGGCAAGGAAACCGAGTGCGGGTAGGGTGGTGCGCGCGCTGGTAAGGGATTTTGGGCACCGCGGGGGCGTTTGGTAAGGTGGAGACCGAGTGCGGCATGGAAGTGGTGGCGGCAGCGATATGGCGATTTTTGTACCGTGGCAGAAACGGATTGGAATCCGATTATGGCTAGGCACCCGTGGCTATATGGAAGAGGTAATTCGAGATCAAAATCAACTCACCCAAAAGCAAGTTGTAGGTCTCGAAATCTCGAGATGAACACACATGGCAACACTATTTTTGTGAGATTTTTTGATATAGAGGAAACGAAAGATAGCTAGACGAACCCTAGCCCTAAAAGATGAAAATCTAAAAAAAAACAGAAACACAAATCAACAAAAAGCAGCAACTATGTAGATGCAATTTGGTGTTGATCTAGGCTCTGGCAAATTCTAAACCTAATATTTTTGGCTTTTTGTGGATAGGAATAAAAATAACTGAAAGTAAAGATAACTTTGCTCACCGAGTAAACCTGAGAATCTGATACCAAGATGATATGGGGTGGCCCAATCTAATCAATGAGCTTCTCTCTCTTTTTGTATTTTTCTGATAATTGGATAACTAGTGCTACACTGAGACCTCTCACTTAGCAGACCCCTGTTGCCAGATGCAACAACAATCAAGCTCTTTGGATATTCTAACCTACACACTCTTGCACAAGTAATCAAAGATCACAAGTGGTCCTGTATCCCCCTATTCCCAGATGGAATAACAAGATATCACGCAACTTTGCAAGGGTAAACTTCAACATGAATGCTTAGAAGCAATACAATCTAGAGGCTAGGGTTTGTTGGTTTTGGTTTAAACTTGTTCTACCTCCACAACTCGCAGGAGGGGAGTATATAAGAGGGAGGGGTGCGGCCACAAGGGTATCCCTGCGTATGCACTACTCCTACTTGGACTAGGACTCCTACTAGGACTCTAAGAGAGATACAAACCGATCCACCATTAAGGGATTCGACCAATTATGGTATACAAACCATACCTATTCGAAATAGGATTTTCTATGGCGCATTTGACTTGGTGGAGGCGCCTATCCCCTTGTCTTCATGAATAACAATTTTTTTTATAGAAATAACAATTGTTATTAATTGTTTTCACCATCTTGGACACTTGTTTTCACCATGTTCTAGCATTGTTTTCACCATGGCTCCTTTGTTTTCACCACTTCTATAATTGTCTTCTAGCTCCTCTTGATTGTTCTCCTCCATCATGTTTGTGTTATCAATAAACCTAATCATACATAAATGCATAGACTTAGGTAGTATAAAATTCTCATAATCATAAATTGCATAATCATTAAGGAGTGAATTCACCTGTTGTTCTAGTAGCTTGGTCCTTGATCTTGTCATTGGTCCAAGTCTCACATCATCTTGTTTAAGTGGCAATGTACTAGGGATGTCCTCATCAATCCGTGTATCCTTGAGGGGCGTCGGACGCCACGCGGCAAGATTTGGCAGTGGGGTAATGCATACGCATGAGCCCAGGGGCCATGCGTGCACCACCACAAGCCGCGGAGCGGAGCCAGGACTCCTTGTGGTTCGCCACCTCCACGATAGCCTCCGGAAGTTTACTAACTTCCGAGAACTCCCCGGATTTGTCGGGAATGTACTTATTAATAAGTAGCATCCCCGCAGCCTTGTGCGCGGTGAAGACCTTCTCGAAAGCCCGGATTCTCTCAATCCGGGTAAGCTGGGGGCTACCTCCCGTTTCAATCAACAAACAAATGTTAAAAAAAACAAGAGAAGGGAAACAAGGAGAAGTCCGGTAAAAGTATAAAATACTTACCGAGAATCCGGTCCATCTCGGTGCCTTCCTCCAGGCGCTGGTTCAGGGAATTCTACAGGCCCCTGATTGTAGCCTTGTCTTTATTGGCCTGGCTGGAGGCCTTAGACTCGGCAATGCCAACAGCTATTTGGCTGGCCTCCAGTTCCTTCTAGAGCTTCACAGTAAGCTTGTGAAGATCCAGGTTCTCTCGGCGGAGGTTCTCGGCGTTGCCGACATCTTCAGCAATTTGTTTGGCTTTCGCCAAAGAAGCTTAAAAGCAAGTAAAAAGAAGAGTTAGGAACTCGGAAAAATTACTTAGACAAAATTACAACTGAACTGAGAGAAATATTTTACCTGCTGATTCACTCAGCTGCTGCTGAATGGATGCCACTTCTGCCTCCTTATCATCAAGAATATTAAGAAGGGTTTTCACCTCCTTAGTCTTGATGGTAAGTTTATTGAAACACGGAAACACGAAAAAGAGACAAAAAATGCTTAAGTTAAGAACAAGCATAATAATGAAAAAGCATTAAGTCAAAAGCATACATTTGGCTTATTACTTGGGGGCTAGAGATATTACCTGGCTCATCTTGGTCAAGTTTGCCAAGTTTTCATTGAATTGGTTTGCATAGTCTGCAAAAAGAATCCCGACATTGCAAAGGCTGTCCTGGATGACATGCCGAGGTGAAAATACAAAGTTATTCCTTACAATAAGCCCGCCTTGCGTCCAAGGACAGATTAAAGTTGCTGGAGCGAAATATTTGTTCGCCCACGGATGTATATATCCGTGTTTGTCAAATGGCTCCTCCTTTACCTTGAACTCCTTGTTGAAAGTCGGAATGGGCTCCTCCTCAGCTGTACGAAAAGGGCTACCCATTTCCGACACCACCCTTTCCCTCGCGTCCGGTTCAGACGCAATAGGCTGGCTGGTCGGCATGGGATATTCTTACTCCCTTGCAGCTTGGTTTTCTCCTTCTGTGGCAGCTGGGGTAGCAGGGGCTGCAGCAGGGGACGGATGCACCCCTCTGCTAGCAACTGCCTTATGTTTCTTCAGCCTTTTTGGCTTCAAAGAGGTAATAGCAAGGCTGGAAAAGAAAGGAAAGGAAAGTAATTCCGAGAAATTAGAATTCCAAGAAAAAAAGAAAAGAACTCCTGCGACAAAAAGCATAGAAAAAGAAAACCCGGATGATTTACCTGGAAGTAGCGACGGGAATTCCGTCAAGTTCCACCACTTCTTCAGCAGTCGATGGCTTCTTACGTTTTCGCCCGCCAGAAAAGCTGGCACACATTGCGTCTAGTTCGGCATCGGTCGCAAGATCCCTGTCGGTGAGATCGACGAACTATGGCAAAAAGCGCAAAGTCCGGCTAAGTTAGGAATCTGAGAAAGATAAAAATCGAGAAATTGCCCAAAGAGAAAAAGTATTACCTTTGGAGCCGGATTTCCTTCGTGGTACATCTCTCGTCTTTCTTCATATTGGTCGCGAGTAGCGAACAAATGATTAACCCGCTTCTTGAAGTCCCTCTTTGAGAACGCTTTGTCCGTTCCTCTCATTGTATCCTCCGGGCCGTTTTATTCGCACAGAAGCCGGGTTCCACGATAAGCCAAAGGCTGGATGCGTCTTCCGAACCAACACAGAACTGTGTTAGTACCAGTGAGAGGAGGAGTGGAGGAGACGAGTTTTGCGATGCGCAGTTTGATTTTCATCAATTCATCCGGCAAAGACTAAACCGCGTCCACTGCCCAGTTTTCTTGGGGAGTGGCAGCGGAGTTGATAAAAGGTGGAATTCCCGTTTCCTTTCCGAGAAACGGGACATCTTGGTGGTAAAATAAGGAACCCGTCCAAAACTTGACGGATTCCGAGGTTTTAATCTTGGGGAACCAATCCTCCCTAAATCTACGGAGGGTGAAGGAAATGGTTCCGCAAGTCGGGAGTGCGCCCTCAGAAGGGTTTCACTTAACCCCGAAGCAATACTGCCAAAAGTCAAACCTAGGTTCTAATCCTAGATACCCTTCAAAGAGGGTCTGGAACCCGACTAGATAAAGTATGGAGTTTGGAGGAAGAATGTGGGGTTGAATGTTATAGTGGTTGAGGACCTGGAGAAAAAAGGCAGAAGGCGGAAAACCCATACCTCTGCTAATGTGTGAGGTAAGGAAAACCCTTTCCCCGACTTTCGGCGTTGGCTCGGAGTCGTCCTCCTCGTTCCGCCATTTCCCCTTCAGAATCAATCCCTCTTTCTCCATTGTCGGAAGGAGGGAAGGAACCAAGTTACAATGGCTCCAATTTATGGACATTTCGCCTTCTTCCTCCGCTCCGGCGGCGGCCGCGACGGCGAGTTCCTCACCGACAAGGGTGAGATTTTCTTCTGTTGTCTCGGTGGCGAAGGGCGGAAACGGCGCGACAGATGACGAAGCCACGTTCTCGGCCGCGAGAGGCGGATCCTCGCGAGCCGAGCTGCCGGTAGTTCCCTCCGGCGCATTTGCGGCGGCGCGGCTTGGAGAATCGAGCTGAGGATCGATATCATTGATTATATCGTCGATGTCGTGGGCGACAGTGTTTTCCTCCGTGGCGTGCGGTGAATCGCCGGTAGCCATTTTTGGGCAGCGCGGGGAAGATCCCAAACCTCCGATGATGATTTTCCGGGGACGGTGCGGAATGCACAGGCTCTGCTTGCACTAGCAAGTTCTTGGCTCGGGAGCAATGGTGCTTGAGGGCTGGGAGATGGAGTGAGAGCGGAAGAACAACCGGAGGGCCTGAGGGCGGCTATTTATAGCCGGAAAAACTTTGAGATGCGCCACAACGGCTCTTTTGACCGTTAGATCTTCAACGCGTGTCACGCACCGGAAAATCCGGGAAATGAGGGGATGGGTGATAATTGCTATCTCCTCGTTTCCCGCGAGAATCTGTCAGAGATATGTTTTGGGGTTTCACATTGAACCCAAACGTCTCTGACGTCAGCACGATTTTATCACTGACGTCAGGAAGTTCCTTCTCCACGAAGGCTCCTGGAAGAAAAGGCCGGATTTTGACAAAATCCGAGTTTCGCGTTAAGTATGATTTGAGAAGAAGAAGAATCGAGACGAAGTGCCAACATTTCTCGGAAAAGAATGCAAATTGACGAAAGGCGGAAGATTAGAGTCTCAATCCTTACCATGGTGGCCTGAATGGTAATGGATCATGGTCCATTAGGCGGCCCAGTAAGCTGACGCGCAGAAGCCGGATTCTAGAAGAACCCGGACCACGGCCCACGTGGTGCGGCTTGGAGTAGAAGGCGGATTCCTGCTTTCCAAGTTAGAAAGTTACCGTAGTCTTCTAGGTTCCCTTTCTGTAAGCCCTAACCCGGCTATCTATATAAAGCCGTACGGGAGAAAATAAAGAGACAGACAATAAGATAGAAGCCAACTCGCCGAGAAGTTGATCCTCGTCGAGTTAGCGAAACCCTACTCACATTGTACTTTGTATACTTCAGGCTTCAGCCCCGATTTAGTGAGATTGCAGGAGTAGGAACGCCGGCTAGTTGCGACGCACCGAACCTGGGTAATTTTGGTGTTCCTGGTTATCATACTACCACGTCCCCCACGTCTCTATCAGTAGTCTCATGGCACCCCCGTCTATGAACTCTAATACGATGTCTCGACAGCCGTCTTTTATTTTTAGTTTTGTTTTATTTTATTTTCCTTGCTACAATAAATATCATTGGAACCTAGCATTCTTGTTTGGGAGAGAGACTCGCTCCGCTTTTTTATTTGAATACTCGTTATGCTCGTATTCTTAGTTTTTCTTCTAACTGTTGCAATCTTTTCAGCTCTTGTTTTTCATGCATCTCTTATTCAGAGATGTTAGTTTTACTAGAGTTATGTTAGTACTCTCTTGCTTAATTTATGTATCTTTTGGAGAGTTTGTGTTAAAAAAAATATAGAATGGTGCTTGTTGGAAAAACAAAATGATGCATGTGGTTAAATTTATAACGTTGCAAAAAGAATCTTGTATAGACCGTGGCTAGAATTTTTCATGTCATGTTAGATATTATTTAAATTCTAAGCCTAGTGGTTATTTTTGTAGCATGACTTGTCTCAAATAGCTGAGAGTGTTTAATGTGTTATTGAAAGAATCATGAGTTGTTTTTATGGCATTGAAGCATAAATTTGTAGTGTTCTCCTTTGAATGTTTTATTTGGTTGACTTGGTGCATTCCTACACCATGTTTATGACTACAAGACAGTCACCTATAGCCTCTATGATCATTTAGTTTTTGACTTGTAATACCACTTATTCTTTGATTAATATATTTTTTGTCGCTATGCATGATTATGGCCATTATGTTGTCTTGATTTGTCGCTCCGAGTCTTTCCTAGCCTCCACATGTACTGAGTACGAGCTCTAATCGTGCATCCAACTCCCAAAAACCAAAGTATGCCAAACGTGTCCACCATACCTACCTACATATGGTATTTAACCGCCACTCCAAAGTAAATTTATCATGTGTTACCTTAAGACCTTGAAACTTACTCCTGTTGTGTGCTCCTATTTTAGCTCATGAGGATGTGAATAGAAAATCTTTATCTCACTTGTTGATTGGACTTCACAACCTGGACTAGTGGATTCATCCTATTATCCAATCTCTAGAAGAGCTGGCAGCGGGGTGCCTAGCCCCAAACTTAATACAACAAATTCTCTTCACTATTTTCCCCTGATTTATCAGTCAAACCATATTTGTGTAAACAAAAGAGAAAGAGGGATCACCTTCTAACCAGTTGCGTCCTTCTATGGTAGCCTCTCTTGTGAAGTCTAGTTGGCTTACTGTATTTTCTGTTTACCATTCGTTGACATAAGCATACACACGTCTCTAAAAAAACGTTTTCAATACCTCTGTGTAACTAAATAAAAAGCTCTAGCACATGAGTGATCCCTGCTTCCCTCTGCGAATGGCCTTTCTTTTACTTTTATGTTGAGGCTTCATCTTCTAACTTTATGTACAGTTGAGAGAGCATAGTTGTCATTCTGAGTTTAATGTGCATTTTCCACAAAAATATTATTGATTTATTCATACCTTGTTATTACTTGCTCTCAACTTATTTGTTCTAATCATCCTTTTAAACTTTAAAGGTGTCCTGACATTTATGTTTTTCCCCACTCTTAATAAAAATCTAAATATCACTTTGCTATGTTTCCTTGATGCTAGAAACAAACGTATAACTTTCAAATGAATTATTATTCATGATCTTCTATTTGTGTTACTTTTCATGATGCAAAGTGATTGCTATGTTTCTTTGTTAAAATTATATCTATGATGCTTGTGTTTAAAGTAGTATGATGTCATCTTACATATGTTTTTACAATTTTGATGATCAAGTTAATGTTGGTAGCATGTCACCTCAGTTTTTTTTGTCGTTTACCTACTCGAGGACAAGTAGGAACTAAGCTTGGGGATGTTGATACGTCAGAAACATATCCATAATTTTTGACGTTCCATGTTGTTTTCATGTTATTTTTTACATATTTTCTATACACTTTATGTAATTTTTATCGATTTTCTGGGACTAACCTATTGACAATATGCCACAGAGCCAGTTCCTGTTTTCTGCAGTTTTTGGTTTCAAAAAAGTTGTTCTGGAAATATTCTCGGAATTGGACGATTCAAAACCCGGGGGTCTTAGAAATTTGTCCTACACACGGAGTGCGGAGGAGACCCGGAGGAGGGCCACATGGCCCCACACCATAGGGCGGCACGCCCCCTGGCCGCACCATGGGGTGCTGTGGGCCCGGCCACTGACGTTGCCCTTTCGCCTATTTATACCCCTCGGGAGGTTAGCCCTAAAAACATAGCCTTTTTTCCACGAAAAACACTCGAGGCCGCCGTCATCGTCAACCCTAGTTCAGGAGGGTTCTTGAGCTCTCCCTGGCACCCTGCCAGGAGGGAGAATCATCACCGGAGGGCTCTACACCATCATGCCCGCCTCCTAAATGATGCTTGAGTAGTTCATCCTTGGACTACGGGTCCATAGAAGTAGCTAGATGGTTGTTCTCTCCTCTTTATGCCTCGTGTTCAGATCTTGTGAGATTCCCTACATGATCAAGATCATCTTATTGTAATGCTGCATGTTGTGTTTGATGGGATCCGATGAATATTGAATGTTATGTCTCTTAATTATCAATCTATCATGTTCTTTTCATGTGTATGTTATTTATGATCTTGCATGCTCTCCATTGTTAGTAGATGCTATGGCCAAGTAGATGCTAGTGAATCCAAGAGGGGGTATTTATGCTTGATAGTGGGTTCATGCCTCCCTTGCATTTGTGCTCGAGTGACGGAAACGTGACGAATGGGGGATGTGATATTGCCATTAAAAAGTAAACAACGATGTTTACATTACACACTTTGCTTAATGCAATTATCTGTTGCTTACAACTTAATACCAAAGGATTGCTTGGATGACATTCTGAGGGTGGATTATTAGTCATATATGTCGTTGGATAATGGTCTATGTAGTTTGTTGTAATGCCCGCATGATCACATAGAAATCATAATGTCATGCATGTTTCTATATCTATCAATTGACCAGCTGTAATTTGTTCACCACACATATTATTTATCTTCTATGGAGAGACACCACTAGTGAACTATGGACCTATCGGGGTAGGGGTAAAGCAAGTGCTAAAGGCAAGATCAAAGGAGAGTTTTGGCTGAGTAGCTGGCTACCCGGTACTCGCTACCCGGTCGACTGCTATCCGGCCGTACCTGCTAATGACCAGAAGGAAGAGTCAAGGAAGTTACACTCTTCCGAGTAGAGGAAGTGGTCCGAGTAGAGGGAGTGAGTCCCTACTCGGGCCAGAAGTCAAAGGAGCCGTTCTGACACAGGATCCCGCGTATCCTGGGTCCGTACCGGCGCACTGTTCATCTGTAGAGCGCGTGCTTATCCGCGCCAGGGTGTCAGCAGGACGGTGCAGGTCAGGGGGCCTACCCTGTGGCCGTGACAGTGGTACCAGGTCATGGACTTGGTTTTGCACAACGACTTTGTGCACAAGACAAACTAGGAAGCCAAAGCTGTCAGCGAGAAGCTGGAAGTGTGCAGTGTGCACACTATGTCGACACCCGGCTGTACTTTTCATCTTGGATGTATTCGGTTGGGCACCAGTATATAAGGTGCCCTGCCCCCTCCTGTGAGAGGCTCGGAACTTGATAACTGCATTCTAGACTTAGACTCCCACGTAGAGTGAAGAGTGGCTACTCGGCTGTAGGTCAAATTGTACTGTGGCTACTCGGCAGAACACACATATAAAGAGAGAAAGGGAGGAGTAGGGGTTTTACCTCCACACGAGGGCCCTGAACCTGGGTAGATCTTGTTGTTTGCAGTGTTTGATTCATCCCACACGCGGCACTCGCTGCGCGATCCCTCCCCGAGCACCTCCAGCGTCCATCGACCCCAGATCTTTAGCCATCCTATGGCATCTGCCGTGATACCACCACGACAGTTGGCGCGCACCTTGGGGCAACCAGCGGCGCTGGCTAGAGTTCACGTTCGGACGGGATCCATTTCTGCTACTGGGGAGCGCGTGGTCTGTGGCCTTGTCCACAGATTCGGCTCCTTCGACTTCGTCACCGTCAACGCCGGCGATTTGGGCGGCAAGGCCATCCGGAGGGCGGCTTGGTGCTCTCCTTCGGCTCGCACCTCGTCTATGTCGCCACCACCATCGTCCGCGAGTACCCCGAGCTGGTGCTCGTCGCGGAAGATCCCCCGGCTGTCATCGCTGCCCGCGGAAAGCCAGCTGGCTGTTCTGCGGACATCGTGGAAGTATTGATGACCAGCCCGGCTATCGCTGCCGGGAAGGGCGCGGCTGCGACCGCGGCAGTCGATGAGGAGCTTGCTGGCCCGAGCGAGCTCCCGAGAACGCACAAGCCCTACGACGCGCCTCACAACATCCCGGGCTACATCCCTCCTTCCACGACTTCGACGATACCGGCATCCGCCGTGAGAGTGGGCATGCCGCCTCCCACCGAGCTCGAGCTCATGACCATGAAGGCGCAGCTCGACCAGCAGCGTCAAGCGCTGCTCGCCGAGCAGGTGGAGTTGGAAAAGGTTAGGCTGGAGCTTAACCTGGACCAGAACGAGTACAACAGGGCTCACGGCTTTACGCCTGTGGTTAGGAGGCCTGTCAAGGTAGGCACCACTCATCGCAACCTAGGCACCGAGATGGCAGCAGTGGGTGAGACCGCTGGCCACGCTGAGAGCCAAAACACTCCTACCACCAGGCCTAAATACAGCACCCCCGCCAAAACCCTTAAAGCTGCTGAGGCTGTAGCTGCTGAGTTGCCGCATCTCGCTGGCGACGCGCACGTTAGGCAGCAGGAGAGGCTCAATGAGCTAGTACTAGAGGCTGCTAGGCAGAACGAGGAGTTCCGGAAAGCCAATCCGGGTGCTGGAGCTTCTCAGGTGGTGCATTCGCATGCGGTCAGATCTAACGATCAGGCCTCATCGCCGCATCCCAGTCGTGAGAGGGACCGGAGTGGGTACTCTCGCAGAGACAGGTAGATGCAGGTGTACGACCCGGCTGTCGCTGCGAAACAGCACGCTGTGCCGCGACAGTCCGGTCAAAAACACAACACTGCAGGTGCAGGCTATCAAGCCCATAAAGCTCACAGCAAGGAGAACAGCGGAGACAACGCGGGGCCTTCTCGGCGTCCTGGTGCTCAGCCTACTCGGCAGAGGACGCAGCAGCCAGCTGCGGCACAGCCGTGTGCGGCCGCGCCAGCAGTCAACCTAGTAGTGCAGCCTGTAGTTGTGCAGGAAAATAGGTATGATGATGGTTACTCGGCGATGGGGCTAGCCGGCTATGCTGACCCAAGGAACATGGCTGACCGTCTGGGTGGGCGCATGTTAGAGCCCAGTGATGCCAGGTTCAAGCTGGAACGGATCAACCTGTCCGCGCAACTCGAGAACACGTAGCCGCCTGGCCCAGAATGCTTTGGTCCCCGCATCAAGAATGAGCCATCCGTGAAGCAGTTCCAGCTCGCCAGGGGGACCAAGTGCTACAACGGCAGCACCAAGCCGGAAGATTGGCTCAATGACTATGTCACAGACGTGCACATTGCAGGCGGCAACCGGAGATGGTCCGTGCGGTACATCCCACAGATGCTTGAAGGACCAGCAAGAACTTGGCTCAACAACCTGCCCAAGCACAACATCAACTGCTGGCTCGACTTCGCGGAAGCGTTCGTCAGCAACTTCACCAGCACTTACCAGAGGCCGAATAGGCCGGAGCAGCTATCCGCGTGCAGGCAGCGGGAGGAGGAGACGGACCGAGAGTATCTTACTCGGTGGAGTACTTTGAGGAACACCTGTGAAGGTGTGAATGAGGCCCAGGCCATCACATGGTTTGCGCAAGGCTGCAAGCATGGCATCATGTTGTGGCAGAGGCTGCAGAGAGAGATGCCGAGTACTCTCGCTGAGACCATCAGGATTGCGGATCAGTACACACTCGGCGACCCAACTCAACCTCTGCTTGACGCTGCTGAGCCGAGAAGAAACTTCAGCAACAACAAGCGCAATGAGTTCCGCAACAAGCGCATAGGTGATCGGATTGATACCCGGTACAATCCCGAGGAGGTGAATGCTGTGGCTACCGGAGCTGGGAGTAACCAAAGGCCGAAAACTGCTGGAGCCCAGTACGGGCAGAACCAGAATCAGGGCCAAGGCATCAAGAAGCCATACAATGATCCCCAGCAGGGTAGCGGCAACTCGGGTCCTGTTCAGAACTTTGTCTTCAAGGACATGAAGGATGGCCCATGCAGCTTCCATACTCGGCATCCCGCTAGACATGCCAACCACACTACTCGGCAGTGCGGCTGGTGGGAAGAGATCAAGAACGAGGGCCTGCCTCCTCCCCCTCCTCTGCCAGCTGCGAATGCCAATGTGCAGCCTATCCGAGCAGCCGTAGCCCGACCTCCAGCATTCCCGAGAAGAGAGAACGTCAACCAGGTGGCTTTAGGAGCCAACCGCAACAACAACAACACGAATTACAACAACAACAACAACAACAACAACAACAACAACAATGGTAACCGCAACTTCAACAACAATGGCAATCACAACTTCGCCAACAACAACAACGGCAGCAACGACAACTAAGGTGCGGAAGGCCGCAACCAGTACCAGGAGCATCACGAGAGCTATATGATCTTCACCTCCAAGCCCGCCGACAAGCAGTCACTGCAGAGGCGCGCGATGGAGGTCAATGCTGTGATCCCTGCTGTTCCTCACTATCTGCACTGGTGCAACCAAGAGATCACATGGTCCAGAGCAGATCATCCTAAGGTGATGCCTAACCCAGGTAGCTACGCCTTGGTGGTGGATCCCACCTTCTTGGGTACTCAAAAGAATGTCAGGTTCAGCAAGGTGCTGATTGACAACGGTAGCAACATCAACATCGTGTACAGGGACACGCTCGAGAAGCTCGGTATGGCCGAGAACATGCTGCTGCCCAGCAAGACCACTTTCCACGGCATTGTGCCAGGAGTTTCTTGTTCTCCGATTGGCCGCATGTGGATAGACGTTCTATTCGGCACCAGGGAGAACTGCTGCACAGAGAGCCTGCAGTTCGAGGTAGTTGATCACCAGAGCTGATGGAGGGATGATAACCCGGTAGGCTAACGCCAAGGTGTAACTCGGCCCAAAGGGCGCTGCGCAAGACCCGGCTTAGGGAAAAGGAGTTTCTAGAAGGCCCAAGAGTGTAGGCCTCGTAACCCGGATTGTGGGTTCCAATAAGGAAATTTAGGGTTTGTATGCCTTGGATAGTAAGCCAGGGGGTCCGGATATTATATAAGCCGGCCCCTAGGGTTAGATGAGACACGATCACGAGACGAACAAGTTTTACTAGCTATTCGAGTATCCTTTGTAACACGAGAGTTGAGATAGTATATTCAGATCGGAGACTCGGCGATTTGATTGCCGGCTACCAGATCGCATATCACCATGATGTCCTTCGAGCTAAACCCTCTCCCAAACACCAGAGTCGAATTGCCCCAAGATAAGTTACCCCCGGTAACGTCTGCCGTGAATATCCCACGACAGTTGGCGCCCACCGTGGGGCCTACGTCCAAAGGTGTTTACATCACGGGAGAAGCTCGGGAGAACATGAAGAACCTCGTCATCGGCGAGATCTACACAGACCCCGATGGAGAGAGGATGGTGGACGATTTTGGTTGGGGGCTAGAGTCGGATCTGCTTGAATCCGGATCTGTCGTCACAATCAGCCGGGTCAACGTCTTCGTCGACATGGTACGTACGTCTGGTTCAATCCCTGATGATTTTGGATTTGATTCTGGGTCAGGAGAGGCCACCTGCGTTCAGTCGGATGGAGAAGAATTGGCCGGGACAGTAGATCCGATAGAAGAGCCCACCGCGAAGAGGGAACAGCCGGAGGAGCCGGCATGGACCCCGCGTGGCCGGGTCATGAGAGAAGATGATACCGAGTCTATCTTGCACCTGCTGGAGGATCGGTACGAGGAGGATAGCTGTGATGAGGAAGAATATGAATCTTCACCAAGCATTGCGCGCCAGGTCACGGTCTACACGGCCCCTGCAATCAATCTCAATCAGGGGAACGTGACTAGGGCTGCGTTCGGAGCGGTGCAAGCATTGGCCCAGCATCAAAATCCGGCTGACGAAAATCCGGTTCTGACCCGGGTTGATGGAGAGTCGGCTTCAATCACCAGCCGAGCGGCGGATAGCGAGCTGCAGGCGAATATGTTTGGGTTCATGGCGCATAGGACGCCAGGGGCGGGTCCTTCAAATCCACAACACCCGGCCCTGTTCAATAATAACATGATCTTGGATCCTACGGTGTTAGCTACCGTGATAACCCCGGAGAACGCAGCGGCGCGCGCTAGGGATCTGGATGTAGCCCGTCGTGCATTGGAGCAACAGAGGAGAGATGTGGAAGCAGAAAAGCAAGGGGTAGCCACACGCCAACATGAGCTGGATGCATTGGAGAACCGGCTCCGGGCTGAGACAAGCAGGGTGCATCAGAGACACCAGACTAGGTTACCGGCGATGGGTGGAGTCATAAACCCGGCCGCACTGTTCATCACACCTCAGGATCAACCAATCCCAGCTGCGAACCAAGGAACTGTACATCAGCCTGCAACAGGAGGAGGACAGCCGGCAAACGTGCAGGCCGGGTTACCCACATTGCAGACTGGGGTCGCCGCTGGCAATACAGCACCACCACCACCACCATCACGATTTCGCACGCCGCCAGGTCACTTCAATAACCCCATGGAGAATGTATACGCAGCAACAATTGCACTGAATCAGATCCCCGTAAGAGAGTCACCCCACGCGGAGGAGACCCGGCGGGCGATAGATCTATTACGTACAACAGTGGCACAGCAAGTAAATTACTCGGATAACATGAGTGGAATGCATGGGACACCATATATCAGCCGGCAACAGGGCAACACCGGCAATATTCAAACAAGTTCAGCGCGACGGAGGGCAGAGCAGCAGCAAATGCCGCCTCCTCCCCGCGTTCAGGCAGCACCAGGAGCATCAGCAGCGCAAGCTATTGTGGATAGTTCCAGAGCCAGGCGAGCCGCGGCCGGGTCTGCGGTGCACGGACCAGCAGCAGCGCCACGTCCAGCCGTACCCCCCGCAGGATCGCATGTTTCCTGAGTGAGGCCAGTACCGACTAATTTCGCTGGGCCTAAGTGTCTGTCGGATAACATCAGGGCTGAGCCTTACCCAGATAAATTCAAGGAACCGGGTAAAGTAGTGAATTATGAGCCGACTATGGATCCAGAAACATGGTTGAGAAGCTATGTGATGGCTATGTCGATTCGCAACGCATCTGAAAATCTTCAAGCCAATTTCATGTACTTAATGATGTCAGAAGGAGCAGCAAAGTTGTGGTTCAACAATTTACCGGACGGATCTATCAAGTCATGGGGTGAGTTGAAAACTGCGTTTATCAAGCACTTTCATGGAACATGCAGGAAGCTATTTACTATTGATGACCTAGAACGGTGTGTCCAGAAGAAGGGAGAATCGGCGCGCAGCTGGGTGCGCCGGGTTATGGAGATACTTCACTCATCCACGGACATTCAGCGAAAGGACGCGTTACAAGCTATGGCAAAGACGTGCAAATATATACCTTTGGTGCAAAAGCTAACCCGCATGAAATCTAGTCGGAATGCTTCAGAAGTTACGATGGGAGAGCTAATGGACGCATGTAACAAGCACGCTGCAACGGATACCACAGAAGAGAACGTTGATGATAAGAAAGCAAAAGCAAACACGAGCAATAATGGGAGAGCCGGCAACGGATCAACGCCGGGTAACAATGGAGGTAGTAATGGAAACAACCAGAATAAGGGCCCGTTTGAGGGAAGTTTCGAGTTTGTCGCCAGCACAGAGGCCGGGTCTTCGAGACCCAGAACAGAAGGAAATTTTAACGGAGGAAACCACAACGGAGGAAACTACCAGGGGCAACCGAGGCCGGGCAACAACTGGGATGTTTTCAGAATGGCGTGCCCGAAACACAGCAGGAACGGAAGGCCGGCTAACCACTCATTAGAGCAGTGTGTGGATTTACAGAGATGGAAGAACGAGGAAGTGAACAAATCTATGCGAGGTGCAGGCCGGGGAGGAGGACCGGGCCCAGGTGGAAACCCGGGCAACGGCCCACCCCCAGCAGGCAACCCAGGAGGTGGTAATCCGGGTAATAACCAGGGTGGAGCTGGAGGTTTCCAAGCTAACCCCAAACAATTGGGACAATATCACGTACATACTACAGGAATTTCCAACAAGGATAAAAAGATACTCAAACGAGCAGTGAATGCGGTCAATTCAGCCGTTCCGAGATACCTGAGATGGTCAGACCAGGAGGTGACATGGAGCAGAAGAGATCACCCGGACACAATAGAACATCCGGGTGTGCTAGCATTGGTGATTGCGCCGCAAGTCAATGGTTATGAGCTGAAAAAGGTCTTAATGGACGGTGGAAGTAGCATCAACATCTTATATTGGGAAACTTTCCTACGCATGGGTCTCAAGGAATCTCAGCTACAGAAAAGTTCGACAGTTTTTCATGGAATTGTGCCGGGTCACTCGGCGTGCCCTGAGGGAAAGAGCACTTTGGAGGTTGCTTTTGGAGAGTCAAAGGATAATTTCCGGGTTGACTGGCTCACATTCGAGGTGGTAAAGTTGCGCAGCCCCTATCACGCGCTATTTGGAAGGCCGGCTTACGCTAAGTTCATGGCCAGGCCGTGTTACGTGTACCTACAGCTAAAGATTCCGGGTCCTAAGCAGACTATTACCATACATGGAAACCGGATTATAGCGGCTGAGTGTGACGAACGAGACGCGGCAATGGCGGAACAGGCCTGCAGGAAGGAAGAACTCAAATATTACCGGTCCCAAGTAGACCCGGATGACAGAATAGCGTTGAAGAGACCAAACACTGAGGATGAGAGAGTAAAGTTCAAAGCAGCACAAGACACCAAGATGGTGGCCTTTGTCGAAGGTGATCCCTCTAAGCAATTTGCTATAGGATCTAACCTAGACAATGAGCAGGAAAAAGCACTCGTGGAGTTTATTCGTTCGAATCAGGACGTTTTTGCGTGGACGCCTAGCGATATGCCGGGTATCCCCACAGAGTTAGCAGAGCATAGCTTGCATGTTGATCCCAAGTCTAGGCCCGTGAAGCAGGGCCTGAGAAAGATGAATGAGGAAAGAAGAAAGGCCATAGGAGAAGAAATTGCCCGGTTATTGACAGCCGGCTTCATCATGGAAGTATTTCACCCGGAATGGCTGGCAAATCCGGTTCTAGTACTGAAAAAGAGTAACGAGTGGAGGATGTGCATAGATTATACGAGTCTCAACAAGCATTGCCCAAAGGATCCGTTCGCCCTTCCAAGGATTGATCAGATCATAGACGCAGTGGCTGGGAGTGACCTATTATGTTTATTGGACGCATATTCCGGGTATCATCAGATCAAGCTCAAGAAGGAAGATTGGGAGAAAACATCGTTCATAACCCCTTTTGGGGCCTTTTGTTACAAAACCATGACTTTTGGATTGAAGAACGCTGGTGCAACTTATCAACGGTGCATTCAGAAGTGCTTCGAGGACCAAATTGGACGCAATGTTCATGCTTATGTGGATGATGTGGTGGTCAAGACCAGGAAAGCGGAAACATTTATTGATGATCTAAAGGAAACGTTCAAGAACCTGAGAAGATATCAGATGAAGCTTAACCCCACAAAGTGTGTATTTGGAGTTCCAGCAGGAAAGTTACTCGGTTTTATTGTTTCAGAGAGAGGGATCGAGGCAAACCCGGATAAAATCAAAGCTATCCAGAGTCTGAAAAAGCCGGAAAACCTGAAGCATGTCCAGAAGCTTACAGGATGCGTAGCAGCGTTGAGCCGGTTTATATCCAGACTCGGAGAGAAGGCAATACCGCTATACCGGCTCTTGAGGAAATCTGATAAGTTTGTTTGGGACCAAGAGGCGGATGAGGCGTTCGAGGCGCTAAAAAAGCAGTTATCTGAGGCACCAGTTTTAGCCGCCCCGGGTCCTAAAGAGCCCATGCTACTATACGTTGCGGCCGGACCTCGGGCAGTTAGCGCAGTGGTTGTTGTTGAGCGCAAAGAGGATGGGAAAGATCACCTGGTTCAAAGGCCGGTTTATTACTTCAGCGAGGTATTATCAGAAGCAAAACAGCGCTACCCACATTGGCAGAAGCTGGTTTTCGGGGTCTTCATGGCCAGCCGGAAATTAAAGCCGTATTTTCAGGAACACCCCATAACAGTGGTTAGCTCCATACCAATGTCGGATATCATCAGAAACTCGGATGCAACAGGTAGAATAGCCAAGTGGGCAATCGAGATGGGAGATTATCACATCAGCTACGAGCCCAAGTCAGCAATCAAATCTCAAGCTCTAGTTGATTTCATTAATGATTGGACTCACACAGGCATGCCCACAATGACACCAAATTCCGAGTCTTGGATAATGCACTTTGATGGTTCCAAGCAATACGAGGGAACAGGAGCTGGAGTGGTGCTCACATCACCCAAAGGAGACAAGTTGAGCTACGTCTTGCAAATTCACTTTGATTGTTCCAACAACGTGGCCGAGTATGAGGCATTATTGCACGGACTAAAGGTATCCAAGGAGATGAACATCAAGAGGATACGATGCTATGGAGATTCGGACCTGGTGGTACAACAGGTCTCGGGAACTTGGGATAGAAAAGATGCAACTATGGCAGCATACCGCAGAGAGGTGGACAGGGTTGCCGGGTGTTTTTCCGGGTATGAGGTGGAACATATAGATAGAAGAAAGAACGAGGCAGCAGATGCACTCGCCAGACTCGGCTCGCGTAGAGAGCCGGTTCCACCCAATGTGTTCCTGGACGAGCTATGGCGGCCATCAGTTAAAACCGAGTCTGAGGAAGAGGTGGCCAACCAAGACCCGGATATGGAGCTTGTGGCCTCAATACGCGTTGTTCCCGAGTGGACAGAGCCGTTTCTGGCCGACCTATCACGGGTCGAGTTACCACAGCAGGAAGTACTATCAAGGAAAATTCTAAGGCGAGCAAAGGGATATTCCATCATCAATGGGGAGCTGTATAAAAGAAGTGCGGCAGGAGTCTTTTTACGCTGTGTAGCACCAGAAGAGGGCCGACAGATTTTGAAGGAGATCCATGAAGGTGACTGTGGGCACCATGCATCCACAAGATCCCTCGTGGCCAAAGCTTATCGACACGGTTTCTTCTGGCTCACAGCCCTAGCAGATGCGGAGCGCTTGGTGGCAAGGTGTGACGGATGTCAAAGGTACGCTCACCAAACCCATGTGCCGGCTATGGAGTTGCGGACTATCCCGTTAACCTGGCCGTTTGCTGTTTGGGGTATGGATATGGTTGGCCCCTTTCACATGTCACCTTGCAAAAAGACACATCTCTTGGTGGCTGTTGATAAGTTTACCAAGTGGGTTGAAGTTATACCAGTTACCAATTGTGAAGCAGTTACAACAGTCAAGTTCCTGAAAAGGATCATCTATCGGTTTGGGTATCCTCACAGCATAATAACGGACAATGGAACCAACATGTACTTAGGAGAGATGGGAAAATTCTGTGGAAACAATGGCATCCGCTTGGACATAGCTTCAGTGGCCCACCCACAGGCTAATGGACAAGTGGAGAGGGCAAATCAGGAGTTGCTTCGTGGATTAAAGCCACGGCTGCGAGTCCCGTGTATCAGAGCTGCTGGTGCATGGGTTGAGGAGTTACCTTCAGTGGTTTGGGGTATCAACACCAGACCTAACAGATCTACTCAGATGACACCGTTTTTCATGGTTTATGGTGCAGATGCGGTGTAGCCGAGTGATATTATTCATGACTCGCCTCGAGTGTCGGCTTACGTCGAGGTGGATAACGACAAGACCCGGCAGGACGCCGTGGATATGCTAGAAGAACACAGGGAACAAGCTTTGGAGGGATCAGCCATATATCAGCAGGATCTGAGGAGATACCATAGTCGGCGTGTGAAAACCCGGGTCTTCCAGGAAGGAGACCTGGTTCTGCGCCTGATACAGTCAAAGGAAGGAAAACACAAGTTATCCCCACCATGGGAAGGACCGTTCATCATAAGCCAGAATCTGCACAATGGATCATATTACTTGATAGATGCAAGGGAAGAGTCGGCTACTGTTAATGACACCGCTCATACCACTTCATCTATGCAAGAAAGAGAAAGACCATGGAACGTGGCTCAGCTGTGTCCCTACTATACCTAGAATAGACTAGATTCACAAGTGGAACTACACGATGTAACAAGCAGCAGGTTTCAGACGCACTCTTTTCCTATCCAGGGTACCTAAGGGGACTGGAGGGTTTTTAATGAGGCGGCTTGCTGACCTAACTTTTCTCATATCAATAAAGAGATGGTTAAACAATATATTGTTCCTTTTTTGTGGGTTTTTCTTTTGTTAAGATTTTATTTCTCCGTTGTGTTTCTGTTTTTTCTTCCAGGTAAGTATTATTTATGTTTCTTAGTATAGTAGTTTTTCTAGTTAATTGCATATATCTAGGTCTTGGGGGCTGATTGCTTGAATAACACAGTTGCAAACTCAAAGACCCGGCCACGATGCCATTGAGTTATAAGGGCCGATTACTTGTAATAAGTACCGCTGCAAGCTTATAACCGGACAAAGGAGCCAAACTTTCTTGACTTTTCTCGCTTAAGCTTGATGTGACTCGCACTAAAGTGGCATGCTTTGCTAGCGTACGATTACAATCAGTCATGATGCCCAATGGGACTTGCCTGACCCTGTCTTCGTACAGCTGTAGCAACATTGATTATCCACGCGAAAGCCGGCTTATAGTAGAAGAATGTCAAAAGGGTCATCTAAACAACAAGTTATGCGGAGTACAAGGTTAACAGCCGGAAACTCAAAGTATATTAAGCATAGCTTCAAAACCTACGTGAACGGCTCTAGGTTTTGGGCCTTAGCAGAAACAATTTGTTCTTTTCGAATAGTCCAAAACCCCAGACTCGGAAATTCGGGCCTTGGGGACTAGGGAATTTGAAAAAAGAAAAAAATTATCTAGCTATTCAGCTCAAAACCCCAAAAATCCGAGTCTTGGGGACTTGGGGACTTAGAAAAAGCCCACTTGTCAAAACTCACGAAACCCGGAAACCGAGTCTCACAAAAGGAACCATAGCGGAAAGTCGGAAAACCAAGAATGAAAAAGTTCAAAAGACAGGGAAATATCAAATTTACGCAAAGGCCAGAAGGGCCACGAAAGCTATTAAGGTTTTAAATGTATTACAAGCCACGATAGTAGTATAAAAAAGTGCACAGGCGCACTATCAAAAGAATAATTATTTTAAAGGCCCATCGGCCGAATGAAGTGTTGAGACGGTATCGGATAAAAGTTTACTCGGCCTCCTGGGTCGGGTCTACAGCCTTGCCCTTGTCTTCCGGGTCTTGGTCTTGGGTTTTGTCCTCAGGGGCCTTCCCAGCATCGTCACCCGGATTGGCATTGTCAGGACGAACAGGCGGGCGGACAGCCGGCGTAGAGGAGGTAGGCGCAGACTCAAGCTCGGCTTTCCTCTTCGCAGCCTCCTCCTTCCTCTTGGCCGAGTCAGCGTTCCACTTCTCCAAGATATCAAAGGGCAAGGGCATATCTACCTTCACCGGTTTATCTTAGGCATCATATGGAGTTGCAAATCTAGCCAGGTCCAGAGTATCGGCAATTGTAGATGCCGAGTGACGCACCTCAGTCTGTATAGCCTTCAAGTCCTTGGCGGAGAATTTGGAGCCATCGACCTTGAATTCTGGAAACCCGGCCACCAGCTTTGCCGGCTCAAGCTTAGGAAAGTAAGCCTTAGCCAGCATAAGCCCCCGGGTCATCCCAACCTGGCATGCCGAGCGTTTCCAGAGCTCAATCCATGAGGGGACAGTGGAGCACGCATGGATCAAGGTGTCCATACCCGGATATCCCTCAGTCGGCCACTACACGGCGTCTAGGATCCATTTAGTGCCGGTGCAGAACCTCCGGAGCACAGTCTTCAAATTTTTTGCCTTCTGGACATCATCTTCTTCTGGTGGCGCAAGACCAGGGCCTACAGTATAAACAGCAAAGGTTAAAGCAAAAATCCCGGGTATCATGGATCAAGAAAAAACCGAGTTACAAAACAGCAAGTAACAAAATCTTACCAAGTAGGACACGATAAGTGTCGGCAACTTGAGCTGATAGTTCCTTCAGCGCAGCTTGAGCGGTGGTGTATTCCTTCTTGTACTTCGTGGCATCTTTCTTAAGCGTTTCCACCTCAGCCTCAAGTGCCTCTCGCAGCTTTACCTCGGTTTCCAGGAGTTGATTGGTCTTGGCCAAAACTTCCTCGGACTGGGCCATCTGTGCCTATAAGGGAAGGAAAGGTAAAGGTTAGCCGGATATAACAATAAGCCGAATATCAAAGGAAGTACCGAGTAAAACTTTGACAAGTTAAACTCGGAACTTGGGGACTAGTATATCAGTCTACCTGGTGTTCAGCAGCCATGCGTTATAGTATATCTTTCTCTCTGGCCTTCATCGCGAGGAGGGCGCTCACCATCTGGTCAAAGGAGTGGTTGCCCAGACCCAGATTGGAAGACCCGGGATCCTGGTCACCCGGAGACGGAGTTTTTTCCTTTGCGGGGGAAGGCACCCGATTCGCTTGAGTGCCGGAGTTCGGCTCGCCTCCCCCTGTGCCCAGGATTATGACCTCTTCATCCTCGCGTGCATGTGAGGCCATCGGATACTCGGCCTCTTGATCAGCCGGGGTCCTTCGGTGGCACTTGTTGCTCTTCGTCGCCGCCAGCCGCGGCCTTCACGTCATCAACCGGATCTTCTTTGGCCGGGCATCAGTCTCCATATTATCCGGGTCACTGGTTGTGACCTTGGCTCTGAGAAAAGTACAAGTAAACAGTTAGTATATAACTAGAGAAAACTATGGAAAAGTGTTAGAATAGCAGGAGAGGAATCTTACCCGGAGTTCACCATGAAATCTGAGGGGAACTCGCTGCTAGACCCGGACGAGGCTGATAAAGATTGAGAAAGTGAGACTCGGAGTTGTCCCGCCAAGGGGTGATTGGGAGAAGGAAATCTTTGAGGTAAATTGGAAGGTTGAGATTGAGAAATACCGGCGCGCCGGGCTGGAGATGATGGGATACCCGGGTTGAGTGTAGTTTCACCCGGAGAGTTCCGGGTCACCCTGCGCTTGGCCATGGGGGCATCCTTCAAGTATGACCAGTCGGATAATTCTCGGTTTAGCTCGCACATATTAGCAAAAGTGTATGGCTTGGAAGCGAGGGAGCGATATGGAACCTTAAAAACAACCCCTCGGGGTTTCCTCTTGGCTCCGACCTCGATGACCGGTTCTGCTTCGCTCTCATCACTTTGGGTTTCCTCCCCATCTTCGGGATCTTCTTTCTCCTCCTTGTCCTCCCTGTCCTCCATTCCTGAGAAACATAGTATACAGTCGGAAAAAGAAAAAGTGTAGGAAAACAAGTTAGCAGAAATTGAGTTGGGTGAAACCCGGAAAGTACCTTCCTCCGAGTCAGCCGCCTCCTCGTCCTCTTCTGGGTTCCCGGAGGAAGGAGGAGTCTCAATGTTCCAAAAGGCGCTATCTTCCTGAAATAAAGGTATCAAGATAAGAGTTAGTAATTGCATCGGGTAAAAGCATGAGAATAGTAAAACAAGAGTCGGATCTTACCGCTGGGGCTGGGTTGTCCCGAGTATATGGCTCTAACCCGGCTATGTTCCGGATTACTTCCACCTTCTCAGTCAGGAAACTTTTGATGGTCTTGTTCGTATCACCAGCCGGATAGTTCTTTGAAGAATAGCGGAGGGAATCCGTCACGTGCCCGGAATACTCGGACATCAGCTTAGGCCGGATGGCGTTGGGCTGAATCCGGAAATCTACCCAAGTCTTAACTAAATTAAGCCCAAGGAGACCCTGGGCGGAAAGGCCGTCTATCTTGGCTAGGAGGGGCTGGATGGACTCTCTGTCCGACTCAGAGGCGAAGGCATTAAAGGTATCAGAAAGATCGAGGAGCCCCTCGGAGTAACCCGGCAGTTTCTTTTCGCCGGGTGGGGAGATGTCCGGGCACTAGAAAAAGGATTTTTGCCAGTGCTTAACGTGAGAGTTAAGGCTCAAAGTCGGCATTGGCGAATTCTTTCGCCGTTGGATAGAAACTCCGCCGCAGGCCAAGAGGGCCCCGTCACCGCTTTCGCGGCACGGTTTGCATTGGAATAGTTCAATAAATAAGGCAAGGTTTGGGGGGATGCACAGGTAGGATTCACAGAGAACTATGAAGTGAGTTATATTTAACATAGAGTTAGGCCCTATGTCAAAGACTCGGAGGCCATAGTGGCTAAGGAGTTCGCGAAAAAAGGAGTGACCCGGGAGACGGAATCCCCGGATCACGTGCTCTACGAAACATATTACCTCATTCGGACTAGGGGATGGCCGGGTCTCATCACCCGGGACACGCCAGTGGATCTCCTTTTGAGGAGGAAGGACGCCTGACTCGGCGAGCTCCTCCAGCTTGGCCTGGGTCACGGTGGACTTAGCCCAGTTGGCGGAAATGGCCTGAGTCGGCCTAGCTTTTGCCGGCTATTTTCCCTTGTTCTTGGGAGCCATGTGTGCAGCCTACAAAACATGGGACAAAAGATGCAGGATATCAGTAATTAAAACCCGGAGAATGGTTGGTCGTCCGGTTAACCGAGGAGTGACTAACAGACCCGGCAAATATCGATTATCCGAGTATCAGGAAACAGTTACGGAAAATCTTGACAGATTACACCTAGGTTGAGAAATTTGCGGAGAAATTAATGGTTACGAGTGACAGGGGAGTATTATTGGATCTACCATTGAGCAATTAGACAAGCAGGAATGGATTTGTGCAATCCAAATCGGTACGGAGTAAGGAGGTAACCTACGGGCGGACCTAGATCCAATCTAGTTCGAGCAAAGTGCTTGGAGATGAAATTCATGGCGGAGGAAGGCTTACCGGCGAGGTCCGGAGGACAGCGCGGCGGCGGCAAACGGCGCAGTTGCGGTTGCCTTCTGGGTCCTCCGGTGTGCAGCTCGACAGCGCGGTGGCGGCGGTTGGCGGCGGTGCGGTGTGGGCGGAAGCGGAGCGCAGGACGCGGCGGCTCGCTTCCGGCTGCTCCCTCGCGGGCTCCGTGGCGGCGCGGCGTCGAGGTTGAGCTTGAGCACGAGTGCGCGGAGAGAGGATGAAGAAATGGGGTATGGATCTAGGTCACCCCCTAAGGTGCCTATTTATAAGTGCGGGTGGGGAGACCTAGGTTAGTGAGCGGGAGCCGAAATTTTTGGAGATGGATACCCGTCCGGATTTTTTGGGATAGGCATTAAAGTACCCGTGCGCGACATCTGGAAAAGATCGGAAGCAAATCCCTTCCGTGATATTCGGACTGGCCAGTGAACAAAGTGAGCCGGGTCTTTGGCATTTTCTTCGGAGTATTGACCCGGGAAAGTGAAGACGGATTCAGAGAAAGCCGGGTTATTATATGGACCACCAGTGGAGTTAGGCCTAGCTGTTTATCAAAGCAACCTAACCCGGCCTCTATGAACTTGTATGTTTGTTATTTTTGCAGGGAATAGCATGCGCTTCAAGGAGGATCCCGTGAAGCCCAAGCTATTCTGGGGAATACTGATGGAGGGATGATAACCCAGTAGGCTAACGCCAAGGTGTAACTCGGCCCAAAGGGCGCTGCGCAAGACCCGGCTTAGGGAAAAGGAGTTCCTAGAAGGCCCAAGAGTGTAGGCCTCGTAACCCGGATTGTCGGTTCCGATAAGGAAATTTGGGGTTTGTAAGAAGTATCCGGGTAGGACTCCGAGTATGCCTTGGATAGTAAGCCAGGGGGTCCGGATATTATATAAGCCGGCCCCTAGGGTTAGATGAGACACGATCACGAGACGAACAAGTTTTACTAGCTATTCGAGTATCCTTTGTAACACGAGAGTTGAGATAGTATATTCAGATCGGAGACTCGGTGACTTGATTGCCGGCTACCAGATCGCATATCACCATGATTTCCTTCGAGCTAAACCCTCTCCCAAACACCACAGTCGAATTGCCCCAAGATAAGTTACCCCCGGTAACGTCTGCCGTGAATATCCCACGACAAGAGCCCCTACCAGGCCCTACTCGGCAGGCCTGCTCTCAGCAAGTTTATGGCCTCTACCCATGCTGCCTACCTGAAGATGAAGATCCCTGGTCCCAATGGAGTCATCACCATCTCTGGTGATTACAAGAAATATATGGAATGTGCCTCTGCTGGTTCTCAGTTGGCGGAGTCCATGGTAATTGCTGCCGAGAAGGAGAAGATGTACGACGTGGTGGCTATGGCGCAAGCAGCGCAAGGTGGCGCGCCTAGCATGCCGAGTTTCCAGCACGGGACTGCATTCCAGGCATCTCAGGAAACGAAGAAGGTCCAGGTCGACCCTGAGTTCCCCGACCGTGTTGCCATCATCGGCGCAGGGTTGGAGGAGAAATAGGAAAGCGCGCTCATCCACTTCCTCCGTGAGAATCGGGACGTGTTCGCCTGGTCCAATGAGGATTTACCAGGTGTCCCGAGGGAGTTGGTTGAGCACTCGTTACATGTGCGCCCTGACGCCAAACCAGTGAAGCAGGCTATGCGCCGCTTCGGAGATGAGAGAAGGAAGGCCATCGGTGATCAGATCACCAAATTGCTGATAAGAAACTTCATCATGGAGGTTCTGCATCCGGACTGGCTGGCCAACCCGGTTATGGTTGAGAAGAAGAAGGAGGACCCCAAGGCCGCTACCGCATGGCGCATGTGCGTCGACTACACCGACTTGAACAAGGCCTGCCCCAAGGATCCCTTTCCGCTACCCCGCATCGATCAGGTGATCGATTCCACTGCTGGTTGTGAACTTTTGTCTTTCATAGATGCCTACTCTGGTTTTCATCAGATAGCTCTCAACCCTGCTGATCAAATAAAGACTGCTTTCATTACCCCGTACGGGGCTTATTGCTACCGTGTCATGTGCTTTGGGTTGCGGAATGCTGGTGCTACTTATCAGAGATGCATGCAGAAGTGCTTGCACGATCAACTCGGCAAGAATGTGCAGGTGTACATAGATGACTTCGTCATCAAAACGAATAAAACACATACTCTGCTTAGTGACCTTGAGGAAACTTTTGCTAACTTGCGCAAGTACAAGATGAAGCTGAACCCGAGTAAATGCACCTTTGGTGTCCTGGCTGGCAAGCTGCTCGGCTTCTTGGTATCCAGTCGGGGCATTGAGGCCAATCCTTCAAAGATAAAAGCTATTGAGAGCATGTCTTTGCCGAGATCCCTGAAGGATGTGCAAAAATTCACTGGTTGCTTGGCATCTCTGAGCCGTTTTTTGGGCAGAATGGGCGAGAAGGCCCTGCCTCTATATCAATTGATGAAGAAGAGTGACAAGTTCGTCTGGACACCGCAAGCGGATGTGGCATTCAATGAGCTGAAGGCGATGCTGGGTAGCGCCCCCATCTTGGCTAGTCCGCTACCCAAGGAGCCTATGCTGTTATATATTGCTGCCACTAACCGGGTAGTCAGTGTGGTGATTGTGGTGGAGCGAGAAGAGGAAGGCAAGAGTGTGCAGCGGCCAGTATATTATCTCAGTGAGGTGCTGTCCAGCTCCAAGCAGAACTACCCGCATTACCAGAAGATGACTTACGGCGTATACCTGGGCGCCAAGAAGCTGAAGCACTATTTCCAAGAGCATCCCATCACTGTGGTGAGTCCTGCCCCCATCTCGTATATCATGGGCAGCAAGTAAGCAAGTGGCAGAGTAGCCAAGTGGGCAATCGAGCTGGCCACGTACGCTCCCGCATACGCGAGAAGAGAAACCATCAAGTCACAAATTCTAGCAGAGTTTCTGGTGGATTGGGCTGAGGTGCAGTATGAGCCTTGTCGTGGGATAATTACGGCAGACGTTACCGGGGGTAACTTGTCTTGGGGCAAATCGACTCGAGTGTTTGCGAGAGGGTTTAGCTCGAAGGAAACCATGGTGACATGCGATCTGGTAGCCGGCAATCAAGTCGCCGAGTCTACGATCTAAATATATTATCTCGATACTGGTATTACAAGGGATGCTCGATATCTCACGATCTGGCGATTGTGTTCTTGCTCACGACCAAACTTTTCTAACCTAACCCTAGGGGCCGGCTTATATAATATCCGGACCCCCTAGCCTACCCTCCAAGGCGTACTCTGAATCCTACCCGGACACTCCTTACAAACCCTAAACTTCCTTATCGGAACCCACAATCCGGGTTACGAGGCCTATGTTCCAGGGCCTTCTAGAAACTCCTTTATCTTAAGCCGGGTCTTGCGCAGCGTCCTTTGCGCCGAGTTACCCCTTGGCGTTAGCCTACCGGGTTATCATCACTCCATCAGTAGTCCCCAGAATAGCTTGGGCTTCACGGGATCCTCCTTGTAGCGCATGCTATTCCCTGCAAAAATAACAATCATACAAATTCATAGAGGTCGGGTTAGGTCGCTTTAATAATCAGCTAGGCCTAACTCCATTGGTGGTCCATATAATAACCCAGCTTTCTCTAAGTCCATCTTTAATTTTCCGGGTCAACGTTCCAAGGAGGATGCAGAAGACCCGGCTCACTTTGCTCATTAATTGATCCGAATATCGCGGGAAGGATTCACTTCCTATCCATTCCGGATATCCCGTCTAGCACTTAACGCGCATCCCAGAAAATCGGGACGGGTACCTCTTATCCCAAAAATTTCGGGCCCCGCCCGTTGGCCTAGGTTTACTCACCCGTACCTATAAATAGGTATACGGGGGGGGGGGTGACCTAACCCCAACGGCTCACTCTTTCTTCTTCTTCCTCCTCACCTGCGCTTCCACACCCGAGCTCCCGGAGCGCCACCACAGAGTCACCGCGCGCATCGCCGGAGCAAAGCCGCCGCCATCCGCGTTCATCCACGGCCCGCCCCGTGCCGCCGCCAGACTCCGCCGCCGCATCCTTGACCTACTCGCCGGGAGTCGCAAAGGGACACCAGGACTGCGCCATCTGCCGCCGCCGTGCCCTTCTCCAATCCACTCTGGTAAGCCTCCTAATTTCATTTATTCAACCTTGTAATTCCTCCATTTTGACCTAGATTGGATCTTGGTTCTCCGCGGTCCATTTCTCGTGCCCCGCCGGATTAGGTCGTATAGATGCATGCTAGTTCATCCAATCACTTGAGTATTGATCTCGCTTCACTCTCCTATCGCTCGTAGTCGTCGATTTCTCCGCAAAATAGATATTGGAATTTCCAATCTAGATTCAGTCCGCCCAAATTTTCCATGACTGCCATTGATACCCGGACAATCCACTTCTTCCGGTTCTTTTACTTGCACTAGATATATAGGCAATCGCCTTTTTCCATTAACGCGTGCCAATACGTAGATATCCCATATTTTCTGTACTGTCACTCGATACCCGGATAATCCATAATTCTCACACTATTTATCATTACTCGGAATATCCATGACTTCCGAGTCTCATGCTTAATATCTTTTGTCTCGTATTTTTGCAGGCTGAACCAATGGCTCCCAAGACCAAAGGGAAGCAGTCGGCTAAGCCAAGGATGACCCAATCAATATCCGCCAATTGGGCGCGATCCACGGTATCCAAGGCCAAGCTGGAGGAGCTGGCCGAGTTAGGCGTCCTCCCCCCTCAGGAGGAGATCCACTGGAGGGTGCCGAGTGACGAGACCCGGCCCACGCCCAACCCGAACGAGGTAATTTGCTTTGTCGAGCACGTGATCCGGGGGTTTCGCCCCTCGGGTCACTCTTTCTTTCGTGAAGTCCTCCGCCACTATGGCCTCCGGGTGTTCGACATAGGGCCTAACTCTATGTTGAACATTACCCACTTTATAGTCCTCTGCGAATCTTATCTATGCATTCCGCCAAATTTGGCTCTCTTCATAGAACTCTTTCAATGCAAACCGTGCCGCGAAAGCGGTAACGGGGCGCTCTTAGCTTGCGGCGGAGTCTCTATCCAGCGCCGTAAGAACTCTCCCATGCCGACTCTCAATCTCAATTCTCATGTCAAACATTGGCAACTTTCCTTTTTCTACTGCCGAGATACCTCCCCACCCGGCGAAAGGAAACTGCCGGGTTACTCGGAGGGTCTCTTAGATCTTTCTGAAACCTTCAATGCCTTTCCCCCCTGAGTCGGACAGGGAAGCCATCCAACCCTTCTTAACAAAAATAGTTGTTCTCTTCGCCCACGGTCTTACTAGATTCAACTTAGTCAAGACTTGGGTAGATTTCCGAACCCAACTCTATCCGCCCAAAGCTGATGTGTGAGTACTCGGGGCACGTTACAGACGCGCTCCGTTACTCCTCAAAGAACTATCCGGCCGGAGACACCAACAATACCATCAAGAGCTTCCTGACTGAGAAGCTAGAGGTGATCAAGAATGTAACCGGGTTAGCGCCGTTCACCCGGGATAACCCGGCTCCAGCGGTAAATCCGATACTTACACACTTGTTCTCGTACTTTTAACTTGATACAATTGCTAACTCCCATTTTCATGCTTTCATCTCAGGCCGACAACGTCTTCTGGAGCATTGAGACCCCTCCCAACTCCGGGAATCCGGAGGAAGAGGAAGAAGAGTTGGCTGACACTGACGAAGGTATCACCCGGAATCCGATCACCTCAATCTTTATTACTTTGCTTTACCATTCTTTCTTTCCAACTATATGCATACGCCTTTCAGGGATGGATGACAAGGGTGACAAGGACGACCAGAGGGACTCGGAAGAAAACGAGAGTGACCAAGGCGAGATTGAGCCGGAAGTCGAAGTCGGGACCAAGAGGAAAACCCGCGGGGTCGTCTTCAAGGTTCCATACCGCTCCCTTGCTTCTAAACCGTACTCCTTTGCTAACATGTGCGAGCTAAACCGAGAATTGTCCGACTGGCCGTACTTGAAGGATCCACCCGCGACCAAGCGCAGAGTGACTCGGAACTTTCCGGGTGAATCCACACTTAACCCGGGTATTCCATCATCCCCGACTCGACGTGCTGGTATTTTTTCAATCCCTTCCCGAATATCAAGGTTTTCCTTTTCCGAGTCACCCCTTAGAGCATCCACAATGCGGTGACGCTAAAGCAGGCGCTTATTTAGTTGGTTACTCCATACAGTAAGCGTCTGCCGCTTAGTAGCACTATTTTGCACTACATTTTTAAGCGTCGGACTCTTATTTATGCGCCAGACTCTTATTTATCAACAGGATTTTGGCAAAACGGCCGGGATTTAATCCCTAGCGCCTATGAATAAGTGCCCCACGGTGGATGCTCTTAGCAGGGCAATTCCATGTCTTACTTTCTCAACGTTTATCAGCTTCATCCGGGTCTAGCAGCGAGTTTCCCTCGGACTTCATGGTGAACCCTGGGTACGGTTCTTCTCCTGATGTTCTAATACTTTTCCATAATTTTCTCCAGTTACATGCTAACTGCTTATTTGTACCATCCACAGAGCCACGGTCACTATCAGTGACCAAGAAAACATGGAAACCGAAGACCTGGGTAAGGAGAACCCGACTGATAATACGACTGCCGCGGCTAGCGGTAAGGAAGGGAGGCAAGCGCCACCGAAGGACCCGGCTGATCAAGAAGCCGAGTATCCCATAGCCTCGCATGCACGCGAGGAGGAAGAGGCCACAATCCTGGGCACGAGGGGGGGCAAGCCGAACTCCAATATTCATACGACTCAGATGCCTTCCCCTACCAAGGAGAGAACTCCAACTCCGGGTTACCAAGATCCCGGGTCTTCCAACTCGGACAACCACTCCTTCGACCAAATGATGAGCGCCCTTCTTGCCATGAAGGCCACAGAGAACACTATGCTAGAGCGCATGGCCGCTGAGCACCGGGTAATACTACTTGATACCTCATGTTATCCATCTAGTCCCCAAGTTCCGAGGCTAACTTATATAAGTTATACTCGGTACTCCTTTTGATACTCGGTAGATTATGATGTCCGACTAACGTTTAACTTTCCTTTCAGGCACAAACGGCCCGGTCCGAGGAAATTTTGGCCAAGACCAATCAACTCCTGGATACCTAGGTGAAGCTAAGGGAAGCACTTGAGGCTGAGGTGGAAACTTTGGAGAGAGATGTCACGGAGTACAAAGAGAAATACACCACTGCTCAAGCTGCGCTGAAGAAGTTATCAGCTCAAGTCGCCGACACTTATCGTGTCCTCCTTGGTGAGATTTTGCTACTTACTGGTTCGTGTCTTGATTTTTTGTTTCTTGATCCTTGATACCCGGGATGTTTATTGATGTAACCTTTGTTGTTTATATTGCAGCTGCTAACCTTGCGCCCTCAGAAGAGGATGATATCCAGAAAGTAAAGAACTTGAAGAATGTGCTCCAAAGATTCTGCGCCGGTACTAAATGGATCCTAGAAACCATATAGTGGCCGACTGATGGATACCCGGGTATGGAAACCTTGATCCATGCGTGCTCCACTGTACCCGCATGGATTGAGCTCTAGAAACGCTCGGCATGCCGAGTTGGGATGGCCCGAGGGCTAATGCTGGCGAAAGCTTACTTTCCGAAGCTTGATCCGGCAAAGTTGGAGGCCGGGTTTCCAGAATTCAAGGCTGATGGTTCTAGATTCGGCATCAAGGATTTCAAGGCTGTGCAGAGCGAGGTGCGTCACTCAGCGACTACAATTGCCGATTCTCTGGATTTAAGCAACTTCGTAACTTCATACGACGCCAAGGGTAAACCTGTGAAGAAGGATATGCCTTTACCCTTCGATATTCTGGAGAAGTGGACTGCTGACTCGGCCAGGAAGAGGGAGGAAGCTGCAAAGAGGGAAGCTGACTTTAAGTCAGCGCCCTCCTCCTCTACGCCGGCTAGCCGCCCTCCTCTTCGTCCTGATACTGCCCATCCGGGTAACGATGCTTGGAAGGCCGCTGAGGAACAAGTCAAGGGACAGGACCCGGCTGGCAAGGGCAAGGACAAGATGGATGCCTCGACCCAAGATGCCGAATAGTCCTTTCCATCCGCTGTGATATCCGTGCGTCATTCGGCCAATGGGCCTTTTAAACAATTATTTTTGATGGTGCGCCTGTGCGCCTTTGATACTACTATCATGGTTTGTAATACATTTTGATACCTTAGTAGCTTTCGTGGCCTTTGGATGAATTTGCTATTTTCTTTTGAGCTTATTTATTCTTGATATTCCGACTTTCTTTATGGTTCCTTTTGTGAGACTCGGTTTCCGGGTTTCGTGGGTTTTGACAGGTGGACTTTTCTCTAAGTCCCCAAGACTCGGATTTTTGGGTTTTTGAGCTTAATGGCTACATAATTTGTTTCTTTTTTCAAATTCCCCTAGTCCCCAAGGCCCGAACTTCCGAGTCTAGGGTGTTGGGTCTTTCAGAGAGAACAAATCGTTTTAGCTAAGCCTAAAACCTAGAGCCGTTTCACATAGGTTTTTGAAGTTATGCTTAATAAACTATGAGTTTCCGGTTATTAACCATGTACTCTGCATAACTTATGGTTTAGATGCCCTTTTGACTCTCTTGTACTGTAAGCCGGCTTTCGCATGGATAATCATGTTGCTACATCTATACGAAGACAGGGTCAGGCAAGTCCCATTGGGCATCATAACTGATTGTGATCATATGCGAGCAAATCATGCCACTTTAGTGCGAGTCACATCGAGCTTAAGTAAGAAAAGTCAAGAAAGTTTGGCTCCTTTGTCCGGTTATAAGCTTGCAGCCGTACTCGTTTGCGAGTAATCGGCCCTTATAACTCATAGGCATCGTGGCCGGGTCTTTGAGTTTGTAACTGTGCTATTCAAGCAATCAGCCCCCAAGACCTAAATATACGCAAACTGCTAAAGAAACTAATGTACTAAAAACAATAAATAATACTTACCTGGAAGAATATAACAGAAATAAAAACACAGAAAAAGGAAACAATATATTGTTTAACCATCTCTTTATTGATATGAGAAAGGTTAGGTCAGCAAGCCGCCTCATTAAAAACCCTCCAGTCCCCTTAGGTACCCTGGATAGGAAAAGAGTGCGTCTGAAACCTGCTGCCTGTTACATCGTGTAATTCCACTTTGTGAATCTAGCCTATACTAAGTATAGTAGGGACGTAGCTGAGCCACGTTCCATGGTCTTTCTTTCTCTTGCATAGATGAAGTGGTATGAGCGGTGTCATTAACCGTAGCCGACTCTTCCCTTGCATCTATCAAGTAATATGATCCGTTGTCCAGATTCCGGCTTATGATGAACGGTCCTTCCCATGGCGGTGATAACTTGTGTTTTCCTTCCTTTGATTGCACCAGGCGCAGAACCAGATCTCTTTCCTGGAAGACCCGGGTTTTCACGCGCCGGCTATGATACCTTCGTAGATCCTGCTGATATATGGCTGATCTCTCCAAAGCTTGTTCCCTTTCTTCTTCTAACATGTCCACGGCGTCTTGCCGGGTCTTCTCGTTCTCCACCTCGACATAAGCCGATACTCGAGGCGAGTCATCAATAATATCACTTGGCAATACTGCTTCTGCTCCATAGACCATAAAAAACGGTGTCATCTGGGTAGATCTGTTAGGTGTGGTGTTGATACCCCAAACCACTGAAGGTAACTCGTCAACCCATGCGCCAGCAGCTCTGATACACGGGACTCGTAGCCGTGGCTTTAATCCACGAAGAAATTCCTGATTTGCTCTTTCTACTTGTCCATTAGCCTGTGGGTGGGCCACTGAGGCTACGTCCAAACGGATGCCATTGTTTCCACAGAACTTTTCCATCTCGCCAAGGGACATATTGGTTCCATTGTCGGTAATTATGCTGTGGGGATACCCGAACCGATAGATAATCCTTTTCAGGAACTTGACTGCTGTAATTGCTTCACAATTGGTAACTGGCATGACCTCAACCCACTTGGTAAACTTATCAACGGCCACTAAGAGATGTGTCTTTTTTCAAGGTGACATGTGGAAGGGGCCAACCATATCCATACCCCAAACAGCGAACGGCCAGGTTAACGGGATAGTCCACAGTTCCATAGCCGGCACATGGGTTTGGCGAGCGTACCTTTGACATCCGTCACACCTTGCCACCAGGCGCTCCGTGTCTGCTAGGGCCGTGAGCCAGAAGAAACCATCTCGATAAGCTTTGGCCACAAGGGATCTCGTGGATGCATGATGCCCACAATCGCCTTCATGGATCTCCTTGAGGATCTGTCGGCCTTCTTCTGGTGCTACACAGCGCAAAAAGACTCCTGCTGCACTTCTTTTGTATAACTTCCCATTGATGATAGAATATCCTTTTGCTCGCCTCAGAATTTGTCTTGCTAACACCTCCTGCTGTGGTAACTCACCCCGTGATAGGTAGGCCAGGAATGGCTCTGTCCACTCGGGAACAACGCGTACTATGGCCACGAGCTCAAAATCCGGGTCTTGATTTGCCAGTTCTTCCTCAGACTCGGTTTTAACTGATGGTCGCCATAGCTCATCCAGGAAAACATTAGGTGGAACCGGCTCTCTGCGCGAGCCGACTCTGGCGAGTGCGTCTGCTGCCTCGTTTTTTCTTCTGTCTATGTGCTCCACCTCATACCCGGAAAAACACCCGGCAACCCTGTCCACCTCTCTGCGGTATGCTGCCATAGTTGCATCTTTTCTATCCCAAGTTCCCGAGACCTGCTGTACCACAAGGTCCGAATCTCCAAAGCATCGTATCCTCTTAATGTTCATCTCCTTGCCTACCTTTAAGCCGTGCAGTAGGGCCTCATACTCGGCCACGTTATTGGAACAATCAAAGTGAATCTGCAACACATAACTTAACTTGTCTCCTTTGGGTGATGTTAGCACCACTCCAGCTCCTGACCCCTCGTATTGCTTGGAACCGTCAAAGTGCATTATCCAAGACTCGTAGTTTGGAGCCATGGTGGGCATGCCCGTGTGAGTCCAATCGTTAATGAAATCGACTAGAGCTTGAGATTTGATTGCTGACCTGGGCTCGTAGTTGATGTGATAATCTCCCATCTCGATAGCCCACTTGGCTATTCTGCCTGTTGCGTCCGAGTTTCTGATGATATCCGACATTGGTATAGAACTAACCACTGTTATGGGGTGTTCCTAAAAATACGGTTTCAATTTCCGGCTGGCCATGAAGACCCCAAAAACCAGCTTTTGCCAATGTGGGTAGCGCTGTTTTGCCTCTTATAATACCTCGCTGACGTAATAAACCGGCCTCTGGACCGGGTACTCTTTCCCATCCTCCTTACGCTCGACAACAACCACTGCGCTAACCGCCCGGGGCCTGGCTGCAACGTACAATAGCATGGGCTCTTTAGGGCCCAGGGCTGCTAGAACTGGTGCCTCAGATAACTGCTTCTTTAGTGCCTCGAACGCCTCGTCCGCCTCTTGCTCCCATACGAATTTATCAGATTTCTTCAAGAGCCGGTACAAGGGTATTGCCTTCTCTCCGAGTCTGGATATAAACCGGCTAAGCGCTGCTACGCACCCTGTGAGCTTCTGAACATGCTTCAAATTTTCCGGCTTTTTCAGACTTTGGATAGCTTTGATTTTATCCGGATTTGCCTCAATTCCTCTCTCAGAAACGATAAAGCCGAGTAATTTCCCGACTGGGACTCCAAAGACACACTTTGTCGGGTTAAGTTTCATCTGGTACCTTCTCAGGTTCTTGAACGTTTCCTTTAGATCATCAATAAATGTCTCCACTTTCCTGGTCTTGATCACCACATCATCCACGTATGCGTGGACATTGCGTCCAATTTGGTCCTCAAAGCATTTCTGAATACACCGTTGATAGGTTGCGCCAGCGTTCTTCAATCCAAATGTCATGGTCTTGTAACAAAAGGCCCCAAAAGGGGTTATGAACGATGTTTTCTCCCAGTCTTCCTTTTTGAGCTTGATCTGATGATACCCGGAATATGCATCCAGGAAACATAATAAGTCACTTCCAGCCACTGCATCTATGATCTGATCTATCCTTGGTAGTGCAAACGGATCCTTTGGGCAATGCTTGTTGAGACTCGTATAATCAATGCACATTCTCCACTCGTTGGTCTTTTTCATCACGAGTACCGGGTTTGCTAACCAGTCCGGGTGAAATACTTCCATGATAAAGCTGGCTGTAAGAAGCCGTGCGATTTCCTCTCCTATAGCCTTCCTTCTTTCTTCATTCATTTTTCTCAGGCCCTGTTTCACAGGCCTGGACTTGGGATCAATGTGCAAACTATGCTCTGCCAGCTCTATGAGGATACCCGGCATATCGCTGGGTGTCCAGGCGAACACATCCTGATTCAAACGAATGAACTCCACAAGTGCTTTCTCCTGCTCGCTGTCCAAGTTAGATCCTATAGAAAATTGTTTGGAGAGGTCGCCTTCGACAAAAGCCACCATCTTGGTGTCCTGCGCTGCCTTGAACTTCGCTCTCTCATCTTCAGTATTCGGCCTTTTTAACGCTGTTCTGTCATCCGGGTCTACCTGAGACCGGTAATAGTTGAGTTCCTCCTTTCTGCAAGCTTGTTCAGCCATTGCCGCATCTCCTTCGTCGCACTCAGCCGCTATATCCCGGCTCCCGTGTATGGTGATGGTCTGCTTGGGACCCGGGATTTTTAACTGTAGATACACATAACACGGCCTGGCCATGAACTTAGCATAAGTCGGCCTTCCGAATAGCGCGTGATAAGGGCTGCGCAACTTGACCACCTCGAAGGTGAGCCACTCAACCCGGACATTGTCCTTTGATTCTCCAAAAGCTACCTCCAATGTGATTTTTCCTTCGGGGCACGCTGAGTGACCCGGTACTATCCCGTGAAAAACTGTTGAACTTTTTTGTAGCTGGGACTCCTTGAGGCCCATGCGTAGAAAGGTTTCCCAATATAAGATGTTGATGCTACTACCGCCGTCCATTAAGACCTTTTTCAGCTCATAACCATTAACCTGCGGCGCAACCACCAACACTAAGACTCCCGGATGTTCTATCCTTTCCGGGTGATCCCTTCTGCTCCATGTTACGTCCTGCTCCGACCACCTCAGATATCTTGGGACGGCCGATGAAACTGAATTTACCGCCTTTTTCAGTATCTTTTTATCCTTGTTGGAAATTCCTGTAGTATGCACGTGATATTGTCCCAATTGCTTGGGGTTGGCTTGGAAACCTCCAGCTCCCCCTTGGTTATTACCCGGATTTCCGCCTGCCAGGTTACGGGCTGGGGGTGGGCCGTTGCCCGGGTTTCCACCCGGACCCGGTCCTCCTCCCCGACCTGCACCTCGCATAGCCCTGTTTACTTCCTCGTTCTTCCATCTCTGTAGGTCCGCACATTGCTCCAATGAGTGGTTTGCCGGCCTACCGTTCCTGCTGTGCTTTGGGCACGCCATTCTGAAGATACTTCAGTTTTCTGATCACTACTGCCGGTCGATGAACCCACATGATCAAACAAGCACTACACACAGGAACAAATCCATTGATGAATACACAACTTGCTCTGTTCCTCTCCTCCTGCCTAGTCTTTGACCAATGCGATCCTTATCACAATGAGATAGGCGATTATAACTACGAGACCAAGACCGCACATGGCAATGGCGGTTGCCAAACGGGCTATGTGTGAGGCATGGCTCGACTTGTACATGAAGATGTGGAAGTATACTGCACATGAAGCCACCGTGCAAAGTACCGAACTCAGAGTAGCAAAGAAGTGGCAGGTCCTTACCAACGCCCTATGCTTTTATATACATGCCGGACACATTTTTCGGGTCCATATGGTTATGCACGGTTCCTTTGTTTCCTCGATCGCTAGGCACTACGGCTAGCTCTGAACAAAATTGGATCCTTACCATAGTACCGCTGGTCTCGCCATGTTCCTACATACTCCTACAAACTTAATTAGCTAAGGTTGATCGAGTTGAGCCGATCTCATCTATCTGACGCCAGCTTATGGCATCCGTGCACTCTTTGACATGGTGGGATTAATGGATCATACTCCTTCCATTCCAAATATATGATGTTTTAGATGTGGCTGCTCATATCCATACAATCCAACTTGGTCATAACTCATAAGCAAAATATAAGTTATAGTAGAAGAACTGGTCGCGATACAACTGGACTTAGATAATAACACACTACTTAAGCTAGTGTAGCGAAACAAAGTGCTTGAAAGAAGATACATATGCTGATACAACTGGACTTAGATAATAACACACTACTTAAGCTAGTGCAGCGAAACAAAGTGCTTGAAAGAAGATACATATCCTGGTACAACTAGATTGAGATAAAATCACATTACTTAAGCTAGTGCAGCGAAACAAAGTGTTTGAAAGAAGATACATATGCTGATACAACTGGACTTAGATAATAGCACACTAATTAAGCTAGTGCAGCAAAACAAAGTGCTTGAAAGAAGATACATATGTTGATGCAGCTACTACAGTACTACCAAGCTACCTTTGATGAGGGCATCCCATAGCGTCACCAACTGAAAGAAATTGCAGGAAGATAGATACTCCAGTTTTCCGATCACTACTACGGGTCGATGAACCCACATGATCGATCAAGCACTACACAGATGAACAAATCCATTGATGAAGACACAATTTGCTCCGTTCCTCTCCTCCTGCCCAGTCCTTGACCAATGTGATCCTAATCACAATCAGATGGGCGATTATAACCACGAGATCAAGACCGCACATGGAAATGGCGGTTGCCAAACGAGTTATGTGTTAGGCGTGGCTCGACTTGTACATGAAGATGTGGAAGTATCCAGCACATGAAGCCACCGTGCAAAGTGTCAAACTTAGAGTAGCAAAGAAGTGGCAGGTCCTTACCAACGCCCTATGCTTTGACCCAAGCCGAGCCAGGCCTTTAGCCTGCCTTAGGCCGACGCTGGCCAACTTCTCTTCCCTGTCCCTATGGTACTCAATGCGGGCAATCTTGGCTTTAGTCTTCAGGAAAGTAACCTCCTCCTCCGCCCGCCACGCCGCCTCCTGTATTTCCTCATCCTGCCTTGCTTCCGCATTGTTCCCCACACGAAAAGAGGCATGTAGCTCGTCCAGACGAAGATTTACTTTCGCCTCTTGCGCTCTTTTCTCTGCCCTTTGAAGCACAATTCCCGACTCACCGGCAAACTTCCCCCGAAGAAAGTGCTGCCGATGAAGGTACTCATCCAGATCTTCTATGTCCTCATAAACCAGCTCGTCCGCACCAAGTTTCGCCGACTCCGCAGAGAAGACACTGATGTATCCAAGCATAAGCCCCTTGGTGATCATCAGAAGCATTGAAGCCAAGAGAAAGAAGCCGATAGAGATAGAATCAAAATTTGAGATGGTCTCTAAATGCTTCTTCGTCTCAGGGTCACTCCCCAGGTCATCGGTTACCCCGCACTCCATGTAATCTATGGTTTCTAGACCCACCACAATTCCTATCATAAAGTTGACCGACTCATGGAAAGCCACCTTCTTCCTTCGGAACTATGGAAAAGAAATGGGGGAACTGATGAGAAATTGGATATGATTTAGACGTAGGGGAAAGAACTAACAAAACAACGTGTTCTCAACAAAGTACCCGATCTAAGAAAAGAAAAAAAAACCCTGAAAAAACACCCCGCGATTTTAGACATACAAGGTGTGTCTTCTGAGAAACAAATAATATAGGAGGGTGGGAAAAGAAACAGGAGACGGAGACAAAAGATCCGTGACCTAGCACAACACTTTCACCCTCTTTCTTTTGTGAAAAAAGAAGAGAGAATGGTTCTGAAACGAATTGGAGGAAAGAAAAAAATTGGAGTGTTCGCAGCAGGAGCTCCGATCTAGGAATAGAAAACACCAACAACAAGCATTGTGTGAAAAGAAAACATGGAAGTACGAATGTAAAAAACAAAAAGATTCAAGAAGAAGAAGAAGAAGAAGAAGAAGTGGAACTAGTTAGGCCAAAGTTTATAGATCTGAGTAACAAACAAGATATGTTACGGTGGGAAAGAAACTAATAAGATAGGAAAAAGCTGCAGCTGCATAACTATAAAAATAAATCAGATCAGCTCATAGAAAGAACTCTGGTGAGACCAAGAGAGATAACCCATGTGAAAAAATAGAGAAACCTAAAGTTCAAGAACTAAGATGGTCACACGGTGTGGCCAGCGGTGGCAAAACAAAGAAGCAAAGCTCCATGGGACAACAACTTAATTTAAGATGGAAAAACAAAGAAGCAAAGTAATTTGAGATGGAAGGAATTGAAGAATTGGCCTCACGATACAACGGGACACAATTATATTAGATAGCACCACAAAAAAAAAATACTTCAACGAATTTAAACAGAATAGGAAAAAAAGGTAACACTTTTCCTAATGGAGTTCCAGTCGGAAAGTGTTTTCTGCTCGTGAGATTCGAAAGATATATTTACTGAGTTTACAAAAAACCTAGAAAAAATCGGATGTAATGAATGATGTATGCAGCAAACGTGCTATTTTTTTTATTTTCAACACAAAATAATATAGGGTACACAAAATATATGATAAAATTTAGAGATTTAGAATAGGCAATGGTCCGATCCACACTATAGTCATATTTGTCTAGTTTAGAGTACAAAAAAAAATTAAAATTTATATTTTACAAGTTTGCAAGATACAACCACTAGTGAAAAACAGGCTAGCAGTACCGGTTCCAGAGGGCGTTTAGTACCGGTTCCAGAGGGCGTTTAGTACCGGTTGGACAACCGGTACTAATTAATCGACACTAAAGGTCCTCCAACCTTAAGTATCGGTTCCTTACGAACCGATATTGAAGGTGCCTCCACGTGGGTTCGGGGGAGCCCGCTGGGTTAGAGACCTTTGGTACCGGTTCGTAACACGAACCAGTACCAAAGGTTGGTAAGGGTTTAGGGTTTAGAAGGGGTTTAGGATAGTTTTAGGGTTTAGGATGGACCGTATCAGACCGTTTCATCGTACGAGGATCGCGTCGATGCGCCATAAACGTGTTTGGGCATGTATTAAATATCTACATGCATCAAGTTGATCGCAAACTAAGTAGTGTTTTGTAGTGGTACTCTCTGAAGTATATTATATATTACATGTAGCTATCTCTCACTATTATATTATGGCATACTATGAAACATGGTGGTACTCTCCGAAAGGAGCTATGACGTCCTCAAGGAAAAATCCCGCCAATTCCTCGTAAATTGCTCGGAAGCGGCGCTAGAGGGGGAGCTTCTCCCGCTTTCTTTCCAACTGTAAAAGAATGAGATACAAATGAATAGATACGTAAACTATCAAATCATAATAAACAATTATGGCTGAAACTCAGTACAATGATATGTAAATAAATAGATACATACCAATTTATTTATATTACTTTTTATTCTCTCGTTGACAATCTTGTGAATGTTTTCACAAACATAGTAACCACAGAGATTATTCCCCTTTGGTTGTTGCACGCATTTCTGTGCAAGAATATAATTCAATCAAACAATAATCAAGTATAATAACGGTGTGTTGACCTAGGTAGTAGTAGTACTTACTTTCCCACGCCATGTCCGCTTTGATGATCCTCCACCTTCCGGATCTTTCTTGATGAGCATTTTCCATACGCTACCCGACAAAGAAAATAAATAAAAGAGTTATTAATTTGTTGATATCAGAAAGTTAACGAAAAGGCCGATAAGAATTAATTAAAATTACCTTTTGAGCAGATCAAAACAGTGCTTGTAATCTATAGCCGGCTTGGTTAGTGAGTCGAAGACTTCAACTGATCCATCGTGCATTTTAATGACGATAAGAATATAGTGGAAGTTGCGCATGTTTAAATATGCAAAGTCATAGATATATATAACTCATTAGTTAAAATTTTAACATCAGGTGAGAAAAATAGAATGTGTTAGAAAACAGTAACACTCACTTGAAGTTGTAGGGCCAAAGTATTTGTTTTTTATCACGTTGTCGCTTAAAAACCTTAGCAAAGTGTCCGGTGTATCCTTGTTATATATGGGTTCCTTTATGGTTTTTCATGCATTTATTCGCGTCAGTGAACCCAATGTCCGTTATTTCATCCCTTTTGCATTCGAGCATCTTCAGTCTGCATAATAAAGCACACGAAAGATTAAATTGAGCATAATTATAGAAAATGAACGAACTTAGGTAAAGACTTCTCAAATTACATAAATAAATAACTTACACACAATAGCAGCTGAGCAACGATTTGTCGAGTGCTCAGAGATTGTATAACTCAATAAGATCCTCGAAGTCAACACTCACAGCGTATTCTTGGAAATAGTGCTCCTCCTTAACTCACAACATGACAGCCTCGATCCCTTCCTTTTCCCTATTCAAGTACCACCTATGCAAATTGCGCATTTTTGTTGGTAGGGTGGAGATATTCTCGACCAAAATTTTCCCTCGTTCAAAGTTATATACTACTTCAGCGATGGGGTAATCGATATCGGTTGTTTGTTATCGATAACTTTGAACAACCTTCTCATCAAACACCTTGAGAGGGGCGACCGATTGAACGGATTGTTCTCCGAGCTAGGGAACTTGTTTCCTTTTCGCCTGGACTGCCGGTTTCCCTTTTTCCGCCTGGACCACCGGTTTCCCTTTTCTCGTCTGGACCATCTCGTCATATGAATTTTCAATAGAACGTCTCTAGTCTGATGGCGACGATGGTACAGGGTCATATAGATTCTGAACGATACACATAACAAATGACCTACAAGTATAGGGGGTGTATCGTAGTACTTTCGATAAATAAGAATGTCGAACCCAAGGAGGAGCAGAAGGCGTTGACAAGCTGGTTGGATAGATGATTCACTGTAAATACTAGCAAACGGGTTTTTGGTGGTTTTTGATATAGCAGATAAATAAAGTGCAAGTAAATAAAAGACAGTAAACAATATTGGAGCGACTGGTCCAATCCTTTTGAGAGCAAAGGACAAGACAGTTGTTCTACTTATGATTACCAAATGTTCTCGAGGACACATGTGAATTTTATCAAGTGATTTCGCTTCATATAGTTGAGTAATATTTATTGGTTCGTTAAGTGTTGTGTGGGTGAACCTATACTAATGCTCCGCCCAACTAGGACTAATACATACTTGTGATTATATCTCTCGCAAGCATCCACAAATATAAGAAATTAATTAAGATAAATCTAACCACAGGCTTAAAACTCTGGGACCCAACGCTCCCTCGTGCATTGGTTTCCTAACGAGCATTTAGATTTCTGTCAGAGCCGGGCCCACAGTTGTGCCAACAGTGCGGCCCACACAGAACCGAAAAATTTTAGGGGACCAAAAATTTCATATAGGCAGTATACACTTTGTACATGAGCTAAACGACAACGAAGGCAGCGTGCTTGGGGGCTTTTCCCGGGCTCGCAGCCTTGCACGACAAGAAGCTTTGAAGTCGTGGGCCTTTCCTGGGCTTTGCGTGCACGTGTACACAATAGTGTATCGCTTGAGGAGCCTCCAATGGTAGACAGACACCATCCTGGACCTAGTTGCTAGCACATCAATCGATCAGAAAAATGGGCCAGAGCAAGCCCTGGCGAGTCGCTGGCCGTCTGCCTCCCGATCCCTTTTCCCGATGAGCAGTTTCAACGCAAAAACAATTATATCGACTGATCCATAGACTAGAGCGCCCGACCACAACAGTCCCACAACCCTCTTGTCTTCTTCTTTAATTTTTTTTTTGAACAAGGTGAGGGGCCTCGAAGGACCCCGAAGCTGCATTAACATTGAACGGTTACAAGGATTAGAGACAGGACCTCAAGAAAATAAAAATTGCAACCAGGTCCTTGGAATAAGCACAGAGAACCCTAGATCTACGCACAGAAACGCGATCCGGTCCTTCCCTTGCTCCGCCATGAGTGAAGCTCAAACTCCGGCCACTATCTCTTCCACCGGGGACATGGCCACTTGGGGAAGAAGAAGTGAAGCACGCTGGAGTCGCTCCACGAGAGGGCCTCCACAACGGAGGTTGAGACGACCAACTACTGGGCCGAGGATCATGGGGGCAAACTACCTCCATGAGATTTGCTCGAATCTGCAGCTTGAACTTGCGTGGAGGGCCTCCCTCGGCCAGGGATAGCGCCGGCGCAGGTCCGCACCGCCGCTTGATATCTCCACGACCACATCTCCGCAGCTTCCAAGAAGCTGGAAGATGCGACCACGGCCACTCGGAAGCCACCAAGAAACAGAAGAAGCGGTGGCTCTTCCCCTCGCCTCCACGGCCGGACAGAGGAGCTCTGCCTCTTCGAATCTCGAGGGCTAAGAAGTAGCGGATAAGGCAGACAAAGTTATTAGATCGATCTTCTCCGTCCCTCCCTTTGCAAGAAATCCACCATGGATTCGTCACCCAGGAGAGAAGGAGACGGGCTTCCGTGTCGCTGCTAGTCACGGAGTCCCAATCGAGCACCATTACGGCGAAAGCAAGCATAGAGGCTAACCTACTACCACTAGGAATATGTACAAGCCAGGCAACGCCATCACAACCACCCCAAGCAGCAGCGCCGCCGGAGGGAGGTGAGGAGCGCGCCGGCGTCCAAGCAGGGAACCCTAAGGGGACTCTCAAAGCGGCGCGTGGGGGGGGCCGTTCAACTTCTTCTTTAATTGATTGGCTGATTGCAGGTAGCCTGCTCAGTAGTTTTTAAAGCCACATGATTGTTTGCCGAATGCTAGTATTGTATATTGAGTTTTGTTGATCATTCCGTGACAGTGGAATCGACGAAACGAAGCTTTTCTAAATTCAAGTTATCGAAGTCCTATATGCGTGCTACAATGACATAACAAAGACTCAGTGATTTGGCCAAAATAGCATTGGAGAGGGAAGTGTTGGAGAAGATTGACTATGAGGATATGATTGGAGATTTCATTTCAAAAAACACAAAAAGAATGATGATGTTCAAATAAACATTATGCAAATTTGAATTAAATAGGTATGATTCTGCATTTTGTCGTGTAATTGGGTTGATGAACCCCCTAAACTCTCTTTTGAACGATGTAATTTTTGTTTGAACTTGGAGCAAGTTTCAGACGCACTCTTTTATTTACTAGTGTAGCTAAGAGACCGGAAGGTTTTTAGTGAGGCGGCTTTCTAGGTATGATTCCTCATATATTTAATTGTTAGGTAATATATTGCGTCATATACATTACAATTTTTTTATGATATCAATTTTTTATGTGAGATAGGGCCCCATTTTAGATTTTCGCATAGGGCCTCTGATTTTGCCGGCCCGACCCTGGTTTCTGTCACTCCGGCAACCCCACAATTAGGAGCCAAATACACAATGCATCCTCCTAGGCCCATAAAGGTGAAGTGTCATATAGTCGACGTTCACGTGATACAACTAGAAGAATAGCACCACAACTTAAAAACCGAACCAAGAGATATTACTTCAACGTAACTTCACTACTAACATCATGACTTCTCCCATGTTCTCAAGAACTAAACAAACTACTCATGAGACATCATATGGATCATAATCGGAGGTGATATAATGGATAATCACAATATGTTCATAAAGTGTAAACACCGATAAATCTCACAAGCATCAACTACTAACAAGTAATCCACACCGGGAGAGAGATCTAGTGAAGAGAAACGATAAAGACCCCTAATTGTTACAGCGGGATGAAGGTGGACGGTGACGGTGATGGTGCTGGTAATGAGGATGATGATCTCGATGAAGCCCGTAGTGATGACGGTGACGATGGCGATGATTTCCCCTCCCCGGGGAGGAATTTCCCTGGAAGATTTCTCCTTGTAGGAGAGCTTTTATCTCTCTGGTGTTTTCTGCCCCGAGGCGGCAGTGAAATAATTCTTCGATGATCTCCTGGGGATTAGGGTTCCCTTGGGGTCAAGTACGCGAAAGGGGCGCCCAGAAGTGGGCAAGGCGGGCCAGACCACCCCTAGGCGTGGCCAGGGGGCGGCCTCCTAGTGGTGTGGGCCCCAGGTGGCCCCCTTCTAGGTGCCCTTGTGGTTAGCTTCCTCCTCGGGACTTCTAAGACTCCTCCGGTGTTCCCCCTCTTCTTTCAGTCTTCTGAAATAGGGTGTCCTCGCTGTGCTTTTTCCATCAGATTTCTGGTTCCGGTGTTTCCTCTCCCATAATTATTAATCACGCAAAATAAGATGAAATAACAAAAGTACTGTATCATAACATGAAATATATCGATGAATAAAAGAAAGTATCGATGTAAAATAGTGATGCAAAATGGACGTATCAACTCCCCCAAGCTTAGACCTCGCTTGTCCCCAAGCGAAACTGAACTCGGTAAACATGACCACGGGTTTATGGAGTGAGGTGTCGATAAATAAAATACGGACAAGAAGCATCACATCTATCTATATACTAGTCATTCTAGCAAGTAACTCCTTCTCATATAATTTAACTTGAAACAAGTAAATGGAGTCACAATAACGGTGCAAAAGGAAATCAAAATTGGTGAAGGCAAACTTCGTTCTTGGTCAGAGAACAGTTAACAATATATTCATATTTAAATAAGAGTCTTCATATTGGAGCTTATATTTGCAAAGTTTAACATGCTCAACCATAACAATTTCTTTGCAATCATTGATAACTTTCAAAGTGGTATTCAAAGAGATAAAACATTTGTACTAAACAATGAAGAATAAGGAACATGATTGAGTAAATCAACATATAGATGGATGAGTCACAACAACTCAAATGCTTGCTTAAGACAGAAAGAAATAGGTTTACTGACTCAACATAAAAAATTAAAAGATAGACCCTTCGCAGAGGGAAGTACGGATTAGCTCATGTGCTAGAGCTTTTATTTAATAAACAGAGGCATAAAATGTTTGACACTCCTCCCAACCATCTTATACAAACCACGGCTAACCGAATCCTTGGGTGTCTGCCAACAATCACATACCATGGAGTAGTGTCTAGTTTTTAGAGAGGTGTGTATGTCTATGTCAACGAATGGAAAACAGAAAATACAGTACGTCACAAGACAACTAGACTTCACAAGAGTGGCTCCCATTGAATGACGCAAGGTCATCCCTCTTTCTTTTTTGTTTACACAATTATGCTTTCACTGATAAGTTGTATTAATTTGGGGTTGGACACCCCACTGCCAGCTCTTCTAGCATTTGGATAAGCGGATGAAGCAACTAGTCCAGGTGTGTAAAGTCCAATCAACAAGTGAGATAAAATTTCTCTATTTGTTTCCTCAAGTGCTAAAACAGGAATAATTTTGAAGGTTTTAAAGGTAGCACACAAGCAATTTACTTGGAGTGGCGGTTAAATACCACATATAGATAGGTTTGGTGGACACAGATGACATGATTTTGGGCTCAAGGTTTGGATGCACGAGAAGCATTCCCTCTAAGTACATGTTTTTGGCTAGCAATGTTGGGGAGCAAGTATAAGAGTTGAGGGAAAACAAACAAATATATATATGATAAAAACAATCATGAAATCTTCCTTGAGAAGTAAAAACAATATTCTGTCTTTTTTTATTGCACTGTTTGTTGTGATGTTAAGCTATATTTAACCTTGCTTATTGGCCTGAGATGGAGTAATCCTCCTGGGGCTCCGGATTCCGCTTGTGTCGACGAGAAGGAATCAGCCATGAGTCATGGCGAGGAGAAAGAGAAACAAGCAACCACGGCCTGGGAAATCTGTTGGGCCAGATTGGATGTGAGGAGAAGCAAGCAGCCCTGGGGCTCCGACTTCTGCTTGTGTCGATGAGAAGCAAGAAGCCATGGCGAGGAGAAACAAGCAGCCACGGCCTGGGAGATCTGTTGGGACTGATTGGCTGCGAGGAGAAGCAAGCAGCCATGGCCTGGGGTTGGGCGAGGAAACTGGGGCTCGGGCCATTGCTTGTGCCGACGAGGAGAAGTAAGAAGCCAAGCAATCAGCCACGGCCTGGGAACTGCTGGGCGATATGGGAGGCGCGGTGTTGGCCGGCGATCTGAGCCAGATTCAATTTGTTTCCGTGTAAAGATTTTTCGCTTGCTTTGTTGTCTCGTCGCAGACGAGTAGAAGACTTAGTGTAACCGAGGAAGTCCTAATTTGTTTAGTTTCTTGTACCTTGTATAAATAAGGTTGTAAGTTGTGCTATAAAGACGTGGAATATTTGATTTTGAATCATTTGCCAAATGTGAATTCTATGTAATATTTGATTTCGGACAATTTTTGCAAAATGCCACTAATTGAATTGGAGGCACTTTGCCAAAATGCTACAATAGGTTTTTAGTGGCACTTTGCCAAAGTACCACAATAGGTTTTTTGTGGCACTTTGCCAAAGTGCCACTAAAACTTTTAGTGGCAATTTGTCAAAGTGCCACTATAGATTTTTAGTGGTACTTTGTCAAAGTGCCACTATAGGTTTTTAGTGGCACTTTGTCAAAGTGCCACTAGAAGTTTTTTGTGGCACTTTGTCAAAGTGCCACTAAAACCCTTTAGAGACACGATCAACCGGGGCACTTTGTCAAAGTGCCACTAAAAGGTTTTAGTGGCACTAAGTATATATTTAGGGGCACTTAAAAGTGCCCCTAAATATCTACCGTGTTGTAGTGCTAATGGTCATGGATTGTTCCAGTTAAAAGATTACTTGACAATGCGGGCCAATGGTCTCTTATCTTCTCTGGTCTTCCACTGAAAACTGGTTAGGAGTCTTTCCATGCCGAAGGTGGAGGCGAGGGTGTGGGAGGCGGATCACGTTCTGCACGGTCGCGCTGCCGCGCCACCGTCTTAGACCTCCAAAGCCACCCACCACGGTCTTCTCCTTGTCCTACCGCCATTGTGACATCAGCTGCCCTGGTCGGCGGGGAGGCTGACCGACGTGACCTCCATCTTGACGGGGACGGGTCGCACTCGCCGGAAGTCTCCCGTTCCTCCACGATGGCGCCATGCGCCACCACATACACGCCCTGACGGGCCTCACCTTTTGAGCTCTTGATCCTGCGTGACGGAGAGACTTCCTGTATGCACTTGAACAGGAGCTCGATGTATGCTCTTCCATGTTCTATACTCCTCATCTCATCGGAGGGCGGCGGTGGAGACAAGGCCACACCCCAGACGCAACCTTGCAGGGACCCGAGGCGCCGCCGAGCCCATCTCCACTGGCGCGAGTCCAGGGAAATCCCGCGTCCCAAGTCTATTGCGCATTGGCGTGGAGCCGTGGACCGCACTGGCGGCGCATCTTCCACCGGATCCTCCCGGCGAATAGGCGGACGGGGTTCCTTACATTCACGGGTGCGGTGGCCTTCTTTCTTGCACCGAAGGAACACAGTGGGGAAAGTACAGTCAACGGAGATGTGGCAAGTACGGGTGCAGTTGAAGCACACCTCGGCCAGGTCCTCGGGAAAATCCGGCATGATCATCAAGGCCGGGAGCTGAGGCCCACTTCATCTCTTGCGTCCACCGATATGTTGCCATGGCCGGGTCCCCCTCCTGCTGACTCTGGAAGGGGCGGAGGCGGACGAACCAACCTTGGCGCCGCCGACCTCTCCAGCGGCCTCTCTAGAGCCGGAGTTGCCCCACGCTGGCGACCCCCATGCCGCTCCGCTATCCTTGCGGCAGTGGTTGGCAGCGCCGCGCGCCGCTCCACCATCCTTGTCGCCGGAGTAGGCTGTTCTACGCGCCGCTCCACTGACCTTGCTGCCGGAGAAGGTTGCTCCACGCGCCGTTCCAACATCCTCGCAAACGGAGTTGCTCCACCCCGGTGTTCCACCGGCCTCGGGCCAGGGCATGGGCTAGGAGTTGCGGGCAGCGGGGTGGGTTCCGGAGAGGGGCTCGGTGGGCGCCGCCGCCGGATTGGCCGGCGGCGCTTGGCTGGTGGAAGTCGGTGCCGGAGTGGCAAGCGATAGGGTCGGGCGCGGGCCTCAGAGGAGAGCCACCACGAAGGGAATTTCTTTGTTGCTCCGAATGGGTCAGACTTGTACAATCAGAAAACTGAGTGTGTAAAATCATTTTGTTGCTTATAACAAACATCATGTGACAACTGTATGGATGTTGGGCATTTCGATTTTCAATGCAAAGATACTATTAAAGAATCCATAACATCCCACACTCATAGGGAAGTCTGAGAGTATATTCTTTATGAAGGTGGCCATGCACTAGTTAAAAAATCCACATAACTTGTGACAAGTAGTGCTATTAATTTTTTATTACAAATATTTTACAAAAGGTTCCAATACATCTTAGAAAGAGTCGAGGCCGCGGTCAGGTCGGTAGAAACCTTTGCGCCGAAAAGGTCGTGCGCAGATCCGGGGACTATCGATCTTTTGGTGGAGAGCTGCCCACTCCACCCTGGGAACCACCTCCATGGTAACAAGATCACGAGACTCGTTAGGTGCGCCCTGGCCTCCACCAGCGCTATCCAAAGAGAGCAAAAGGTGTGGGGAATTGTGGGCGTGCTAGCGGCGGAGCTCGTGGGAACAGCGATGAAGGCGGATCTCGCATCGTCGGAGTTGGAAATTGGGGGTGTTCCTTGTTTTGGGGCTAAAAAGGAGAAAGAAGGGAGACGACGTATAGAGATAAAGAATTGCAATCACACAAAATAAATCGGTCGACAATGGACACTTTCTCCCATGAGAGTACTTTCACAGGAGATGACAATGGGTCGACAAAGTAAACACAGTCTACATTTGTCTACTACTGAACTCCATTACTCGGAGATGACCTTAACCGGGCGTACCCTTGCCGGCTGGCTTTGGAGAAGATTCTAGAGACCCTCCGCCTCAACCTTGAGAAGATTCCAAGGGTGACGTCATCTTTGGACACAGCGCACCTGACGTCATCTTTGGACACAGACACAGTGCACCTGACGTCATCTTCGGACACGGCGCACGGGTCGTCATCTTCGGACACAGTACACCTGTATGTGAAGCTGCTGTCGTGGATGCACGAGGACATCTCCAGTTCCCTCCTTTCGGCATAGATTGTTTCCTTGAGACATTCATACAACTGCCGGACTGGGCGCTCGAAGTCGAAGAGCGGCCGACTTACAGTAAAAATATCTATGAACTCGCGCAGGACCAGGTGGTTTTGTAAGACAGGCTTCCCGCTCCCGTCCAAGACCTCTATGGAGATCTTCGCCTTGAAGATGGTCTGGTCATACATCTGGCGACGAGTGCGCGCAGTGCGCGGAGTGAGCGGGACGGCTTCGACGATGAAAGTGATGAACTCGTCGCAGGGGAACTTCACATAGATTTTCCATCTGTGGCCGCGGAAGAGGAACTCGGGACTTTCCTTGCAGTATTTGCTTACGCTGAAGACATACGTTCTGGAGTCGGCGTACGAGGTGGGCGGAGTAGCCATGGCTCAAGACTGGTGAATCCAATGCAACACACGGACCTCGCTATATGTAGGCGGGCGGACTCCGACTCCGACTCCAACTCCAATCGAGTAAGCTACAGTACTTTTTTCTGCACTCGTACCATTTCGAGAATCATAATCTGGTCGCACCACCGAAAATTCCTCCTATACAAACCTTTCCATAAGGGAGTCCGATCTCTTCCAAACGTGGAACCGGTTCTCCCCCGTCAATTTGGTTTCCATGATTCCATCGCGAGTGCGAGAGGCTCCAAAAATTTCCGTTCCAACTGCCCGTTATTTAGGGAGCTCCTGTTTTTTTTTTTTGTGCACTCGAACGGGAGCTCCTGTATGACCCTCGTAACTTCCGCTACGGCGTCAGACGCTGGCGTAGAAATACGGGCTGGCCCAAATGACTCGCACGTGTATTCTCTCGAATGGCACCGATCATTGTGTACGTTTTCGTTCTTCCTCACTGTCGCTGCTGGTTGCCTGGTTCAGTCCAGTTTTCTTTAAGGATTGAGAAAAGTGTGAAATCAAAAAATGTTCTCATATTTCAACAAATGTGAAGAAATGTTCACAGATTTAAAAAATGTTCTCGAATGTCCACCGTCGGGAGGCGTAGGAAGTCTAGATCAAGAGAGAATGGTCTCTTTGGATCATCACCTAGGAGACCCTCATAGAAGTCATCGACCGCTGCGGCCTTTTCCACATGCTCTCTGACACGGGCACCATCCACCTGGAGATGGCCAATGAAGTTCTTCCTCCTCCGGTTGCTAACGTGAAGGTGGACGAAACGAGTACATGCATCTCCTTCATGCAGCCACATCAAGCGAGACCTCTGTCGGGGACCTTGCTCCTCAACACTGAGCTGCCTGCTGTCCACTGCCGCCTCAAGACGCATGATCACTTCATTGGCTAGTAAAATCTACAGCTTGACGTTTCCGATAAAATTTGAACTCCACCGGGCAAGGAACTTCGCAGTAGCCCTAAGCTTGAAGTCGAGCCTTTTGAAGGGGTTAGGCTCGTGCCCAACTGAGCTCCACGCTTCATGAACAACTTGCTGGAAGCCCTTTGTCCAGAAGAACTGGAACTGGAATCTACTTCCTCTCAGAAGGTTGGGTGCGAGCCGGAGCACCAATGGACAATGATCAGAGGGACCAGAAGAGATAGCTCCAAGGAATGCGTCAGGGAATAGCTCTTCCCATTCCATCGTGGTGACCACCCTGTCTAGTCTCTCCAGGGTGGGATTCTGCCTCTCGTTTGATCCAGTAAACCGTCGCTCATTGCGGTAGAGGTCCTTGAGTTCAAGGTGAGCAAGGGTGCGCTTGAACCGTCCCATCAATCCACAGTCAAGAATCCCCTGGTTTTTTATCTCCACGGTCGGTAATAAGGTTGAAATTGCCTGCAACCATCCACGGACCTGCCTGAATATCCCGGATGTCCTTTAGCTCCTAGAGGAAGGCCCTTTTGTCAATATCCTCTTGAGGTCCATAGACCCCAGTAAAACACCAACTATGGTCGTTATCGACCGAAAGCCGAGTTGTGACCGCGTTCTTCAAAAAGTGTGGGTTCGAGACCGAAACCAACGCGGATTGCCAAGCTAGTAAAATCTCACGCGTACTAATAGCCGACAGGTAGAAGAAGCCATCGTATTTCAACCCGAGGCTCTCCCTAACCACACGGTCATCGATAACCGCCAGTTTGATCTCCTGGAAACCGACCACAGCCGCATTTACCCGTGCTAGCACCTGATAGATGGCTGCCCTGCGAACCACCGAATTAAGTCCACGGCCATTCTAAATCACAATCAAAATATCCAAATTCATTGTCAATACACAAGAAGAGAGAAGGGGGAGGGTTTCTCAGGGATCAAAGGGGAACAAAGTGTGAGCGATCGAGAAGGGAGCTAAAAACACTGGCCACTAGACCATGCAATCCACTTGAGCCTCTGCCACCGTCGGCAGTGCATCTGGCTACCAGCTAAAGAGTCCCAAAATCACGTTGAGATGATCCTGCATGAGAGGCCTCGAGAACATCTCCTGATACGCGGTAAGGGCCTCCTCTCCAATCGTCTCACCCTCACGCGCAATCTATAGCTTGATGATCAACTTACGTTGATGTCTGCGCACTGGCGTCCTAGCTGCAAACCTGCCACGGTTACGGACACTCTTCCTGATTGGTCCCGAGTAAGTTTTCATCCTACGGATTTTTTTGATAGGTCTACACAGCATCGGCGAGATGGGGCGCTTGTAGCTCTTCCTGAAGGATCCAAAGTCACGTGTACCTGAGGCAGCTACCATTCCCACTTCTTCCACGCCCAAAGGCCCAGCTGGCGAAACCACATCCTGGCAGGTAGCTGAGCATGCATCTCGTCGAGTTGGTTCAAGGCTGACCGCAAACATGTCAAGGACAGACACTGGGGAGCCCACCGGCAAACACGGTTCAGAGCCTTGGTCCATGCATGTGAAGGTGGATCGAGACCCGAAGCGGATCAGCGAAAGAAGCCCCGCCGAGCCCAGTAGGCAACCGTCCAAATCGTCAGGGGTGGCAGCATCTTTGGCCCCCTCCTTGACCGAATATTTGTGGGTCCCCCCTCTGCTACAGATGGGGTGGGGGTAGGTGAGTTTTGAAAACCGAACTCGTCTGGCGCGCGGCAGCCACGCAGTGGCGCGTTTCGCTCCTCGCCCGCCTCAATTTGGGGCGCAACGACATCCAAAGCGCACCAGGCCGGTCCACGTGTCGCGCAGGAGAGAGAGAGATAGCAGCTTCCAGTAGCATAGAGTTCTCCTCATAAACCCCGCCACCAGCTCATCTGTTTGAACCGTCCCCTGGCTGGTCCAGGCAGTCTCTCGCGGTCGGGACAGTACCAGTAAAGGTGGGGTTCACCTCCATCAGTATATGCCTGTTGGCCTTACCACCACCACCGCCAGGCTGGCATGGAGTCGCCTCCTCCCGGACCCACGTCAGGCTCTGCCGCCGGTGTGGATTAGTCATCTCAACAAGTCCCTCGGATGATCCGATAGGGTTTCAATTAAGAGAACGTAAGGACACTGGTCACGATCGTCGGCTAACAGGGGGCACGATTTACCCAGGTTCGGGGCCCTCGTAGAAGTAAAACCCTTACTCCTGCTCTTTCGATTTGTATTATCAGTAGATCGGTTACAACGCCGGGGGGGTGCTCAAGTCGAGAGTATGATCTCGAGCTCAAGGCTTTGGTGGTTTAGAATAGATTGGATCCCCCCTTGGTGGTTCTCCTAGCTTTATATAGGTGGTCAGGTCTCAAACCTAGTCCGGGGGGATTACAAACCCTTGTTTTAGGTCGGTACAGGTTTCCTTCTTGACCCGCAAGTCTTTGCGGGTGGGCTTCAGTTGGGCCTTCTAGAACCGTAAGGTGGCACCTTCCTCTGGGCTTATGTCTTGGGCTTTGGACCGGGTAGACTCACCCGATAGGTCCAGGATTCATCCCCACGTCAGTAGGCCCCGAGTGGTTATTCGACTGAGAATTTATCGACGTTTTGATTTCTTCGACTAATCGTTTCAATCGCTTGATTTGGAGTGCGCCTGCCCTGGGCACGATGCGCTTCTGTACTCGAGCATCGAGTGATAAGTGTTCCTTGTATTGGCTATTTTCGCAGAAGGATGTGTCTCAGTTGCTTGGCTCTCCCGAAAGATCAGGGCCAATTAATTGCATCTAAGGAAAAACGGTTCTGGCCTACTCAAATTCGAGACCACCGAATCGAACCTGGCGAGGTGATCGTTGCGACTAGGCGGTGGAGGTCTTACCGAGTCGAACTTAAGCTAAAGGGGTACCCGACACGTCCGCTAGAATTTTTCTTCGTGTTGCTGACACGGAAATTTACCGGAGGACGAAACTTGAGTGCGATTCCAGGCCCATAAGAGAGATCTTTGGGTCTTACCTTCATACTTGAAAGAATACGCCATCCAGATGTGCCTAGTCCTCCGAACGATCCAGGACAGGGATGTGTAAATACATCGTGTGGTAGAGTTGCGGGAGCCGCACACTCGCGATTTTACCTTAATCATGTTCTTTGGGTGAAGAGATCTTCCTTCTTCTTGATATTGTGCGAAAGAGGTTTCGTGTTCTGAAGTTTATACAAAAGAAATTTTTGTCCTGACGTGCCCGTACAAAAGAGATTTCGTGTCAGGGTGCCTATGCGAAAGAAATTTAGCGTCTTGATGTGCCCATACGAAAGAATTTTCGTGTCTGGGTGTTTATATGCGAAAGAAATTTCGCGTCTTGATATGCCCATATGAAAGAATTTTCGTGTCTTGGTGTTTATGCGAAAGAAATTTCACGTCTTGATATGCCCATACGAAAGAATTTTCGTGTCTGGGTGTTTATGCGAAAGAAATTTTGCGTCTTGATATGCACATACGAAAGAATTTTCGTGTCTGGGTGCTTATGCGAAAGAAATTTCTCGTCTTAATGAGGTATGCAGTGATGTCACTACGCACTTGTTTAGTTCTGACTCCTCCCGATGGGACGTGACGAGGTTGAGTAGAGCGTGCGGGCCCATCTTGTCAGCTTTTTGACCGGAAACGATAGGTCGTGTCCGGATTTTTCCGCTGGACGCACGCTGTAGATACACACGATCTTTCGTAAAGATCGTGCTGGGGTAACTGTCCCCCGCCGCTTCGTTTCCACTTCACGTGTGGCAGCCACGATGGATGCCACACCACTCAAATCTACGGCTTGGATCAATCTAGCCCGGGTATAAATAATGACCTTTAGGGGAGGGGTAAAATTCCCGGCCCTTAGTCACTTTCTTTCTCCTCGCGCACACCTCCTTCTCTGTAAGCACTAAGAAACTCCAATGGCAGGAGGGAAGAAGCACAGCGCCGCCGTGTCGTCCTCGAAAGATGTTGCGAGCGTTTCCGCGCCGCCTCCTGTGAAGACGGGCGACTGGCACGCCGCGAACACCACCAGGAAGAGCATCACCGAGATGAAGCGGGAGGGATTGCTTTCGCCGGAAGCTGACAAGCGCGTGCGCCTGTCCAATAAGGAGGAAGACCCCAACCCCCTCGCCAACGAGCGCGTGTTCTTCTCCGAGCACGTCTCCCGCGGTCTGTCTCTCCCTCTCCACCCGTTCCTGCTTGGGCTGATGTATGTGTACATCATACAGTTGCATGAGCTTCCTCCAAACGCGGTTCAACACATATCGTGCTTTGCGAGTGCTTCTTGGGGATCCGCCCGCACCGGGGGCTTTGGAAGGCCATCTTCAAGGTGCGGATCTTCCGGGAGAAGGCGCAGCTAGGCGAGAAGGTGGGGGAGCCGCTGCATACCGGAGGCTTCGGGATCCAGGCGAGTAAGGATGTACCCTACATGGAGATGTACTTCGTCGACTCGGCGCAGGGGTGGCGGAAGAAATGGTTCTACGTCACCGATAACAGCGCGAGTGGAGCCCCCGAATTCGAGCCATTCGCCCCTTTGAAGAGATGGAACTCCTGGCTGCACTCGTTCACTTCAGAGGAAGGTAAAATTGTTGCTCCTCTACTCGCGAAGGTGGCAAGCTTCCGGAATAAGGAGTTGGGGACCCCGCTGAATGGGATACACCTGCCGGGTGTGTTTCTTCAAGAGAGGCCAACCGCCATGCGGGAGTACGTGGACGTCAAGGACCCAAGCCGTGCCTACGAAGATATTCTTTCGAACACCGAGTTCGAGAAGAAAATCGCGGCCATCACAAGCTGAAGAAAGGAGAGGCATGTTCAGAGTGTCCTTTCGAACCATTCGAAGCGGGGAACCCTCCGACTGAGGTGAGTTTTTTTAGATTTCTTCCTTGGTTTTATTCTTCCACGCCTGTGCTTCTTTCAATTGACATGTACATTTTCTCTTCTTCGGTAGAATAAGGATATGGCAACATGCTACCCGCCAATTTCTGCAGACGATGTCTCAGATCTTCTGGCGAGTAACATGGAAGCCCCCCACGAGACTAGCGTCGCGGATGCTGACTCGAGCTCCGAACGCGACGAAGTGGATGAAGAGGAAGAGTCGGGTAGCGACCAACTTCACCACCGCAAGCGCCGCAAGCACGAGGATGACGAAGTCACTTCAAAGTATAGCTCCTTGGGTGATAAGTCCGTCAAGGTGATTGAGCCCCTTCAGGTGGCTCCCCTCCGCACGCTTCCTGGCACCGGTCGTCAGCCGAAGGTTTCCACCGCCTGGAACCTAGACGTTCTCGATGATGATGACGAAACGTGGGTGATGAGACCATAAGGGAGTCCGATCTCTTCCAATTCCAAACATGGAACCAGTTCTCCCCCATCAATTTGGTTTCCATCGCGAGTGCGAGAGGCTCCAAAATTTTCCGTTCCAACTGCCCGTTATTTAGGGAGCTCCTGTTTTTTTTTTGTGTGTGTGTGCGCACTTGAACGGGAGCTCCTGTATGACGCTCGTTACTTCTGCTACGGCGTCGACGCTCGCGTAGAAATACGGGCTGGCCCAAATGACTCGCACGTGTATGCTCTCGAATGGCACCGATCATTGTGTACGTTTTCGTTCTTCCTTACTGTCGCTGCTGGTTGCTTGGTTCAGTCCAGTTTTCTTTAAGGATTGAGAAAAATGTGAAATAAAAAAATGTTCCCATGTTTCAACAAATGTGAACAAAATTTAGAAATGTTCACAGATTTGAAAAAATGTTCTTGAACTTTAGAAAATGTTCATGAATTTTAAAAAAATGTTCATGATTTTTCGAGAAAAATGTCCATGGACATGAGAAAACATTCACGGATTTAAAAAACATGTTCCACGGATTTTCCAAATATTTGTAGATTTTGAGAAAATGTTCATAAATTTTAAAAATGCTCACAAATTTTTGAATGTGTTCAAAAAAAAAATATTCATGAGTTTAAAAATAAAAAATGAGAAGAAAACCAAAAAGAAAAACTAGCTGAAAAAAAAACAAGAAACAAATATTCAAGAAACCAGTTAAAAATACCGGTCAGAACAATCTAGAAGGACGGAAAAACACCGCTCCCGAAAAGAAACCGCTCGCTCGCTCCGCTCGCCACCCCGTGGGTAACGGACGAGCCCACCCGCCGTCCCTCTTCCGGCCCCCTCATCCTCCGCTCTCCCCTGCCGCCGCCGCCGGCGTTGTCTGCCGGGTCTCTCCCGCGCGTGGCTGGCGGCGGAGGGACAACCTCTCCCCGTGCGCCCGAAGGGGAACGGGGTCTCCCGACGGCGCCGACGCGAATCGGCTTGGCGGCGGTCCGGTTCGGCGGCCTGAGCCCCCACGGCCGGGTGGTGGACGGCACGGCGGCGCGGCCGTTGGCTGCTAGGAGGAGCTGCTACTGGCTCGTGGCCGAACCCGACCGGCCCAGATCTGGGCCCTGGGGCCCATCTGGGTCCTGGGCGGGCCGCAGCTTCGTGGCGGCGCCTCCTTCCGTGGACGACGAGCAATTTCTGCGGCTTGGGACGACGGTGACGGCGGTACACCTGCTGCAGTGCGGCGGCGGGGCTTCACGGGCCCATTTGGGCTCGGCCGGTCCAGCGCGGGCCTAGTCTGTCCCGCTGCTGCATCCGGTCGGCTACCGCGGGCGGCGGTGGAGGCAGGTCCCTCCCGTGTGTCGATGTACCGTTGTCCTTTGCCGACGGTGTTGCTTCTCGGTTTTTCGGACCTCGTGTCGTGGATCTCGGTGAGACGGCGGTGGTGAGTGCTTGACCGTGGTGGCATGCGTTGGTGGGTGGCAAGTGTGGTGGAGCGCCCTGATGTGCCCGGGGGAGTGGTGTTTTGGAGGTTGGGAGAAATGCTTGCCGCCCCGGCACCGACGTGGTGACGCCTGCGGGTGCCGTCTTCCTTCATGAAGGGCGTCGGGTATACTTCCTCTCCATCCCCCGGTGGGAACCGGGGGAAACCCTAGGCAGCAGCGTCGTCGTCGTCGCCTTCCCTCTTGAGGGGCTGTTTTGGTTCGCGGTGATCAGGGACTGTAGGAGTGTGGTGGATTACTTCTGAGGGCGCAGCGGCCGAGGGTCATCACAGTTTTCGTCGAACCGCCGGTGTCGGCATTATTTTCTCTTGTTTTCTTCTTTTTATGTCTTTTGGGCGTGATGTGCGCTGTTCGCCCCAGCAATGGCGTCACAGATGTATCGGTTGCTTGCTATATTAATATAGCGGGGCGAAAGCCTGTTTCGGCAGAACAATCTAGAAGATTGCCAAAACTGCTGAGAAGAGCTTACCTGGGCAGCCTATTTATTTTAAACTGGTGCCACCACTGCGACCGTACTAACGCGACAGGCATCAAATAGGAATCTCCCGTTATTTACACCCCAATTGATCCATATATCCTCATATACGTTGCGCAACCGGGCCATCGTGGCGAAGCGCAACCCACTTCGGTGGAGCTGGCCGAGTTCACGTTCGATTGGTCGATTTCCCTTTCGAGAATCGAGCTAACATGATGTCACCGACCAATGTCGATATTCTCGGATTACGTGGGATTTTTTGACCCTACTATAGGAAGACGGTATAGATCGCGACCTAGATGGTCACGGTACCACTACAGCTCGTTGTGCAACGCGCACTCGCTTGGCTGCCGGTGTCGGAGAACCGAACTGCCTCGCCTGCAACTGCATGTGCGGCTGGTTGCCGCCGCCGCCGCCATTTCCCACGAACGCTAGGGAAACCTAGAGCCTCCTCTCCACACGGACGAGCATGATGGGCTTGTTGGAGACGTGTCTTCGAGACAATAATATTCAGTTATTATTCCGTCACTAAGTTTATTAGTAAGTTTATGTCTTTGTGTTACAATCTCTACGACAATTGAATAGTGAGTATTTAAAGAAAAAATCTTTGTGTGGGCATGAATACATGAACAAACAAGTGTTCCTAGTCTTGTCTCCAAGATTAGCTCGTGTGATTGTGAGATGATCATGTTTTCCTCATCATGAACTTCGACAAAATTCTAGCAATACATAAGTGTTTATAGTTAGAATAACAATAGTACCGAACCGACCCAAGTATACGATCTTGCTAAGATACAAACTTTTGGTTTAGCATTATTAGCAATGTTAGTATGAATATATCATTAGCTAAGATTACCATACTATGAGAATATCTAGTGACCGCATACCCCGAGAGTTATATTTTGGTTGTCATCAAACGCCCAACCGTAAAAGGGGATTATAAAGGTGACATTTGGGTATGACCCTCCTTTTGTCCAATCAATGAATTGGGTTACACACACTCATAGACTGCTTCGGTCCCCTACACTGCGGGTTAAAACTACTCTCCCTCATGCACTAGCTTGCAAACCATGGTTTAGTTTTATGTCGCTCCGTCAACCCTAAAATGAGAAAACTAAATACACAATGCACTCTCCTATGCCCATACAGGTGAAGTGACATGTATTCAGAGTTCACGTGACACCACTAGAAGAATAACACCACAATTTAAATATCCAACCACTAAATATTATTCAACATAATATTACTACTAGCAACAAGACTTCTCTCATGCCCTCAAAGAACTAAACGAAATACTCACAAGAAATCATATGGATCATGAACATAAGTGATTGATGCATGAAATCCGATGATAACAAAAATTCACCGATAAAACTCAATAGCATCAAGTACAAAGGGGTAATCAACACAGGGAGAGAGATACAAATGGATAGTACAAGTTACAACCCTAGATGATGCCCGACGTGAGATGGCATCAACTACAACGGCGTGAGATGAGATGATGGTGATGATGGTGGAGACGATGTTGATGATGACCCCGATGATGCCCGGCGTGATGACAGTAATGGTGGTTATGATTTTCACCTCTGGGAGGGAATTTCCCGGGCAGATTTCTGCCTACCGGAGAACCTTCTCCTTCCATGTCCCCTTCCCGACCTGATATGGCTATGGGAAAAAATTGGAAGCCCCCCCCCCCCCGATAATTTTAGGGAGGGGGGCTGCAGGCACATGGAGGGTGCATCCGCAGGTGGACCCGTGCCCTCTATGCGCCTCCTCCTTTGGCTACTCCCGTCCGGGAGATTTGTTTTGTCTCCCTAGCTTATTTCCTTAAATATGGACTTTTTGAAAAAAAAAATCCGCGATTTTATGGACTCCGGAAGCATGTCAACTTGACGGGTGCCGTTTCCAGCCGATTTCTGACTCTGATAAATAAAACCAGGAAATTGCAAAATAAGGAAAAAACTATCATCAGTAATGCATCCTAATATGAAATATATCGATGAATTAGAATAAAATTTAATATAAAATATAGATGCAAAATGGATGTATCAAATCCCTACCAAATTAACTTGACGTACATAGCCTTCATGCACACAGTGATCACGCAACAGGAAACCAAGAAAGCGACACAGATCGAGGCCTCGAGAGGCAACACCTCCAAGAAGGGAAACACCCATAAGTGACTCCATTGCTCGACCAATGAGAGTCTAGGTTTTCACCTAGAGATTATAGACCATTATGGGGAAACGCTGAGGCTAATCGACGATGCCTCCAAAAAGGGCAATGGCGCCCAAAGGAGTCATCGTCATTGGCAATCGACATGCCTTTGTCCACACATCATCCACTCCAATAGGATACCAAAAAATCAACAATTCCCTCCCAAAAAACCACCTTCCCATGTGTAGTGACTGGGCATGGCCACGGTCCAACACCTTGGCAGAACCAGTGATGACAATGCCGTCAGACATGCCCATGTGGGGACTGACCCCGTCTCGCAGTGGCACTGACATTGGGGGAATACAGCATCCCTAAGCATGTTATTATGTATAATTATGTAGAAATATACATTATTGCAACTAGTTACTTATTATTTGAAACGACCCAAAAGACTTGCAATTTTAATTGATAGACAAATAAGTTATTTAAAGTTTTTTAGAGGTCACAATAGCAACTCCTAGGACACACCCTAGGGCTTTCCTCAAGGCCTACTCTCTCTTGGTATTACATTGCTCAATAATCTACCCCAGTCGCTCCCCACATCTTGATCTCCTATTTAATCCTCATGATGATGACATTTTTTTTTGAGAGAACATGATGATGACATTAGGGGCTAGGTGTGGTGGACGAAGACTCTAGCATTAGGCTCCTTCCAAATTTCCCATGATAGGATCATGATCAAAGAGGCAACGTCTTTGCAAGGTCTTTCCTTTCCGTGGAAAGATTTTTCCACCAAGTCTTGGCACTAGTGTAAATGGCCCAACTAGTTGGGGATATTTCAAGAACATCGCTCAAAGGAAGGATGGGCACCCAAATGCGCTAGAAAAGCGGCAACGAATGAGAAGATGAGGCGCCGATTCTTGGAATTGGTTGCATAGGGGGGAATTTCCACAATCTTTTCATCTTCTACATTGAAGGTGGTCTGATGTCCATATCCTCTTTTGGAGAGCAAGCCACGCGAAGATTTTACATTGGGGGGGGGGGGGGTGGTCTTCCAAATAACTTTATCCATATTTGACGCAATGATGCCTTCAATAAATATTATTCATGTGTTGTTTTCAAGTGCTTTGCCATAGTGCAATTATTTTTATGCGCGTCTGTTAAAACACATGTGTGCAATATCCATAGGCTATTGGCTGTGCAACCAAGAAGACTTCGAAAAAGGTGTATTTTTTATGTTCCCCACTGTTTCCACCATGGCCGCCGCAAAAAGGTCTCTATCTTTAGCATTGCAAGGATTCCTGAGGCCAATCCAATTTTTAGTATCGTCCACCCAATGGAGCCAAAGACATCTATGTCTTAATGCGGATGCAAATTTCTCAAGGTACAAAACACAAAGACCCCCAAGTTTTGTGGGGGAAGAAAACGGTTTCCCAACCGAGGTGATATAAGGCTTGGGAGGTGAGGAACGACCAAACAAGCACCCTTCATCCGACCATATTAACATTATTCCAATTTCCATCATAAATTTTCTGGCAATTTTGTCTTCTAAAGGTTGAAAGTCGGATCACTTATATATTGAGATGCTAAGAGGAAGGTCCAAATATCTCATGGGGAATGTCATCCTAGTGGTTGGAAATGAGTGAAGGATGTCATCATGGTCATGGCCTTCACATGGATTGGGGCAAGCAAGATTTTTTTTGGATATTTGCGTAGACCAGTCACCTCCTCATAAGAAGCAACAGTGGTGGAAGAAGAGTGGATATATTCTTTTATTGGAGCCACAAACACCACAAAATCATCAGCATAAAGGGACGTTTGGGCAACCGCCCATTTACCTCAAAGTGGGTGAAGGAAGCCTTGCACGGTAGCATTTTGTAGTATGTGATTGATGGGATCAATAGAAAAATCGAGAAGAAGTGGCGAGATAGGATCTCCTTGTCGAGGCCACGATCATGCTTGACAGAATCACAAGGTACACCATTTAGGAGGACACGGGAAGTGGACGAGGATAGCAAATCCTTAACCCATTCAGAAAACCTCTTTTGGAAGCCATTATGCTTAAGTGCATCCTTGAAGTAGTCCCATGTCACCGAGACCCGGCGCCTTGTCACTACTAGAACCAAAATTGCCGCTATGATCTCATCTTTGGAAAAGGTATCGGAGAGGGAATGTAGGTCAGAATTAGGCGAGGGGATGGCGTCGCAATTTAGATGAGCCAATCTTGGAAAACCCCTTTTTGTGGCCTCGACGGAGTGATTTTGGATAAATTTTTCTCTCTCTTCATGACTATTGACCCAACGTTTGATGGAAGTACAGTACATAAGATAGCCAAAGTTGCTAGCGGGGCTCCAACTATGTACTCGTAGTTAATCTACCTTCTACGAGCTATTTAATCCAGCAAGAACTATGTGCTATCGTCCCTGTTCCATAAAAGAAATCACGTTTAAACCACCAATGTTTCCAACACCAATGCTTCATAATATTGCGAGTGTCGCGGCCACCACATAGGCACGACAGATATCAAATAACCAAACATCGTATCGGAAGTAAACCAAAGTACAAACATAAAGCAAACACAAACTAGACCTGCATACAGACAAATCGATATATTTAATCTACACAACATGAACCACATAACACTGATCACAGAAGCTACCTAGAAAAGATCTAAGAATGACATTATTCGGATAAATAAGCACAACTTTGAGAGTTTACTTTAGAGCACGACAACCGGGGTGGTCACGCGGTACCTTCCGCTGACGTCGGCCCAAACCAGAGCACCAAAGGCTAGCTCGTTGATACGTCATAAACGTATCCATAATTTCTGATGTTCCATGTTGTTTTCATGCCATATTCTACATGTTTCCTTTACACTTTATGCCATTTTTATCGATTTTCTGGGACTAACCTATTGACAAGATGCCATAGAGCTAGTTCCTCTTTTCTGCTGTTTTTAGTTCTAGAAAAGTTATTCTGGAAATATTGTCGGAATTGGACGATTCAGAGCTCTAAAATCTTAGAAATCTATCGCGCACACGAAGTCCGGAGAGGACCCAGAAGGGGGCCACAGGGGCCCTACACCATAGGGCGGCGCGCCCCCCTTGGTCGCGCCCAGGGGTGGTGTGGGCCCCCTGGCCGCCCATCGACGTTGCCTCTCGTCTATTTATACCTCTCGGGAGGTTAACCCTAAAAACAGAAGCCTTTTCCACGAAAAACACCTGAGGCCGCCGTCATCGTCAACCCTAGTTTGGGAGGGTTCTGGAGCTCTCCCCGGCACCCTGCCACGAGGGGAAAACATGATCGGAGGGCTCTACACCACCAGGCCCGCCTCCGGAATGATGGATGCATTCTTGGACTACAGGTCCATACTAGTAGCTAGATGGTTGTTCTCTCCTCGTTATGCCTCATGTTTAGATCTTGTGAGCTCCCCTACATGATCAAGATCATCTTATTGTAATGCTATAGGTTGTGTTTGCTGGGATCCTATGAATATTGAAAGCTATGTATCGTGATTAAGAATCTATCATGTTTTATTCATGTATATGTTATTTATGATCTTGCATGATCTCTGTTATTAGTAGATTCTCTGGCCAAGTAGATGCTAGTGACTCCAAGAGGGAGTATTTATGCTCGATAGTTGGTTCATGCCTCCCTTGCATTTGTGCTCGAGTGACCGAAACATGACGAATGGGGGATGTGATGTTGCCATTAGGGAGAAAACAACGATGTTTACATTAGAACTTTGCTTAATGCGATTATCATTTGCTTGCAACTTAATTCCCAACGTTTGCTCGGATGACATTCTGATGGTGGATTATTAGTCAAAGATGTAGTTGGATAACGATCTATGTATCTTGTTGTAATGCCCGCATGAATCACATAGTAATCATCATGTCATGCATATGCACTATGGTGCAGCCTTTATATCTGTCTATTGCCCAGCTATAATTTGTTTACCCGACATTCTATCTATCTGTTTTGGAGAGACACCACTAGTGAACTAGGAACCCTGGTCCATTTTCCCCATACTGATAATACAGCCACTTCCATCACTATTTTCATACCGTTACTACTGTTTTCCTAGTGTTTTCCTACTATTTTCCACACCATATGTTTAACCTTTGTTTTCAGCAAAACCGGTGAGATTGAAAACATCACTGCTTCGTTGGGGCAAAGTGATTTAATTGTGTTGTGTGGATTCAACGTTGCTTCTGAACCGGTAATGCGCCCTGCCAACATCAACTACATCAACCTTCGGAAGTTATTTCTTTCTCCTACTGTTTGACTCAACTTTGGTTTCTTTTTGAGAGAAAACTTGCAGTTGTGCTCTTCATACCTTCCTCGTGGGGTTTCCGAAGGAGTACACGCCCTGCACCATCAAGCTATTTTCTGGCGCCGCTGCTGGGGAGAAATAGGATTTCTTCAAGGGGAGTCTCTCACTTCCAATATCTTTAATTTGTTTTAGTTTTTCATATTTTATTCTATTTTGTCTTGTTTGCTTCTATATATCAAAATCACAAATATTAGTTCTTATTCTAGTTGTTATTTTTATCCTATTTTCAATCTTGCTAAAATGAGTACTATTGAGAACACTAAGTTGTGCGACTTTACTAGCACCAACAATAATGATTTTATTAGTACACCTATTTTTTCACCTGCTCTTACTGCTGATTTTTATGAAATTAAGCCCGACCTGTTAAATCTTGTTATGAGAGAGAAATTTACTGGTATTAGTACTGATGATGGTGCTGCCCATCTTAATAATTTTGTTGAACTATGTGAGATGCAAAAATATAAAGATGTAGATGGAGCTAGTATTAAACTAAAATTGTTTCCTTTCTCTTTCAGAGTAAAAGCTAAAGAATGGTTGCTATTTTTCCTAAACATAGTATTGATTCTTGGACTAAATGTAAAGATGCTTTCATTGGAAAATATTATCCTCCTGCTAAGATTATATATTTAAGTAGCAGCATTATGAATTTTAAGCAACTTGATACTGAGCATGTTGCTAAAGCTTGGGAAATGATGTAATCTTTAGTAAAGAATTGCCTTATTCATGGACTGACTACTTGGACGATCATCCAAACTTTGTATGTAGGAATGAATATTTCTTCAAGAAACCTTATGGATTCAGCTGTTGGAGGAACCTTTATGTCCATGACTTTCGGGGTAGCAACAAATCTTCTTGATGATATAATGGTAAATTATTCGTAATGGCACACTCAGAGAGCTCCAACATGTAAGAAGGTAAATTATGTTGAAGAAACCCCCTCTTTAGGTGATAGGTTTGATGCTATTATGTCTATGCTTGTGAAAGGCAATGCTCCTATTGATCCAAACAATGTTCCTTTAGTCTCTTTGGTTGCTCAAGAAGATCATGTTGATGTGAACTTCATTAAAAATAATAATTTCAACAACAATGCTTATAGGAATAATTTTGGTAGCAACAACTATAGGCCATATCCTACTAATAGTGGTAATAACTATTCTTACGATAGATCTGGGATTTCTAATGAAAGAATTTCAGAAATTGAAAAATCCACTAAGGGCTTTATGCAAAAGCAATATGAGAAAAATAAATTATTTACTAAGACCATGGAGGAATCATCTGCTATGTTAAAAAATATTAGTCACCAACTAGAGAATTTAAATAGGGAGATTTCTGGTTTGCAAGGTCAAATTACTCGTGCTGAAACCTGTATTTCATCCATGTCTAAAGAAAAATCTTATTTAATCAATAGAATGACTGCTGAAACTGAAACCATAGAAGAAAATCTTTTTGCTTCTCATAATGCCATTCAAATTCGAATTGATGACAATGTTAGGATGTTAGCAAAATTGCATGCTAGATGGGAAAGAGAAGATGAAATAGCTAGAAAGAATAATATAGCTAATGTTTGTACTATTACCACCACTAGTAAAACTGAAGCTTCTCATGCTAGTAAACCTTCTACTATTAATGGTAGAATAATTGGTGTTGGTAATGTCTCCCCTTCTTCTCCTAAACATTTAAAATTGCCTAAAATCGCTAAAACTGTTCCTGAAAAAAGTTCTGAAATTTTTCTAGGTATGGGAGACAATGGTCCCATTACTTTTGATAAGAACAATCTTGACTTTGATGATTGCAACATATCTGAAGATATTGTGTTCTTACAAAAGATTTCTAGTAATCCCTATGCTAATGCTATGAATATGGCTTTTACAAAACATATTACAAATGCTCTCATGCAAAGTAGAGAAGAAAAATTAAAATGTGAAGCCTCCATTCATAGAAAAGTAAAAGATGGTTGGGATCCCATCTTTAAAATGAAGGTGAATTATTTTGTTGTAATCTTGTATGTGATCTCGTTGCTAGTATCTCTGTTATGCCTAAGAAACTTTATGCTATGCTTGATTTACCACCATTGGAACACTGTTATTTGGATATTCGTCTTGCTGATAATCCTATTATGGCTCATAATAACCCTGTTCCTGTTGAGTTTGTTGTTATGAATATTGAATGCAATTCTTCCTTTCCTATTGTTTTGGGAAGACCTTTTCTTATAACCGTTGGTGTTGTTATTGATATGAAAGAGGGGAATATTAAATATAAATCCCCACTCAAGAAAGGTATGGAACACTTTCCTCGGAATAGAATGAATTTTCCTTTTGATTCTATTATTTGAACAAGTTACAATTTGGATGCTTCTTCACTTGAAAACACTTGATTTTCTCTTCCTATGCCTAGCTGAAAGGCGTTAAAGAAAAGCACTTCTTGGGAGACAACCCATGGTTTTATTTTTGCTTTGTTTTTCTCTGTTTTCCTTGAGTCAAGGTTTTTTATACTTCTGTAGTAACTCCTTTGTATATTTATTTTAATGTATTATTTGTGCCAAGTAAAGTTTCTAGCGAAAGTTGGTGTTTGTTTTGGATTTCTGCGTAGGAAACAGATCTCTGCTGTCCACCGTTTAAAATCGTATAATTCACAGAAAGATCAAAATGACCCGCAAATTTGTGTGCTTACTCCACAACTAATTCTGAAACTTTTTTGTTCTTTACGTTTTTCAATTTGAGCAACCTAACTTCCTCGAAAAAATCGTCATTACAGACTGTTCTGGTTTTGACAGATTCTGCCTTTTTACTTGCATTATCTCTTTTACTATGTCGAGTGGATTTATTCGCTTCACGAAACATCAGTGGACGCAGCTAATGTTTAAAATTATTAATAACTCTTGTGTTCATGCAGACCACGTGAATTTTTTATTGTCCACTAACCCTCTAATGCGAATTACTTTGAGTGTGGTGTGAAGGAAGTTTTCAAGGGTCAAGAGCAGAGGGTGGTATAATGTGATCAACAAGAGTGCAAAGACAAAGCTTGGGATGCCCCTGGTTCATCCCAGAAAAATGTAAGAAGACTCAAGTGTATAATCTTGGGGATGCCCAAGGAATCCCCTTCTTCATCAACAATTTATCAGGTCACTTCTGGTGAAACTATATTTTTATTCGGTCACAACATATGAATTTTACTTGGAGCGTCTTTTTGTTTTCGTTTGTTTTTGTTTTTTGTTTTTTTTCCTTGCTTCAATAAATATTTTTTGAACCTAGCATTCTTGTGTGGGAGAGAGACACGCTCCGCTTTTTCATATGAATAATCGTTATGCTTGTATTCTTAGTTTTTCTTGTAACTGTTGCAATCCATTTTAGCTCCTGTTTTTCATGCATCTCTTATTCAGAGCTATTAGTTTTAGTAGATTAGTATTATTACTCTCTTGTTTCATTTCTATATGATTTGGAAAGTTTATGTTAAAATATATATTTAATGGTTCTTGATGGAAATAGAAAATGCTACATGTGGTAGATGGTATGACAGAATAACTTTCATATTCTTGTAGATCACTAAACTGTTTCACTTGATTATTTGCTATTGTTTTGAGATATTAATATGATTAATGGTAAAGTTGGTGGTTTAGTAGAGTAAAAACAATTAATGGTTGGTCTAAAAGCTTGAAACTGTGCCACACTCAAATAACCAGTTGATGGGATAATGGTATATGACTTCCTTTGCTGATAGCAGTCGTGATGGATTTTGTTACGCGCTACGGTCGGGGTATCTAACAGTGACTTGTCACTACCAAGGACCCTCTTGGAGTGATTTTCATTATGCCTTGTAAGATCATGATTTTAGTTTTAATCTTTTAACTTGTGAGTTCTATGTTACGGTTTTCTGGCACTTCCACCATCCATATTTGCTAGCCTCTTTGGTACTGTGCATTGCCCATTCTCACATTGACAGTTGGTACAAACTTCGCCAGTGCATCCAAACCCCATGGGAGAACTTTGTTCTTCTACACATAAGTCAAAAATTATCTTCCTCAAAACAGCCACCATGCCTACGTACCATGGCATTTCCATAGACATTCCGAGATATATTGCCATACAACATCCATCTTTATTATGTTACTTGATGTCATGCTTCATTGTTATTTTGCATACTGCTACACTGGCAGGAGCATTTAGTTTTATATACATCAGAGATATTTCAGTTTGAGTTATGAGTACTAAAAGTCTGATGATTTATTATAAAATAGATTGTTGCCCCTACTAGTGAGGTTATAAACAAAAATAAAATAAAATAAGAAAGGGCAAAAGAGAGATAATAAAGAGAGAGGGGGCAACATTACCATAGTTTATTCCACACTTGTGCTTTGTTAGCACTAATACTTCAGTTTGGGGAGTTTTCATATTATGACTTGCATAACTATGTGGGAACTTTTCGTTATAGAACTTGGCTTGTATATTCCAATGACGAGCCTCCTCAAAAGGGCTCTAGGTCTTCGTGAGAAAGCAAGTTGGATGCACCCCCACTAGTTCCATTCGAGAGCTTTCAAACACCTATAGCTCTATGTGCATCCGTCGTGTGGCAATCACTACTCCTTGCATAACTACTATTGTAAGACTTCCTCTTGTCTAATGATCACTTTCAGTTGTGTGAGACTTTCTTCCATTGACCATCCAAACCCCCCCATGATGTTCTTTTAGCCATAACATCCCGGTGCTAGGGACCTATATAGAACACTTGCTTGTTTTGAGTGCACAAACATCTTAATGATTTTCCTACGTGCATATTGTTATTGCTTGACTTGATCCTAACAAGAGTTGTTGTGTGATTTTTGATGCCTAGGATAATTATATTGTTGTTCTTGAAGCTTAAATCATCTTTGATAAACCATTGCACGGTTGATTGTCTTTTAGTATGGATTCATTGAATTTGTTTACTTTGTTATACTTAATGGTTTATACATTATTCTATTTTATATCAACTATAAACCACAACCTTTATTCATTTGATCCTAGTTTACCAGATTTACATTACTATGATGATCAAGTTTATGTTGGTAGCATGTCACCTCAGAAATTATTTGTTTTTATCATGTACCTACTCGAGGACGAGTAGGAACTAAGCTTGGGGATGTTGATATGTCATAAACGTATCCATATTTTCTGATGTTCCATGTTGTTTTCATGCCATATGCTACATGTTTCCTTTACACTTTATGCCATTTTTATCGATTTTCTGGGACTAACATATTGACAATATGCCACAGAGCCAGTTCCTGTTTACTGTTGTTTTTAGTTCCATAAAAGTTGTTCTGGAAATATTCTTGGAATTGGACGATTCGAAGCCCGGAAGTCTTAGAAATCTGTCGCGCACACGGAGTCCGCATGGGACCCGAAGGGGGGCCACAGGGGCCCCCACACCACAGGGAGGCGCGCCCCCCTTGGCCGCGCCAAGGGGTGGTGTGGGCTCCCACCGATGTTGCCCTCTTGCCTATTTATACCTCTTGGTAGGTTAACCCTAAAAACAGAATCCTTTTCCACGAAAAACACCCAAGGCCGCCATCATCGTGAACCCTAGTTCGGGAGGGTTCTGAAGCTCATCCCGGAACCCTGCCAGGAGGAGAAATCATCACCGAAGAACTCTACACCACCATGCCCGCCTCCGGAATAATGCGTGAGTAGTTCATCCTTGGACTACGGGTCCATAGCAGTAGCTTGATGCTTGACCTCTCCTCTTTATGCCTCATGTTTAGATCTTGTGAGCTGACCTACATGATCACGATCATCTTATTGTAATGCTACATGTTATGTTTGTTGGGATCCGACGAATATTGAATGCCATGTCTCGTGGTTATCAGTCTATCATGTTTTATTCATGTATATGTTATTTATGATGTTGAATGCTCTCCGTTATTAGTAGATGCTCTGGCCAAGTGGATGCTAGTGACTCCAAGAGGGAGTGTTTATGCTCAATAGTGGTTTCATGCCTCCCTTGCATTTGTGCTCGAGTGACAGAAATGTGACGAATAGGGTATGTGTTGTTGCCATTAGGAAGAAAACAACGATGTTTACATTACACACTTTGCTTAATGCGACTATATCTTGCTTGCAACTTAATACCCAAGGTTTGCTCGTATGACATTATGAGGGTGGATTATTAGTCATACATGCAGTTGGATAACGGTCTATGTATCTTGTTGTAATGCCCGCATAAATCACATAGTAATCATCATGTCATGCATATGCACTACGGTGCAGACTTCATATCTGTCAATTGCCCGGTTGTAATTTGTTTACCCAACATGCTATCTATCTGTTTTGGAGAGACACCACTAGTGAACTGTGGACCCCGGTCCATTTTCCTCATATTGATAATACAACCACTGCCATCACTGTGTTCATACTATTACTATTGTTTTCCACACCATACGTTTAACCTCTTTGTTTTCAGAAAAACCGGTAAGATTGGCAACCTCGTTGCTTCGTTGGGGAAACATGATTTAATTGTGTTCTGTAGGTTCCATGTTGCTTCTGAACCGATTATGCGCCCTGCCAACATGAGTTGCATCAACCTTTGGAAGCGATTTCTTTCTCCTACTGGTCGATTCAAGTTTGGTTTCTTTCTGAGGGTTTCCCAACGAGTGCAAGCCCTACACCATCACTCGCCGGTGGTGGGCGCGGTGAGCTGGTTGATTACCTCAAACCTGGCCTACTACCCTGCGCCGCCAAAGTCCATAGTGCGCGGCATGAAGGACACATCGATTGACAATGCTTGATGATGACCAAGACGAGACGTACGTCGTCGGGCCTGCCCCGACGCATTTTATCTTCCTCCTGAAGCGCCTTTCGTCGGAGGTGGCGTTGGCTCCGAAGTTGTCAATGAAAGACGGGTACTTCAAGTTGCTTGACGCGGTCAGGTTGGGCAGGAGGCTCTAGTTTTCATTTCTAAACCTGGTAAAAAAATATTTAGTTGGTTCTTCCAAAAATCAGGGGGGCGGTGACGCCCCCTGACTTGTGCATAGCTCCGCCTATGGTCACCACAGTCGTTCAAGAGGGAGATCTTATTGAACTGAAGCCTCCAACTTAGCGCTCCAGTGTAGGGGTAGCATGTAACATCCCAAGTATGAAAATACCCCCTAGAATGTTTGTTTTCCTGTTTAATTAAAGTATTGCATCATGTCATCATGTTTATTTCATTGTTTGCTTTGTTTACTATTTTGTGTTGCATCTGTTCTTAATTGTTTTCACATTTGAAATTCAACTTATTTTCAAACTTTATTTCATACTTGCTCTGTTACAACATTTTAAATAGAAATCTCAAATAAAAACAACCCATTTGTTTTCATATTATTCCATATTGATCAACTAATAAGATGGTGCTTTTTATTTCCACTAATTAATTCCAAATTGGTTTCAAATTCAAAGCAAATCATCTACAACACCTAATTTGGAAATTATAAAAATACCAAACCATTCTAATGTTTTAATCCACTTAATAATAGAGGTCACCCTAATAAAAACCTTGTTTTCAATATTAAGTCATTAATTAACAACCATTTCAAATTCAAATCAAATCTTCAAACAGCAACCAACTTGAGGTTATAAAAAATCTCCAAATCAAATCAACTAATTTAATCACATTAATCAATAGGGTTCACCCTATTAAAATGATGTTTTCAATAATATTCTTTCAATACTATAAAATTCATTCAAATTTGGTTTAATTAACAAACAACAAATAAACTTGAAAACTTTGGAAAATAAAAGTTGGTTTCTAGTTGCTATTTGAAAAACTAAACTAACCATATTTTTTTTCCAAATTTTAAAAGCCTTCTTTTTCTTCCATTTTGTTTTCAGCAAAAAAAATGAAACAGAAAAAGGAAAAAGAAGAAAAACGCGCGCGCGCAGCACCTAACCTACCCAGCCCAGCCCATTTTCTCTCTTTTCTCCTCGCGCGCGCAGCCCAGCCCGCTAACCCCGCGTACCGGTTCGTTAATCAGCCGACATCGTCGTCCCGCGGTACGGCGCCCCATCCGCCGCGCCACGTCGCCGTACGGCCACCTCCGACGGCCAGGAGATCCCCGCGGCCCCTATATAACCCCCCTAGACCTCCCTGGCGCCGCCCTAACCCTACCAACCACCCTAGCCCCTCGCGCCGCCGTTTTCCCCTCGCGGTCACCTCTCCCATCCCTCTGCCACCACCTCGCCGGAGAAGCTCTCTGAATCTCCGATGGCGCCGCCCACCTCGAAGCTCCACCCACCTAGCTAAGTACGGGAAACAAACCACCTCTTCTGCCTCTCCAGTTTGGACACCGGAGGGAGCACGGAGAGTAGCCAGGACGTTGCCGCCGTCCACGACCCCCCGCTGCTGTCGCCGCCGTCACGCCATCGTCACCCAGCCTCTGCTCGACCACGCACGGTGGTGAGCTCACCTTCTCCTCCTCTCTCTCCCTCCGTTGCATCCAGCACACGTTGCGCCACCAGATCGAGCACCCCATCGCTTCCAGCTCACGCACAGCGCCACCGCTCGCCGCCGGCAGCGATACCTGACGAAAGTTCAGAGTTGTGCTTCAGTTAAATTCAGTTAACTCGTGGATCTGAACGTTATCCTCCTTGCATCGCCTATACTGACAAGCACACGAAAGCAGCGCACTGGTTCAGTGCATCGTGCGCGCAGCGAGAGGTCCTGTGTTCGATCCCTCGCGACTGCGAATAAACCCACTTTTTTCCCTCGCTGGCTGACAGGCCTGCCCCACCAGGCAGTGACCCTGGTGGCCACGCAAGCGCGCGCATGCCACGCTGTCCCCCCAGGCCCACGTGCAGTGGCTGTGGCTAGCCCACTGCACGGTAACAATAGTTTATGCACGTTTCTGTTTTAAAAAGAAATCCTTTTAAAATTGCAGATTGGTCCCTGGATTTAAAAACCTTATAACTTTTATTTTATAAACTCAAATAATGAAAATAAAATATGCACACTGGTCTAAATTTAAATCTCTACCTATTGGTATCATTTGTTTCCTGTTTTGAAATTTCAAAATGCAATTCAAATTTGAATTCAAATAATTCAATTGCAATTTGATAAAATCAATAACTAATTCATTATTAATCCAATTAATGCAAATAAAATATATTTTCCATGCTATTTCAAATAACCTTTTCAAATATAAATTTTGTTTCATGGTTGGTATAATTAAATTGCCTAAATAATTTACTCCTTGTTTAATTCATTTAAATTTGATAAAATCCTAACTTGCTCAAAATAAATTATTTTTGAACATGCAAAATATGTTTTCAAACTAGAAAAGTATGAACTTTTCAAATGTGAATTTGAATTTATGTTTTGAATAAATAAAATTCAAATAATATTCAAACTTGTTTCAAATTCAATTAAAACTTGTTTAATATTGTTTAAGTCATAATAAATTCATCTTAACTGCTTTTTCAAAATTTGAAACATGTAATCCAACTAAAATTTGGTATTCTTTTCAAATATAAATTTTGTTAATTGTTTTGAACACTTTAAATTGATGAAAACAACAAATGCTTGTGTGACATGTTTAAGTAACCCAAAATTTCCAAACTTAATAAATAATTTCCAAACTTGTTAAATTCCTTTTCCACTTGCATCTTTTGGTTGTTATTTTGTTGTTATCATCATGCATGCATCATGCTAACAACTTTCACATAATAATTAATTGTAAATCATTGGCTTCCACTTAATTCATGGACTCTTGCCATATGCAATCCAATTGCATATGGGTCCATCTAAATTGTGTTACCATGCTAGCTAGTTTATTTTGATGCAACCATTAACCTGACATGCATCATCCCCTGATTGTGCACTATGCCATGATATTGATTGTTTATATTTCTGCCTTGTTTGTTTGCTTCTTCTCGAATAGACGACGACGTTGAGACAGACGATCTTTACCGCACCCCTTCTGAGGATCTAGCTCAGTACCCGGCTGCTGAGTTTGCAGGCAAGTTATCACTCACATGAACCACTGTGTTCCTTTCAACCCTGGTTACTGATACTTTCCGTTGTCTATTTCTGCTAGCCTTAGTAGTAGTTGTTTCTGTTACGAACCCATCACATGAATCCCTTAACCCTGATATTGCCTCACCACCACTCCTACAACCCCATTGATTGAGCCAGTGTATTATTAGCATGCTTAGGTTGTTTTGCTCGAGTCTGTTACCCGTTACTTTCAGTTACTATATTTTCATTATGTTCTGGGGGCTTGATGTTTAATCAATCAATCAATCATGCTAATGTTATTGTTAATAATAATTTGATGATAAGGCACCGGCAGGAGGCCCTGTGTGGTTTTGAGGCCTGCTAGTGTCGACCCTAATAGGAAAAGGGTCTTGTCTACTGATCCATGATGAGCGCACTACCCGCGTGTGGGAAGCGAGTATGGGCGCCCCCCTCAATTTGATTCGATTCGCATCTCGTCCAAATCATCTCATTTAGTTCGTGTTTTCCATTTGCCGCATGCATGTTTTTGCGAGCCCAGCGCAGGGTGGAACTTTTGTAGTCGGCATATAGGGGGACACGTTCTTAGAGTGCTATGAGGGTCCATTTTCTTCTGGGCTCGATTAGCCGTGCCCCCAAGGTGCTTTGGGCTTGATGCGAAGAAGAGTTGAGTTGTGTTGAGTGCCCCGCTTGGTGGGAGGCATCCCATCTGGCGGGTTATTCATACGTGTACGGAAAAATTGGTGCAACCCTGCAGGGATAATCTTCTCGAGAAGCCGTGTTTTCCGCGGTTATGGTTAACTTGGTGAAAGTACTGGCTAACAAGTACTCAGGACAACTTAAACCTAATGAATCACAATCTCACACCCCATGATTAACAACTTGACTAGTAATAGGATTATTGTCACAATAACTTGATTCATCTTTAAGCCAACTGTGTGAGTTATCCTCGGATTGCTTCTTTGGATAAGGGGCGAGATCCAGGATGGGTTTGTTTGAAGTTATCTTTCAGTTGGTTACAATACTCGATCTTATCTCCGTTCTGTTAGCCGGAAGTGGTAGAATCTCTGTAGTTGGTTAGCGCAGCCAGTTGCAGCATCTTTTATATTCCCTTTCTTCCGTTGAACCCAAGGCATCTATGCTTGGTGTTGACGGGCTACACTTTGGTGAACTGTGAGTCTTGCTTGCCAGTACGTCTATGCACTGACCCCTTTGGGGTTGTGGTTTCCGCAGACTACGCTTACGAGGATCCAGGTGACGGCTACTACGTGGAGTTTGACGAGGCTGTTGACGAGTAGTTAGCGGACCCGGGCAGGATCCGAGACATCGTGGATTGGCTCCGTCTTTATTTCAGTTTCCGGCTTCTTAAGCCTATTTGATTTTGTCTGTACTCAGACCCTTTGAATGCTTCCGCTGAGATGTAATGATGTTATGTTGGGACATGTGTCCTCTGGATGATTGTATTTTCTATCTCTGCTCTAGTGAGAGCTATTTGCAACTTATTTCAATCTTTTGTGTCTTAGAGATATGTTGTGTTATCATTTTGTTCGAAGCCGTTGACGTACCATGTGTGTATGGTATGAAGTACGTCAATGGTAGTGTCCTGATTTCTATGGGATGGTTTACGTCGACGCTGAACAGATAGGGGTTGGTTGTCACACATACGTGTGTTGGCCTACTCGTAAGAGGACGCGGGTGCCGGTAAGCCCCGTAATCCAATCTACTACTGTTCAACGGAACGACGAGTATCCTTTAGAAGTCCGGGTGCGACATAGCAGATGTGTTTTACACAATATTTTCAGTTTGTGGCGATGTAATCAATACAATAATGGGTTGGTTGGTAAAATTGCAACTTTAAAAAAAAGAGAAATCCTCCGTTGCCAGGTGAAAAGTTTGGGCGAATTGAAAATATTGTAGCCAAATTGTATCTATGGTGATGTTCTGAATTGGTAGAACTCGATCAATATACAGAAAAATTCGTATTAAATCCTTGCTAGAAGTATACTTAGCATGATTATGAAGACATGTGGTGGTTTACCATATATATGCAAGGCAACAGGAAAACCCAAATAAAAAATCAGGACGTGTTCCCGCCATGCGTACTGCAAATTTTGGAATGCTTCTTCCTGCATCACCTGGCATGGAGCATGGTGTCGGTGTCCCATATCTACATATCCCTCGTATGACATACTAGGGTTAAGAGATAGAGAGATGGATGCACGCTCACGATTTTGACGGCTAACTAAGAGACACGGTTAACCAAGGTTTGGGGCGCTCGTAGAGGTACAACCCTTACTCGTGCTCTTCTCAATTATTCTATTGAGAGTTACAAAGGGTGCAACAATGGCTGCGACAAAGGTGCTATTAGGAATATCATGTATCCATATAAAAAGATGTAAGTTTTTCTTGATAACTCAATAAAGATGACAACCATGCAGGACGCTATTCACCAAGATGTAAGTATTTGCGTGGCAATTATTTACACAATAAAGATGACAACCATGCAGGATGCTATTCATATAAAAAGTACTAATATCTACCAAGGAAGTTTTTCTTGATAACTCTTCACACCCCAAAAATAATGTAAGTTCATTGTGATGATTAGGACTGATCATTCCATCACAATACAAACTTGCAGTACTCATTGGATTCGAAAGGCTATTATTACGGCCTCAGCATTGAAAATTGAAATTACGCACTTCATATAAAAGTTCACAAATAAAAGGATAGAGGGCACAAACTTTTTCACCAAGATCATTTAGAGACCTATCCAACATTATAGTTTTTCATTCTTGTGATGGATACAATATTATTCTTCGATTTGATTCTTTTCACAAGGTCTAAGTGCTCCACAAAAATTAACATGCTTATGAGAAATAGTACTTTCAGAAGTTTGAGCATGTTCATTGCAATCATTAATAAAAAATTCATGTTTGATGCAAGTGTCTTTAAAAGGTTCATGATATATGTCCCAATTTTCTTTAGGAACATCAATATGAGAAGAAAAGGATCTATACCAACCAACAATCATTTTAGGATCAAGACCATATTTAGCACTAAGCTCTTGAAAATCAGCAGTTTCAGCAAAAGACTTAATGCAATCATACTCATAGTTTATACCTGATTCTTTAACTTTGTTGTTATTCCAATCTTCATTATTGTTTTTAATTGTTTCAAGAAGATCCCATTTAGCTTCAACCTTCTTACTTGAGAAATAACCCTCTGAACAGGCATCTAGATAATCCCTGTAATCTCCTGAAAGCCTTGCATAAAAATTAGTAACAATTATTTCCTTAGGAAGCTCATGGTTAGACCATTTGAGTATTAATATTTTCAGTCTTCCCCAAGCTTGGGCAATGCTTTCTCCATCACGAGGAATTTTTTTATAAATGTAATTCCTATCTAAATACAGTTCATGAGGAGGATAAAATTAAGAGTAAAAGAGAGATTCAAGCTCCTTCCACTCCAAATGACGAGGATCATCTAGAAGCTCATACCACTCCCTTTCTTTGTCCTTAAGTGACAAAGAGAATAGCCTCCTCTTAACTTGGTCCATTGAAATACATGCCCACTGAAACAACTCGCATAATTCACGTATAAATAGTAAATGGTCACTAGGATGGATAGTTCCATCTCCAAAAGAGAAGTTATTCATGACATGTTCAACAATTTTCATAGGTATTTTAAAAAAGAATAATTTCGGTAGGAGGGTTTAAAATATCACAGGCATCATTAGAATCATCATAGGAAATTTTTTCCTCTAAAGCGGTGGAATTAAGAAGACCATTTTTGTAAAAACTAGCTTCCCCAAGATTATAATTTTCCATAGCATTAGAAATAATGGTGTTTAAAGAATTAATGCTAATCACATTGCTATCACTATTATGGAAACAAAATTCCATTCGTTTTCTAATTTTCTCTTCAAAAGCATCATGTCCTAATTCAAGATAAATATTACAAAGCTCTCTCATATTTTTGTTGTTTTCCATTAAGCCTACAGTTAAAACAAGGAACAAGTAAAAATAAGCCTAACTAGTGAAAATGAAAACAAGAAGCCAAAAGATATAATTGCAGAATCTAAAGGAAATAACTTTGAGCACTCACACCCGAGGATGTGAATACCTTTTACCTTACCTCCCCGGCAACGGCGCAAGAAAAGAGCTTGATGTTTATGCACGCGTATATCCTTGTAAAAAGTGTTGGGCCTCCAAGTGCATAGGTTTGTAGAACAGCAGCAAGTTTCCCTTAAGTGGATCACACAAGGTTTATCGAACTCAGGGAGGTACAGGTCAAAGATATCCCTCTCAAGCAACCCTGCAATTACGATACAAGAATTGTCAGTTGTATAGGTGTGATACGTCCATTTTGCATCACTATTTTATATCATAATTTTCTGTTATTCATCGATGTATTTCATGTTATGATGCATCCCTTATGTTATTTTATCTTATTTTGCATGTTTCATAATTTTTTGAGTTTAAACACCGGGACCAGGAATCTGATGGAAAAAAAGCACCGCCGAGATACCATATTTCAGATGATCAGAAGAACAAGTGGGACACCGGGGGTGTCTTAGAAGTTTAGAGGAGCAGTCCAGCAAGAAGGAGAACCAGAGGGAGGCCAACAGGGGCCCACACCATGAGGTGGCCACCCTAGCCCACCTCTGGGTATATCTTTCGCATACTTGCCCCCCAGGAAACCCTAATCCTCATACCATCGTCAAAGAATTATTCCACCGCCGCCTCGGGGCGGAAAACACCCGAGAGAGAAAAGCTCTCTGGTAGGGAGAAATATGTCGGGGAAATTCCTCTCCAGAGTGGGGAAATCACCGCCATGGTCACCGTCATCACTCCGGGCATCATCAAGATCGTCATCATCATCACCATCATCACCACCAGCACCATCACCATCATCATCCACCGTCATCCCGCTGTAACAATTAGGGGCTTCTATCGTTGTTTTACATTAAATCTCTCGCCTGGTGTGGATTACTTGTTAGTAGTTGATGCTTGTGAGATTTATCGGTGTTTGCACTTTATGACCAGATTGTTATAATCCATTATATCACCTCTTATCATGATTCATATGATGTCTTGTGAGTAGTTCGTGTTGTTTTTGAGGACATGGGAGAAGTCAAGTTGTTAGTAGTGAAGTAAAGTTGAGTAATATTTAATGTTTGATATTTAAATTGTGGTGTTATTCTTCTAGTGGTGTCATGTGAACATCGACTACATGATACTTAACCATTTATGGGCCTAGGGGAATGCAACGTGTATTTGTCTACTAATTGTGGGGTTGCCGGAGTGACAGAAACCTAAACCCCCGTTAGGAAACCATTACACGAGGGAGCATAGGATCCCGAAGTTTAAAGTTGTGGTTACATTTATTTCTTAATTACTTTCTTGTAGTTGCAGATTCTTGCAAGGGGTATAATCACAAGTATGTATTAGTATTGGATGGGACGGTACATTAGAATCGGTTCACCCACACAACATTTATCAAAACACTTAAGATTATTCAGCGGCATGGAACAAAAGCACTTGACAGAAACCTCCCTTGTGTCCTCGAGAACGTTTGTTAATCATAAGTAAACCCACCGGCTTGTCCTTTGCTAAAGAAAGGATTGGGCCACTTTCTGCAATTATTACTATTACATTTTATTTACTCGCACTTTATTTATCTGCAATATCAAAAACCCCTACAAATTTATCTTTCAGTATTTACAGTTATTCCTTCATCAAAACTGCTTGCCAACACCTTCTGCTCCTCGTTGGGTTCGACACTCTTATTTATCGAAAGTACTACGATACACCCCCTATACCTGTCGGTCATCAAAACTGCTTGCCAACACCTTCTGCTCCTCGTTGGGTCTGGCGCCGTTGACGGGGAGTGAAGCGCTATTGGGAAATGGAATTGATAAAGGAAGCTTCTGTTGTAAGTGTTGTTTTTATTACTATGTATTGCTTTATTACACTATGTTTGGATCTCCTATTGAGTCCTTATTTGCGGGCACTGCTGCCACTGCTAGGATAGTAAGTGACCCACCGCCTGATGATTTGGATCCTTATAAAATACCTATAAAGATTGTTAAACATGTTAGGAATAACTGCTATTCAAGTGATGGAACTGTCCATCATGGTGATCATTTGCTCTTCTTACATGAATTATGCGAGTTGTTCAAGTGTGCAGGTATTAAAATGTACCAAGTGAGGTGGAAATTATTCTCTATATCATTGACAGGCCGAGCTGCTGAATGGTTCAAACTGCTAAAAAATAGCCAGACTATTGGACGGGAGGAAATTGTACTTCTCTTTTATTCTAAATTCTATCCTCCCAGTGAAATTCATAGAGATCGGAATTATATATAATTTTTGTCCTCGTGACGGAGAGAGTATTGCCCAAGCATGGGGGAGATTGAAGTTACTAATTCTCAAATGCCCCATTCATGAGCTCCCCAGTAATATTGTTATTAATAATTTCTATGCAAGGCTTCCTCTTCATGATAAGGATTTATAGGATGCTTCTTGTTCTGGATCGTTTACACGTATGAAGGATTAAGCTAAATGGGATCTTCTTGACCGTATTCAAGAAAACACTGAAGGATGGGAGAATGACAAAGGTAGAAAGTCATGTATAAATTATGATTATGAATGCATTAAAACTTTTATGTCATCCGAAGATTTTCATAATGTTAGTATTGTTTATGGTATTGATTCTCAAGATGTTGCAAACTTATATAAGGATTTGCTTCTTACATTGATATTCCCAAAAAGGAATGGGATAAGTACCATGCACCTTATAAATATACTATTAATTATTTTACTGCTAGAGATATAGAAGTTCATACTGTTGATTCTATTGTGCCTGAACCTTATATTGAGAAAATGCCTTTCCCTACTAAGGTAAAAGAACATTCTATGTTAGCTAGTGTGGTTAATAAAAGTGGAAGGAAAGTTGTAGAACCCGGGGAACAAATAACTATAGAACCTATAGTAGCAATATTAAAGGACCTTGTTTCTGAAAATATAGAAGAGGGACACATTATATTTTGTGAAGATGCTTCTAATATTGTCTCTCATCCTAGTAAATCTAGGAAAACTAGTGTTCATGTGCTATCTGTTAGGATAGGTGATCATTGCTATTATGGTTTGCGTGATATTGGTGCCAGTTCTAGTGCTATTCCTTATGAGCTTTACAAAGAAATCATGCATGAAATTGGTTCTTGTGAACATGAAGACATTGATGTGATTATTCAACTTGCTAATAGGTAAACTATTTCTCCGATTGGTATTGTTAGAGATGTGGAGGTCTTATGTGGTAAAACTAAATATCCTGCTGATTGTCTAGTACTAGGCACTTCTGCTAGTGATACTTGTCCTATTATATTTGGTAGACCTTTCTTAAACACTTGTGGTGCTGTTATAGACTGTAAAAAGGAGAAAATCCTCAGAAAGTTTGATGGAGAGTCTTCTGAATTTAATTTCTCCAAATTTGCTAAAACACCTTATGAAGGTGAAGTACCTAATGAGAATTATAGAGTTGAACAATTGGCTGTTATTGCTCTTGCTCCTAACAATCCTTTGCAGCAATACATGCAAGACCACGAAAGTGATGTCTTTATGGAAGAAAGGAATGAAATTGACGAGATTTTCCTACATCAGCCAGCAATGCTAAAACATAATTTACCGGTGGAAGACTTGGGTACCACATTACCACCCAAGGAGGATCTTGTTTTTGATTTAAAGCCTTTGCGTGACAATCTTAAATACGCTCATATTGATGATAATAAATTATATCCTGTTATTATTAGTTCTAAACTTTCTGGTGAAGAAGAGGAGAAATTATTGGGAATATTGAGGAAACACAGAGGTGCTATTGGTTATACTCTTGATGATTTGAAGGGGATTTCTCCTGCTATATGTCAGCATGCTATTAATATTGAACCTGATGCAAAGCCAGTTGTTGAAGAGCAACGCCGTTTAAATCCTAAGATGAAGGATGTGGTAAGAAACGAGGTATTGAAACTCCTTGATGCTGGTTTTATTTATCCTATTGCTGATAGTAGATGGGTTAGTCATGTGCATTGTGTCCCTAAGAAAGGAGGGATGACTGTTGTGCCAAATGAAAATAATGAACTTATTCCTCAAAGAGTAGTGGTTGGCTATAGGATGTGTATTGATTTTAGGAAAGTTAATAAGGTTACTAAGAAAGATCATTATCATTTGACTTTTATTGATCAAATGTTAGAAAGGTTGTCTAAGAAAACTCATTTTTGCTTTCTTGATGGTTATTCTGGGTTATCTCAAATTGCTGTTAGAAAGCCTGATCAAGAGAAAACAACTTTCACTTGTCTTTATGGAACCTATGCTTATAGACGTATGCCTTTTGGTTTATGTAATGCTCCTGCTACTTTTCAAAGATGCATGCCTGCTATCTTTCATGGTTTTTGTGAAGAAATTGTGGACGTCTTCATGGATGATTTCTCCGTCTATGGAACTTATTTTGATAATTGTTTATAGAATCTTGATGAAGTTTTGCAGACATGTGAGGAGACTAATCTTGTTCTTAATTGGGAGAAATGCCATTTCATGGTTAATGAAGTAATTGTTCTTGGAAATAATATTTCTGAAAGAGGTATTGAAGTTGATAGAGCTAAAGTTGAATCCATTGAGAAAATGCCATGTCCGAGGGATGTCAAAGGTATTCGTAGTATTCTTGGTCATGTTGGTTTCTATAGAAGGTTTATTAAAGATTTCTCTAAAATATCAAAGCCTCTTACTAATCTTCTTAAAAAGGATGTACCTTTTGTTTTTTATGAAGATTGTGGAGAAGCTTTTGAAATTTTAAAGAAGGCTTTAATATCTGCCCCTATTGTTCAACCACCTGATTGGAATTTACCGTTTGAAATTATGTGTGATGCTAGTGATTATGCTGTAGGTGCTATTCTTGGACAACAGATAGACAAGAAGTTAAATGTTATTCATTATGCTAGTAAAACTCTTGATGCTGCTCAAAAGAATTATCCTACCACTGAAAAAGAGTTCCTAGCTGTAGTTTTTTGCTTGTGATAAATTTAGGAAGTATATTGTTGATTCTAAAGTTACTATTCATACTGATCATGCTACTATTAAGTACCTTATGGAAAAGAAAGATGCTAAGCCTAGACTTATTAGATGGGTGCTTCTCTTACAAGAGTTTGATTTACATATTGTGGATATGAAGGGTGCTGGAAATCATGTTGCTGATAATTTGTCTAGATTAGAAAATATCTCTGATGATCCTATTCCTGTTAATGATAGTTTTCCTAATGAACAGTTAGCTGCAATAAAAGTGAGCTCTCAAGAGAGTCCATGGTATGCTCATTATGCTAACTTTATTGTTTCCAGGTATTTGCCTCCTACACTTATATAAAGAAGGTGTTGATGGAATTATGCAAAGATGTGTTCCTGAAAATGAACAACGAGAGGTATTGAGAAAATGTCATAGTAGTGCTTATGGAGGACATCACACTGGAGATAGAATTGCACATAAGGTTCTACAATCAGGTTTTTATTGGCCTAATCTCATTAAAGATGCTAGAAATTTTATTTTATCTTGTGATCAATGTCAAAGGGTTGGAAATATTTCTAGACGTAATGAAATGCCTATGAATTATTCTCTTGTTATTGAACCGTTTGATTGTTGGGGTTTTGACTTTATGGGTCCTTTCCCTCCTTCACAAGGCTACACTCATATTCTTGGTCCTGTTGATTATTTTTCTAAATGGGTAGAAGCTATACCTACTAAAAGTGTTGATGGTGAAACATCATTAAAAATGCTTAAAGACATTATTTTCCCTAGGTTTGGTGTGCCTAGATATCTTATGACTGATGGGGGTTCTCATTTTATTCATGGTGGTTTTAGAAAGACTCTTGCTAAATATGATGTTAATCATAAAATTTCCTCACCCTATCATCCTCAAACTAGTAGGCAAGTAGAATTGTCAAATAGAGAAATCAAATCTATCTTGCAAAAGACTATAACAAATCTAGAAAAAAATTGGGCTAAGAAATTAAATGATGCTCTGTGGTCTTATAGAACTGCTTATAAAATCCCATGGGAATGTCTCCGTATAAGATGTTGTATGGAAAAGCTTGTCACTTGCTTTTAGATTTAGAACACAAAGCTTATCGGGCAGTGAAAGACCTAAATAGAGATTTTAAACTTGCTGGTGAGAAAAGGTTGCTTGACTTAAGTTCTTTAGATGAATGGAGGAGTGAATCATATGAAAATGCTAAGCTATTTAAAGAGAAAGTTAAAAGGTGGCATGATAAGGGAATTATTAAAAGAAAATTTCATGTTGGTGAGAAAGTGCTATTGTATAGGTATCGTCTCAGACTTTTTGCAAGAAAATTACTCTCGAGATGGGAAGGACCTTTTGTTATCGAAGAGGTATATCGTTCGGGGGAAATTAATTTTTTTCCTTGAAGACAACAGTTCCCAAGTGGTGAATGGCCAAAGACTCAAGCATTATATTCCTGGAGATCCTTATAATGAAAATGTTGATTGTATTCAAGCGATGATCCCGGAGGAATTTATTAAGAAGCATATTTCAGAAACTTCAAAGTCAATTTTCGAATAGGTATCTGTTTTGGTAAGAAAACGTTCGCGAAACATCTTCCAACTTTTATATTTACTGTTTTTGGAAAATATGAAAAAATTATGAGACGGAAACGAGGGGGAAACGGAGCCCGGAGGCTCCACGCCATGGGGTGGCGCGGGCCCACCCTTGGCCGCACCATCCTATAATGGGGGCGCCCCGAAGCCCCTCTCCGACTCTATTTCGACCTAGACTTTCCTTTCGTTATGAAACTTTTTGCTATATAATCCCCCGGACCCCCGAGGTCCGTATATCATTTTCTCGTCATGTTTCTGTTTCGAGCTGTTTCTGTGAGGATTTGTTTTTGGTTTTAGAAGCATCATGGTCTCTTCCAACGACAACAAGGGTAAGGGACCAAAGGAAGATGATATCCAAGACCCGGAGCCAGAGGAGGAGATCGAGAGTGGAGCTGAAGGAGATGTAGAAGAGAACCCACGAGTGCATCCACGCGCCACCATCAAAAGCATTAGAGTGGTGGCTAATCCCTTGAATCTCAAGAGAGGAGCGCGGATGAGCACCGGAGGGAAGGTTCCAAGAAAAACATGTTGGCGATAGACTCGAGATCCTAAACGAAACCTCACTCGTCTTCAAAATCATCTGCAGGATGGAATATGCAGCCACAAGGGTTCAATTCAATTTGATGTATTGGCAGGTAACAGTACGGTGGATATAAATGGCAAGACTAATACTACATTCTTATTTGGCTGAGTGGAGTTTTGGCTAAGTATGCAAAAAGCTAGTTTTCTCCTATCTTTTTTTTCATAAAACATTGTCATCTATAAAAGATATCACTCATAGAAACCAGTGAACCAGAACTAAATTAAGGAGTACCACTGATAGAGACCAGGGTAAATCTCCCTCCGATGTTCACCCATCAACATCTTATTATGAAGTTGGAATGATGAGATTCTTCCGCCATTCCTTGTCCAGCTGCTCAAATTGTCCATGACTGGGGACACGGCTAAGATCTTAGTTTGTTACTCTGCAGAGTTTATGCACTTTCACCTTCAGACTCAAATCATCCCAAACATCCTATACACCCTAAGTGCATTAAGGAAAGGAGAAGATTGAGATGAGATCTTTTAGAAGAAATTCTACCACCGTCCGTCTTGACCCGTTCCAACCTACACCCCCTACATCTGCTTGTCAAGCACTGGTGAGTTCATTCAACTTAGTTGATCAAGACAAAGCTCATATGACTAAAGGGTGCACTGGAAGCTACTAAACTTAGAAGGACTTAGTAATCTCTTTGTTCCTATGTGGCCATCCGCAAGTGACAACCTCAAGTGAAATAACCATTAGACAAGGGCCCTGAGGCAACACTCAACATAAACCAGTCTTTCCAATTCCACCCAGGTGGTTCATTTAATAGTTATACTTAGAATTTTCCCTCAGCAACTAGTAAAACAATTGTTAACATTGCATAACATCTACTAATTTCTAAGGATATAAAATAACAAGAATAAAAGAGATGGCTACACACTATTAGGATAATAACATTGCATAATATAACTTAGTAAAATTTCCTATCAATGCATACTACTCAAAAATCACTAGGTAGTTGATGATGTGTTACTTTCCTTTGAAGTTGGCGAAGAAAAATCACCTTCTCTTCACAAAATAGAACGTCCTCTCCGTACAATATAAACAACACAAGTAAACAACAATAAACAAACAATCACAATCAAAAGAACAAAGTATAACAATCAACAAACTTAACACAACAATGAATTCTGCAAAGGAATTATTTTGTTTGGGTTTAGTGTATATCAAATGGCTAAGGATTGTGTCTTGAAGAGTCCACACTTATTGAACAAAAGTTTCACTAAGGATTATCACCTTTACTCTAATATGCAAATGGAAAACTTGATTTTTCAATACACAAAGAGAACTAAGAAATTTCTGTTGGTGTTTTTCCATTTGTGACTAAGGTTGGTCTTTGATCAGTAAGATCACACAAAGGTGTTAGGCTACTCTTTATCTGTCTTGAATTTCTTCTAGTTGTTCTTTTGCCTCCTTGAGTTTCTTATGAAGTCTAAGTCCTTTTGCATGTACTTTGAAGGCCTTTCTTGTAGTCTTCCTTGTTGAGTAGAATAAATCATCTGAAGCACCTATCTAGGACTTAGAGACTTAGTCATATTAAATAAGAGAGGTAGTAGGTATTGTTAGAGTTCCTTAATAAAGGACTTGTAAAATCATCTATTCTTCTTCTTCAATTTTTGGGAGATTATTCTTCTGGAGTTGGCTCCTTGCTCATTGTTGAAGTTGTTCTTCTTGATGAAAGGGATCCCTTCTGAAGTCTTGGTCAAAACTCTCATCTCTCTTGGGGAAATAAATTCTAAGTCTTGGGAAAAACACCTATCTTATTGAAAAGAAATTCTAAGTATTGGAAAACAAATTCTAAGTCTTCACATCACTGGTCTTGAAAATCTCCAGGCTCCTTTGTAGCTTCCTCCTTCTGTGTGATGCCTCTATTTCTTCTTGTAGGACTTGATGATTTTAGCAAAAACTAGAGGATGATATTTATCTAGCTTATCCACCACAAAGTCTAAGGGAAAAGAATGGAAAAAATGAGAAGGACTTAGAGAAAAAGGGAGGTTAGTCTTCTTGTAGTTCCTCTTGTTTTCCTCTAAGTGCTCCTTCTTGGAAATGCTTCTAAAGTTTTTCCAATTGGCTAAGTACTTCTTTGGATTTCTAGCTTCATGTTGAAATTCTTGAGATGGCTAAGTCCTTCCTTCGCATCATGTTGAAAATCCCAAGTTGATAAATGGGGCTCCCTCATTGCACTTCATGAACTTTTCACAGGAACACCAGGCATCACAGGAACAACACCTACTGGGCCAACGGTAGCCCCAGCCGGACCAACAGTGGCACCTTCGAAAGGACATGGAACAACCAGCTCTAGGCCGGGGGAAATGGTGATCGACCTGACAGGGCATGCGTCATATAACCCAAGGCCCAAGTTGATGGCCGCAATGGATTCATTAAATGAGATTTTGGCAACTCCGATCACCCCGAAAAACTTGGCGCAGCGTAACATGGAGATAGAAAGGCTCCGATAGGAAATAACTCATGCTCGTCGGGAGATCGAGAAGGAGGCAACCTGCATAAACAAAGCTCGGTCAGAAGTTCTGGAGGAAGAAACACGTCTGGAAAGGGAAGGAATTCATCTAAGTTTCAGGCAAAGGGAGTTAGCCTCAATACAGAATAGACGTCATCATACTCGTCTGAACAACGAGTTCAGGGCAGGACTAGAGCCCACCAACCTTCAGAATTTATTTACGTCCCCTGCTGGGACCCCCGCGGTTCAGAACCCGGCAGGCCCGGTTCACCCGATGAACCCGCCGTTTACTCGTGCTCCGGTTCATCCAGCGCGTTTCCAGCCGCCCATCTAGCTACATGGTAACCCGAATCTTGTTCCAGCTCCAGCACAGCCTCTACAAGAAAGGTTTCATACACCTCTAGGTCATTTCAACAATCCAACAGATAACATTTGGGCAACGACAACTAGTCTGGCACAGATTCCAGTCGACCCCAATAACACTATTGGAGTTGAAGCTCGAAGGGCCATTAAGATGTCACAAACAGCAGTGGTTCAGCAGTTGAATTACAGTAATCCGGACAGGATACATTCAACTCCCTATAATAGCAGGAGCGCTTTACCAAGAAGTCACCATGGAAATTCACCAGCCCCGGCAGGATCCAGCAACGCTAACCGGCAGCAGCCTAACCCACCAGGCAAGCAGTATCTTATGCGCCTGGAGTTGTAAATACAGGACATAGAGTTGCAGAACCAGAAAACAGGAATCCAGGTCATGTTCAAAATTCGGGTCATGTTCAAAACCCGGCTCAAATCACGGTCTCAAACCCAGCACAGGCCGGGTCTCACAGAATTGGAATTCAATGTCTTGGTCCTGAAATCAGGAATGAGAGAATACCGGCTGATTTTAAAGGACCTCGCAGAGTTGTGAATTATACGCCTGACATGGAGCCTGCGGATTGGATAGAGGGGTATGAGATGGCTATGGAAATACTGGAAGTAAGCGACGCAGTGTGCGCGCGATACTTATGTGTGATGCTAGAAGGGCCTGCAAAGTTTTGGTTAAAGAACTTACCCGCAAATTCAATTAATAGCTGGCGGGAGTTGAAGGACCAGTTCACCAAAAATTTCCAAGGGACATGCAAGCGGCCGACGACTATTACTGGCCTAGAAGAGGGGTCTGCTCAGCACTGGTCTCAACGGGTCGCAGAAATTATATATTTATCTGTCGGACTCACTGCTCAGCAGGCAGTCATAGCATTGGAAAGGAATTGCAGATTTGACCCGCTAAAGCATAAGCTGGGGCGCATCAAGAGATACGTGAATGATATGGGCGAGTTAATGGATGCCATGACCAAGTATGCAGAATCTGACAAAACAAAAGATGCATACTCGGACGATGAGAAGTATGCAAAGGGAAAGAAAGCTGGGACCAAGGATAGCCAGAACCTGAATCATAGTAACAGAAACCTCCAGAACTTGAATAATAACAAGCGCAAAAACGGGAAAGGGACCTCGGATTTAGTCACTAACATAAATACAGGTTACAGAAACCAGCGATAAGGGAACAACTTTAGAGGAAATCAAAATTTTCGACCTAACAGCTTTGCTCAAGCTCAGCAGGCTCTGAAAGGACCATGCCCCAGACATAGCAAAAATGGAAAGTTAGCAAATCATTCCTCGGAAAACTGCTTCATTATGCAGGGTTTCAGGCCCAGTGGAAATAATAACTATGGACCAGGAAACAATGGAGGAGGTAACTCAAGAAACATGGGAGCTGGACACCCGGGACCTGGCCATCCCGGACCCGGAAATCATAATCCGGGTCATCATGGTTAGGGTAACCAGGGAAACAACCAAGGCGGCGGTCACCAAGGAGGAAATTCCGGTTTCCAAACAAACCCTAAACAGTTAAGCTCAGGCCAATACCATGTGTTTAGTACAAGTTCATGCAGGAGAGAACGAAAGGTGCAGAAGCGTGCAGTCAATACAGTAGCTCCTACTGTCCCTAGGTGGCTCAGTTGGTCGGAACAGCCCATAACCTGGAGTCAGGCGGATCATCCTCCCCGAGTTGATAGTCTGGGAAGCGTGGATCTAGTTATGGCTCCGCAAGCCGGAGGTTATAAGTTGGACAAAGTACTGATGGATGGAGGAAGCAACATATACATACTTTATTATGACACGTTCAAAAGGATGAACCTGCAAGAGAAAAACTCCAATCGTCATCAACTGTGTTCCATGGGATCATGCCTGGTAAGTCCACACAACCTATCTTGAAATATACCTTGAAGTTGCCTTTGGAGTATTTGAAAATTACAGGATGGAGATGTTAGCATTCGAGGTGGTAAAATTCAAAAGTTCATACCATGCCTTGTTTGGACGATCGGCTTCTTCAAAATTCATGGCAAGGCCTTGCTACGTCTACCTCAAACTGAAGATGCCAGGTCCTAACGGAAATATAACTGTCAATGGAGACAGAGACATAGCTTTGGAATGCGAGGAAGGTGATGCAACATATGCAGAGACTGCATGTGCAGAAGAAGAGTTGAAACTGTATAAGTCACAAGTTGATCCAGAAGATATGACCTCGCTCAAAAAGCCATCAGCTAAGTCCAAGTTAAAATTCCAATCTGCTCAAGACACCAAGTTGGTGGACTTTACCCCCGGTGACTCGTCCAAGCATTTCAGCGTGGGGGCTCATCTGACAGAAAAATAGGAAAGCGCGCTCATCAAGTTCCTCCGTGAGAATTGGGACATCTTTGCATGGAAACTTAGTGTTTTTGAACTAGGAGGGTCAACTAGGAAAAATAACTTACAAATATTAAGGGCTTTGGTTTTGGTCTCTCTAGTCTAAGATTAGACCTTAGCAAAAATTTGCTAGAGAAAACATATTGAAAATAATTACAGAAAAAAACCAAGTCAGAAATAGTCACATGAGAATATAACAACCAAAACCATTTTAACTTAGCAAAAAATTATTTTGTCGCAAGGGACTGTTAGCACACATCATAAGGTCTCCAAAAATATTTTATTTGCAAAAATTGGATTTATAAAATTTAAACTATGCCAAAAATCACCAAACAATCATATTTGAATTTGAACAAATTAAATCAGTAAAATTAGAATTTGAACAGTTTGAAAAGATTCTACATGTTGTGGTTATTTCAAAATGTCCAAGTTTGCTTAATTTGGATCTACGGTTAAAAAGTTATGATGATTCTAAGTGGTAGGGGTGTTTCTGCAAAAGTTACAATTTTAATTCTATTTACGAAACATTATGGAAAAGTCTTATGTTAGGCCGACCTGAAGGAAGCGAGCGTAGGTCGCTCTGCTCCTTGCGCTGCGAAGCAGCGTGGCTAGCATTTTGTGCCTTCTGCGTGTACGTGGCTGGCCCAATTAGCATTAATTTCGTCTGTGTAGCCCATTTTGTGTGCGTAAATATCCCACCGCAGTAACTAGGAGTAGTCACATACACTAAGTGTTTTCACCATGTTCGGACAATGTTGCGTACGTACTAAAATTTTGTAACAGTTTTGCCCATATTTTGTTGAGAATGCACAAACAAGATGTTGCAATGTTTTTTCTGGATGTTTTTTCTAGACAAATACATGTGTATTTATAATTTATTTGGAATGATATGTTTATGCGCTCATTCACATGTTGTAAATATGTAATTTTTTTTGTTGCTATCGATTTACCTTTTTGTTGAAACAGGTGATAATTTTTGTTGCAACCGAAACAGTGGCAAATTATTTTGTTGCTTACCAACTTTTCTAACTGATGCAAATAATTTTTTTGTTGCAATAGGTTGTGATTTTTGTTGAATTGTTATAACTTTTCTGTTGCAATGCAATAACATATTGTTTAACTATTATTTGTAACATTACTTATCTTTCGAATTTTTTTTGAATAATTTGTTGCACTATTTTTTTTTGTACACGGAACAATAAATTTTGTTGTGATACCTGAGATTTTGTTGCAATGGTATTTTTGTTGTAATTATCAAGATGACCGAGGGCAACGCGGTATATCTCTTCGCTTAACTGAGTCCACTGTGGAGTGTGGGTTCGGTTTCTATAAACGACAGAGACTAAAATGAAAAATTGCGATTTGTTGATTTATAATCACTGGATGGAGATTTAACGGTGGGGGAGGAGACCTAAAGTTGGCTCGCGTAGGGCGACCTACGCCTAGCGCTGCCTAAACATTATCCAGAAGGCAGGGCCTCGTGGCGTGCGATGATTGGGAAGGACTGCTGACTTGGACGCTGCCGTGGCATGCTGACTGGGCACAGACGTGGATAAGTCAAACAAATGTGGACCACATGATCTGGATCTAACGGTTGGTGTGTCATACCGATTCGTTTCCAATATGGAGCGTCCATGGATAATCTAACGGCAAGGATGCACAGGAGAGCTCACCGGGCTCGGGTTGGCGGGAGTATGGCGAGACAGTGGTGCTACCTTCCGCAATCGATGGCGCCGACGATTCAGACGTCCTCTGGATCAACGGAGATGAAGAAGACGCGCGTCGTCGGATGGAGAATAGTATGGTGTTGAGGGCGGCCTCCGGCGATGCTCCAAATGGCGGCGCTGTGCAGAATCCGTGGTGGCGTCAGGTTGTGGACTACGGCGAGCTCGAGGAGGACGGCACACTGTACCAAAAAACCGAGATTGGCGATTAAAAGACGCGCGAGGAGAAGGGGAACTGGATGGTCTAGGGATAGGTGGTGGAGACTCATGCTCCACGCAGGAATAAGAGAAATACGGCGGCGGCCGAGATATATTCCGGTGAGAGATTTTGCAGCAGCTTGCCGGTCTCGTCGTGTAAAAACAGAGGGGAAAGATAGGGGACGACGTGGCCTACTTATAGGGATATAGGGAAGGGATAAATCCCGTTTAATTTGCGAGAAATTAGGGATTGGATTCGATCCCCGCTGGGAGTCCATTTCTTGCACGGGAGGAAGAAGATGCGCCGATGTCATCACTGACGTCACTCTTGGGCCCACCGTTCCGAGAGATAGAGAGGGAGTGAATGATGCGGGTTGTTTATGGGCTGTTGCGGTCTGCTGTGTGTTGCACGCGCTATCGTTAGGGTATGGGCCTATGGCTGTTGGCGGCTGCACGCGAGAGAAAGATAGGGAGAGGGACGGGAGTGGGCTGGGCCTGCGCTGCCTTTTTCTTACTTTTTTTTTGTCTTTGATTTCTTTTCCTTTTTTTATTTCTGTTTTTATCATAACTTTTGAATAAAAACTTCAAATGACCCCAAAAAAAACTCAATAATTTTATAAAATCTTTCCCTTCCAAATGAAATTATTTATGTGTTGTTTCAACACACTTCAAATAATTTTATTTCCCAAATATGATTAAAATACTAATAGCTACTTGATGCCATGGAAAATAATTAATTAAAATAAATAGTCAAATAAAAACAGGGGTTGTCACAAATGAAATTATTGTTTATCTCTAAGTTATTATCCCATTTTAACCAAGAAGGGTTTTATCAAAAACTTTTATTTCTTAATACTTAATTTAGTAATTGAGAAATGATGTAATTTAATTTGGCTTGGAAAACGTATTATAACCCAATAATTTATAGAGGAAATACTATTATTGGTAAGAGTTGAAAACATTAATCTGTAAAATATTTTTGTTAGTGAAACCATTTTAGAATATTCAAGGTTTCCTAAGAAGAAATATTATCTTTATGGTAGAAATATTTATTTTGAAAGGGGCTTCAGGTTTTATGGAATAGATGCATATTCGACTTTGTAACATCCCTGATTTTTGGAGAAACTCAAAAATCACTCCCGCACTAGAAACAGTTGTTTGATTTCTGAATCAATTCGGGCCAGAAATGTCGTAATTAAATCCCCCGTACATCCCTATAAGAAGAGTGTGTCTCCCTCTCTATTTCCCCTCTCTCTCCCAGTCAAATTGTGTCGTCGGGCTTTGCAAATTCGTCGCCGGAGCTGCTCGGTCCAGTCACCATCGACCATCGATTTTGGCCAATGTAGCCACCCCCCTGCCATCCCTTTTTTTCCCTGTCGTTTCCTCGATACCGTGCGCCTTCTTTGATGCCTTGTACGGTTTTTGGCTACAGGAAAACAAGAAGAGCAAGCACACCAAATGATCGCCGGAGCCACGCGCCCAAGACTGCTCCTCACCGTCGACATAGGACTTCCCTGTGCACGTCGTCGCCACCTTTCGCCTCGCCGTGGACCGCATCTTCACTTTGCACCTTCCCCGTGGCCAGAGAACGCCCGGAGCATCCTCGCCATCCTCTCCCAAGAATCAGCACCGCCGCGCCACCATACAGGCGGAAAACCACCGGTGAGTTCCCTCCTTCGTCCTCTGTCGTCCGATCTATCTTAACGCCCTAGATTAGATTAGCCCGAAGAGGTACGTCACCGTCAGATCTAAAATAGACGATCTGGATTTAATGAACTCGCCACGTCCCCTGCCCAATCAACGTGCACAGTCAGCGCCGCGTCAGCAACCGTATCCATTCACACAACGCCACGTGGCCTAGCCTTATCCACTCTGTTTTTCTATTTTTCCTGGATAGATTCAAATTGGCAGTTTTGCATATTAGTCCCTAGAACTTTGAACCATCATAACTTTTGATCCACTTAGCCAAATTTGGCAATCTTGGATTTCTTGAAATCATCACAATATGTAAAAAATTTGGGACTGGCCAAATTTAAATTTGACCATTTAAAATATGTCCAAGTTTAAATTTTCTTGTTTGATGATTTTTGGCATAATTGAAATTCTACAAATCCAAAATTTGCAAATAAAATATTTTTGTAAACCTTAGGATGTTTACTTTCATATCCTATGTCCCAAAATAATTTTTGAACAAATTAAATTTGATTTTAGAATTAAGTTGTCTAATTGAGTATTTTGACATAGATTTAATTCTATAAATAATTTGAAAATGGTTCCTTAACCAAAATTGCTACATTTGGTAACCTTGGACCATAGATACCAGTACCCCAACCACTTGATCATCCTAGAATTATTTCCATGTATACTTGGCCAAATTTTAACACATCATGTTAACCTTTGTCTTAGAAAATATTTTACATATATGGTTTAATGTGATGTGGCTATTTTGGACCAAGGTTAAGTGCTTGGTGAGGTTCAAACTTATACTTTGCCAACTAGTGAACCAAAAAACAATAGAACCACTATTTTTCTATCTACTTCTCAACTCCCCTATTCTTGCTTCAAGAATTCATCAAGTTAGCAAAATAGAAATCAAGACTCAAGCACAAGAAGGACTTCATTATCAACTTGATGGCAACATGAAGAGCTACATGGAAGATCACTCAAGAAATTTTGAAGAAAAGACTTGGACTCCACAACTAGAAGCAACTCAAGGAAATTCAAATTCATAAAGAGATCAAGAAGAATACCAATCCCTTTCTCTTTCTCTCTTTTCTTCTTCTTTCCTTTTGACTTAGTGGTATATTCACACGTGATCAAGATCAACCCTTAGTTTGTGCCTATCCCATACCTAACCCAACTGCTGAAGTGAAAACCATGAAGATTTATCAAGTTCAAGAGAAGCTTCACAACAAGGAGGAAACTACAATAGAAGCATGAAGATGATATTCAAGAAGACAAGCATGTCAAGACTTGGAGCAATCCATACAAGTTGAAGATTTAGAAAGTAGTTTTTCTCCAACCTTTGGCCAAATGGAAAATCCCAAGACTTTATATTATGTTCCCTGCTGTATTGAAGTTAGTTCAACCTAGACCTACCTTAACACAAAGTGGAAAGACTAACTTAGATCACTCAATGTTTAGATTAATATGACTAAGTGTTACACATTTTTTTTAGGTGTTACTTTAGTTGAGATAGTGAGATAACCTTGGTGAACTCTTGGAACTTCTTAGATCAATATGTTTTCAATAAGGTTTGATTAATACAAACTCAATCTAAACCATCCTTAGTGAACTCTTAACCCCTTAACAAGTTTTGAACCAAGAGAGAATGAATCCTTCAAACTCAAACCTTGACATTGTCACAGCCAACTTGGTTAAACCCCTTTGGTTATGTTAGTTGACTTGACTGTATTTATACACTTGTGTGTTTGATTGCTAGTATTCTTGTTTATTTTGTTATTGTGTTTTCAATGTATAGATTGTACGGAGAGCAACAATCTTTTGTGAAGAGAGTGTGATTTCTTCATCAACTCCAACAAGGCAAGTAACACACCATTAACTACCCATTATTTTCTATATGCATTAGTTTATTTTTGAGTAGTATGCATGATAGGAAGTTTTACTAAGTTATATTATGCTATGCAATATCCTAGTAGTGTGTAGCCATCCTTATACCTTGTTATTTCGAAGCCTTGGTACTTAGTTGATGCTTAGCCTTGCTACAATATTTTTTACTTGATGTTGTGGAAAAAATTCTAAGTGACAACTTCAATGAAACCACCTGGGTGGATTTGGTAGTGCGGGGCTGTTGAAAGTTGAGTGTCTCCCTGAGGGGTGTTCACTTGAAGGAATGCCACAGAGGAACAAAGTGATTATGATGTTCCCCAACTTTAGATTGCTTCGAGTGCAGCCTTTAGTCATATGGGCTCTATCTTGATCAACTAAGTTGTGAGGGTTCAGTCTGGGCTCGACAAGCTGATGTAGCATAATTATAGGTGGAAAGGGTCTTGCCATTGGGTTGAATTCTTGCTTCTGAAAGATCTCGTATCAATTCATCTCCTTTCCTTAATGCACTCAGGGTGTATAGGATGTTTGAGTTGATTTGAGTCTGGAGGTGAAAGTGCACAAACTCTGCAGAGTCAAGAAACTAAGATCTTTGCCGTGTCCCCGGTTATGGACAACTATGAGGAGTTAGACATGGATGGACGGAAGAATCACATCACCATTTTCAATAATTAAAATTTTGACCAAGTGAACAGTACTGTGGTGCTTGGATCTTAATCCAATGTTGCCACCCCTTTGAAAATAAAAGTTTGTTTTACAAAAGTGATAGGAGAAAACTGGCTTTATTGAAACTTAGCCAAAACTCCACTCAGCCAAATAAGCATGTAGTATTAGTCTTGCCATTTATATCCAAATAGTGTTCCTTTCCAATACATTAAATTGTATTGACCCCCTTGTGGATGCATATTCCATCATGCAGATGATTCTGAAGACGAGTGAGGATTTCGTTTAGGATCTCGAGTCTACCGCCAACATGTGTTGCATGTGGCACATGAAGAAGATGGGCTCAATGTTGTACAATGTTTTCTGTTGTATTACTTTGTTTTCTGCTAGTCTTCTAAGACTATGCAAGTTGTAATTTTATTTTGTAAAGACTGGATCATGCGATGTAATAGAATTTGATGCATTTGCATGATATTTCATCTTGTAATGTGGTGCTAGTAATTGATCGAGGGACTAGCACAATAACACAGATGTTCTTACATTATTTAAATGTGGGGACGCTACACAATGGTACCAAAGCATTGTGTTTCCTATAGAATTCGAGACACTAAGTTAGGAAAAGACCCTAGGATTGAAAATTAGCTATGATCAAATTTTCTAGAAACAAAACATCTCATCTTAATCTCTCTCATATCCTCTCATCTATTATTCACCTTCAAAATTTTCTTCTCTCGTTCTAGATGACCATACCATGAAGTGCAAAGAATGTTGTCACCACATGAAGAACTACACTCCAGATTATTGAAGAACTTGAAGAAAGACTTAGACTTCACAACAATCAAGAATACCCTAAGACACTGAGTGAAGGTTTTGAAGAAACTCAAGAAGATATAGATGATACCACCAATCTAGTTACTTTATTAGAACAACCTTAACGTGTTAGTGTAGTGATCATACCAATGAGCATGGTATGAAAATATTAGTTTGTTTTATAAAACCTTGTTGTTTGGTGTGATGAATGTTTGTTAGATGTTTGTAAGATGAGTTTCCTTGATCTGATGTGTTGGGTAGGATTTTTATTTAGCGCTCTTTCTAATCTCTACCCATTCATTCTAAGACAAACCAAATGCCATGCCCATTCACCAACCATACCAAGCTACCATATGAAATGCAACAACAAACATTACACCCAGGAATGTTATGACTAGTTCCCTATAGAGACACAAGCCATCCAATTGAGGAATATCACATGTCCCTTTTGTGTGAAGGAACAATCACATCCATGATCAATGCCAACTACATCATAAGGAGCAGCAAGCCAATCAACCAGTGAAGAAAGACAAGTGAAATATAAGTTGCATGAGCTATGAAGGATGGGACCTTACCACACCAGGAGAATAAGAGATGAAGAAAACTACAACAATTCAAATAGTGTTGTATAAGATTTTTACGCAACCCACTAGTTGAGAAATGATAGTTTAGCACAAGTTCGTCTTATAGATTGGAAACTTTCTGTTAGACAAGTGAGCTGACCTAGTGTTATTAAACAAGATTCATCAATCCAAGTACAAGGTAATGATTGAGTGCAACATGGATTGGCCCCCATGGTGACTACTCACATTATTCACTTTTGCTATGAGAAATGGTAAATCAGAGTGACATACCTATTAGAGAGACAGTGATGTTAAACCTGAACCAGAGAATGGTAGAATATAATACTTACCCTATGTTAGTGTTACGGAAAACGTACTATTCTCGATGAGGATCAAGCCAACAGTGGAGGTATCAAACAATGGAATATTTTTCCTTCCATGAGAGGTTCGTTAGAAATAGCATGGTGTTTTCCTTCAAGGATGACAACAACAAGATGGAAGATTACCAAGGACATCAAAAGACCAAGTTGAGAGTGACCCAATTGACCCAAAGAGTGACCCCTCAGTGTCAAAAGTAGTTCAACAGAATTCTATTGGTTTATAACTCTACAATGAGGGAAAGTTCTACGCATGCCATCTCGAGTTAAACCACACTCCAAGCTATGTAGATAGAAACCTCGTATTGGAAGTGGATATAGACCCATAGGACCCTAAAGGTTGTATACATGGATTGAAGACCCCCAATAGCAAGGAGTTGATATATGCTATACAAGGATATTATGGATGATGAAGTATGACTCCAGCTAAAGATATGGTAAAACTAGCAGCCAGTTACAAAAGAATTTTAGACTACCCACAAAAACTTCTTTTAAGGGTGGTAGCCGCCTAGTTTCTATGGAACCCAAGTAACCCAAACCTATATTTCTTTCTAGCCTTCCCAAATCTCGGGACGAGATTTCTTTTAAGGGTGGTAGTCTATAACATCCCTAATTTTTAGAGAAACTCTAAAATCACAAAAAAATAAACCTTTTGTTTTCATGTTATGCAAGACACAAAAACCAAATGAAATGCAAGAACAAAAGAAAACCATTATTATGTTTGCAGCTGTTATTGGAAATTAAGAATTCAAATTGCCTCTATTCCATAAACCCTAAAACCTATTTCAAAATAAGTTTTCTTCATGAGGGGAATATATTTCTTCTTAGCAAAGACCCTTGAACACACATGTTTCAACTCAATTATCATCTTGAAAAATGTTTTATGATATTTTAAAAAACTAGAGAATTTCTATCTTTAGTAATTATCAATGTCACCAAAAATATTTCACCAATCATTAAATATATCTTATGAATAAAAATAATTTAAGTTGTTATTCAAATATTATAGCAAGTGTTAAACCATAGAATATTTTCCATAAATTGTTTTATTTATAAAAATGAGATGAAATACTTTCTGAAAACAAATATTTGCAAATGTGTTAATCCCCTGGTAATTATTTAGCCAATTTTATATTTAATTATTTCTATATATAAAATAACATTAAGTTACTATTAGTTATTTAATCATACTTGAAAATAAAATTATTTTAATCGTGTTAAAACATAACACCAATGTTTTCATTTCAATGTAAATATTTTTGCAAAACCATAGGCTTTTGTTTGAGCCAATTTGGACTTATAAATATAAAGTTATGATATATATATAAACAGAAAAGAAGACAGAGCACCGCACCTAGCCCACCCCTATCAGCCTTCCTAACCCGCAGCAGGCCCAGCCCACTATCTCCCCTCTCCCTCTCCCACTCACGCGCGCAGTCGCTAGCGGCCCGCCCCCGAGACCAACAGCAGCCCGCCCTGGGCCTTCCTCCGTTTCACTCATAGACAGGTGGGACCCACCACTGACGTCATCAATGACGTGCTCGTCTTAAACCTCCCGTTACCCTCCCACACTAGAAACGGCTGCTTGATTTCCGAATCAATTCTGGCCAGAAACGCCGTAATTAAATCCTCGTACATCCCTATAAGAAGAGTGTGTCTCCCTCTGTATTTTCCCTCTCTCTTCCGGTCGAATTGCGTCGTCAGGTTGTGCAAATTCGTCGCCGGAGCTTCTCAGTCCAGTCACCGTCGACCATCGATTTTGGCCACTGTAGCCACCCCCTTGCCGCCCTTTTTCTCCCTCTCGTTTCCCTGAAACTGTGCGCCTTCTTTGATGCCTTGTACGGTTTTTGCCTGCAGGAAAACAAGCAGAGCAAGCACACCAAATGCTCGCTTGAGCCTCGCGCCCAAGAGTGCTCCTCGCCGTAGACAGAGGACGTCCACGTGAACGCCGTCGCCACCTCATGCCTCGCCGTGGACCGCATCTTCACTTTGCACCTTCCCCGTGGCCGGAGAACGCCAAGAGCATCGTCGCCATCCTCTCCCAAGAATCAGCACCGCCGCGCCACGATATTCCGGCGGAAAACCACCGGTGAGTTTCCTCCCTCGTCCTCTGTCGTCCGATCTATCTTGAACGCGCTAGATAAGATTAGCCCTGAAGGGTACGCCACCGTCAGATCTAAAATAGACGATCTGGATTTAATGAACTCGCCATATCACCTACCTAGTCAGCGTGCATAGTCAGCGCCGCGTCAGCAACCGTAGCCATTCACACAGCGCCATGTGGCCTAGCCTTATCACTCTGTTTTTCTTTTTTTCCTGAATAGATTAAAATTGGCAGTTTTGCAGATTAGTCTCTAGAACTTTGAACCATCATAACTTTTGATCCACTTAGCCAAATTTAGCAATCTTAGACTTTTTGAAATCAGAACAGTATGTATAAACTTTTTAAACTAGACAAATTTAAATTTGACCATTTAAAATATGTTCAAATTTAAATATGGTTGTTTGATGTTTTTGGCATAATTCAAATTCTACAAATCCAAAATTTGCAAATAAAACATTTTTGGAAACCTTAGGATGTGTAATTTCATATCCTTTGTCCTAAAATATATTTGTAACAAATTAAATTTGATTTTAGAATTAAGTTCTCTAATTGCGTATTTTGACATAGATTTAACTCTATAAATAATTTGAAAATGGTTCCTTAACCAAAATTGCTACATTTGGTAACCTTGGACCATAGAGACTAAACCCCAGCCACTTGATCATCCTAGAATCATTTCCATGTATACTTTGCCAAATTTTAACACATCATGTTAACCTTTGTCTTAGAAAATATTTTACACATATGGTTCTATGTGATGTGGCTATTTTGGACCAAGGCTAAGTCCTTGGTGAGGTTCAAACTTATACTTTGCCAACTAGTGAACCAAAAAACAATAGAACCACTATTTTTCTATCTACTTCTCAACTCCCCTATTCTTGCTTCAAGAATTCATCAAGTTAGCAAAATAGAAATCAAGATTCAAGCACAAGAAGGAACTTAATTATCAACTTGATGGCAACATGAAGAGCTACATGGAAGATCACTGAAGAAATTTTGAAGAAAATACATGGACTCCAGAACTAGAAGCAACTCAAGGAAGTTCAAATTCATAAAGAGATCAAGATGAAGACCAAGCCCTTTCTCTTTCTATCTTTTTTTCTTCTTTCCTTTTAACTTAGTGGTATATTCACATGTGATCAAGATCAACCCTTAGTTTGTGCCAATCCCATACCTAACACAACTACTGAAGTGAAAACCATGAAGATTTATCAAGTTCAAGAGAAGCTTCACAACAAGGAGGAAACTACAATAGAAGCATGAAGATGATCTTCAAGAAGACAATCATGTGAAGACTAGGAGCAATCCATACAAGTTGAAAATTTAGATAGTTGTTTTAGTCCAACGTTTAGCCAAATGGAAAATCCCAAGACTTTATGTTCTTTTCTCTATTGTATTGAAGTTAGTTGAACCTAGTCCTACCTTAACCCAAAATGGAAATACTAACTTAGATCACTCAATGTCTAGATGAATATGACTAAGTGTTACACTTTTTTTAGGTGTTACTTTAGTTGAGATAGTGAGATCACCATGGTGAACTCTTGGAACTTCTTAGATAAATATGTTTTCAATAGGGTTTGATTACTACAAACTCAATCTAAACTATCCTTAGTGAACTCTTAACCCCTTAACAAGTTTTGAACCAAGAGAGAATGAATCCTTCAATCTCAAACCTTGACCTTGTCATAACCAACTTGGTTAAACCCCTTTTGTTTTCAATAAGTTTTGATTACTAAAAACTCAATCTAAACCATCCTTCGTGAACTCTTAACCCCTTAACAAGTTTTGAACCAAGAGAGAATGAATCCTTCAAACTCAAACCTTGACCTTGTACCAGCCAACTTGGTTATACCCCTTTTGTTATGTTAGTTTACTTGCATGTATTTCTACACTTGCGTGTTTGATTGCTAGTATGCTTGTTTAATTCGTTATTGTGTTTTCAATGTATAGACTGTGCGGAGAGCAATGATCTTTTGTGAACAGAGTGTGATTTCTTCATCAACTCCAACAAGGTAGGTAACACACCATCAACTAACCATTATTTTCTATATGCATTAGTTTATTTTTGAGTACTATGCATGATAGGGAGTTTTACTAAGTTATATTATGCTATGAAATATCCTAGTAGTGTGTAGCCATCCTTATACCTTGTTATTTCGAAGCCTTGGTACTTAGTTGATGCTTAGCCTTGCTACAAAAATTGTTTTAGTTGATGTTGTAGAAAAATTCAACTAACAACTTCAATGAACAACCTGGATGGATTTGGTAGTGCGGGGCTGTTGAAAGTTGAGTGTCTCCCCGAGGGGTGTTCCCCAAGTTTAGATTGCTTCCAGTGCAGCCTTTAGTCATATGGGCTCTGTCTTGATCCACTAAGTTGTGAGGGTTTAGTCTGGGCTTGACAAGCAGATGTAGCATAATTATAGGTGGAACGGGTCTTGCCATTGGATTGAATTCTTGCTTCTGAAAGATCTCGTCTCAATTCGTCTCTTTCCTTAATGCACTCAGGGTGTATAGGATGTTTGGGTTGATTTGAGTCTGAAGGTGAAAGTGCACAAACTCTGCAGAGTCAATAAACTAAGATCTTAGCCGTGTCCCCGGTTATGGAAAACTATGATCGGCTCGACAAGGATGGACGGAAGAATCACATCACCATTTTTAATAAGTAAAATTTTGACCAAGTGAAAAGTATTGTGGTGCTTGGATATTAATCCAATGTTGCCACCCCTTTGAAAAGAAAAGTTTGTTTAAAAAAAGTGATATGAGAAAACTGGCTTCACTAGTAGGAAAAGGCCTACCGCTGGCAAACATATGTTCGCCAGCGCTAAGCCGCCAGTGGTATAGGTTACCGCTGGCGAACAAACCTATTCACCAGCGCTATGTATCGTTGGCGAACAACTTAGCTCGTTCGCCAGCGGTAAGTTTCGAAATATTTCAAATTTGAAAATAATTTTTTCCGCATTATTTTTTTCAAAATTTCAAAACATTTGAATCGGGGAACCTGTAATCGCAGTGTAGAATTTTTTTCCTTCTTTTTTTTTTATTTATTTCAATTTTACATGTCCTCTTCCCGCTCGGTCACCCATCCTCCCACTCGGCGAACCACTGTGTTGGCCAGCGGTAACTATAGCGCTGGCGAACCAACCCCCATGTTCGCCAGCGCTAAGCTAGGTAGCGTCCGCGAACCAACTGCCTCGTTCGCAAGCGATACTTTCTGCCGTGCGCGCCTCCATGCCCAGACTTACCGCTTGCGAACAAAGTGGCGCATTCGCCAGCGGTAAGCTGGGTAGCGCTGGCGAACAGCGAGCCCCGTTGCCCAGCGGTAATAGCACTGGCGCACACCGATTGTTTTTGCACAGCGGTAAGCTGGTGGCTATAGCATGTTTCTTACTAGTGCTTTATGCAAACTTAGCCAAAACTCCACTCAGCCAAACAAGTATGTAGTATTAGTCTTGCCATTTATATCCACCATAGTGTTACTTGCCAATACATTAAATTGTATTAACCCCCTTGTGGCTGCATATTCCATCATGCAGATGATTCTGAAGACAAGTGAGGATTTCGTTTACGATCTCGAGTCTATCGCCAACATGTTTTGCCTGTGGCACAAGAAGAAGATGGGCTCAATGGTGTACCATGTTTTCCGCTATATTACTTTGTTTTATGCTAGTCTTCTAAGACTATGCAAGTTGTAGTTTTATTTTGTAAAGACTGGATCATGCGATGTAATAGAATTTGATGCATTTGCATGATATTTCATCTTGTACTGTGATGCTAGTAATTGATCCAGGGACTAGCACAATAACACATATTTTCTTACATTATTTAAATTTGGGAACGTTACAGACTTTCATTTCCAATTTCATTGGAAATCTGTATGGTTTTCTGTTTGTTCTTGCATTCAAATGGGTTTTTGGTGGCTTGCATTAGTAGACAACAAAAGTTTTAAATCTTTGTGATTTTTGAATTTCTCAAAAAACCAGGGATGTTACAGACTACCACTCTTAAAAGAAATCTCGTCCCGAGATTTGGGAAGGCTAGAAAGAAATATAAGTTTGGGTTACTTGGATTTCATTGCAATTGGGTGGCTACCACCCTTAAAAGAAATTATGCGGGTATACTAATATCTAGAGTATAACTTTCCTCACATTTAAATATGTAAGAACTACTGTGTTTAGTGTGCTAGTCCCTGGACCAATTGCTAGCACCACAATTAAAAATGAAATATCATGCAAATGCGTCAAAATTCTATTACATCGCATGATCCAGTCTTTACAAAAATAGCTTTACAACTTGCATAGTCTCAGAAGACTAGCAGGAAACAGAAATACATCGGAAAACATAGAACGCCATTGAGCCTCATCTTCTTCATGTGCCACAAGCAAAACATGTTGGCGATAGACTCGAGATCCTAAACGAAACCTCACTCGTCTTCAAAATCATCTGCAGGATGGAATATGCAGCCACAAGGGGTCAATACAATTTAATGTATTGGCAAGTAACACTATGGTAGATATAAATGGCAAGACTAATACTACATGCTTATTTGGCTGAGTGGAGTTTTGGCTAAGTTTGCATAAAGCTAGTTTTCTCCTATCTTTTTTTTCATAAAACATTTTCATCTATAAAAGGTATCACTCATAGAAACCAGTGAACCAAAATTAAATTAAAGAGTACCACTGATAGAGACCAGGGTAAATCTCCCTCCCATGTTTCACCCATCAAAATTTTATGATGAAGTTGGCATGATGAGATTCTTCCGTATTCCTTGTCCAGCTGCTCAAATTGTCCATGTCCGGGGACACGGCTAAGATCTTAGTTTGTTACTCTACAGAGTTTGTGCACTTTCACCTTCAGACTCAAATCAACCCAAACATCCTATACACCCTGAGTGCATTAAGGAAAGAAGAAGATTGAGACGAGATCTTTCAGAAGAAATTCCACCACCGTCCGGCTTGACCCGTTCCAACCTACACCCCCTACATATTCTTGTAAAGCACTCGTGAGTTCATTCAACTTAGTTGATCAATACAGATCCCATATGACTAAAGGCTGCACGGGAAGCTACTAAACTTAGAAGGACTTAGTAATTTCTTTGTTCCTGGGTGGCCATCCGCAAGTGACAACCTCAAGTGGAATAACCCTTAGACAAGGGCCCTGAGGCAACACTCAACATAAACCAGTCTTTCCAATTCCACCCATGCGGTTATACTTAAAATTTTCCCTCAACAACTAGTAAAACAAGTGGTAACATTGCATAGCATCTACTAATTTCTAAGGCTATAAAATAAGAAGGATATAACAGATGGCTACACACTAGTAGGATAATAGCATTGCATAAATAACTTAGGAAAATTTCCTATCAATGCATACTACTCAAAAATAAACTAATGCATATATAAAATAAGGGTTAGTTGATGATGTGTTACTTGACTTTGAAGTTGGTGAAGAACAATCACATTCTCTTCACAAAATAGAACGTTCTCTCCTTACAATCTAAACAACACAAGTAAACAACAATAAACAAACAATCACAAGCAAAAAGAAGTATAACAATCAACAAACTTAACACAACAATTTATTATACAAAGGAATTATTTTGTTTGGGTTCATTGTATAGAAAATGGCTAAGGATTGTGTCTTGACGAGTCCAAACTTATTGACCAAAAGTTTCACTAAGGATTATCACCTTTACTCTAATATGCAAAAGGAAAACTTGTTATTTTAATACACAAAGAGAACTAAGAAATTTTTTTTAGTGTTTTTCCGTTTGTGACTAACGTTGATCTTTGATCAATAAGATCACACAAAGGTGTTAGGATACTCTATTTCTGTCTTGAGTTTCTTCTAGTTTTTATTTTGCCTCCTTGAGTTTCTTATGAAGTCTAAGTCCTTTTGCATGTACTTTGAAGGCCTTTCTTGTAGTCTTCCTTGTTGAGTAGAAGAAATCATCTGAAGCACCTATCTAGTACTTAGAGACTTAGTAGTATTGAATAATAGAGGTAGTAGGTATTGTTAGAGTTCCTTGAGAAAGGACTTGTAAAATATTCTCTTCTTCTTCATTTTCTGGGAGATTACTCTTCTGGAGTTGGCTCCTTGCTCCTTGTTGAAGTTGTTCTTCTTGATCAAAGGGGTCCTTTTTTAAGTATTGGTCAAAACTCTCATCTCTCTTGGGAAAATAAATTCTTTTTCTTGCGCAAAACACTAATCATCTTGAACATAAATTCTAAGTATTGGAAAACAAATTCTAAGTCTTCACATCACTGGTCTTGAAAATCTCCAGGCTCCTTTGTAGCTTCCTCCTTCTGTGTGATGCCTCCATTGCTTCTTGTAGGACTTGATTATTTTAGCAAAAACTAAGGGATGGTATTTATCTAACTTAGCCACCACAACGTGTAAGGGAAAAGAAAGGAAAAAAGGGAGAAGGACTTAGAGAAAAAGGGAGGTTAGTCTTCATGTAGTTCCTCTTGTTTTCTTCTAAGTGCTCCTTCTTGGAAATGCTTCTGAAGTTTGTCTTCTTGGCTAAGTACTTCTTTGGCCTTCTAGCTTCATGTTGAAATTCTTGAGATGGCTAAGTCCTTCCTTGGCATCATGTTGAAAATCCCAAGTTGGCAAATGGGGCACCCTCATTGCACTTCATGAATTTTTTGTTAGGAATTTAGGCAATTTACAGATTAAATTAATCCAAGTATAAATCATGAGCATGACGTAAACATACTGATAATTTACCATGTTCCTGCATACTAGATTGATAGTAGATACATCTACGCAAACTACTAGTATTGCAGACATAGAAATAATAAGAACATGGATAAACGTGTTATACCCTGCGGTCGGCCAATTGGCAGTAGCCGTAGCAGAGGCGGCAGCCGCGGGGGCAGCTGCAGCAGCGGTGGCGGCCTCGGTGGCAGCAGCAGCAGCTCGTTCGGTTTCGGTGGCCAGGTTGACGATGATGACGATGCGGTAGTAGTAAAAGTAGATGTACGGCAGCGAGCAGTCGTGTAGGAGACGCTCCCCAAAAACCTAATCGCCCCTCTCCCGTACAGGATCTGGAGAGGCGGGGTTTCGGAGGCCTGCTCTCATGACAGGCCGTGTACGCGGTAGACGGGATGGGATCACCGGCGGCAGCAACAGAGAGAGGAACGACAATGGGCGCAGAGCGTATGAGTTGTGTATCTTGTGTCCGCCCTGCGCCCTCAATATATAGGCACGACATGGTAGGAGAACGGTCAGCTCACAAATTAAATTGGCGTTTACTACAGCCGTTCTCACGTAATCAATGCGCTGTTTCACTGCGCGCGGTTACCACGTGCTCAATGCGGCGTTTTACTGCGCGCGGCTGTTACCAAAATAAATGTGAGGCAATAGACAGCAATCAATATGACATCTCATATTATTGGCGTGTCTGTTCACTCTCCGTTTCCGACTGCCAAAATAACGGCATCGGCTCGGCTCATTCCCTCAACCCGCGGTGTGTCGTGACGTGTCGTGACGAGGCGAGGCGGGCGGCGGAGGAGGAGGAGCGTGCGTGTGGAACACCTCCACAACTCCTCTCTCTTCATACCAACTCACACTAGTGGGGAGAGAGCTCACCTTATAAACTGGTGCAAAACTCTCCCAACTAGCAATATGGGACTAAACTCCCACCATTTGATATGGCAGCATGGGCCTTGGCGATTAAATAGAAATTGCCTAATGGGCTAAAAGCACATCCCAAATTTCAGCAATCCCCCACCAGATCCCAAAGACCCAAGGTGTTGTCCTCTGTTCCAATCACTGTTTTTATATACCGGAATTTTCAGTGGAGACCCGTAGTAAGGTTGAACATCCACCTAAAACAAATAGCTACACTACAGCACAACTGAACAATGGACTATGCCTTGAACTGTCAGTTTGGCGTAAAATAGTTTCACTAAATGTCTTGCCAGTACTAGGCTGCCGAAGGCTGACCCCTCGGGTGGAGCATATTAGTCACACTCCTGGCCTATTCATGAACTTATTAAAGATCACCCAATCTCATAGACTATGACCAGCAGTCAGGTTCATATAGGTGTGTTCCTCCAAAGATCGCTCTGTAGGATAGCATCTTGCTTATACAAGCCTTGGAACACAATAAGACAAAAGTCAACCTGCCATACAGTTTTTGAGAGTGCTGCATCTCCAATGGAATGGGTTAGTAAAAATTACTCTCCTTAGTTAACCACTAGGTTGTTTCCCCAGGTCCCACTTCACGGGATCTCCGATCACATAGGTTGGGTTACTGCCATGGCAACTCATGTGGGTCTCATACCCATCTCCCTTGATGCACTTTCTATCACAACACGTGATAGCCCTTTAGTAAAGAGATCTGCCAGATTCTTAGCCGACTGGATATAATCCACCGCTATCACTCCGGAGTTTCTTAAATGTCTTACAGCTTTTAATCTCATTTTTATGTGCTTTGTGGACTGTGCATTGTCCTTTGAACTCTTCACCTTGACAATTACTGTTTGATTGTCACAGTTCATAAGGATAGTCGGTACTGGCTTTTCAACCACAGGCAAGTCCATCAAAATATCTCGAAGCCATCCTGCTTCGACACTAGATGTGTCTAATGTTGTTAATTCTGCTTCCATTGTTGATCTCGTTAAGATCGTTTGCTTGCAAGACTTCCAGGAAACAGCACCACCTCCAAGGGTAAACACATACGCCGTTGTGGCTTTCATCTCATCAGCATCAGAGATCCAATTCGCATCACAATACCCTTCAAGTACCAAAGGATATCCACTGTAGTGAAGTCCATGGTTCACGACACCTTTCAGATAGCGCATAATTCTTTCTACAGCATGCCAATGCACATCACCCAGATTGGAAACAAGCCGACTTAGTTTGCACACAGCAAACATGATGTCAGGCCTCGTAGCATTCGCTAGGTACATAAGTGAACCAATTACTTGAGAGTACCTCAGCTGATCCTTAGTTTTGCCTTCGAACTTTCGAATCCGCACACTAGGGTCATATGGTGTTGGAGCAATTTTGCAGTCCGAATATCCAAAACGACTCAAAACCTTCTCAACATAATGGGATTGCAGAAGTGTAATCCCACCCTCATTGTCTCTCAATATCTTGATGTTCAAAATAACATCAGCCACACCAAGATCTTTCATCTCAAAGTTCTGGGATAGAAATGACTTAACCTCATTGATTACTTTGAGGTTGGTCCCAAATATCAATATGTCATCAACATACAAACACAGTATAACTCCTTCGCCCCCACCATGGCGATAGTATACACATTTGTCAGCTTCATTAACAACAAAGACAACAGATGTTAAAGTTGTATTGAACTTCTCATGCCATTGCTTAGGTGCTTGTTTCAGCCCATATAAAGATTTCAGTAACTTGCACACCTTTCCTTCTTGACCATCTATCACAAAGCCATCTGGCTGTTGCATATAGATTTCCTCGTCTAACTCTCCATTTAGGAAAGCCGTCTTAACATCCATCTGATGGACGAGAAGACCATGTGAGGCCGCCAACGAGAGTAATACTCGAATGGTGGCCAGTCTGGCCACAGGTGAATAAGTATCAAAGAAATCTTCATCTTCTTTCTGGGAGTAACCCTTGGCCACAATTCTAGCCTTGTACTTTTCAATCGTACCATCAGGCCTAATCTTCTTTTTGAACACCCACTTACATCCTAATGGTTTACAGCCATAAGGACGTTCAGTGATCTCCCACATTCCATTAGCCATGATGGAATCCATCTTGCTACGGACCGCTTCTCTCCAATAGTCAGCATCTGGAGATGCATAAGCTTCTGAAATAGAAGTGGGAGTATCATCCACAAGGTACACAAGGAAATCATCGCCAAAAGACTTTGCAGTCCTCTGTCTCTTGCCCCTACCAAGGGTTTCCTCGTCATCCTTCTCAGGATTCTCATCATGTGTTTGTTCATAATATTCCATAGGAATGGCAGGCTCAGGAGTCTCCTCTGATTCCTGTCTAGAAGTGATTTCCATATCTCTCATAGGAAAAATATCCTCAAAGAATGTAGCATCTTTAGACTCCAAAATCGTACCGACCTTCACGTCAGGTACCTCAGATTTCACTACTAGAAATCTATAGCCAACGCTATTCTTAGCGTATCCCAAATTAACACAATCCACAGTCTTTGGTCCAAGTTTACGTTTTTTGGGGATCGGCACATTGACTTTCGCCAAACATCCCCAAGTATGTAAGTACGAGAGTGTTGTTTTTCTCTTCTCCCATTGCTCATAGGGAGTGACCCCATTGTCTTTCGTCGGAACTTTATTCAGGACATGACATGATGGCAATATAGCCTCCCCCCACCATGCCTTGGATAAACCCGATGTATCTAACATGGCGTTAACCAAATCTGTTAGAGTGCGGTTTTTCCGTTCGGCAACCCCATTTGACTGAGGTGAATAGGGAGGCTCCTCTCGTGAATAATGCCATGTTCCGCACAGAAAGAGTCAAACTAATTAGAAATACTCTCCAGCACGATCTGACCGGATTCGTTTAATTTTCTTTTCAAGTTGATTCTCAACTTCTGCCTTATAGATTTTAAAGTAGTGTAGAGACTCATCTTTAGTGTTTAACAGATATACATAGCAAAACCTAGTTGAATCATCTATTAACGTCATGAAGTATCTCTTTCCACCTTTAGTCAACACACCATTCATCTCACAGAGATGAGAATGTATGAATTCTAATGATGCCAACTGTCTCTCCTCCGCATCCTTGTGGGGCTTGCAAGGTTGCTTTGCTTGCACACACGAATGGCACTTAGAACCTTTGGCTAAAGTGAAACTTGGAATTAAATTTAATTTTGCTAACCTCGTCATGCAACTGAAACCAACGTGACAAAGACGTGAATGCCAAACTTCTGTTTCATTAACACTCGAATGAATATTGTTCACGACTTTATTACAGAAATCTGCGAGGGAAAAGCGGAACAGACCTCTGCACTCATACCCTTTTCCAACAAACAATCCATATTTCGTTACAACTACTTTATTGGACTCAAAAACCAACTTAAATCCTTCTGTACATAGAATGGAGACACTAACGAGATTCTTCTTGATGGCGGTGACATGCTGCACGTTCTTGATTTGCACGATCCTTCCCGAAGTAAACTTCAGATCGACCGTGCCAACACCAAGTACAGAAGCAGTTGCGCTGTTCCCCATCAATACGGACCCGTTCCTTGTGACCTGATAAGAAGAAAACAATGAGATGTCAGCACACACATGAATGTTTGCACCTGAGTCAATCCACCAATCAGTAGACTGACAAACTGAAAATACAGTAAACAAATTACCATACCCAGATGTCCCCATTCTCATTTTTGCTCACAATCATGTTGACGGCCTTGGAATCTTGTCCTGGCTTCACGTACTTCTTTGGTCACTTCACAGCCCAGTGTTCCAGTGAACCACAAGTGAAGCGGCCATCTTTCTTCTTATCCTTCTTGAAGGTCTTCTTAGCCTTCTTCTTGAAGTCGGTATTCTGCTGAACACCAGTCCTCGCCTTGTTCTTGTGGGAGTTGTAGTTCTTCTGTACCATATTGGCTGCAGAAGTCCCTTCGTTCCCTTTTCCATGTGAGTTCTTTGCCCTCGAATTCTGCCCAACACTCAGATGGCCGATGACATCCTCTACTGAGAATTCACGCCTCTGATATTTCAGAGTAGTGGCAAAGTTCCTCCAGGAATTAGGCAGCTTGGTGATTATGCATCCCGCGGCATACTTGCCTGGTAGCACGCACTTGAGAATTTCAAGCTCCTTAGCGATGCACTGTATCTCATGAGCCTTCTCCAATACAGAACGGTTTTCGACCATTCTGTAGTCATGGAACAGCTCTATACTGTACATCTCGCTGCCAGCATCGGTTGCACCGAATTTGGATTCGAGCGCCTCCCACAAGTCCTTGGCAACCCGCATATGTAAATATGTGTCAACAAACTTATTTCCGATCACACTTAGAACGCATCCAACAAAGACGACGGTGGCATCCCTAAACGCATTCTCCTGTTCAGGAATAATCGTTCCCGTGGGAGTGACACCGGCGACCCAGAACACGTTCATAGCCGTGAGCCATAAGATTGTTTTGGTCTGCCAACGCTTAAAGTACGTCCCCGTAAACGGGTCCGGTTTCAGTGCAGTAGCAAAACCATGAATCGAAACTTGCCTACACATATTAGGTTTTTGGATTGTTAGGAATTTAGGCAATTTACAGATTAAATTAATCCGAGTATAAATCATGAGAATGACGTAAACATACTGATAATTTACCATGTTCCTGCATACTAGATTGATAGTAGATACATCTACGCAAACTACTAGTATTGCAGACATAGAAATAATAAGAACAGGGATAAACGTGTTATACCCTGCGTTCAGCCAGTTGGCAGTAGCCATAGCAGAGGCGGCAGCCGCGGCGGCTGCAGCAACGGTGGCAGGCCTCAGAAGCAGTGGCGGCCTCGGTGGCAGCAGTGGCAGCAGCAGCAGCTCGTTCGGCTTCGGTGGCCATGTTGACGATGAGGACGATGCGGTAGTAGTCGAAGTAGATGTACGGCAGCGAGCAGTCGCGTAGGAGACGCTCCCCAAAAACCTAATTGCCCCTCTCCCGTACAGGATCTGGAGAGGCGGGGTTTCGGAGGGCTGCTCTCCTGTCGGCCGTGTACGCGGTAGACGGGATGGGATCACCGGCGGCAGCAACAGAGAGAGGAACGACAATGGCCGCAGAGCGTACGAGTTGTGTATCTTGTGTCCGTCCTGCGCACTCAATATATAGGCACGGCCGGGTAGTAGAATGGTCAGCTCACAAATTAAATTGGCGTTTACTACAGCTGTTACCACGTAATCAATGCGTCGTTTTACTGCGCGCGGTTACCACGTGATCAATGCGGCGTTTTACTGCGCGAGGCTGTTACCAAAATAAATATGACGCAATAGACAGCAATCAATATGACGTCTCATATTATTGGCGTGTCTGTTGACTCTCCATTTCGACTGCCAAAATAAAGGCATCGGCTCGGCTCATTCCCGCAACCCGCGGCGCGTCATGACTTGTCGTGACGAGGCGAGGCGTGGCGAGGCGGGCGGCGGAGGAGGAGGAGCGCGCGTGTCCTCTCTCTTCATACCAACTCACACTAGTGGGGAGAGAGCTCACATTATAAACTGGTGCAAAACTCTCCCAACTAGCAATATGGGACTAAACTCCCACCATTTGCTATGGCAGCATGGGGCTTAGGGATTAAATAGAAATTGTCTAACAGGCTAAAAGCCCATCCCAAATTTCAGCATTTTTCACGAGACCAAACTTAGTGTTTTTCAACTAGGAGGGTCAACTAGGAATAATAACATAGAAATATTATAAGTGCTTTGGTTTTGGTTTCTCTGGTCTAAGGTTAGTCCTTAGCACAAATTTCCTAGAGAAAACATATTGAAAATAATTACAGAAAATAAACAAGTCAGAAATAGTCACATGAGCATATAACAACCAAAACAATTTTAACTTAGCCAAAAATTATTTTGGGTGCAAGGGATTGTTAGCACACATAAATCTCCAAAAAATATTTTATTTGCAAAAAATTGGATTTACAGAATTTAATCTATGCCAAAAATCACCAAACAAGCATATTTGAATTTGAACAAATTTAAGTTAGTCAAATTTAAATTTGAACAGTGCTAAAAGATTCTACATGTTATGTTGATTTCAAAAAGTCAAAGTTTGCTTAATTTGGATCTACGGTTAAAAAGTTATGATGATTCTAAGTGGTAGGGGTGTTTCTGCAAAAGTTACAATTTTAATTCTATTTACGAAACATTATCCAGAAGGCACGGCCTTGTGGCGTGCGATGATTGGGCAGGATTGCTGACTTGGACGCTGGCGTGGCATGCTGACTGGGCAGTGACGTGGATAAGTCAAACAGATCTGGACCACAGGATCTGGATCTAACGGTTGGTGTGTCATACTGATCTGTTTCTAATCTGGAGTGTCCATGGATGATCTAACGGCTAGGATGCAGAGGAGAGCTCACCGGGCTCGGGTTGGCCGGAGTATGGCGGGACGGTGGTGCTACCTGCCAGAGTCGATGGCACTGGCTATTCAGACATCCTCCGACTCAACGGAGATGAAGAAGACGCGCGTCGTCGGATGGCGAAGAGTATGGTGTTGACAGCGGCCTCCGGCGATGCTCCAAATGGCGGCGCCGTGCAGAATTCGTGGTGGCGTCGGGTCATGGACTCCAGCGAGCTCGAGGAGGACGGTGCACTGTACCAAAAAACCGAGATCGGCGACTAAAAGACGCGCGAGGAGAAGGGGAACTGGATGGGCTAGGGATAGGTGGTGGAGACTCACGCTCCACGCACGAATAAGCGAAATACTGCGATGGATGAGATCTATTCCGGCGAGAGATTTTGCAGCATCCTGCCGGTGTCGTCGTGTAAAAACAGAGGGGAAAGATAGGGGACGTCGTGGCCTACTTATAGGGACATAGGGAAGGGATATATCCCGTTTAATTTGCGAGAAATTCGGGATTGGATTCGATCCCCGTTTGGAGTCCGTTTCTTGCACGGGAGGAAGAAAACGCTCTGATGTCATCACTGACGTCACTCTTGGGCCCACCGCTCAGAGAGATAGAGAGGGATTGGGTGCTCCGGGCTGTTTATGGGCTGTTGCGGCATGTTGTGTGTTGCCCGCGCTATGGTTAGGTTATGGGCCTACGGCTGTTGGCAGCTGCGCGCGCGAGAGAGATATGGAGAGGGACGAGAGTGGATTGGGCCTGCGCTGGCTTTTCTCTTACTTTTTTTGTCTTTGATTTCTTTTCCTTGCGTTTCTCGCTTTCAATATTTACTCGTTCCAGCGTGCTTGCAGACATTGACGGTGATGTTGCAGCAAGGTTGGATACGAGGTGGAAGATCTAGACAGGCGAGCACGGCGGCGAGGTTGGTGACAAGGTGGCTGACAGGCGAGGTTGGTGACGAGGTGGCTGACAGGCGAGCACGGCGGCGAGGTGGAAGATAACATACGGAGAGGTTAGAGACGATGTGGCAGAAAGGCGAGCACAACGGCGAGGTGGCAGATCTGGACGACGACAAGGACGGTGATGTGGCAGATTTGGAAGGGCGATCTCGATGGTGACGACGGAATTCTAGCAAGAGAGCTATACGGCAAGGTGTGACACCGGGAAGGAGAGCTGGACGGCGAGGTAGAATAGAAGATCTAGTTTAGGAGGACGAGGGGGAGGGGATTTTTTGAAATAGTGACTTGTATTTCCGCTAGGTCCGAGGCCAGAGGGGATAAGGTAGGGTTTTGGAACGATTACGGAAATGCGCTCCGGGCTAAAGGTTGCCAGTTGTGGTGATATAATAAAAACAATAATGGGTTGGTTGGTAACGTAATAACTTTGAATAAAGAGAAATCCTCCGTTGCCAGCTGAAAAGTTTAGGTGAACGGAAAATATTGCGGCTGAATTTTATCTGTTTGAGCAAGCATCACGGGGCCGGTTGTTTCCCGTACATACTATCATTGTGCGTAAGCAATCCTCAAAAAAAAGTATAGGAACCACATAACACTGATCACGGAAGCTTCAGAGGACGACGAACGGGGCTCTCACGTGGTGCCTTCCTGACATCGGCCCAAACCAGGGCACCAAAAGCCGGCTCGCCGAGTCGCCGGTGGTGTGCGTGGTGATCCGGATGATCACCTCGAAACTGGCCTCCTGCCCCGCACCGCCAAAGTTCATCATACGCGGCATCACCGACACACTGACGATGCTTGGCGAGGAACACGACACGACGTAGGTTGCCGGGACTGCCCCGAGGCTGTCACCGTCCTCCTGAAGCGCCTTTCGTCGGAGATGGCATTGGCGCCAAAGTTAGCAATGAATGACGGGTAGTTCACATCGCTTGACCCGGTCAGGTTGGGGGAGAGGAGACTCTAATTTTATTTTCTATACCTTGTAAAAAAAATAGTTGGTGGGTTCTTCTAAAAAAAATTGGGGGGGGAGTGGCCCTCTGGTCATGACGGTCAGCCGTTCTACAGGGAGATCTCACTGAACTGAAGCCTCCAACGCAGCACTCCAATGTAGGGGTAGTAGATGTGTTTTACAAGAGATTTTCGGGTTGTGGTGATGTAATAGAAACAATAATGGGTTTGTTGGTAACGTAACAACTTTGAAAAAGGATAAATCCTCCGTTGCCAGGTGAAAAGTTTAGGCGAATGAAAAATATTGCGGCTGAATTTATCTGTTTGGGAAAGCATCGTGGGCCGGTTGTGTCCCGTACATACTATCATTGTGCGTAAGCAATTCTAAAAAAACAAAGTATAGGAACCACATAACACTGATCACAGAAGCTTCAGAGGACGACGACCGGGGCTCTCACATGGTGCATGTCGCTGACATCGGCGCAAACCAGGGAACCAAAGGCCGGCTTGCCAGTGGTGGGCACAGTGAGCCGGATGATCACCTCGAAACTGGCCTCCTGCCTGGCGCCGCCAAAGTTCATCGTACGCGGCATCACCGACACAGTAAAGATGCTTGGCGAGGACCACGACATGACGTAGGTTGCCGCTCCTGCCCCGACGCATGTCACAGTCCTCCTGGAGCGCCTTTCGTCGTAGGTGGCGTTGGTGCCAAAGTTGGCAATGAATGACGGATAGTTCACGTCGCTTGACCCGGTCAGTTTGGGGGAGGGGAGACTCTAATTTTCTTTTCTTAACCTTATAAAAAATATAGTTGGTTGGTTCTTCCAAAAAGAAAATGGTGGGGGGGGGGCAATGGCCCCCTGGTTACGACGGTCAGCCGTTCAAGAGGGAGATCTCACTGAACTGGAGCCTCCGACGTAGCACTCCAATGTAGGGGTAGTAGATGTGTTTTACAAGAGATTTTCAGTTTGTGGTGATGTAATCAAAACAATAATAGGTTGGTTCGTAACGTAACAATTTTGAAAAAAAAGATAAATCCTCCGTTGTCAGGTGAAAAGCTTAGGAAGACTGAAAATATTGCCGTTGAATTTTATCTTTTTGGGCAAGCGTCGCGGACTAGTTGTTTCCCGTACATACTATCATTGTGTGTAAGCAATTCTCAAAAAAAAAAGTAAAGGAACCACATAACACCGATCAGAGAAGCTTCAGAGGACAACGAACGTGGCTCTCGCGTGGTGCCTACCGCTTACATCGGCCCAAACTAGGGCACCAAAGGTCGGCTTGCCGGTGGTGGGCGCGGTGAGCCGGATGATCACCTCGAAACTGGCCTCCTGCCCCGCACCGCCAAAGTTCATCGTACGCGGCATCACTGACACGCTGACGATGCTTGGCGAGGACCACGACACGACGTATATTGTTGGGACTGCCCCGCCGCATGTCACCGTCCTTCTAAAGTGCCTTTCGTCGGATGTGGCGTTGGCGCCCAAGTTTGCAATGAATGATGGGTAGTTCACGTCGCTTTACACGGTCAGGTTGGGGGGAGACTCTAATTTTCTTTTCTAAGACTTGTAAAAAATATAGTTGGTGGGCTCTTCCAAAAAACTGGGGGAGGGGGCAGTGGCCCCCGGTCACGACGGCCAGCCGTCCAAGAGGGAGATCTCACTGAACTGAAGTCTCCGACATAGCATTCCAAATGTAGAGGGTAGTAGATGTGTTTTACAAGAGATTTTTAGTTTGTGGTGATGTAATAAAAATAATAATGAGTTGGTTGGTAACATAACAACTTGGAAAAAAGAGAAATCCTTCATTGCCAGGTGAAAAGTTTGGGCGAACTGAAAATATTGCGGGTTAATTTTATCTCTTTAGGCAAGCATCGCGGGCCGTTTGTTTCCCATACATACTATCATTGTGGGTAAGAAATTCTCAAAAAAAGAATTGTGTGTAGCAGTATTCAATACATTTCTAAAAAAAGAAAAAAAAAGTCTCCTTCTTGGGGAAATGTTTTTTGACTTTTGTACGGATAAGGATTATGACGTGCCATAGTTGAGATGGCAAGAATGTGCTCAATAAGGGCCTCAGTGGAAAGATCAGCTGAATAACAGATTGTAGCGCTTGACTATATTGATCAGTTAGATCGGATACATATACAGAGAGAGCGAGAGAGAGACGTGGGCAGAGAACACTCCGCACGTCTTGCTACTGATCCGATGGATCAGGTCCTAGCCTAAACAGTAGATGGAGGTTACAAGGGATTACAACGGTACAGACTTCGTACGTTACAGGACATATACACATATATTCAACACCCCCACACCCCCTCCTCCCCCGCGCGCAGTCGGAACTACGCTTTAGAGACGATGTTCAGACAGGAAAGGAAGTCTTGAAACATAGTCGTTGGTAATCCCTTTGTGAAGATGTCAGCGAAGTGACTGCTGGTTGGCACATGAAGTACCCGAGCTTCCCCAAGAGCAACGCGATCTCGGATGAAATGTAGGTCAATCTCCACATGTTTAGTCCTTTGGTACCGCACCGGGTTAGAGGACATATACATGGCACTAATATTATCGCAATATACCACAGTTGCCTTTGTTGGGGAATGATTAAGCTCCTGAAGTAGTTGTCTCAACCAGCAAGACTCAGCAATACAATTTGCAACCACGCGGTACGCGACTTCAGCGCTAGAGCGGGAAACGGTTTGCTGCCTCCGAGATGACCATGAGACCAAATTGTCACCGAGGAACACACAAAAACCCGAGGTGGATTTTCTAGTGTCGGGGCAGCCCTCCCAATCAGCATCAAAATAGGCAATGAGATCCAAAGAGGAGGTCTTGTACATCTGCAAACCATAGTGAGATGTGCCTTTGACATACTGCAATATTCTCTTGATCAAGTTGTAATGAGGCTCCCGTGGATCGTGCACGAATAAGCACACTTGTTGGACTGCATAAGAGATATCCGGACGTGTGAGGGTGAGATATTGTAGAGCACCGGCAAGACTCCTATACAAGCTCGGGTCTGAAAATTTAGGGCCATATTGTGAGGAGATTATAGAACGTGTGTCAATGGGAGTGTCAATGGGATTGCACTGAAGCATGTGAGCTCTCTCCGAAATCTCTAATGCATATTGTTGCTGGGAGAGAAACAACCCATCACATGTACGATGAACATTGATGCCATGGAAATGGTGGATGTCGCCTAAGTCACTCATGGAGAACTCATGCTTAACGACTTAAGAGATGTGATGATGGAGTGAAGTAGTGTGGTGGTGTTTGCGGTGAGTGATATCATCTACATATAGCAGGAGATATGCAAGAGAGAAAACTCCCTTGAGAATGAACAAAGAGGGGTCACTCTTAGAGGCAGAAAAGCCAATGGATGTGATAAAGGTATTGAAGCGTTGAAACCAAGTGTGAGGAGCTTGCTTGAGCCCGTAGAGTGACTTATACAGGCAACACACATGTGAGGGATAAACAGAGTCAATAAAGCCGGTGGGTTGCTCACAATATACCGTTTCACGAAGATGGACATGAAGGAAGGCATTCTTGACATCCAACTAATGAACGGTCCATGACTACACGGTAGCAAGACTAAGAATAACCCGAATAGTCGTGGGCTTCACTATAGGAATGAAAGTCTCACCATAATCCAGACCGTGCTGCTGCGTGAATCCACGGATGACACAACGAGCCTTGTACCGAGCGAGAGAGCCATCTGGATGAAACTTCTGCCGGAAAATCCATTTGCCAGTCACCACGTTCACACTTGCAGGACGAGAAACTAGAGACCACGTGTCATTCCGCATTAGGGCATTATATCCATCAAGCATAGCAGTGTGCCAGTTAGAGTCTTTGAGGGCAGAACGGTAGTTAGAAGAAAGAGGAGAAATGTAGTTAGCATTTGCGAGTAAGGAGAAATTTTGTTTGGGCATGGAATATCCTGATTTGGCTCTAGTGGTCATGTAGTGTGGGTTTTGGGGTACATCTACTGGAATAGCTCTGGGTGGCAGAGGTGGCGCTGGCGGATTGGGTGACACGGTGTGGATGGACAGAGGAGACAACGAGCTGGGTGAGGTGGATGTTGTCAGTGGAGAAAGGGAGCAATGTGATTGGCTGGAGGGGTTGTCCAGCTGTGGCGAGTCAGGCTAGGGTGGTCCGCTGCATGGCACGGCATGCAAGGGTGGGTCGGTCGGGGAAGCAGGATGAGTTGGCGGCGCGGGAGTGGTGGAGCGGTACGAGGTCAATGCGGCGCGTGATCCAGTGGGGATTCGGGAGGCAGGTGGGATCTGGGGCGGATTTTCTGTGCTGGAGCTGCTGCAGCCATCGGGGGAAAATAAGAAAAATTAGATTCATCAAATACAATGTTGCGAGAAATGATTACACGCCCTGTGGCGAGATCTAAGCATCGATATCCTTTATGCTCACAGGGATAGCTAATGAAAACACACCTAGTGGAGCGAGGTGCAAGTTTGTGATCTTTTGTAGCATACAAATTGGGAAAACACAAACATCCAAAAACACGTAGATGGTCGTAGGAAGGATGAACGCCATATAGCAAGTAGTGAGGTGTGGAGAATTGAATGGCACGACAGGGACGCGGGTTTAGGAGAAGGGTGGCGGTGTGAAGTGCTTCTGCCCAAAAGGGAGGAGGAAGAGAGGCTTGTAGTAATAGGGAGCGGAGTCATTAGAAGTGCGAACAAGTCGTTCGGCTTTACCATTTTGGGGAGAAGTGTGAAGACAAGAAAGACGAAAGCAAGTGCCACGTTGAGAGAAGAAATCACGGAGAGCGCTATTGAGAAATTCACCACCATTATCACATTGCAAACACTTAATTGAGGTATTAAATTGGGTGAGCACAAAATTAAAAAAGCGTTGAAGAGGGACACAAGTATCAGATTTATTTCTTAATTGGAATATCCAAGAATAATGCGAGTAATCATCAAGAACTACGAGATAATACTTATAACTAGAAAAACTAACAATCGGAGACGTCCATAAATCACAATGAATAAGTTGGAAAGCAATAGTGGTGTACGAGTTGGACGTGGGATACGACAACCGGGCTTGACGGCCAAGTTGACATGATACACAAATGGGTGAGCTTTGAGGAATGCTAGTGGTATCTTTATTACAGGAATTGAGAAAATCTAGAAGCAAATGTGATATGGTAGCATTGCTAGGATGCTCGAGGCGACGGTTTCATAGGTTGTTGGTGGTGATGGAGAACGCTGCTGAAGAAGGTGTCTTGGAGTCGAAGAATGGATACAGGTTGCCGGAGCTATTGGAGCGAAGAAGAATGGTCTTGGTGGCTAGTTCTTTCACGGAGAAACCAAATGGGTCAAACTCAATGGATACATAATTGTGACGAGTGAACTGACAAACATAAATTGAATTTGTAACTATGGAAGGAGAGACAAGCACATTCTGTAAATGGAAAGGAAGTGAAGAAATTTTGATTGATCCGACAGCAAGTATAGGAAGTTTAGACCCGTTTCCGACAATGATATGTTGAGAATTATGCCGTAAGGAGGAATGAGTTGTGGTCAAGTTACCCATATTGCCGGTGACGTGAGACGAATCTCCGGAGTCCACGATCCACTCAGGCTGCTGCTGGTACGGAGGTGGCGCAGAGGGTTGGTGCTGGTACGGACAAGAATCCCCGCCTGCATGATCTCCACCTGCAGGGCGAATTTCTTCCCGGCGCCATCAAGGAACTGCTGGGTGAGCTCTCGGTCGTCCACGGGGTCGCCAACGTCGGCGAGATCGTCGGCGATCGTCTGAAATTTGCTGGCGTAGGACGCGATGGACATATCCCCGCATGAAGTGGACCAGAACTTCCGGCACAGGTGGGCGGTGCGCTGTGGTCTGGTGGCCGTGGAAGAAACGGTGCAAGCGCGTCCATGTGGTGCATGAGAGCCCGCCAGGCCCTGCCACGAGGCGGTGAAGATCGTCGCTGAGAGTGGCCAAGAGCCCAAGAACCAAAGAGAAATGGTGATGTCGACCTTGCGCCAGGCAGCATTTGGATCGCCTGGGGCGGCCCCCTCCCTGACTTGGTCGAAGTCTTGATACATGGTGAAGAAAAAGATCATGAACTGATGCCACTTGTTGAAGTTGGCACCTGAGAGCGAGACTTTGAAGGTGATGTAGTCAGTTATGCGAATATCATTGATGTCGAGTGGAGAGGGGGCACTGGCAGGGATGTTTAAAACTCGAGATGGGGTCTCGGTGAAGAACAAGGGGAGTTGAGGAGAGGGAGGGTACGGCCTTGGGTCTGGTGCGAGGTTGAAGAGGGGTTGAAGGCTCGGCGTCCAGTGGGCTGAGAGAGGATGGCATGGTTGCAGGAGAGGAGGAAGAAGCGGTGCCGGCTATGGAAGGCTCTGATACCAAAGCCGGATAACAGATTGCAGCGCTTGACTGTATTGATCAGTTAGATCGGATACATATACAGAGAGAGACGTGGGCGGAGAGCACTCCGCACGTCTTGCTACTGATCCGATGGATCAGGTCCTAGCCTAAACAATAGCTGGAGGTTACAAAGGATTACAATGGTACAGACTTCATACGTGACATGACATATACACATCTTTACTATTAAGGTTATAGTGGCGGTGAGGCGGTGTCACACATCTAAGAAATTATGGGACAAATGCCACTCCACTTCTCTCTCCTCGTATACAAACGAGAACTAACTAACACACCGCATGCACTAACAAACAATATCCACTCCACTTTTCTCTCCTTGTATACACACACGAGAACTAACTAACACGCCGCATGCATGCACTAACAATCAATATCTACCTCAACTAACCCAATTATCCATCTAATTTTTAATACTTCTATTAAGAGATTGTCCACTAAAATTAAGCAAGTATTCGTCGCTAGCGTGACTTTGCCCGATCAATTGCGATCGTTTGGTGAGGGCGAGCCCAGTAAATATCCATTGAAGCGCACACGACTTTAATGTGGTGAACTCACGATATAAAGCGCTCGGTAACCAAAAGCAATCGACGATCACTAAAAAAAACCGCTCCACCAGTCCATCCTCTACCTTCAGTAGCTAGCGGAGGCTGAAAAAAGAACCACTCCATGAGTCCATCCTCTAACTTCAGCGGCTAGCGGACGTGCGGGAGTGGCGCTGCGCCCTCGCTAACCAGGTCGAGGTCGAGCAGGTCGTGGTACTCCATCTCCTATCTAATTCGCGCTCCTCCGCTTGCTCCCTATCTCCACCCGCTAGCAGTCAGGGAAAAGCAACGAACAACACGCCACTCCGACATACCCAGCCGACTCATGTGTTGTTACTTGCCTACGTGTTCCAACCTATCTAGGTGATGAAGTGAGTATGACGCTAGCAGCTGGTTAACGCTTACCTGCATGAGTGAGAGCTAAACCATGGCAATACATAAGAAATTTATTTGTATGCCGGCTGGTCGTGGGCCGGTTTCCTGTTCGTTGGCTGTCAACCACGCCGCATCCTCGCCAACCCCATCCATGTCGCCACGCCACGCATAGTCCAAGAAGTGTAAATGTGTTGTTGTCCAAGGGTCGAAAACCACCTCTCGCCTCGCTGGGGCATCACCCATTCCAAGTCGGGTAGGTACCCGGCAAGACCCCATAGGGAGCGGGACACGTCCCCCACCCCATGTCCGTGGGTATCCCGTCGGGTCTCGCCGCACCATCGGTCCGAGTTCCCGCTGCGGTCATTGTTCGTTCTCGAGCCCTTCAGCCACACCACAATTTCTACAACCGTCTCGCAGTGCCCCTCGCCACGTCTTGGAAGAAGGACGTTGCCCTTCAGACCACAACGCGATACCGGGGACAACACTAACCATCCCCGGCACTCGATGTACCTCATCAGAGTACGGACGACACCACCAGACCATCCCGACACTTGACAGAAGTCTGTCAGTCGGCTTCTACTTGGACAGTAGCACCGACTGTCATCAAGCACCAACCGACTACTTCAACCACACCTCGACAGGCAGCCGATTACATCGCACCGCTCGCAACTTTTCGGGAGTGTGACAAGACCACGACAACCTAGGCATACGACAACACCTATTAATGCAATTGTCATTTTTCCCGTAGCAAAGCACGGGCATTGTGCTAGTATATATATATTCAACAAGATCGGCATAGGAGAGAGTACGAGTGTCTACATATTTTGTTCGCCCTCCACAATCTTAGTATCTTACCTAGTGGTGGAACAGGAGAAACAAACGGGGCGCCAACAGCCAGCGGGCCATTGATCATCCTCGCTGGATCCCGCCACCAGGTGGATTCAGTGCAACTGAATGTCGATGCGTCAGCAAAGAGAGATGGCACTGCTGGCGACATATGCACATCTCCTACAGGAGAGTTCTTGGGTGCGTCCACGGTGACCTTCAACCCTATGGAAGCTTTCATTAAATTAGTTGAGTGGTAATGTCCATTGCTAGAGCCTGATGAATACAGGCAAATCCATATTTGAATTTGAGAAAAGAGTACAAACAGGGAGTTCACCAGCCGCAACCATTTTGTTTCGTCCAGCGAACTGATTAACTGAAACAGAGGGTAGCAGTCAGGCAGCGAGAATCTCTCCCGAAAACGTTACCATTGCCGTATGTATCCATACGAGGCTTAAAGTGGGAGTGGGAGGGAATAGCATTCTGGTTCTTGGACAAAGCTGAGCGTTTCTGGGTTCGATCGATCATATCATATCGTTGGTTCAACAGGACAGCGACTGTGTACCTGCTGCAGTTTGTTACTGAAGGGGAACCACCTGGGTGCTATTTTGCACTGCAATTTTCGATCGGCCATTTCTATTCCATACCTATTTTTATATAAATCCAGAGTAGAAAAATCCTCACCAACTTTTTAAAAATATCTCCTATATATACACATTTATCATACTGGCAACAACATTGACCACATAGCTGCTTCCTGACTTGCAAATCTCCATGGCCATGGGAACTGATCTGACTACACACACACCATATGATTTCACCTCCTTTAACCACATCAATGGATCATGTATAAGCGTCTAATTTCCTAGAAGAGTGTCTGAATTCCAAGGTCTCAGTATGTAGCAAGAATTCTTATGCGTCTCAACTTCTTTTCATTGCTGAGAGCTGTCAGCAAACGGCAAAACGTGTAAGAGGTCAATATATCAAGCTATGGAAGAGATGTCCACTCTCGAGTGCTTTCACGGCAGATCTATGCGCTTTCTTGTGCCACTTCAGAAGGTTGTAAGATTGCATCACTGACCAGCGAGCTCGGTTTGCCATCTGTTAATCAACCGCCAAATATTAATGGACTATATTTTGGTTTGTTAAGATGCAGATAAGATATACACGAGAAAAAGATGGACCTGTGCAACAGAAAGCGGAGGGTTCAGCAGAATACACAAACTCCTGAATAAATTCTCATCATTTTGTCCTCCTTCTGCCTCCCATATACAAGTGTTTCTGCGGCGATTCCAGGAAATAGAATCATGCACTACCTGCAATTAAGATCTTGCTTGAGAAAGAAAAACAAGTAGAAATGCTGTCCAAGAACTCCAAGTGACAACATCAAAACATATTGCCTAGTTACACACCTGTCAAATGCTGTACTAGACAGATGACCGTCACCAAGTTCTTTCTCCATTTTTTCATCCCAGAACTGTGTACCTGCCTGCAGAAATATGAGATAGCACATCCTTGTGATCTCTATGAAAAGCATATCTCAGATCCTTAAGGAAATTTTTGATCATATTGTGCCACAATCTGTACAATGCAAAACAAGGAAGTCTAATGCTATACTATTGCAAGCCCCGGCGACCCTGGGCAGGCTTGGCCCTTAAGAAACAGTGATGACTAATGTTTGGGCGAGCATTCACTGCCGTAGCCACTGTTAGGCTTTGCTCAGGCCCTAGAGACCGGGTAGGCGGGTAGCTCAGTCACTTCTTACATTATTACAGAACATATTTCTGAAATCTTGGTTATTATTGTACCTACTAGTTCGGTGAGGTGTATAAGCTTTCTAGATTTGCAAAGACTTCTAGAACTGCAAGTAAATCCTATTTCATAACAAAATACTTCTGCTTTCTTTGTTAATATGGTATGAAGGAAAATGAGCAGATTGAACTCACTTACACCACTTGCTAGCAACGGCAGTAGCACAGTTGAGACTTGCAAGTAAATTTAACTAAAAAATTGGTCTGATGATTAACAAGAGAAACTACACTATTTCATCGGATAATAGACACACCAAGCACAACAAATATATAATATAGCATGAAAATAAGTAACAAGTCTACCTGGCCTTGAATGCCCATTCGCAATGCCACAAATGGATCCAGGATAACTCCCCGTATGGGGCAACCCATTAGATAAGCTAGACACATGTTCATGGACATAACATAAGTTAGGGTGCCAAACTAATCTCCGAAGTCAGATGTTATACAAATTGGAGAATACAAAACTCATAAGTAAAAGCTACCATCCAAAAGTTGCATCAATTACAGGAACTTAAGTCGATAAAAATGTGGGTGAAATTGAAGGAAAGAAATATCAGTAAGAAGATGGCCTGCTTCATGTACAAGGATTCTGCGCTTGTATGGAGGCCAGAAACATGAGATTTGAGCAACACGAGTCCCACCAAGAAAAAGTGCATCTGCAGTTGCTAACCCCAATATGGCAGCCAAGTTAGGCCGTACATCAATTCCTTGAGTCAGTAGAAAAGATACACCTCCAAACAATGTAACCAGAACATAAGGAGAATTTCGTGAGAGACCCCACTTCTTTGGTGCAAGCTTTGCAGCTGAAAAAAAAAGTAATGCACGAAGATATGAGCTACAGAAGAAAGATAAGCCCCCTTAATTGTTGTATCAGCCTATTGCATACATACATTGCGAAGGAAAGGAGTAATGCAGCATGAGATTAAGAAAAAGCATGTGAAGATCTACTTCAATTTTTGAATAAGGAGCAATATTGATGGAAGAGATGGAGTATTGCCTCAATTCTCACCTTCCAGGCCTGTCATGTCCTTTAAAATTGTCGGTGTAACTTCTCTTGGTCCCTCCAGAACTGCAGCAAAAGGAATGCATATACGCCAAGTTAGTGTGTACAAATATCAATCTGCAAAGGCAGTTTGAATTACACACAATCATTAGCGAATTGTTGTACATAGATAAGCTAAGCTCGAGTTTATGGACATTAGTTCAATATATGACTTTTTTGAGCGAAAACTGTAGGGAGGTCAACAGAAATTCAACAAAGAAACAATTACAAGATGGGGAACGCTACGGCTAATCTAGAAAATCAAGCCATGCCACCGAATTCATCACTTCCAATGCTTTTGCATCCCAAATCCCCAGTTAGCACAAACACTTCCAGACTATTTCGCAGCTTCGCATTTTACAGGTAACTAGCTACTCCATACTAAAATGATGGATGTTACCATGAATCCCCAGTTACCACAAACACTTCGAGACAATTAATGGCGTCCTCGAACTCGCGCCACTCCTTGAGAGAGCCCGCGCGGAGGCGGGCCCGGGGCGTGATGGGCGGGACGGGAAAGGGAGGAAGCGCTTGGAGGAGAGGGTGGCCGACTGGGAGGCGGAGATTGCCGCGGTGGAGGCGAGCGGCGGGGAGCAGGAGGTGGTCGCCATTGGTGCGGCCACGGAGGTGGGTTTCTCTGCTTCCTTGTTGTTGTTGTGGCGTCGTCCACCGCCGGTTGTCAGGCCCGATCGAATGTTTTAGGGTAGGCCTTCAATCTTTTGGCCCATTGCCGCTCTATTTTGCTAAAAAAAATCGTTAAAGAAAAATAACAACAAAGCATTTTGTCCCATGCAACTTAGACTCCCAAGCAAGTAGACTGGATATAAAATCTAATGGTAGCATATGTAAACACAAAAGGTAAAAGAGGGGAAAAAATAAACAAACTACAAATGAGTAAATCAAGATTTCGACACGCCATTAATTTTCATGCAGTTCTATCAAGAGTCAATTATGTAGGTACATTTTTCTCCATTATCGCCACATCTTCTTAGGCTGTGTAGAATACGAATTGTTTCTCGAGAGGAGTTTACAAAAATAAACCAGATTTTTATAAAAAGCATCTTCGTCGTTATGGTTCTGCTCACTCGCTGGCTAAGCCAGCTGCTCTGTATCGTGTTAGTAACATTTGGCTAAGCCATGTGCCTACTGCCAACACAATGTAATTGTTGATTCTCAGAGATAAAAGAGTTGTCACCCCTAAAAAAAGCCCTAATTCCTAAATAAAATTTGGTTTGCACTTCTAAGCGTATCTCTAAACATGTTGCATTGTACATACTCTAATGTCAACTTTTGATCACCCCTATCCCTCATATTATTTCTATTATCTTTTAGAATCTCACTATTAACATATGCTTCTTAATGTCTCTATTGAATATATCCAGATCATTTTAGTTCGTATTGGACAATCTTCTCTTAGATTGGTGCCACCTCTACCCTCTCAACTACTTTGGTGTTCCTAATTTGATCCTATATAGTGCCTTGAAAATCAAACTAGACAATAGAAAAGCAGTTTACTATTTGAAGTAGAACAAGGAGCTAAGGGTCATATCATATCAAAATCGTTGAACGCAAAGTTACTGGAAGAGAGTATGCCGGAGACAAGATGCATCATGTAGTCTTCATTTTCACTCAAATCTTCAATAACGTGACAAGAAGTTATTCGTGGGACCATTCTTCTTCCTTGTAAATGAACCGTAGTGATAAAGAATCTATGCAATGATGTAGAAGGGTAACAAAGAGCTTGACAAGATGAGAAGACTCTATCAACTTGCACAACTAGGTGAGGTTGACCATAACTATGAGCTCATTGCATGAAAAAGACAAACCGCTCTCAGCACAGTACCCTTTGTTATTTTATATTGCGTGGATGAAAAATGTTTTAATTTCACATGTTTTGAGTAATGACCACCCGAATATTCAATTTATACGCTCTTTAGTGGTGAAACTTTATCAAATACCCTGACTCTGTGTTTAGATGTAGGAATAACTGCTTGGAAAGTTGGAGTTGAATTGGACTAGGAATTCTAAATCCAAGATGGAAAGGAAATAGGCTCCAATTCCAATTCTGTTGTTTGGTGGTGCATGGTATTTAAGGTTGAAATCAAAGGGTAGCAAACAATTTCAATTCATGTTTGGATGTACAAAACCATGGAATTTGATATTTTTGAGTTTGGAAAATATAAACTTGTCTACATGTATGAAAATAGTATGTTTATGTTTGAATGTTTGCATATTATTTTTCACACATAATAACATTAAAATATTCTAAATAAGATTAGAACAACAACACGGCATGCAATAACAAAAATATTTTTTGCTAAACTCACCCCAACACGCGTACACATGACAAAGAAAACCAGTTTACACCCACAAGATCAGGCCCACATGGCAATGAATGACGGGTAGTTCACGTCGCTTGACGCGGTCAGGTTTGGGGGGGAGACTCTAATTTTATTTTCTAAACCTTGTAAAAAAATATAGTTGGTGGGTTCTTCCAAAGAAAACTGGTGGGGAGGGGGGCAGTGGCCCCCTGGTCACGACGGTCAGCCGTTCAAGAGGGAGATCTCACTGAACTGAAGCCTCTGACGTAGCACTCCAATGTAGGGGTAGTAGATGTGTTTTGCAAGAGATTTTCAGTTTGTGGTGATGTAATTAAAACAATAATGGGCTGGTTGGTAACGTAACAACTTTGAAAAAAGGAGAAATCCTCCGTTGCGAGGTGAAAAGTTTAGACGAACTGAAAATATTGTGGCTGAATTTTATTTATTTGGGCAAGCATCGCGGGCCGGTTGTTTCCCGTACATACTATCATTGTGCGTAAGCAATTATCCAAAAAAAAAGTATAGGAACCACATAACACTTATCACAAAAGCTTCAGAGGACGACGAACGAGGCACTCACGCGATGCCTGCCGCTGACATCGGCCCAAACCAGGACACCAAAGGCCGGCTCGCCGGTAGTAGGCGCGATGAGCCGAATGATCACCTCGAAACTGGCCTCCTGCCCCGTGCCGCCAAAGTTCATCGAGCGCGGCATCACCGACACACTGACGATGCTTGGCGAGGACCACGACACGACGTAGGTTGTCGGGACTGCCCTGACGCATGTCACTGTCCTCCTGAAGCGCCTTTCGTCGGAGGTGGCGTTGGCGCCGAAGTTGGCAAGGAATGACGGGTAGTTCACGTTGGTTGACGCGGTCAGGTTGGGGGGGGGGCTCTAATTTTCTTTTCTAAACCTTGTAAAAAATATAGTTGGTGGGTTCTTCCAAAAGACTGGGGGGCAGTGGCCCCCTGGTCACGATGGCCAGCCGTAGAGGGAGATCTCACTGAACTTCAAATGTAGGGGTAATAGATGTGTTTTACAAGAGATTTTCAGTTTCTGGTGATGTAATCAAAACAATAATGGGTTGGTTGGTAATATAACAACTTTGAGAAAAGAGAAATCCTCTGTTGTTGCCAGGTGAAAAGTTTGGGCTAACCGAAAATATTGCAGCTGAATTTTATCTGTTTGGGCAAGCATCGCGGGCCGGTTGTTTCCCGTGTATACTATCATTATGCGTAAGCAGTATATACTATCATTATGCGTAAGCAATTCTCAAAAAAAATATGCGAGTACCAGTATTCAATACATTTCTAAAAAAAACAAAAAAAAAACAGTCTCCTACTTGGGAAATGTTTTTGACTTTTTGAACGGACAATGATTATGACGTGCCATAGTAGAGATGGCAAGAACGTGCTCAATCAAGGCCTCGGTGGATTACGAGTGTCTCCATATTTTGTTCGTCCTCCACGATCTTACCTAGTGGTGGAACAGGAGAAACAAACGGGGCGCCAACAGCCAGCGGGCCATTGATCATCGTCGCTGGATCCCGCCACCAGGTGGATTCAGTGCAACTGAATGTGGATGCGTCAGCAAAGATAGATGGTACTGCTGGCGCCATATGCACATCTCCTATAGGAGAGTTTTTGGGTGCGTCCATGGTGACTTTCAACCCAATAGAAGCTTTCATTAAATTAGTTGAGTGGTAGTGTCCATTGCTAGAGCCTAGAGGCCGATGAATACAGGCAAATCCATATTTAAGAAAGGATAGCGCTGGGCGTTCCTCGGGGAACAAAATTTTCCATCCCCCGGATCCCCTTACTGACAGTGTCCACTTTTTGGCTAAATCTCGTATTTCTTCTGTGTAGCAAAAAATAATGCCTGCTTTTGCTTCTATGTAGCAAAAAACGGTTCGTTTCAGAAAAGAAAAAAAAGACAAATCTGGCCGGAGATGTTGCCGGAGACTCGTAGCAAAATAAATTGCTACAGTAGCAAAAATTCGATTTTCGCCGGAGATATGACCGGAGACTTTTGCTCGCCGGAGAAATTACATAGAAAAAAATTATTCTAAAATAGCAAAAACATAACCTTATTGTATTATAGCAAAAAATCGGACCTCAAAAAATTGGTACAAAAATAGCAAAAGGAAAAACGGTATGTAGCAAACATTTGTAAAAAAATTAGCAAAAACTGCCGGTGTTTTGCAGGGGGTTTCCTCCGTGGCGACCAGCCTCCATGGCCTCTAGGACGCCCCGGCGCCGGCCGTATCTCCCGCCTCCGGCAGCTAGCCGTGCAGCCGCTTCTCCGACCTCACCCGGACGATAGAAGCTGCCCGTGACTGGCCGCCGTCCAAGAGTCTCGACGGCGCGCCTCCGGTCGCCGCCATGGAGCCCTCCCGTCGCCCGCCATGGCTGCAGGCCACCTCCGACGGCAGAACAGCGGCGAACCCCCCCCCCCCCCCCCCCCCCCCTAGCCTCGCGGCCGCCCAGGAGCAGCGGCGGCGTGAGCTCGTTGGGCTTCCAGGCTCGGCCGTACGCGTGTGGGGGCGGGTAGAGCGCATGCTTCCAGGTCCCTGCTGAGGCGCTGCAGCTCACCCACCGGAGCTCACTTTTCTCGCAGCAGGCCGTGAGATTGGAAAAGAGGAGCGGACAAAAAAGTCAAAGACGAAAACGTTGAGGGAGAGGGAACGGGAGGAGATAAGGTTGGCTTTCTCTGGCCAGTCACGTGCTGCGAGGCGAACCGGGGGACGCGCGGGAGCGATCCCGGATGATCCTAAGCGTTTTCCTTTGAGAAAAGACTAGAAACATGAGTTCACCGGCTCATATGCAAATTTTGTTTCATCCAGCGAACTGATTAACTGAAACAGAGGGTGGCAGTCAGGCAGCGAGAATCTCTCCCGAAAACGTTACCATTGCCGTATGTATCTATACGAGGCTTAAAGTGGGAGTGGGAGGGAATAGCATTCTGGTTCTTGGAACTAAGTAGCGAACGGGACAAAGCTGAGCGTTTCTGGGTTCGATCGATCATATCATATCGTTGGTTCAACAGGACAGCAACTGTGTACTGGCTGCAGTTTGTTACTGAAGGGGAACCACCCGGGTGCCAAATTTTGATCGGCTATTTCTATTCTATACCTATTTTTATATACATCGAGGGTAGAAAAATCCTCACCGACTTTAAAAAAATATCTCCTATATATACACATTTATCATACTGGCAACAACATTGACCACATAGCTGCTTCCTGACTTGCAAATCTCCATGGCCATGGGAACTGATCTGACTACACAGACATCATATGATTTGACCTCCTTTAACCACATCAATGTATCATGTAGAAGCGTCTGATTATCTAGAAGAGTATCTGAATTCCCAGGTTAATTCTGGTTCTCGTCTCAGTATGTACCAAGATTTCTTATGCGTCTCAACTTCTTTGCATTGCTGAGAGCTGTCAGCAAATCGTGTAAGAGGTCAATACTCAGTATATGCAGCTATCTGTCGATGGCTTCTTCTATCCTCCTAATGACGACGCTCAGACTATGTCCACTCTCGAGTGCTTTGACAGCAGCTCTATGCGCTTTCTTGTGCCACTTCAGAAGGTTGTAAGATTGCATCACTGACCAGCGAGCTCGGTTTGCCATCTGATAATCAACAGCTGAATATTAATGGAGTATATTTTGGTTTATTAAGATGCAGATAAGATATACATGAGAATGAGATGGACCTGCGCAACAGAAAGCGGAGGATCGAGCAGAATACACAAACTCCTGAATAAATTCTCATCATTTTCTCCTCCTTCTGCCTCCCCATATACAAGTGCTTCTGCAGCGATTCCAGCAAATAAAATCATGCAGTACCTGCAATTAAGATCTTGCTTGAGAAAAAAAAAACGAGTAGAAATTCTGTCCAAGAGCTCCAGGTGTCAACATCGAAACATATTGCCTAGTTACAAACCTGTCAAATGCTGTACTAGACAGATGACCATCACCAAGTTCTTTCTCCATTTTTTCATCCCAGAACTGTGTCCCTGCCTGCAGAGATATGAGGTGGCACATCCTTGAGATCTATCCTTAAGGAAAATTCTGAACGGATTGTGACACAATCTGCACAATGCAAAACAAGGAAGTCTAATGCTATACTACTACAATCCCCGGTGACCCTGGGCAGACTTAGCCAGCGAGCCCCCTTAAAGAAACAGTGATGACTAATGTTTGGGCGAACATTCACTACCGTAGCCACATTTAGGCTTTGCCCAGGCCCTAGAGACTGGGTACCTCAGTCACTTCATAAATTATTACAGAACATATTTTTGAAATCTTGGTTATTACTGTACGTACTTGTTCGGCGAAGTGTATAAGCATTATAGATTAGCAAAGACTTCTAAAACTGCAAGTAAATCCTATTTGAGAACAAAATACTTGTGTTTTCTTTGTTGATATGGTCTGAAGGAAAATAAGCAGATTGAACTCACTCACCTGCTAGCAATGACAGTAGTTCAGTTGAGACTTGCAAGTAGATTTAACTAAAAAAATCGAGAAAGCGATGTGATGTTTAACAACAGAAACTACACTACTTCACTGGATAATAGACACACCAAGCACAACAAATATAGTATTATATAGCATGAAAATCAGTAACAATTTTACCTGGCCTTGAATGCCCATTCGCAATGCCACAAATGGATCCAGGATGACTCCTCGTATGGGGCAACCCATTAGATAAGCTAGACACATGTTCATGGACATAACATAAGTTAGGGTGACAAACTAATCTCAGAAGTCAGATGTTATACAAATTGGAGAATACAAAACTAACAAGTAAAAGCTACCATCCAAAAGTTGCATCAATTACAGGAACTAAGTCTATTAAAATGAGTGTGAAATTGAAGGAAAGAAATACCAGTAAGAAGATGCCCTGCTTCATGTACAAGGATTCTGCGCTTGTATGGAGGCCAGAAACATGAGATTTGAGAAGCACAAGTCCCACCAAGAAAAAGCGCATCTGCGGTTGCTAACCCCAATATGGCAGCCAAGTTAGGCCGTACATCAATTCCTTGAGTCAGTAGAAAAGATACACCTCCAAACAATGTAACCAGAACATAAGGAGAATTTCCTGAGAGACCCCACTTCTTTGGTGCAAGCTTTGCAGCTGAAAAAAAAGAGAAATTACAGGAAGATATGAGCTACAGAAGAAACAAAATGCCCCTTAATTTTGTATCAGGGCATTGCTCACATCCATTGTTAAGGCAAGGAACACTGCAGCATGAGATTAAAGAAAAAGATGTGAAGACCTACTTCAATTTTTGAATAAGGAGCAGTACAGATGGAAGAGATAGAGTATTGCCTCAAATCTCACCTTCCAGGCCTGTCATCTCATTTAAAATTGTTGGTGTAACTTCTCTGGGTCCCTCCAGAACTGCAGCAAAAGGAATGCATATACACCAAGTTAGCGTGTACAAATATCAATCTGCAAATGCAGTTTGAATAACACACAATCATTAGCGAATTGGTGTACACAGATAACTGAGTTTAAGGACATTCCTTCAATATGACTTTTTGAGCGGAAACCGTAGGTAGGCCAACAGTACGTTTACAAAAAAATAATGACGAGATGGGGAACGCTGCGGCTAATCTAGAGACTCAAGCCATGCCACCGAAATCTCACTTCCAATGCTTTTGCATCCCAAATCCCCAGTTAGCACAAACACTTCCACACCAGTTCTCAGCTTCCAAAGCCATGCTACTCTCTACAAAAATGATGGATTTTACCACGAACCCTGGCACCCTGCCGATATCGTCGAATCACCGAAACACACACACACACACACACACACACACACACCACGCACGCACGCACGCACGCACGCACGCACGCACGCGCACGCGCACGCGCACGCGCGCACGCACGCACGCGCGCACGCACACCCCCCCCCCCCCCCCCCCCCCCCCACACACACACACACACACACACACACACATACTGAATTCCACACACACACAAAAACATACTGAATTCCACACCAATTCTAGCTAGAGATCACAATTTACCTATATTCTTGCACTTGCCGAAGTTGGCGAGGACCCCGCGGTCGGAGAGGAACTGGTACGCCTGACCGACGAGCCGCATGTCGTCGGCGTCGATGCAGGCGTCCAGCACCTCCCAGTCCCGCCCCGCCGGCACGGGGAGCGCCACCTGCGTAGCCGCAGACGCCGACGACTCCGGATAAGTCGCGGGCTCCACCGATTGCAGGAAGCGGAGCGCCCGGGAGAGGTCCTTGCTCTCGACGGCGTCCTCGAACTCGCGCCACTCCTTGAGAGAGCCCGCGCGGAGGCGGCGTCCGGGGCGCGATGGGCGGGACGGGAAAGGGAGGAAGCGCTTGGAGGAGGGGGTGGCCGACTGGGAGGCGGAGATGGCCGCGGTGGAGGCGAGCGGCGGGGGGCAGGAGGTGGTCGCCATTGGTGCGGTCACGGAGGTGGGTTCCTCTGCTTCCTTGTTGCTGTCGTGGCGTCGTCCACTGCCGGTTGTCAGGCCCGATCGAATGTTATCGGGCAGGCCTTCAATCTTCAGTTTGGCCCATTGTCGCTCTATTTTGCTACGGTAAAAGAGAAAAAACTTTTTGTTAAAGAAAAATAACAACAAAGCATTTTTGTCCCATGCAACTTAGACTCCCAAGCAAGTAGACTGTATATAAAATCTAATGGTAGCATATGTAAACACAAAAGGTAAAAGAGGGGGGAGAAATAGACAAACTACAAATGAGTAAATCAAGATTTTGACACACGATCAATTTTTATGCAGTTATATCAACAGTCAATTATGTACCTAACTATGTAGGTACACATTTTAATCCATTATCACCACCTCCTCTTAGGCTGTGTAGAGTACGGATTGTTTCGAGACGTGCATACAAAAATAAACAGATCTTTTGTAAAATATTTGTATTGCAAAGGTGTTTGCTTAAGCATCTCAGTCGTCTTCGAGAGGTAATTAAAACTGATAGAATGAGCAATGGTGCTGCTCACTCGCTGGCTAAGCTAGCTGCTCTGTCTCATGTTAGTAACATTTGGCTGAGCCCAGTGTCTAATGCTATCCTAGTTTGGTACGAGCAAGAGTATAAGACCCATGTAATTGCGGATTCTGAGTAATAAAAGAGTTGTCACCCCTAAAAGAGCCCTAATGTCCTTTTTTTTGCATTTTTAAGCGTATCTCTGAACATGTTGCATTGTACATACTCTAATGTCAATTTTTGGTCATCTCTATTCCTCATATTATTTCTCTTATCGTTTAGAACCTCATTGTTAACATATGCTTCTTAATGTCTCTGTTAAATATATCCAAATTATTTTAGTTTGTATTCGACAATATTCTCTTAGTTTTTTTTTACTTTTTAACAGGGATTCTATTATACTGGCCTAGCTAAATCGCGGGCCAAAACATGAACGATACACCTGGGAGTAGAAACATCCTAGAGGGAGTCCTCGGACTCAGAATTTGCTCCTAGCTTTGCAATCTCATGGGCAACATTGTTACAGGTGCGACGGCTAAAGGAAAGTTGAAAAGAACTAAAATTCGGAAGGGAAAGACTCCTTGCTTCCTTCACCAGCACGTCGATCTCGGACTTGCCGTAGTACCTGCTCTTGAGGCTCTGGACCAGATTCAACACATCAGATTCAAAAATGACTATGTTACCGCCCACCTTGTCCATACCCTAGATAGCAACCAAGCAGGCCTCCTCTTCATACTGAAGGGCACTGCCCAGGTTCTTCAATTTGCCCGCACCGGCTGCAATGAAATTGCCAGCCTAATCACGGTTAACATAGCCCTAGACGCCAAAACTAGAATTTGCATTGAAGGAGGTATCGAAGTTGATCTTGGCATGATCTTCAGAAATTTTGCCCACTTGTGGATGTCAGGAGGTTTTGGATGCTTTGTCGGCTTTCTGGGAGTCATAAAATCACGAAGAAGACGTTCCACACGAGAGCACGCCACAGCGGGGCCTGAGCTGCCCTCTCCAGCATTTGCCTTGTTACGGATGTTCCACCACTCACACAAGAGGATCACAAAATGCACCTAGATGATCCTATTGTAGCTCCAAATTTCCTGGAGGAGATCACGAGGAGAGGCACAAAAAAGGAGCTTCTCCTAGAGATCGCCCAACCCGAGAATACATTAGTAAGGTTTGGCTTTTTACATTTCAAAAAAAATATGGCCACCGTCTTTATTTAACCTGTTGCAAAAGGGCACTTTGTATCCAGGTCAATCCCCAGCTTGTGAATTTTCATGCGGTTTGCAAGATTGTTGTGAGCCAGGCGCCAAACGAATATCTGCGCCTTGCGCCGGATTTTCGGCTTCCATATGTGATCCCAGTCAAAAGAGAACCCCGTGGAGTTCCGAGAGACAGAGCTTTCCGCCTCTATGCCCGATTTCCTTTCCCTCAACATGATTGTAACGCCCGGGGATTTTCCCCAATTAGTTTTGTTTGTTTTTATTTTTCGCATCATGCATTGCATTGCATCTCATTGGATCACATATAACTTCTTAATAAAATTTTAATCGCAAAAGTTCAATAATTATTTTTGGTGTGAGCTCTCTATTATCCTCCCAATCCTTTTCTTTTGTTTTCTGAAAATAAAAAAATGCTTTTGGAAGAGGGCAGAACAGCCCACCAAGCCCAGCCAGCCCTCTCCCCATTCTAGCCCAACTACCATCCCGGAGAGCAGCCCACCTCCACTCCTTTCTTCTCCGTACGACAGAGGAGTCACGCACGAGGCGTGAGCACCTCATGTCGTTGTCCACCATCGAGGTCCCCTCCCCCTTCCTCCTCTCTCCCATAAAGCCGCCCCAATTCTCCTCCAAACCCTAGCTTTCTCCCCTCCTCATCATCTCGCGCCGCCACCCTCTCCTCTTCCTCCTCTGTACCTTCTCTGAATTCTGTTCTGAAACTGAGAAAAAGAACCCCTCCATGGCCGTAGTAGGAGCACCAAGGGCTACCGCCGTGGTCACTGCGAGGATCTCCGGGAGCTTGGAACAGAACCATGGCGTCTCCCTCGTCGTCCTCGTCCCCTCAACCCAACCTGGGAGGCACCAGGAGCTCCGCGCCGTCCTCGACAATCTCGTCGTCCGTTGCTGAGGAGCACCGCCAGGGCAACGCCTTCTTCCTCTTCGCCCGATTGTCGTCGTTCTCCTCCTCTCGAACAGCTCCGTCTTCCGCATCTGGGTGAGCATCTGTCCTTCGGGACACCTTCCCGCCCTTCTCCCCATGCTCTGCGTGTCCGCCGTCGAGCGGCACGGTCGTCACCGTCGTTGATCTGCAGGAGAACGCACACGAATGTTTCTTCAGTTTCGTCAGTTAACATCGCAGAGTCACAGTTAATCTTCTGTCCGGACCGTATCCAATCACCAACCGCAGCATAGCCTAGTGGCTTGTGCTCCGATCTGCACCAGGGAGACCCGGGTTCGAATCCCGCGCGAGGCATTGCCTCCGCCCTTTTTCCTTGATTTTCCACCGCGCGGGAGCCGGCCCCACTCGTCAGTGACTGTACCGGCCACCTCATCTCACTCGCACCCCGTCAGCACCCGCGTGGCACAGGGGCCCGTTGGTCAGCCTCTCTGGCTAGCCCACCGGCGGTGTAACTCTCCCAGATCCAGATCTGGATCTGTAATCTCGCACCTAGGCCCCTGTCTTTCCAGTTTTCACACCGGAGTCCCCCAGATCTCTGTTTTCCTCACGCACAGGTCCCTGCACATTTCAGAAACCACCCTAAACTTCAAATGGTTATAACTTTTGTTTTACTAATCCAAATAATGCAAACTTTATGTCTATTTCGATCAGAAAAATGCAAGGAATATTAATATGACATCCATGCCTTTGTTTGCATCTTGCATTTTGCAATTTAGTTGTGTTATGCATGTTCATCTAATATTTAAATATGGAATGTGTTGGGGTAATTACTTTAAATAATGCCCTATTCCATTTAATCCTGTTTAGCTCACCTATTTATTGTTCTCCATGTTAATCAACATTTAATTTAATGGTTAGATAAACAACTTGAACCTTCTAATTAAATTGCCCGGACTTCGGTTCCGCTTAAATTGGTTAAGTTGCATCTCACATGTCATGCATCCATATCTTGATCATGCTGGATCTTTTGCCTTAGTAGTAAGTGTTGCATATTTGGCTTCTTTTAGTGCTTTGCTTCTTCGCGGATAGGACGTTAAGATGATGTGAGCAACGACAAGTTCTGTACCTCTACTTGCTGGATCTCAGGCAAGTATACTCACTTGCTACCCATGTTGCCTTTCCTCACTTGTTACCGATTCTTTCTGTTGTCTTTATGCTAGCCTTATGATTCGATGCTTGTGTCTCAATCCTATCATATGTTTACCTTGCAACCATGATATAGCCTTCCTTCCACTTCCTATTAACTGTTGTTTATTTACCTTGTTGGCCCTCGTGTCGTAGTTGCATGCTTAGTGTTGTTTGCGCTTAAGTCTTGTTGTCCTTTGTCATATCACCTGTTTAGTTTGATAGTTGGGTTTCAACTTAATCAACAACATGTTAATGTTTTGGGTAATAATAATTTGATGATAAGGCACCGGCAGGAGGCCCGGCGTGGTTTTGAGGCCTGCTAGTGTCGAACATAATTAGGAAAAGGGTCTTGTCTACTGATCCATGATGAGCGTGCTAACCGCATGTGGGAAGCGAGTATGGGCGCCCCCCGCAATTCTGATTCGATTCGCATCTCGTCCAAATCGCCACACTTAGTTCGGGCTTTCCATTTGATGCATGCATATGTAGGTGCGAACCCTTGGCGCCAGGGTGGAACTTTTGTAGTCGGCATTTAGGGCGGCGTGGTCTTCCAGTGCTATGAGGGTCCCCCTTTTCTTCGTGGGGGCTCGATTAGCCGCGCACGCACAGCACGTGGTTCTTTGGGCTTGATGCGAAGAAGAGTTGGGTTGTGTTGAGTGGTCTGCTTGATGGGTTTGATCCCCGTCTGGCGGGTTATTTTTACGTGTACGGCTAAATTGGTGCATCCCTGCAGGGTTTAATCTTCTCGAGAAGCCGTGTTGTCCGCGGTTATGGATGACTTGGTGAAAGTGCTGGCTAACAAGTACTCAGAAAACTTACACTTAACGATGATAACTTGACTAGTAATATAGATTACCTCCACCATAAAAATGAATGTCACCTTAATCAACAGTGTGAGTTTCCTTGGGTTGCTTCCTTAGTAGGGGGTAACACTGGATGGGTATTGTTTGGTGAGTAGTTGTAGTTGGTTCTGATATGCTCTCTTATCCCTTTCTATTAGCCGGAAGTTGTAGCGCGTCTCTCTAGTTGTTGGTGATGCCCGCTGCCGCTTCTTTGCACTACCCCCTTTTCTTTCCGTTGTACCCAAAGTATTTATATCTTGTGATGATGGGTTACGCTGGTATCTTGTGAGTATGGTTTATCCACTTGCCAGTACTTAATAGTACTGACCCACGAATCCATTTCGTGGCTGCATATTCCACATTGCAGTCAACAGGTTTGAAGTCTGACGACGTTAGTTTGGGAATCCCTCCGGCTTGGCCTGGGCAGGGATTGGACGCCATCGGTTATCTTCAGGACTCTTAGTCCAATTTGTATCTTGACCGTAGTCGGACGCTATGCTGTTTCTTCCGCTGTTATTTGGATCTTTGTATTGTATCAGTTGTATTCTTGACTCGTTTGAGTCTTCTTGTATATATCTCTTCTGTTGTTGTTGTGGATTATTCGTGAACTGTTGTAATGTTATCACAAGTGGCAACCTGGAATCGGTTATTATGTGGATTTTGGCGGAAATGCTGAAATCTGCATAGTGCCCGATCTCGGGGCATCACAAATGGTATCAGAGCATGGTTCCGATTCCCAAAGTTGTTTCGATACGAATGGTTATCGAAGCAACGGGTCCGCAAAGCCTGTAGGGTAACCTCGCTAACGGTCGTTGTTTGTAGAGTGTCAAAAACTAATTGTGCTAAAACTATTTTGGGAAATATCTCACTAGGATTCTGATTTTTTTCTCATCTCTATTCTATTTCTCCTATGATCTTATTTGTTTTGGAGTCTCCTCTCTTATATATCTTTCAAAGTTTAGGATCCTACGTGGGTTGGACGTTCTCTTAGCCTTTTAACCTAATAGATTCGAACTTTGGAAGGTTCTCGCTGGAAGAGCATCATCATCAACAACGAGCAAGAATCTCTTGTTAGTGGTGTCGAGAAGCTTGTTAGTGGTGTTGAGGAGATCAACTTGAAGCATGAAGACTCGATAGCTCCAACTTCTTCTCTCTCTTACTGGCTTGGAGCGGATTGCGGGGGCGCAATCCCTCGTTAGTGGTGTCGTCTGTAACGCCCGGGGATTTTCCCCAATTAGTTTTGTTTGTTTTTCTTTTTCGCATCATGCATTGCATTGCATCTCATTGGATCACATATAACTTCTTAATAAAAATTTAATCGCAAAAGTTCAATAATTATTTTTGGTGTGAGCTCTCTATTATCCTCCCAATCCTTTTCTTTTGTTTTCTGAAAATAAAAAAATGCTTTTGGAAGAGGGCAGAACAGCCCACCAAGCCCAGCCAGCCCTCTCCCCCTTCTAGCCCAACTACCATCCCGGAGAGCAGCCCACCTCCACTCCTTTCTTCTCCGTACGACAGAGGAGTCACGCACGAGGCGTGAGCACCTCATGTCGTTGTCCACCATCGAGGTCCCCTCCCCTTCCTCCTCTCTCCCATAAAGCCGCCCCAATTCTCCTCCAAACCCAAGCTTTCTCCCCTCCTCATCATCTCGCGTCGCCACCCTCTCCTCTTCCTCCTCTGTACCTCCTTTCTCTGAATTCTGTTCTGAAACTGAGAAAAAGAACCCCTCCATGGCCGTAGTAGGAGCACCAAGGGCTGCCGCCGTGGTCACTGCGAGGATCTCCGGAAGCTTGGAACGGAACCATGGCGTCTCCCTCGTCGTCCTCGTCCCCTCAACCCAACCTGGGAGGCACCAGGAGCTCCGCGCCGTCCTCGACAATCTCGTCGTCCGTTGCTGAGGAGCACCGCCAGGGCAACGCCTTCTTCCTCTTCGCCCGATCGTCGTCGTCCTCCTCCTCTCGAACAGCTCCGTCTTCCGCACCTGGGTGAGCATCTGTCCTTCGGGACACCTTCCCGCCCTTCTCCCCATGCTCTGCGTGTCCGCCGTCGAGCGGCACGGTCGTCACCGTCGTTTTCTGTCCGTCGTTGATCTGCAGGAGAATGCACACGAAGGTTTCTTCAGTTTCGTCAGTTAACATCGCAGAGTCACAGTTAATCTTCTGTCCGCACCGTATCCAATCACCAACCGCAGCATAGCCCAGTGGCTTGTGCTCCGATCCGCACCTGGGAGACCCGGGTTCGAATCCCGCGCGAGGCATTGCCTCCGCCCTTTTTTCCTTGATTTTCCACCGCGCGGGAGTCGGCCCCACTCGTCAGTGACTGTACCGGCCACCTCATCTCACTCGCACCCCGTCAGCGCCCGCGTGGCACAGGGGCCCGTTGGTCAGCCTCTCTGGCTAGCCCACCGGCGGTGTAACTCTCCCAGATCCAGATCTGGATCTGTAATCTCGCACCTAGGCCCCTGTCTTTCCAGTTTTCACACCGGAGTCCCCCAGATCTCTGTTTTCCTCACGCACAGGTCCCTGCACATTTCAGAAACCACCCTAAACTTCAAATGGTTATAACTTTTGTTTTACTAATCCAAATAATGCAAACTTTATGTCTATTTCGATCAGAAAAATGCAAGGAATATTAATATGACATCCATGCCTTTGTTTTCATCTTGAATTTTGCAATTTAGTTGTGTTATGCATGTTCATCTAATATTTAAATATGGAATGTGTTGGGGTAATTACTTTAAATAATGCCCTATTCCATTTAATCCTGTTTAGCTCACCTATTTATTGTTCTCCATGTTAATCAACATTTAATTTAATGGTTAGATAAACAACTTGAACCTTCTAATTAAATTGTCTGGACTTTGGTTCCGTTTAAATTGGTTAAGTTGCATCTCACATGTCATGCATCCATATCTTGATCATGCTGGATCTTTTGCCTTAGTAGTAAGTGTTGCATCTTTGGCTTCTTTTAGTGCTTTGCTTCTTCGCGGATAGGACGTTGAGATGATGTGAGCAACGACAAGTTATGTACCTCTACTTGCTGGATCTCAGGCAAGTATACTCACTTGCTACCCATGTTGCCTTTCCTCACTTGTTACCGATTCTTTCTGTTGTCTTTATGCTAGCCTTATGATTCGATGCTTGTGTCTCGATCCTATCATATGTTTACCTTGCAACCATGATATTGCCTTCCTTCCACTTCCTATTAACTGTTGTTTGTTTACCTTGTTGGCCCTCGTGTCGTAGTTGCATGCTTAGTGTTGTTTGCGCTCAAGTCTTGTTGTCCTTTGTCATATCACCTGTTTAGTTTGATAGTTGGGTTTCAACTTAATCAACAACATGTTAATATTTTGGGTAATAATAATTTGATGATAAGGCACCGGCAGGAGGCCCGGCGTGGTTTTGAGGCCTGCTAGTGTCGAACTTAATTAGGAAAAGGGTCTTGTCTACTGATCCATGATGAGCGCGCTAACCGCATGTGGGAAGCGAGTATGGGCGCCCCCCGCAATTCTGATTCGATTCGCATCTCGTCCAAATCGCCACACTTAGTTCGGGCTTTCCATTTGATGCATGCATATGTAGGTGCGAACCCTTGGCGCCAGGGTGGAACTTTTGTAGTCGGCATTTAGGGCGGCGTGGTCTTCCAGTGCTATGAGGGTCCCCCTTTTCTTCGTGGGGGCTCGATTAGCCGCGCACGCACAGCACGTGGTTCTTTGGGCTTGATGCGAAGAAGAGTTGGGTTGTGTTGAGTGGCCTGCTTGGTGGGTTTGATCCCCGTCTGGCGGGTTATTCTTACGTGTACAGCTAAATTGGTGCATCCCTGCAGGGTTTAATCTTCTCGAGAAGCCGTGTTGTCCGCGGTTATGGATGACTTGGTGAAAGTGCTGGCTAACAAGTACTCAAACAACTTACACTTAACGATGATAACTTGACTAGTAATATAGATTACCTCCACCATAAAAATGAATGTCACCTTAATCAACAGTGTGAGTTTCCTTGGGTTGCTTCCTTAGTAGGGGGTAACACTGGATGGGTATTGTTTGGTGAGTAGTTGTAGTTGGTTCTGATATGCTCTCTTATCCCTTTCTATTAGCCGGAAGTTGTAGCGTGTCTCTCTAGTTGTTGGTGATGCCCGCTGCCGCTTCTTTGCACTACTCCCTTCTCTTTCCGTTGTACCCAAAGTATTTGTATCTTGTGATGATGGGTTACGCTGGTATCTTGTGAGTATGGTTTATCCACTTGCCAGTACTTAATAGTACTGACCCACGAATCCATTTCGTGGCTGCATATTCCACATTGCAGTCAACAGGTTTGAAGTCTGACGACGTTAGCTTGGGAATCCCTCCGGCTTGGCCTGGGCAGGGATTGGACGCCATCGGTTATCTTCAGGACTCTTAGTCCAATTTGTATCTTGTCCGTAGTCGGACGCTATGTTGTTTCTTCCGCTGTTATTTGGATCTTTGTATTGTATCAGTTGTATTCTTGACTCGTTTGAGTCGTCTTGTATATATCTCTTCTGTTGTTGTTGTGGATTATTCGTGAACTGTTGTAATGTTATCACAAGTGGCAACCTGGAATCGATTATTATGTGGATTTTGGCGGAAATGCTGAAATCTGCATAGTGCCCGATCTCGGGGCATCACAAATGGTATCAGAGCATGGTTCCGATTCCCAAAGTTGTTTCGATACGAATGGTTATCGAAGCAACGGGTCCGCAAAGCCTGTAGGGTAACCTCGCTAACGGTCGTTGTTTGTAGAGTGTCAAAAACTAATTGTGCTAAAACTATTTTGGGAAATATCTCACTAGGATTCTGATTTTCTTCTCATCTCTATTCTATTTCTCCTCTGATCTTATTTGTTTTGGAGTCTCCTCTCTTATCTATCTTTCAAAGTTTAGGATCCTACGTGGGTTGGACGTTCTCTTAGCCTTTTAACCTAATAGGTTCGAACTTTGGAAGGTTCTCGCTGGAAGAGCATCATCATCAACAACGAGCAAGAATCTCTTGTTAGTGGTGTCGAGAAGCTTGTTAGTGGTGTTGAGGAGATCAACTTGAAGCATGAAGACTCGATAGCTCCAACTTCTTATCTCTCTTACCGGCTTGGAGCGGATTGCGGGGGCGCAATCCCTCGTTAGTGGTGTCGTCTGTAACGCCCGGGGATTTTCCCCAATTAGTTTTGTTTGTTTTTCTTTTTCGCATCATGCATTGCATTGCATCTCATTGGATCACATATAACTTCTTAATAAATTTTTAATCGCAAAAGTTCAATAATTATTTTTGGTGTGAGCTCTCTATTATCCTCCCAATCCTTTTCTTTTGTTTTCTGAAAATAAAAAATGCTTTTGGAAGAGGGCAGAACAGCCCACCAAGCCCAGCCAGCCCTCTCCCCCTTCTAGCCCAACTACCATCCCGGAGAGCAGCCCACCTCCACTCCTTTCTTCTCCGTACGACAGAGGAGTCACGCACGAGGCGTGAGCACCTCATGTCGCTGTCCACCATCGAGGTCCCCTCGCCCTTCCTCCTCTCTCCCATAAAGCCGCCCCAATTCTCCTCCAAACCCTAGCTTTCTCCCCTCCTCATCATCTCGCGCCGCCACCCTCTCCTCTTCCTCCTCTGTACCTCCTTTCTCTGAATTCTGTTCCGAAACTGAGAAAAAGAACCCCTCCATGGCCGTAGTAGGAGCACCAAGGGCTGCCGCCGTGGTCACTGCGAGGATCTCCGGGAGCTTGGAACGGAACCATGGCGTCTCCCTCGTCGTCCCCGTCCCCTCAACCCAACCTGGGAGGCACCAGGAGCTCCGCGCCGTCCTCGACAATCTCGCCGTCCGTTGCTGAGGAGCACCGCCAGGGCAACGCCTTCTTCCTCTTCGCCCGATCGTCGTCGTCCTCCTCCTCTCGAACAGCTCCGTCTTCCGCACCTGCGTGAGCATCTGTCCTTCGGGACACCTTCCCGCCCTTCTCCCCATGCTCTCGTGTCCGCCGTCGAGCGGAACGGTCGTCACCGTCGTTTTCTGTCCGTCGTTGATCTGCAGGAGAACGCACACGAAGGTTTCTTCAGTTTCGTCAGTTAACATCGTAGAGTCACAGTTAATCTTCTGTCCGCACCGTATCCAATCACCAACCGCAGCATAGCCCAGTGGCTTGTGCTCCGATCCGCACCTGGGAGACCCGGGTTCGAATCCTGCGCGAGGCATTGCCTCTGCCCTTTTTCCTTGATTTTCCACCACGCGGGAGCCGGCCCCACTCGTCAGTGACTGTACCGGCCACCTCATCTCACTCGCACCCCGTCAGCGCCCGCGTGGCACAGGGGCCCGTTGGTCAGCCTCTCTGGCTAGCCCACCGGCGGTGTAACTCTCCCAGATCCAGATCTGGATCTGTAATCTCGCACCTAGGCCCCTGTCTTTCCAGTTTTCACACCGGAGTCCCCCAGATCTCTGTTTTCCTCACGCACAGGTCCCTGCACATTTCAGAAACCACCCTAAACTTCAAATGGTTATAACTTTTGTTTTACTAATCCAAATAATGCAAACTTTATGTCTATTTCGATCAGAAAAATGCAAGGAATATTAATATGACATCCATGCCTTTGTTTGCATCTTGCATTTTGCAATTTAGTTGTGTTATGCATGTTCATCTAATATTTAAATATGGAATGTGTTGGGGTAATAACTTTAAATAATGCCCTATTCCATTTAATCCTGTTTAGCTCACCTATTTATTGTTCTCCATGTTAATCAACATTTAATTTAATGGTTAGATAAACAACTTGAACCTTCTAATTAAATTGCCCGGACTTCGGATCCGCTTAAATTGGTTAAGTTGCATCTCACATGTCATGCATCCATATCTTGATCATGCTGGATCTTTTGCCTTAGTAGTAAGTGTTGCATCTTCGGCTTCTTTTAGTGCTTTGCTTCTTCCCGGATAGGACGTTGAGATGATGTGAGCAACGACAAGTTCTGTACCTCTACTTGCTGGATCTCAGGCAAGTATACTCACTTGCTACCCATGTTGCCTTTCCTCACTTGTTACCGATTCTTTCCGTTGTCTTTATGCTAGCCTTATGATTCGATGCTTGTGTCTCGATCCTATCGTATGTTTACCTTGCAACCATGATATTGCCTTCCTTCCACTTCCTATTAACTGTTGTTTGTTTACCTTGTTGGCCCTCGTGTCGTAGTTGCATGCTTAGTGTTGTTTGCGCTCAAGTCTTGTTGTCCTTTGTCATATCACCTGTTCAGTTTGATAGTTGGGTTTCAACTTAATCAACAACATGTTAATGTTTTGGGTAATAATAATTTGATGATAAGGCACCGGCAGGAGGCCCGGCGTGGTTTTGAGGCCTGCTAGTGTCGAACTTAATTAGGAAAAGGGTCTTGTCTACTGATCCATGATGAGCGCGCTAACCGCATGTGGGAAGCGAGTATGGGCGCCCCCCGCAATTCTGATTCGATTCGCATCTCGTCCAAATCGCCACACTTAGTTCGGGCTTTCCATTTGATGCATGCATATGCAGGTGCGAACCCTTGGCGCCAGGGTGGAACTTTTGTAGTCGGCATTTAGGGCGGCGTGGTCTTCCAGTGCTATGAGGGTCCCCCTTTTCTTCGTGGGGGCTCGATTAGCCGCGCACGCACAGCACGTGCTTCTTTGGGCTTGATGCGAAGAAGAGTTTGGTTGTGTTGAGTGGCCTGCTTGGTGGGTTTGATCCCCGTCTGGCGGGTTATTCTTACGTGTACGGCTAAATTGGTGCATCCCTGCAGGGTTTAATCTTCTCGAGAAGCCGTGTTGTCCGCGGTTATGGATGACTTGGTGAAAGTGCTGGCTAACAAGTACTCAAACAACTTACACTTAACGATGATAACTTGACTAGTAATATAGATTACCTCCACCATAAAAATGAATGTCACCTTAATCAACAGTGTGAGTTTCCTTGGGTTGCTTCCTTAGTAGGGGGTAACACTGGATGGGTATTGTTTGGTGAGTAGTTGTAGTTGGTTCTGATATGCTCTCTTATCCCTTTCTATTAGCCGGAAGTTGTAGCGTGTCTCTCTAGTTGTTGGTGATGCCCGCTGCCGCTTCTTTGCACTACTCCCTTCTCTTTCCGTTGTACCCAAAGTATTTGTATCTTGTGATGATGGGTTACGCTGGTATCTTGTGAGTATGGTTTATCCACTTGCCAGTACTTAATAGTACTGACCCACGAATCCATTTCGTGGCTGCATATTCCACATTGCAGTCAACAGGTTTGAAGTCTGACGACGTTAGCTTGGGAATCCCTCCGGCTTGGCCTGGGCAGGGATTGGACGCCATCGGTTATCTTCAGGACTCTTAGTCCAATTTGTATCTTGTCCGTAGTCGGACGCTATGTTGTTTCTTCCGCTGTTATTCGGATCTTTGTATTGTATCAGTTGTATTCTTGACTCGTTTGAGTCGTCTTGTATATATCTCTTCTGTTGTTGTTGTGGATTATTCGTGAACTGTTGTAATGTTATCACAAGTGGCAACCTGGAATCGATTATTATGTGGATTTTGGCGGAAATGCTGAAATCTGCATAGTGCCCGATCTCGGGGCATCACAAATGGTATCAGAGCATAGTTCCGATTCCCAAAGTTGTTTCGATACGAATGGTTATCGAAGCAACGGGTCCGCAAAGCCTGTAGGGTAACCTCGCTAACAGGTCGTTGTTTGTAGAGTGTCAAAAACTAATTGTGCTAAAACTATTTTGGGAAATATCTCACTAGGATTCTGATTTTCTTCTCATCTCTATTCTATTTCTCCTCTGATCTTATTTGTTTTGGAGTCTCCTCTCTTATCTATCTTTCAAAGTTTAGGATCCTACGTGGGTTGGATGTTCTCTTAGCCTTTTAACCTAATAGGTTCGAACTTTGGAAGGTTCTCCTTGGAAGAGCATCATCATCAACAACGAGCAAGAATCTCTTGTTAGTGGTGTCGAGAAGCTTGTTAGTGGTGTTGAGGAGATCAACTTGAAGCATGAAGACTCGATAGCTCCAACTTCTTATCTCTCTTACCGGCTTGGAGCGGATTGCGGGGGCGCAATCCCTCGTTAGTGGTGTCGTCTGTAACGCCCGGGGATTTTCCCCAATTAGTTTTGTTTGTTTTTCTTTTTCGCATCATGCATTGCATTGCATCTCATTGGATCACATATAACTTCTTAATAAATTTTTAATCGCAAAAGTTCAATAATTATTTTTGGTGTGAGCTCTCTATTATCCTCCCAATCCTTTTCTTTTGTTTTCTGAAAATAAAAAATGCTTTTGGAAGAGGGCAGAACAGCCCACCAAGCCCAGCCAGCCCTCTCCCCCTTCTAGCCCAACTACCATCCCGGAGAGCAGCCCACCTCCACTCCTTTCTTCTCCGTACGACAGAGGAGTCACGCACGAGGCGTGAGCACCTCATGTCGTTGTCCGCCATCGAGGTCCCCTCCCCCTTCCTCCTCTCTCCCATAAAGCCGCCCCAATTCTCCTCCAAACCCTAGCTTTCTCCCCTCCTCATCATCTCGCGCCGCCACCCTCTCCTCTTCCTCCTCTGTACCTCCTTTCTCTGAATTCTGTTCCGAAACTGAGAAAAAGAACCCCTCCATGGCCGTAGTAGGAGCACCAAGGGCTGCCGCCGTGGTCACTGCGAGGATCTCCGGGAGCTTGGAACGGAACCATGGCGTCTCCCTCGTCGTCCCCGTCCCCTCAACCCAACCTGGGAGGCACCAGGAGCTCCGCGCCGTCCTCGACAATCTCGTCGTCCGTTGCTGAGGAGCACCGCCAGGGCAACGCCTTCTTCCTCTTCGCCCGATCGTCGTCGTCCTCCTCCTCTGGAACAGCTCCGTCTTCCGCACCTAGGTGAGCATCTGTCCTTCGGGACACCTTCCCGCCCTTCTCCCCATGCTCTCGTGTCCGCCGTCGAGCGGAACGGTCGTCACCGTCGTTTTCTGTCCGTCGTTGATCTGCAGGAGAACGCACACGAAGGTTTCTTCAGTTTCGTCAGTTAACATCGCAGAGTCACAGTTAATCTTCTGTCCGCACCGTATCCAATCACCAACCGCAGCATAGCCCAGTGGCTTGTGCTCCGATCCGCACCTGGGAGACCCGGGTTCGAATCCTGCGCGAGGCATTGCCTCTGCCCTTTTTCCTTGATTTTCCACCACGCGGGAGCCGGCCCCACTCGTCAGTGACTGTACCGGCCACCTCATCTCACTCGCACCCCGTCAGCGCCCGCGTGGCACAGGGGCCCGTTGGTCAGCCTCTCTGGCTAGCCCACCGGCGGTGTAACTCTCCCAGATCCAGATCTGGATCTGTAATCTCGCACCTAGGCCCCTGTCTTTCCAGTTTTCACACCGGAGTCCCCCAGATCTCTGTTTTCCTCACGCACAGGTCCCTGCACATTTCAGAAACCACCCTAAACTTCAAATGGTTATAACTTTTGTTTTACTAATCCAAATAATGCAAACTTTATGTCTATTTCGATCAGAAAAATGCAAGGAATATTAATATGACATCCATGCCTTTGTTTGCATCTTGCATTTTGCAATTTAGTTGTGTTATGCATGTTCATCTAATATTTAAATATGGAATGTGTTGGGGTAATTACTTTAAATAATGCCCTATTCCATTTAATCCTGTTTAGCTCACCTATTTATTGTTCTCCATGTTAATCAACATTTAATTTAATGGTTAGATAAACAACTTGAACCTTCTAATTAAATTGCCCGGACTTCGGATCCGCTTAAATTGGTTAAGTTGCATCTCACATGTCATGCATCCATATCTTGATCATGCTGGATCTTTTGCCTTAGTAGTAAGTGTTGCATCTTTGGCTTCTTTTAGTGCTTTGCTTCTTTCCCGGATAGGACGTTGAGATGATGTGAGCAACGACAAGTTCTGTACCTCTACTTGCTGGATCTCAGGCAAGTATACTCACTTGCTACCCATGTTGCCTTTCCTCACTTGTTACCGATTCTTTCCGTTGTCTTTATGCTAGCCTTATGATTCGATGCTTGTGTCTCGATCCTATCGTATGTTTACCTTGCAACCATGATATTGCCTTCCTTCCACTTCCTATTAACTGTTGTTTGTTTACCTTGTTGGCCCTCGTGTCGTAGTTGCATGCTTAGTGTTGTTTGCGCTCAAGTCTTGTTGTCCTTTGTCATATCACCTGTTCAGTTTGATAGTTGGGTTTCAACTTAATCAACAACATGTTAATGTTTTGGGTAATAATAATTTGATGATAAGGCACCGGCAGGAGGCCCGGCGTGGTTTTGAGGCCTGCTAGTGTCGAACTTAATTAGGAAAAGGGTCTTGTCTACTGATCCATGATGAGCGCGCTAACCGCATGTGGGAAGCGAGTATGGGCGCCCCCCGCAATTCTGATTCGATTCGCATCTCGTCCAAATCGCCACACTTAGTTCGGGCTTTCCATTTGATGCATGCATATGCAGGTGCGAACCCTTGGCGCCAGGGTGGAACTTTTGTAGTCGACATTTAGGGCGGCGTGGTCTTCCAGTGCTATGAGGGTCCCCCTTTTCTTCGTGGGGGCTCGATTAGCCGCGCACGCACAACACGTGGTTCTTTGGGATTGATGCGAAGAAGAGTTGGGTTGTGTTGAGTGGCCTGCTTGGTGGGTTTGATCCCCGTATGGCGGGTTATTCTTACCTGTACGGCTAAATTGGTGCATCCCTGCAGGGTTTAATCTTCTCGAGAAGCCGTGTTGTCCGCGGTTATGGATGACTTGGTGAAAGTGCTGGCTAACAAGTACTCAGACAACTTACACTTAACGATGATAACTTGACTAGTAATATAGATTACCTCCACCATAAAAATGAATGTCACCTTAATCAACAGTGTGAGTTTCCTTGGGTTGCTTCCTTAGTAGGGGGTAACACTGGATGGGTATTGTTTGGTGAGTAGTTGTAGTTGGTTCTGATATGCTCTCTTATCCCTTTCTATTAGCCGGAAGTTGTAGCGCGTCTCTCTAGTTGTTGGTGATGCCCGCTGCCGCTTCTTTGCACTACCCCCTTTTCTTTCCGTTGTACCCAAAGTATTTGTATCTTGTGATGATGGGTTACGCTGGTATCTTGTGAGTATGGTTTATCCACTTGCCAGTACTTAATAGTACTGACCCACGAATCCATTTTGTGGCTGCATATTCCACATTGCAGTCAACAGGTTTGAAGTCTAACGACGTTAGCTTGGGAATCCCTCCGGCTTGGCCTGGGCAGGGATTGGACGCCATCGGTTATCTTCAGGACTCTTAGTCCAATTTGTATCTTGTCCGTAGTCGGACGCTATGTTGTTTCTTCCGCTGTTATTTGGATCTTTGTATTGTATCGGTTGTATTCTTGACTCGTTTGAGTCGTCTTGTATATATCTCTTCTGTTGTTGTTGTGGATTATTCGTGAACTGTTGTAATGTTATCACAAGTGGCAACCTGGAATCGGTTATTATGTGGATTTTGGCGGAAATGCTGAAATCTGCATAGTGCCCGATCTCGGGGTGTCACAATGATGGCCACTTTATAAGCAAATTTAACAGAGAAAAAGGCCACTTGGATCAAAATGCCAAGGAGTATGGTCCTCCATGCCGTCTCGGATGCTGATTGAGAGGATTCCCTTCACATATTCCTCTCAGAATAGACTACGGAGAATCTCTTTGTCCCAAACCCTGGTGGTAGGATCAATTAGTTTAGCCACGAGAGAGACACAAGAGCAGCCTCTCAAAGACGTGGGCATGTGAGTGTCGTCTGAGGGAAGTCAAGGGTCACTCCGCACCTTGATGTTGTTGCCATCTCCCACCCACCAGATGAGGCCTTGCTTGAGAAGGGAAACGCCTTTCAGAATACTATGCCAAGTGTATGAAATACCGGGAGCTGCCACCTGAAAGTACAGTATAGCCACCTAGAGGGGGGGTGAATAGGTGCTACAACCAATTTTAATTTTCTTTTAATTTAGGCTTGACACAAAGGTAAATTCTCTAGATAATGCAACTAAGGTGAATTTACCTATATGACAAGGATAACAACAATCACAATGCAAGCACAAGTAAAGAGAGTACCACGAAGGCCTACTCAAGGCCACAAAGGCTTCACCCTATTCTCCGATGAACCCTGCCACAAAGGCCTAGTTCACCTTCCACTATTGATCCCCTTTGAGGCGGGAATCGAATCCTTTACAAACAACTTGGGGCACACACCCACAACCAAATTGGGGGCTCCCAACAATCTTGAATCACCAAGAAGTAGCAAGATGCCTAGGTTCTCCACTAGAGGAAACCCTGGGCTAGATCCCTCAAGCTACAGAGGGGGAAATGAAGAACGGCTCGGTGGAGATGTAGATCAGGGCCTTCTCCTTCAATCCTCCAAAGATCTTCGAGTTTGGTGGGAGGGATTGGGAGTTATTGCAGATTTAGTGAGCTCTTAAATGCTATTGAATGCCAAGGGAAGAACTAGAGCTCAAGGAGGAAGCCCTCCCCAAAACTAGTCGTTTTGCAGGAATTTGGGTACCGGAATATCCAGTCCAAGTTTGGACCGGAATATCCGGTCTGCAGATCTGCTCGAAATCCGTTGACTTCAACCGGAATATCCGGTTGCCTAATCCGGTACAAATAATCTGGCTCGTCTCTGTCCCGCGCAGGCAACCGTACCGGATATTCCGGCTCCTCCAGAATAATCCGGTACCAATAATCCGGTTAATCTCTATCAGTTTTATCTCCAGTCCTTAGCCATTTTTGAGCCAAAACTCCTCAACCAGAATATCCGGTCTGAGATGAATAATCCGGTACCAAATATCCGGCTCATCTCTGTCCCGAAAATGGACCAAAAACATCCTAACCGGAATATCCCGCTCCTCCGAATAATCCGGTACCAATAATCCGGTTGGCAAGTGTCCTAAATCTCTTAGGCCAATCTTCACCGATCTTTTCGGTGATCGATGCCGATGTAAAGTATAACAGCTGCACACTAAACACCTCAATAAATAATGTACTTAGTATTGTTTACTAACACACAAAACACCGGGAAAACGAAATGCACTTTCAATCTCCCCCGTTTTGGTGTTAGATGACAATACTAAGATTTGCAATAAAACCTTGACGAGAACATGTTTGAAACAAAATGGAAATGTCTCCCCCTATCTATATGCCTATCTTTTGTTTGCCTCAAATGCAATAATATATGGGGAGCAATTTCCAACAATTAGCAAACATGCCAAAGTAACAATATCACAAATATGTTGAGAATAAGATAGAAATATATAGCTTGTGCGTAGAGATGATAACAAAAATAACCAAGCACAACAATAGATAATATCCTCAACATATAAGATATATAATCCAGATAACCACTAGCATATAGATAATCCATGATAACATCCAAGATAACCAACGTAGTCTCACAACACAATAAGACATAGTTTTAAACGAGACAATAAAACGAACATGGTTCACGAAAATAAGCCTAAATGGACACAAGATCTCACGAAATGATAAAAGCATATGCTTGTGCCCGAACCCATGCAAATCCCGTAATCTAGGAGCTACTTATCCCCCTTTGGCATCGAGACACCAAAAGGGAGAGAAATAACTATGCTAACGTCCCAACAAGGTCTAAGCATCCGAATGCTCAGACGACTCTCCTGCAGAAGCATCAGAAGCACCCTGTGCCTAGTCGTCCAGATCATCATCAGTCACCTCATCGTCCTCCTCATCGTACTCATCAGCAGGAGCCCTGGAAGTAGAAGCAGAAGTGGTACGGAGAGCCTCGTCAATGCGCCCCCAAGGAGTGCAATCATCAGCAGACCACTGAGTGTAAGACTGAGGAGCAGGCAGATCACCAGTAGCACCACTCACGTGGTGAAGAATCTGACTCTGGGTACTGGACATAGCGGTGTCTCTGCAGTAGGCCATGTACAGCTCCTTATGGATGTCCACCTTCATGCACAGCACATTGCGCTGAAACCAGGAGAGCTTCCTGACATGGCGCAGAGTGGAGGGAGCAGGCTGAGCACTCGAAGAGGCCACACCCCCATAGAGGTACCACCCTCAAATGGAGGAACAGGAGCAGCAGGTACGGCCTTCTTCTTCTTGATGTACAGCTTCTTGACATTGTGAGGCTCCATGTGTAGCTTAGAGAAATCACTCTTCATCACATCCTTGATCAACATCATGATATAAGGACCGTAGGGAATGGTGTTCCCACCAATCATAGTAGTGTACAGCTCATGATAGATAATATCCATGACATCCACAGTATAGGAAGTAGTAGGATCCTGATCATCAATGTACTGCTTTGCCAAGATAAGAAGATTGCACAATGGATTAGTGAGAGCATGATTATTACCTCCACTCGGCATCAAGAAAGATCTGAAGATACGCACAAGATGATCATAGAGAGGAAGAAGTCCCTCCAGCTTCCCAACAGTAAATCCTCGAGCATATAACTCTGCCATGTACCTCTCCCTCTGAGGTCTCTCCACCTCATGCACACGGTGACCAACAGCAGGATACGTGTTGTAACGGTATCCAAGTAGACGAGCCAGACTGTGAAAAGGAATCTCACAGGGAGTGGTCCGGGTCATCCACTTAAGGATACAAACTGAGTCCTTGCTGAATGCCAAAGTGGACATGAACTGAGTGATGAGCTCGGTGTTGTACTGGCACTGGGTCTCCATCAGCTTCACAAGACCAAACCGCTCAACAACGTTGGCAGCATCAGCATCCCTATCCTTCATCACATCAAACTCAAATGAGTGCATCTCACGGATAGGGAACCTGAAGTCACAGTAGATTCTGCATAGATGTAGGACTGCTCCAGACACCAGAAACGAGGATCATCACAAGAACCATCTCGTGGAGTGAGGTACCAATCCTTCTGCCTCATCATAGTGAAATCTGGAACACTAATATCGGACTTATAGTTGGGCCAAGTGTTCTTCTTCTTGGGCCTAGATGAGACAATCTTCTTGCGACCACTAGATTTCCTTGGAGCACGAGAATCGCCGGGATCCTCATCACTAGTCTCCTTGTAGGAGGGGCGCTTGCGAGTGCTCATCTTCCCAACACTAGAGCCACCTGTGAACGAGACAATAGATAGAAAGCAATAGGGATGAGTGCACAAATGTCAAGCAATGGATGAATCATGCATAAAAACAATAGAAAATGTTCCAGTTATTAATCTAATAAGAATTCTAGAAAGGATCAAATTGGGTTGTTCTCAAACGGTACCGCACTCAGTCGGATATTCTGGTACAGAAATGAGCCGGATATTCCGGTGCACCCGGATATTCCGGTTCAAACCTGGACCGGATATTCCGGTACTGCGAAAACAACACAAAATCGATCCTAATCTAGAGTTCAAAACTAGATCGGTGACAAGTGAATCTAGACTATTGTATCTAGCATGCATAGGGTACCCTAGGGAACAATTCCTACCAAGCATTGTCAACAAAAACACAAATCCATGGAGTGGTATGGTTATGGCACCAAGATTCAATGAGATTGAACTTTACCGGCATCCATGGACGAAAATACTTGGATGGAAACGCTCCCGAGGACGAGGGGAAAAAGATCTGGGCAATAGCTCGAAGATCCTGCAGAGGAAACGGCCCGGGGACCAAGAATCAGTGCGGCGGCATGAGGAAGTGGAGGAGAGGAGTTGGGGAAGAAAGGGCACGAACTGCCCCTTCTCCGTCCCTCTCCAGAATATGTGATTTTCGCCGGACCGGATATTCCGGTTCAAGTTTGAACCGGATATTTTGGTACAACTGGATATTCAGGTCCAGAACTGGACCGGAAATTCCAGCTGCCTACTGCTTCGAAATTTTCTCGTTTCAATGGAATGACACAAGTGCTAGATGAAGTTGGTTTTAAGGTAGAATGGCTTAGGATAGAAACACCAAACTGAAAGTAGTACTTATCCCTCTCAAAAGTAAGAATCAAACAAACAAAAGACCAATTGAGTGAGATTTTCCTACAAAAGAACACTTAGACGGGAAAAAACAAGAAATGCAATGAAATATCAAATTTATCCCAACTAAGATCCAACTCTTCGAAAAGAAGAGGTTGGTGGCCTAAGCCACCATGTAAGAGATCATGGTATGCAACCGCGAAGATATATCTTGGGTGCATTGCCAATTCTCAACATTGAAGCTCACAATTAAACATTAGAAAAAGAGAGATAACAATGAATATTTTCTTTGGGCGTAATGGGGGGAGGGAGAACCCAACGTGTTAGGATAACACTCCCCCTATGTACATGCCTACACCTAAACTCAAACACGTTTCGACTATAGGGGTGTGTGCAAGATCCTAAAGTCAAACTCCTAGAATCAATAACATTTAGTTCATTCCTCAAGAACATGAATCTTGCATCGTCGAGTGGCTTCGTGAATATATCCGCAAGATTGTCCTTGGTGGGCACATAAGATAGAGCAATATCCCCTCTTGCCACATGGTCTCGGATGAAATGATGGTGAATCTCAATATGCTTCGTTCTTGTATGTTGCACGGGGTTGTAGGCGATCTTGATGGCACTTTCATTGTCACACAAAAGAGGCACCTTATCCATATGAATGCCATATTCCTTGAGAGTTTGCCTAATCCATAGCAATTGAGTGCAAGCACTTGCGGCGGCTACATACTCGGCTTTGGCGGTGGAGGGAGATATGCAATTTTGCTTCTTAGAAGACCAACTCACCAAAGACCTACAAAGAAATTGGCAAGCCTCGGAAGTAGACTTCCTATCATCTTGATCACTCACCCAATCGGAATCCGTGTATCCCTTGAGAGAAAATTGTGCCCCATTTTGGTACCACAAACCAAATCTTGGGGTATGAACCAAATAACGAAAGATCCTATGGACCGACATCAAATGGATTTCCTTAGGAGCGGCTTGATACCTTGCACACACACCCACACTCAAAACGATATCGGGCCTAGATGCACAAAGGTCAAGCAAAGAACCAATCATAGAACGATACAACTTTTGGTCCACATCTTTACCCTTCGGGTTACAAGATAGGTGGCACTTGACTTGCATAGAAGATGTCTTGATCTTTGCATTTAGGAAGTTAAACCTCTTGATCATGTCTTGGGTATACTTGGCTTGAGAAATGAAAGTCCCACGAGCCAATTGCTTGATCTCAAAGCCAAGGAATAATTTAAGCTCACCCATCATAGACATCTCGAACCTGTCAGTCATAAGCTTAGAGAACTCATTATTGAAAGCTTGGTTAGTTGAGCCAAATATAATATCGTCCACATAGAGTTGGCATATGAAGAGCTCTCCTTTTACTCTCTTTGTGAAGAGAGTGGGGTCGATCTTCCCAACTTCAAAACCACGGTCATCCAACAACTCTCTAAGGTGCTCATACCACGAACGTGGTGCTTGTTTAAGTCCATGGAGCACCTTATCGAGCTTGTAGACATGGTTAGGGAAGTTGATATTCTCGAACCCCGGGGGTTGCTTAACATATACCTCCTCTTTTAGTGGACCACTTAAGAAAGCAATTTTGACATCCATGTGTTGCAATTTGAAATTATGCGAAGATGCATAAGCAAGGAGGATACGGATGGACTCAAGGCGAGCCACGGGTGCATAGGTTTCATAAAAGTCAATGCCTTCAACTTGAGTGTAACCTTGAGCAAACAATCTTGCCTTGTTCCTTATGACAATCCCATGCTCATCTTCCTTGTTCTTGAATATCCACTTAGTGCCAATAACATTGTGGCAATCTTTGGGCTTCTCAACTAATCTCCAAACCTTGTTGTGCTCAAAATTATTGAGCTCATCATGCATTGCTTCAACCCAATCGGAGTCCTCAAGAGCTTCAAACACTTTCTTTGGTTCCACCATAGAGATGTGAGCTTGATGCTCACTAAAATGTGTCAATTGCTTTCTTGTGGATCTTCTAGCTTGAATATCTTCCAATACCTTGTTGTCTTGGGCATCAATTTGCTTCAAAGATCTTATTATCCTTCTAGCACGACGGGCTTCGATCTCCTCATTATTGCGAGGAGGGGTCACTTGATCATCTTGATCATTTGGGTCCCCATCTTCACCAACTTGGCCTTGATCATCATCATCATCATCATCAATAATATCTTCAACACTAGCTTCAACTTGAGGAGATGATGAAGAAAATGGTTGATCTTGGCCTTGACCTTGACTAGCATGGATGATAGGAGTGGTTGCATCTTGCGTAGTAACTTGGTCAATAATAGGAGGGTCTTCAACATGTTCTTGGTTAGGTGAAACACTTGGCTCCTTGGCTTGTTCTTCTATTGTATAGGAGGGCTCCACTTGAGTAGAGCATAGTCCTTCTCGAGTCTCCATAAGGTGTCCCTCAATGGGACGGAAAAATCCCACACCCATCCTTCTTATGGCTTCTTGAGGTATTTCAACATTTACATTAGAAACATGAAATTGCGCCACTTGGGAGCCATCATTTTCCTCGAAAACCACACTACAAGATTCTATGACAATCCGCGAGGCTTTGTCAAAGACTCTATAAGTGTGGGATTCGGCACCGTAACCAACAAATATACCCTCAATAGGTTTGGATTGAAATTTAGACAACCTAACATCCTTGATCAAATAAAAGAACTTACAACGAATACACGGAAGTAGGAGACGTTGGGCTTGTTGACGATGAGGATCTCATATGGAGTCTTGTCCAAGCCTTTGCAGATGTAGAGGCGGTTGGAGGAGTGGCATGCGGTGGATATGGCCTCGACCCATAAATATTGGGGAGAAGTGTACTCCGCCAACATGGTTCTTGCCATATCCAAGAGAATGCGATTCTTCCTTTTGGCAACACCATTTTGTTGAGGAGTGTAAGTGGCGGAGTATTGATGACGAATTCCCTCTTCACTAAGGAATTCATTCAAAGTGTAGTTCTTGAACTCCGAACCATTATCACTCCTAATAGCCATGATTTGCACATTGTGTTGACGTTGCACTTGGTTGGAGAAGTCGATGATGGTTTGTTGAGTCTCACTCTTGCACTAAAGAAATATAACCAAGTATCTTGAATAATCATCGACAATCACCAAGCAATATTTCTTGCCTCCAAGACATGCCTCGGGCACGACACCAAAGAGATCAACACGGAGAAGCTCCAAGATCCTCTTTGATGAAATAATAGTTTTGGCCTTGAGCGCCTTATCATGCATCTTTCCTTCAACACACGACCTACAGACGCTATCCTTTGTAAAGGAAACATTTTATTTTAGTGCGACAATAAGGCCACCTTTGTGAAGACTTTGCAAAGTTCTCATGTTGACATGGGATAGGCGGCGATGCCACAACCATCCCACATCCGCCTTTCCGAAAAGACACATTGTTTGAGAGTTGGTAGACTTCGAGAAGTCTACCACGAACAACTAATTTTCAACATGTCCCACGTATGCGACGTCAAGAGTCTTGCTCCTCAAAAGGAACATAATATCTTCATCAAAAAGACGAAAAAACCCATCTTTCCAAGAGAGCGAACGGAAAGTAAATTGTAACCAAGGGATTCAACAAGCATAACATTCACGATAGTGATATCGGGAGCAACCACAACCTTGCCGAACCCGGATACCTTAGACGAGGACGAGTCTCCATAAGTGACGGTTGCGTGAATGTCATTTGGGCGCAACTCCGTCACAAGTTCTTTGCTTCCGGTCATGTGGCTAGTGCATCCACTATCAATTATCCATTTAGTCCCACCGGAAGCATAGTCCTGCAAGAGATCATTAACTAGAGTTAGGACCCTATGAGGGTCCCTTCATGTTAGCAACAAGGGTCTTTGGAACCCAAATAGTATAGTGGATGTAACCCTCAGTAGGACCAACATATTTATCTTGCACAACACCATAATAATCAACATATAAGAAATGGTGTGGATTGTTAGTTCCCGCGGAGGTGCTACGAGTAGTGTTGTCCCTCATGACACTACTACTCGAGGCAACATTGCTTGCTTGTGCGGGTGTGCTACGAGTAGTGTTGTCCCTAATGACTACCACCCGAAGCACCATTCTTGGTCTTCTTCTTGTTGTTCTTCTTCTTGGCTACATAGCCAAGACCTTGCTTGCCCACTTGTTTCCTTGGAGCACTCAATTGTGGTCTAGCAATAACCACATTAGAGCTAGGGGCAACCACTTGTGGGATAGAGATCACAACCTTCTCAACTTGAGGGCCTTTGCCCTTGAGCCTTGCTAGCTCATCCTTCAACCTAGCATTTTCCTCAATAACATTTGAATGATCACAAGAAGAAGTACAGGTGCCAGGGTTGTTAGGTTGATTAAGTTGAGTGCACTTGATGTTTGCGAGTATTGTTGTTGGCGAGAGGGTAGTGGAGACCATCGCCGTTTTCATAGAATCTGTCGGGTGCACTTGATGTTTGCGAGTATCGTTGTTGGCACTGAACTCCAGCTCTGGTGCGCTCTTCTCTGTGAGAGGCATCACGGAGTGGTCCGTGGTTTTTGCTATCTCCTCCAGTTCTTCCTGCATCCCGAAAGATTTGGCGATCTCATTGAACTCGATGTCGCATTTGTTGGATTTTTGGAAATATCCGTCGGTTGTGATTGTGCCATATTCCCCATGTAGCTTGAGCTTCAGATATGCATAATGTGGTACTGGCATGAATCTTGCGAACGCTGTTCGACCAAGAATGGCATGGTACTGTGAGGGCCAGTCGACTACTTCAAAGTCGAGGAATTCTCTCCTGTAATTGCGTCGATTGCCCAACACCACCTCCAGGTTGATTGTTCCGAGTGGACGGATCGCCTTTCCTGGAACTATCCCGTGGAAGGATGTTTCTGATTCTGCGAGTCCCTCCAGGTTCCTGTTCATCCGATGGAGCGTATCCGCGTAGATGATGTTGATGCCGCTGCCTCCGTCCATGAATACGCGAGCCATTTCGTAATTGCCAATTTGTGCTTGGATTAATAGGGCAGCATGCCCTGGTCGATAGACTCGCGGGGGGTGGTCTTCCTTGGAAAAGGTGATTGGCTGATCCGCCATCTTCAGGTACTCGGGTCTTGCTGGTGGGGTTTGCACAGCCATGCATAATTGCCGTGTGTTTGTCTTCTAAGCCCTGCGGGACGGGGAGACCTTCTATATCATTCCCAACAGTCCAGCCGGGTTCGGGTATGCGTTGGCTCCTGCGTTTGCGACGGGTGGCGCAGGTAGTGCGGCTAGCACCGTGTTCTGATTTCCTGGTGGAGGCAGGGGTTGTGGCGGTTGGAACCCTTGGTGTCCTCCTCCTGGAAGTTGCAGGTAGCCTTGACTAACTATCGATCTGTTCTTCTTCGAGAAGGCTTCGTGGATGTCAAGGAACTTTCAGCAATCCTTGAGAAGGTGTGTTGCCTTGGTTTTTCCCGTGCGCTTATCTGTAAATAGATGTAGCGTGCAGTATCCATCGAGGTCCTTCTCGGGAGTTTTGTCCTCCATCTTTGGTTTCCATTCGCGATTTCTACGGCGTCCGCTGTCGCGATTTCGTGTGAATTCCGCTGCTATCAGTTCTTCTCGGTCGTCGTGATCGTAGTACTTCCTTCTTTTCTTTCGACCGTGGCGGTCGTCCTCGGGTGCGGGCGAAGATGCCCTCTCATTGTGCACTGAGTCCTCTCCATTAGCCCATCTATCGGCTATGATCAACAATTCTCCAATAGTCTTGGGTGCGGCTCGTCCCAGTTCTTCTCTGAAAGCAGTTCGTCGAGCGCCTTTTGCGAAGGCTTCAACCGCTACTTCCTCTGATATGTTTCCTGCGGTGTTCCTGAGCGTGGTCCATCGCTGGATGTATTCGCGAGTGGACTCGCCACTCTTTTGTTTGCAGGCTCGCAGTTCCTCGATGGTCGCTGGTCTTTTGTATGTGGCCTAGAAATTTTTGCAAAAATTTGAAGTGTAGATCATCCCACGATGCGTAGCAGGACTTCGGTCTCGCTTCCAGCCGGCTACGTGCCGCTCCTACCAAGTGTAGATTGAGGTACTGCATAGCCGTGCTCTTGTTCCCACGTTGGCATTTTACTGCCGTGAGGTAATCGTTCAGCCATGACGAAGGTTCGAGTGAACCATCGTATTTTTTTACTTCTGTGCTGAGCTTGAATCTCTTGGGTAGAGGCGCCTCGCGGATGCTGCGAGCGAAACACAGTGCGCCGCAGGTCTCGTCATCAGAAGAACCGGACGAGGAGCGTGTGCGGTTCCTTGCCGCTCTCGCCTTGTCCACTCTATTTTGCGCGATATCCGACCGCGTGTTATAACCTGGCTGATCACGATCGGTTTCCTTCCTTGGTTCCTTGCTGCGTTTTCGCGAGCGGCTGTTGTGATGTCGCGAGCCGAGATCTTTATTCCTTGGGCTACCTTCGCTGCTGCTTCGGCTGTCATCGCGTCGTCGGGCTTCTTTTCCTCGACCACGGCGAGGCGATTTTTCTCTCCTGGGCGAAGCACTCCTGCGCTTGCGCGACGCTTCCTTCTCCTTCTCCTTCTGTGCGGCAGCTTTCCTGCGATCATAGGAGGCAAGCCTTGAGGCCGCCATGCCTAATCCTTTCTGAACCTGCTTGTATTGCTCTGCTCGGGGGTCGTTTTCCCCTGGTTGATTTATCTGCATGTAGGTTGCTGCGGCTAAGACTGCAGCAGCGGAAGTTTGCGGATAGATGTTTCCTTCCTCGTCAACCCGCATGAGGGAAGGTCTGAGTGACCTGCTGATCCCACATAGGGACTCGTCGTCCATGGATGCGGTTCTCGATGCGTATCCCTTCCTTGAGGGTCGAGTTCCGACAAAAGGTGTTAGGGACAGCTTGGCCTGGTGTTGACTCGATCCGTCCGCTAATTTTTTCCGATGGGCCAGATCTATCCGAGCTTCCTTGATCGCGGTGGCTGCTCTCACTAAATTATAGTGGTAGGCGACCATGACTTTGTGTGGGGCTCCGTCTGCAGGTGGTTTGCTCGTGCGGATGGCCTCCTTTACTCGGACCCAAGCGTCTCGCGAGACGTTGATCTTACCACGTTCCCTTGCGCTGTGTTCCGTTTCTGTGGGTGGTTGTTCCGATCCTGCCATGCAGACCTGAGCCAAACCTGGATCGTGAGTCCTAGACGTAAATCGAAAGGCTTTCTTGACCCGAGAGGGTTCCTCTGTAGAGAGGGCATTGAAGTTGCTCGTGTTGATGCGGATGGACTCGCCACTTTTCGCCAAGTAGGGTTGCGAATCGACAGCTCCTGACTCAGATCCAGATTCCTCAGCGAAGTGAAGGATCTCGTCTTTGTTGGTGTAGAATTTGAAGCTTCCAAACGTCAAGGTGACGCTCTTCTCCAGATCGTCGAATCCCGGGCGTGATTCCGGCGAGTGAGGGGTGACTACGACAGATCCGATCCGAATAGGGTTGGTCGGAGTCGATGTCGAAGGTTTCCAACGTGAGTTGGTTGATGAAGCCGAAGATGCCGGAGATCCAGCGCCCGCCGTTCCCACAAACGGCACCAATTGTCGAATCTGCATCTCAACAAGTCCCTTGGGTGACCCAAGGATTTCGAATAGGAGAACCTGTAGGCGCTGGTGACGATCGTCGGCTAGACAGGAGGCACGATTTACCCAGGTTCGGGGCCCTCGTAGAGGTAAAACCCTTACTCCTGTCTCTATCGATCTGTATTAACGAATAGATCGGTTACAATGGGGGGTCGCTCAAGTCGAGAGTATGATCTCGAGCTCAAGACTTGGTGGTGCGGTATTGCTTGGTCCTCTTCCGGTGGTTCTCCTGGCCTTATATAGGTGGCCAGGTCTCAAACCGTACCCGGGGAGGACTCGAACTCTAACCCTATGTCGGTTAGAAGTTTCCTATCTTAACCCGCAAGGCATTGCGGGTAGGCTTCAATTGGGCCTTCTAGAATAGTCCAAAGGCTTCCCTTCTTGGGCTTCAGTCTTGGGCCTAGGACCGGGTGTCCTTACTCGCTAGGTCCAAGGTTCATCCCTTCGTCACATGGCATGCGTGACATTCGTCCCGGCTGATCAGCCGGACGTGCTACCGTCCCCGGGCTCGTACACCCTCCTCCCCGACACCATCATCGTCACCGACAAAACAGCCTGCACCTTCTTCCGGGTACTAATCAACGGGGGAAGCAGCATCAACATCTTGCACAAGGACACGGCTGACAAGCTGAACATTACCGAGCACCAGCTCGAACCAAGCCGGACGACCTTCCACGGCATCATCCCCGTCTTAAGTTGCGCTCCTCTCGGAACTGTCCGGATGGACATCGTATTCAGCGACTTCACCAACTACCGCCGGGAGACCATCACCTTTGAGGTGGTGGACCACAGCAGCTCGTATCACGCCATCCTAGGGCGTCCGTCCCTCACCAAGTTGATGGCGGTGCCACATTTTGTCTACCTCAAGATGAAGATGTTGGGACCATTCGGCACCATCACGGTCGTAGGAGACTACCGGCTGTCCATCGACTACGCCACAGTCGGCTCGCGCATGATGCAAGCCTTAATGGTGGCGCAGGAACTAAAGGAGATCAAGCGGCAAATAGCGGCCGAGCAGCCGGAAATCCTAGATGGGAAAAGGCCCATGGGTGAAGCGAAATTCCAGGCCGCCCGAGACACCAAGCAGATCTCGTTGAACCCATGCCACCCAGACGGCCAGTTCCTCACCCTCGGAGGAACCGTGAGCCAGAAATAGGAAGACAAGCTCATCGGCTTCCTTTGTGAGAATCGGGACATCTTCGCATGGGAACCAAGAGACATGTCGGGTGTACCGAGGGAGCTGGCTGAGCACTTTCTCCACGTCAATACGGACGTGAAACCGGTCAGGCAACCCCTCCAAAGATTCGGAGAAGAACGAAGAAGGGCCATCGGCGAAGAAATCGCCCGGCTGCTGGTAGCCGGCTTCATCACTGAGGTCTACCACCCGGACTGGCAACCAAGATGTGAGCTAAGGAACCAACATGATCCTATCAAAGAATATAAAGCTCGTGTTGCACTAGTAAAAGGAGAGCCGCTAGTTCGATTGCAATTTATTGGTGGGCTACAAGATCTGCACATAATGCACCACTTACAAGATGTTCATCGAGCTTACGCGCTTCCTACAAGTGGTATTGGAAGTGGTGGTTTCATTTTTCTCTCTTCTTCTCTTTTTGCTTTTTGCACTTTTTGCTCACTCACTTTGTGCCAACATATGAAACTATATAAACTAGCGCATACAACGGTCGCTCGGAAACTACAGGGTACAAGTGTGCAAAGCCCAAGCAATCATATATGAACTAGCCTCAATAGATAAGGTAATCACAAGATAGGTTGGCTCACAAAGGAATGGCAAGAGGGACAAGACTCGGGATGTTTATACCTCTCTCCGACGATCTTCACGCTATAGGCTGGAAATTTTCGTGCTTTCTCACGACATTGGGCTTCAATGGATGATGAATATCATGCATTGATGATGTAGATGATGTAATTGTCTACAAAACGAGCTATAAATCACTCAAAACGGAGTCTTGAGTCAAAAGTTGTGACCAAAACGGTGAAGGGGTGTCGCGGTTTTCTGGGAGGCCATGCAGGAGGTAGGGATTTCTGTGTGAGGCCGGCATCTTCTGTTTGGTGTCCGGCCTGGGAGCCGGCCTGGCTGGCCTGCAGGCCGGGCTTCCTGCACACGCGAATTTCATGATTTGGGACGGAGAAACGCAACAAAAATCACCAAATCGAAGGGGAAATAGGTGAACTTAGGCCATGGAAATGCAAGGGAAGGTAGATCAACAAGTCTAGCAATAGATCCATGGATCAAAACCTATCAAAACACACTCGAATCACTGATCGATCCAAGAACTCGTGTGGCTATTTTTTGTGGGAATTTTCGAATTTTTAGGCCAGAACAAGAAAAAAATTGGGGGAAAGAGGGTGTCAAATTCTTGGCAACCTTACTCTTGATACCAGATGATATAGGCTTGGCCTCTAGGTTGGCCCGATCTTCACGGATTAACGCATAAGAGGTGGGGAGATATGTAAGAACACGAATAACACAATGAACTCACACACGCAAAAGGGGGATAAATCGTGAAGCCTACAAGGGATCGCAAACCCAAGTCTATAACACGCTAGTTGGAAACCGATTTACGTTCACGGTTGGTCCACCGTGCCAATAGGAGTTCAAGGGTCAGTTGAGGAAGATTGGTGTGATACTAACTAAATCTCAATGGGAAAGGATAGCAATCACCGAGGAATCTTGATACAATTCAATAGATGAATCTATGGAGTAGCCATGGATCACATGGGGGAGGTTCTCCACATGGGAGGGGGAGCACAAGTCCCAGTTCTATCTCATATCAACTCGTATCTACCTAGGAAGGAGGAGGAGGGGTCCTATATATAGTGGTGGGGGTAGGTAGGGGAGATCCAAGAGAATATTAGATATTCCCACGCAGGGGAGTCGGCATGGCCGGGCTGGAGGCCGGCTTGATGGCTTCAGCCGGTTGGAGTCGCGGGGAGGCCGGCCTGGAGGCCGGGTTGGTGGCCGAACGAGCTGTCCTGAGGAAGCGCAGGGGAGCCGCCTAGGGCGGGCAGGGACCCGAGGGGGCCGGCTTGAGGGCGCAGGGGAGCCGGCCTATGCCAGGATGGAGGGCGGCCTTCCTGGCTCCATTCCTCTCCGGCTTCTCGCTTCTTCCTCCTCTTCCACGCGTACACGTTTGATGGCCTTGAGTCTTGGGTTTCCTCGGCATCTCCTCTCGCGTCGGTACTCGTCGACTTGTACCTAGCTGCACGGGGGTTGATGGTCAATTAGTATACCATCCAAATGGGTACAAAGTGGATTCTCGAAGAGGAATGAGTTCACCTCCATGGTGACTTGGTGTATGATGGAGCGAGATACATGCCCATTAGGATGTGTCGGGCTGCATCATATTCCCTTACTTCGCCTATTTTTTCGTCAACAAATGTATGCTACCTTCCTTTCATAGGTGACATGTACTTTATAGCATTCCATAGGTGCCACCTAAGGCTCCACCCATTACAATCATGTATCGTATGTGTTATCTTCATGATTTCATCTTGGACAATTCATGGATTTCTTTTTCTCAAATCCTAATTATTTATTTTTCTATGGGCAATCATAATCATAAATAATTTAATTTCATTATTTTCTAATTATTTAGGCTGATTCATTTACATAATGAAATTTAATTTTGACAATTTTTCCGCAACAACCATGCGCGGAATCATCTAGTTATACAAACATAGAGTACACTAGTCAAATCACAGGTTAGGAAGCATGCGCAAATTTACATATCTTGGTATGTGTGCATTAATGATATTAATGCGATCGATTAGGTGCCAAAAAAAGGGTATGGAACAATTAACGCCCAAAATCAAGACACTGATGAGACATCCAATTTTAGGTGCAGTCTGGCTCTACAAATAGACGCCTCGACCTCTCCGTCCTTCACCCAAGTAAATTCCACCCATCTTGAATCGATCTAGTCTTCCAGGCAATGGGGCACTCCAAGATCGCCGTGACTGCCTTGTGCTTCTTCCTCCTCCTGACCGTTGGTTTTGGTGAGTCCCTTCTCCATTGATCATGTTCTATTGCGCGTGATATATATTCTTGGGCCTTGATCTTATATGTGTCGTTTGATCTGAGCAGGCAAGAAGCAAACGCCATGCGAAGGGGCCAGCCAGACGTTCAAAGGTGAACTGTGCGAGTACGCCCCGTGCAATGCGGCGTGCATCTCCGAGGACTACAAAGGCGGGTTCTGCAGGCCCGTCCTGAACGCTGAATGCAGATGTACCAATTATTGCCACGACGCTAAGCCGTCCAGGAGGGAGATGTCGCTGAACTGAAGCAAGCAACATAGCGCTCCGATCTACTAGTAGCATATGTGTTTTACTACCCGAGATTCACAGTTTGTGGTGATGTAACGAAATAGAAATAATGAGATATACTTAGTAATGTGAGAGCCTGAAAAATCCTCCGTTGCCAGGTGAAAAGTATGGGCGAACTGAAAATGTTGTGCCTAAATTACATCTGTGGTGATGTTCTGAGTCGGTAGAACTCGATCGATATATAGGTGATTAACGGTCTGTAGTCTTACCGTGCTTTTGTGAAGGAGGTCAATGGACGACAAGCCAGTTCGTCCTGGTGGCCTTCAAACATGCAAACCGAAGCTCCAACAGGGAAGCTCACAGTCAGAGTTCTTTTCGGCTTCGCGCTCCCGAGGCGACGGAGCGCGCCCCTGCTTCCTCCTCCGACAACTCCCCTCCTTCCTCCCGTTTCCGTCGCCGCCGCCGCCACCAGGGTCCGCCGGGCTAGCCCCGTTTGGCATCGGCGGCGGCGGATTGTCTTTTTCCGCTTTGTCAAGTTCTTTTCGGCTTCGCGCTCCTGTCGCTCCCCGAGGCGACGGAGTGCAACCTGCTTCCTCCTCCGACAACTCCCCTCCTTATGTTTTCATCGTCGCCACCGGCAGGGTCCGCCGAGCTAGCACCGGTTGGCGTCGGCGGCGGCAGATTGTCTTTTCCCGCGTTGGTGGAGGCGGGGTCGGGGCCCTAGTCTACTGGCGGCGGTGCGACTAGGGAGGCGGCGATTCGGCCATGGCCGAGTGGCGGCGGCGCGGCGGCGCCTCGCCGGTGTTGTGCGGCGGCGCAGCGGGGATCGGCGGGACGGTGCCGGCTTGTCCCATCGGCCCAGATCTTGGCCCTGTGGGGCCCATCCTGGTTGGGGCGGGCTGGCCTGACCTGTGGGTGTCCCGATCTGCGGATGGAGGTGGGGGTGCTCACCCGGAGCGCGGCGCTGACGGCGGCTGACCTTGTTGCAACATGGCGGCGGGCTTTACGCCCGATTTGGACCCGGCCGGATCCTGTTGGGACGGGTAGTGGTTGTTCCTGACGGGGACTGGTGTGCATGCCGCCGTGTCCGGTCGACTACCGCTTTCGGTGGTGGAGGCAGTTCCCTCCCGCTCGGTCGCGGTTCCGTTGACCAGTGTTGAGCTACTCGTCCCTCCATCATGTAGTCCCTGTGGCGGTTGCTTCGGTGAGACGATGATGACGACTTGGTGACCGTGGTGGCACATGTTGGTGGGCGGCGTGTTTGGTGGTGTCGAGGCCTCGTCCTTGCAGGGCTCCTAGTCTACGGATCGCTCGGGGGTTGTGGACAGGGTGTTTTCGGGAGAAATCCTTGTCGGCTCGTTCGACACCGACGCAGTGCTGCCTGCGGGTGGCATCTCCCTTACTGAAGGGCGTCGTGGCTACCCGTTGTCCACTTCCCTAGGTCTAGTCTGCTGGTCCGGGTAGCAGTAATCTCTTTCTTGAAGGTGTTGCTTGGTACTCGGCGATCCTAGGTTAGGAGCGTGGTGGTACTCCCTCGGAGGGTGCAGCGGTTGCGGGTCTTCCTCGTTTAGTCGATCCGTCTTTGACTTCATTTGTTTTCTTCTTTTTCTTTTTTGGGCGTGTGTTTACTGCTGTCTCAGCATTTTCGTTTCGTGGCTTCCGTTGGATATATGGGTTGTTGATATACTAATATAGCGGGGTTTCGGCCTGTTTCGTCAAGCTCGCAGTCATAGCCTCGCTCGTTTTGTCCCTAGTCTTCTCTTGATCCTAAACGTTATTACTGAATAATAAACCAACCTATTCTAATAAAAAAATGGTAAATGTATTTTCGAGAGAAAACGATACATTTAGCTGAAAGTACATTTGCCTGGCTGATAAACTCTCCAACCCTATGGAAACTTTTATTTAATTATTACATGAGTGGTGATGTCCATTGCTAGAGACCAATGAATACAGGCAAATCCATGTTTGAGAAAAGACTAGCAAAAGGGGGTTCACCGGCTCATATGCAATAAATTTTGTTCGTCCAGTCAAGCTCGCAGTCATAGCCTCGCTCGTTTTGTCCCTAGTCTTCTCTTGATCCTAAACGTTATTACTGAATAATAAACCAACCTATTCTAATAAAAAATGGTAAATGTATTTTCGAGAGAAAACGATACATGAACCCACCATGCAAAATGCATTTTTAACGCATTTTAAATGTTACAATGAATCAAACAAAAAAGGGTTATTTAACAGGGTGCCCTCAGTTGGCACCACGACCTCAGTTTAACCCCTAGTGCCGAACCGATCTCAGTTTTACCCCTAGTTTGTGCGCAAGGACTCCTTTCGCTCCTCCCACCGTTACTTTCTGCCCCGTTAGGATCCTGACCTCTGGGACCCATCATAGAATCGTTGGCGTGGCCTGTGGGCCCTAACTGTTGAGCGTTGGCGCGGCTTGTGGGCCCAACTGTTGACCGTTGGCGCGGTTTGTGGGCCCCAGCTGTTGACCGTTGCTTGTGGCCGGCGGTTTAAAACGGCGGAGCTCGCGGCGGCGCGTCCCCTTCTTCTCCGGCGGCATGTCGTCGACCTCTGCTTCTGAATCTCACTCTAAATGGCCGCGTTTCGGGCCAGTTCCGCTGGGAAGATGCTCTGTCTGCCCACGGACGGCGTCCCTGCAGCGGCGGGTCACCGCGAGCGACAAGAACGGCAACCGCGGGCGCGAGTATATGAAATGCGAGAGCAAAGAACAGCTTCGGGAGGTGAGATCTGTGTTCCCCCCTGTCAGTTTTGTTTTTTTTTCCTCAAGTTTCAGCCGATTTGGGTTTTCATCCGATTTGGTTTTTCGTATTTACAGGATTTTCTTCCATGTGACCATTTCGAGTGGCTTGAGGATTACATAAAGAGGATTCAAAAGGAGGACAAAAAAAGGTGGCCAATTTGCTACCGGCGGTGGAGCAATTGGGATCTGCTATGGTGCACAATGGGGTGCAGAAGGACGAGTTGAAGAGATGGCCAAACAGCTGGAGACGCTTGTCGATCTAAAAAAGCAAAGCAATATGCTGGCTGCAATTTTTTATTTATGTGCAATTGTTCTTGGAATTGTGTATTTGCAGATCATTAGTCAAAAATAATGTAGTTACTGTTATAGTTAGCTTGACATGGTCAATTTGTGTATGGCTAAGACTTGGAATAAATGCGTCAGGAATCCAGCCCTGATTTGGTTTGTTTCAGTTCGTATGTTCAGCTTTCAGTTCAGTTCAGTTTTCAGTGTTCGTATGTACAGGTTCAGTGTTCAGTTTAGTTCAGGTTTAGAATTCAGTTCAGTTCAGATTCAGTTCAGTTCAGGTTTAGGTTCAGTTCAGGATAAAAGGGCAGGCCTATGTAAAACCAAGACATGCCCAATGTTAAATGAGGCCCAATGTATACTAGCACGGACAAACAGTGGACAAAAATAATTTAAACATTGGACAAATAAAATTTAAATATTTGGACAAAATAAATTTAAAATTTTGGACAAATATAATTTAAACATTTGGACAAATATAATTTAAACATTCGGAAAAATATAATTGAAACATTCGGACAAATATAATTTAAACATTGAGTTCATTTGGGCAAATAGAATTAAATATAACTTCATTGGCAAACATAATTAAACAGTGGATATATATATATATATATATATATATATATATATATATATATATGTATGTATATATATATATGTATGTATATATGGATAATCATTGGCCCCACTTTACATATATTTAGTGGGGCCCGTCGGACATTACATCTATTAAACAAAACAAAAGGGTGCCCTAGCCCTAAACCCTAACCGTCCGCGGAATGCATGCGCGCGCCCTTCCCGCCGTCCGGCCAACCGCCGGGGGTTGGCCTACTTCTTCCACTCCGCCGCCCTGGTCTCGATCTCATCTTTGATCCGGGCGCGGCAGTTCTCCCACCGCATCCTCTCCTCGTTGTTCTCACGGGCCCTCTTGATGCGGGCCCGGAGAGCCTTCTCCTCCTTCTCCTCCGCCTCAAACTCCTTCTTCTCCAGCCGCTCCTCTTTCTTGAGGAGGCGGTTCTTCGTCTTGGGGGAGAGGTTCTCGGCGCGCTCGACGCTGTCGGGGTCGGACGACGGCGATCGCTCCCGTTTGGGAGATTCGACGGGCACGAGGCCCGTCTCCTCCAGCGTCCAGTCGGGCTCACCAAGGCCGAGCCTTGGGGTGGTTGTCCTCGTCGGAGACAGACTCGGGGCTTGAAGGGAGAGAATAGGAATGTTCGTGGCTTGAAGGGAGAGAAGGCAAAGGGGCTGGAGAGGGATGAGAAAATGGAGGACGAGTGAAACGGACTATTTAAAGACATGATGAGACGTGCATTAATTGGGGTAGATGAAGCAAACTGTGTGAAAACGTAGGATGCAGTGTAGAACAGTCGATGCATGGTCAAAGGGGTGTAGAACAGGCGTAGGAGTAGGACAGCTAGTGATACGAGCGTGCGCTTAGGCAGTCAAAGTGATTCGACGTTGCATGCGTGTATTAAAGAGGTGAAGAGAAGAAATCCAAAGTCTCACGCCAACTCCTGCCTCGCTGCATATGCATTGATGTGTATCTTCTGAAAACGAGGCGTGGAGGGCTGCGTCGCGACAAATGCGACGCGACTCGTGTTTCTGAAACGAGGCGTGCAGGGCTGCAAATACGACGCGACGTTTACTCTTTTCTTCTTCTGCCATGTTGTTTACTCTGAAAAACTGAGGCGTGCATGCACCGGGCTGGTGAACGGGGCCACACTAGAAGTGTCCGTTGTTGCATGCAGTTACATTGAGACAAAACACCCAGTCCATGCACCACGTCATTTTTGATCGTTTGATCGTAAGGAACGGTGCAGATCGAGTCCATGCATGCAAACTACGGCGGCAACGACCTGCAGACGATGAGACGAGCGCTTCTCTATGCGGGAACGCGATCCTCTGACTTTAGGTCACTGAAAAATGGAGCCCATCACACACCGGACCCACGTTTCATGGGAGAAAGTCAGAGAACGTAAGGTGGACAAAGTAAGAGGATATGGTTCCCTCTGTTTTTAGGGCATGTACAATAGTGTAGACGGGTGTTGTCTGCACTATTCGGCCATGTCATTTCTAGACATTTTTAGAGATAGGTGGTACAGTGCGGTGACCCCCTAGCTTGTGTAGGGATCCAGATGCACCGTAGGCCCCCTCCCGGTGAAACCCTAGACCCGATGGAGATATACCGGACTTATACGGAAACACGCGGTAACAGCGTCAAAAGGGGGTAGCAATGTGGAACTATTTGCTTGGTTGTGCTAGGATAGCCCATAGGAACACAAAACAAAAAGGTAGAACCCACCTCTTCGGAAGATTCACGATGTTTGGTCCGATACAGGAGTTTCACCCTATAAGCGCTCACGAGAGAGAAGTGGATGCCGGTGAAGTGGGTCACACCCCTGAGAGAAATATTTGACATCCAAATCACACAACACACCTATACTAACATGGTATGTCACCCCCTATCTTGTGTTGGGATCTAGACGCTCCGTAGCCCCCCTCCCCGGTGAAACCCTAGATCCGCTGGAGAAATACCTGACTTATACGGAAACACGTGGTAAATGCGTCGAAAGGGGGTAGCAATGTGGAACTATTTGCTTGGTTGTTCTAGGATAGCCCATAGGAACACACAAAAAAGGTATAACCCACCTCTTTGGAAGATTCACGATGTTTGGTCCGATACAGAAGTTTCACCCTATAAGCGCTCACGAGAGAGAAATGGATGCCGGTGAAGCGGGTCACATCCCGGAGAGCAATCTTTGACATCCAAAGCACACAACACACCTATACTATTATGGTTTCGCACCCCCTAGCTTGTGTTGGGATCCAGACGATCCGTAGCCCCCCTCCCGGTGAAACCCTAGACCCGATGGAGAAATACCTGACTTATACGAAAACACGCGGTTACTGCGTCGAAAGGGGTAGCAATGTGGAATTATTTTCTTGGTTGTTCTAGGATAGCCCATAAGAACACAAAACAAAAAGGTAGAACCCACCTCTTTGGAAGATTCACGATGTTTGGTCCGATACAGGAGTTTCACCCTATAAGCGCTCACGAGAGAGAAGTGGATGCCGGTGAAGCGGGTCACACCCCGGAGAGAAATCTTTGACATCCAAAGCACACAACACACCTATACTAACATGGTATGGCACCCCCTAGCTTGTGTTGGGATCCATACGCTCCGTAGCCCCCCTCCCGGTGAAACCCTAGACCCGCTGGAGAAATACCGGACTTATACGGAAACACGCGGTAACTGCGTTGAAAGGGGGTAGCAATGTGGAAATATTTGCTTGGTTGTGCTAGGATAGCCCATAGGAACACAAAAAAAAGGTAGAACCCACCTCTTCGGAAGATTCACGATGTTTGGTCCGATACAGGAGTTTCACCCTATAAGCGCTCACGAGAGAGAAGTGGATGCCGGTGAAGCTGGGTCACACCCCGGAGAGCAATCTTTGACATCCAAAGCACACAACACACCTATACTATCATGTTATGGCACCCCTAGCTTGTGTTGGGATCTAGACGCTCCGTAGCCCCCTCCCGGTGAAACCCTAGACCCGCTGGAGAAACACCTGACTTATACGGAAACACGCGTAACTGTGTCGAAAGGGGGTAGCAATGTGGAACTATTTGCTTGGTTGTGCTAGGATAGCCCATAGGAACACAAAACAAAAAGGTAGAACCCACCTCTTTGGAAGATTCACGATGTTTGGTCCGATACAGGAGTTTCACCCTATAAGTGCTCACGAGAGAGAAGTGTATGCCGGTGAAGCGGGTCACACCTCGGAGAGCAATCTTTGACATCCAAAGCACACAATACACCTATACTAACATGGTATGGCACCCCCTATCTTGTGTTGGGATCCAGACGCTCTGTAGCCCCCTCCCGATGAAACCCTACACGCTGGAGAAATACCGGACTTATACGGAAACACGTGGTAACGGCGTCGAAAGGGGGTAGCAATATGGAACTATTTGCTTGGTTGTGCTAGGATAGCCCATAGTAACACAAAACAAAAATGTAGAACCCACCTCTTCGGAAGATTCACAATGTTTCCACCTCATATTCGTTGAAATCTCTACTAATGTATTCGAGGGATCACATTTTAGTGAAGGCTTTCGTTCTAATGTTTATAAATCCTATTTATATTTTTCCTAGACTTGTATTAGACCTATATAATGTAATTCCGAAGCCTAAAAATTTATTGGATGAATATTCGTATTATTTATTTTCTTTTGAATAATAATGGTTTTAATCGAAAATCGTAAATAAAACAAGTTGAAAACATCAAAATGAAAAAATAACTTTGGATCTTTCTTAGTCACACAAAAATGAAGCTGTGGTGAGATTTTGACCTTATTTTAGTTCCGAAGGTTTGAAATTCATCTCATTTTCTTTAACTCTCTACTAGTCTGTTCAAGATATCACATATTACACAAGGCTTTTTTGTTCAATTCTTTATAAGATAGGTTTATTTCTTTTTCTCGTTACTATATGACATAACACTACCATTGCGTCGGCTTTATATTTTTCGATTTTTTTTGAATTATGTATGCTCATTTCATGCTTGGTCAACCCTTTGTTTGACCAGCCGAAAAGCTTCTAGAAGGACACCCAGAGATTCGACCTGGGCTGTTGGATCGACACCTTCTAGAAGGAATCTTGCATCGGACGGATGCGCTCGCAACCACAGCGATCCGCGAGACCCTCGTTCTGCGCTCGGATTGGTTGGTCCGTTGGCCACAGGGGTCGATGGTTTCTATCTGTTCTACATATGATTTCTTTTCTATTAAGTATTAAACCATGTTATTTAAATAAAAAATATAAAAAATAGAAGAATTATTCAAAACATAATGAAACTTCAGATTTACTAGAGCGATGATTTTTATCTGTTTTACATATGATTTTTCTATTAAACCTTGTTATTTAAATAAAAAAATAAAAAAATAGAAGAATTATTCAAAACATAATGAAACTTCAGATTTACACCATATATGTAGAATAGATGTTTGGGAAATTAATTTGGCTGATTTAGACAAGATGCCAAAAAATGTTGAAGCACAAATGGGGGTATTTACCCTAGCTCCGGACCTCATTTGAAGCACATTTCTCATGAGAATAGAGCGATGGATTCAAATGAGCATAAATAATTCAAAAAAAATCAAAATGACATGAATCCAACGCACCATGTTGTTATATGCGATATAGTTGCTCCTCAATTTATTTGGATAATTTTGACAAGGTCGAATTTTTCATGAAATTACAAACGGGGGTGTTTACCCTAGCTTCAGACCTTATTTGAAGCACATTTCTCATGAGAATAGAGCGATGGTTTCAAATGAGCATAAATAATTCAAGAAAAATCAAAATGACATGAATCCAACGGATAATGTTGTTATATGTGATATAGTTGCTCCTCAAATTTCTTTGAATAATTTTGACAAGGTCGAATTTTTCATGAAATTTCAAACGGGGGTGTCTACCCTAGCTTTAGACCTCATTTGAAGCACATTTGCCTAAATTTTTGAAATGACTTGGTTCAACATCATCCAACATTATTCAAACATCATCCAAACTATGTTCTAACTTAGATACATCACCAGTCAACATAAATACAACATTATTCGACAGAAATACAACACCAACTTAGTCTAAATAGCGTCGGGGCTTCTTTGTGATCCTTGCCTGTTTTGGTGGCCCTTTGCTCCTTGTGCTCATCTTGCTCACAACTTCTCGTCTTCTCCTCTTGGTAGTCGGTACCTTGGCCTTCTTCTTTGAAACTACACCAGATCTGTACGAAACATAAAGGATCATGATAAATAAATAAATGAAAACTGAAAACTGGTGAGATCATGGCAGGATTTACATACTCATCTAAGCATGAAACTGGTGAGATCATGGCAGAATCATCCAATGGAGCATCCAATGAAACTGGTGAGATCGTGGCAGAATCATCGACTGGAGCATCCAGCGGATCATCAGCTGGATCATCAGCTGGAGCACCCAGAGCATCTGGAGCATCATCTGAATCATCATCTGGATCATCAGCTGGAGCATCCAGCGGATCATCAGCTGGAGCATCTGGATCATCGAAGAGAGAATTTCTTATTTGGCCCTAAAATAAAAATTCTTCCCTATTTGACATATTAACTTCAATTTCTTCCTAAGATGGCCCTATGGTGCATTCTAAAGACAAATAAGGATGTAGAAAGACTCTTTTGCCCCCGATGAATTTTTGTACAAAATTCATAATAGAAGTTGGCAATAAGCATAGATAGATTCTATGCCATGTTATTTCCACACGGTATGAATATTATTTTTAAAGATACTTATTTTGTAGGGTACGTCGTCAAGGACTTAGACCTCTACACGGCTCTCCGTGCGCGATGGTGCTCTGGTGATGTGTGTTGGCGCAAGTCATGACTAGACCGTATGGACTCGGCGTACTTTTCAGCGATACTACGCTAGCTCATCAACTTGCTTTCCCGCTGTGGGACGGGCTGGTACGAGCTCGCCACCACCAAGCACAAAAATTGATCGATTTCCACGGAAGACACACGCACGCACAAACTAGCTACAAGTACGCCGCAAAAAAAACTGCAAGGAGCTTGATGGATTCACTGCTACCTTACATGTAGCACTGGAACAAGGTTACACTTACATGCATGCATGCATTAAAATTCAAGGACAAAACTTTAAATTAAAATCAGTTCCGTGACCAAATACTGAGGAGTCTTGTTGTGTCATTTAACCATGGCTATTTTCAACTTCTATTAAGAATTTTGTTACAAAAATTCACCAGGGGCAAAAGTGTCTTTTTGCATCCCCATTTGTCTTTAGAATGCACTATAGGGCCATGTTAGGAAGAGAATGAAGTTAAGGTGTTAAATATGGAAGATTTTTTATTTTAGGGCCAAATAGGGAACCGGATTTTAAGTGAGGGCCAGATAAGGAATTCTCTCATCATCGAATGGAGCATATGGAGCATCATGGACTTGATCATCATTTGAATAATCAGTTGGATCATGTACTTGATCATTATTTTGATCTGGAGCATCATCTGAATCACTTAACTGCTGATCATCATTTTCAAATGTTTCATCCGGTTGTTGATCATCATTTTCAAATGCTGCATCCGGCTGCTGACCATCATATTCATCAGGAATACTCTCTCCAAATCCTGGATCTACTGCGTTATCACAATATTTGCCGAAATGACCAGTCTCACCACACCTTGTGCACTTACGCACCCTCGCTCCAACTCCACATTCACTGCGACGTCGGTGTCGACTCTTCCTCGGTCTACCTGCGGCTCTCTTCATAACCGGAGCACAAAGTTTGAATCCATGGTCCACTCTATCCCATTGTTGTTTTCCCTCTAAAGCAGGCAAGGAATGTGCATATGTGGCTCTGAACATTGCTACAGACTAATAATCATGCACATACTGCTGTATATCCCCTGCTGGACCTGTGAGAGAAGTGATGAAAAACAAGACATGAATGCATGGCAAACCAGTTATCTGCCATTGCCTACAACTACAAGTTTTCTCTTCTAATTCGACTGGATATCTCCATTCTTTGTTAGTTTTATCAAAGAATGATACCTCTGATTTGGTATCAGAAATAAATCTCATGTTCATATTTAAGCCCTCTGTTTTTTGCTTCAACACCTTCATCACAGCCGGGATAATAACGTGGCCCATGAATTTTGCATTAGCTATTTCAAGACGGAAATGAAATTTCTCGGCGTATTCTATCCTTATCCTGTCAAGCAAATCCGCCAAATCAAGATCCTTTAGTCTCCGGATCGTTGAGTTGAAAGATTCTGCAAGATTATTGTGCACATAGTCAACTTTGCTCACTTCACTGAATTGGCTTCTAGCCCATATCTTCTAGTGGTGTGTTTCCAAGTATCCCTTCACTTTCTCATTTGTGTACAGCTGCCTCATGTGGTAGCTGTGCTTCCTCACACTGGAAGTGAAAGATGCATGCCATAAATTGTCGGTAAAAAACTTTCCTTTGAGTTTCTTCACAAAATTTGCAGCAAGGTGACGCATGCATTCCCTGTGCTCTACTCCTGAGAACACATTGTCCACGGCCACTTCTAAACCTTTGCATGCATCTGTGTGAATTACCAATCCATTGGGATGTCCAATAGCCTTGCGCATATTCTGCAAAAACCATGTCTAGCTCTCCTCGGACTCTGTCTCCAGCACACCGTTGGCAACTAGAAAAACAAAACTGTGTGCATCAACTCCACAAGCTGCTACTAGTTGGCCTTTAAACCTCTCTGTGAGAAGAGTAGCATCAATAGTCAAATAAGGCATGCAGCCTACCAAAAAACCCAATTGACAAGCTTGAAAGCACACAAAAACCCTCCTAAAGCATTCCTTGGTCCTTGTCACTTTCTTCAATGTGTACTCCACGGTGTGGTGATCAATTTCAACAACACTACCTGGGCTTGTCCTCTCCACTTCAGCTTTGAATGAATACAACAACTGAAAACTTTCATTCCAGTTACCATGGATAGATTCCAATGCTTTATTTTTACCACTGAACACCCTCATGTATGGTAAATTTATCTTGAACTTGACTTTGATGTTTTTCTGCAATTGCTTTGCACTCACTTGATGGTTTTCTGCCACCCATTTTTTTTCCTTCATCCGCCACCCATCTTGACTTGGCTCTGCTGATTGTTTGCTTTCTAAGGGTTGATTCTTCGCATGTGTGGGGAAAAGGGTTCACTTTTACCTGAACATTGGTGCTGCCACGCATTTTAGGTGTGTGCATCCTCCATTGACAATCTTCAGACACACAGTGCACGGTGTAGCGCCTTTTATCGCTCTTGTCAACTGTAAAGGCACGTTCTACCTTCATGCAGTACGTCACAAGTGCATTTCTACACTCAGCCATGGAAGAAAAAATGCAACCTTCTGCCATAAGAGGGTTTTCAGGGTTCCTTTCAACAGGTGTCCGGTCTTCCTCTTCTTCATCGTCACTGTCAGACTCATATTGGATTTCAGCCCGAGGTGTCTGTCTTAAATTCTGAATAACCTCAGGATATAGCCTCTCTTCATCATCCGCAGAAATGCGGGCATCCTCCTCCACTTCAACATGAACCCTTCTGCTAGTGCCCACACTTGTCGAGCTACCACGTCGAGTTGGTTTTGAATTGTTCTGGCTGGAGTTGGCAGTACGACGTGATGGTCCTGCCACAGAAGATGAACCCGCCACCGTGTGTCCAACTGCCGGCACAACCACATCATTTTGCAGCTTCACATGAAAATTCTCTGCCTTCTTATGCTTAGCAAACATGGTAGCGAGCTCTTCATCATTACTAATTTGGATCTAATCTTTTCCCCCATCAAAGTATCTAAATTCTACTTCATCATGCAAACCCCAAGGATATGGGCTGCAAATTATCTCCCCAAATTGTCTAAAACTCCAATTACAATCCATTGGGACCGAATAACTGAAACCTCCTTGGTATTTCTTCTTACTGTCTGCATCGACGATGTAGCGCTCCCTTCTAACGTTCACCAAGAAAGCAAACCGCAACTTCATCCTAACCCACGAAAACAGAGACGCAATCAGCTGCAAATCAATGGCATCCCATGTCTAATCGACAATTCAAAGCTCAGTACTTACCCAATGGGAACCCAATCGTGGACGCGGCGTGTCTCCGGCCCCATGGCGCGGCCGCTCTCCATTTCATTCGTATCCATTTCGTCGAGCAGGTGGCGGGCAGAGTGGTGGAACGAGCGCCCTACCAGCAGCGTCGCAGGACGGCCCCAACGGTGAAGCAGGTGGCCACGCGGAACGGCCGCGGCGGTGCAGGTGGTGCTGGTGGCGCAAATGTGTGCTGCTGGCTGCGACACAGGTGGCGGTCGGGCGCTGGCTGAGGATCAGGTGGCGGTGGAGCAGGTGGTGGTGGCGCCGCAGGTGCTCGTGGCGCAGCAGGGGGTGGTGCGGAGGTGGCGGCGGCGAGAGCGCCAGCACACGACGATGGTGGCGGAAAGCTCGGGTGTGGACTATTCAGAATAGTCAACTAACTGCGCGGTCCCACCTGTAAGCTCCGGACGGTTTCAACGAACTTGGCAGTCCCACCCGGACCCACTTCGCGAAACGGAGTCTGACTCCTCCGGGCCCACTTCGCGAAACGTATTCGACTCCAAACTTACCGTTCCAGTCTCTCCATAGTAGTTGCGCACAGACTAGGGGCAAAACTGAGGTCGATTCGGCGCTAGGAGTAAAACTGAGTAGAAGTGGACCGTTGTGGGCAATTCGATAAATGACCCAACAAAAAAAATTCAAATGTTCATATGAAAGATGTATATCCGCGCAAAAAAGTTTCGTATGAGATTTTTTTTTGTGTGGCCGGTATAAAATAGAGAACAAAATGTGTGCAGAATCATTTTTGAAGCCCCTGGATTTGTCTTTTTACACTGTTCATATAAAATGTCTTTTCTCCGCGAATTTTTTTGTACGAACAAAGAATATTTATATGAAAACCTGAACTTTTTGTTTCATTTTTTGACATTTTGAAATTCGGCTTTGTGGGTAAGGGGTTCATCTGCACACATGAGCCAAAAGCCTATTTCCACAACCCTGGTGCTATTTTGCACTGCAATAATTCTATACCTATGTTTATATACATCTAGAGTACAAAAATCCTTGCCAACTTTTTATATATATCTCCTATATATACACGTTTATCATACAGGCAACAACATTGACCAGATAGCTGCTTCCCAACTTGCAAAGCTCCATGGCCATGGGAGCTGATCTGAGTACACATACATCATAGGATATAACCTCCTTTACCCACATCAATGGATCATGTATAAGCTTCTGATTTCCTTGAAGAGTATCTGAATTCCCAGGTTAATTCTGGTTCTTGTCTCGGTATGTAGCAAGATTTCTTATGCGTGTCAACTTCTTTGCATTGCTGAGAGGTGTCAGCAAACCGTAATTGGCAGGTAATACGTGTGAGGGGTCAATATATCCAGCTATCTGTCGGAAGAGATGGCTTCTTCTATCCTCCTAATGACGACACTGAGAATATGTCCACTCTCGAGTGCTTTGACAGCAGCTCTATGCGCTTTCTTGTGCCACTTCAGAAGGTTGTAAGATTGCATAACTGACCAGCGAGCTTTGTTTGCCATCTGATAATAAACATCCAAAGTTTAATGGACTATGTTTTGGTTTTATTAAAATGCAGATAAGATATACATGAGAATAAGATGAACCTGTGCAACAGAAAGCGGAGGATTCAGAAGAATACACAAACTCCTGAATAAGTTCTCATCATTTTCTCCTCCTTCTGCCTCCCCATATACAAGTGCTTCTGCGGCGATTCCAGCAAATAGAATCATGCAGTACCTGCAATTAAGATCTTGCTTGAGAAAAAAAAAACAAGTAGAAATGCTGTCCAAGAGCTCCAGGTGTCAACATCGAACCATATTGCCTAGTTACACACCTATCAAATGCTGTACTAGACAGATGACCCTCACCAAGTTCTTTCTCCATTTTTTCATCCCAGAACTGTGTCCCTGCCTGCAGAGATATGAGATAGCACATCCTTGACATCTCTATGAAAATCATATCTCAGATCCTTAAGGAATTTTTTGAACAGATTGTGCCACAATCTGTATAATGCAAAACAAGGAAGTCTAATGCTATACTACTACAAATCCCCGGTGACCCTGGGCAGGCTTGGCCAGGGAGCCACCTTAAAGAAACAGTGATCACTAATGTTTGGGCGAACGTTCACTACCGTAGCCACAGTTAGGCTTTGCCCAGGCCCTAGAGACCGGGTAGCTCAGTCACTTCATACATTATTACAAAACATATTTCTGAAATCTTGGTTATTACTGTACGTACTTGTTCGGCGAGGTGTACAAGCTTTATAGATTAGCAAAGACTTCTAAAACTGCAAGTAAATCCTATTTGAGAACAAAATACTTGTGCTTTCTTTGTTAATATGGTCTGAAGGAAAATGAGCAGATTGAACTCACTCACCTGCTAGCAATGGCGGTAGTTCAGTTGAAAGAGATTTGCAAGTAGATTTAACTCAAAATTTTGAGAAAACGATGTGATGTTTAACAACAGAAACTACACTACTTCATTGGATAATAGACACACCAAGCACCACAACTATACTATAATATAGCATGAAAATCAGTAACAATTGTACCTGGCCTTGAATGCCCATTCGCAATGCCACAAATGGATCCAGGATGACTCCTCGTATGGGGCAACCCATTAGATAAGCTAGACACATGTTCATGGACATAACATAAGTTAGGGTGACAAACTAATCTCAGAAGTCAGATCTTACACAAATTCGAGAATACAAAACTAACAAGTAAAACTACCATCCAAAAGTTGCATCAATTTCAAGAAGAACTTAAGTCTATAAAAATGTGGGTGAAATTGAAGGAAAGCAATACCAGTAAGAAGATGGCCTGCTTCATGTACAAGGATTCTGCGCTTGTATGGAGGCCAGAAACATGAGATTTGAGCAGCACAAGTCCCACCAAGAAAAAGCGCATCTGCGGTTGCTAACCCCAATATGGCAGCCAAGTTAGGCCGGACATCAATTCCTTGAGTCAGTAAAAAAGATACACCTCCAAACAATGTAACCAGAACATAAGGAGAATTCCCTGAGAGACCCCACTTCTTTGGTGCAAGCTTTGCAGCTGAAAAAAATACACGAAGATATGAGCTACAAAAGAAAGAAAATGCCCCTTAATTGTTGTGTCAGCGCATTGCACACATCCATTATTAAGGCAAGGAGCACTGCAGCATGTGATTAAAGAAAAAGATGTGAAGATCTACTTCAATTTTTGAATAAGGAGCAATACAGATGGAAGAGATAGAGTATTGCCTCAATTCTCACCTTCCAGGCCTGTCATCTCATTTAAAATTGTTGGTGTAACTTCTCTCGGCCCCTCCAGAACTGCAGCAAAAGGAATGCATGTACACTAAGTTAGAGTGTACAAATATCAATCTGCAAAGGCAGTTTGAATAATACACAATCATTAGCTAATAGTTGTACACAGATAACTGAGTTTAAGGACATTCCTTCAATATGAATTTTTGAGCGGAAACTGTAGGTAGGCAACAGTAAGTTAACAGAAAAATAATGACGAGATGGGGAACGCTGCGGCTAATCTAGAGACTCAAGCCATGCCACCGAAATCATCACTTCCAATGCTTTTGCATCCCAAAATCGCAGTTACCACAAACACTTCCAGACCAGTTCTCAGCTTCGCATTCAACAGATAGCTAGCTACTCCTTACAAAAATGATGGATTTTACCATGAACCCTAGCACCCTGCAGATATCCTCGACTCACCGAAACAGTTCACATACTGAATTCCAAACACACACAAAAACATACTGAATTCCACACGAGCTCTAGCTAGAGATCACCATTACCTATATTCTTGCACTTGCCGAAGTTGGCGAGGACCCCGCGGTCGGAGAGGAACTGATACGCCTGGCCGACGAGCCGCATGTCGTCGGCGTCGATGCAGGCGTCCAGCACCTCCCAGTCCCGCCCCGGCGGCACGGGGAGCGCCACCTGCGTAGCCGCAGACGCCGCCGACTCCGGATAAATAGAAGGCTCCACCGATTGCAGGAAGCGAAGCGCCCGGGAGAGGTCCTTGCTCTCGACGGCGTCCTCGAACTCGCGCCACTCCTTGAGAGAGCCAGCGCGGAAGCGGCGCCCGGGGCGCGATGGGCGGGATGGGAAAGGGAGGAAGCGCTTGGAGGAGGGGGTGGCCAACTGGGAGGCGGAGATGGCCGCGGTGGAGGCAGGCGGCGGGGAGCAGGAGGTGGTCGCCATTGGTGCGGTCACGGAGGTGGGTTCCTCTGCTCGGAATCCCTCGCCAACGCTCGGGCGTTAGGAGATCGCCGTTTCGCTCAAGGAATTAGTACGTGGGCTCGGCCCGTTTAGTGCGTTCATGTTTCTTCGATACTACCACGGGAGACGAGCACGTTCGCTTTAAATACCTGCTACCTAGCACATGCCTTCGCGTCTCTTAAAATAACTAGATGACCCGTTGCGTCCGCTTGGCGCAAATATCGAATTTGTGCTATAATTTTATTACATAATAAAAAAATATTGGCCATCTCTAAGTGCAATGCAATTTTGTTTTGATGTACATGTAAGTCATTATCTGCGACTGAAATTCATTGGCTGTAGAATCACGAACTGGCAAGTTATTTTTTGTCACGGACATGCACCATAATGTAACAAAAAACACATAGTATAGTATAGTTCATATAAGTAAGAGAAATTAAAACCTCAGTGGATTTCCCGCTACACAACTGACGCAAGAAAAAGATTCGGGCTAGAATTTATTTTCAAATGAAAGATCTTGCAGTCGTTCGCTCGCTGCTCAAACAAATGACAAAAGCAAGATTGTATTTTAACCATAAGTTTTACGAGCTTGGTATGTATGTTGTTGTCCGTGATTGAGATTTACAGGCCTTAGAATTATTTATTCTAAGCAACTTAGAGGCATAGAAATGTAGACTGAAAGTATGGTGTCTCCAGATGTGCACAGCCCAGAGTTACTGAATGAGTTGTTGAATCACTCCATCTTATTTCTTCCGACCTCCGTTGCCTCCGTCGATAAATTTTTTATGACCAAGGCCGCTCGCTATGGTTGAATGATAGTTGGTCGATAATTTTTTGATGACCAAGGCCACTCGCTATGGTTGAATGAGTTGTTGAATCGCTTCGACGTTATTTCTTCCAGCCTCTGTTGCCTTCATGATAGTTTTCAAGCGAGCAAGGCAGCTCGCTAGGATTTCACGTCTTTTATACGCATTGTTCTGATTATGCCACTGGCATTGCGAAATTCAGGAATGTATATGAGCCATAAATTTTACCTTGTTTTTAGTGTTGTTATTACTTTAGTGCAAGCTGAAGAATATTCAATGCGTTAGCTAAATATAACAGACTAAGCATTGAAGCACTATCTAGCTTTTGATCATAAAAATTTTAAGTCTATAATTTTGCTACATCTATTTGTGCACAACATTACTGCCAGATTGGACAACGGACCACATATATTTACAGTATAAAACTGATTATTCTTCGAGTCCATCGATATGCATCCAATTGATTAAGTACACCATTCAGCAACAAGACGCAGCAGCACGTCTCAAGGGGCCAAAATTGAATTGATCCTTCTATAGCCTAGTGACTTAGGCGGCAGCTAGAAAGAATCTGCACGCTGTAACTTCTGCTTGGTTACTCGCCTAGGCCTAATTCAACATAGGTGCCAAAATAAGACTTACTATTTATACATGTTTAGAGTGATACAACATTCCTCCAGTGCACCATAGTAACTGCAGCTGCTCGAAAACCTGGCACATTGGTATCAAAGGACACTCAACTAAGTTGGAGCACATAGATCAAGAAAAAGGAGATGCGGCCCGCTAGCCCTTTGTAAATCGAGGAAGTATTTCTCATCTCATGTTTTAAAAAGCTGCATCGAATGAGGCGCACTATCAGAAATACAGAAACAACTAAGATGCGTGTAATGTGTATAAAGAGAACATGTGTAGATCGGTGGATATGTGGATAATGAGTTTGGCTATGTGGCAGCACCGACATGCATGAATAATGAGTTGCATTCAAATTTTCGTATGATACATGACTGTAATAGGCATCACGTGGAAGCATGCAACAATGTCACGGGACCAATTGATTAAGTACCACATCAGCCTAAACTCAAATAGCCAGTCAACCAGGCAGTCATCGTCCATAGCCAGTTAACAAAATATAGAAAGAAACCGAAGAATTATTGTGCAAATGCTGCTGCTCCTTAGCAACTGACTGAGGTCACTAAACTGAAAACCTACTATTAACTAACTATTTGTCATGGTCTAATTGTGAGCCAAAGAAGTGGCTCTGGGTTAATAACACCTAAGAACTTAATGCACAGAATGTGCTGATACTGGTTATAATCACTTTCAAGGATCAGATGAGCATACATTGTTGATGTACTTCAGTTGTTGAAGCGCTTCATCAGTCCCCAAATCCTACAATAGACAAGATACTCCAGATATCAGTTTTGTACTGCTGTTACAGAATGGAGCAGATAATATAAGGTACAATTAAGAGTGTTAATACATATATGTTCGTGCAGCCTAATGAAGTTAACAGGTAAAGCAACAGCCACAAGGCCACACGAAAAGGGAACACCAGTGGCAGCTATAACACCCACATACTCGTGGAACAACACAATCAACATGAATTGGTTCCCATTGAACCAAACACAACAATCGCAATCGCTGGACTGAACAACAAATAGTGGTGCCCTGCAAACATTCCCATGAGGTAATGCAAACATGAATGCATATGCTGATGATACTTGCTAATAGAAAAACAGAATACAGAAGAGCCTCATAAGCTCTAACATAAAAAAGGACCTCCCTGTTTTCCTATTCAAATGCTAATTCCTGTCAAAACTGCAATGCATATGACCAAGATGCCCAATGTGGACAAGCGACTGTCCAACCAAGCAGTATGCTGTTGTTACCTTTAAACATGTTTAAAAAACTACTCCATGTTTAAACCACTCCATGTTGATAACACAGTTTCAACCATGTTTAAAAAAATAATCAAATAATATACAAAAGCATGGCTTTATTTAACACTGACAAGTGTCAATTTTTAGATTTTTCTCTACAAAGATGACAGCAGACATGGTTTAGCCAGGAAACATAAAAAATATGGTATGTATTACTCCCTCCGTCCGGAATTAAGTGTCACAAAGTTTGACAAAAGTGGACGTATCTAACACTAAATTATGTCTAGATACATCTACTTTTGTCAAACTTTGTGACATTTAATTCCGGACGGAAGGAGTAGATATTAAAAAGAGATGGCATGTCCTAGAGCTTCTTGTAGTCTGGAGATAGAAATGTCATCTAAAATATTGCCAATACTCCAAGTCTGGGAGGTGATCCAAAAAACATAAGCTAAAACAAAGAAGAAACTCATGTATCGCAGCGATCAGTATACTTTTTTTTACAATGCTTCTTAATACCTTAAAAAACATGTAGGAAAACATAATCACATTTAAAAACCTTGACCTTGTCTTGTTTCTCGCGTCTTAATAGATTTCCATGTAAGAAAATAAATGAGAAGTGATAATTTTCCTTAACCGAGTCAACCACTCATGATCTTTGCCCACTGCATAAAGATCTTAAAAAACCTCCCGAAGAAACAGTCAGTATGACAAACATACTTGATTCGGCTAATTCAATGCAAATGAAAATCTAATGTACTTGACAAATAAACCAGAGGTATGATTTAAAGAGAGTTCTTTCATCGATATTATAAGTACTCGTACTTATAGCACAAGTATATTATCTCAAGAAAATAAATGATTGCCTCCGGTCATGTAAACTGAAAAATATTGGGAGTATCCTGAAAAATATTGGGAGCATCGTATGTACCTTCAGATGACCCGCTTCTCCTTACTCTAGCATACAATAGTTGTCCTCTACCCATTGCCATGATTTGACCTACATCAATGATCCAAAAAACAAATTACTTAACCACCATTCAACTCCAAACACATATGCAAGTTTTAGTTATAAAACCAACAGACTAAACCAAATGATCAGAGCTAAGATAGAGGCACGACTAAAGCTGACATATTAAGGTTGAAAGTTAGACGTCTAGACAACAGCTAGTCAGAGGAACATATTTACTTATCTTTCTTTCCTTTTTGGGGTTTTATTTCTCAATATGCCTGAATATGCGACCAGAACCTTGCATATGTACAAAAAATAGGAACCCGAGGCTATAAGCACCGATGAATTGGATAAGTTTAGCAGGATCTGAACTCTATCTCTTACCAACATATTCTAAGATAGTCCTATTTTCAGACATAGGTCAGGAAGGGGAGCGGAACAATGATGACTGTCGCATCTCCTCCTCGCAGCCACGTGCACAAATCTGCCACCTTGGCTCCATAACCTGGTCGGACAATGAGGTTGTAACTTGTGACCACACCACAAGTAAAAAATCAAATATGTCAACCGTGTATACAACATCAGAACATAAATACTCCCTCCGTCTCAAAATAATTGTCGCAAAGTTTGACAAAAATGAATATATCTAGCACTAAAATATGTCTGGATACATCCAATTTTGTCAAATTTTGGGACAATTAATTTGAGACGGAGGGAGTAATAGCGAGTAGCGACATGTGTGCTTCTTATATTTTTGAAAAGAGAACCACCAAATTGTAAGAACTGATACAACTAAAGTGGATCAAACATCCCTCTCATATACATGTAGATTAAATACTTAAGAAATTTACCTTCGACCTCTTTTCTTCAGAAAACTCTCCCTGATTTTTCTTTCTTCTCTTCTTCCTCAAACTCACACAATTCAATCACTTGAGAACTTAAGTGAAATATGACTCAGGAAAATGACCTTGGCATTGTTCTTCACAAAACTACACCCATTTTCTTATTTCTTTTCTTTCTACTCGGACCAGCACACACATTGTTTAGAAAAAAGAATATCAGTTAGTTAGAAGCAATCAGAGTGATGGAGGATGCAAGAGCAAAGAAAAGAAGCAACCTAACATAGATATGTCGTTGAGCAGCACGCACCGGCAAGGGCAAGGTGCAAAGAGAAGAGGCGCTTTGGGGGAAAGGAGGAGCACCACCAGCAGCAGCAGCTGGAGAAGGGGCAGGGAGGAGAACCGTCGGCTGAGGAAGGGGCCAGAAGCTAGAGGGATAGGTGGCGCCCCAGGCGAGCGGTGGGGGCCCTTGATCCCATCCCGTACCCTCCCTCTCAAGGGGATGAAACCTGCAAATCCAGGAATAGCACAAGAGGCAATTTAGAAATCAATGAAGAACACAAGACGCGATTCGTAAGAAAGGGGAGGGGGTTCAGATGAGAACCTCGACTGGAGGACGGAGCCTCTGATGGCTGTTGCTCCTCCTCTAGGACAACACCTCCCCAAGCCTCTCCTTCACCCAGCGCCTCCGCTCCTCGAGACCGCTCCAGCTGCCGGTCCAGATCGAGGCGGATGTCGAGATGAGGTCGCTGGGAGACGCGGCGGCGACGGCTCTATTGGAACACAGAAGACGGCTCGCGGAGGACGCCGGGGGCGACGGGAGAGGAGAGGAGGAGCGCTCACGGCGACTCCGAGGCCACCCGCGCAGCCGGCCACCATCGTCCATCATTCACGCGAGGCCGGGAACCACCTGCACTGGACTCGCGGGCCGAGTACCGCTCGATGGAGGCGCCCACCGGCCGCTCCTCCTGGCGACATCACAGCACGGCGCGGCGGCGGCGCTAGATGGCGAGCGGGAGGAGAAGAAAGGTTGGAAGGGGATTGACGAGGAGAAGCGCTTCCGATTGGCCTAGGGTTTCCTCGCGAGCTTTAGTTTTGTCTCACACGGCCCAAAGGCGTCGCGAGTAAAAAAAACGAGCGTTTCTGTGCATCCAACGGCTATCAAACAAAAGGAACGACGGTCAAGATTACAACACGTGGCAGCAAAGCGGGAGCTTGCTGGGAGCAAGGAGAAGCCTTACAATCCTTCAGCTTTTATAGAAGTAACTAGTGCATCCATGTTTCCTGGTAGTTCCTTTTCCTTTTTTTTTCTAACATCTTTCCTTCGTGGTGGGTCTACCTAGCGGCCAGGTTGGGTTGGGTTAGCTTAGTACGTATACCACGCGATAACTAGCGGCCACGTTTGTTCTCTTCCTTTTCCTTCTTTTCTCGGGCATGAATGTGCATGATGTTTTTTTTCTTATTTCAATTTTCCTTTTTCTTCTTTCCACACTTTCAGGACGTGTTTGGTTCAACATCATTAACGTAAACTCTACTGGAATCACTTCACGGGGGGGGTAACGGTAACAGAATAGATTTTTTCCAAAATTGTTTGGTTCTTCGAAGGTAACGGGAGTAGGTAACAGAGCACAGATCCAAAGGGATGAGGACATTGATGGATAGGAGGAGGAGAGGGGCGCCAACGAAGGGGAACACCTGTATTTGGCTGAGACATGACAAGCTCGGAAGAGGATCTACCTATGGCCGCCGCTGCTCCTTGCTTGGTGTCGTAGCCGCCGCACAACCGCCTGTAGTAGACGACGACAAGGCTGAGTTTGTGGGCTGGAGCACCGGTGGCGTCGGCGCTGCATCTTGTGAGAGAAGGTTAGGCACGGGAAGAGATCTGGGTGTACGGAACGGGGACAAAATAGGTCGATCGCTGCAGAGCTTTCTCGCCTCGCTCGCCGAGTCGCGGTAACGCGGTATGTTACCGGTGGGGACTGACCGGTAACACTTTTCTCTTACGACGTAATTCGATTACGTGGGACTTTTTTACGGGCAAAACGAACCAAACACAAGTAAAGATTTCAGATTACAGGGTAATGAGGTACCGGAGTAAAACGCGCGAACCAAACGCGTCCTCAATTGCTCTTTTTTTCTTCTTTCCCTGGTATCAATGTCCATGCTGTTTTCTTCTTATTTTAATTTTCTTATTTTGACACTTTCAATTTTGTTTATTTCATTACCTTAATTATTTTGGTTCCGTTATTACTTCATTTTTTTTCTTAGAGTGCAAACGTGTTCTATGGAAGTGTTATATTTTTCTGAAAGTATAAATTTGTTTGGTCGGTGGTTCTAATAAATTTCTTATGTGTTCATTTTTTTTGCATGATCTAATTAGTTTTATAATGACGTTGAAGTTTTTTTCTAGTTTCTTTTTCGACAATAGATGGGATTTTGTTCCCATATGTTTTAATTTTGTTCTCATAATCCATTTTTTTCTCTTGTACCATTTAGTTTCTTTTACGTGTTTCAAAATTTGTTCTACTTTTTACTTTTTTTTTTGTTCCGGTTATAGTTATATTCGTTCCATGGCTGTGCAAATTTGATTGGTTCTAGTTTTTGCTCATATCTCTATGAAATTTTGTTCCTCTATGGACTTTTTTATTCCTAACTCCATTGAGATTTTGTTTCTCACTTTTGTTCCAAACATTTTGTTACCATGTCAATGGAGCTTTTTGTTTCTACCTTTTATTCCGAGCGTTTGTTCCACGATAGTCTGTTCCTATGTCCATGGAACTTTGTTCCACTCTCTATAGAGTTTGTGTTCCTGTCTTTACGGAACTTTTATTGCTAACTTTGTTGTCTAAGTTTTTGTTCTTAGTTTTTGTTCCTATCTCCATGAAACTTTGTTTCGCTATAGTCTTTTTTGGTTCATGCCTCCATTGAGATTTTTGTTCCTAGCTTTGTCCCTCACTTTTGTTCCAAGCATTTTATACCTATGTCAAAGAAACATTTTGTTCCTACCTTTTATTCCAAGTGTTTGTTCCTATGTCCATGGAATTTTGTTCCTCTCTCTCTATAGAGTTTGTGTCCCTATCTTTGCGGAACTTTTGTTCCAAACTTTGTTATTTGAGTTTTTGTAACTATCTCCATGGAACTTTGTTCCGCTATAGTCTTTTTGGTTCATGTCTCCATTGATATTTTTGTTCCTAGCTTTGTTCCTCACTTTTGTTCCAAGCATTTTGTTCCTACCTTTTATTTCGAGCGTTTGTTCCTATGTCCATGGAACTTTGTTCCTCTCTCTATAGAGTTTGTGTTCCTATCTTTGTGGAACTTTTGTTCCTAACTCTGTTACCCGAGTTTTTGTTTCTATCTCCATGAAACTTTGTTCCTCTATAGTCTTTTTGGTTCCTGTCTCTATTGATATTTTTGTTCCTAGTTTTGTTCCTCACTTTTGTTCCAAGCATTTTTTTTCCTATGTCAATGAAGCTTTTTGTTCCTACCTTTTATTCTGAGCATTTTTTCCTATGTCCATGGAACTTTATTCCTCTCTCTATAGAATTTGTGTTCCTGTCTTTGCGGAACTTTTATTCCTAACTTTGTTGTCCGAGTTTTTGTTCCTATCTACATGAAACTTTGTTCCTCTATAGTATTTTTGGTTCATGTCTCCATTGATATTTTTGTTCCTAGCTTTGTTCCAATCATTTCGTTCCTATGTCAATGGAGCTTTTTTTGTTCCTAACTTTTATTTCGAGCGTTTTTTCCTATGTCCATGAAACTTTGTTCCTCTCTCTACAGCGTGTGTGTTCCTATATTTGTGGAACTTTTGTTCCTAAGTTTTGTTGCCCGAATTTTTATTCCTGATTTTTTTTCCTATTTTTTGTGGAACTTTTTTTCTCTATAATTTTTTTGGTTCCTATCTCCATTGAGCGTTTTGTTCCTATCTTTGTTCCTCACTTTTGTTCCAAACATTTTTATTCCTATGTCAATGGAGCTTTTTTGTTCCTCCCTTTTATTCCGAGCATTTGTTCATGTGTTTATGGAACTTTGTTCCTCTCTCTATGGAGTTTATCTTCTTATCTTTGCGGAACTTTTGTTCCTAAGTTTGTTGCCCTAGTTTTTGTTCTTATCTCCATGAAACTTTGTTCCTATATGGATTTTTTGGGTTCCTGACTCCATTGAGCTTTTTGTTCCAAGTTTTGTTCCTCACTTTTGTTCCTATGTTATTCCAAGCGTTTGTTGCTATGTTTATGGAACTTTGTTCTCGCTCTCTATAGAGTATGTGTTCCCCAAGAAGTAAATAAATGTTCCATGGTCCTCAAGCGTGTTCCGTAAGTACTTGTCATTTGTTTCTTTTTCGGTAACTTTTTGTTCATATTTTTCTAATATTTTAGTTCCTCGAGAACTAATTATTTGTTCCATGGTATTTTGAGAAAAAAATTGTCCGCCGGGATTAAAATATTTTTTGTTCCCCATGATTAAAATATTTTAATTCCCAGGCTTCATGTGTATTTTTTGTTCACATGGATTAGTTTTTTTTCCAATTAGTATGAATCTGTATAAAAAATTGTGTTCCGTTAGTTAATGAGAGTTTTCTGTTCATACATATTCAAATTTCTTTCCCTCGGTCTAAAATTTTGTTCCATTTAATACTCCTAATTTGTTCAATGGTTTATAATTTTCTTCCCTCATAGTACACATTATGTCAAGTTAGATGTCGCGATTTTTTTCCTTCCGAATGAAAACTTTACAGATTTGTTCCTCTCATTCTATATTTTTTTCTTGTTGTACTTATAAATTCTCCACTTCTTAAAAGTTACTATTCCATTTTTTGTACTCACGGATGTTATTTGTTCCATGGAGTAAATCCAATCTATATACGTAAGTAGTAGCTTCGTTTACTTTTTTCTCGTACACTTAGGGAGTAGTAAATCCAATCTTGTTTCATTACTTTTTCTCGTAGATCACTCATCCCCACGCGACTGCTAGCTGGGCATTAGGCAACGGGCAAAGACACTGACACAACTGATTCTATGTATTTTTGACCGGGACATGGATTAGCGTATGCATGCAGTCCAGCCGTGGAGTCTACGCGCAAACAAGATTTGGATTTTCTTCCCATCAGCGTGCTCGTTAAGCGCAAACTGTATGCGCTTCACGTTCCCGAAAGTCACAACCAAATAGTCCCACGTCGAGAGTGTAGAAATCTCCACCGGTTTAAATAGCTGGCTATGCCAATCTGAGCAGAAGTGATACGACGAACAGGTATACCTCTGACAACGTGGACCAACACGCAGCAAACGAGCGACTGAATCCCATCTTGCGGTGCAGAAACATACGAGCGACCAAATCATATGGCGAGCTAAATGGGCCGCCTTGAGGCCAAGATACCGATCCTTCAGCGAAACGAAAACAGAGAATCACGCGGGCGTAAGGAAGGGGAGTCCCCTCTGCTTCCTTGTTGCTGTCGTGGCGTCGTCCACTGCCGGTTGTCAGGCCCGATGGAATGTTATCGGGCAGGCCTTCAATCTTCAGTTTGGCCCATTGTCGCTCTTTTTGCTACAGTAAAAGAAAAACTTTTTGTTAAAGAAAAATAACAACAAAGCATTTTTGTCCCATGCAACTTAGACTCCCAAGCAAGTAGACTGTATATAAAATCTAATGGTAGCATATGTAAACACAAAAGGTAAAAGAGGGGGAAAAAATAGACAAACTACAAATGAGTAAATCAAGATTTTGACACACGATTAATTTTTATGCAGTTATATCAACTGTCAATTATGTACCTAACTATGTAGGTACACATTTTAATCCATTATCACCACCTCCTCTTAGGCTGTGTAGAGTACGGATTGTTTCGAGACGTGCATACAAAAATAAACAAATCTTTTGTAAAATATTTTTATTGCAAAGGTGTTTGCTTAAGCATCTCCGTCGTCTTCGAGAGGTAATTAAAACCGGTAGAATGAGCAATGGTGCTGCTCACTCGCAGGCTAAGCTAGCTGCTCTGTCTCATGTTAGTAACATTTGGCTGAGCCCCGTGTCTAATGCTATCCTAGTTTGGTACGAGCAAGAGTATAAGACAATGTAATTGCGGATTCTAAGTAATAAAAGAGTTGTCACCCCTAAAAGAGCCCTAATGTCCTCTCTTTTTTGCATTTTTAAGCGTATCTCTGAACATGTTGCATAGTACATACTCTAATGTCAACTTTTGTTCATCTCTATTCCTCATATTATTTCTCTTATCCTTTAGAACCTCATTGTTAACATATGCTTCTTAATGTCTCTGTTAAATATATCCAAATTATTTTAGTTTGTATTGGACAATATTCTCTTAGTTTTTTTTTCTTTTTAACAGGGATTCTATTAAACTGGCCTAGCTAAATCGCGGGCCAAAACATGAACGGTACACCTGGGAGTAGAAACATCCTAGAAGGAGTCCTCGGACTCAGAATTTGCTCCTAGCTTTGCAATCTCATGGGCAACATTGTTACAGGTGCGACGGCTAAAGGAAAATTGAAAAGAACTCAAATTCGGAAGGAAGAGGTTCCTTGCTTCCTTCACGAGCACGTCGATCTCGGACTTGCCGTAGTACCTGCTCTTGAGGCTCTGGACTAGATTCAACACATCAAATTCAAAAATGACTATGTTAGCGCCCACCCTGTCCATACCATGGATAGCAGCCAAGCAGGCCTCCTCTTCAGACTGAAGGGCACTGCCCAGGTTTGTAACGCCCGGGGAATTTTCCCCCTAATAAAATAAGTTGCTTGTTTTTCTTTTCTTTGCATAACATGGCATAATGCATCATTATTGATTTAAAACTTGCGATCAAATTAAATTACATCCAGTCCAATTTTATAAAACTTTCTGGAATTCGTTTGGTGTATAAATCCATTTTTATTGGTGCCTAACCAGTTTCTGAAAAAAAAAGAGAGAGAGGCAGCCAGCCGGCCAGGCCCAAGGCCCAGCCGAACCAGCCAGCCTCCCCCAAACCCTAACAGTTTTCTACTCCACCCCCCTCCTCACTTGCAGCCGCCCCCGCCCCCTTTTTCCTTTTTGCAAACGGGTCCTCCCACCCTTCCAGGAAACGCACGCACGGGAGGGAGAGCATCGCTCGATCCCCCCCGAGCTGCGTCTCTCCCCTCGCTCGCTGCGTCTCCTTCGATCGAAGCCCCGCCCGACGTCCTTCTCCTTCGCCTCCTCCCAGCTCTCCTTCCATGGCGCCTCCACTTCCTTCCTCTACAGCACCGGCCGGCGAGCCTCCTCCTCCCGAACGCCTCCTCCTTCCCCTGGCCGCGACTCCCCCTTGCCTCCCTTCCTCGCGCGGCGCCGGCAGGAGGCCGTGCTCGCCGCCCTTCCCTGCTGGCTCCGGCGAGCCAGCGCCTCCCTGCTCCCCCTCGTCTCCCTCGCCTCTCCTTCCTCGTGGTCCTCCCGCGGCCGCCGCGCCCCGTCGTCGGCGTCCTCTCCGCCCCAACCTCCGAGCTCGTCCTCCGCCTCCACCCGCCCGCTGCCGGCCACCTCCGCCCCCCTCCTGGCCGCGCCCCATCCTCTCCGTCCCGCGCCGCGCCCGGGTCCACCTCGGCCGCCACTGCCCCGTCCTCCCGCAGCGCAGCACCACGGCCGGTGCGCCGTTTTCCCCGCCACACCGTGCCTCCGTTCCCTGCACATGACGAGGAGAAGGAGACGCACTCGTCCGTAGCTGCAACTCAACGCAAGGGGAGCCCCTGCTGCTGCTGGTCGCCTGCGCCCTCGTCCAAAGGCAACAAGATAACGATGAAGAGGATGACATCCTACTGTGCTGCTCACCTTCACGGCAAGGAGTGGCCCTTGCCAGGTGCTACAGCAGGCTGCGCCTCGACGCCGACGACCATGCACAAAAGAGCCGTACTCCGACGACAATATTATCTTCGACAAGTACCGCCGTCGAGATCCTCCCCGACCCTTACCTCGGCGACGAGCTCTTCCCCGACAAGTACCGCAACGTGAACGACTACACCGCCGTGAACCTCGCCGTGTCCGCCTTGCGTCGGACGCCTTCGTGCGTGCCATGAAGCCCTGAGACCGAGACCATCAAATTCACCACCGACCCGAAGACGATGATGTTGCGGATTCGGCCACGACTACGTCGACTACGGAACGGAACGGCTACTTCGTCTACTTCCCTTCCTTCCCCGACGTCGACTACTTCCTCTGCTACTACTACGTCGGCTACTTCGTCCACGTCCCGAACACTCCGGCGTTGTTCCGAAGATTTCCTTCTTTCCGGCGTCAAACCCGAAGATCTCCCCTCCACACGTGTGCACCCAAACCCAAACCCCTATATATTTATGCCCTATTTTCTATAACACATCAACTATAATTAAAATGTCATCTCATTCATGTGTTGCATTGCATTTTTGTGGGTAGATAAATAACTCGAACCTCCTAAATTAAATGTTGGGCTTCCGGCTCAATTTAAATCGATTTAATTGCATAAATCATAACTAATTTATTTTAACTCCAAATTCGAAAAGTAAAATATGTTTTCCATGCACAATTGAATAAACTTTGCAAATATAAACTTTGTTTTCTGTTTTGAATAATTTAAATTGCTGAAAACAACTATTTCTTAATTAATGCATTAAAATTGCTAATTTGATAACTTGCTCATTTTAATTCCAAATTCAACAAATAAAATATGTTTTCATACCAGAAAAATGCACTTAATCTGTTCATGCCATCCATATCTCGGTTTGCATCTTATCTTGTGCCTTTTAGATCTTGTTATGTATGATCACCTAAATAACAACATATGGAATGTGTGGGTTAATTATTTCCGACTGTTGCCCCATTCCATTTAAATTGTCTAACTCATCTACTTTATTGTTTTCCATGCTAAACAACATTTAACTTGATGGTTAGATAAACAACTTGAACCAATTCCTATTTCTCCGAACTCCGGTTCCGATTAAATTGCTTAAGTTGTTTCCCCTGTTGCATCTTGCCATGTCATGCATATAAAATATGATCATGCTGGATTTTTGCCGTAGAAGTAATTGTTGCATCCGGTGTTTGTTCGAGGTTCGTTGCTTCTTCGCGGATAGGACGTTGAGATGATGTGAGCAACGACAAGTTTCTGCTACCTTGCTGGATCTCAGGCAAGTATACTCACTTGCTGCCAAATGGCCGCCTTTCATCACTTGTTACCGATTCTTTCCGTTGTTCTTATTCTAGCATGTTGATACGATGCTTGTGTCTCGATCCTATCGTATGTTTACCTTGCTGCCATGATATAGCCTTTCCTTCCACTTCCTATTAACTGTTGATTGTTTACCTTGTTGGCCTTCGTGTCGTAGTTGCATGCTTAGGGTTGCTTTTGCTCGAGTCTGTTGTCGGTTACTTCTTCTATTATTATCGTTCTGGGGGCTCGATGTTAATCAATCAATCCTGTTAATGCTAATGGTAATAATAATTTGATGATAAGGCACCGGCAGGAGGCCCTTTGTGGTTTTGAGGCCTGCTAGTGTCGACCCTAATAGGAAAAGGGTCTTGTCTACTGATCCATGATGAGCGCACTACCCGCATGTGGGAAGCGAGTATGGGCGCCCCCCTCAATTTGACTCGATTCGCATCTCGTCCAAATCGCCTCATTTAGTTCGGGTTTTCCATTTGCTGCATGCATGATCTTGCGAGCCCTTGGTACCCGGGTGGAACTTTCGTAGTCGGCATATAGGGGGACACGGTCTTAGAGTGCTATGAGGGTCCATTTTCTTCTGGGCTCGATTAGCCGTGCGCCCAAGGTGCTTTGGGCTTGATGCGAAGAAGAGTTGAGTTGTGTTGAGTACCTCGCTTGGTGGGTTGATCCCCCGTCTGGCGGGTTATTCATACGTGTACGGCCAAATTGGTGCAACCCTGCAGGGATAATCTTCTCGAGAAGCCGTGTTTTCCGCGGTTATGGATTACTTGGTGAAAGTACTGGCTAACAAGTACTCAGGACAACTTAAACCTAATGATTAACCATCTTACACCCAATGATTAGCAACTTGACTAGTAATAGGCTTATTGACACAATAATCTGAACCATCATTAATCCAACCGTGTGAGTTATCCTCGGATTGCTTCTTCGGATAAGGGGCGAGATCCAGGATGGGTTTGTTTGAAGTTATCTTTCAGTTGGTTACAATACTCGATCTTATCTTCTTTCTGTTAGCCGGAAGTTGTAGTATCTCTCTGTAGTTGGTTAGTGCAGCCAGCTGTCGCTTATTTGCAATAACCCCTTCCTTTCCGTTGATCCCAAAGTATTTGTATCTTGTGATGACTGGTTACGCCGGTATCTTGTGAGTATGGTTTATCCACTTGCCAGTACTTAACCGTACTGACCCACGAATCTCTTTCGTGGCTGCATATTCAACATTGCAGTCAACAGGTTTGAAGTCTGACGACGTTAGCTTGGGAATCCCTCCGGCTTGGCCTGGGCAGGGATTGGACGCTCTCGGTTATCTTGAGGACTCTTAGTCCAATTTGTATCTTGTCCGTAGCCGGACGTTTGTTTCTTCCGCTGTTATTTGGATCTTTGTATTGTATCAGTTGTATCCCTGACTCGTTTGAGTCATCTTGTATATGTCTTTTCTGTTGTTGTTGTGGATTATTCGCGAACTGTTGTAATGTTATCACAAGTGGCAACCTGGAATCGGTTATTATGTGGATTTTGGCGGGAATGCTGAAATCTGCATAGTGCCCGATCTCGGGGCGTCACAAGGTTGTTCAATTTGCCCGCACCGGCTACAATGAAATTGCCAGCCTAATCACGGATAACATAGCCCTGGACGCCAAAACCAGAATTTGCATTGAAGGAGGTATCGAAGTTGACCTTGGCATGATCTTCAGAAGGTTTTGCCCACTTGTGGATGTCAGGAGGTTTTGGACGCTTTGTCGGCTTTATGGGAGTCATAAAATCACGAAGAAGCCGTTCCACACGAGAGCACACCACAGCGGGGCCCGAGCTGCCCTCTCCAGCATTTGCCTTGTTACGGATGTTCCACCACTCACACAAGAGGATCACAAAACGCACCTGGATGATCTTATTGCAGCTCCAAATTTCCTGGAGGAGATCACGAGGAGAGGCACAAGAAAGGAGCTTCTCCTTGAGATCACCCAACCCGAGAATACACTAGCAAGGTTTGGCTTTTTACATTTCAAAAAAAATATGGCCATCGTCTTTATTTAACTTGTTGCAAACATGGCACTTTGTATCCAGGTAAATCCCCAGCTTGTGAATTTTCATGCGATTTGCAAGCTTGTTGTGAGCCAGGCGCAAAACGAACATCTGCGCCTTGCGCGGGATTTTCAGCTTCCATATGTGATCCCAGTCAAAAGAGAACCCTGTGGAGTTCCGAGAGCTAGAGCTTCCCGCCTCTAGGCACGATTTCCTTTCCCTCAACACGATGGCCACTTTATAAGCAAATTTAACAGAGAAAAAGGCCTCTTGGATCAAAATGCCAAGGAATATGGTCCTCCATGCCGTCTCAGATGTTGATTGAGAGGATTCCCTTCACATATTCCTCTCGGAACAGACTACGGACAGTCTCTTTGTCCCAAACCCCGGTGGTAGGATCAATTAGTTTAGCCACGAGAGAGACGCAAGAGCGGCCTCTCAAAGAGGTGGGCATACGAGTGTCGTTGGAGGGAAGTCAAGGGTCACTCCACACCTTGATGTTGTTGCCATATCCCACCTATCAGATGAGGCCCTGCTTGAGAAGGGAAACGCCTTTCAGAATTCTATGCCAAGTGTATGAAATACCGGGAGCTGCCACCGCCTCAAGGATGTTTCCATTTGGGGAATATTTGGCCAGGAGAACCCTAGAATAGAGAGAGAGTCATAAGCTTGGAGCATCCTCCATCCCTGCTTGGCCAGCATTGCCAAATTGAACAACTCACATTTGGCCTTAGAAAGACAAGACCAGCTAATCCAATGGTGTCGCTCATTCTCTTGATTGTTCCACCAACAGAGGTAGACCATAGAGCTAATGTCATTGCAGAAAGACTTGGTAATGTTGAAGCAAGCCATGGAGTAGGTGTGGATCGCCTAGGCCACAGCTTTGATCAAAATTTCCTTCCTAGCCCTCAAGAGCAGCTTCTCCTTCCACCCCCTTAATTTACTTCCAGATTCTTTCTTTGGGATAGCGATCCGAGAAGGCCTCGTCTGCAATGTGAAGAATAACTTTGAACTTCCTCTTCGCGGCAGCGGAGGTGCCCTTACTGAACGTAATGGCCGTTTTTTTTATTCACCATCAACCAGAAGCAACTTGATAACGAGCAAGAATGTCGTAGAGCTTCGTAGCAGTTGAGTCATTTACGTTCAAGAACATAAGAGAGTCATCCGCAAATAACAAATGATTTATACACGGAGCAATGATGGTGCATGTCTTGCACTCGTTGGGAAACCCCAAGAAGAAGGTATGAAGAGCACAATAGCAGTTTCCCTCAAAAATAAACCAAGGTTGAATCGGCCAGTAGTAGAAAGAAGCAACTTCTGAAGGTTGATGTAGTTGATGTTGGCAGGGCGCACTGCCGGTTCAGTAGCAACGTGGAACCTACACAACACAATCAAATCACTTTGCCCCAACGAAGTAGTGAGGTTGTCAATCTCACCGGTTTTGCTGAAAACAAAGAGGTTAAACATATGGTGTGGAAAACAATAGGAAAACAATGTTAAAACAGTAGTAGCAGTGTGAAAATAGTGATTGCAGTGGTTGTATTATCAGTATGAGGAAAATGGACCGGGGTCCACAGTTCACTAGTGGTGTCTCTCCATATAAGATAAGCGTGGTAAACAAATTATAGTCGGGCAATTGACAAATATGAAGGTTGCACCGTAGTGCATATGCATGAGATGATGATTACTATGTGATTCATGTGGGCATTACAACAAGATTCATAGACCATTATCCAACTTCATCTATGACTAATAATCCACCCTCAGAGTGTCATCCGATCAATCCTTGGGTATTAAGTTGCAAGAAATAGATAATCGCATTAAGAAAAGTGTGTAATGTAAACATCATTGTTTTCTCCCTATTAAGAAAAGTTTTCGTCATGTTTTTTTCACTCGAGCACAAATGCAAGGGAGGCATGAACCCACTATCGAGCATAAATACTCCCTCTTGGAGTCACTAGAATCTACTTGGCCAGAGCATCTAATAACAACGGAGAGCATGCAATATCATAAATAACATACACATCAAAAGAACATGATAGATTGATAATCAAGAGACATAGAATTCAATATTCATCGGATCCCAGCAAACACAACATGTAGCATTACAATAAGATGCTCTTGATCATGTAGGGAAGCTCACAAGATCTAAACACGAGGCATAAAGAGGAGAGAACAACCATCTAGATACTGCTATGGACCCGAGGATGAACTACTCACGCATCATTCTGGAGGCGGGCATGGTGGTATAGAGCCCTCCGGTGATGATTTCCCCTCCCGAAGGGGTGCCGGGGAGAGCTCCAGGATCCTCCCAGACTAGGGATAACAATGACGGCGTCCTCGGGTGTTTATCGTGGAAAAAGCTTCTGTTTCTAGGGTTAACCTCCCGAGGGGTACAAATAGGCGAAAGGGCAAAGTCGATGGGCGGGCAGGGGGCCCACACCACCCAATGGAGCGGCCAGGGAGCGCGCCCAGGGGTGGTGTGGTCCCCCTGGCCGCCCACCGATGTTGCCCTCTCGCCTATTTACACCTCTCGGGAGGTCAACCCTATATACAGAAGCCTTTTCCACGAAAAACACACGAGGCCGCCGTCATCATCAACCCTAGTTCGGGAGGGTTCAGGAGCTCTCCGCGGAACCCTGCCGGGAGGGGGAATCATCACTGGAGGGATCTACACCACCATGCCCGCATCCGGAATGATGCGTGAGTAGTTCATCCTTGGACTACAGATCAATAGCCGTAGCTAGATGGTTGTTCTCTCATCATTATGCCTCATCTTTAGATCTTGTGAGCTACCCTACATGATCCAGATCATCTTATTGTAATGCTACATGTTGTGTTTGCTAGGATCCGACGAATATTGAATGTTATGTCCAATGATTATCAATCTATCATGTTTTATTCATGTGTATGTTATTTATGATCTTGCATGCTCTCTGTTGTTAGTAGATGCTCTGGCCAAGCAGATGCTAGTGACTCCAAGAGGGAGTATTTATGCTAGATAGTGGGTTCATGCCTCCTTTGCATCCGTGCTCGAGTGACAGAAACGTGACGGATGGGGGATGTGATGTTGCCATTAGGTAGAAAACAACGATGTTTACATTGTTTACATTACACACTTTGCTTAATGGGATTATCTGTTGCTTGCAACTTAATACCCAAGGTTTGCTCGGATGACATTCTGAGGGTGGATTATTAGTCATAGATGAAGTTGGATAACGGTCTATGAGTTTTGTTGTAATGCCCGCATGAATCACATAGTAATCATCATGTAATGCATATGCACTACGGTGCAGCCTTTATATCTGTCAATTGCCCAATTGTAATTTGGTTACCCAACATGTTATCTATCTTTTATGGAGAGACACTAGTGAACTATAGACCACGGTCCATTTTCCTCATACTGATAATACAACCACTGCAATCGCTGTTCTCATACTATTACTATTGTTTTCCTACTGGTTTCCTACTATTTTCCACACCATACGTTTAACCTCTTTGTTTTCAGCAAAACCAGTGAGATTGACAACCTCAATGCTTCGTTGGGGCAAAGTGATTTTATTGTGTTGTGTAGGTTCCATGTTGCTTTTGAACCAGTAGTGCGCCCTGCCAACATCGGCTGCATCAACCTTCGGAAGTGATTTTTTTCTCCTACTGGTTGATTCAACCTTGGTTTCTTTCTGAGGGAAAACTTGCCGATGTGCTCTTCATACCTTCCTCTTGGGGTTTCCCAACGAGTGCAAGACCTGCACCATCAAGCATATTTTCTGGCGCCGTTGCCGGGGAGAAGAGGATTCTGCAAGGGCAGTCTCTCACTTCCAATATCTTTACTTTGTTATTGTTCTGCTAAGTTTATTTTATTCTGTCTTGTTTGCTTCTCTATATAAAAACACACACAAAAAATAGTTCTTATTCTAGTTTTTATTTTTATCCTGTTTTTAATCTTGCTAAAATGAGTACTCCTGAGAACACTCAGTTGTGTGACTTTACTAGCACCAACAACAATGATTTTATTAGTACACCTATTGCTCCACCTAATCCTACTATTGATTTTTATGAAATTAATCCTTACCTGTTAAATCTTGTTATGAGAGAACAATTTTCTGGTATTAGTACTCATGATGATGCTTTCCATCTTAATAATTTTGTTGAACTATGTGAGATGCAAAAATATAAAGATGGAGATATTATTAAACTAAAATTGTTTCCTTTCTCTTTGAGAGGAAGAGCTAAAGAATGATTGCTATCTTTGCCTAAAAATAGTATTGATTCTTGGACTAAATGTAAAGATTCTTTCATTGGAAAATATTATCCTCCTTCTAAGATTATATCTTTAAGAAGTAGCATTATGAATTTTAAACAACTAGATAATGAGCATGTTGCTAAAGCATGGGAAAGAATGAAATATTTAGTAAAGAAATGTCCCACTCATGGACTGAATACTTGGATGATCATCCAAACTTTTTTTGCAGGACTGAATTTTTCTTCAAGAAACCTTGTGGTTTCAGCTACCGGAGGAACCTTTAGGGGCAGCAACAAAGCTTCTTGATGATATGATGTTAAATTATTCTGAATGGCACACTAAGAGAGCTCCAACAGGTAAGAAGGTAAATTTTGTTGAAGAAACCTCCTCTTTAAGTGATAGGCTTGATGCTATTATGTCTAGGCTTGTGAATGGCCATGCTACTATTTATCCAAACAATGTTTCTTTAGCCTATTTGATTGCTCAAGAAGAGCATGTTGATGTGAACTTCATTAAAAATAATAATTTCAACAACAATGCTTGTAGGAATAATTTTGTTAGCAACAACTATAGGCCATATCCTCCTAATAATAATATTTATTATGTCAGTTCTTATGGTAATTCCTAAAAGAACAATAAAAATTTACCCACTGGTCTTGAAAACATGCTTAAGAATTTTATTACTACACAAACTGCTTTTAATAAATCTGTTGAGGAAAATTTTGGCAAAATTGATGTTCTTGCTTCTAAATTTGATAGACTTACTCTTGATGTTGACCTTCTTAAAATAAAGGTTATGAATCATGATGTTAAAGAAAGCAAAACTTTGAATGTCATCCAAATTCGAATTGATAACAATGTTAGGATGTTAGCAGAACTGCATGCTAGGTAGGAAACAGAAGATGAAATAGCTAGAAAGAATAATATAGCTAATGTTTGGAATATTACCACCACTAGTAAAAATGAAGCTTCTCATGCTAGTAAACCTTCTACTATTAATGTTAAAGTAGTTGGTGTTTGCAACGTCTCCACTTCTTCTGCTAAACGTTTAAAATTGCCTAAAACACTAAAATTGTTCCTCATAAAAGTGCTGAAATTTTTCTAGGTATGGGAGACAATGGTCCCATTACTTTTGATAAGAATTATCTTGACTTTGATAATTGGAACATATCTCAAGTAATTATGTTCTTACAAAATCTTTCTAGTAATCCTGATGCTAGTGCTATGAATATGGCTTTTACAAAACATATTACAAATGCTCTCATGCAAATTAGAGAAGAAGAATTCAAATGTCAAGCCTCTATTCCTAGAAAATTAGAAGATGGGTGGGATCCCATAATTAAAATGAAGGTGAACGATTTTTATTGTAATGCTCTATGTGCTATTGGTGCTAGTATCTCTGTTATGCCTAAGAAACTTTATGATATGCTTGATTTACCACCATTGGAACACTGTTATTTGGATATTCGTCTTGCTGATAATGCTAGAAAGAAACCTTTGGGGAGATTTTATGATGTTCTTATTATGTTTAATAATAACCTTGTCCCCGTTGATTTTGTTGTTATTAATATTTAATGCAATGCTTCTTGTCCTATTGTTTTGGGAAGACCTTTTCTTAAAACCGTTGGTGTTGTTATTGATATGAAAGAGGGGAATATTAAGTCTCAATTCCCACTCAAAAAACATATGGAACACTTTCCTAGGAAGAGAATGAAGTTGCCATTTTACTCTATTATTCGAAAAAGTTACAATTTGGATGCTTCTTCACTTGAAAATACTTGATTCGATGTTTTCTGGGCCTAACTAAAAGGCGTTAAAAAAAGCACTTCTTGGGAGATAACCCATTTTTTATTTTTGCTTTGTTTTTTTCTATTTTGTTTGAGTCAAGGTGTTGTATAATTCTTTATCAACTCCTTTGTATCTTTATTTTCATTTATTACCTGTTCCAAGTAAAGTTTCTAGCGAAAGTTGGTGTTCGTTTTGGATTTCTGCACAGAAAACAGATTTCTACTGTCCACCATATAAAATCGCATAATTCACATAAAGATCAAAATGTCCTACAATATTTTTTGATTATTCCTCAGCTAATTCGGAAAAATATTTGTTCTATATGTTTATCGATTTGAGCAACCTAAGTTCCCCGAAAAAATTCTTCATTACAAATTGTTCTGGTTTTGGCAGATTCTGCCTTTTTACTTGCATTCTCTATTTTACTATGTCGAGTGGATTTCTTTGCTTCACGAAACATCAGTGGCTATAGATAATGTTTAAAAGAATTAATAACGCTTGTGTCCATGCAGAAAGTGTGAATTTTTTATTGTGTACTAACCCTATAATGCGAATTACTTTGAGTGTGGTGTGAGGGAAGTTTTCAAGGGTCAAGAGAAGAGGGTGATATAGTGTGATCAAGAAGAGTGTAAAGCCAAAGCTTGGGAATGCCCCCGTGGTTCATCCCAGAAAATTCTAAGAAGACTCAAGCGTCTAAGCTTGGGGATGCCCAAGGCATCCCCTTCTTCATCAACAATTTATCAGGTCACTTCTACTGAAACTATATTTTTATTCAGTCATATGAATTTTACTTGGAACGTATGTTTGTTTTCTTTTGTTTTTCCTTTCTGCAATAAATATTGTTGGAACCTAGCATTCTTGTGTGGGAGAGATACATGCTCCGCTTTTTCATATGAATACTCGTTATACTCGTATTCTTAGTTTTTCTTCTAGCTACTACAGTCCCTTTTAGCTTCTGTTTTTCATGCATCTCTTACTCAGAGTTGTTAGTTCTAGTAGAGTAGTATTATTAATCTCTTGTTTCATTTCTATATCATTTGGAGAGTTTGTGTTAAAATATATATTGAATGGTTCTTGATGTAAATAGAAAATGCTACATGTGGTAGATGGTATAACGGAAAAAACTTTCATATTCTTGTAGATCACTAAACTGTTTCACTTGATTATTTATTGTTGTTTTGAGATAGTAATATGCTTAATGGTAAACTTGATGTTTTAGTAGAGTAAAACCAATTAATGGTTGGTCTAAAAGCTTGAAATTGTGCCACACTCAAATAACCAGTTGATGTGATAATGGTATATGAATTCCTTTTATGATGGCAATCGTGATGGCTTTTTGTTACGCGCTACGGTAGGGGTACCCAATAGTGACTTGTCACTGCCATGGACCCTCTTGGAGTGATTTTCATTATGCCTTGTAAGATCATAATTTTAGTTGTAATCTTTTAACTTGTGAGTTCTATGTTACAGTTTTCTGGCACTTCCACCATCCATATTTGCTAGCATCTTCGGTATTGTGCATTGCTCATTCTCACATTGAGAGTTGATGCAAACTTTGCCAGTGCATCTAAACCCCGTGGGAGAACTTTGTTCTTCTACACATAATCCAAAAATTATCTTCCTCAAAACAACCACCATACCTACCTACCATGGCATTTCCATAGTCATTCCAACATATATTGCCATACAACATCCATCTTCATTATGTTACTTGATGTCATTCTTCGTTGTTATTTTGCATACTGCTACACTGGCAGGAGCATTTAGTTTTATATACATCAGAGATATTTCAGTTTGAGTTATGAATACTAAAAGTGTGATGATTCATTGTAAAATAGAGTGTTGCCCCTACCAGTAAGGTTATAAAAAAAGAGAAAAATCCCCCAAAAAGGGGGAAAAGAGAGATAACAAAGAGAGAGGGGGCAGCATTACTATCATTTTTTCCACACTTGTGCTTTGTTAGCACCAATACTTCAGTTTGGTGAGAGTTTTCATATTATGACTTGCATAACTATGTGGGGAACTTTACGTTATAGAACTTGGCTTGTATATTCCAATGATGAGCCTCCTCAAAAGTGCTTTAGGTCTTCGTGAGCAAGCAAATTGGATGCACCCCCACTAGTTCCATTGGAGAGATTTAATACACTTATAGCTCTATGTGCATCCATTGTGTGGCAATCACTACTCCTTGCATAACTTCGATTATAAGACTTCCTCTTGTCTAATGATCACTTTCAGTTGTGTGAGACTTTCTTCCATTGACCGTCTAAAAACCCCATAATGTTCTTTTAGCCATAACATCCTGGTGCCAGGGACCAATACACAAGTCTTTCTTGTTCTGAGTGAACAAATATCTTAATGATTTTCCTACATGCATATTATTGTCGCTTGACTTGATCCTAATAGGAGTTGTTGTGAGAGTTTTCATGCCTTGGATGATTATATTGTTGTTCTTGAAGCTTAAATCATCTTTAATAAACCATTGCACGATTGATTATCTTTTAGTATTGATTCATTGAAAAGTTTTACTTTGTTGTTCTTAATGGTTTATACATTATTCTATTTGATATCAACTACAAACCACAACCTTTATTCATTTGATCCTAGTTCACATGCTTTACATTACTATGATGATCAAGTTTATGTTGGTAGCATGTCACCTTTGAAATTATTTATTTTTATCGTTTACCTACTCGAGTAATAGTAGGAACTAAGATTGTGAATGTTGATACGTCATAAACGTATCCATAATTTCTGATGTTCCATGTTGTTTTCATGCTATACGATACATGTTTGCTATACACTTTATGCCATTTAACAATTTTCTGGGACTAACCTATTGACAAGATGCCACAGAGCTAGTTCATGTTTTCTCCTGTTTTTAGTTTCAGAAAATTTGTTTTGGAAATATTCTCGGAATTGGACGATTCGAAGCCCGTAGGTCTCAGAAATCTATCGCGCACACGGAGTTTGGAGGGGACCCATAGGGGGGCCACATGAGCCCCACACCATACGGAGGCGCCCTCCCTGGCCGCGCCCAGGGTTGGTATGGGCCCCCCTGGACGCCCACCGACGTTGCCCTCTCACCTATTTATACCTCTCGGGAGGTTAAACCTAGATACATAAGCCTTTTCCACGAAAAACACCTGAGGCCGCCATCATCGTCAACCCTAGTTTGGGAGGGTTCTGGAGCTCTCCTCGACACCCTTACGGGAGGGGGAATCATCACCGGAGGGCTCTACACCACCATGCTCGCCTTCGGAATGATGTGTGAGTAGTTCATCCTTGGACTACAGGTCCATAGAAGTAGCTAGATGGTTGTTCTCTCCTCTTTATGCCCAATGATCAAGATCATATTATTGTAATGCTACATGTTGTGTTTGCTGTGATCCGATGAATATTGAATTATATGTCCAATGATTATCAATCTATCATGTTTTATTCATGTGTATGTTATTTATGATCTTGTATGCTCTCCGTTGTTAGTAGATGCTCTGGCCAAGTAGATGCTAGTGACTCCAAGAGGGAGTATTTATGCTCGATAGTGGGTTCATGCCTCCTTTGCATCTGTTCTCGAGTGACAGAAACGTGACGGATGGGGGATGTGATGTTTCCATTAGGGAGAAAACAACGATGTTTACATTACACACCTTGCTTAATGCGATCATCTGTTGCTTGCAACTTAATACCCAATGTTTGCTCGGATGACATTTTGAGGGTGGATTATTAGTCATAGATGCAGTTGGATAGTGGTGTATGAGTTTTGTTGTAATGCCTGCATGAATCACATAGTAATCATCATGTCATGCATATGCACTGCGATGCAGCCTTTATATATGGAGAGAATTCCTTATTTGGCCCTTTCTTAAATTCGTTTTCCTTATTTGGCCCTAAAATAAAAAAAATCTTCCCAATTTGACACCTAAATCTCACTTCCTTCCTAATTTGACACAATTGTTTGTTCCGTTTGGTGTTGCCGTCGCTGCATATTTTATTGGATAAAAATACCCTTCTCTCTAAGCTGACTGAACCAACTTCTCCTGACCCGATGGCTTTCTCTCTCCTATGGTCATATCCCTCTATCCCCTTTCCAGCATGCGACAGTGAACCCTTCCTCAATGGCGGCTCGTAGCAGGGGCGACGACGGCGTGAGCCCAGGAGGGGAAGAGATGGCGGCGTTCACGGGTGCGGCCGGCGGCATGGTCACGGGTGCGGCCGGCGGCGCGGGCGCGAGTGCGGCTGGTTTCGAGGGCGGAAGGCACGGTTTCGGCCGGGAGTGTGGGCAACTCTGCCACGGCCACGGCTGCGGCCAGCGGCGTGGGTGGCTCGGCCGGCTACGGCCAGCAACGCGGGCATGGCTGCAGCCACGGCCACGGCTCCGGAGTCCGGCCACCAGCGCGGGCACGACAACGGATGTCGGATGGACTGATATAGCTGACTGAATGTGCAACATATCACGTAGTGCAGCATGACAGTTCACTCGACGCCATCTTCAGTTTGAGAAGTTTATTTCATCAACACTAACTTGGTGAAGCCATTGTCTTTTACAAAATAAGAAAAGTTTACTTCTTCACTTCTTTAGTTTGAGAAGTTTGTTAGTGTTAGCACTGAGATTCAACATTTTAATACAACACACGACATTTATGCTCGCAGATAGTGTTCTTAGTGAAAGAAAATTCCTCACAGGAATGGGCTTGTAGAATTGTACCAGTGTGTTAATTATATCTGCTACTTTGGAGTTGAAGAGCATTTTTGGAATGCCCGCACATGTTCTTTTTTAATATAAAAATATTATTACTGCAAACAATGGTTTCAAGTGTATATGGAATGCTTGTGTTGAGCACTTGAGCTATAGCTAAATTCTGATGGAAAGTAATTTTGCAGTAGCATATGTCTTTATATCTTGAAGGACCAATGGAGCCCTGCATTGACAGTTTCCAAGGTGACTTGATCCTTCCTTTTTCACCAGTTCCGTGAAAAACTCAGTCCATGCCAAATGTCTATGGAACTGGAGTTGTAGCATACCTCTATGTGAGTTGCTATGTTTCATGTACTACCTCATTAAGTGTACAGTACATGTGAGATGCTCTGTTTTTCAATACTCTTCATGAATCGTTGCTTTTTGTTATAATGGCTTTTTGGCCCTATTTCTGAAGACAAGAGAAGCTGAGGGCATTGAGGACTAGGCAAGCTCAGGACAGTGGAGCACACTATCAGTGTAGCAACTAGCAGCTCAGAACATTGACTAGGCATACAACTGTATTTTCTCTCTCTGAAAATATTGTGATGTACCAGCACAAGTCAAGTGGGGTATACAGAGTGCTCTGGTCTAGACTTACCAACTGTTACATGGAGGAGTCTACATTTTACTTGCACTGGGAGATAATGAGTCGAGGAGCATCGAGGTCATCACGCCAACACTGTTGTTGCCTTCCTTGGAACAGACGGTCCCACTTGACAGCCCAACAATGAGTACAAGAAGCAAAACTTTTATCCTTGTTAGCCCTGCAAAGAGCACAAGAAGCTTTAGAAGCCTCGGTTTGTGATTCTCATGCCTTCTCTTCATGTCATGTGCTGTATGAGAGGTTTTTCTATGCTTTGCCATGTGTTTTTTGTGGACTTTTGGAGGTGATTTTGGGCCTGATCATGTGATGTAGGTGCACTTTACCTCTACATGTTTATTGTGTGCACAGAATGGTCAAATTCTAGGGAGAATCTGCCCAATTTTTTATTTTTTAAATTACAATCTGTTAAATAAAATGGTTCCACGTTGGGTGCTTTTCAGCAATTATTGAGCTGTCCGGTATGTTTCTTATTTGTTTAAATATGTCAGGGACACCAGAGAGTAATATTTTTTTCACAAAATTCATCAGGGACAAAAGAGTCTTTTTACATCCCCATTTAACACCGTTAGTGTTCAGAATACACTAGAGGGCCATGTTAGGAAGGACATGAAATTTAGGTGTCAAATAGGGAAAAAAAATTAGGGCCAAATAGGGAAGAAGATTTTAACGAAGGGCCAAATAAGGAATTCTCTCTTATATATGTCAATTGCCCAGATGTAATTTGTTTATCCAACATGATATCTATCTTTTATAGGGAGATACCACTAGTGAACTGTGGATCCCGGTCCATTTTCCTCATACTGATAATACAACCATTGCAATCACTATTCTCATACTATTACTATTGTGTTCCTACTGTTTTCCACACCATACGTTTAACCTCTTTGTTTTCAGCAAAACCGGTGAGATTGACAACCTCACTGCTTCGTTGGGGCAAATTGATTTGATTGTGTCGTGTAGGTTCCACGTTGCTTCTGAACCGGTAGTGCGTCCTGCCAACATTAGCTGCATCAACCTTCAGAGGTGATTTCTTTCTCCTACTGGTCGATTCAACCTTGGTTTTTTTCTGATGGAAAACTTGTTGTTGTTCTCTTTATACCTTCATCTTGGGTTTTCCCAACGAGTGCAAGACCTGCACCATCAAAGGTCCACTCCCACTTTTTTAATGGCATTAGCGATCGCCACATCCCCAAACAAAAAGGCCATATGCCAAGTATTATGCACCACTTCCTCGCATTGCTCCTCCTCGAGCCAAAAAGCCTCAAACTTGGTCTGCTCCATCACCCCATTTGGGATGCAGTGATGTGGATCAGGGTCCAGGATGACATTGACAGGCTTGTGCTCGAGTGCCTAGGTTCCCCATTGATAGCTTTGTAAGCCGGGTGTCGGATATATACCGATTAGGGGTGTATCCGGCATTGTCCTAAAGAGCCGGATTACCAGGGTGGCCTGATTGGTAATGGATCACAGTCCATTAGGCGGCCCAGTAAGCTGGCGCGCAGAAGCCGGATTCTAGAAGAACCCGGATTACAGCCCACGTGGTGCGGATTGGAGTAGAAGGCGGATCCTTGCCTTCCAAGTTAGAACTTACCGTAGTCTTATAGGTTTCCTTTCTGTAAGCCCTAACCCGGCTATTTATATAAAGCCGGACGGGAGAGAAGAAAGAGGACAGAGAATTATCTAGAAGCCAACTCGCCGAGAAGTTGATCCTCGTTGAGTTAGAAACCCAAACTCACATTGTACTATGTATACTTCAGGCTTCGTCCCTGATTTGGTGAGATTGCAGGAGTAGGAACGCCGCCTAGTTGCGACGTACCGAACCTGGGTAAACTTTGGTGTCCCTGGTCGTCATACTACTACGTTCCCCCCACGTCTTTACCCGTAGGCTCATGGCACCCAAGTCTATGAACCCTACTACGATGTCTCGACAGTTGGCGCCCACCGTGGGGCCAGCAACGTGAGACGTTATGTTTCGATTGGGGATACTCGGCGGAATCGGCAGTACCATAACTGTCGGAAGCTTGGAATTCGACAACGACGTCGGGCGCTTCCTCGACAATGGATCGTACATGCCAGCACGGAATCATCTGGTAAGTGCCTGCGTTTTACCGATTGGATCTGCAAACATCTTTATCGGATTAACTACAGAGGCAATGGGATTCTATGGTGAAGTAGATTTATCCCACCCGCCCTATACCCAGTTGAAGAAAACTATGATGTCAGATTTTGCTCGGATCGCCAATATTCTGCTCAAATTGCTGCCTCTTCGGAGATGCCTGCAACTGCAATGAGATCGCACTTTATTGGTATGGTGCAAACCGAGATCGCCAAAAACACGGACGAAAACAATCCCGTGGAAAGGCAGAAGAAAACAATCCCACAGCAGATGTGGAAGATCCGACACCCGTTAAATACAACGACGAACTTGGAAGCCGATTCCGTCCCAGCCGCCATTGAGGCGAGGTTGGAATCGGAACCCGGATCTGACCAACTCGATTCCGAAGATGAAGATGAAGATGCTTTCGAAAGAAAGGTCAAATCTTTTCAAGAGGGATTCCATGAAGTGCTTATGGCAAAACCGGCTGAAAACACGGACGCCGAAAGTCAGGAAGAACCTCAAACACCTCCGCCAGATGAGGAAAGAGAGGACGATGCAACCAGACCGATTTACCCTGATGTCAAGGAATTGACAAAAGAGGAACCTGGTAAAAAACCTCCATCTTCCAAGAAAAGAAACAAGGCTTCCAAGAAACTCCAGTACCAACTCCGAAAAAAACCGGTGCATCTCGCCAAGGAAAACCTGGAAGTAGGAGGAGGAAGCGGAGTCAAGTCTACGGAGAAGAAAAAGAAGGAAATCCATGTTCCATTAATGTCAGAACAGGACGAACGGGATTTACTTCAAACACTAGTGGGACCCCACGAACCCCAAGTGCTGGAAGCCAGGAGACAAGATCTCCAAAGGCAACAACAACATCTATTCAGAACTCGGGAAAATCTCCTACAAACCCAGACTAACATTAAGTTAAAGCAGGGAGAAAATGAGGAGTACGATAAAAGGAATAGATCTGGCATAAAACCTACAAGGTTACCCGGAATCTTAAGACTGGAAGTACTGCAGCCGAAGGAACGGGTCCAAAACCTTGCGTGGCAAAAGCAAGTAAACGGCATCGATGCCAGGGCGAACCTATATACAAAACCGCAGCAGAAAACGCGGAAGCCGCATTCTCCATCCTCAATGATGATTTGTACTCCAATGACGAAAAACTCCAAGGGGTGTATGCTTTCTTAGGAAAAGCATTGCAACAACAACAGCGAGGGCAGGCAAGATCAGGGAAGTTGCATGACGACTCATCCCTATGCAAAACAGCCGCATGCGCCGCTGGGGCACCTGGACCTGGAGAACCTGGAGATTCAGGCAATTCAAAGAGAAGAAAGGAGATACGAAAAAGGACAAGAAAATTCCCGATAACAAGGATGTAGCGTCCAGAACGGGATCCCGTCCGCCGAAAGGTGGAGTCAACCCCCGTGATCGGGAAGAACAGAACCGGAAGGACGGAAAAGCAATGCCGCCTCCAAGACGCCCTGCTGAAAAAGCCGGAAGATACGATATTCGTCATAGGCGTGAGAGATCCTGTACCCCTCCTAGGAATAAGGAAAGACACAGGAGTAGAACTCCACCTTATTCCAAAGGACACGATAACGGAGGAAACATGGATAATCCCGGAAAAGCGCACTCGCGCAACAATGGAAAAGAAAGGAGCAACCCCCTTCTATCCATTTAGCCGGTAGATATTCCGTACACACTGATAGAGCGGAAAGAGATGATCTATAATTTGGACCTAAGTGTTTCACTGACAGGATCCGAAGAATAACTCTACATTTTGGCTTTGCCAAAGTTGGTCCAACATATCAAAAATATACCGGTAGTACAAACCCGGATACCTGGCTCTCAGACTATTATACAGTCGTCCAGATTAACAAAGGGACAGATTTAGAGGCGGTAAAATTCCTCCCCCTAATGTTGCTGGATGGAGCCAGAGATTGGATTAACGGGCTTCCATCAAGAACCGTAGACAGCCGGGATGATATGGCTAGAGTTTTTACTCAACACTTTCGGGGAACTTACAAACGCCCCAACAACATCAACCAGCTAAACCGCTGCACCCAGTTTGAAGATGAGTCACACGTGGACTTTATCTCAAGATGGATTGCAATGAAGAACAGCTGCTCTGGAGTAAGTGACGTACAAGCAATGCACGCTTTCGTCAATGGCTTAAAACCTGGCCTCGTGTCGTTCATGGTTGGTTCAAAAAAGCACAAAGATCTCGAATCTATGCTTACAACCGCAAATGAGCATGCAGCGCCCGAAGATGACATCAGAGCGAGAGGTGGAAGTATCGACGCTTTGGCTCAGGCCAAAAAGATGCCTCATTCTGAGAAAAAAGGTACTCCAGAAACACAGCCAAAGCCCAAAGAAGTTAACCTAGCCTTTGGAAAGGATAATGGGAGCTATTGGAAAGGAAGAAACACAGAATCTATCTCCTACACAAAGGAAGAGTGGGAAAATATTAAGTCGGAGAACTGTGTCCACCATTCGCAATTTGGGAAACCCACCCATACTGACGCACAATGCCATCTTAATAAGCATATGAAAGGCAGTGCAGGATCTGGGAACAAGGGGAAGAACTCCAAGAGGAAATTCTCCAAGCAAAAGCCAAAAGCTGAAAAGAAGACAGTGAATCGGACACTGACAAAAAAATCTAGGAAAAGCACCGAAAAGGCGAACCAAAGTTCCCGAGAGTCGATGGAGAATGCAATTTAACTTTCCTCGCAACCCCTCGGCAAAGGTGGCAAAGCAGACACTTCGAGAAATAAATGCGGTTGTTCCACCAACCACCAAATTCTTGAAGTACTCGAATACACCAATTACCTGGGATCAGTCTGATCATCCCGGAAATATCTCAGAACCCGACACACAAGCTCTAATTCTAAGCCCTATTGTTCAAAACACTAGGCTAAAAAGAGTGCTGATGGATGGAGGATCCAGCATTAACATAATGTACCTGGATACACTGACGCATCTGCGAATCTCCGAGACCCAGCTCAATCATAGCAACATACGTTTCCACGGCATCGTTCCTGGCAGGGAAGCACAATCCCTATGAGAAATTTCCCTAGACGTAACCTTTGGAGAAAGAGAGCACTTCTGACAGAAAAAAATCTCTTTCGAGGTCGTGCCGTTCGAGAGCGTATACCACGCAATTCTCGGACATCCGGCTTTCGCCAAATTCATGGCAAGATCATGTTATATTTATAACAAGCTGAAGATGCCAGGGCCAAAAGGAGGAGTAATCACCATATCAGGAGACTTCAAATTGGCAAACGAGCTGGAAAAAGGAAACGCCCTTTGCGCAGAAAAAGTGATAGCAAAGGAGGAATTGAAAGAGCTGGCAAAATAAGTATCGCCGACAGAAATGCCAGTAGGAAAAGAAAGCCGGAAGCCCGCAGATAGCTTCAAAGATTCTGAGAATACAAGGCAAGTTATCCTAGACCCCAAAGATCCGACAAAAATTTTCGTAGTGGGAACTGGGATGACTGACAAATAGGAAAGCGAGCTCATCAAGTTCCTCCATGAGAACTGGGATATTTTTGCTTGGTGTCCTGCGGACATGCCAGGTGTACCTAGGGAACTTGCTGAGCATCAACTCAAGGTGATCCCAGGATCTAAACCCGTCAAACGAGGTCTCCGTCGATTTGACGGAAGAAGATGGAAGGCTATTGGCAAGAAAATCATCCGGCTGTTAGCAGCTGATTTTATCCGGGAAGTTATACATACTGAATGGTCTGCGAACCCAGTATTAGTCCTGAAGAAAGATAGTACTATTCTTAGGATGTGTATAGATTACACCGTCCTGAACAAGTTGTGTCCAAAAGATAGGTTCACATTACCACGAATCGATCAAATAATAGATGCCACTGCTGGCTTTGAGCTTTTATGCTTTTTGGATGCTTATTCCGGGTACCATCAAATACGTATGAGGAAATAAGATCAAATCAAAACTTCCTTCATAACCCCGTATGGAACATACTATTACATAACCATGCCCTTCGGCCTGAAGAACGCATGTGCAACTTACCAGCGTTGCATGCAATGATGTTTGCATAGTCAGATTGGCAAACATGTTCACGTTTACGTGGACGACATTGCCGTCGTTTCCAAGGGAAAAGACACACTCCTTGAAGATTTGCGAGAAACCTTCGAAAATTTGCGCACTTACAAAATGAAGTTGAATCCATTAAAGTGCGTATTCGGGGTTCCCTCAGGAAAACTTCTGGGTTTTATTGTTTCTCACAAAGGAATAGAAGTAAACCCAGAAAAGATCAAAGCAATCTTAAACATCACAAAGCCTACGTGCTTAAAGGATGTATAAAGATTGACGGGTTCTGCAGCCGCCGTCATCAGGTGCATAAGCCGGCTAGGAGACAAAGCTCTGCCATTATACAAATTGTTGAAGAAATCCGACAAATTTGAGTGGACAAAAGAGGTGGACAAAGTATTAACCCAGCTAAAAGAAACCTTAATGAAAGCTCCGATTTTGGCATCACCAAAAGACGAAGAACCCATGTTACTATATCTCACAGCAACAAACAGGGTTATTAGCGCCATGATAGTTGTGGAAAGGCGGAAAGAAGAGCAAATCATACCAGATCAACATCCGGTATATTATATAAGCGAAGTTTTTTCCGAATCCAAACAAAGGTACCCACATTATCAAAAGCTGGCATATAGCGTGTTTTTCGCATCTCGAAAACTCCGCCATTATTTCCAAGGAAATTCCATAACAGTGGTATGTAAAGCACCACTAGGGGATATAATTAACAATGCGGACGCAACAGGCCGAGTAGCCAAATGGGGCATCGAGCTGGCTGCGTTCGATATTAAGTACCAACCCCGAACGACAATTAAATCTCAGGGTTGGCAGATTTCATCGTTGATTGGACAGAATCAATGGAAAACACACCAATGCCGGAGTCGGAATACTGGGTTATGCACTTTGACGGATCCAACATGAAGGAAGACGCTGGAGCTGGTGTAGTGCTAAAATCCCCAAAGGGAGATACTATGGAGTATGTATTACAAATACACTTCAACGCCAGCAATAATGCGGCAGAATACGAAGCTTTGCTTCATGGCTTCCCATTGCAAAAGAAATAGGCGTCGAACGCATATTATGCTATGGCGACTCAGATTTGGTACAACATCAGCTCAACCAAACATGGGACGCCAAAAGCCCCATCATGGCCGAATATCGGAGAACGGTGGATGAGTTTGCCATTTGCTTCCTAGGATTTGAAGTACTTCACGTCAAAAGGGAAGAAAATTGGAACGCTGATGCATTAGCCCGCATGGGCTCGGAAAGAGTGAAAACCCTACCACCAGGTGTGTTTGTTCAACATTTGCATAAACCATCGATAAAAGGTGGAGATTTTAATTATCCTCTTGTGTCCGAGTCAATTGAAGTCCTGCTCGTTAACCCGGATTGGAAAATTCCATATTTAAACTTCTTAGTAGATCAGAAGTACCCGGATGGAGCAGACGAGGTCTTTCAAAGACAAATAAAACGTCGATACAAAGGATACACGGTAATCAATGGTTGCCTGTATAAACGCAACACTACCGGAATCTTTCAGCGATGTATTTCGCCAGAAGAAGGCCGAGAAATACTGCAAGAAATCCATGCATGGGATTGCGGACATCATGCTCAATCAAAAAGCATAGTTAAGAAAGCATTCCGTGCAGGATTTTTCTGGCTAACATCCAAGACAAACGCCGAACACATAGTAAACACATGTGCCAGATGTCAGTATTACGCCAACCAGATGAATATGCCAGCCCAAGCACTCAAAACTATCCCTATCACATGGCTATTTGCGGTCTAGGGGCTAGATATGATGGGACCATTCAAAACTGCAAGAGGCGGACTCACACATCTACTCGTTATAGTAGATAAGTATACCAAGTGGGTGGAGGCAAAACCCATCAAAAAACTTGACGGTGTGACCTCCAGAAACTTCATCATTGGCGTAGTCATGAGATATGGCCTTCCACATAATATAATCACCGACAACGGGACACATTTCTCTATTGGAGAGTTGGCAAAATATTGCCGACAAACGAGAATACGCCTAGATCTTGCATCGGTGGCTCACCCACAATCCAATGTGCAAGTTGAAAGAATGAATACTCAATCTTGCAAGGAATACGCCCAAGACTCGAATCTCCTCTTCATAGAGCAGCTGGAGCATGGGTAGAAGAATTACCTTCCGTGCTTTGGAGTATTCGAACGACGCCAAACAGATCAACAGGCCAAACCCCATTTTTCTAGTTTATGGCGCAGAAGCAATGCTTCCAATGGATATGCTCCATGATAGCCCAAGAGTACAGGCTTACGATGACTTGGATGCCGAATGTGCTCGACAAGATGCCGTCGATCTTTTAGAAGAAGAACGAGACCTTGTGCTCCAAAGATCCGCCATTTATCAGCAAGGATTGAGACGCTACCATAGTCGGAAAATCAGGCATCGATCTTTCAAAGAAGGTGACCTAGTGCTAAGATTGGTGCAAGAAAAGAAGCACAAGTTAGCCCCAGTCTGGGAGGGACCATTTGTCATTAGCAAGGCTATGAAAAATGGATCTTATTATCTTGTAGATATTCGAGACACGGAAGATGATCCCAAGCGTCCGAATCGCAAAAGAAAGAGTAAGATAGATGTTCAGCAAGGAGAGACAAAAAGGCCCTCGAGCATCCAGCAGTTACGTCCCTTCTACACTTAGTTCAATTTCTATGTAAACATCTTCGAGATCATGAAATAAAGTTGTCGGAATTCATGCATTACTGTTTTATCTGTTTTCATACAAAGCACAAGTCCTCCTTTTCTATTTCCCAATGATCTTTCAAAATACTCAATGTTAACCCGAATTGTGCCTGCGTGCTCGGAGTTAAAAAAACTGAATGATTTTCAGCCTAAGGAGGCTTAAGGAAACCCAGATTGTGCCTGCGTGCCTGAGTTTCATACAGAATTCCTTACTTTTTTCTCTAAGTATTATCTGATTGTTTTTATGTTGGGTCACTGGAGCTAGTAAGTAAAAATGCCTTTAGTATGATCCATGTTTCCGAGTTTCGACTGATTGGTTGTACCCAGTCACTTGGCATGAAGATTAAGTACTATCGAGCCATTTCAAACACTAAGGACAATTAAGGCATACAAACTAGAGAACTTAGAATATAAAGGAATAAAAACCGGAAAACTTGCAAAGAGTTAGTAATTTAACTGCAAAAGCGGAAGTACTTGTTTATACAAAAGAATAGAAAGCATTACAATAAGGTTTACATTGTAATAACAATAATGCTTCTATTTTTTCCCATCTCCTACTCAAGACCAGGCAGCTTCTTCAGGCATCCGACTCTTCTTTGTTGCTGGATTCCTCGGGAGTTGCCGGGATTGCCTCCTTGGGGTAGAAGGTGGAGATGTTCACCATAGTGGCAATCTTGGTGGCGTGACCTTTGATTTCATCAAAGATGCTGGCCCGTTGAGCATCCGTGTATCCTTGCGGGATGCCGGACACCACACGCCAAGATTTGGCAGTAGGGTAGTGCATGCGCATGAGCCCAAGGGCCATGCTTGCACCACCGCGAGTCGCAGAACGAAGCAAGGACTCCTTGCGATTCTCCACCTCCATAATAGCTTCCGTAAGTTTTTCAACTTCCGAGAGCTCCCCAGATTTCTCGGGAACGTACTTGTTGATAAGTAGCATTCCCGCGGCCTTGATCGCGGTGAAGACCTTCCCGAAAGCTCGGATTCTCTCAATCCGGGTAAGCTGGGGGCTACCTTCTGTTTCAATCAACACACAAGTGTTAGCAAAAACAGGAGAAGAGAAAACAAGAAAAATCCGGTAAAAGGCAAAGTAACTTACCGAGAATCCGGTCCATCTCGGTGCCTTCTTCAAGGCGTTGGTTCAAGGCGTTCTCCAGATCCCGTATGGTGGCCTTATACTTATCGGCCTGGCTAGAGGCCTTAGACTCGGCAATGCCAACAACTAGTTGGTTGGCCTCTAGGTCCTTCTGGAGCTTCACAGTTAGCTTGTGAAGATCCAGGTTCTCGCGGCGGAGGTTTTCGGCGTTGCCGGCATCTTCAGCAATTTGCTTGTCTTTCGCCAAATAAGTTGAAAAGCAAGTAAAGGACGAGTTAAAAACTCGAAAAATTACTTAGAAAAATTCACAACTGAAAGCAGAGAAATATTTTACCTGCTGATTCGCTTAGCTGTTGCTGAGTGGTTGCCAGTTCCGCTTCCTTATCCTCAAGAATAGAAAGAAGGGTTTTCACCTCCTTGTTCTTGATGGTAAGTTTGTTGAAAACTTCCATGTTTATGTTCTCAGCAGTTTGCTGAAACACGGAAAAGAGACAAAAAATGCTTAAGTTAAAAACAAGCATAACAATGAAAAAAGCATTAAGACAAAAGCATGCATTTTGACTTATTGCTTGGGGGCTAGAGATATTACCTGGCTCATCCGTTGCAGACCCGACAAGTTTTCGCTGAACTCTTTTGCATACTCTGCAAAAAGAGTCCCGACGTGACTGAGGCCTTCCTGGATGATCTTGAAATCCTTATCGAAAGTCGAAATGGGCTCCTCCTCAGCTGTGTGAGAAGGACCACCCATTTCCGGGACCGCCCTTTCCCTCGTGTCTGTTTCCGGCACAATGAGCTGGTTGGTCTGTTGGGTTTCTTCGTCCCTGGCAGCAGTGTTTCCTTCTGCGGCCGTGACCGGAGTGTCGGGGGCAGTAGAAGGAGAAGGCTGTGTCCCTCTTTTATCCACAGACTTGATTTTCTTCAGGCCTTTTGGCTTCAATGTTTTCGGAGCCATGCTAGAAATGTATAATCCAAGATGATTAGTATTCCGAGAAAATAATAAAAAGTCGTGCGACAAAAAGCACAGAAAAAAGTAACCCGGATGATTTACCTGGAAGTAGCGACAGGAACCCCGTCAAGGTCGATTATCTCCTGGGTAGCGGAAGGCTTCTTGCGTTTCCGTCCGCCTGCAAAGTTGGCGCGCATTGTATCGAACTCGGCATCGGTCGCAAGATCCGCCTCAGGAAGATCGGCAATCTGTCAAAAAAGACAAAGTCCGGGTTAAGACAATTATCCGAGAAAAAAGAGACGCAAAGCCAAAGCCCAAAATGTAAAAGATGTACCTTTGGAGCCGGGTTTGTCGTCGTGTACATCGGTCGGCTTTCCTCATATTGGTCGCGTGCTGCGACCAACTGATTTACGCGCTTCCTCAAAACTTTCACCGTCAAAGATTTGTTAGTTGTCCGCATGGCTTCCTTGGTTCCCGTGTATTCGCATAAGAGCCGGGGACCGTGGTGAGCCAGAGGCTGAATTCGCCTCTCCAACCAGCATAGGACTGTATCCATGCCGGTGAGAGGTGGATCGGAAGAGACGAGTTTGGCAATGCGCCGCTTAATCCTAAGCAAATCCGGCAGCAGAGTCTGAACTGCGTCCACCGCCCAATTATCTTGGGGAGTGGCAGCGCAGTTGGTGAAAGGTGGAATCCCCGTTTCCTTTCCAGGAAACGGGACGTCTTGTTGGTAGAAAAAGAAACCCGTCCAGAATTTGACGGATTCCGATATTTTTATCTTGGGGAACCAATCCTCCCTGAATCTACGCAGGGTAAAGGATATGGTCCCACAAGTCTGGAGTGTGCCCTCTGAGGGGTTTCGCTTAACCCCGAAGCAATACTGCCAGAAATGTAGCCTAGGTACTAATCCTAGATACCCTTCGAAGAGGGCTGGGAACCCGGCTAAATATAGAATAGAGTTTCGTGGCAGGTTGTGGGGTTGGATACCCTTCGAAGAGTGGTTGAGAACTTGGAGGAAGAAGGCGGAAGGTGGAATTCCCATACCTCAAAAAATGTGCGAGGTCAGGAGAACCCGTTCCCCGGCTCTGGGCGAGGGCTCGGAGTCGTCCTCCTCGTGCCGCCACTTCCCCTTCACGATTAGCCCCTCCTTCTCCATTGTCGGAAGAAGGGAAGGGGTGATGTTGCACCGGCTCCAATTGCCGGAGATATCGCCCTCGTCTTCGGCTCTGGCGGCGGCCGCCGCAGCGGTGAGCTCCTCCCCGGCGAGGAGGATTTTATCTTCCACCATTTCGGGGACGAGTGGCGGAGACGGCGCAGAGGAAGAGGCGGCCAGGTTCTCAGTCATGAGAGGAGGATCCTCGCAGGCCTGGTCGCCGGAAGTGTTCTCCGGTGCGTTGGCAGCGGCACGGCTCGGAGAATCGAGCTGCGGGTCCATGGTGTTGATGATCTCGTCGATGTCGACGGAGACCGAGTGCTCCTCTGCGGCGCGCGGTGAGTTGCCAGAGGACATTTGCGGGCGGCACAATGAGCGTCTTGATCTCCCGACGAACAAGTTCCGGTAATGGTGCCGGACGTGCACGAGCTCTGCTCTCGGTAGAAAACCTTGGCTCGGGGGCTATGGCGCTTTGGGGCTGGGAGGTGAAGTGAGAGCGGAAGAATCGCCGGAGGGCACGAAGGAGGCTATTTATAGCTGGAAAACCTTTTAGATGCGTTTCAACGGCTCTTTGGACCGTTAGATCTTCAATGCGTGTCACTCATCGGACAATCCAGGAAATGAGGTGGCGGGTGATTATTTCTATCTCCTCATTTCCCGCGAGAATCTATCAGAGATACGTTTCAGGGTTTCACATTTGGAAGCCAAACGTCCCTGACGTCAGCATGCTTTTATCGCCGACGTAGGAAGTTCCTTCTTCACGAAGGCTCGTGGAAGAGAAAGCTGGATTTTTCCTCGAAATCCGAGTTTCACATTAATGCATGATTTAAGGAAAAGAAGAATCGAGACGAAGAGCCAACATTTCTCGGAAATAATTCAAATTGACGAAAGACGGAGAATTGAAGTCTCAATCCTTCTTGGGGGCTATTGTCGGATATATACCGATTAGGGGTATATCCGGCATTGTCCTAAAGAGCCGGATTACCAGGGTGGCCTGATTGGTAATGGATCACAGTCCATTAGGCGTCCCAGTAAACTAACGCAGAAGCCGGATTCTAAATAACCCGGACCACGCCCCACGTGGTGCGGATTGGAGTAGAAGGCAGATTCTTGCCTTCCAAGTTAGTCTTCTAGGTTTCCTTTCTGTAAGCTCTAACCCGGCTTTTTATATAAAGCCGGACGGGAGAGAAGAAAGAGGACAAAGAATTAGCTAGAAGCCAACTCGCCGAGAAGTTGATCCTCGTCGAGTTAGCAACCCAAACTCACATTGTACTCAGTATACTTCAGGCTTCAGCCCTGATTTTGTGAGATTGCAGGAGTAGGAACGCCGCCTAGTTGCGATGTACCGAACTTGGGTAAACTTTGGTGTCCCTGGTCGTCATACTACCACGTTCCCCCCATGTCTTTACCCGTAGGCTCATGGCACCCCAGTCTATGAACCCTACTACAATGTCTCGACACCGTGAAATGGGACCTCCACTCCAGATTCTCCACTGACTGATCGAGTCTTTCCTTGCTGTAAGTATCGACACGTTGGCTATGATTGTGCTAGGTGTATGGATCCCGAACAAAACCTAGGTGCTAGAGGTCACAAAATTCTAAAGCCAACCTGAACTTGTCCATCCAGGTCTACTTCTTCGCCTAACCGCCATTTTTCTCATAGGCAAAGAAAATCTCATTGAAGGCCTTGAAGCACATCCACGACAGGTTGGCCTGGCCATGGAGTATGCGCAGGCCTCGAGATGAAACCATCCTCCCGAGTGACAACCACGTCAATGATAACAAGAAATCTCTGGGTTCACCACCAAATTGACTTCTTTTTTCCAGAGAAAAGGCCAAACCCCCGCTCTGGCTCTCACAACTCTTCACCTACACGTGGGACATGTTCAACAACACCTTAATTCGCTTCATTCCCTCCTTACTAAACTTAGTTTCCGACAAGAAGAGGACGTGAGGATCTTCTGCCTTGCATAACTCATGAAGGACCTGAACTGCCAGATGGTTCCCACGCCCCAAGCAGTTGTAAGCAACAACTTTCATTGATCCCTACAGGGCTGAAAGGGCAGCCCCGCGTCTGTTTTGTCGCCCTTTAGAGGGAAAAGGGTGTTGGTATTAGTCTCACTTCTTAGCTTCTTCTCGTTACCCTGGCATGTATCACAACCAGGAGAATTGCTCTCATTCCCCACCTTCAACGACATTCCCGCAAGCACAATTGAAAGGGACAAGTTGTTTTCAATCCGCTCGACCATCCCCCCTTCTAGAGCAAGAATATTAGGCCTGCCATTGTCCTCTTATGGCTTTCGCTTTTTCGGCAGCTGAACTTGGGAGCCTTGATACGTCATAAACGTATCCCTAATTTCTGATGCTCCATGATGATATTGTGCCAATTGCTACATGTTTTCTCCCTTCTTTATGTCATTTTATCGATTTTCCGGACTAACCTATTGACAAGATGCCACAGAGCGAGTTCCTTGTTTTATGTTGTTTTTAGTTTCAGAAAAGTTGTTCTGGAAATATTCTCGAAATTGGAAAATTCGAAGCCCGGAAGTCCTATTTTCCCCGGAAGCATCCAGAAGACCGGAGAGGAGTCGAAGAGGGGCAACAGGGGGGCCACACCATAGGGAGGCGCGGGTCCCCCTGGTCGCGCCACCTATAGGTGTGGGGCCCCTGGAGATCCACCGCCTCTACCCTTTCGCCTATTTAAGCCCCCCGGATGGAAAACCCTAGGTACCTGATCAAAATCCCCGAAAAAGTTCCGCATGTGCTGTCACCGTCAACCCTAGATCAGGAGGGTTCTAGAGCTGTTTTCCGGCACCCTGTCGGAGAGGAAATTATCACCGGAGGCTTCTATATCACCATGCCTGCCTCCGGAGTGATGCGTGAGTAGTACATCCCTGGACTACGGGTCTATAGCAGTAGCTAGATGGTTGTCTCCTCCTCATATGCTTCCATGTTTAGATCTCGTGAGCTGCCTATCATGATCGAGATTGATCTTATGTAATTCTATATGCTGTGTTTGCTGGGGTCCGATGAATATTGACCTTATGCCAAGTTGATTATAGTATTTATTGCATATGTTATTTGTGATCTTGCATGCTTTCTGTTGCTAGTGGTTATTCTGGCCAAGTAGTTGCTAGTGACTCCAAGAGGGAGTATTTATGCTTGATAGTGGGTTCATGCCTCCTTGTTGCCTTGCTCGAGTGACAGAAACGTGAAGGGGGAGGATGTGTTGTTGCCATTAGGGAGAAAATAGCGGTGAGAGTGCCCGCGTGCATAATCATTGCTTACATTACACACTTTGTTTAATGGAATTATCTGTTGCTTGCAACTTAATACCCAAGGGGGTTCGGATTATAATCTGAGGGTGGATTATTAGTCATAGATGCAGATGGATGTCGGTCTATGTATCTTGTCGTAATGCCCACACTAAATATCATAGTAATCTTCATGTTATAGTGTGCACTACGGTGCAACCTTTATTTGTCAATTGCGCAGCTGTAATTTGTTCACCCAGCATGCTATCTTTTATGGAGAGACACCACTAGTGAACCTATGAACCCCGGTCCATTTTCCACACTATTAAACAAACCACAACAATTTTATCACATCCCAATTTTGCAATACCTGATAACACAGTTGTTTTGCTAATTGCTTGACAATTAAACTTTGATTGTGTTTGTTTAAGTGCAACTAAACAAACTATTTATAAACTTGCAAACTTAAAAAGATAGCAAAGCAGTAATCTAAAAATATTCAACATATTGTTCCAATGACCTTGGCAATATTTTCTAAAGTAAATATTGATCAAAGAGTTTTCCAAAAACTATCTTATGAATCTCATACTTGTTGAATATTATTACAAGACCTAAATTAAGAAAGAGGAAACACTTAATAAATTTCCCTAAAATATTATCAGAAAAAGAGGCATTCTTAGATGCTTCACCAAAATATTATCAAATGTTTTTCCAACCTTGCAAGCTTAAAAACAAAGGTAGTGGAGAGCATTGACTTGCTATCCCTAGTCACATAATTATTTTGGCAAAGCATTGTTAAGGAAAAGCCAAGTGCCTTATTAAATTGATTTTCCAATATTTCCAGAAACAGAAAACTCAAACAAGTTACTATTGGAAACTTTCATCAAATGATCTGAAATTAATACCATTTCTTCCTTATATCAAATAAGGAACACACACAAGAGGAGACCAAAAATTGAATCCATTAAAGTCCTGAAAACATGATTTTTCTCCACAGCAACATTTGGAATTTTGAACAAGTTTGTTCTACAAACTTTTTCCAAATGCCATGAAATAAATACCACATGCTCTATATCATAAATAAGGATGAAAACCAAAAGGGCACAAGTTTTTGAATAACTTAAGTTGCCAAAAACCCATGTTTCCTTGACAGCACCTTTTTGAAATTTGAACAAGTTTGTTCTATGAAGTAACTCTAAATGACTTGAATTTTCTACCACATAAGGAACACATCAAATAAGGAATGTGTGCCAAAAATTATCATTTTTGGGAACTCCTAAGTAGTCAAATAAATTCAATGTCCATTTATGTAAGAATTCAAATTTGAACAACTTTGAATTATAAAGTTTCTCCAATTGAGCCAATTTTCATATAAGTTGTACATCTCAACTAATTAGAATTTTGGGCAAAAGGATTTAAAATTTAGACTTTGTTTGCTTGGTGAAAATCACATGTTTCAGAGAGGACAGGGACCAATTTGTAAAATTGCAGGGACCTAAAAGTAAGATGAGTCATCTTCTACCTCTAGCCTTGCTGTAGATACAGCAGCCCTACTCCATTGCTTCGATTAGAAGGAAACTTTGAGAATAAGAGGCCCCCCCATGTGCCTTGTCTCCCACATACCCCCTCTCCCCCCCTAGAGCTCTCCTCTCTCTCACTGTGCACATCAAGCCCAAACCGAAACCCTAGAAAAGCTCACCGTCGATTCGGCCCTTGCCGAGCTCGCCGCCGGCAACCGTGTGTCCCATTAGCTCCCCCTCGTCGTGCTGAGCGTCCTGGCCAAAGAAATCGAGGTGGGACGGCTCGAGGAGGCCGCGCCGTCCGCTTTCCTCTCCGAGCCCGGCGGAGCTCCGGCGAGCCATTGCCGCCGCCTCGCTCCTCCTCCGACCTCACCGATGCATCCTTTGCGTCCAGGGTGAGCACGCGACCGTCCCCATGCCTTTTTCCCCCTCCCTCTCCCTCGGAATCCGTCACCGCGCCGTGTTCCGTCCGGCCGCCGTGCGCCGTTCGTCGCCGGCCACTTTCCGGCCTTTCCCCGGAAACGAGACCACGCGCCTTAGCATCCCCAAGCCGAGAGCGACCCGTATATGGTTTTGGATCGACGAGTGATGGCCGTTTTGCGCCGGATTGGCCTCGCCGGAATCCGTCCCCGCCGGCGTGACCAAACCAAAATTCACAGTTGTTAAGCAACAAAATCTAAACCACCTCCATTTTGTAGATCTACATTTGGATGTATATTTTAAGAATAAAAAATGATTTGGCAACAGGTACCAGAAACACCAAAATGAGCACCATTTTTATTTCACAACTCAGAATGAAGTGAGGCCAATTGCATTGGAAAGCCCTTGAAATTTCCTAACTGAAGCAATTAACCTTGCTTCCAATTTCCAAGTATTTTTGAAATGGCATGCAATTTGGTAAAACACCAGAGAGCACTTTGGTGATTTTTATAAAATTATTAAAAATGAATTTTGATGCAAACTCAATTGGATGGTCTTGTATATATTAAGGGCTATCCAAACCTAGCTTGGTTTAATTTTTAGAGCATAATATAAAATTTGGTGGACAGATCTTTATTTTGCATGAATCTGCCATTTTGGCATTTTTAGGTAATTAATTTGTGTGAGTTATTTTTGTGTTGCAATGTTATTTTCTAGCATGTAAAAGTTGTGTGAAATTGTTTTCTAAGTGTTACTTAGCTATTTTAGCATGTTAGAATGTGTGGACTTGAGTGGAGAAGAAATAGGATTTATATTAGTAGCATATGTTTTATCTCTAGTTTATTACTTGCATATAATTTTTGATTGATTAATTTGTGTGCAAGTGATTGAATTGTTGTGTTGAGATATTAGATTCAGTACCATGTTGGTACTTATATTTTGTTATTATCACCTCTGCTAGCTTGCATTTGAGTTGGTAGAGAAGCATGAGTAGCTTTGTCATCACTATGAGAATGTTAAGGAAAAATTCTCTCATGTGTAGAATTTTTGACATAAGCATTTGTGGTTGTGTAGCCACATATTTTTGTGTTGTATTCATAGGACCAGTAGCATTTTGGTTATATTCTTATGAGTACTTGAACCCTAGAGTTTTCACTTGTGTGAAAACAATAGCATGAGTAGCATTACCTTGCTTATTTTAGCACCCTGTTATTTTCTACTAGTATGGTTATTCCACTAGATGCTAGTTTAGCATTTTGTTAATTTTTAGCAAGTATGACCAGAGGCCTTGTGACCTCTTAATTCTTTGTTATTCTAGTGGAACACCCACTGGTGTCATTGCATTTTTGGTGGAAACATTATTTCCCCAAACTAGATGTATTTCTTTTATATAGTTCTATAACTAGTGAGTGCCTAGTATTTTTGCTTTGGATTTTTAGTGCTAAATAAAAATGTGTATGCTTCCGTTTGTAAGTGGTTATAATCATGTGTGGCTTGATAGGAAAAATCCATCTTTGGATTGTTGTTTGATTCCTCTAGTAATGCCCCTTTTTATTACTACTAGTATGTAGGAGTTGCCCTGCAAATGGATGCATTGTTTTGTTAAATGGGATATTTTGTTATAGAAAGTATAGATGTTTTTCACTACTGTTTTTGTGACATGGACCCTCTGGTTGTATTTCAATTACTTGATTGAAATGCATCCATTGATTCTTCATGTGTGAGTAGTACTAGTTTCCTTAGCAGTTTTTGGTATTGAATTATTTTTCCTGCCAACTTGTGTTTGGTAGATAATTGTGTATCCTTGCATGAGGACATGTTTTCATTTCCCATAATGATAACATGGTTCCTTGTTTTATTTTTAGTACTTTACTGATTATGCATGCTTGCATAGCAAACTTTTAGTAGAAACATGTCTATAGGATTCCTCCTTTTTAGTCATTGTTTCTATAGTTCTCACTATGAGAATTGTGTGTTTTGTGATGAGTCTATTGCCTTGTTGCACTTATGTAGGCTCACTGATTTGTAAAATTAACTTTTGCAAATCATGTGTTTTATTTACTCTTGATGTGATTTTAGACTTAGTAAGATAGCTATCTTGTTCTTTTTGTGGTTTGGTTGATAGACCCATTGCCATGCTTATTTTTGTGCATGTTTTATATACTTTTAGTAGGCTCACCCTTGTGAACCTAAGTGTATTTTGGGTTTACTAATATCTTGGTATGAGAGTGGCACACCCACTGAATCCATGATATTGAGGTTGTGAGATATGTTCCTCCAACCTTGAGTTGTCTTATTAAATGGCATTTCTGCCAAGTGTGTTTGTTTGTTTGTTTGCTCCATTAATAATTGAGTGATAGGTTATTATTAGTTTCCTTGCTGTATGTATTGTTATGTATGGTTGCTTGCCTTGATTGGTTCTGAATGTGTGTCCTTTATTCCTTTTACGACGTTAGAAAACGAAGAGGAAGGAAGTGTCGTGAAGCTCTGTTTCAAGTTCCAGTCACTCCAAACCCAGGGACACAAGGAGATACCAGGCAAGCCATCCTGATGCTTGCTGATACAATACTTATCATTATCTATCATGCATGTTTTACCTCTGAAAGTTTACAAAAACTTGATTATCAAAACTATTTTTGATGTGGAATTTACTACTATACTAGTTATATAGGTTACTATTATGCCAGTAGTTAAACTTGGTAATACCAAGCCCATAAGCCACCATATGGTATTTATTACCATCAAAAATACTAGTCCCTAAGTGGACACCCTAAAATTGTGTTTCTACAAAACAAAGGCTTTACGGAAAAACCCGGAGAAAAGGCGGATCCTTGTTCTCCGGAGGAATGTGGAAGTGGTCATTTTTGAGAAAGTGGTGTTTTCAAAAATGACACATAACCTAGTCTTCGCTGGACAACCTTTACCGTACTGCCACTTTACCCCAATATGGGTAGGGGCTTGATTAAAAACTTGTTATGGTTAGTATGTGTGCTATCTCAAGTGCTATAGGGGATGGGATCCTCCGAACCGAAATGTCGCTAGGAGTGGAGAATACGGGACATCTAAAGTGTGGGATTAATTTTCCCTCCGGATGCAACAGTGGGTCTCCTGTTTGGGCGGTGTGGGGACACGGCTTGCCAGGGAGGGTAACCCCAATTGAAGAGATAGTCATGTACTAGCTTGTACATAGTGGATAGTCAAGATCAGCTATCTGATGTTCTCATAGGTTGGGAACAGTCCATGGTTGTTTCATGGCGGATTCTGGATCTAGTGGAAATGTGTACACCTCTGCAGAGTAAAACTATTTCGAGATAGCCGCGTCCTCGGATATGGACGGTTGAATGGCCATGTAGCTAGCATTGTGTCAATGTTTTCAAAAAGGAAGTTTTTGAAAGGGAATTTTTGGAAAGGAAGTGTTGAACTTGTGAAGTTCGGAAAGGAATGGAAACTTATACCGTGGAGGTATCGTCGATGATGAAAAGCCAGATGCTGTTATACAAAACAAAATGTTTTGCAAAGAAAACCTTTTCTACTCTAAGCAAGAATTCTGGAAACTGATTCCAAGAAGTTTTGCAAAGAGAAAATATTCTTTAATAAAGCTTTACAAATCTCTTGTACATGTGATATCTACAAGAGAAATAAAACTATATTATTTTTCTCCTGAAGTATCTTCTTCAACGAAGATACAGATAAACTTGACTGCAACTGTGGTGTCATCATATATGAACACCATTGATAGTGAACCCTATTTATAGCCTACCTATTCCACCATATAAGCATACTTGCATGTTTGGTAAGTGACATGATGGATGTCTTGCTGAGACATTCAAATGTACTCATTATGGTTTCGCCCCTGGTATCTACTTGCCAGACTTTGAGAAGGAGCCTCCGAAGGAGATCTATGAAGATAAGTACGGAGCTGACGGCTTTGCGAACTAGGATCGTCTCCGGGTCAGCAGCCTGTAGGTTAAGGCGTGACTTGGGCTCAACTACGTTGTGTTTTAATTGTCTTCCGCTGTGTTTGATAAGTTGCCTGTCCCATGTGGCAGTTGCGTTAAACTTGATCATGTGATCTTTTATGTAATACCTTTATGTATTCGTGTAATGGATGATGTATTTCTGTGTGCCAACTGTGTATGTTGTTCACGACTGATCTTTCTGGGATCGTGAATGTATGCATACTTAGGGTTTCAGACTGCCGGTCTGGGGTCCTTACAGAGTTGGTATCAGAGCCATCCTGACCTTAGGAGACCTTAGTTAGCATGGACGTCAGATAGGAAAGGAAAGTATTTTTTAGTAAAAACCTATTTACCATCTACATTATTTTTATCTAAGGGAATTTTAGTATATTTTCCCTACTTATTATCTTTTCAAAAGATTCTAAATGCATATCAAGGGCGTCCTTGAACAGTGGTTCGAAGGGCGGGCCTTGCAGAATTGGTATCTCTCTCGGTTAAGAGTTTATTTCTTACTTGTTTGCAACTGCTCCGCTCTGTTTTTGAAACATCTCTCGTCTTTGAAGTTTTCTGTCCAGAAAATAGTTGGAGTTTCAAAAACAGATTGTTGCATAAAGTTTTATCAAAACTTTACTTCTATTATCTTGTTTCCATACAAAAACTTTTATACTGGACGATGTCCCGAGAAGACCAAAATAATTGCCTAGCTCTACAGTGATGATGGTCAGAAGTAGATATAGTTCTTCAGCCACTTCTAGGATTTTTGGATCAGTCTAGTTTGGAGTAACTTAGCGATAACTCCATGAGTCGTCTCCCCCGACGTAGCTCCAATGGAGCCTTGCTGGTGTGTTTTGGTTTGCTTATGTGTGTCCGTAGGACTTTGTGCTATTGTGTGGTGTAGAATTTGGTTCATCTAGGCTTCTATATGTTTGCGGAGGGCTCAAATTTTGCAGATTTGTGCTTGCCCCGCTCTTGTTTTTGAATCGCCTCGTGTTAAATTTTTGCAAGCAAAAATGTTTGTATAGTATTCAAAAACAAGAATTTGTTGCTTAGACTTATACTTGTGTTCGCTTCATAATGCCACCCGTCGTGAACCACCACCATCTCCCTCACAATCAATGAAAGCACCATTGGACCTAATAATAGAGGACCATTAAGCCACACGAGCTGCTAGCGTTGCTACCAGTGATGCACTCCAACAGATAAAGCTCCAACAACGACAACCCTCAAAGAAGAAAGGCGTGAATAAACCAACCACTACTGACCAAAACCTCTATGTTTGTCTATTTGCAAAAGACTCTTTTTACCCTGTCGGCTAAATGTCGCACCCTTTTATGTTCCCTTTTAAAAGACAAAACAAGAGAAATCCCCTTTTAAAAGTTATATACCTCCCTCCTCTGGAGAAAGGTGCAAAAGAAGTCTTCACATGCCATGATGCGCAACCCCCTCAAAAGTCGATCAAAAGAGCACAATTCAATATTCGACGTACGATGACGCTAGTCGTATCTTGTCGGACAAACAGTATTTAATAGAAAGCTATCAAGACTAACATGCTTTGTCTAATTTTAGGTTGATACCTAACCAAAGCATGCAAACTACTGACAACTCTTTCTAAACCAAGGAATTAAGTGATTTAAGACACCTTTTAATCTAGTTGGTAAAAAGGAGAAGTCACGAGAAAATAAGATGTTGACTTATTCGTTTACTAGTCAATAGGATATCATGTGTATCTACTTTGGAAACCAAATCTTAGTAGACATTGTAGGTACTATGAAATTCGAGGTTTAGAAATTAAGTGAAGGATGGAATGGATTTGATAGATCTAGGAAACAACGGTTTTCCTGTTCTTGTTTCTTTGTGTGCTTTTGATTGAAATAAATTTGTGTTTTATTCAATCTTGCTTCCTAACTTATATGGAGTTGTTAGGACTTGTTACTATGTTGTTTTCTTACAATAAATCTACCCTAGAAAGTGTGTGCATGATTGGAAACTCGAATAAAAATGAAATAGCATTTGTTACCTTCTAGTTTATTAATTGGAATTATTGTAAGAGCTAGATCTTTGTGTGAATGCTTTGATAAATTTTGTGCTATGTTTTTCTTTGAGTCCAGTACCATTTAGGTACTGTTATTTTGATGCTTGTACATCTGTTAGCATGCATGTCTCTTAATAGTAAAGCATATGTAAGCATTGCTATCAGTATGCACTAGTATTGCTTCACTAGATTAAATAGCCTTATGTTTTTATCTGGTATGCAAAGTTTTTCATGGGTAACCAGAGTCTTAGTACCTATTTTTCCTTGGTATTAGTAGGCCATAGCCCACTGGTCCCATTGTATTTTGGCTTGAGGATGAAAATCCCCAACCATACACAGGTGTGAAAATAGCATGTTTCACTATGTGATTGATTTCTATTTTCCACCATGGAAAATATAATTGTTTGTTTTCACTTATGCAAGTGAGAAGTTTATTTATTATTAGTAAATACTAATATGTTTAGGTGTGATCCTTTTGTTAGCATAATATTCCTTAGGGGTATCATGTTAAGAAATGTTTCACTATCGTGTGCTAAAATTAAATTGTTCGCAAATAAAATAAATTCCTCTTGATTGGTAGATTGTTTGTGAATAATTTTAAATTGAGTGTATGGATTTTTGAAAAGGTTTACATAACCTTTCATTAATTGCATATCTACGGGTTGTGTGAGTTATACCTTGCTTGTTTGCTAGTAATTGGTTAAAGAAAAACAGAAATTGCTAGAAGAATTTCTGCATGCTTAATGGTTGATTCATAAAATTACTTTGGTGTTGGTGCTTACTAGCATGTGTAAGTTTTGTGTACTGTTATTAGGTACACTTATATTCATTACTTGCTTGTTTAAGTTTAAACATCATGATAGCATTGTTTGCTTCTCTAGAGTGAAACTAGTTTACCACTAGAAAATGGTGATTTTTGCTCTAGTATTACCCTCTTTTTATTTTATGAGTATATGTGTTGATATAGCATGTTTAGGAAGTTATTACTTCTGTTATCATGCCATGAACTATTTAGTTTCATGTTCTATGGTTATAGGATATGATTATCTCTTATAGCATGCTGGTGTAGGTTTTTCATACTAGTGTGTTATTTGTGCAGTCCTGCTTTTTTTATGCCTGTGTAATAGGAGTTTTTAATCTTGTGTGAAGATGGTGTTTTAGAGTACCTTTATAATTGTATTCATTGGTTTTTAGCTACTGGTTGTTTGCTAATTTTTCATGATTGATGGATTCCAAAACCTCTAATAAACAATAACCTAGTGAATAAATAGTCTATTCATCTGTGGTGTTGTTTGCTTACTTATTGGATTTTGTTAAATGTTTTACCTTAGCATGAGTTTATACTTGTGTTATGATTGTGCTTAAGAGTATCTTATGAAACTAAAACATCCAACTAAAATCATGAACACATTAAGTGATAGTCGCTTGTGGTGAGTAATATCCACTGCCATGGGTATTGTTCTGTCTGTTTGTTGTTACCTTAGCAACCTAACCTTTGCACCCACAAGCTATATTTTTAGCTTCTTATATACCTTATCATGGGAGTGGTACACCACCCCATATGTGGTATGTAATATGTGGGATATAGCTAAGAACTCGTGTAATTATTGACGGTACATTTCCAGGTAGTTCTGCACTAACCTTATTTTTTTTGTTCAAACTAGGAAACAAAAGTTTTGGACATAAAACAGTACTGGTGTTTTTTTTAAAAAGTGAATTTGCTAATTTAGGGAAGTACCCCGCCTCCCAAGAAAAGTCAAAGGGGGGAAGCACCTGCACTCCAACACTAACATTGTGTTTGTTGGTCCTCCCTTAGTCCTCGCTTGCGAATCTCGGGGACGAGATTCTTTTTAAGGGGGGAAGACCTGTCACATCCCAATTTTGCAATACCTGATAACACAGTTGTTTTGCTAATTGCTTGACAATTAAACTTTGATTGTGTTTGTTTAAGTGCAACTAAACAAACTATTTATAAACTTGCAAACTTAAAAAGATAGCAAAGCAGTAATCTAAAAATATTCAACATATTGTTCCAATGACCTTGGCAATATTTTCTAAAGTAAATATTGATCAAAGAGTTTTCCAAAAACTATCTTATGAATCTCATACTTGTTGAATATTATTACAAGACCTAAATTAAGAAAGAGGAAACACTTAATAAATTTCCCTAAAATATTATCAGAAAAAGAGGCATTCTTAGATGCTTCACCAAAATATTATCAAATGTTTTTCCAACCTTGCAAGCTTAAAAACAAAGGTAGTGGAGAGCATTGACTTGCTATCCCTAGTCACATAATTATTTTGGCAAAGCATTGTTAAGGAAAAGCCAAGTGCCTTATTAAATTGATTTTCCAATATTTCCAGAAACAGAAAACTCAAACAAGTTACTATTGGAAACTTTCATCAAATGATCTGAAATTAATACCATTTCTTCCTTATATCAAATAAGGAACACACACAAGAGGAGACCAAAAATTGAATCCATTAAAGTCCTGAAAACATGATTTTTCTCCACAGCAACATTTGGAATTTTGAACAAGTTTGTTCTACAAACTTTTTCCAAATGCCATGAAATAAATACCACATGCTCTATATCATAAATAAGGATGAAAACCAAAAGGGCACAAGTTTTTGAATAACTTAAGTTGCCAAAACCCCCTGTTTTCTTGACAGCACCTTTTTGAAATTTGAACAAGTTTGTTCTATGAAATAACTCTAAATGACTTGAATTTGCTACCACATAAGGAACAAATCAAATAAGTAACTTGTGCCAAAAATTATCATTTTTGGAAACTCCTAAGTAGTCAAATAAATTCAATGTCCATTTATGTAAGAATTCAAATTTGAACAACTTTGAATTATAAAGTTTCTCCAATTGAGCCAATTTTCATATAAGTTGTACATCTCAACTAATTAGAATTTTGGGCAAAAGCATTTAAAATTTAGACTTTGTTTGCTTGGTGAAAATCACATGTTTCAGAGAGGACAGGGACCAATTTGTAAAATTGCAGGGACCTAAAAGTAAGATGAGTCATCTTCTACCTCTAGCCTTGCTGTAGATACAGCAGCCCTACTCCATTGCTTCGATTAGAAGGAAACTTTGAGAATAAGAGGCCCCCCCATGTGCCTTGTCTCCCACATACCCCCTCTCTCCCCCCCTAGAGCTCTCCTCTCTCTCACTGTGCACATCAAGCCCAAACCGAAACCCTAGAAAAGCTCACCGTCGATTCGGCCCTTGCCGAGCTCGCCGCCGGCAACCGTGTGTCCCATTAGCTCCCCCTCGTCGTGCTGAGCGTCCTGGCCAAAGAAATCGAGGTGGGACGGCTCGAGGAGGCCGCGCCGTCCGCTTTCCTCTCCGAGCCCGGCGGAGCTCCGGCGAGCCATTGCCGCCGCCTCGCTCCTCCTCCGACCTCACCGCTGCATCCTTTGCGTCCAGGGTGAGCATGCGACCGTCCCCATGCCTTTTTTCCCCTCCCTCTCCCTCGGAATCCATCACCGCGCCGTGTTCCGTCCAGCCGCCGTGCGCCGTTCGTCGCCGGCTACTTTCCGGCCTTTCCCCGGAAACGAGACCACGCGCCTTAGCATCCCCAAGCCGAGAGCGACGCGTATATGGTTTTGGATCGACGAGTGATGGCCGTTTTGCGCCGGATTGGCCTCGCCGGAATCCGTCCCCGCCGGCGTGACGTCGTGGTGACGCCAGCCTCCCTTGACCGCGCGCAAGATAGTCAAACCCGCCCGTGGGGCCTCGCTGTGCCTGCGTGGCTGCCGCGTGGCCTGCTGGCCCGCTGGTCAGCCACTGCGGCTAGCTTCCCCCGCGGTGGGATCTGGATCTGGCCGGCCCAAGTTGTTGGATCTAGCCCATCTGCAGCTGTTTTTCCATTTAATTTTCTCAGAATGATACCTTTTTTACTTTTGGCTCTAAAAGGCAACCTAAAAGATGAATTTGACCAAACCAAAATTCACAGTTGTTAAGAAACAAAATATAAACCACCTCCATTTTGTAGATCTACATTTGGATGTATATTTTAAGAATGAAAAATGATTTGGCAACAGGTACCAGAAACACCAAAATGAGCACCAATTTTATTTCAGAACTCAGAATGAAGTGAGGCCAATTTCATTGGAAAGCCCTTGAAATTTCCTAACTGAAGAAATTAACCTTCCTTCCAATTTCCAAGTATTTTCGAAATGGCATGCAATTTGGTAAAACACCAGAGAGCACTTTGGTGATTTTTATAAAATTATTAAAAATGAATTTTGATGCAAACTCAACTGGATGGTCTTGTATATGTTAAGGGATATCCAAACCTAGCTTGGTTTAATTTTTAGAGCATCATATAAAATTTGGTGGACAGATCTTTATTTTGCATGAATCTGCCATTTTGGCATTTTTAGGTAATTAATTTGTGTGAGTTATTTTTGTGTTGCAATGTTATTTTCTAGCATGTAAAAGTTGTGTGAAATTGTTTTCTAAGTGTTACTTAGCTATTTTAGCATGTTAGAATGTGTGGACTTGAGTGGAGAAGAAATATGATTTATATTAGTAGCATATGTTTTATCTCTAGTTTATTACTTGCATATAATTTTTGATTGATTAATTTGTGTGCAAGTGATTGAATTGTTGTGTTGAGATATTAGATTCAGTACCATGTTGGTACTTATATTTTGTTATTATCACCTCTGCTAGCTTGCATTTGAGTTGGTAGAGAAGCATGAGTAGCTTTGTCATCACTATGAGAATGTTAAGGAAAAATTCTCTCATGTGTAGAATTTTTGACATAAGCATTTGTGGTTGTGTAGCCACATATTTTTGTGTTGTATTCATAGGACCAGTAGAATTTTGGTTATATTCTTATGAGTACTTGAACCCTAGAGTTTTCACTTGTGTGAAAACAATAGCATGAGTAGCATTACCTTGCTTATTTTAGCACCCTGTTATTTTCTACTAGTATGGTTATTCCACTAGATGCTAGTTTAGCATTTTGTTAATTTTTAGCAAGTATGACCAGAGGCCTTGTGACCTCTTAATGCTTTGTTATTCTAGTGGAACACCCACTGGTGTCATTGCATTTTTGGTGGAAACATTATTTCCCCAAACTAGATGTATTTCTTTTATATAGTTCTATAACTAGTGAGTGCCTAGTATTTTTGCTTTGGATTTTTAGTGCTAAATAAAAATGTGCATGCTTCTGTTTGTAAGTGGTTATAATCATGTGTGGCTTGATAGGAAAAATCCATCTTTGGATTGTTGTTTGATTCCTCTAGTAATGCCCCTTTTATTACTACTAGTATGTAGGAGTTGCCCTGCAAATGGATGCATTGTTTTGTTAAATGGGATTTTTTGTTATAGAAAGTATAGATGTTTTTCACTACTGTTTTTGTGACATGTACCCTCTGGTTGTATTTCAATTACTTGATTGAAATGTATCCATTGATTCTTCATGTGTGAGTAGTACTAGTTTCCTTAGCAGTTTTTGGTATTGAATTATTTTTCCTGCCAACTTGTGTTTGGTAGATAATTGTGTATCCTTGCATGAGGACATGTTTTAATTTCCCATAATTATAACATGGTTCCTTGTTTGCTTTTTAGTACTTTACTGATTATGCATGCTTGCATAGCAAACTTTTAGTAGAAACATGTCTATAGGATTCCTCCTTTTTAGTCATTGTTTCTATAGTTCTCACTATGAGAATTATGTGTTTTGTGATGAGTCTATTGCCTTGTTGCACTTATGTAGGCTCACTGATTTGTAAAAGTAACTTTTGCAAATCATGTGTTTTATTTACTCTTGATGTGATTTTAGACTTAGTAAGATAGCTATCTTGTTCTTTTTGTGGTTTGGTTGATAGACCCATTGCCATGCTTATTTTTGTGCATGTTTTATATACTTTTAGTAGGCTCACCCTTGTGAACCTAAGTGTATTTTGGGTTTACTAATATCTTGGTATGAGAGTGGCACACCCACTGAATCCATGATATTGAGGTTGTGAGATATGTTCCTCCAACCTTGAGTTGTCTTATTAAATGGCATTTCTGCCAAGTGTGTTTGTTTGTTTGTTTGCTCCATTAATAATTGAGTGATAGGTTATTATTAGTTTCCTTGCTGTATGTATTGTTACGTATGGTTGCTTGCCTTGATTGGTTCTGAATGTGTGTCCTTTATTCCTTTTACGACGTTAGAAAACAAAGAGGAAGGAAGTGTCGTGAAGCTCTGTTTCAAGTTCCAGTCACTCCAAACCCAGGGACACAAGGAGATACCAGGCAAGCCATCCTGATGCTTGCTGATACAATACTTATCATTATCTATCATGCATGTTTTACCTCTAAAGTTTTACAAAAACTTGATTATCAAAACTATTTTTGATGTGGAATTTACTACTATACTAGTTATATAGGTTACTATTATGCCAGTAGTTAAACTTGGTAATACCAAGCCCATAAGCCCCCATATGGTATTTATTACCATCAAAAATACTAGTCCCTAAGTGGACACCCTAAAATTGTGTTTCTACAAAACAAAGGCTTTACGGAAAAACCCGGAGAAAAGGCGGATCCTTGTTCTCCGGAGGAATGTGGAAGTGGTCATTTTTGAGAAAGTGGTGTTTTCAAAAATGACACATAACCTAGTCTTCGCTGGACAACCTTTACCGTACTTCCACTTTACCCCAATATGGGTAGGGGCTTGATTAAAAACTTGTTATGGTTAGTATGTGTGCTATCTCAAGTGCTATAGGGGATGGGATCCTCCGAACCGAAATGTCGCTAGGAGTGGAGAATACGGGACATCTAAAGTGTGGGATTAATTTTCCCTCCGGATGCAGGAGTGGGTCTCCTGTTTGGGCGGTGTGGGACACGGCTTGCCAGGGAGGGTAACCCCAATTGAAGAGATAGTCATGTACTAGCTTGTACATAGTGGATAGTCAAGATCAGCTATCTGATGTTCTCATAGGTTGGGAACAGTCCGTGGTTGTTTCATGGCGGATTCTGGATCTAGTAGAAATGTGTACACCTCTGCAGAGTAAAACTATTTCGAGATAGCCGCGTCCTCGGATATGGACGGTTGAATGGCCATGTAGCTAGCATTGTGTCAATGTTTTCAAAAAGGAAGTTTTTGAAAGGGAATTTTTGGAAAGGAAGTGTTGAACTTGTGAAGTTCGGAAAGGAATGGAAACTTATACCGTGGAGGTATCGTCGATGATGAAAAGCCAGATGCTGTTATACAAAACAAAATGTTTTGCAAAGAAAACCTTTTCTACTCTAAGCAAGAATTCTGGAAACTGATTCCAAGAAGTTTTGCAAAGAGAAAATATTATTTAATAAAGCTTTACAAAACCTCTTGTACATGTGATATCTACAAGAGAAATAAAACTATATTATTTTTCTCCTGAAGTATCTTCTTCAACGAAGATACAGATAAACTTGACTGCAACTGTGGTGTCATCATATATGAACACCATTGATAGTGAACCCTATTTATAGCCTACCTATTCCACCATATAAGCATACTTGCATGTTTGGTAAGTGACATGATGGATGTCTTGCTGAGTACATTCAAATGTACTCATTATGGTTTCGCCCCTGGTATCTACTTGCCAGACTTTGAGAAGGAGCCTCCGAAGGAGATCTATGAAGAGAAGTACGGAGCTGACGGCTTTGCGAACTAGGATCGTCTCTGGGCCAGCAGCCTGTAGGTTGAGGCGTGACTTGGGCTCAACTACGTTGTGTTTTAATTGTCTTCCGCTGTGTTTGATAAGTTGCCTGTCCCATGTGGCAGTTGCGTTAAACTTGATCATGTGATCTTTTATGTAATACCTTTATGTATTCGTGTAATGGATGATGTATTTCTGTGTGCCAACTGTGTATGTTGTTCACGACTGATCTTTCTGGGATCGTGAATGTATGCATACGTAGGGTTTCAGACTGCCGGTCTGGGGTCCTTATAAATTTCCTTCTTTCTTTACTTACTGCAAGCATACACTGTTTTCCACACTATACGTCTAATCTTTGTTTTCCGCAAGACCAGTGAGATTGACAACCTCACTGTACCGTTGGGGCAAAGTATTTTGGTCGAGTTGTGTGCAGGTTCCACGTTGTTGCTGACACCGGTGAAGCGCCAGCACCACCGTCAGTGGCATCAACCTTCCGAAGGTCCTCCTTCTCCTACTGGATTGGTAGCCCTAGTTCTTAACTAAGGGGAAAACTTCCTACCGCTGTGCTCATCACACCCTCCTCTTGGGGTCTCCCAACGAGTGCAGGATCTGCACCATCAATGACTTTTTCTGGCGCCGTTGCCGGGGAGAAGGAAGTCTTCTGGCAAGGGGAGTCTCTCACTCTCAATCTCTTTATTTTGTTTATTGTCTTGTTTTTTTATTTTTATATTGTATTTATTCTCTATATTGAAAAAAAAAATTAGTTTACTTCTTAGCGGTTATTTATTTGCTTTCTTTTATTTCGTTAAAATGAGTATTCCCGAAGTTGAGGTCCGTTCTTTTAAGCAACAGGGGGATAGAGTTTAAAATATGCTTGGTATAGAATAAATGATGCTCACATTAAATGTACAAAAATATATTCTACCCTGATACTCCTGAGGAATTTTTATGTTGGTATTTCTGGTTGGTATAGGTATGTGTTAGATACTCTTACAGGTGGTAATTTTGTAGGAACCCCTGCTATAGAAGCCTGTAATTTGTTTGAAAGTTTAGTAGGATCACCCCCTATTACAACTGTTAAAACTGAGATCACTTTGGAGGATGTTATTAATAAACTAAACTCTTTGGAAATGAACTTACCAATTTTCCTGGATAATGCTAGCAAAATTAATGAATCAATGACTACTATTGATAAAAGAATCACTACTTTATAGACTAGCAACACTCATGATAATCAAAATTTTAGGATTGGTAAACTAGAAGATGCTATGGGAACTTTAAGCTCAACTTTTTCATCTCTTAATTTCAATAAGGAGAAAGCCTTTGTGGGAGGGGAGCAACGATTCATGTATGTTCCCAAGACAACTACACCCAAATCTCAATTTGTGCTGAAAATTGATAAAACAATTGATGAAACTAAGAGTGACCTCCATGTTGAATATTCATAAACATATGGAGTACCTATTACTGAAAATAATGGATTAGAGGAATTTATTGTTGATCCTTCTTCACTTGAAAATACTTGAGTTGCCCTTTTTATGCCTAGCTGAAAGGCGTTAAAGAAAAGCGCTACCGGGAGACAACCCGTTTTATTTCTCTGTTTTCATTCTGTTTTTTCTTTGTTTTCTTTGATGTGCTTTGCACCTGTGTGTTTTATATTTCCTTATCAACCCCTCTGTATATTTTATTTTGTGTTTTTGTTGAGCCAAGTAAAGCCTCTAGTGGAAAGTTGACACTGTATTTCGGATTTCTGCGCAGAAAACAGATTTCTGCTGTCCACTGTTAATTCCGTTAAAAATCACAGAAAATTTAAAATGACATGAGATTTTTTTTGCTTAATCCTGAGTTATATACACAACTTTTCTTAGTTTACCACTTTTCGATTTGAGCAACATAATATTTTAAAAAAAATCGATCTCTACCTGTTGTTCTGTTTTTGACAGATTTCTGCCAATTATTGCATTTGCATCTTAATCTCTTTCTTTTGGTGTTATTTTGAGAAATAGAGTTTTAAAAGAAGTTGTGACAGTATCTAATGTGTTTTTTTATTTCTAGTCTTGTGTTTAAACTTAACCATGTGAGTTTATTATTTCTATTGCACTAACGTTGCAAATGAAGATTGTGAGATTTTTGATGTGAAGGAAGTTTTCAAGGGTCAAGAGAAGAGGATGATATGATGTG